>OZ037749.1:16460760-18860760 GCA_964035475.1 Salix caprea
ATTATTGGAATTTCGATGTGACTTTGAAATCTTATTATTATTTTACTCTCTTCTCTCTCCTCTCTCATATCTTCTCTCTTTTTAAAAATCACAAGAGGAGGGAGGAGAGATAGAAAAACAAAGAAAAAAAAACCTTGAAAGCACAATGAAACTTCGATAATGATACCACTAATATTGTTGAAAATATCTCAATAAAACAAATACAACAACATCAAAAAAATCAAGACAATTAATAAAGTTGGCCATATGAACTAGCCAAATATATTGAGATTCACTTGCCTTTAGGTTGCTCGTGTGGCCTGCTCTATCATCATTAATAACCTTTTTTGGTATCGTTGGATTTTTCATGTGGAGATCGTTTCAACGATATCGATAATGTTATCATTAAAGTTTCGGTGTGACTCTAGAATCTTTTTCTTTCTTTCTTTCTTTTTTCTCCTTATTAAATATTGTGTTTTTTCAAATTTATAATTTGAAAGAATTACAATGATATTTGCATATTTGCAACTCTCAGAATCACAATTCTCATATATGGTTCGTTAAACTATAATGTTTTTTACACTATGTTATTTGTTTTTACTAAGCTAGAAACAAAAACACTCTTTAGAATCCCCCCTTCGTAATCTTTCTTTTGGAGAATGTGATGTATAGATCTTTACTTTTAGTACATTTTTGGTGAGTTTTAAGCCAATATATTAACAAAAACCTATAGGAGGTGATGTTTCTTCTGCTATTGCACAAGATATGCTACTGAAATGACCACTTTATCTCTTTAAAAAAATAATAATTTAGTTTTGGGGTAGGATTATCTTTTCACATCAAGACATTGATTATTGTTGTTTTGGATAAGAATAATCATCGAAAATACTATAATACACTTAAAAGAATGTAAAAATAAATAAATTATAAAATGTTTTTTTTATCTTTTTATTTTTTATTGCACATTATAACCACTATTGTACCTTTATAAGAATAATAAAAATTAAACTATCACCTGATGACTTTTTGCCATGGTTTTTGTCATAATATATATGTGATTGTTTGAAAGTGTGGTTGAAGTTGTTTTTGAAAATATTTTTTATTTATAAAATACATCAAAATAATATTTTTTTTTAAAAAAAATTATTTTTGATATCATTACATAAAAATGATTTAAAACACCAAATGTTTTTAATTTTTTTTTAAATAAAAAAATATTTTTTTTTTCAAAAACACTATTGAAATATATTGTCAAACAACTTTTATGGGAATGAGGGAATATGTTTATTTTGTACTTACTATCTCTATTATTATTATTTTTTCAAAAAACAATAACCAAATACTATGTGTTGATAAAACGTTTTTATAGCACTAACAATAGTTATCATTATTCTACTTTTTATAAAAATTAATTTCACATGTGTAAAAAAAGGATATGTGTCGTACAAGCATAAAATTTAAATTATTTAAGCCAAAAAATACAAACATAAATAATTAAATTTAAAGAACATGTAGGACTAATGAATGAAATGATCCATTACTAGATGGATCATGGTTAGAGGGCTTCAATTAATGCAATTTAAAAGCAGAAGATTCAATTTAATAAAAAATAAAAAGAAGGTTTAATTTGGCCAAATAGTAAAACTTAAAGGACCAACTCATACTTTGGTCCAATTATTAAATGAGATGATCTTTCTGGTAACATTATAATCATAAATAAATACACCTAAAAGAAATGTGTCCGGTTACACCTAAGAGATTAATTTAGGTTATAGCTTAGGCCTGTGGAAGACTGCCGCACCTAGGGTCTACTTGCATTAGTCCCCCAGGCCCACAAATAGATTTTGAAGTGAAAGTTTTTTTGAGTTTTTGTTATTGGTTATTTTATTACTTAATAATAAATTAATTATTTTATTTTCTTAATATGCACATGCCTGAGTTTTGTTGTATCAAGTCTTTTGTATTTTTTTATTGACACTTTGGGATTTTTTTTTATTTTTTTAAATTTTATTGTTAATATGATATTTTTATTTGATCTTATTATTCAAGTTGAAATAACTATTTTTTGTAATTTTTTTAATTATATAATAAAATAAAACAAAACAAATTAATTGATCAAGTAGAGGCTATAACCCGAATTACAATTATGATAAATCGATTAGAGTTAACTTAAATTATGTTTTTTTTTTACCAAATTTAGAATACAAATTAAATAAAAACTCAAATGAAAATTTATTAAATACAAACTGATATATCGTGTTTAATAACAATATAAAAATATTATAGCAATTTAGATTTTATTTTATTCACGTTTCAAAAGATATATTTACACTAACCTATAAGGACAGCATAGGAAAATATCCTGGATAACTTCTTATCTCAATTAAATTCTATTTGTTTTCAATATTTTTTAATAATTTTATATTTTCACCTTATTCCAAAGTCCAAACACAATCTCAAAAAAATAAAAACCGGTGCACTCCTGTCTTCCTCGATCCCTCCTTTTAAGGAAAAGAAAAGTAAAGAAAAGAAAAATATTCCATCTTTGCAGATTCAATCCCCCCCCAAAAAAAATCCTTTCTTCAAGATTCTCACTGTCTCTCCTCCTAATTTTTATTTTTTAAATCCCTTCTTTTTTGGCGCGAAAGCAAGAAATGAAAGTTGATGGCAGTAGTGATTTATTAGGAGAGAGTGGGGAATTAATTGAGGGGTTGCCGGAAGATTATAGATATAGTCCGCCGGCTAAGGTGGCGATCGGAGAGGAGAGGGAGAGGGAGAGGGAGGGAGACGAGGAACTGTTTGTGCCACCGTTGAATTTTGCGATGGTGGATAATGGAATATTCAGGTCGGGTTTCCCTGATTCTGCTAACTTCACCTTCTTGCAGTCTCTAAGTCTTCGCTCCATTCTGTAAGGATCGGTTACCATTTCTGTCTTCATTTTATTTTATAATTGTTATTGTTAAGATCATTTTTTTTTTAATTTAATGGCTTCTTTCTTGTAGATATTTGTGCCCAGAACCATATCCAGAAGCAAATAGTGATTTTTTGAAGGATAATGGAGTTCAGCTTTTTCAGTTTGGCATCGAAATGTGCAAGGTATTTTTTCTTTTTCTTTTTGAAGTGTTTTATTTTAAGAATAATTATGACTTGGGATTTTTAAATGATTGATCAGTCAGTCATCAATGGGTGAGATTTTGAACTTTCGTACTCCATAATTTCATTGTAATATAATAATTCTCTAGTTTCTATGATCTTAATCTCATTGTGCGAAAGCTAGTTTGAGGATACTTTTGAATGTGACATCAAAAATGTAATTTCAATAGAGAGTTCTAGGAGGGAAATGTTGTGTTGATCATTCAATTAATGGGGCTTGAATTGATTGGGGAGTTTTTACTCATAGAGTTGGAAATTATCGGACTACAGGAAGAAAATAAGAATTTTTATTTTGGTGTTTGTTGGAGTGAATGAAGCTCTTTTGCATTTGAAAAAATATTGTTCTTTGCAAATTGATTTGATAATGTGGACTGGACAGGAGCCTTTTGTAAACATCCCAGAGGAAACAATCCGTGAAGCATTGAAAGTACTCCTTGGTATCTTGAAAGCTTCAAACTTTGTAGAATTATCGCTTGTAAGTTTCTTGTTTTACAATATTCTCATGTTCTTCTTTCCCATGCCAGATGTAAGGAATCACCCTATTTTAATCCACTGCAAACGAGGAAAGGTACTTGTATTTCTCTGTTTTTTTAGAATAATGAAAAAAATGCTAGTGCTTGTGTTGATTGTTGGATCTTTGGTGTGTGTCCAGCATCGAACTGGATGTCTGGTGGGATGTTTGAGAAAATTGCAAAGATGGTGCCTGACATCTATATTTGATGAGTACCAGAGGTTTGCAGCAGCCAAAGCTAGAGTATCAGATCAGAGGTTTATGGAGCTGTTTGACACTTCAAGCTTGAAGAATTTACCTTCGTCCTTTCCTTGTTCAAGCAGATAAGTGAATGTCAATGCCCAGTGAAAGAAATTCAAACACTGCCTGAGAGAGATTGTGGAGTTCAGAAATGAAACAAGTTCCTATTGTTCTTATCCTTCGTTCTTTTACCAACCTATTTTGATTTGAGTAGACAAGCGGGTAAATTTGCAGGAGTTATAAACCTATTTCCCCCTGTTTTTCATCAATAATTATCACAAATTTATGAAGCCCTTGTTTTCTGGGCATTTATCCTCTGCCATCAACACGGTTCTTCTGTTGTTTAAGAAATTGAAAGTCAAGAAGATGTCTTGTTCTGTAGTTGATGCAAATATCAACCATGTTGAACTCGCAATCCATTTTTTTTAAATATAGTTTGCAGAGCCATGAGCAAATTAGTAGCATTTCATTGTTATTACTTTGAATCAAGAAAAGGTGAAGCAAGTTCTGGCCTCCTCTATATTCGCAGAAATAGTCACATATTCACAAAAGCACTAAATTAACAGAAATAGTCACATTGCACTTAACAAAAGCATATACCAGTGAATAAAAGAAATCCTCAGATGATTATTGACCTCAAATATGATCAGATTTTTGAAAAAAAAGGGATCTCTTTTAAATCACACGGAAAACACCAAAAAAAATTTATAAGTATATATATAGTTAAAGAAAATGTTGGACGAGCAACAATCAAATCGTCAATCAAAGAGGACGACTGAAACGATATCTCGGCCATTGCATTTGTTCTGCCTCTGTTCTTTCGAGCAAAAGAGAAATCAAGGAATCTCTCTCCTATTCTTGAACAGAACTGAGGTTTTGATCCTAAAGATCATTTCTTCAAAGGAAAAAAAACAACCCATTGAAGTAGAGGTCAGAAATCTATCTTTATCAAAAACAATGTTGTGAACAAAAACAACAAAGAGACCAGAGCCCGTTAAAGTACAGGACATAAAAATGATGCTTTGATGTTAAAGATCATTGCTTTACATTCAAAATCAACAAGCCCCATTAAAACACAGGCCAGAAAAATAGAAGAAAAAATCATGAATTTTTAAGGGGCAGCCATAGCTCCCGAAGCCTCCAAGCAGCTAGGATACAGAGGTTTTTATAAGGTAATAATGAAAACCCTAGAAGCCTTTGGACTCGTTAAATGACCATATCCCCCTTGGCCATTATCAATTTGACCTATCTATGCTGCATTGTTTTATCTCCCACTTGATCCTCTGGCCCACGCATGATGATCCAGTTGTGTTGCCGATCCAAAAGTCAAGAGATTTTTTTCTCTCTCAAAGGTCATTAGATCCAACGGTTGATAATGACCTTACAACAGATTCCATATTAGATGATTGACCCCAATAATGTTTTAACTTTTAAAATGATCCCTACCAACATCATATAGGGTTTCTTTCCAAGGTCCCCAAAACCCCATATCCGCCACTGGATTGAACTCATACTCTACAGCTCTTCAAATTCCTCTCAAATTCGGCTCTTCTGAGCCTTTTCAAGATCTAAAGGCTTCAACTTTAAGCTTTTTAATAACTGTAAGTACTCTTTTCTTTACGTTGCTTTATAATTAGAGCGCAAAGATTGTAGCTTTCAATGTTATTTTGATTGAATTTAAGATCAAATAAGTATTTATCAATTTGGGTTTTTGAGGTTTTGTGAGTTAGAGAAGGAATAATTCTATGGGGAAATCTGGAGGTAGGAAAAAGAAGGGAAGTGCTGCTGGTGCTAACCAAGCATTAAAGGGGGAAAGTAATGGTCATACAAATTCAGTAGCAACCCCAAATGCTAATGGGGGAATTGATTTAAACTCTTTAATATTTTTGAAGAGAGCCCATGAGCTTAAAGAAGAAGGGAACAAGAGGTTTCAAAATAAGGACTTTGCAGGTGCTCTTGAACAATATGACAATGCTCTTCGCTTGACTCCCAAAACACACCCTGACCGTGCTGTATTTCATAGCAACAGGGCTGCTTGCTTGATGCAAATGAAGCCTATTGATTATGAGACTGTTATTAGTGAGTGTACTATGGCACTTCAAGTGCAGCCTCAGTTTGTCAGGGCTCTTCTTAGGAGGGCTCGCGCATATGAAGCTATTGGTAAGTATGAAATGGCTATGCAGGACGTTCAGGTTTTGTTAGGGGCTGATCCGAATCACCATGATGCTTTGGATATTGCTCGGAGATTAAGAACTGCATTTGGTCCTCGCCAAGAGGCTCAGCAGGACCTACAGAGTCGCCCATCCCCAGCTGCCTTAGGGGCATCTGCAGTGCGTGGCGCTCCAATCGGTGGTCTTGGGCCTTGTTTACCGGCCCGACCAGTATCAAAGAAGGCTGCTGCACCATCTGGGGGATCCATTGTATCTCCTATTAGTAAGATGGAAAAGCCTCTGATGAATTCAGCAAGTGAAAATGGTCCTGAGACCAAAAACCAGTTGCCCAAACTTGTGCTGAAGCCTTCAAGTGGTTCATCAAAAGCTTCTGCCATTCCAGGAAAGGATAGACAGGGGAAGGGGTCCTTCGCTTCCTCATTGTCACTGCCTAGACAGGTTTCAGAGGTGCCAGTTCCATTAAGACCATTGAAACTTGTCTATGACCATGACATAAGGCTAGCACAGATGCCAGTTAATTGTGCCTTTAAAGTATTAAGGGAGATCGTGAGCAAGCGTTTTTCGTCATCCAAGTCAGTTTTGATCAAATACAAAGATACTGATGGTGATTTGGTGACCATAACATGCACAACCGAACTCAGATTGGCAGAGTCCTCTGTAGACAGCCTTTTGGTAAAGGAGCCTGGTAAGGATAATACTGATTCTGTTGGGATGCTGAGATTGCATGTTGTTGAGGTGAGTCCAGAGCAAGAGCCACCTTTACTGGAAGAAGAGGAGGAGGAGGAGGAGGAGGAGGAGAAGCCTCCTGAGAGTGAGGAGAACAAAGGAGATGAAAGTGGGTCTCATTCATCACTCGGTGAATCTGTGTCAGAAGTGATTGATACTGAAATTAATAAGGCAGAGAAAGAAACTACAAAGGAGAAACTGGTAACCTCAGGAGATCCTGAAAGCAGGGAAGTAGAGATGGATGATTGGTTGTTTGAGTTTGCTCAGTTATTTCGCACCCATGTTGGTATTGATCCAGATGCTCATATTGACTTGCATGAACTTGGGATGGAGCTGTGTTCAGAGGCTCTTGAGGAAACAGTTACAAGTGAAGAAGCTCAAAGACTTTTTGACAAGGCTGCCTCGAAGTTCCAGGAGGTAGCTGCTTTAGCTTTTTTCAATTGGGGAAATGTCCATATGTGTGCAGCAAGGAAACGCATACCCTTAGATGAGTCCGCTGGAAAGGAGGTTGTGTCTGCTCAGCTTCAAACAGCTTATGAATGGGTAAAGGATAAATATTCTTTGGCCAGAGAAAAGTATGAGGAAGCGCTGTTGATCAAGCCAGATTTCTATGAGGGTTTGCTGGCGCTGGGGCAGCAGCAATTTGAAATGGCCAAGCTTCATTGGTCATTTGTGCTTGCTAAGAAAATAGATCTTTCGAGCTGGGACTCTGCAGAAACACTTAAACTCTTTGACAGTGCAGAGGAGAAGATGAAAGTGGCTACTGATATGTGGGAGAAGATAGAGGAACAGAAAGCAAATGAGCTAAAGGATCCAAATGCAAGCAAGAAAGATGAAATGTTGAGAAGAAAGAAGAAACAAGGGAGTAATGTTGAGGGTGAGTCCTCTGAAAGTGGTGCTCAGGGTGAGATTTCACCAGAGGAAGCAGCTGAACAAGCAGCAGTAATGAGATCACAGATACATCTCTTCTGGGGTAACATGCTTTTTGAGCGATCCCAAGTTGAATGCAAATTAGGAATGGATGGTTGGAAAAGAAAACTTGATGCTGCAGTTGAGCGCTTTAGGCTTGCTGGAGCTTCTGAAGCTGACATTTCAATGGTTTTGAAGAACCATTGCTCCAATGGAGATGCAGTGGAAGGAGATGACAAAAAGGTTCAGAATTCGAACACTGATAATGTAAGTGAAGCCGATAAGAGTGAGGAGGTAAATAAAGCATGATGGAAGTGATATATAGTCAGACTGATGTTTCTTTAGCATGCAATGTTATCGACGAATAACCTCCTTGTGCTCTTATTAATCATCACAAACTGGGGGGGTTGGCGGAAAGGAAGTTTTTCTCCCAGCTTGAGGATGGATTCTGGAATTGACCATTTGGTTCTCAACATTAAACAGCAGTGTTCCTCGGCAGATATTTGCATTGCAAGGTCTCCATGTACTGTGGAGGTGGTTTTTTTTTTCCTTTTTGCATACCAATGGGTTTTCCATAAACAATTTTATGTTCCTAGGATTTTTGACATTAGTGTGGTCCAATATAAATTCTTGATTTTGTGAACGTGGCTCGTGCAATTGGCTAGAGTTGTTGCGCTTTAATAGCTGTCCTCTCACTGTTTTAATTTGCTGGCTGTAGCATGCATAATGGTTTTTCATTTCTTGATAACTAAAATGGCTCTGGTCTGTAGCTCAGTTGCCATGGATGAATCATGATTCTAAATTTTTTCAAGGCTCTCAAGTTTTCGAGTTTGATATGATACCATGTTCTTTGTGTCGGTGGGGTGTTACCGGTTGTCTGAGTGAGAGTTCCCTCCCAGGGAGTTTGGGATGCCAGCTTTGTACAAAGCTTCGCATTGAAATGGCCAATGCTAGTTTGCCTCACCAAGAGGGAGTAGGGCGAGAGTGCTAATGCTTGCCTGCCTCTCTACTACTCCCTATTGATTTCTGCTTGTGACCTGTGATCCTAGAAACTGGTAATATTGTGGAAAGTGTGATAGAGGTTGTGATATATGTTCATGCTTACCGCCAAATTTCTACTCACCAAGTTGAAAGGTAATGGCATGGCAGGTAATCTGAGTGAGATTCAATTTATATATATGACTCTTTTTTTAAAAAATCCAATGAAAATATTTTGATTTAATCTACGTTTGAGAAAGCTACCATGTTTATTTGGTTGGATTTAGATCAATGATAGCAATAAATCAGTATGAATAAATGAATAGTTCGAAGTTCTGTACCATTTCAAAGCTGAAGGAATCGCCATGAGATCATGCAGATGAGTGGGAATTTTTCTTTATTGATGGCTTGAGAATATTGCTGTTACCTCGTTGACTGTAGTCAGATTGCATGGTTTTTGATTGTGAAAGAGATGTATCTCATAGACAGATGCTTGGAGCAAAGTAGAGCGGATCGATATTAATTCTTGTGTTTTATCTAGTTTTATTATTATTATTATTATTGAAATATTCTAAAATGCAAGAGCCATTATGAAACGAGCATTTTTGCTTGAGATGAAAAATAAAAATAAAAATGGTAGGTAAATTCTGTAGAATTGTTTTCCCGCAAATTGTTTCTGAATGTATTTGTTTCGCCTTGTGGTTGCATTTTAGTTCTTTTTAACACGAAAAATAGGGTGTTCAGAGGTGAAAGCAAGGGCACACAGGAAATGCAATGCAAACCAAATAGTATTCTTGGATAGAGGAGAAGAGTACAGCATTTCTAGTTTTAAAAAGATAAAAAGATTATTTAAATTAAATTTACTTTTATGTTTTTATTTTCGTAATTAAACTCTTTTCATCCATTTTATTTATTTATTTATTTATTTTCAACCTTATAATTAAACATTTTTCCATCCATTTTATATTTATTTTCTTATCCTTAAATATTAACCAAACAAAACCTGAGATACATTAATTATAAATTACACCAGTTCTGATCATGCCCTCTTCATCGCCCTCGTAAAGCCAAGAAAGCGGCGAAATCTTTGAACTTGTTTTTGCCCGTTGTTACCTATGAAGCTCAAGATAGAAAAGTAGGATGTTGCCACTACCAAATCATTTAAAAAAAAATGATTTTTTTTTAAATTTTAAATTGATTTTTTTAGAGATTTTAAGATCATTTTCATGTATTAATATTAAAAATATTTTGTAGAGACAATATTTTGAAGCTGACACAGAATTCAAGGTCAAATTACATGTCAAAGAGGATTTTGATTTCTACAACATAAAACTAGTATTCGACCTTACTCATGATCAGGGCATTACATCGAACCATAACACCTTGGAGCTAATAGTTAGTCCAAGCTTTCGGCTTATTCAAACAATCAAGTTCCACACATGTAGACTAAGACTAAAATACAAACATTAGAACCTCAACAGTTCCTCCATTAGAGCAGACAGAACACCCCCAGTTCCACATGCATATGTTGAGGAACTGGACCCATACTGACTGAAGATTCTATGCCTTCATGGCTTCAAATCTTGGCTCCTTGGCCTGGAATTTGAGGCCTGCATAGAGCTTCATGTAGTCCTCGAACACAAATTTTGGGTAGATTTGGCTTTCCTCTGCTTCTTTCTCTACCAATTCTGGTGCTGGATAGATGACAGCATCGCTGCCTGGGTTGTAGAATGATGCTATCGACATCCTCGTGCCATCCTTTTGAGCTATCACACGGTGCAATACACTCTTGTATTTCCCATTGGTAATCACCTACATGGCCAGAAATGTTCATGAAATGATTAAAACTACATATTCTCACACTTTGGAGCCAGATTTTGAGAGTGACAGAAGAAAATAAAGTGAGGGTCAGGACTCGGTGGGTGTGGCTATACCTCAAGTTGGTCACCCAAGTTGATAACAATGGAGTGTTTCATGGGAGGAACATCAATCCATTGGCCATCCTTGAAAAGCTGGAGGCCACTGACCTTGTCATCTTGGAACAGTAAAATGATGCCACCAGCATCAGTGTGTGCTCTGAGGCCCTTAATCAGGTCTGGTTTAGGGCAAGGAGGGTAGTTGCTGACCTTGGTTCCGAAATTCGGTCCCTTGGACCCGTAAAAAGCTCTCTTCAGGTAGCCCTTTTCTAACCCAAGATTCTCACACAGTAAGTCTAGAAGTTGCTCAGCAAGTTTTTCCAATTCCAGTGCAAACTCCTTCATTAACTTCCTGTTATATTCACAAATCAAGTAAACAAAGAATATTAAATGACCTGATCATCATTAGTCAAGAGCCACCTCCTCTTTTCTTGGCAACTGTGTTATGAGGATGGTTGAAAATTGTTTTCCGTACTTGGAACTGTTTGGAATGAAACTGTCTCAGAAGTTTATGTTTTTCTTCTTATTATTATTATTATTATTATTCTATCTTCTCTGTTTTCAACAATAACCAAACATAAGCTTTAAAATCCCGCAAGAAAATCGAAAATAAAAAATGTAAATGTAACCTGTAATCTTCTTCAAGATCAGGGATTTCAGCCATATTGGAGTCAGGAAGGTGGCGCAAGAAGAAAGTGCTTTCCCAGTCCAAGTCACTGATTTCAGATTGAACAGCCTCAAGACCTTTGCTGCTCACCATTTCCTTAAACCTTTGCTCCATGCATTTCCTATAGTGCTCCTTTGTGTATCTCTCCACAGTGTCCAACAGATCATGAGATATCCCATGGTTCACCAACTTTACAAGTAATTATAGATTGTTAGTATAATCAAGAAGACTCAGTGAGTTCCATTAACAAACACATAAACATCAAAAAATATTTCAAGTACCTCAAAGAAACCCCAGTTCTCACAGGCATCCTCGATCTTCTCCATGGTTGGTTTCCTCTCTTCACCATCAAGCTTTGACAAGTCGATAACTGGGAAGTTCTCCATTTTACTTCTCTCTCTCTCTCTCTCTCTCTCTCTCTCTGACTATATAAAAACTTCTGACACCAAGCGCTAACTCTTTCCTCTCTTGTTC
Source organism: Salix caprea (assembly GCA_964035475.1). NCBI lineage: Eukaryota > Viridiplantae > Streptophyta > Magnoliopsida > Malpighiales > Salicaceae > Salix > Salix caprea. Next base: position 16,472,485 of record OZ037749.1, read on the forward strand.
GTAGCTCGGTTGTGCATCAAATGAGGTGGTGGGAAGATTCAATTTATAGACCGTAAGAGACTCACGGGAGCGTGTGTGGAATCGTAGATACATCATGAGGGACCCCTGAAACCTATATCTTGAAGGTTAAGCTAGCTAGCAACTGCCATGATCTTATGATCTTTAATGACTAGTGAATTTTTGGAGTTTTCTTTCTTTCTTTCTAGCTATGATCTATGCTTTTAGAGGGCAGGAGACCCCACCTCTTCGTGGCTGTACACTTCTTCAACCACTTTCTCTGGAACTTGACCAAACGAATACTCAATAGTGGCAATTACTTTTTCCATGCATGCTGGCTATTTTTTCCTGGTTCTTGCATTAATAATTATATAAATATTCAATAATTATTATATTAACGACCATTATTAACGATCACAATCACAGAATTCGAAAATAAGAAAACATCTAGCAAACTCGTTAACATCATTTCTTGTTTTTTTTTATAACCGGGGTATCAGACCAGCTTACACGCATCATAACTAATTCTCGAACTCATTGAACATCCTGTAAATTTAGTAAGCATGTAAAGCACTATGGAGGTGACAGACATGCATGGTGGGACTTGAACTCTGATACAAAAAAAAAAAAAAAATCCCTTTAACTACTAAACCAAAACCCTACTTGCTGACTCGAGCGAGTGAAGGATCGAGGCATATCTATGTCGACTGTTTAGAGAATATAGGGAAGTATCTAGGAAGTCGCTTCGTCTGTTTTTTTACCCTACTCTACTCGAGTTAGTTTATAATAGTTGAAGGTATGGTGAAATGATTGAAAACTATTATAATCTTTCCTATCAAATTTGACTTTCTCTTCAATGAAGAAACGAAAATCTAGATGAATGGATTTATTTATTATAAATATTAAATAAATAAAAGATTAGATGTGTTGAGGTAGGTCAGTAAGCTTTTTTATTATTATTAATTGATGTTAACTTTATCGTAATTTTTTAAATATCATTCTGAAAGTGAGCTTTTGAAGAATCACAACAAGGCTTTATTGAAATCAGAATATACATTTGTGCAATAAATAAGATTTGTAAGAAAATGACTCATAAAGCAGGGACGAATATGGGGTGTGGCCGGTGGAGGTTTGGTGTGTTTTTCAAAGTTTGAAAACTTTTTTAAGAAACTTTTTTAAAAAAATTTAAAGGGTAATTGATTTATGTAAAATATTTTGTATTGTTTATTTTAAAAAATATTTAGTAAATAATGATGTGAAAAATATAATGGTGGTCGAATCATGATGTGTTATGATGAATGGTGACACTTGTAGTGGTTGAATAAATGTGATGATAAAAATAATGATGGTAAAAATAACAATGATACTGCTAACAATGGAGTTATTGAATCAAAAATATTTTTTAATTAATAAATAAAATTTTAAAAATGCTTTAAAATATATTGATTTTATAATAAAAATCAAAATATTATTATATATTATACATTTTCACACATTGTTTTTTTTATTACCCTTCATTATTTTTCAAATTTACTCGCATTAACTAAATATAATTAGTGGTAAAAGTGGAAGAATATTTTTGAAACACCCTTAATCTCTTCACTTCCTAATATATGTGCAAAACCTATTTCAGACGATTTATTATGAGAATGAGGAGTATATACCCGTTACTCAAACTTATATCCTTAATGAATATATATATATATATATATATATATATATATATATATATATATATATATAGAGAGAGAGAGAGAGAGAGAGAGAGAGAGAGAGAGGAGATGCACTTGGTTAGGGAAAGATTGATTAAGATAAAAAAAATATTGTCAACTTGGTTATTATATACATGTTCTAGGTATGTTCATATATATATATATGAAATGTGTGCAGATAAAAGCCATCCCGTTGAAAGCCAAAAACATGGCGGTGCAGGTCACAAGCCCTCCCATTGAAAGCCAAAAGCATGGCGGCGCCATCAATTGCCGCCGGACTACTATCGTAATAATCTTTAAAATATGTATAATATGTTGTTTTACTTTACTTTAGCAAATTAAATGTTGTTCATGTTTGATGTGTGTAATATTACTTTAGCAAATTAAATGATATTACTCTCTCTCTCTCTCTCTATCTATCTATCTATATATATATATAATATGTGTGTGTCTCCTCTTGTATATATTTGATAAAATCTTCACCATACTTGTATTGAATTCAAAATATAAGATATTAGTTATTTCAGTGAAATAAATCAGATTAAATGACACCACAACCCTAAAAACATTAATGTATATTGGCATATTGTTTTTCCTTTTCACTTTTTTTTTCATAGTATCATCATTATTATAAATTATTATAAACAATAAATCAGGTTAATTATTTATTTTAATCTTAAATTAAAAATAATTAGTGTTTTTAAATATTTTGACGTACTGATATAAAATTAATTTTTAAAAATAAAAAAATATTATTTTAATATATTTATAAATAGAAAATATTTTTAAAAACAAACTAAACTTTCATCATCAACAGCAGCATAAATCATGCTTTAGCAAATTCACGAGGGCATATTAATTAATTATCATGTTAAAAAATTGAGAGCCCATTCCCTGCCATTTGTAATTCCCACAAAAAGGTAGAGATTTTGTTTTTTTCTTAAGAAAACAAAAAAAAAACATGTAAATCACCCATAAATATTTCTTTGCGTGCCTCTCTTTCCACCAAAATGATTTTCTAATTTCGTATTTTCCCATCTTTTGAGAGTGGTTCATGTCTTTTCGGTTCATGATTTGATCGGTAACATCATTTCATCACATCGAGTGCAAATAAAAGCAAAGCATGCCACAAAAGATTGTCTTCGAGTAAACAGAGGAAAGTTGCATCACGAATGCAAACAAATATTTCGTTTGCTTTCCCAAAAAAGGATTTCTTTTTAATAAAATATTTAAAAAAATATATGAAAAATTTAATTCTTTTTATTATTTAATTTTTTAAATTAACTATTATTATTAGTATTTTTTTTATTATCTATATTTTATTTAAAATATTTTATGAAATTATTATTTTTAAAATTTTATTCTCTTTCAATTTTTTTGTGTTAGATTCTGTTTCAATTTTTTATTTAAAATAATTTATAAAATTAGATTTTTTAGTTTCATACTTTAACTTTTTTATCTATTAGATTTGGTCTATATTCTCTTAATAAATTTGAGAAAATGTTAATAAATAAATTATTTGCTAGGTTATTTTCCATGACATTACTAAATATATAAAAAATATTTTTGAGGAATTCAATTTCTTTGAAAACCACTCTCCAACAACAATTACTTTCTACCTAACAAATGAAGCCTAGAAGTTCGTGTAAAAAGAAAGAAATGATTACCATAACTTTGCGAATAATCAAATGCATATGCATGAATGGATCCATTAATATATTTATAAGTATTGGGACTAGTTTTGAATAACCAAGCATTTTCATAGTTTTTAGTTTTGAATCCAAGGAGGGTGGTAAAAAACTATGTCACTTATTTATCTTTAAAATCATTTAGAAATAAAATAAGTCAGTACATTTTATGCTACATTGTGAATATAATTTCAAGTTAACTTTTAATATAAAAGAAGAAGACAATGATATTGTACTCATTTTCTAGTATCATAAGTTTTTTAATTAAAAAAATATAAAGATAATGTTTTTGTTCAATAAAACATACTAAATATATTAGAGCAGATAAATCAAATAAAAATTGTTAACAATGATTAAAAAAATTGATTTTCTCTATAAAATATACACATGCAAATGTTTACCATAATTATCCTTTTTAATTATATATATATATATATATATATATATATATATATATATCTTCAAAGTCAATTATACTCCTGGGATATATGATTTTCATTTCTCTTAATAAAATATGTAAATACAATTTAAAGATAAATTAAAAAAAAAACTATTTTTAAAGTAATATAAATCACACAACAATCCATAATATTAATTGTTAGTTGCACATGAGGACTTGGCCCAGCCGAGGAAGGGAATTGTTCCCTTCCTCTGTGACAGGGGTTCGAGTCCTTTCTATGTGCCTGTCATCCCAGTGATATCTTACATGTCCATTGATCTTGCAGGATGTTTAGTGGCCCGGGGATTGGTTGTGGTGCGCGTAAGCTGGCCCGGATATCCCGGTCATAAAAAAAATTGTTAGTTTTTTACAAAATAAATTTTAAAAATGAGATAGAAGGTATTAATCAAAAATCAAATCTAAAAAAATGAGAAATAAAAGATAAAAAAAAGAAGAAGAGTTCAAGTATTATTGAGCCTAGCAAGCCACGTCCATGTTCCAGGCTTGGAAGGAAAAAGTGACATATTGTTTGGTATGACATGTAATCTATTTTTGTAGTTTATTATAATATTTTCGTGGTCAGAAAATTAGAGTATTTGATTTTTTTTTTGTCTTAAAACACACCAAAAATATCATATAAATTCAATAAAAACACATTTTTAACTCTCAAATATCTTTTATTCACTTTAAAAACTCAAATTGTAGTCAAACTAACAAATAATTATGGGGTCATGATCCCTTTTTACCAATATATTTAAAGAGAGAAATCACCTTCATTTAATTTTTGTATCTAAGATAAACTAATTGCAACTAAGTTAATCTATTCTAGTGGTTGAAATATGGTAAGTTAAACCCTTTTCTTTTATTATTATTTTTTGATGATTTTCTCTCTCGTAACTTATTATCAGGGATTGAAATGTAGAAAATAAAAATAAAGGTTTGGACTTAAATATATATAAATATTGGGACTAGACATGAATAATTATAAAATTCAGGGGACAAAATTGAATTTGCCATGTGCTTTTTATAAAGTCGCTCTGTTTTTTGTGCTAAGTTTTATCCCTGTGTTTTCAATTTTATTCTGACAACAAATTTAAGTTATATTTTATAAAATCTATCTTTAATTTAATGCTAAAAACACAAGGGAATATAACTAGACATAGATAATGTGACCTAATAAAGCTTTAAAAGGGTAAAATTGAAAAATAAATAATACAGAGACCAAACTGTAAGAAAGAAAATTGTTTAATTGTTAATGTTATCAATTGATTTCAATAACTGGTAACGGTCTAATCAAGAGAAAGATAAAATATATATATTTTTATAATTTGATAATTTTCGAAATTTACTGTTTCAAGGGGAAGAAAAAGCTGAGAGGCTGAGCAGGCAGCAGGAGGGGTGACAGTCAGTAAGCAGTGATGGTGGCTAATTATTATTTGAAAACTGCTTCATGCAAACCAGGGGCTTCTCACTTGGAACCACGAGAGAATCTATGGGCTTAATGATCAGTTGACCATCAACTTTCGGCTGCAAACTTCAATGCCAAACCCTAATTTCACGTTTGCTTGATCAATTAAAAATCATCCATGTATGTCGGACCCCAAAACAAAGCTTTTACTATATATAAACACACACCAGTTGAACATCACACTCCAACTTTCTTTTTTATTTACTTATAAATAATGATATATTCATGTTTCAGAGCGTTGTGATTGTTGTTTTTAAAACAGTTTTCACTCGTAAATACATTAAAAATATATCTTTAGTATCAACGTCTTAAAACGATTGAAAAATCTAAAGTACTTGTTTGGTGGTATGATTGTGGTTGTTTTTTAAAGTGTTTTTTGTTTAGAAATGTATCAAAATAATATTTTTTTTGTTTTTTAAAAATTATTTTTGATATTAGCACATGAAAATGATCTAAAAACACTATTTTTTAAATTTAAAATAAAAAATAAATAAATAATTATTTATTTCAAAAACATTTTGAAATACAGTGTCAAACAGGACCTAACTTTTTTTTTAATGCGATCCATGCAAATTTGTCGTGGATGAGGTTTAACCGAACACCTTCGAGATAAAATGCAGGTTGGCTGAAGTGATTATATATATTTTGAAAAAAGAACCTGTCCAATTTTTCATTTTTATAAATTGTAGTAATTAAGTTTTCAAAAATGATTTTGTAAAGTCGAACCCATACAAATCTGTAGTAGATTTAAGGCTAAACAAAACCCTTTCAACCCTGTAATTAAGATAAAATATAGTATTAAATATTATTTATAAAGGTTAAGAGTATCCTATAATTTAGGTTACTCGATCTGTATCATATAGCACAGAGAATCATGTAGGACTTTGATCGATAGAGAAACATTGAACCAACATGGCTAGATGGGAAAAAACTATGGAGGTACATGAATATTCATGAAAGAAGGCTCGCCGAAGCAAGCAAAGTCCAGCTCCATTGAAAAAGAGAAGAGAGCGAAGAACCTTGTGGGTAACGTGTTATAGGTGCAAGAATTTTTATGGATGGAGATATAACGCCTGTTTGGAAGTGCAGTTGCGGTAGTTTTTTAAAGTGCTTTTTATGCTGAAATACATCAAAATAATATTTTTTTTTATTTTTTAAAAATTATTTTTGATATCAACACATCAAAATAATCTAAAAACACCAAACATATTTATTTAAAATAAAAAAAAATCAAATTTCAGCCAAACGCCGGTTGCAACGCAGAGGCAAACGGGCTCATAGTCATGGCTGAAATTAATAAGTTCGTGGTCATCGGTCATCACTTTGAAAATTCATCTGAGATCTACCTAATTAAGCAAGAACAAGGAACTGACTGACCCTTCAATATTAAGACTGGGAATCGACGACTTAGATTTATTTCTGATAGATTGGGATTTCTTCTTTTGTATCTGTAATTATGAAATGACCACATGCCACCATTACGTCCATATTTACTTCGAAAGAGAAGTCTTTAATACATCCAATATTATTATATCATATTTTTCATATGATAGAGGACACACTTGGGTGAAACCTAGAGATCTTTCTCCAAACAATTACTCTTTTTTTAAAAAATAAAATAAACTGAGTGATGAAGGTAAAAATTGATAGATAATAATATAAATTATATTTTGAAATCTCATTTAATATTTTAAGTTTTTAGAAGAGATAATTTTTTGACACAGTATTAGAGTCTTATTGACCTAACAGTCACGAGTTCGAATCTCACCACCCTCATTCTATTCGATAAAAATGAAGCACAAGGAAATATAATTTTGTGTAAGTTTCAAGCCCAAATAACTTTCACTTAAAAGTGTGTGTTCGAGAATAATATAAATCATATTTTAGGACCTCAACTAATAGCTTAAGCTTTTAGGTGAGATGTTCCTTGACAAAAACTACTCCCACAACAATCTCTTAAAAATTCCATATAATTATGGATTTGTATATGTATAATCTAAAATCTATGGTTTTATTTGATCTTTTACCCTCAATCTTGAACTTCTTTTTTTCTTTTTTGTGTGTTTTCTATAGGTTCGTTCAAGCATCCATCGTAGATGAAAGAGTGGATTATATTTATATTGAGATTAAAATATATGTTTGCTCAATTTTAATATTATTTTATAAAAAACATTTAATTTCAATAAATACTTTCACTTTCTAGTAGTAGCAATTAAAAATTTCATTATGATAATATTTTTTTTCGTATTTTTCGGATAAGTTCTTAATGATATTTTTGCTAACATAAACACGTACGTCAGTCTCCACCAATACATATAATATATTGTGATATTACCACATTAAAAAAAGGAAAACCACGACTCAAGCAAGAGGACACACTAAGTTTCTCGATGAAAACATGGAACACGGGGCATATTGGAACAAATTTTATGGTCTCTTGGATCCATCTCCAGGTTCTATGAATTCCCCTGGCTTTCTTCGTGGTCTCCCTCCTTCAAATAATGCGAGAAGAAAAAAATTTCTGAGTCAAACAAAGAACATCGATCCATTTCCTACTTATCAACTCTCCTTATTTTATAAGAATCTAGTTTATTACAAGTGACAAACAAAGAACAAACCTTTGCATTTAGATAAATGGATAAGTTTTTATTATATTCCTAGTCAATGAGTCACAAGGTTGACCGACGATTTTCTATTGATGGACACCTAAATCGTTCGAAATCAGTACTTATTTAATGCTTGCATATGAAATTTAAAGGGATTCCATTTATAAATCAATAGTTATTTTCTATTTAATACTAATATAAAAAAAAGTTGGTAACTCTTTACCAACCAGCTCTTCTATTGCTAGTACTTAGCAAGAGCAGCCAGCGATTGGAAATATTACCAACCGAACCGGGCATGCCTAATTAACTTCTATTGTAATTATTGTTCGGATTTTTTTTTAATTTGATTAGGTTTTGAATTTATTCAGATGAAAATTTTAATTGAATTATTTTTTAATTTACTTTTTAGCTGGTTTTGGAATTTTAATTTTCAGATGAAAATTTTCTTTTGTTCTTCTATTTTCAATCATCCTTGAATCCTTCCTGCTCCTCTTGTCCTTGAAACTATTTTTTTTTATGTGAGAAAACCTTATTTCTTGAAAAATATATTTTATAAACCCAAGTGAACGAGTAAGACTCTAGTTGTCTCAGACTCTTATAAAAGATGCACGCCTTGACTCGAACTCGAGTTTTATAATGAAGATCGCAAACTCTCTGTCATTACGTCATGTTTTCTTAGGACTTGTTTCTTGATGTCAAAGCATATCTAAAACTCAAATTAAAAATATTCAAATTCATAACACTCTTCTATTTAATGTGAAAATAATTATGTATTTGTATATTCTTGTTATTAATAATGAAATGTTATTTTTCTTTCACAAAATGAAAAGAAATTAATAGTGATGGCTATGTAAGAATACTATTTATCACATCGCGTAATTTTTTGTCATATTAATTTTGATTGACATCTTGAATTTGAGGATCTAGTATGTTTTTATATTAATCACTTATATAAATAGAAAAAAGGATTAGAGCTACGAGGTTTTTTTTTTTTTTTTTTTTCTCTGGATAAATGATTCTTTCTTTATAAACTTATTTGCATTAAAATTTATAGCAAGAGAATCCACACACACACATCATGATTCTTTTTATTGTTGATTAAACTAAAAAAGGGACTTGTTTTAAAAAATAAAAATAAAATAAAATCAAAACACATCACATAGATATGGCGGCGTTGAACGAATAACATGATCAAGTTACACCATTATTATTTCATTATATTCTAAAATTTGAGAATTTATTTCCTTAATTGCTAATAAAAAATGGATTAGTACCACGTGTTTAATTATTTCTTAATCGATTCTTTCCTTCATATACGTAATATGCACGGAGAATATTAAAAACCAACAGCACATTTTCTTTATCTTCCGCCTTAATCATAATAAGAAAAGGAAGGAATAATTCTTTCAAATTAGAAAAAAAAAATCCCACTTGGTATCCAATGACTCTACCAAAATTTGGATGTGGATGACACGTCAAGCTGCACAAATTACGTATGGCATCTGTGACATAGATTTTTATCGATCAAATCATCGTCACTTTCATCGAGAATGTATGCAAGTTGTGTCCAAACAGTTGTTTTCACTATAAACACAAGCCTTCAATTACTTCAGTAGCACTTGCATGTGTAATTTCTGTCTCTTTGCCTCGTACAAAAAAAAAAGAAGCTTAACACGATCGAGGCCACCATTATTGTCTTCCAAAAACAGGCCCTTACAGAAGGGGTCCATTGCACAATCAATTAATCGTCCAAAATTAGGAACATGTCAACAAAACCAAATCATTAATGGACTCCTTTAGTTGCAGATCCATCGATGTAAAATGGTACGAAAATGGGGCCCTTTCCCACTATAATTCAACGAAAATATCATTTGTAGTTTAACTTGTCATTCATTTATCAATCAATAGTCTCTTTCATATGATCATTGATAAAGGTGGAGTGGGATTAATGATTTATAAAGTAGGAAACGCAATCCTTGGAGTAATCAAATCATTTATAAGCATGCCAGTGGAGTCTTTATCTCCGTAACTGGATATTAAATGAATTAAGCTCTATGGTTGGTTAATTACAAATTGATTAAGATGTAGGTTAATATTGTGGCTACAATATTGAGATAATGTGTTATTTTTTTTTTTGGTAATAAGATAATGTGTTATAATTATTGATGAATCGTCATCTTTTTTTAATTAACTTTTATCCTAAGCCTATATTTAAAAGGGTTTACATAAGGTGATAACTTAATGATAGAAGGAGGATGATTACATCTATGCTCAATATTCTTGGAGTGTGATGTGAGATCTAAATTACATGAGTTTGACTTGCTTCAAAACTAAATATTTTTGGGTTCGACTATGTTTTGATTCCAAGCAGACATGGATTTTACGAGATGTCAAACCTAACATCATTGGATTCAACTACACGTCAAGACCAAACAAATATGAATATGACAACCTACCAAACCTGATATTCTCAGGTATGCACTAAACTTAAATAAACATGGATCTAGCAAGTTGTCAGACTCAATATTATTGGATTTAGCTATGTTTTGAACTCAAATAAGCATGAGTCTGACAAGCTTCTAGACCCAATATTTTTAGGTTCATCTATATGCTAAACTCAAGCAGACATGAGTTTAGAGATATTTCAACATCCTTAGGTTCAACTGTGTTGACCCCAAGTACACATAGATATGACAAGTTGCTAGACCCGACATCTTAGGATTCAACTACGTATTAGGTTCAAACAAACATGAGTCTAATAAGATGTTAAACATATTATAATTGGATTCATTTATATGCTCAATTCAAGCAAACATGAGTTTAGAGATATGTCAACATCCTTAGGTTCAACTATGTGTTGACCCCAAGTACACATAGATATGACAAGTTGCTAGACTCGACATCTTAGGGTTCAACTACGTAGTAGGTTCAAACAAACATGAGTCTAATAAGATGTTAAACGTATTATAATTGGATTCAACTACGTGTTGACCTCATGCATACATGAGTTTGATGAGCAGATATGAGTTTAACAAGTTGTTAGCCCCACTACTCTTGGGCTTCACATCATGTCACACCCATATGAGTATGAGTTTGACGATCATTTAACTTAAAAAAATAATGTTAAAGATATTTATCTTCCAACACCTTAAAATTTATAAAAAATATTTTAAAGGTCTACCATATTTTCATTGTTATTAATATTGTGAAAAAATATTTATCCCTTATTAATATGGTGTAAAGAAATTTGTCCCTCATCTAATGATATGTAAGATATATTTATCCCTTAATTATGCTATATATAAAAAAAAACCTCTTCAACTCCTTCATTGTAGCAACATAACAAGGTTTAAAGGTTATGAATACCATTCGATCAACAAGTTAAATAATCCAATATTTTATTCTATGAGTACCCATATTTTAATTCTCAGAGATGTTATCATATAAATATGAGAAAAAATAGTCTTGTTTTTTCAATCTAATAATTGTTCTTTTACTTATTATAATTTTTTAATATAAAATCCCGAGGGTTCCTAAACCTCACAAAAAAATATATTTTATAGTTGTTGAGTTTTTATTTATTTATTTATCACCAACCATCTATTTTTTGGGGGCTTTAGATAAGAGAATATTGATAGAAATGTACAATTCCCCACTATCCAAAGAACGAACCTCATTCTTGATAAGTATATTGAATTTTAAAATATCATTAATTATTGCACAATATCATTTAAATTGATTTCAAAATCATGAAAATGTGCCGAGTATTTGAAGAAAAAGATCATTCACGTGATTTTTTTGGTTAAAAGAAATGAACATTACAAGAAAGCCTATTGTATACATTCGATTCATAACAGGACTCTCTCCCACCCAAAGTGGACTTGACTGCATAGTCTTATATCTAAATTATTTATTTCTATTTCATAAATAGGAGAGTATATGTGTGAAAATTAATAATATGCTATGAAAGCAGTGAAGAATAATAGTTTACTGTTTGCAAAAATTCTTCGCACTGGTGGACGCATTATGGACTTGTCGTGCATATGCTGCATGCACCACACCAATAAATTATAAAAAGAATAACTCAAATAATTATGTATGTGGAGAGGACAAAGTCTGCCCTGGTTGCTAAAACAAAACAAGAATTATGCTAAAAGCATGCTGCTTACGGTGATGCTAAAAATAACTTACTGTAATTGCCAGAACAATATTAGTAATATGGTAATAATTTGAAGGTTGAGTTAATTTGTCAAATAATTAAATAATTAATTTGATGAATAATTACGTATAATCAATATATATCGAATCGAATAAAGCTACCATGTTCAAGGTGCGCATGCAAAGGATGGAAATAGACAGGAAAAATACAAAGCACTATCGATTATGTATTAGACCCAAAAAAAAAACATAGTTATTAAATCAGTCACAATAATTCATAGCTTAGATCATTCTTGTTTTATCTCTAATAGTTTTGGACACACCTATATAGTGGGTTGAATTGCCAACCAGTTAAATTTTTTTGGGATACGATAAAATTTTATTTTCTGAAAAGTATATTTTATGAATTTAAATAAACGAGTAAAATTTTGGTTGTCTTAAATTTTTATAAGAAATGCATGTCCTGATGTGAACTCAAGACATGTGATACATATTGTAAATTTTTATTATTATATCACCTAAATTTCTAAATAAAAAATTTAATAAATCAAATTTAATATAATTTTTTAAAAAATTATCCAAAACAAAATTATTAACGAATGACCGGTGAGTTGATTAAATGATTTAATGACATGGAAGATGTCAAATCCTAGACGAATATAATAATTCAAACATATAATTCATAAGAAACACAAACAGAAGAGATTTGTGCTTATCGACCTCATTGAAAAAGATAAGAAAGAGATTGCCACAATATATAAAGTCCAACACTGTGAATGTCAGAAACAATGGAAAGAGAGCGAGAGCTCATGAAGCAAGCCAAAAAAAAAACAGGCTTTACCTCAAAAGATGGAATTGGGGGCAAAGGGAATATATAGAATTTTGAAGTTGGTATTAGAAACATTTTTTATTTAAAAATATATTAAATAATTTTTTTTTATTTTTATAAAATTATTTTTGATATTAATATAGGAAAATAATGAAACATCAAAAATAAAAAATAAAACTTTTTATTTTTTTTTAAATTCTTTTAAAATATAATGGATTGAATCAATTTAAAAGGAAGCTACTTTATTTTTATTTTTTGACTTGTTTATTCCCTTCTTTCTCTTCAAAAAATAAGTAATTTTACCTTGCAGATCGTATGAGAAAATCCATTTCATTCTCATTGAAAGCTAAATGCCCCGTCCCTTTAGGTATTCAACTTATTGTTCTTCGTGTTCTTGTTTTCTCTTTATGCTCAAGACCTCACGGTTCATACTTATCCACGATGTGCTAATTTTGATTTCGTATGCGAAATGTCCGAGCTTTTAATTTTTCCATCAAATCTCAATTTATTCAAATGTTTGGTTGGTGATTGATACATCGGTATTTGTAGCTTTTAATTTGTATTGTTTAAAAATAATCTTGAAAAAAATTGACATGAAAGGATTATGATTCACAATTTATAGTTTTAGCCAAAAGCTAACCTCGAACACATGTAAATTTAGGGAACTAACAGGTGGGGTTTTGGTCTAGCGGAGAAAGTGACTTGTTCTCTTTCTCTGTACCAGGATTTGAGTCCTATTATAAATATCTGTTATCCTCGTGGTATCTTACTTGTTCACTGGATTTGTAGGATGTTTAATGAATCCAAAGATTAGTTGTAGTGCGTCTAAGCTAACCTAAACACCCTAATTATCAAAATAATAATAATTTAGGGAACAATTAAACCCATCTTGTAGACTCAGCTAAGCAATAAGCTCAGATGTCTCCTTATTAGATTGTAGATCATAAATATTTTGTATCTTTTCCCTACAAATAAGAAAAGTATATAAAAGCTAAAAAAGAAGAAAAAAATGATTGTGCCATGTTTAATTTTCTTCTCTTCTTTAACAATTACATTTATATCTTAGAAGAAAAACCCTTACTAAAGGGGATAATTGATTTTTTATTTAATCAATTCTAATTTAATAATAAGAGAGATAAAAAAATCTCTTACAAATAACTATACTGATCTAGCTGAACTTTTATCATGTAAAAAAATATCTTACATTTAGAACAATTTTTTATATATATTTTAGGCTCAGGACTTACCTTCAAGTCTACAAGATAAAATAGAACTTCATAAGTGATTGAGGTTAGATGATCATGTATATCTCAAAGACACTAAGAAATTGGCTTTCTCATTTTAAAGATACACTTTATTCTTTAACTCTCTAAATCAAAGTAATTATTTAGAGTTTTTTTATTAAATTTATTTGAATTAAGCATGAGAAATGCTTTATTAAAACTTTAACACACAAAAAAAAGAAAGAGAAAAAAGCTGGGGATGCATGATAGTAATTGATAGCAAATAGTGTGGTGTACATATCCTTTTCATGGACCATGGCCTTGCCACCTTAGTGCCAATTCAGACAAGCCCATGCCTAGGGGATGCTGGAAATGTCTTGAAGCTCATATATAATTCTGCACATTAGGCTCATATATAATAATCCACTAAACAGTTGTTAATATTAGAATAAAATCTCGAATATTATTTAAAAATTATGACATAATTGGATAGTTTTTCAAACATAATTTTTATTTATAATGAAGTTTTTCAAAATTACTATGATTACAATCAAATAAAACTTCTGTATTTACAAACCATAAATTATGATTTTTTTTTTATTCACAAAACCCAAACATCATACTATGTTCTCCTTAAAAACTCTTATAGAATCATTATTGTTGAAGTGAATTATAATTCTATTAAACAATAAGTAACCTCAATTATTTTATTTTCAACTCCAAAACACCGTCTAATCATTTAAAAAATATAAATCAAATCAAATAATTTTTTTTTAACGAGTGTTGATATTTTTTCAGGCATGTTCGAAGAACAAAATCACCTTCATGGGATTCCTCTCTTTAATATCTATTGATGCCAAGATAAGCTTTCAGGTAACTAGGATTGGACTCGTCAAATTTAGTTTTTCTCTTTTCTATGTATCTTTTTCTCCCATCCTTGTAGAGGGTTTAAAATGAGAGGAAAATAAACTTTCAGAACTATACTGCAAACTTTTAAAACAATAAAGATCAAATAAAGATAGAAAAATTAAATGGATAAACCATCTTTGTTTTCATGGTCAGGAACAGTAAGAAAATATTGTATTAATAATAATAATTTTGTAGATAATTTGATTTTGAGATATCTAAATTCATATAAATTACAAGGGACATGGAGTAGCTGATCATGATTCGAAGAACAATTCGTGATGAATGTGAAACACAATTTAATATATATTCTTTGCTTCTTTAAAGCTACAGGTATAAGTCACAAGAAGATCCCATATTCTTGCAGCTAC
The DNA here is from genome assembly GCA_964035475.1 of Salix caprea. NCBI lineage: Eukaryota > Viridiplantae > Streptophyta > Magnoliopsida > Malpighiales > Salicaceae > Salix > Salix caprea. The sequence continues at coordinate 16,487,882 of OZ037749.1, forward strand.
GAGACCGATTGAAGTTAGATTATTCCAAAAGGAAAAGGGGAAATTTGGTTGCCTATTTTAGAAGCAAGAATGTGAATCTCGATTTCAATCTGCAATACATTCTTCTTTTATACTTATACTGAGACTAAGAAAAAGCATCTGACTAAGATCTACTCTTAGTTTACTTGTTTCTGTAATTCCGAATCTTTATTCTCTTTAATTAATTTATTTTAAAAAAAACTTACAAGGTACCTTTCATTTAATAGAGAGTGTTGGAAAGTTAATACGAGTTTCACGTGCGAGCACAATCATATCCAATATTGAATAAATAAAAAATATAGAAGATTTAATTTAATATATGCATGGATGTGTATATATAGGGTTACTCAGTCATAACACATCAAAGGAAACATATATATGCATAAAAGGAAAATCAACATATCTTTATTATATATATTCTCATAATTGTAGCTTCACTTTATAAACTAAACAAGCAACATACAGATCCTCATTTACTTTTTTCCTGAACAAGCTACGAACCATTCTTTAAAGGATTGTATGTATAGGGTTCTCAAAACACTTAATTCAGAAGAAGAAAGAAAGGTTGTTTCTTTGTAGTCATCTCTCCGTAAACCAGGTATGATATACCAGCAGTTCTCCTTGCGTGCTTACTTCCTAATTTTGTTTTCCATTATATTAATGATCGGTATCATTTCCATTAGCTTCGAGTTGAGATTGTTCATTAACAATAGTCACATACATAAATGTTTGTAGAGAGAAAATATGGGTTCTATTTCTATAATGGGGACACCTTATAGAGCAGCCATGACTGAAGATTGGAAAAACATGATTCACCATTATCAAGAACGTCCGCTAGACCTGCCCTTGCCAGTTACGCTCGATGAGGATACTGCACTTCATATAGCTGTGTACAGCAAACAAGCGCAACCACTTCAAGATTTACTTAAAATCATGAAGGAAAGTTACTTTTTACCTGACATAGATTCCACTGCACCTGAGAAAGAATTTCTCATGAGTAAAAACGAATTTGGAAATACGGCTCTTCACGAGGCAACCATATGCGGGAATTATGAGGCTGTAAGACTCTTGGTAGGTCGATGTCCAGACCTCCTTACGGAAGAAAATAATTATGGTGAAACTCCATTGTTTACAGCTGCTGGATTTGCCGAGGCAGAAATAGTGGAGTTTTTACTCACGTCCAAACCAGAAAAATGCGTGAATGATAAGTGCAGCCTGTTAGAAATTCACCTCAAGAGAAAGGATGGCCTGTCCATCATTAGCGCTGCTATAAAAGGGCAACACTTTGGTAAGAAAATCTCTCTTTATATAATTATATAGCTAACGTCGTCTAATTTTTCTATGCCTAATTTCTTAAATGCAGAAACAGCTTTAATGTTGCTAGAACTGGATGGCTCGCTCCACGACTTGAAGGACAATGATGGCGTAGACGCTCTTCAACTTCTAGCCCAAATGCCAACCGCTTTTGAGAGTGGATTTTCCATGGGCATATGTGAAAGACTCATCTACTGCTGTATGCCAGCACTAATTAACCACATTATCAGACCTTACAATTTTGCATACATATTTCTTGTTTGTATACAATGGACACACACATATAGACTGAACTCTATATTATGTCGCAGGCCTTCCTGTTAAATGTTACCACAAGTTAAAATCACATGTAGAAACTTGGTTCAAGAAAAGGAAAAGGAAGGAGCAGGGCGATCTTGAGAGAGGTCCAGGGAGGGAGTCTGAAGCTCCGGAGAGCGGTCATCAAGGGAGGGAGTCTGATGATCCGGAGAGCGGCACGGAGTGGAATCAAAGAGGCGGCATACTCAAATATTTAAAGGTCCCTAAAGGTATTGAGAACAATCGAGGCCCGTTCTTTTGGTTTCAAGGCTAGGTGGTATTATATTTTGAGCTATATTTCAATATCGATATTAAAATTTCATTGCTCGAACAAATATTTGAATCCTGTAGCCAATGTTAGTGTGAACATAATTGAGTCTCTCTCTGTTTTTTTTAATTTGATGATGTGAGTAGAGATAAAAGCAACTTTTTTTTTAGTTAATAGCTTAGACTTTTGATTAAAATGCTTCTTTTTTACAAGATATTATAACTTAAATGATTAATATTCAGAGTTTGAATCCTACTATCCAATACGAAAACTATAATGACAAACGACCATCAATTAAAATCCTAACACTTATTTTTCCAATTATCTTACAAGATTATGTTTATATACATAAACAAAGAGAAAAAGGAAAAAGAAAAGAAAAGAAAGCTCTATACAAAACTGAAGAACTGAAATAGTAAGACTCTTAGAAGTGTAGTCTGTTTATTGCGAGATATCTTCTGGCAGGGGCTCCCACATACATTTAATTAAGACATGTATATATATATATATATATATATATATATATATATATATATATATAAACTTGTATCTTGTGGGATTTGTGATTTTGACTCTCCTTTAAATTTTAACTTATTTTTGGATTTTGTTTTCTATAACGGAAAGTTAGCCATATAGTTTCTTATATTATAAAATACGATGCATGAAACTGAAGAGAATTCCTGTTAGAAACCAGACAATCACTATCTTTTTTCACCTTTAGTAGCATGTCTTTATTTTTTCACCTTCTACTTTCACGATATTGTTTTGTTCATCCTTCAACTATCACTGTTAACACATTTCTTTCTATTTCTTAAGAATGGCTAGCTCTGATCATCCATGTTTAATCTCATTCCCTTTGACATGAACGCGATGTAGGATGTTGGCTAGAAAGATTCTGGAACCAGAAAACAAAGCATGTATTTGCGTTGAAACTCGCCAAGATCCTAATAAAGAAAGATAAGTCTTTGAATAAAGTCAGTAAAACTATAACAGACGAAGAGCAAGGACAAGAGCAAGGACTGGGTGGGAAAGAAAATAAAAAGGGAGAAAACAAGTGCACTGAAATCACTAGCGAAGGAAAACATACAAAAGAAAGCCAACGCCCTCATTCAGCAGAAAACATACAAAAGGGAGAAAACAAGTGCACTGAAATCACTAGCAAAGGAAAAGATACAGCAGGATCTTCTGAAACGAGGAAGGAGCATATCCCTTTGTTTATTGCAACTATAAATGGAATAGAAGAGATTGTGTGGGAGATAATAGATCGATATCCCTATGCTATTGAGAAGCTCAATGAGGAGGGTCAGAGCATTTTGGATGTGGCCGTCATGCATCGCCAGAAAAAGATCTTCAGTCTTGTGAAGCTACAGAGAGTACCATTGGCTAGACTGCATCGAGTTATTGATAATATGGGCAACACATTGTTGCACCATGTTGCAGATATGGAGCATTACAGAGGAGGAACCAGGCCTGGGCCTGCACTTCAACTTCAGGAGGAGTTGCAATGGTTTGAGGTGAGCCCTTTTCATCCCTCTGTCTTTACCTCCTGATAAAAATTATTCATGGACTGTATGAGAGCATCAAACCTATAAAAACATTTGTTTCAATCAGATAAGCCAATCCAGTTATAGAAAAACTGTTAGACTGTAAAAATTAAACTCGATTTTAATGCCAATGAAACGTAGAAATGTCACCAAATTAAGACATCAGGCTGATCTAGTTCTCCTTTTCACCCGAACCAGCTTCTTAAATATTATTAAAAATCATACACTATTAAATAACGCGTTGCTTTATGTACGAACTCCATTTATATAACAATCATATGTATCTCCCAATTATTGCAGCATGTTCAAGAGGTAATTCCTTCTCATTATGCAACGCTTACGAACAAAGAAGGCAAGACAGCAGAAGATCTCTTCAAAGTGAGTCACAAGGAACAACTGGAAAGTGCACAAAAATGGATCAAGGAAACGACGCAGTCTTGTTCCACAGTAGCTGCACTTGTTGCTACTGTTGTCTTTGCTGCTGCGTATACTGTGCCTGGAGGTTCTGATGAGAACGGCACGCCCAACTTCATCCACTCTCCCTATTTTCTTGTTTTCACAATCTCAGATGTTCTCTCCTTAGCAAGCTCCTTGACTTCGCTTGTGGTATTTCTGTCTTTGCTGACCTCTCCATTTGATCTAAAAGAATTCCACATCTCTCTTCCTCGAAAACTTCTTGTTGGCTTCACCTTCCTTTTCTTTGCTGTGATAACGACCATGCTATCTTTTGGGGCCACAATTTTGATACTCATTCAGTCAGAGAGAAAGTTGACATCATTACTCCTTTCCATTGCTGCATTCCTTCCGGTCTTAGTATTTGCAATAATGCAATTCCGTCTGTACGTCTCATTTATGGGCTCTACAGTCAGCATTCTCAAGATAACCGGGAAAGCTCTGCCACGTTTTGTTTTCCCTTGCCTACCACGGGGGAAAAAGCTCCGTCGAGCTGATTAATATGGGAGATTTAGCTAGCATAGAGGTTATTCCATTTTCTTGATTGTTTGAACCTCAACTATAGATCATTATATAGTGTGTTTGATTGCATGTATGGTTGTTATTCAGTTTCGTGATATTACAGTCTTAAGCGATGCTTGCTGCAGACTGTATTGTTTCTCTCTCGGTAATTATATAGTTTTTTCATAGTTTTTAGTTTTGAATCCAAGGAGGGACTAGTGGTAAGAAACTATGTCACTTATTTATCTTTAAAATCATTTAGAAATAAAATAAGTGAGTACATTCTATGCTACATTGTGAATATAATTTCAAGTTAATTTTTAATATAAAAGAAGAAGACATGATATTGTACTCATTTTCTAGTATCATAGGTTTTTTAATTAAAAAAAATATAAAGATGATGTTTTTGTTCAATGAAACATACTAAAAATATTAGATCAGATAAATCAAATAAAAATTGTTAACAATGGTTAAAAAAATTATTTTCTCTATAAAATATACACATGCAAATGTTTACCATAATTATCCTTTTTAATATATATATCTTCAAAGTCAATTATACTCCTAGGATATATGATTTTCATTTCTCTTAATAAAATATGTAAATACGATTTAAAGATAAATTAAAAAACTATTTTTAAAGTAATATAAATCATACAGCAATCCATAATATCAATTGTTAGTTTTTTAAAAAATAAATTTTAAAAATGAGATAGAAGGTATTAATTAAAAAATCAAATCTAAATAAGAGAAATAAAAGATAAAAAAGAAGAAGAAGAGTTCAAGTATTATTGAGCCTAGCAAGCCAAGTCCATGTTCCTGGTATGGAAGGAAAAAGTGACATTGTTTGGTATGACATGTAGTCTATTTTTTTAGTTTATTATAATATTTTCGCGGTCAGAAAATTAAATTATTTGAATTTTTTTTTTTGTCTTAAAACACACCAAAAATATCGTAGAAATTCAATAAAAATACATTTTTAACTCTGAAATATCATTTATTCACTTTAAAAACTCAAAATCTAGTCAAACTAACAAATAATTATGGGGTCATGATCCCTTTTTACCAATATATTTAAAGAGAGAAATCACCTTCATTTAATTTTTGTATCTAAGATAAACTAATTGCAACTAAGTTAATCTATTTTAGTGGTTGAAATATGGCGAGTTAAACCCTTGTCTTTTGTTATTATTTTTTGATGATTTTCTCTCTCGTAACTTATTATCAGGGATTGAAATGTAGAAAATAAAAATAAAGGTTTGGACTTAAATATATATAAATATTGGGACTAAACATGAATAATTATAAAATTCAGGGACAAAATTGAATTTGCCATGTGCTTTTTATAAACTGGCTCTGTTTTCTGTGCTAAGTTTTATCCTTGTTTTTTCAATTTTATTCTGACAACAAATTTAAGTTATATTTTATAAAATATATATTTAATTTAATGCTAAAAACACAAGGGAATATAACTAGACATAGATAATGGGACCTAATAAAGCCCCGAAACAAGATTTAAAAGGGTAAAATTGAACAATAAATAATACAGAGACCAAACTGCAAGAAAGAAAATTGTTTAATTGTTAATGTTATCAATAGATTTCAATAACTGGTAACGGTCTAATCAAGAGAAAGATAATATATATATATATATATATATATATATATATATTTTTTTTTTTTAATTAGATAATTTTCGAAATTTACTGTTTCAAGGGGAAGAAAAAGCTGAGAGGCTCAGCAAGCAGCAGGACGACCCCGTATGGGGTGACAGGAAGCAGTGATGGTGGCTAATTATTATTTGAAAACTGCTTCATGCAAACCACGAGAGAATCTATGGGCTTAATGATCAGTTGACCATCCACTTTCGGCTTTCGGTCTCTCCATCAATCCACTGCGTGCAAACTTCAATGCCAAACCCTAATTTCACGTTTGCTTCATCAATTAAAAATCATCCATGTATGTCGGACCCCAAAACAAAACTTTTTTGTATTCAAACGATTGAAAAATCTAAGTACTTTTTTGGTGGTATGATTATGGTTGTTAAGTGTTTTTCGTTTAAAAATATATTAAAATAATATTTTTTTATTTTTTAAAAATCATTTTTAATATTAGCACATGAAAATGATATTAAAACACTATTTTTTTAATTTAAAATAATAATAATAATAATAAATAATTATTTCAAAAACATTTTAAAAGGTCTTCGAAATTTTTTTTTTTTAATGCGATCCATGCAAATTTGTCGTGGATGAGGTTTAACCGAACACCTTCGAGATAAAATGCAGGTTGGTTGAAGTGATTATATATGTTTTGAAAAAAGAACCTGTCCAATTTTTTATTTTTATAAATTGTACTAATTAAATTTTCAAAAATGATTTTGTAAAGTCGAACCCATACAAATCTCTAGTAGATTTAAGGCTCAACAAAACCCTTTCAACCTTCAAATTAAGATAAAATATAGTATTAAATATTATTTTTAAAGGTTAAGAGTATCCTATAATTTAGGTTACTCGATCTGTATCATATAGCACAGAGAATCATGTAGGACTTTGATCGATCGAGAAACATTGAACCAGCATGGCTAGATGGGAAAAAACTATGGAGGTACATGAATATTCATGAAAGAAGGCTCGCCGAAGCAAGCAAAGTCCAGCTCCATTGAAAAAGAGAAGAGAACGAAGAACCTTGTGGGTAACGTGTTATAGGTGCAAGAATTTTTATGGATGGAGATATAGTCATGGCTGAAATTAATAAGTTCGTGGTCATCGGTCATCTCTTTGAAAATTCATCTGAGATCTACCTAATTAAGCAAGAACAAGGAACTGACCCTTCAATATTAAGACTGGGAATCGACGGCTTAGATTTTTTTCTGATAGATTGGGATTTCTTCTTTTGTATCTATAACTATGAAATGATTACATGCCACCATTACGTCCATATTTACTTCGAAAGAGAAGTCCTTAATACATCCAATATTATTATATCATATTTTTCATATGATATAGGAGGACACATTTGGTTGAAACCCTAGCAGATCTTTCTCTAGATAATTACTCTTTTTAAAAAAAATAAAAATAAACTGAAAGATGAAGGCAAAAACTGTTAGAGAATAATATAAATCATTTTTTGAGAAATCTCTTAATAACTTAAGCTTTTAAGTGAGATAATTTCTTGATATAATATCAGAGCCTTGTTGATCTAATGGTCACGAGTTTGAATCTCATCATCCTCATTCTATTTGATGAAAATAAAGTATGAGGTAATATAAGCTCGTGTAAATTCCAAGCCTAAAAAACTTTCACTTAAAAGTGTGTGGAATAATATAAATTATATTCTAGGACATCACCTAATAACTTAAGTTTTTATGTGAGATGATCTCTTGACAAAAACTACTCCCACAGCAATCTCTTAAAAATTCCATATATTTATGGATTTGTATCTGTATAATCTAAAATCTATGGTTTTATTTGATCTTTTACCCTCATTTTTTTCTTTTTTGTGTGTCTTCTATGGGTTCGTTCGATCCATCATAGATCAAATAGTGGATTATTTTTATATTGAGATTAAAAAATAGGTTTGTTCAATTTTAATATTATTTTTAAAAAAATATTTAATTTCAATAAAGACCTTCACTTTCTAGTAGTAGCAATTAAAGACTCATTATAATATTTTTTTTTTGTATTTTTCAGATAAGTTCTTAATGATATTTTTGCTAACATAAACACGTACGTCAGTCTCCACCAATATATATAATATATCGTGATATTACCACATTAAAAAAAGGAAAACCACGACTCAAGCAAGAGGACACACTAAGTTTCTCGATGAAAACATGGAACATGGGGCATATTGGAACAAATCTTATGGTCTCTTGGATCCATCTCCAGGTTCTATGAATTCCCCTAACTTTCTTCGTGGTCTCCCTCCTTCAAATAATGCGAGAAGAAAAAAAATTCTGAGTCAAACAAAGAACATCGATCCATTTCCTACTTATCAACTCTCCTTATTTTATAAGAATCTAGTTTATTACAAGTGACAAACAAAGAACAAACCTTTGCATTTAGATAAATGGATAAGTTTTTATTATATTCCTAGTCAATGAGTCACAAGGTTGACCGACGATTTTCTATTGATGGACACCTAAATCGTTCGAAATCAGTGCTTATTTAATGCTTGCATATGAAATCTAAAGGGATTCCATTTATAAATCAATAGTTATTTTCTGTTTTAAATAATATAAAAACAAGTTGGTAACTCTTTACCAACCAGCGCTTCTATTGCTAGTATTTAGCAAGAGCAGCCAGCGATTGGAAATATTACCAACCGAACCGGGCATGCCTAATTAACTTCTATTGTAATTATTGTTCGGATTTGTTTTTTAATTTGACTAGGTTTTGAATTTATTCAGATGAAAATTTTAATTGAAATATTTTTTAATTACATTTTAGCTGGTTTTGGATTTTCAATTTTCAGATGAAAAATTTCTTTTGTTCTTCTATTATCAATCGTCCTTGAATCCTTCCCGCTCCTCTTGTCCTTTAAACTAATTTTTTATGTGAGAAAATCTCATTTTTATGAACGAGTCAAACTTCGGTTGTCCTAGGCTCTTACAAGAGGTGCACGTCTTAACTCAAACTCGAGTTCTATTATATAGATTGCAAACTCTATGTCATCACGTCACATTTCTTGAGACTTGTTTTCTAAACTTGATGTCAAAGTGTATCTAAAACCCAAATTAAAAGTATTGAAATTCATAACACTCTTCTATTTAATGTGAAAATAATTATGTATTTGTATATTCTTGTTATTAATAATGAAAAGTTATTTTTCTTTCAGAAAAATGAAAAGAAACTAATATTGATGGCTATGTAAGAGTACTATTTATGACATAGCGTAATTTTTAGTCATATTAATTTTGATTGACATCTTTCATTTGAGGATCTAGTATGTTTTTATATTAATCGCTCATATAAATAGAAAAAAAAGATTAGAGCTACGAGGTTATTTTTTTTTCTCTGGATAGATGATTATTTCTTTATAAACTTAGTTTTGCATTAAAATTTATAGAAAAAGAATCCACACACACACATCATGATTCTATTTATTGTTGATTAAACTAAAAAAGGGACTTGTTTTAAAAAATAAAATAAAATCAAAACGCATCACATAGATATGGCGGCGTTGAAAGAATAACATGATCAAGTTACACCATTATTATTTCATTATATTCTTAATTTTGAGAATTTATTTCATTAATTGCTAATAAAAAATGGATTAGTACCACGTGTTTAAGTATTTCTGAATCGATTCTTTCCTTCATATACGTAACATGCACGGAGAATATTAAAAACCAACAGCACATTTTCTTTATCTTCCGCCTTAATAATAATAAGAAAAAGAAGGAATAATTCTTTCAAATTAGAAAAAAAAATCCCACTTGGTATCCAATGACTCTACCAAAATTTGGATGTGGATGACACGTCAAGCTGCACAAATTACGTATGGCATATGTGACAGAGATTTTTATCGATCAAATCATCGTCACTTTCATCGAGAATGTATACAAGTTGTGTCCAAACAGTTGTTTTCACTATAAACACAAGCCTTCAATTACTTCAGTAGCACTTGCATGTGTAATTTCTGTCTCTTTGCCTCATACAACAACAAAAAAGAAAAAGCTTAACACGATCGATGCCACCATTATTGTCTTCCAAAAACAGGCCCTTGCAGAAGGGGTCCATTGCACAATCAATTAATCGTCCAAAATTAGGAACATGTCAACAAAACCAAATCATTAATGGACTCCTTTAGTTGCAGATCCATCGATGTAAAATGGTACGAAAATGGGACCCTTTCCCACTACAATTCAACGAAAATATCATTTGTAGTTTAACTTGTCATTCATTTATCAATCAACAGTCTCTTTCATATGATCATTGATTATAGTAAAGGTGGAGTGGGATTAATGATTTACAAAGTAGGAAACGCAATCCTTGGAGTAATCAAATCATTTATAAGCATGCCAGTGGAGTCTTTATCTCCGTAACTGGATTTTAAATGAATTAAGCTCTATAGTTGGTTAATTACAAACTGATTAAGGTGTAGGTTAATATTGTGGCTACAATATTGAGATAATGTGTTATAATTATTGATGAATCGTCATCTTTTTTTAATTTAACTTTTATCCTAAGCCTATATTTAAAAGGGTTTACAGAAGGTGATAACTTAATGATAGAAGGAGGAGGATTACATCTACACGCAATATTCTTGGAGTGTGATGTGAGATCTAAATTACATGAGTTTGACTTGCTTCATAACTAAATATTTTTGGGTTCAAGTACGTTTTGATCCTAAGCAGATATGGATTTACGAGGTGTCAAACCTAATATCATTGGATTCAGCTACACATTAAGTCCAAATAAATATGAATATGACAAGCTACCAAACCTGATATTCTCAGGTATGCACTAAACTTAAATAAACATGGATTTAGCAAGTTGTCAGACTCAATATTATTGCATTTAGCTACGTGTTGAACCCAAACAAACATGTGTCTGACAAGCTTCTAGACCCAATATTTTTAGGTTCATCTATATGCTAAACTCAAGCAGACATGAGTTTAGAGATATGCCAACATCCTTAGGTTCAACTATGTGTTGACCCCAAGTACACATAGATATGACAAGTTGCTAGACCCGACATCTTAGGGTTCAACTACGTAGTAGGTTCAAACAAACATGAGTCTAATAAGATGTTAAACGTATTATAATTGGATTCAACTATGTGTTGAGCTCATGCATACATGAGTTTGATGAGCGAATATGAGTCTGACAAGTTGTTAGCCCCACTACTCTTGGGCTTCACACACCCATATGAGTATGGGTTTGACGTTCATTATAGACCTCGTGTTGGGACATAAATGTTGTTTGTTTATTCTTATGACATTTAACTTAAAAAAATAATGTTAAAGATATTCATCTTCCAACATCTTAAATTTTATAAAAAAATATTTTAAAGGTCTACCATATTTTCATTGTTATTAATATTGTGCAAGAAATATTTATCCCTTATTAATATGGTGCAAAGAAATTTGTCCCTCATCTAATGTTATGTAAGATATATTTATCCCTTAATTATGCTATTAAAAAAAAAAACTCTTCAACTCCTTCATTGTAGCAACATAAGAAGGTTTAAAGGTTATGAATATCATTCGATCAACAAGTTAAATAATCCAAGATTTTATTCTATGAGTACCCATATTTTAATTCTCAGAGATATTATCATATAAAAATGAGAAAAAACAGTCTTGTTTTTTTAATCTAATAATTGTTCTCTTATTTATTATAATTCTCTTAATATAAAGTCCCGAGGGTTCCTAAACCTCACAAAAAAATATATTTTATAGTTGTTGAATTTTTATTTATTTATTTATCACCAACCATCTATTTTTTTGGGGCTTTAGATAAGAGAATATTGATAGAAATGTACAATTCCCCACTATCCAAAGAACGAACCTCATTCTTGATAAGTATATTGAATTTTAAAATATCATTAATTATTGCACAATACATTTAAATTGATTTCAAAATCATGAAAATGTTCCGAGTATTTGAAGAAATAGATTATTCACGTGATTTTTTTGTCAAAAGAAATGAACATTTTTAAACTTAAGTTTACCAACACAAGAAAGCCTATTGTATACATTCGATTCATAACAGGACTCTCTCCCACTCAAAGTGGGATTGACTGCATGATCTTATATCTAAATTATTTATTTCTATTTCATAAATAGGAGAGTATGTGTGAAAATTAATAATATGCTATGAAAGCAGTGAAGAATAATAGTTTACTGTTTGCAAATTCTTCGCACTGGTGGACGCATTATGGACTTGTCGTGCATATGCTGCATGCACCACACCAATAAATTATAAAAAAAATAACTCAAGTAATTACGTGGAGAGGACAAAGTCTGCCCTGATTGCTAAAACAAATCATGAATTATGCTAAAAGCATGCTGCTTACGATGATGCTAAAAATAACTTACTGTGATTGCCAGAACAATATTATTAATATGGTAATAATTTGAAGGTTGAATTAATTTGTCAAATAATTAAATAATTCATTTGATGAATAATTACGTATAATCAGTATATATCGATTCGAATAAAGCTACCATGTTCAAGGTGTGCATGCAAAGGTTGGAAATAGACAGGAAAAATACAAAGCACTATCGATTATGTCTTGGACCAAAAAAAAAACATAGTTATTAAATCCAGTCACAATAATTCATAGCTTAACTATATATATATATATATATATATATATATATATATATATATATATATATATATATTTTATCTCTAATAGTTTTGGACACACCTAGATAGTGGGTTGAATTGCCAACCAGTTAACTGGCTATATCTTCTTTTTTTTTTTTTTTTGGAAATAAATCTCATTTTTTAGAAAATATATTTTATGAGTTCAGATAACTAAATAATATTTTAACTGTCCCAAATTTTTATAAAAAATACACACTGACCCGAATTTAAGACTTGTTATGTAGATCGTAAATCTTTATCATCATGCTACGACCTATGAGAACTAATTGCCTATAAATTCCTAAATAAAATTTTTAATAAATCAATTTTAATATATATTTTTTCAAAAATTATCCAAAACAAAATTATTATGAGTTGATGAAATGAAATTTTACTATATTTTCTTACAAAATTATCCAAAGCAAAATTGTTATCGATGACCGGTGAGTTGATGAAATGATTTAATGACATGGAAGAGGTCAAATCTAATAATTCAAACATATAACTCATAAGAAACACAAACAGAAGAGATTGGTGCTTATCGACATCATTGAAAAAGATAAGAAAGAGATTGCCGCAATATATAAAGTCCAACACTGTGAATGTCAGAAACAATGGATAGAGAGCGAGAGCTCATGATTCAAGCAAAAATAAAAAAAACAGGCTTTATCTCAAAAGATGGAAATGGGGGCAGAGGGAATATATAGACTTTTGAAGTTGGTATTACAAATATTTTTTATTTAAAAATATATTAAAATAATATATATCTTTTATTTTTATAAAATTATTTTTGATATTAATATATGAAAATAATATAGAAACATTAAAATTTTTTAATTTAAAATCAAAAATATATATTTTTTTAATTTTTTAAAAAATACTTTTTAAATATAATAGATTGAATCAACTTACAAGGAAGCTAGTTTATTTTTCTTTTTTGACTTGTATCTTTCTCTTCCAAAATTAGGTAATTTTACCTTGCAGATCGTATGAAAAAATCCATTTCATTCTCATTAAAAGCTATCTGCCCCGTCCCTTTAGGTATTCAACTTATTGTTCTTCTTGTTCTTGTTTCCTCTTTATGCTTCATACCTCACGGTTCATACTTATCCACGATATGCTAATTTTGATTTCGTATGTGATATGTCCGTGCTTTTAATTTTGCCATCAAATCTCAATTTATTCAATGTTTCGTTGGTGATTGATGCTTCTGTATTTATAGCTTTTAATTTGCACTGTTTAAAAATATTGACATGAAAGGATTATGATAAATCATTTATAGACTTAGCCAAGCGTTAAGCTCGAACACATGTAGATTTAGCAAACTGTTAGATCCATCTTATAGACTCGGCTAATTCAGATAAGCCCATGCCACCTTAGTGCTAATTCAGATAAGCCCATGCACCTTAGTGCTAATTCAGATAAGCCCATGCCACCTTAGTGCTAATTCAGATAAGCCCATGCCACCTTAGTGCTAATTCAGATAAGCCCATGCCACCTTAGTGCCAATTCAGATAAGCCCATGCCTAGGGGATGCTGGAAATGTCTTGTAGCTAAGTCCTTAGGGCCTAAATACATAAGTGGCTTTGCTGAGATATGAAGGCGGGCTTGGTTAGAAACTAATCTTGAACTAAAAATAAAGTTTCAATAAAAAATAAAATAAAATGACACTATACTGTTTATGTGATTGTATGAAAATATAAAAAATAACTAATGTGAGGAAATTAAATAAAAAATATATTATTTTCCTTTTCAATATCCATGAAAAAATAATTTTAAAAATTATGCACATTAGGCTCATATATAATAATCCACTAAACAATTGCTAATATTAGAATAAATTCTCTAATATTGTTTAAGAATTATGACATAATTGGATAGTTTTTCAAATATAATTTTTATTTATAATGAAGGTTTTCAAAATTACTATGTTCACAATAAAATAAAACTTCTGTATTTACATACCATAAATTATGATTTTTTTTATTCACAAAACCCAAACATCATACTATGTTCCCTTTAAAAACACTGTCAAAATTATTATTATTCAAGTGAATTATAATTCTATTAAACAGTAATTAAAAAGCATGTATGAGACAATTCACACATGTCTCTTATTTGCTCAGCCGGGTCACTATTATAGCAACTAGGGCTGAGCATTTTCGGTTCGGTCCGGTTTTTTGTCAAAAAAGTAACCAAACCGATTTTTTTTTCAATTCAAACCGAAACCGAACCGAAAGTATTCAAAACCGGCCACTTTCGGTTCGGTTCGGTCCGGTTTTTTTGGTTAAAATAATCATAAAACTGAATTTTTTTTGGGCCATCTTATGGGCCTTCTGATGGGCCTTCTGATAGGCTTTGTGATGGATTTTCTAATACATTTTCTTATGGGCTTGAAAAACTATTTTCATACCAGAACCCAAAGTATTTTTGAATTTTTTTTTGCAACAAATACAAATATTAATGTATTAAATTGTTAATAATGTTTATTAAGTTTTTTTTAACCTTTCTAATACTTTTGTTTTGTGTAATTTAGCATGATGAGAAATAATTAAAACTACACAAGTGAACAAATTTAAATTTAAATTACAGAAAATGCCTTCAAAGGGCTTCAAAAAAAACAAGCAACATTAACATAATAAACTTCAAGAAATATAGTCGGTTTTGAACTAATTATTATCCGTCGCTAGATTTAACTTTCCACCAAAATCTACAAAAAAAAATAATAGAAATGTTAGATTGCAAATAAGTTGATTATTATTTAATAAAATAAAAATGCAAACGTATAAGAAAATAACCTGATTCAAGTTTTTCATATTTTTCATAATCATCCATCAAGGTTGTAATGTCGATCGGGATTGATCCATGATGTAACCAATTTTGAGAACAAACAAGTGCTTGAACAGTCGCTGGAGATAAAGAACTTCGGAATTGGTCGAGTATACGACCGCCTGTGCTAAAAGATGATTCAGAAGCCACTGTGGATACAGGAATAGCTAAAACATGTTGTGCAACCTTCGAAAGTATTTTATATTTTGAACAATTACTCTTCCACCAACCTAAAATATCTAATTTATCATCATCAGGATCCTCACAACCATCATTCAAATACCTCTCCACTTCATTTTTATTTTCTACACTATCTTCCTGTTGTAAATGTCTTTTGAAGCGAGCAAAAGTATTAACATTTAACTCTGTATCATTGCAATCCATATCATTAACATCATGAATATGTCTATTAACATCCTCCACTTCATCAACTCTTAAATAAAACTCATATAGTCTTACTAAATGATCTTTCACCTTTGTTGTTAAATCTTGTGCTTGGTGACAATCATACAACTCACCAAAACAAAATTTAACATATTTCAACTTAAAACGTGGATCTAAAACATTAGCCACATACAATATAAAATTCTGATTTGCATCATAACCCCAATACTTCTCAAACTTCAACATCATTTTCATCGCCATTCCACTTAAAACAGCATCTCTACTTTTACACAATTTCAACAAGTATGTATGCATGTAAACCAATTCATTGAAGAAAGAATTTGATGTCACATGTAATGAGCCAGAAAAATTTAATGTAACTGTGTAAAAGATCTTTAAAAACTTGACCAAAATTCTACCATTTTCCCAATCCTCCGAACCAGGTGGCCCTATATTTTTTTTATTCCCTTTTTGATCAACCTCTAAAAAATAACCCATATACCTAGTGTCACTCTCACCTAACCTCACAAACACCTTTTCAAATCTTTCAGCAGCATCCAACATAAGATAAGTTGCATTCCATCGAGTTGCAACATCCAAACATAATAACTTCTTACACTCTATATGCAATTTTTCTGCACACTTTTTAAATGCAAGCAGCCTCGCAGGTGAAGATCTCACAAACCTTACTGCATTTCTAATCTTAACAACTGAAGCATTAATCTCTTTCAAACCATCACTCACAATAAGGTTTACAATATGTGCACAACATCTTACATGCAAATGATCATTTAACAATATATTAGATGACCAATCTATCATCACATTCTTCAAATATGAAATAGTCACATTATTAGAGCTTGCATTGTCTACTGTAACAGTAAAAAGTTTATCAATCCCCCACTCTAACAAACAATTCTCAATCACTTGACCAATTACCTCACCAGTATGATTTGAAACTTGACAGAAATTGAGAATTCTTTTATGCAATTTCCACTCACTATCAATCCAATGAGCCGTTAAGGACATATAATTAATGTTTTGGATTGATGTCCATGTATCTGTTGTCAAACATAATCGTTGACCCCTAATTGCTATCTTCAAATTTTCCTTCTCGTCAACATAAATTTTCAAACAGTCTTTCATAACAGTAAAACGAGAACGACTATCAAATCTAGGTTGTATTGTCCTAAAAAATGATTTAAATCCCCTTCCCTCCACAAAATTAAAAGGCAACTCATCAATTATAATCATTTGTGCTAGTGCTAATCTACATTCTTCATGATTATAACCTATTGCCTTTAGAGTGCCCATATTTTTGTCTTCTGATTCATCAATCTCTTTCTTAGGTTCTAATACCAAAAGTTTTTGCTTCTTATCAACCACAAAAGGGAATTTTTTGCATACTTTCAAATGACTCCACATATTACTTGTTCCATTCAAAATAGTATGACATGCATAATCCCTTCTACAATAATTACAAGCAGCTCTAGGTTTATTAGGATCACAATCTAGTTTTGTAAAATGATCCCAAATTTGTGACTTTTTTCTATCATCAACATTTCTTTTTCTCAATGTAAGGACTTCAGGTTGTTTACCTCTATCATTTGTGACAGATCCTGCAGTGGCTGATGTAGTTTGAGTGTTTGAAGCGAGGGCATTAAATGTTGATGTTGGGGTAGTGTCGATGGATGAAACATTTTGGTTTTCCATCTGTAATTAACAAATGAAAAAGATCAAAACATGTTAATAATATATATTTTAAGAATGCACAATATATTCGCAGCATATATTCATAATAAATCCACAATATATTCGCAGCATATATTCATAATAATTCCACAATATATTCGCAGCATATATTCATAATAATTCCACAATTTATTCGCAGCATATATGCATAATAAATTTACACTATATATGCAGCATGGTCTAGTCCACAATATAATAGTAGTGCTAATGCATCCTCACAACAAATGAGCACAAACAATAAGAAAAAAGCTTCTTAGGAAGGCATCAGAAAAATAGTAGCATAAACAGTAGCATAAATTATAAATGTTGAGACCTTTTACATGAGAATGTTTGCATTTAACAACTATGTTGCCAACAATTACATTGTTCCTAGCCTACCATTAATGATTTTTCCAAATTTACAGATAGAGCACTTTGTGACAGCCCAAATTTAATGACAGAATATACTGATGAAAAGCTGTTATCTTGCTTAATTCTATATAAACCAGCAGCAGAAGGAAAAATTAAGCAGATAAGAAACCTCACTCAACCAAGTATCTGTGGCATTTAGATGCTAAGAAAATCAAATGTAAAAAGGCATATAAACGATAACTTACATTCCAAGGAGAAATGGCCAAACCTCTGGTCTAAGACTTGGATCGATACTCTGCATTAGAGTTTAAGAAAAGATAACACCCCATCAGCAGTAAGAAATTAGCATAAGGAACATAAAAAAAAGCATGAGACCTGATGAATAACTAAACAAAACAATAAAAAAAATTAGTCACAGCAGAGACAGCAACATACCCCACTTCGTGTTTTCTTCTCCTACGCGACCAAGGTGATTTAAGTCCACCCCTGTGATGACGAGAGGCGAGAGGCTGCTTGGGTTAGAAAATTTAGGGTTTAGTAAATTTAGGAATCGAGAGGCAGAGGGAGACGAGAGGAGAGAGGCGAGAGGCGAGAGGCGAGAGTCTGCTTGTGATAGAAAATTTAGGAACCGAGAGGCAGAGGGAGACGAGAGGAGAGAGGCGAGAGGCGAGAGTCTGCTTGTGTTAGAAAATTTAGGAACCGAGAGGCTGAGGGAGGCGAGAGGAGAGAGGCGAGAGGCGAAGCTGCGGAACGGTAAAGTGTAAAGTGTAAAGTTTAGGGTTTCATAAGTTTTTATTTATAGTAGGGTGAGTAAACCGAACTGAACCGGTTCGGTTCGGTTCAATCGGTTTTGTTCGTACAAAACCGATGCCGAACCGAACCGGACGGTTTTTTATAATTTTGCAATCGGTTTAATCGGTTTGTTTTTTCGGTTCGGTTTTTTCGGTTATTTTTTTTCGGTTTTCTCGGTTAAATCGGTTATTCGGTTCGGTTTGCTCACCCCTAATAGCAACCTCAATTATTTTATATTGAATTCCAAAACATCATCTAATCATTTTAAAAAACATAAATCAAACCTAATAATTTTTTTGAACAAGTGTTGATATTTTTTTCAGGCATGTTCGAAGAACAAAATCACCTTCATTTTGTTTTTCTCTTTAGAATATGTAGTATTCTAGTTAATTAGTAGCTGGTCGGTGATCACTTTCCATTGCAGTCCATAACTCTAAGCACAAGGAAATGAAATGCTTGCTTGGAAATGCAGTTTATTTTTGAAAATAGTTTTTATTTAAAAATATATAAAAATAATTTAAATTATTAAATATTTTTAATTTAATATAAAAAATAATAAAAATTAAAAAAGTTTTAGATTTTTTCAAAAATATATTTGATGAAATAGAATGAAAAACAATCAGAAGTCCCTAAGGCTTGTTGGAAATAGATTCCAAGAACAATTCGTCATGAATGTGAAACACAATTTAATATATATTCTTTGCTTCTTTAAAGCTATAGTTATAAGTCACAAGATGATCCCATATTCTTGCAGCTACGAGACCGATTGAAGTTAGATTATTCCAAAAGGAAAAGTGGAAATTCGCTTGCCTGTTTTAGAAGCAAGAATGTGAATCTCGATTTCAATCTGCAATACATTTTTCTTTTATATTGAAACTAAGAAAAAGCATCTGACTAAACTCTAATCTTAGTTTAATTATTTCTTTAATTCCGAATCTTATAATTTTTATTCTCTTTAATTAATTAATGTATTTTTTTTAAAATAGTACAAGGTACCTTTCATTTAATAGAGAGTGTTGGAAAGTTAATACGAGTTTCACGTGTGAGCACAAACATATCCAATATTGAATAAATTAAAAAAATAAAAAAAGATTTAATTTAATATATGCATGGACGTGTATATAGGGTTACTCAATCATAACACATCAAAAGGAAACATATGCATAAAAGGAAAATCAACATATCTTTATTATATATATATATTCTCATAATTGTAGTTTCACTTTATAAACTAAACAAGCAACATACAGATCCTAATTTACTTTTTTCCTGACCAAGCTACGAACCGTTCTTCAAGGGATTGTATAAATAGGGTTCTCAAAACAATTAATTCAGAAGAAGAAAAAAAGGTTGTTTCTTTGTAGTCATCTCTCCGTAAACTAGGTGGAGGAGCATTTCGATCATTTCCATTACTAAAAGGTATGATATACCAGCAGTTCTCTTTGTGTGCTTGTAACTGCTTACTTCGTAATTTTGTTTTCCAAGTCGATATCTTCATTAATATCTCTTATAGCAGGATGAAGGGTGATTGTTCATGATTTCACCTGACAATTTAATTAGCTTTGAGTTGAGATTCTTCATTAACAATAGTTACTTACATGATTTTATGTACAGAGAAAATATGGGTTCTGAAGAGATACTGGAGATACCTTACATAGCAGCCATGAATGGAGATTGGAATGGAATGGTTGACTTCTATAAGAACAATGCCCGATATTTGGTCGCTCCAGTTACTCTCATGACCTCTGATACTGGACTTCATCTAGCTGTGCACAGCAACACAGAGAAACCACTTAAGGATTTACTTGAAATAATGGAGGGCATAGAATCCTTTTTACCCAATTCTAAAAACAAATTTGGAAATACGGTTCTTCACGAGGCAACCATCTATGGGAATTATGAGGCTGCAAGTCTCTTGGTTGAACGTTTTCCAGTCCTACTTTTCATTCCGAATAACTCCGGTGAAACCCCATTGTTCACAGCTGCTTCATTTGGCGAGGCAGAAATAGTGGAGTTTTTATTCAGGTCCGAACCAGAACGACGCGTGAATGGTAAGAGCAGCTTGTTAGAAATTCATCGCCAGAGAGGGGATGGCCTGTCCATCCTTAGCGCTGCTATCATAAGGCAACACTTTGGTAAGAAATTCTCTCTTCATATAATTATCAAATTTAAAAAGTATAATTTTCCTATGCCTAATTTCATGAATGCAGAAACAGCTTTACTGTTGCTAGAAGTGGATGGATCGCTCCACAGCGTGGAGGACAAAAAGGGCAGAACTGCTCTTCAATATCTGGCCGATATGCCATCTGCTTTTAAGAGTGGATGTTCCATGGACATATTTGAAACACTCCTCTACTGTTGTATGCCTACACCAACCACATTAATTAATTATTAGACCTTGCAATACTTCCTACATATTTCTGGTTTGAGTACCATGCACATACACATAATACTTCCTACATATTGCAGGCCTTCCTGTTATACGTCACCACGAGGTAAAACAAACAAGGGGCCAGGCAGGGCAGGGTGTTATCAAAGATCTTGAGAGAGGTTTAGAGGTTATTAAACTGGAGAGGAATCAAAGAGGCGGCCTCCTCAACTGTTTAAAGGCACCTAAAGGTATTTGACATGGCTCCATTACCATATAAAATTCGATACTTATTTCTATATTTCATTTAAAAGACTCGAGGTTTGTGGAGAGTTGATTCTTAACTCTTTATATATTACTCATATTATTTATTTCTGTAAGATTGGTTGTTCTAGTGTCAATGGATCTGCATCTCATTGTCACTCAAGAAAGTGTATTAGTGAGCTAACATAAAATTATTCTTAAAATCATACTTAATAGTTTAAATTTTTACGTTGCATAATCCTTGTGCTTGAAACAAATGGGATTCGATGTTACATCTTCATAAACTTAACTGTCAAGTGGCTGGCACAAATTTAGATGCTTACGCAAATAATTCTTGGGAGTCATCGGAGAAGAACCTCTTTCTAAAAGAACTAGATGAAAACTCTGTAAATATCCAACAAACAGAACAGAAAAAATATATGTTGGTGGTGTTTTGTTTTCTATATGATAATTGATTGTGCTTCCACTGAATTTAGCATGTCTTATTTTTTTCCAACTTTTACTGGCTTTTTGGTTCAACCTTCTTTTTATTTCATAAAAATGGCTACCTCTCATCCATGTTTAATTTCATTCCCTTTCGTATGATCATGAAGTAGGATTTTGGCCAGCAAGGCTAGAAAGATTCTGGAACCAGAAAATAAAACATGTATTTGCTTTGAGACTCGCCAAACTCCTAATAGAGAAAGATGATCAGTCATGGAAGAGCGTCACCAAAACATTAACTAGGGAGGAACGGAACCCATTGTTTATTGCAACAAGAAATGGAATAGAAGAGATTGTGTGGGAGATACTAGATCGATATCCCTATGCTGTTGAGCAGCTCAATGAAAAGCGTCAGAGCATTTTGCATGTGGCCGTCATGCATCGCCAGGAAAAGATCTTCAGTCTTGTGAAGCAACGGAAAATACCAATGGCTAGACTGCATCGAGTTCCTGATATGGAGGGCAACACATTGCTGCACCACGTTGCAGATATGGAGCATTACAGAGTAGGAACCAGGCCTGGGCCTGCATTTCAACTCCAGGAGGAGTTGCAATGGTATGAGGTGAGCCCTATTCATCCCTGTCTTTACCTCCTGATAAAAATTATTCATGGACTTGGTACGTACCGGATTGTCCATCATGTGTATAAGAGCATCAAACCTCTAAAAACATCTGTTTCAATCAAATTAATTATCCAATCCAGTTATAGAAAAACTGTTGGACTGTAAGAAACTCCATTTTAATGCCAATGAAACGTAGACATGTCACCTAATTAAGACATCAGGCTGATCTAGTTCTCCTTTTCACCCGAACCAGCTTCTTAAATATTATAAAATTATACACTATTAAATAAGACGTTGTTTTATTTACAAACTACATGAATATAACAATCATATTTATCTCCCGATTATTGCAGGAAGTGCGAGGCGTAATTCCTTCACATTATGCAACGCTTCCGAACAAAGAAGGCAAGACAGCAGGAGATCTCTTCAAAGAGAGTCACAAGGAACAACTGGAAAATGCACAAAAATGGATCAAGGAAACGACTCAGTTTTGTTCCACAGTAGCTGCAGGAGTGTTTGCTATTGTCTTCGCTGCTGCGTATACTGTGCCTGGAGGTTCTGATGAAAATGGCAAGCCCAACTTCATCGACTCTCCCTTTTTTATGTTTTTTACAGTCTCGGATGCTCTCTCCTTAACAAGCTCCGTGGCTTCGCTTGTGGTATTTCTGTCTTTGTTGACCTCTCCATTTCAATTAAATGATTTCCACATCTCTCTTCCTCGAAAACTTTTTGTTGGCATCATCTTCCTTTTCCTTGCTGTTATAACGACCACGATATGTTTCGGGGCCACAATTTCGATACTCGTTCAGTTAGAGAGAAAGTCGCCATCATTACTCCTTTCCATTGCTGCATTCCTTCCATTCTTATTATGTGCAACAATGGAGTTCCGTCTGTGCGTCTTTATGTTAGATTTTAATGAGATTAGCTTTGAAGATATGTAGATAAGAAGATAAGAAGTTTTTAATAGAGGAATATCTGTCAAAGATCAAGCAGCTGTCAAAGCTTAGCTTCCCTAGTCTCACGGGAAGCTTTTACATTTAGAATTCAAATTCAAACCTTTGTATTCAAATTTCTATCTTATCAGTTGTAATCTTTATCTTATACTAGTTTATAGGCCTTGACTGTATATATACAATACCGTCACTATGAATAAAACACAAGTTCTGTAAATCTTCTTATGGTATCAGAGCATATTACCAAGAAGTAACAAAAACCAAAATTTATTCCTAACCATTCTTTTCATCCATGGCTTCTTCCTCAAACACTGAAAACGTCCTCAACACTGAAACTCCCAGCAATGAACCAAATAATGCCCTCATCAGCTTTAATGTTGCTGCCCAACTTCCACTCAAACTAAACTCCACAAATTACCTCTCATGGAAACTTCAATTCCATACCCTTTTCATTGGCTATGATCTATTCGGCTTCATTGATGGTTCCAAAGCCTGTCCCTCAGCTACAATCACAACCAATAACACAATCATTCCCAATCCAGCACATGTGTTATGGATACGCCAAGACCAACTCATACTCAATGCAATTATTGGCAGCATTTCACCACTCATCATCCCTTTCATAGCTCAATCACGAACATCACGTGAAGCTTGGACCATTCTGGCTACCACCTATGCCACTCCATCTCGTGGCAGAATCAAACAAGCCAAATCTCAACTCAAATCGATCACCAAAGGATCTGCTAGTGTCACGTCCTTTTTGCAGTCTATCAAAGCCAAAGCCGATGAACTTGCTCTCCTTGGAGCACCACTGCATGCTGAAGACCTCACTGACAAAGTCCTTGATGGACTTGGAGATGAATACCGCGAGTTGACTCGTGCTGTGCAAGCCCGAGATATGCCTATCTCTTTCGAGGAGCTGCATGAAAAATTGCTCAATTTTGAGGCCTCTATACTCCCAACACCAGATGCTCTTCAATTTCCCGCTACTGCAAACATGGTGCACAAAAACCCACCCAATTGGCGCTCCAATTCACAGACCCAGCAACCGAATTGGCGTCCCCCCATGCCATACAACAACAGGTCCTCCTTTCCTGCAAATACCAACCAGAACACCCAATCCAACACTCGTCCCTCACGACCATACCTGGGTTATTGCCAGATATGTCGCTTACAAGGCCATACAGCGAAGCGCTGTCCCTCTTTCCGCCTTGTTCCACTGCCAAAATCACCCACCACATCTGCCTCACACTCCACCTCTGCTACTCCTTGGCAACCGAAGGCACATATGGCCACAAATACCTCAGCTCAGCAGTCCTGGCTCCTTGACAGTGGTGCTTCGCATCACGTTACTTCAGACCTTGAGAATCTCACATTTCACTCACCATACACTGGGTCCGATGATATTATGATTGGCGATGGATCGGGTCTCTCAATCACCCACACCGGTTCCACATCTCTTCCCTCTGCTCATAAGCCATTCTCTTTAAATAATGTCCTTTGTGTGCCTGCCATGAAGAAAAATTTGATTTCAATTTCTCAATTTTGCTTATCAAATAACGTATCAATTGAATTCTTACCCTCTGCTTTTCTTGTAAAGGACATTCGCACGAAAGCAGTACTGATGACGGGCACCACTAGAGATGGAGTTTATGAGTGGCCGGTTTCTTCCCAGTTATTTGCTTTTCCTTCCTTTAAAACAGATTTGTCCGAATGGCATCACCGTTTAGGGCATCCAGCATTTCCCATTCTGAAAACTATTGTTTCCAAAAATAATCTTGCATTTTCCGCCCCATTGCTTAATAATTTCTCATGTAATGCGTGTCTGAGTAATAAAAGCCATAAACTTTCTTTTGCTCAGTCAACACTTATTTCTACTTCACCACTTGAAACAATTTTTTCTGATGTCTGGACGTCCCCCATAACTTCCACAAATAATTTCAAATATTATGTGATTTTTGTGGACCATTTCACCAAATATATCTGGTTCTATCCTCTTATTCACAAATCTGATGTCAAAAATATTTTTATCAGATTTAAAGCCATTGTGGAAAAACATTTCAATAAACAAATCAAAACACTTTATTCCGACAATGGTGGGGAATACATTGCACTTGCTGATTCTCTTTCAACAAATGGTATTTCTCATCTTACTACTCCTCCCCATACACCAGAACATAATGGCTTCTCTGAAAGACGCCATCTTCACATAGTAGAAACTGGTTTAGCATTACTCTCTCATGCTTCTATTCCCAATACTTACTGGCCATATGCTTTTGCGTCTGCAGTTTATCTTATTAATCGCATGCCAACACCCACATTAAATATGTCCTCTCCTTTTGAAATGATTTTTTCCACAGCCCCAAATTATTCCAAATTAAAAATTTTTGGATGTTTATGTTATCCTTGGTTAAAACCATATACAACAAATAAACTCCAATCCAAATCCACTCCATGTATTTTTCTAGGCTATTCTTTAACTCAAAGTGCTTACTATTGTCTAGATCCATCAACTTCAAAAATTTATACATCTCGTCACGTCCGTTTCGTTGAAACCAGTTTTCCATTTATAAATCTGTCAAAATCCCACTCACCCGACACATCAACTTCAGTTGCCACATGGCTGCCAGATACCATTCCCATTCCACGTGTTGTTCATCCACCGGCACTCAACTCACCGTCAATTGTGCATCGTCATCAGCCACTGCCCAGTGCTTCTTCAAACTCAGAACCACTTTCTTCATGCTCTGGCATCCCACCATCTTCTCCACCAAACAGCGTCCCTTCTCTTACACAACCTTCGTCCCAGTCATCTTCTTCTCTGCAATCACAACCCACTCACCACATGATTACAAGAGCCAAAGCAAACATCCACAAACCCATCACCAAAATGAACCTTCATACCCAATTAATCAAAGGTATTGATTCCGAACCCAGAACCCATACCCAAGCCCTCACTGATCCAAAGTGGCGTCAAGCCATGTCTGCTGAGTATGATGCCTTGGTTCTCAATGGTACCTGGTCTCTTGTTCCACCCGATAGCAGCCACAATTTAATTGGGTGCAAATGGGTGTTTAGAACAAAACGAAAATCTGATGGCTCAATTGACAGATTTAAAGCTCGATTGGTGGCGAAGGGATTTCATCAAAGGCCTGGAATTGATTACCAGGAGACGTTCAGTCCTGTAATCAAGCCTGCCACGGTAAGGATTGTGCTCAGCCTTGCCATCAGCCGTGGCTGGTCTCTGCGTCAAATTGACGTTAACAACGCCTTTCTTCAAGGCACCCTCACTGATGAGGTATATATGTCACAGCCCCCAGGCTTCATTGATCGGGATAATCCATCGTATATCTGCAAGCTCCACAAAGCAATATACGGTCTCAAACAAGCCCCCCGGGCTTGGTACCAAGAACTCAAATTGTTTCTACTGGAATTTGGGTTCCGAAATTCATACACAGATACTTCTCTATTTATCTACTGTGCTAATGGTCATACAATGTATATTCTTGTGTATGTTGATGACTTGATATTGACAGGAGATACTGATGCTATTGTCAATCAATTCATAGCAGTTCTTGCTCGGAAATTCTCTATTAAAGACCTTGGGTTCCTGAATTATTTTCTTGGTGTGGAGGTTGTTCCAAATGCCAAGGGATTATTGCTCTCGCAGAGGCGCTACATTCTTGATCTCCTGACCGAAACAAAAATGTTGGAATCCAAACCGGTTCAGACTCCTCTTCCAACAAGTCCTCCCATACTGTTGAATTCTGGTACAGCTCTCTCCAATCCCACTGAATATCGTCGTGTTGTTGGTAGTCTACAGTATTTACTAATAACCCGACCCGATATTGCTTTTGCTGTGAACAAATTGTCACAATACATGCACTGTCCTACAACTGATCATTGGTCTTTGGTTAAGAGACTACTGTGTTATCTTGCTGGCACAACTCATGACAGTCTACAACTGTATAAGGACTCTAGCTTCAGTTTACATGCATTCACAGACACTTCGCTTACTCTTCATGCATTCTCTGATGCGGATTGGGCAGGGGATAAGGACACTTTTTGTTCCACAAGTGCTTATGTGGTCTACCTTGGAAAAAATCCTATCTCTTGGTGTTCTAAAAAGCAACGGACAGTTGCTAGGTCTTCTACTGAAGCTGAGTATCGCTCAGTTGCGAACACTGCTGCGGAATTAAAATTCCTTTGTTACCTCTTGGCTGATCTTGGTGTTTCACTGCCTAAGTGTCCTGTTATTTACTGTGATAATGTTGGGGCAACTCAACTTTGTTCAAATCCAGTTTTCCATTCCAGGATGAAGCATGTTGCAATAGATTTTCATTTTATAAGAGACCAAGTTCAATCTGGTGCTCTTCGTGTAGCTCATGTTTCTTCTGAAGATCAATTAGCAGATGCACTTACTAAGCCACTTCCTCGACAAAGGTTCCAGCTGCTCAAAAACAAGATTGGAATACTCTCTCGAGCTCCATCTTGAGGGGGCATAATAGAGGAATATCTGTCAAAGATCAAGCAGCTGTCAAAGCTTAGCTTCCCTAGTCTCACGGGAAGCTTTTACATTTAGAATTCAAATTCAAACCTTTGTATTCAAATTTCTATCTTATCAGTTGTAATCTTTATCTTATACTAGTTTATAGGCCTTGACTGTATATATACAATACCGTCACTATGAATAAAACACAAGTTCTGTAAATCTTCTTAGTTTTTAGCTATAGAATTCTAAATAGTTTTTATGATTATCTTTGATAGGATTTATCATAAATCCTATCCTTATCCAATAATCTCTCCTAGTCTATTGAGAGTTCTAGTTTATTTCAATTTCTAGTTTTTGTAAGCCTATAAATAGGCAAAGTTTCAATTGAATGAATGAATGTCTCATTCCAATATTTATGATTTTATGGAATGAATGAATGTCTCATTCCAATATTTATGATTTTATGGAATGAATGAATGTGATTCATTCCAATATTTATGATTTTATTTTTGTTCTTCAATTTCTATCAATTTCAGATTTTATAGATTTAAGATTTCCAACAATTGGTATCAAAACAGTTTTATTACGGGACTGTGGGATTCAAGGATTATTCTCGCAGATTAATGGATGTTATGAATCAAATGGGGCTGCTTGGAAAGGTGATTGAAGATCAAAAGGTGGTAGAGAAAATGATGGTTTCTTTGCCACAGAAATTTGAAGCTCAAACTCATATTTGTACTGTTGATCGTGTGAAATGGTACACGAAGACAGGAGGAGCAAAATTTGAAGTTTATGCTGATTTTGATTTGGGACAAAACAGAGTTGATGAAAATCCAGCTCAGTTTGATGTGATGACCATGACACTTCCTCTAGCAAGATTGGAGTTCCTAAAGATGAAGTTGGGGATGTCCAAAGCAAATCTCAAGGAGGAGTGTTAGATTTTAATGAGATTAGCTTTGAAGATATGAAGATAAGAAGATAAGAAGTTTTTAGCTATAGAATTCTAAATAGTTTTTATGATTATCTTTGATAGGATTTATCATAAATCCTATCCTTATCCAATAATCTCTCCTAGTCTATTGAGAGTTCTAGTTTATTTCAATTTCTAGTTTTTGTAAGCCTATAAATAGGCAAAGTTTCAATTGAATGAATGAATGTCTCATTCCAATATTTATGATTTTATGGAATGAATGAATGTCTCATTCCAATATTTATGATTTTATGGAATGAATGAATGTGATTCATTCCAATATTTATGATTTTATTTTTGTTCTTCAATTTCTATCAATTTCAGATTTTATAGATTTAAGATTTCCAACACTTTATAATGGGCTCTGCATACAACATTCTGAAGAAAACCTGGAAAGCTCGGCCACCGTTTCATATCCCTTGCCGAACACGGGGGAAAAAGCTCCGTCTAGCTGATTAATATGGGAGATGTTGAACACTAAGCTTCTTACTCAGCTATGTAACTTGCCAAGAGAAGACTTGAAAGTTTCTGTCGAAGAAGAAGAAGAAGTGACAGTGTATGCAGTTGCAAATACTGGATTGTTAATTGATTGTTAAATCAGTTGTAACTAACCTCAAACTAAGAAGAGAAGATGAAATTGACTTCTCTAAGTAGTTACAATCAGTTACAGAACATGTACAATGCATGTTTTGCGCAAACTATATAAATGAGCATTATATCAAACATTATGTATGCAACATTGAAATAAAGAATTGAGAAGGAATATTTTTAATTTATTCAAATGTTTGGTTGGTGCTTGATGCATCATTTATAAACCTCGAACACATATAGATTTAACGAATTGTTAGACCCATTTTATCCCTACAAATAAGAGAAGCACCTAAAAGGTAAAAAACACATGATTGTGCTACGAATTACATTTATATCTTAAAAGAAAAACCCTTACTAAAGTGATAATTGATTTTTTCTTTGATCGATTCTAATTTAATAATAAGAGCTAGAGTTCTCAAAGTGATAAAAAAATCTTTTACAAATAACGATAACGATCTAACTAATCTTGAACTAAAAATAAAGTTTCAATAAAAAATAAAATAAAATGACACTATACTGTTTATGTGATTGTATGAAAATATAAAAAATAACTAATGTGAGGAAATTAAATAAAAATTGGATAGTATTTCAAAATAATTTTTATTTATGATGAAGTTTTTCAAAAATACTATGTTCACAATCAAGTAAAACTTCTGTATTTACAAACCATAAATTATGATATTTTTTTATTCACAACACCCAAACATCATACTATGTTCTCATTAAAAACACTTATAGAATCAATAATAATTTTGATTCATAAAAAGTTGATTTAAAATAATTTGATCTGTAAGAAATTGTTATTGGATATTGTAGTTAATTTTGAAACTTATTAAGCTATTTTATCTCGTTTTGTTATTTTCCTAGTTAATTTTGATTTTTTAAACACAATTTTTGGTGTTTATGTTATTTTTTTTATTTGAACTAGAATTCCGATTGTATTTATTTTTTAAAGTCAATTTAAAACCAATTTAATGTTAGAGAATAATATAAATCATATTATGGGGCCTCACCTACAAGCTTGAGCTTTTAGGTGAGATGGTTCATTAACATGGTATCAGAGCCTTGTTGACCCAGCGGTCACGAGTTCGAATCTCACCACCCCCATTCTATTTGATAAAAACTAAGCACAAGGTGATGTGGGCCTGTGCAAGTTTCAAGCCCAAAGGGCTTTCACTTGAGGGGGTGTGTTAGAGAATAATATAAATCATATTATGGGGCCTCACCTACAAGCTTGAGCTTTTAGGTGAGATGGTTCATTAACATTTAAGAGGTCGTGATCTCTATTTAGAAAAAAAAATCCAATGACACGTGACCTATCATCATTTTATATGATATCAAGAAATATATCTTAACCCTAAGATTTAAACTCTAAAAAATGTCTAAGAAATAGTTTTTAACAAAGAATATGTAGTGTTCTGGTTAATTAGTAGCTGGTCGGTTATCACCTCCATTGCAGTCCATACTCCAAGCAGAAGGAAATGAAGTGCCTCTTTAGCTAAGTTTGTTTTTAAAAGTGTTTTTTTTATTTGAAAATATATAAAAAATGATTTTTTTTTAAAATATTTTCAAAAATATTTTTTAAATACAATTATAAACATAGTAGAACTATGGCTTGCTGGAAATAGATTCCAAGAACAATTCTTGATGAACGCGAAACCCAATTTAATTTATATTCTTCGCTTCGTTAAAGTTCTAGTGTAGTGATTGTAAGTATGTACGGGAAAGCAAATTATGCTTGCAGGCTTGCAGCTACGAGACCGATTAAAGTTAGATTATTCTAAAAGAAAAAGGAGAAATTTGGTTGCTTATTTTAGAAGCAAGAATGTGAATCTCAATTTCAATCTGCAATACTTATTTCTGTAATTCTGAATCTTTATTCTCCTTAATTTATTTAATAGAGAGTGTTAGAAAGTTAATACGAGTTTCACATTTAATAAATAAAAAACATGAAAAAGATTTAATATAATATATGCATGGATGTGTTGAGGTAAACTCAATCATAACACATCAAATGCATAAAAGCAAAATCAACATATTTTTAGTTTCACTTTATAAACTAAACAAGCAACATACAGATCCTAATTTACTTTTTTCCTGAGCAAGCTACGAAACATTCTTCAAGGGACTGTATAAATAGGGTTCTCAAAACAATTAATTCAGAAGAAGAAAAAAAGGTTGTTTCTTTGTAGTCATCTCTCCGTAAACTAGGTGGAGGAGCATTTCGATCATTTCCATTACTAAAAGGTATGATATACCAGCAGTTCTCCTTGAGTGCTTACTTCCTAATTCTGTTTTCCATTATGATCGGTATTATGAGTTAATGTAAATTTATTTTTTGATTTGAAATTGTTATAGAATAATATAAATTATATCCTATAATCTTACTTATAAATTTAAGTTCTTAGATATGATGGTTTCTTGACATGATATTAAAGATCTGTGCGAAAGTTTAAAACCCAAAAAGCTTTCACTTAAAGTTGTGTATTATAGAATAATATAAATTATATCTTAGAATCTCAATTAACAACTTAAGATTTTAAATGAAATGTTTGTTGGGAACCGAGATTGTTCATTAACAATAGTCACTTAAATGATTTTTTCTATAGAGAAAATATGAGTTTTCCTCTAATGGAGAAACCTTATAGAGCCGCCATGAGAGGAGATTGGAAAAACATCATTCACCATTATCAAGACCGTTCGCTAGATCTATTCTTGCCAGTTACGCTCTCTGCGGATACTGCACTTCATATAGCTGTGTACAGCAAACAAGCGGAACCACTTCAAAGTTTGCTTGGAATCGTGGAGCGCATAAAACACTTTTTACCTGACATAGATTCCCCTGCACATGAGAAAGAACACCTTTCAACTGATCAGATGAAATTTCTCAAGAGAAAAAACGAATTTGGAAACACGGCTCTTCACGAGGCAACGATCTGCGGGAATTACGAGGCTGTAAGACTCTTGGTAGATCAATGTGCAGACCTCCTTAATGAAAAAAACAAGTACGGTGAAACCCCATTGTTTACAGCTGCTGCATTTGCCGAGGCAGAAATAGTGGAGTTTTTATTCAGGTCCAATCCAGAACAGTGCGTGAATGATGAGTGCAGGCTGTTGGAAATTCACCGCCAGAGATCAGGGGATGGCCTGTCCATCCTTAGCGCTGCTATCAAAGGGCAACACTTTGGCAAGAAATTCTCTCTTCATATAATTATCAAATTTTAAAGTATTGTCGTATAATTTTTCTACGCCTAATTTCTTGAATGCAGAAACAGCTTTAATGTTGTTAGAACTGGATGACTCGCTCCACGACTTGAAGGACGAAGATGGCGTAGATGCTCTTCAACTTCTAGCTCATATGCCAACCGCTTTTGATAGTGGAGTTTCCATGGGCATATTTGAAAGACTCATCTACCGTTGTATGCTAATACTAACCACAATAAAAGACCTTGCAATTTTGCTTACATATTTCTTGTTTGCATACATATAAACTTAACTCTATATTATGTCGCAGGCCTTCCTGTTAAACGTCAAGACAAGTTAAAATCACAGTTAGAAGCTTGGTTCAAGGAAAGGAAGGAGAAGAGAGATCTTGAGAGCGGTCAAGGGAGGGAGTCTGAAGCTCCGGTGAGCGGTCAAGGGAGGGAGTTTGAAGCTCCGGTGAGCGGTAAAGGGAGGGAGGCTGAAGCTCCGGTGAGCGGTCAAGGGAGGGAGGCTGAAGCTCCGGAGAGCGGTCAAGGGAGGGAGGCTGAAGATCCGGAGAGCGGCACGGAGTGGAATCAAAGAGGCGGCATACTTAAATATTTAAAGGTCCCTAAAGGTATTGAGAACAATCGAGGCCCGTTCTTTTGGTTTAGAAACTATCTTTTTTCACCTTTAGCATGTCTTTATTTTATCAACTTCTACTTTCACGATATTGTTTTATCCATCCTTCAACTATCATTGTTAGCATTACTTAAAAATGGATAGCTCTAATCATCCATGTTTAATCTCATTCCCTTTGGCATGAACGCGATGTAGGATCTTGGCTAGAAAGATTCTGGAACCAGAAAACAAAGCATGTATTTGCGTTGAAAGTCGCCAAGATCCTGATAAAGAAAGATGATGAGTCATTGAATAAAGTAAATATAACTATAACAGACGAAGAGCATGGACCAGGTGGGGAAGAAAATGGAAAGGGAGAAAACAAGTCCTCTGAAATCACTAGCGAAGGAAACAATACAAAAGAAAGCCAACGCCAAGAGCATATCCCTTTGTTTATTGCAACTATAAATGGAATAGAAGAGATTGTGTGGGAGATAATAGATCAATATCCCCATGCTATTGAGAAGCTCAACGAGGAGCGTCAGAGCATTTTGGATGTGGCCGTCATGCATCGCCAGAAAAAGATCTTCAGTCTTGTGAAGCAACAGAAAGTACCATTGGCTAGACTGCATCGAGTTATTGATAATATGGGAAACACATTGCTGCACCATGTTGCAGATATGAAGCATTACAGTGGAGGCACAAAGCCTGGACCTGCACTTAAACTTCAGGAGGAGTTGCAATGGTTTGAGGTGAGCCCTTTTCATCCCTCTGTCTTTACCTCTTGATAAAAATTATTCATGGATCGACTTGGTACAGGATTATCCATCATGAGTATATATAAGAGCATCAAACCTAGCTATAAGAACATTTGTTTCAATCAAATTATCCAATCCAGTTATAGAAAAATTGTTAGACTGTGTTAAGGAACCATCTCACCTAAAAGCTTAAGCTTGTAAGTGAAGTCTCATAATATGATTTATATTATTCTCTAACACACCCCTTCAAGTGAAAGCCCTTTGGGCTTGAAACTTGCACAGACCCACATTACTTTGTGCTTGGTTTTTATCAAATAGAATGGGGGTGGTGAGATTCGAACTCGTGACCGCTGGGTCAACAAGGCTCTGATACCATGTTAAGGAACCATCTCACCTAAAAGCTTAAGCTTGTAAGTGAAGTCTCATAATATGATTTATATTATTCTCTAACAGACTGTAAAAAACTCGATTTTAATGCTAATGAAACGTAGACATTTCACCTAATTAAGACATCAGGCTGATCTAGTTATCCTTTTCACCCGAACCAGCTTCTTAAATATTATTAAAAATTATACACTATTAAACAACGCGTTGTTTTATGTACGAGCTCCATTTATATAACAATCATATTTATCTCCCGATTATTGCAGCAAGTTCAAGAGGTAATTCCTTCTCATTATGTAACGCTTCAGAACAAGACAGGCAAGACAGCAGAAGATCTCTTCAAAGTGAGTCACAAGGAACAACTGGAACATGCACAAAAATGGATCAAGGAAACGACTCAGTCTTGTTCCACAGTAGCTGCACTTGTTGCTACTGTTGTCTTTGCTGCTGCGTATACTGTGCCTGGAGGTTCTGATGAGGAAGGCACGCCCAACTTCATCACCTCTCCCTATTTTCTTGTTTTCACTGTCTCAGATGTTCTCTCCTTAGCAAGCTCCTTGACTTCGCTTGTGGTATTTCTGTCTTTGCTGACCTCTCCATTTGAGCTAAAAGAATTCCACTTCTCTCTTCCTCGAAAACTTCTTTTTGGCTTCACCTTCCTTTTCTTTGCTGTGATAACGACCATGCTATCTTTTGGAGCCACAATTTTGATACTCATTCAGTCCGAGAGAAAGTTGACAACATTACTCCTTTCCATTGCTGCATTCCTTCCAGTCTTAGTATTTGCAATAATGCAATTCCGTCTGTACGTCTCATTTATGGGCTCTACAGTCAATATTCTCAAGATAACCGGGAAAGCTCTGCCACGGATTGTTTTCCCTTGCCTACCACGGGGGAAAAAGCTCCGTCGAGCTGATTAATATGGGAGATTTAGCTAGCATAGAGGTTATTCCATTTTCTTGATTGTTTGAACCTCTACTATAGATCATTATATAGTGTGTTTGAGTGCATGTATGGTTGTTATTCAGTTTCGTGATATTGCAGTCTTAAGCAATGCTTGCTGCAGACTGTATTGTTTCTCTCTCGTTAATTATATTGCAGTTCTGAGCTAGTTCTTAATGTTCTGACAAGAACAACTTTTCCTCAATTCCTATATGAAATGCATAGTGAAAGTTATCGATGGATGGGAGACCATACATCAACAAAACGAAATGAAAGGATAAGAAATATGGATTTGGACTTGAAGGTCGATGACCAATTAGTCCAAGAAAAGGCATGGTAAAGTCAAAAGACTTGTTTGAAAGAAAATCTCATCATGTTTCAATGTAAGAAATTTTACATCCATAGTTTTAAACTGTGTTAACGAGCTGTAACCAGTAGAGATTGAGAAGACCTTCAAATTAGACTGTTTTATTTATTTTTCTAGTTAATTTTTGGATTTTTATCTTAATTCTCAGGTTAATGTTATTTTCTTATTTAATTAAGAATTTTGACTATTCCTATCTTGAACTTGAAAAGGCTAATTCAAGGATTATTTAAGAGGTTGTAATTCTTGTTTTGTGATCCCCTAAAAATCGTGTCTTTCTTTTTATTTGATTCCTATTCTTTAAGTTTATCTACGTGAGAGCTTACACAAGGCACCTAAAAATAACGAGGGATTTACAGTTGGGATTTAAACACCCAGAAAATACGATAACGTTATATTTTGAAAATCGAATTTTCCAGCAGTGTTTTTCTAATTATTTTTAGTCTAAATTAATTTAATTTTTTTCAGATGTTTTTCAATGGTTTCAATATACTGATGTTTAAAATAGAAAAGATTTAAAAAGAGTATTTTAATGCATTTTTAATTCGAAAATATTTTTAAAAAGCACTCTGCATTTCATTACCAATCACACACACAAAAAAATAATAATTTTGATACATAAAAAGTTGATTTAAAATAATTTGATCTCTAATAAATTGTTATTGGATATTGTAGTTAATTTTGAAACTTACCAAGCTATTTTATCTTGTTTTGTTATTTTCGTTGTTAATTTTGATTTTTTAAACATAATATTTGGTGTTTATTTTATTTTTTTATTTGAACTACAATTCTGATTGTTTTTATTTTTTAAAGTCAATTTAAAACCAATTTAATAGGTTGTGATCTATCATCATTTTACTTGATATCAAAAAATATATCTTAACCCTAAAATTTAAACTTTAAAAAATGTTTAAGAAATAGTTTTTAACAAAGAATATATAGTATTCTGGTTAATTGTGGCTGACTGGTGGTCACTTCCATTGCAGTCTATACTCGAAGCAGAAGGAAATGAAGTGTGTATGGCTTGTTGGAAATAGATTCTAAGAACAATTCGTGATGAACGCGAAACACAATTTAATTTATATTCTTTGCTTCTTTGAAGTTATAGTGTAATCATTGTAACTATGTACGGGAAAGCAAATTATTCTTGCAGCTTCGAGAGCGATTAAAGTTAGATTATTCCAAAAGAAAAGGGGGAAATTTGGTTGCCTAGTTTAGAAGCAAGAATGTGAATCTCGATTTCAATCTGCAATACATTCTTCTTTTATACTGAGACTAGGAAAAAGCATCTGACTAAAATCTAATCTTAGTATACTTATTTCTGTAATTCCGAATCTTTATTCTCTTTAATTAATTTATTTTAAAAAAAACTTACAAGGTACCTTTCATTTAATAGAGAGTGTTGGAAAGTTAATACGAGTTTCACGTGCGAGCACAATCATATCCAATATTGAATAAATAAAAAATATAAAAGATTTAATTTAATATATGCATGGATGTGTATATATAGGGTTACTCAGTCATAACACATCAAAGGAAACATATATATGCATAAAAGGAAAATCAACATATCTTTATTATATAGATTCTCATAATTGTAGTTTC
The DNA here is from genome assembly GCA_964035475.1 of Salix caprea. Lineage (NCBI taxonomy): Eukaryota > Viridiplantae > Streptophyta > Magnoliopsida > Malpighiales > Salicaceae > Salix > Salix caprea. Next base: position 16,525,246 of record OZ037749.1, read on the forward strand.
ACTTTATAAACTAAACAAGCAACATACAGATCCTCATTTACTTTTTTCCTGAACAAGCTACGAACCATTCTTCAAGGGATTGTATAAATAGGGTTCTCAAAACACTTATTTGAGAAGAAGAAAAAAAGTTGTTTCTTTGTAGTCATCTCTCCGTAAACTAGGTGCAGGAGCATTTCGATCATTTCCATTACTGAAAGGTATGATATACCAGCAGTTCTCCTTGAGTGCTTACTTCCTAATTCTGTTTTCCATTATGATCGGTATTATGAGTTAATGTAAATTTATTTTTTGAGTTGAAATTGTTATAGAATAATATAAATTATATCATGAACATCACCTATAAACTTAAATTCTTAGATTAAATGATTTCTTGACATGATATCAAAAATTTGTTAACTTAATGATCACAAATTCTCATTCTATTTGATAAAAATATAAATTATATTTTAAAGCCTCAACTAATAGGTTAAGATTTTAGATGAGATGATTTATTGACAAAAATTGTTCACTAACAATAGTCACTTAAATATTTTTGCTATAGAGAAAATATGGGTTCTCTTATAATGGAGAAACCTTATAGAGCAGCCATGAGTGGAGATTGGAACAACATCATTCACCATTATCAAGACCGTCCGATAGATCTGTCCTTGCCAGTTACGCTCGATGTGGATACTGCACTTCATATAGCTGTGTACAGCAAACAAGCGCAACCACTTAAGGAATTACTTCAAATCGTGAAGGGCACGTGAGACTCTTTACCCTGTATCTGACATAGAATCCAGTACTGCACGTGAGATGGAATTTCTGAAGAAAAAAAACAGATTTGGAAACACGGCTCTTCACGAGGCAACGATATGCGGGAATTATGATGCTGTAAGACTCTTGGTGGGTCGATGTCCAGACCTCCTTACGGAAAAAAATAAATACGGTGAAACCCCATTGTTTACAGCTGCTGGATTTGCCGAGGCAGAAACAATGGAGTTTCTACTCACGTACAAACCAGAACAATGCGTGAATGATAAGTGCAGGCTGTTAGAAATTCACCGCAAGAGAAAGGATGGCCTGTCCATCCTTAGCGCTGCTATCAAAGGGCAACACTTTGGTAAAAATTCTCGAACTGGTATAAAATTATCAAATTTTAAAGTATTGTCGTATAAATTTTCTATGCCTAATTCTTGAATGCAGAAACAGCTTTAATGTTGCTAGAACTGGATGAGTCGATACACGACTTGAAGGACGAAGATGGCGTAGATGGTCTTCAGCTTCTAGCCCAAATGCCAACCGCTTTTGAGAGTGGATTCCCCATGGGCATATGTGAAAGACTCATCAACTGCTGTATGCCAACACTAACCATATTATTAGACCTTACAATATTTCTTGCTTGGACTCACACATATATAAACTGAACTCTATATTACGTCGCAGGCCTTCCTGTTAAACGTCACAACAAGTTAAAATCACAGGTCGAAACTAGGTTCAAGGAAAGGAAGGAGCGGGGAGATCTTGAGAGCGGTCAAGGGAGGGACTCTGAAGATCTGGAGAGCGGCTTGAAGTGGAATCAAAGAGGCGGCATACTCAAATATTTAAAGGTCCCTAAAGGTATTGAACACAATCGAGGCCCGTTCTTTGAATCAGCTTCTTCTGAAAACCAGACAATCACCATCTTTTTGTAGAAATCAGAAACAAAAAAGTCAACGAAAGTCAACAAAAGTCAACAATTTTCCCAAGAACCGACACTGTTCAAATCAAAATCTGGAATTGCCAGAAAATGAAGAACACGAAGAACAGCTGCCCAGAATTTGAAGAACAATAAAGAACAAAATTCCAGAACAAATGAGCAGAATCTTAGTTAGGTTACTGCCATAGCCTTTCCTTTATTTATAGCAAAAAATAAATGATTACAAGAGTTCTAGTTGATTACAACTTCTTCTTGTACTAGATAAGTCCTAGAATTTAGATTGCACCTAAGCTAGAAAGCATGATCAACATGATCTGAAATAGATAAAATTCCCTACAGCTAATTCAATACTAATCTAAACATTAATACTAGAATTTAAATAGGACTCCATGCTCTAATCTTCAATCTGCTGCAGCCTTGATATCCATGATCTTCAACACTCCTCCTTGGATGCAAGGCTGCACATTCCTATCTTCATCATTAATTCTTCAAACCTATCTTTGGCTAATGGTTTGGTAAAGAAATCAACCAATTGCTCCTTGGATGAGCAGTATTCCATCTCTAACTCCCCTTCTTGTTGAAATTGCCTCAATGCATGGTACTTAATCTTCATGTGCTTGGTTTTATTGTGAAAAACAGAATTTTTCGAAATGGCTATGGCTGACATGTTGTCACATAGCAAGACAGTAGGATTAACTTGAACACAATCAAGATCCTTAAGCATTTTCCTCAACCAAACCAATTGTTTTGCTGCCACAGAAGCTGCCACATATTCTGCCTCAGCTGTAGAATGAGCAACAATTGATTGTTTCTTTGAAAGCCAGCTGAAAACATTTGACCCCAAAACAAAGCAATATCCAGAGGTGCTCATCATGCACTCACTTCCTCCCCAATCACTGTCAGTATAGCCAACAAGGCTGACAGGTTTGGACTTCACAAAATTCAAGCCGAGAGACTTAGTCCCCTGCAAATACCTTAGCACACGTTTGGCAGCCATGAAATGTGATTGATTTGGATCCTGCATAAACCTTGAAAGATAATTAACAACAAACACAATGTCAGGCCTTGTGATGGTTAAATATAATAAGCTCCCAATCAAGCTTCTATAAGTCTTTCCATCACACTTTTGAGTTCCATCATCTTTCACCAATTTCAGTCCTAGTATCATAGGAGTAGGAACTGATTTACAATTTGTCATTGCAAAGCTATCCAAGATCTTCTTAACAAAGGATTTTTGACAAATAAAACATCCTTGTTCTGATTGCATTACCTCCATTCCCAGAAAATAAGACAACAAGCCAAGCTCATTCATCTCAAATTGCTCTTTCATGTTCAATTTGAACTCTTCTATGAGCTGCTTCTTGTCACCTGTGATCAGCAAATCATCCACATATACTGACACCATCAATACATGTTTATCAACATGCTTAACATACAAGGTCACCTCATTTGCACTTCTTTCAAATCCTAAGCTCAACAAGTGTTCATCAAGCCTACTATACCAAGCTCTAGGAGCTTGTTTGAGCCCATATAAAGCTTTCTTCAAAAGATACACTTGGTTTGGATTATCATTCTCAAACCCAATTGGTTGATCAACATAAATTTCCTCATTCAAATAACCATTAAGAAATGCAGATTTAACATCTAATTGATAAACATACCAGCCATTTTGTGCCGCAAGAGCAAGCAAGAGCTTCAGTGTGTCATGTCTAGAAACCGGGGCAAAAGTATCAGTATAATCCACCCCTGCCTCTTGAGCATAACCCTTAACCACCAATCTTGCTTTATGTTTGTTTATCTTACCATCAGCATTCAACTTTGTCTTAAAAATCCATCTTACCCCAATTATCTTCTTGTTTGCAGGTCTGTCAACAAGCTTCCAGGTTTGGTTTTTCTCAATCATTGCAAGCTCCTCCTTCATTGCAGCTATCCATACCTGAGATTTCAAGGCTTCTTCAACTCCAACAGGTTCAGCATCAGCCACATTGCATCTGCTATAAATCTCAGCCAATGATCTCGTGCCCCTCACAGGTTCATCATCACTGTCTTCATCCTTTTCTTGCTCATAAAACTGAATCTGTTTAGGTAGTGTTTCAGTTGTGCTCTCCTAATTCCATGCTGCATTTTCTATCATCTTCACATTTCTAGCAACAATAACCTTGTCAGCATTTACAACATAAACCTTATAAGCCTTGGATTTTGAGCTATAACCAATGAACACTCCCATCTCAGCTTTTTCATCCAATTTCTTCCTATTAACTTCAGGTTTCAATACATAGCAAATACAACCAAACACCCTTAAATGGTTAATACTAGGTTTAGTATCATACCACAATTCATATGGAGTTTTATCTCCTAAAACTCTAGAAATCATTCGGTTCAAAATATAGGTGGCTGTGTTGACAGCCTCTGCCCAGAATTTTAAGGGCATTTTTTTCTCAAACAACAAACACCTAGCCATCTCCATAAGTGTTCTATTTTTCCTTTCACTTACCCCATTTTGCTGAGGGGTATAAGGAATTGTTAGCTGATGTTTGATACCTTCTTTCACCAAAAAATCATCAAATTGCCGAGAGGTATACTCACCCCCATTGTCAGACCTCAGAATTTTTATCTTGCAGCCAGTTTCAAGTTCAACAGTAGCTTTGAACTTAAGAAACTCAAGAAACACATCATCTTTTGCCTTCAAAAAATAACTCCAACAAAACCTGCTATAGTCATCAATGAACAAGAGAAAATACCTTGATCCACTCAAGGATTCATTAGACATAGGGCCACACAAATCAGTGTGCACAAGCTGCAACTTAGATGTGGATCTAAGTGTATTATTAGGAAAAGCAACTTTTGTTTGCTTCCCTAGCTGACAGGCTTCACAAAACACATCCTCATTCAATATATTTGGCAAACCATGTGCCATCTCTAAGTTAGACATCTTCCTTAAGGCTGCATAGTTGAAATGCCCAAGCCTTTTGTGCCAAAGTATTGACTCATCCTCTCTACATGCATTAGCTTTTAAATATGTTGAATTCCAATCAACATTAAAGCTTCTATTCACCATTCTAGTGGACAATAACAACACCCCTTTATTATCTTTAATTTTGCATATTCCATGCTTAAATGACAATGCATAACCAGTTTCTAACAATTGTCCCACACTCACAAGATTTTGCTTCAATTGAGGCACATACATAACATTCTTTAAAATTTTCGTACCTGCCATAGTGTCAACTGCAATTGCACCTCTTCCTTCAACTTGCACATAATCTCCATTAGCTATTCTTACTTTGGACAAAAAATTTCTATCCAATTCTTTGAACAAATCAAGGTCTGCTGTCATGTGATTTGTGCATCCCGAATCAATGAGCCAAAGTGAAGATTTTACCTCAGTTATGTTGCATGTAGGTTCTGCAATTACCATAAATAATTGCTCTTCTTTCTCCTCCTCAGCATCATCTTCAGTTTGTGCAATTCTTGCAACTTCAGTTTTCTTGCAAAATTTTTGCATGTGGCCGAATTCTTTGCATCTTCTACACTGGATGTTTTTGAGCCAGCACCAAGAGTCTCGGTGATTAGTCTTCTTGCAATACTTGCAAGGTGGAAATTCTTCTCTCTTTTCCACTCCTGAGGTGTTCCCTTTCCTGTTGAATGACTGCCAATTGCTTGGCTTCCAGTTGTTGCTCTTTTCTCTTCTATTTTCAAAACTGTTTCTGAAAACAGGTTTGGCATGGTGCTTGTCTTTCACTTTTGCCACAAGTGCTTCACCACTTGACTCTTGATGTCTATAAGAGTGCCTCTCCTCCACTGATTGCAGAGCATTAATCAGCTCTTGAAGGCTGATTTCAGAAAAATCATGTGAGTCTTCAAGTGAACATATCTTATGTTCAAACCTGTCGGGTAAGCTCACCAACACCTTCTCCACAATCCTTGAGTCAGGAAAATCTTCCCCCAAAAGTCTCACTTGATTTACAAGCTTTGAAATTTGGGAAGAGAAATCCTTAATTGTGTCTGTCTCCCTCATTCTCAAGGCCTCAAATTGCCTTCGCAGATTCATCACTTGCATCCTCCTTGATTTTTCATCCCCTTGGAATTCAGCCTGTATCTTATCCCAAGCTTCTTTGGCTGTTTTACAAGTCATAATCCTTGTAAAAATCTCCTCACTTACTGCATTATGCATGCAAGTAAGTGCTCTGAAACTCTTGGATCTTTCTTCATTGAAAAATCTTATTTGATTCAAGGTTGGATCATCGTTTAAGGGAGCTGGAACCTTGCCCGTGTCCACATAATCCCATAGATCAAAAGCCTTCAGGTAAGCTTCCATCTTTACAGCCCACACTCCATAATTCACACCTGTAAATGTAGGTGTTGATGCTGGAAAATTTGCTCCAGAATTCATTTCAACCTGCACCCAAAAAATGCACAAAAAGAACCCAAAAATCTGTTTTGTCCAAGAACCCTTCAAAGCTGTCAAGCTTTGATTTTTAATTGACCTCACAAATAAATCACTCGTGTTTCACACAATCCCCACAAAGAACAACACTGCTCTGATACCAATTGTAGAAATCAGAAACAAAAAAGTCAACAAAAGTCAACAATTTTCCCAAGAACCGACACTGTTCAAATCAAAATCTGGAATTGCCAAAAAATGAAGAACACGAAGAACAGCTGCCCAGAATTTGAAGAACAATAAAGAACAAAATTCCAGAACAAATGAGCAGAATCTTAGTTAGGTTACTGCCATAGCCTTTCCTTTATTTATAGCAAAAAATAAATGATTACAAGAGTTCTAGTTGATTACAACTTCTTCTTGTACTAGATAAGTCCTAGAATTTAGATTGCACCTAAGCTAGAAAGCATGATCAACATGATCTGAAATAGATAAAATTCCCTACAGCTAATTCAATACTAATCTAAACATTAATACTAGAATTCAAATAGGACTCCATGCTCTAATCTTCAATCTGCTGCAGCCTTGATATCCATGATCTTGAACACTTTTTTCACCTTTAACATGCTACTTTCACGATATTGTTTTGTTCATCTTTCAACTATCATTGTTAACACTTCATTCTATTACTTAAAAGTGGTTAGCTCTGATCATCGATCCATGTTTAATCTCATTCCCTTTGGCATGAACGCGATGCAGGATGTTGGCTAGAAGGATTCTGGAACCAGAAAACAAAGCATGTATTTGCGTTGAAACTCGCCAAGCTCCTAATAAAGAAAGATGAGTGTTGAGGAATGTATTGACAGCTCAGCCACCCATGCAAATCAAGAATCTGAGCAAGATAATTCAGCCATCAAACCGAGAGATATCAGCAACAAGATCATGCCATATCCAGCCATCACAGGAGATAAATCAGGAAGGAGATCAGATCACATGCAGCTAACACAAGAGAAGAATCAGGACCAAGAATCATATTAGATCACGTTAATTATGCATTGTACAAACCCTATATATTGTACCTATGTATTACTGTTGATTAATAAGAAAACTCACAGAGCAATATTCTCTGCATACTCTTTGTTTCTATATGGTATCAGAGCCTATCAAAGAGACCAACGTCTTACCATGTCTGATTCATCTACCTCTTCTGCCACAACTCTAACCTCTTCTTCTTCTACCTCTACCATAATCCCAATCTCTAATGTTGTTTCTTTAAAACTGACCCCAGAAAACTACCCTCTTTGGAAGACACAGTTGATGCATTATTTTCGTGGCCAAGACTTGTATGGCCACCTGGATGGCACCCTCATTCCTCCTCCCCGAATGCTCATTATCTCACAAACTGATACAGGCACTGTCTCTCAGACTCCAAATCCTGCATATTCCAATTGGCAGCGACAAGACAGCCTCATCCTCAGCACCCTCATGTCCTCCATGACTGAGGGAGTCCTGGCTCAAATTATCTCCTACTCCACTGCCCAACAAGTGTGGCATGCACTGGAAACGAACTTCTCTTCTCAGTCAAGAGCACGAACTATACAGGTTCGTACGCAACTAGCAAATGCTAAGAAAGGAAATCAATCTGCAAACGATTATTTTCTGATGATCAAGAAATTGGCAGACGAACTTGCTATGGCAGGCCAAACACTCTGCTGTGATGATATTATCTCTTATGTTCTTGCTGGTTTAGGACATGATTACGATAGCTTTGTATCCTCAATCTATGCCAGACATGAACCAGTCAGTCTTGAGGAGGTGTATTCTCTTCTAATTTTAACAGAATCAAGACTGAATCGTCACAATCAATCTCTTTCCATTCCATTTGCTGAAGCCCATTTTGCTCAGAGACAACAATCATCCAACTCTCAGCAGCCATTCAATCCAAGAAACAGATCAAATTATCGCAACAGAGGCAGGAATAACAATTACCGTGGAAGGGGTAATTATTCTCACAATAATGCATTTAATTCATCCTCTCTAATCTGTCAAGTATGTGGTAAACAGGGTCACTCAGCTCGCAAATGCTACCATAGATTTGATCTGACTTATCAGAACTCATCTTCATCATCCAACAAGCAAGCTTTTCTGTCAACTCAGAATCTGGATAATGACTGGCATGCTGATACGGGAGCCACTCATCATGTGACTCACGATCTCTCTTCTCTCAACCTCAAGGATGATGATTACACGGGTGCAGATCAGCTACAAGTTGGAAATGGTCAAGGTTTGCATATCTCTAAAACTGGCAATTCCTCTTTTCACATCTCTTCCCATTCCTTTCGTTTGAATCATGTCCTTTATGTTCCTCAAATAATGAAAAATCTGCTCTCTGTCCAGCAATTTTGCAAAGATAACAATGTCTATTTCGAATTTCATGGTACTTACTTTCTTGTGAAGGCATACTCGGGAATCGTCCTCCATCGGGGCCATGTCAGTGATGGACTGTACCATTTCTTCCCCAAAACCAATTCTCCTCAAGCTTTTTCTGCTGCTCGAATTTCCTTTGATTTGTGGCACCGTCGTCTAGGCCATGCTGCCTCTCCTGTTATTAATCGAGTTCTTTCCACTAATAAGTTGCCAGTTGATAAACACAAGACACTTGCTGTATGTCCTGACTGCCAGTTAGCAAAAAGTCATGATTTGCCTTTTAATAATTCTACTTATGTTTCCACAACTCCATTACAGTTAATCTTCACTGATGTATGGGGTCCTGCTTCAGTTTTGTCAACAACTGGTGCTCGGTATTATGTCAGTTTTCTAGATCATTACTCGAAATTTTTGTGGCTTTTTCCAATGAAACTCAAGTCTGATGTTGAACAAATTTTCATGCGATTTCAAAGCTATGTTGAGAGACAGTTTAATCTTAAAATCAAGGCCATACAATCCGATTGGGGTGGGGAATATCGCAAACTTCACAATTATTTTAAAATTTCTGGTATATCCCACAGAATTGCATGCCCTCATACTCACCAACAAGTTGGTTCAATTGAACGTAGACACAGACAGATTGTTGAAGTAGGGCTAAGCATGCTTGCTCACTCAAAACTTCCCCTTCTTTACTGGGAAGATGCCTTCAATACAGCCACCTTTTTGATCAATCGGCTACCCACACCTATCCTCCAAAATCTCTCCCCATATGAAATCCTATATAAACGACCACCAGACTACACCTTCCTACGTGTTTTTGGTTGTGTGTGCTGGCCTAATCTAAGGCCATACAATAAACACAAGCTAGACTTTAGAAGCAAATCATGCATTTTTATTGGATACAGCACTAATCACCATGGTTACAAATGTCTTGATTTATCAACTGGCCGTGTCTACATTTCTCGTCATGTTATCTTTGATGAAAATCATTTTCCATACCAGTCCACACATTCCACTACTCTGTCACCAAATTCCAGTCCCTCTCGGAACACAGATCCCACAAATGTCTCCTTACCTCTCCTGAAAATAATTGCCAGTAATACTGATATGCCTACACTTAATCACCAACCTGTTACTACTAATTCTGCTCCTCAAGTGTCTTCATGTGCAGGGCCAAATACATCTTCTGCGGGTCGGCCAATTGTTTCAGCCGGTCGACCGCTTGCTCCAGCCGGTCGACCGCTTGCTCCAGCCGGTCGACCGCTTTCTCCAGCCGGTCGACCGTATCAACCTATTGTCAACCCTATTGCAGATGATGCTGTGTCTGCTGAGGCTCCCCCTTCTGCACAGCCTGCTGCAGCTTCCACGGGAAATCAAGAAATAATTCAAGCACAGCACAGCACTCACCCCATGACAACAAGGTCTCGCAACAACATTTTTAAAACCAAAGCTCCATCAGATGACTTTGTCAGGTACCCTCTTCCAAAAGCACTACTTGCCTCTATACAGTCTGCTGCAAAAGAACCCACATGTTTCAGTGAGGCAATAAAATCCCAACAGTGGCGAGTTGCTATGAACACTGAGTTTGATGCTCTTCTACGCAATGGAACTTGGACCCTAACCACACCACCTCCTCATGCCAATGTTGTTGGCTGTCGCTGGGTATACAAAGTCAAGCGCAAGGCAGACGGTTCAATAGAGAGATACAAGGCTAGATTAGTAGCCAAGGGGTTTCATCAACAAGAAGGCATTGATTTTAATGAGACTTTCAGTCCTGTTATTCGGCATGCCACAATTCGCATTATTTTTGTCTTTGGCTATCTCACATAACTGGAAACTACAACAAATTGATATTCAGAATGCATTTCTTCATGGTCATTTGGAAGAAGAGGTCTACATGACGCAACCTCAAGGGTACATTCACCCCCAATTTCCAGACCACCTCTGCAAATTGCATAAATCTATTTATGGTTTGCGTCAAGCCCCAAGAGCTTGGTTCTCTCGGTTAACAGATAAGCTAAAGGAAATTGGTTTTGTTGCAAGCAAGGCAGATCCCTCATTATTTATTTGGCATACACATGATGCTATTGTGTTCATACTTATCTATGTAGATGACATAGTTCTCACGGGCAATTCAAGTAATGCAGTTAATCGTGTTATACAAAGTCTTCACTGTGATTTTGCAGTTAAAGAGCTTGGTGAGCTAGGCTATTTCTTGGGAGTTGAGGTCTTGCGTACTGATGCTGATATCTACCTCTCACAACGCAAATATGTGGCCGAGCTTTTGCAATCCACCAATATGACCACAGCTAAACCATGCAGCAGCCCCATGTCCACAACGTGCCACCTCTCAGCCAGTGAAGGAGTTCAATTCTCTGATCCCTCTTTATACCGAAGAGTTGTTGGAAGCCTACAATACTTGTCATTCACACGGCCTGATCTCTCTTTTTCAGTCCACAAAGTAAGCAAATTCATGCAAAATCCCCTTGATCTTCATTGGCAGGCTGTCAAAAGAATACTTCGGTACCTCAAGCATTCCATTTCAATTGGTCTGTTCATTGGTAAATCAGCATCAACTTCCATACAAGCCTTCTCCGATTCTGACTGGGCAGGTGATCGCGATGATAGGCGCTCAATTGGTGCTTACTGTGTTTTTATGGGATCAAATCTAATTTCATGGAGATGCAAGCAACAACAAACTGTTGCGCGTAGCAGCACAGAAGCCGAATATAAAGCACTCGCTGATTCAGCCTCTGAAATACAATGGATTCAATCACTTCTATCAGAAATTGGGTCTCAAAGCACCACATCCCCAATATTATGGTGTGATAATATTGGGGCAACTTATCTTACAGTCAATCCCATGTTCCATGCTCGGACAAAACACATAGAGATTGACTTCCATTATGTTCGTGATCAAGTCCAAAGGAAACAGCTCTCGGTTCAATTTATTTCCAGTAAGGATCAGCTAGCTGATTCTTTAACTAAACCCGTGGCTCCACGCATGTTCACTTCCATTTTGCACAATCTGAATGTTCGTCCTCTTCCATTCAGATTGAGGGGGCGTGTTGAGGAATGTATTGACAGCTCAGCCACCCATGCAAATCAAGAATCTGAGCAAGATAATTCAGCCATCAAACCGAGAGATATCAGCAACAAGATCATGCCATATCAAGCCATCACAGGAGATAAATCAGGAAGGAGATCAGATCACATGCAGCTAACACAAGAGAAGAATCAGGACCAAGAATCATATTAGATCACGTTAATTATGCATTGTACAAACCCTATATATTGTACCTATGTATTACTGTTGATTAATAAGAAAACTCACAGAGCAATATTCTCTGCATACTCTTTGTTTCTATAATGAGTCATTGAATAAAGTCAATATAACTATAACAGACGAAGAGCAAGGACTGGGTGGGAAAGAAAATGAAAAGGGAGAAAACAAGTGCACTGAAAGCACTATCAAAGGAAAAGATACAGCAGGATCTTCTGAAACGAACTCATCAATATTAACGAGCAAGGAGCATATCCCTTTGTTTATTGCAACAAGAAATGGAATAGAAGTGATTGTGCGGGAGATACTAGATCGATATCCCTATGCTGTTGAGCAGCTCAATGAAAAGGGTCAGAGCATTTTGCATGTGGCCGTCATGCATCGCCAGGAAAAGATCTTCAGTCTTGTGAAGCAACAGAAAGTACCATTGGCTAGACTGCATCGAGTTATTGATAAAATGGGAAACACATTGTTGCACCATGTTGCAGATATGAAGTATTACAGTGGAGGAACAACGCCTGGACCTGCACTTAAACTTCAGGAGGAATTGCAATGGTTTGAGGTGAGCCCTATTCATCCCTCTGTCTTTACCTCCTGATAAATATTATTCATGGACTGTATGAGAGCATCAAACCTATAAAAACATTTGTTTCAATCAAATAATCCAATCCAGTTATAGAAAAACTGTTAGACTGTAAAAAACTCGTTTTTAATGCTAATGAAACGTAGAAATGTCACCAAATTAAGACATCAGGCTGATCTAGTTCTCCTTTTCACCCGAACCAGCTTCTTAAATATTATTAAATATCATACACTATTAAATAACGCGTTGCTTTTACGAACTCCATTTATATAACAATCATATTTATCTCCCGATTATTGCAGCAAGTTAAAGAGGTAATTCCTTCTCATTATGCAACTCTTACGAACAAAAAAGGCAAGACCGCAGGAGATCTCTTCATAGAGAATCACGAGAAACAACTGGAAAATGCACAAAAATGGATCAAGGAAACGACGCAGTCTTGTTCCACAGTAGCTGCACTTGTTGCTACTGTTGTCTTCGCTGCTGCCTATACTGTGCCTGGAGGTTCTGATGACAGTGGCAAGCCCAACTTCATCGACTCTCCCTATTTTCTTGTTTTCACAGTCTCGGATGTTCTCTCCTTAGCAAGCTCCTTGACTTCGCTTGTGGTATTTCTGTCTTTGCTGACCTCTCCATTTGAACTACAAGATTTCAGGATATCTCTTCCTCGAAAACTTCTTGTTGGCTTCACATTCCTTTTCTTCGCTGTGATAACAACCATGCTATCTTTTGGAGCCACAATTTTGATACTCATTCAGTCGGAGAGAAAGTTGACAACATTACTCCTTTCCATTGCTGCATTCCTTCCCGTCTTAGTATTTGCAATAATGCAATTCCGTCTGTACGTCTCATTTATGGGCTCTACATACAACATTCGGAAGATAATCGAGAAAGCTCTGCCACCGTTTCTTTTCCCTTGCCTACCACGGGGGAAAAAGCTGATCCGTCGAGTTGATCAATGTGGGAGATTTAGAGCATGTTTGGGTCGGTGGTTGCTGTTGTGGTTGAGATTAAAAAACAACAGTTTCATGAAAAACGTTTTTAGCTGCGGTTCATAACTGAAATTTTAGTGTCTGGTTAAAACTGTGGTTGAGTTTGAGTTTAATAAAAAACAGTTTCGTGTGTTTGGTTACCATGTTTTCACATATATATTGTTTTTTATATTTTTTACATTAAAAATCATAAAAATAAAATATAATTAATAATTCAAGTAAATTAGACATTTGTTTTTATTCTCCCATAAAACTACTTTCAATTCCATCATGAACTAAATCCATACATGAACGCGTCTGCAATTTCTGACTATGTGATCGATGAACAACATCTGGTAAAATATCTTCAGAAACAAAATTAATTAAAATAATATTTTTTATTTTTATTCATAAATATTTTTAAAATACAGTAACAAATCATGTCTACATAACAAACAAACAAATATAGTTTTAAATAGTGTAAATATAGTTTTTTTTGTCTATATGTACTCCAATGATAAAAGCAATTTAGAAGAGCCATTTTAAATATAGTGCAATTATTTTGTATATAATTTAATTATGTAATTAATTATACAATTAATAGGAGTAAGTTATATAATTAAATAATTACTTTAAAAAACCCTCCAACAATATAATTATTAATTTTGTATATAATTTTTAACTCTCTTGTTGAGGTATTTTTTAATAAAAACAAAACAAATATTTTTAATATAGTTACATCATTTTCAATATATATATATATTTTCTACTACACACACACACACCAATCTCCCCCCCCCCCCCCCCCCCCACCCCCCACCAACAGCATATATATATATAGAGACACACACACTAGCCAATGCCCCCGCGCCTCGTCGCGGACGACATCATATTTTTTTCAACGCAAAATATATTCATTGTGTGTGTTTTTTTTGTTATAATATAAATTTAGTGAAAATAATAAATCTGTGCAGAATTCCTGTGAAGTGCAAGTTTTCTATAAAATATATGAATTTTAAATGGATATAAATTTATTTGTTTAGTAGGTTTCAACGAAATAACTAGCATAAAATTATCATCATTATTAAAAAAGTAAGAAGATTCAAATATTTGAACTATTGAATTCATTGTATTAAGATTAGTTCATTTTATAATTCAATTTAAATCACATTTAAAAAAAATATAAATTGTGAAAAGACCTGTAATCGAATAACAAAAATAAGTAGTTAAATTTCTATCCATAAAAAGACGAAAAACATAAATTGAAAATCCATCCCTACGTTACCGTCATTTTCATACTATAACAGTTAAAATTATTACCAACATTATTGCCCAAACAATTAAAATCATTAAACTGACCCGAAAAATAAAAAAAAATCAAAACATTTTAACAAAAAAACAATAAAAAAATTACTAAAATTATCATTATTATTGCACAAACAAAAAAATCATAAAATTATCTAATCTGAAAAACAGATAAAATAACAAAAACACCAAAAAAAGAAAAGGAAAAAAGGAGCAATATTAATTTTAAAATTATTACCAAAATAAATTAAAATTTCAAAATGGAACCTAATAAAATAAACCCCACCAAAAAAAATCTAAAAGCATAAATGAATAAATACGGGTAGAAAACAAACATTGTCCAAACATTGTATTTTTTTAATGTTTTTAGATCATTTTCATGTGCTGATGTTAAAAATAATTTAAAAAAAAACAATTATCATTTTAATATATTTCTAATCAATTTTTTTTTTAAAAAACAATCACATTTCCAAGCAAAATAAAAATATGTTGAGAGTGGGATTCAAACCCGCGCCTTTTCAAACCACAACCTTAATCTCGCGCATTGAACCAAAAAAGTCATCTCAACATCTCGTTCATAGTTTACGACAATATATATTAATAGAAAAGTTACTGTGGATTCGCACAGTAAAACCAGGACGTGTTTTATATTTTAGTTAATACACACACACACGCCCCAATCTCCCCCCACTGACAACACACACACACACACACACACCAATCTCCCCCTCCCCCATCCCGCCACCCACAACCATTTTCAAAGCCATTGTTCTCTACACCCACCCACACCAACATCACAAACACCAAGCCCAACAAAACACCATGCACTTTCCTTTTCCCCACCTTTCCTCCCTGTAATTCCCACACCTTTTATGGCTATTCCCAAAAGCACTGAGCCACATCTTCCACTCTCACCAACTCATACGATCAACTTGAAGGAGGAGGCACTTCGTGAAGCTGCGTCTGAACAGATGCCTGTTGTTGTTAATTTACGCCGCAGCTGCAAAAGCAATTCTCGGCTATTTTTGCAGCTACAGCACAACGGTTACTTTTTTAGTGGGACCCACAGTAAAAAATTGGGATCCCATTTGGTAATTGTTGTGTTTGGCTCTCTGGTTCAACGCAAACGTAGCGTGAACCGCAAAGCCAAACAACATCTTAACTAGCATAGAGGTTATTCCATTTTCTTGATTGTTTGGACCTCTACTGTAGATCATTATATAGTTTGTTTGATTGAATGTATGGTTGTTATTCACTCTCGTGATATTACAGTCTTAAGAAATGGTTGCTGCAGACTGTATTGTTTCTCTCTCGTTAGTTATATTACAGTTCTGAGGTTGTTCTTAATGTTCCGACAAGAACAACTTTTCCTCAATTCCTTTATGACATGCATAGTGAAAGTTATCGATGGATGGGAGAGCATACATCAACAAAACGAAATGAAAAGATAAGAAATATGGATTTGGACTTGAAGGTCTATGACCAATTAGTCCATGAAAAGGCATGGTAAAGTCAAACGACTTGTTTGAAAGAAAATCTCATTATGTTTCGATGTAAGAAATTTTACATCCATAGTTTTAAACTGTGTTAACGAGTTGTAACCAGTAGAGATTGAGAAGACCTTCAAATTAGACTGTTTTATTTATTTAGTTAGTTAATTTTGAGATTTTTATCTTAATTCTCAGGTTTATGTTATTTTCTTATTTAATTTAGAATTTTGATTATTCTATCATGAAATTGAAAAGGCTAATTCAAGGATTATTTAAGAGGTTGTAATTCTTGTTTTGTGATCCCCTAAAAATCGTGTCTTTCTTTTTATTTGATTCCTATTCTTTAAGTTTTTCTACGTGAGAACTTACACCAGGCATCTGCCGAGCTGGGCTAGCTAAATTAATGGATCTGAAGCACAAATCTTTATCATCTAACTGTGCTTACTTTATTGCTCTTTAATTATAACTTGGAGCCATCTTCTATCGAAAATTGACCAGAGAATGAAGGGATTGACATTCAAAGCTAAAAAACTATCCTATGAAAGCAACTATCAGCCACAGAAACAAGGAGGAAACGAAGAGAGTAGCGTCTGCAAGTTTCAAGTCGTCTTCCCATTTTTCTTTTCTCCGATGTGCTTGGTATTTGGATATCCAAGAATCACATCTAAATAAATAATTAAAAAAAATCACCAAGCTTCAGCAGCAATTCCCAGCAGCACTAGTGTCTTCAAGCTAGGATCAGTGTTGGGTTTCTTGACCGTTTCCTCAGCCCTAGTCTGGATCTTCTCCCAAGCTCTAACTGTCCAACCAGTAGTTCTTTGGTGACCAGCAAGTTTTGCTCCCAGGTTTGGGTAATAAGAAGATATTGGGTCTTAAGGTTCGCAGGTTTGGGTAACAAGAAGATCTTGGGTCTCAAGGATGAAAAAGTAAGAAAAAAAGACAGAGGAGGAACAAGCAAGGAGACACGGGGAGCTGGTTAGTTTTTAAAGAGGACTGAAAAAGGTCGGATAAGAGGAGGAGGAGGAGGAGGAGGAGGAACGATAAAGAAGGAGAGCCAAAGTGATGCAGTTGCAAGGCTAAGGCAGCACAAGCTCGGAAATAACAATGGACAGTAAACTATAAACAACGAAATTGGTTCCTTTTCATTAGGTTCCAGGTCCCATATCCTTCCTCTCTAGGAAACATGGAAAACATGTTTTTTTTTTCACAAAGTAGGAAATATCAAAAGAAATCCAAAATTAATAAAACAAATAATAAGAATAATAAAAGTTGCCAAAACCATAGCGACTACCAAAACCATCACGATTGCCAAAACCGGTGTGTTCTCGCCTCCTTTTGGGTCTAGACTTTTCTCACTGGTCGATAAATGTGTTAGCTAAGTCATCTGTTTGATTTGTGGGTGGCTAATCCCTCTTTAGTTGTGTCAATCCTCATTAAATTGATCATGATGACTTGTAACTTGGGTGGGTATGATGCCTTCTTTTAGGTCTACACCTATTTGTTGGGAAAAATACTCAACTATTTTCTTGTTTTCACTGTCTCAGATGTTCTCTCCTTATCAAGCTCCTTGACTTCGCTTGTGGTATTTCTGTCTTTGTTGACCTCTCCATTTGATCTATAAGAATTCCACTTCTCTCTTCTGTTGAAATTCCTGGACTCTCCAAGACTGCTGAAGGCAAAAGAGTGAAGGCTGAAGTTCACGACAACTAAAGGTTGAAAATTGAGGAGTTCACAATAAGGTGTTAGAGTTAGATTAGAATTTATCTAGCATGTTTTTTCTTTCCTAGATAAGATCAAGTGTTTGATCAAATGTTTTAGTCTAAATGCAATTTCAATTCTAATTTTAGAAGTAAGAAACATAAGAAGTTGTAAATACATTAGAACTCGTAATTAATTCTACAAGTTTTTATTATAAATAAAGAAAAAAGGATGACAATAACCTTACCTTGATTATACCCCTTATAGCCAAAAATCATGTTCTCCAGTGTTCTTCATTATTGCAAAAATTCCAGAAATTGATCTGAACAGTAACTATTCTTGATCAATAAAACAATAACGTTGACTTCTATTGACTTTTGAAGTTCTTGATTTCTACAATTGGTATCAGAGCTATAAGGGTCTTAGGAGGGATTATGTGAAACACGAGTGACTAAGGTGAGATTTAAAAAAAGCGGAAAACAAAGCTAAGGGCTTTTTTGTTTTTTTAAAGGGAAAAACAGAAATGGATTCTGCTGCCAGTTTTTCTGCAAAGGCACCCTCATTCACAAGGGTGAATTATGACATTTGGGCTGTGAGAATGAAGACCTACTTGAAGGCATTTGACTTATGGGAATTTATGGAGAAAGACAAGCAGCCAACCCCTCTTAATAACAATCCTACCGTAGCTCAAATGAAGTTTTTAATGAAGAAAGGGCTAAAGAGTTTAAGGCACTTACTTGTATTCATAATGCAGTAAGTGAAGAGATGATGTTGCCATAACAACAACACGAACTGAAGAAGTTGCAAAAGATCATAAAGAAGAACTTGAACGATGTGTTTTCTTCAACAATTTTTTTTTGAATGATCCATTGAAGGATCAGATTGCAGAAGCTTGGATCAATGCGCTAGCATAGTAGCTCTGATACCATGTTAGGATTGAGAGAGTTTGCAGATATTGAAAGAAGAATTAGTTTAGATACAAGAAGGAGAAGAGAGAAAAAAGAGGGAGACTGAAATTTGAATATTTGCTGTATTGATGTTCTGTTTTGCATACATTTGTTGTGTGTACACTTCTATATTTATACACATTTCTCATACATTCTTTCATACTCTAGATTACAAATACAATATTCTAGAATATATCTTCTATACTGTAACAATCTCTCTCTCGGCAATAGAAAAATCCCAGCTTTCTAAGCTTTCTTCATCTTCCTCAAGTAATTATATTAACGGTAACTTTCCATACATAGTTGCCAACGACAACATTCCATTTTAATTGTACAGAATTACATTCTGGAAATAGATTAGGGATTCCATATTGATTGTATAATGATTTTCAGCATTGATCTTCGGATCCTGTACATTCCTTGTGTATTTCTTTACTGATTCCATATTGATTGTATAATGATTTTCAGCATTGATCTTCGGATCCTATACATTCCTTTTGCTTTATATATACGATGTAATATGTAAAGAAATACACAAGGAAATCAACTTCCATTTTCCACACACTGCGTCTTCCTCTGTTCCTCTTTTATTCATCTGGTCTTGCCGTGTCCATCTTCAATCAATCTCTAAGTTCTAACATGGTATCAGAGCAGGTTTACTGCATATCATTTTGATTTTTTTCTCTCTTTTTTCAACCATGGCAGACAACCCAATCTCAGCAGAAATCTCTGCAACACCACCATCAACTCAGAACATATCTTCACCATATTTCCTTGACTCTGCAGATCACCCAGGTGCTATCTTAGTCTCTACTCTTCTTAATGGGGACAATTACCCTACTTGGAAGAGAGCCATGAAAATGGCATTGAATGCAAAGAACAAATTAAGCTTCATCGATGGCACCCTCTCCAAGCCAACAACCTCAGCAAGTGAAACCCAACTGTGGGAACGTTGCAGTGACATGGTTTTATCGTGGATCCTCAATTCCATTGATAAAACCATTGTTAACAGCTTGATTTATCACGATTGCCCCCGTGATGTATGGCTTGATCTTGAGGATCGCTTCTCCCAAAGCAACAACCCAAGGATCTACAAACTGAAACGCGATATTGCCACCTTGACCCAAGGTTCCATGAACATCTCTGCATATTTCACGACCATAAAAGGCTTCTGGGATGAACTCTCCATGCTCACTCTCACACCCCAGTGCACATGTGGTGTCTTGAAAGAACTAACCCATATGCACGACACCGAAAGGGTGTTCCAATTTCTAATGGGTTTGCATGATTCATATGCTTCGATTCGAAGCCAAATCCTAGCCATGGATCCGTTGCCAAATGTTAACAAAGTGTATTCTATTCTGCATCAAGAGGAGAAGCAACGATTGCTTCATATCCCAGCTGCTTCTATTGAACATACTGCCATGGCAGCACCTCGCAATTTCTCCCACCGTTTTGACAGCAAAGGACGAGGGCGTGGTCGCCCAAAGTGCGACTATTGTGACCGTGATGGTCACTGGAGAGCCAATTGCTACAAATTAAATGGTTTTCCTGGAAATAAAACCCAATCTCATGGAACAATTAGTAAGTTTTCTAACCCTTCCAAGGCTGCCAATAATGCCACAGGTCCTTCAAATTCTGAAATTCCTATTCCGGGGCTCACAAGTGACCAGTACAATCGGCTTTTGGATTTTTTGTCAACACCGAACACTAGTTCGGCCAATTTTGCTGGTAATCTCATCTCTTGTAATTCTGCCTTGTTTTCTAATCATGAATGGATTATTGATTCAGGAGCCTCTGATCACATGATTTCAAATTTATCATCCCTTGATAATACTCAAACTCTTACTCAATCATGTCCTGTTACACTTCCGAATGGTGACATTATCTCCATCACTCCTACCGGCACATTACGCATTTCCCCGGATATTACTCTTTCCAATGTTTTATATGTGCCTTCATTTAAATTTAATTTATTATCCATTAGCAAAATCACTAAAGCTCTTAATTGTGTCGCCATATTTTTTTCTGACTTTTGTGTGTTTCAGGACCTATCAACGAGGAAGCTGATTGGAACGGGTGAAGTACGGGATGGACTTTACTACTATAAATCCTTTTCCCCTTCCGCTTTTCACTCTCAATGCACTCCTAGTTCTACCCTTTGGCATCAACGTCTTGGCCACCCTTCTATTTCAAATATTCCAAAAAATTTAAACATTAATAAATCGCATTTCTCTTATGATGTTTGTGCTAGAGCAAAACACACTCGATTACCTTTTCTTTTAAATATCAATAAAAGCACATTTTGTTTTAATCGAATTTATTGTGATATATGGGGTGGTTATCCTACAGCTTCACTTTCAGGTGCTCATTATTTTTTAACCATCGTGGATGATTACTCACGCACTACATGGGTTTACCTAATGCATATGAAATCTGACACTTTTCATTGTCTTACAAATTTTTTTTCAATGGTTAAAAATCAATTTAATTGTACCATTAAGCATATACGCACCGATAATGGTCAAGAATTTCTATCTAATAAAATTCAAAATTTCTTTCATGAAAACGGCATTTTTCACGAGCGCACATGTGTCGATACACCTCAGCAAAATGGTGTTGCTGAACGTAAGCATCGCCACCTTCTTAATGTGGCACGATGTTTACGATTTCAAGCCAACCTTCCCATTTCTTTTTGGGGTGAATGCATTCTCACTGCTACTTATTTAATTAATCGCACTCCTTCCCCCAACCTTAATCACAAGTCTCCTTATGAGCTTCTTTTTAACAAACCACCTTCATATACGCATTTACGAGTTTTTGGATGTTTGTGCTATGCCCAAACCACTCGTCAACATCGTGATAAGTTTTCTCCTCGTGCTATACGATGTATTTTTTTAGGATATCCCACACATCATAAGGCTTACCGTGTTTATGATCTTGAAAATAAAAAATTCTTATCTCCCGCGATGTTACGTTTGAAGAAAATGTTTTTCCTTATCACCTCAAACCTGTCAACCCTACACCACCTATTGTTCTTCCCCTTCCCATCCATGAAAATCCCTCCCACAACTTATCCACACAACCCGACTCGTCCCCTTCTCTGCAACCCTCCCAAGAACCTTCTCCCACATTATCCATCTCACCAATCCCTTATAAGACCAAAACGAGCAGTCACTCGCCCCACCTACTTGAATGATTACCTTTGCTCTTCTTTTACACCGTCCTCCACGGCTTCACACGTTTCAAGATCTTCCACAGGTACAGCTCACTGTCTCTCTTCTTTTTTATCTTATCATCGCTTCAATAATAAACATCTTGCTTTTCTTTCCGCTATATCTCAACATATTGATCCTACATCATATTCCCAAGCTGTACGTCATTCTCATTGGCGTGATGCCATGACAGCTGAAATCCAAGCTCTAGAAGCAAACAACACTTGGACTCTTCAACCCATTCCGTCTGGAAAAACACCAATTGGTTGTAAGTGGGTGTTTAAAACAAAATTTCGAGCTGATGGCTCCATAGAACGGCACAAAGCCCGCTTAGTGGCCAAGGGATACACCCAAATAGAAGGTTTGGATTATCATGATACTTTTGCTCCTGTTGCTAAACTTGTTATCGTGAGATGTGTTCTTGCAGTGGCTGCCGCTCAACGTTGGCATCTTTTTCAGCTAGACGTCAACAATGCTTTTCTCCATGGTGACCTTGATGAAGATGTTTATATGCTTCCCCCACCAGGTTATTGCGCATAGGGGGAGACTCGTGCCTGTCACCTTCACAAATCAATCTACGGCCTCAAACAGGCCTCTCGAAATTGGTTCTCTAAATTATCATCTGTTTTACTCACTGCAGGCTTCACTCAATCACAAGCCGATCACTCTCTCTTCACACGCCTTCGAGGGCAATCTTTTACTCTTATACTAATTTATGTTGATGATATTCTCTTGGCAGGCAACGACCTTGCTGATATCAATAATTTCAAAGTCATGCTTGCTCAACAATTTAAACTCAAGGACCTTGGCATATTAAAGTACTTCCTTGGCTTAGAAGTTGCTCACTCTCCCGCTAGCATATTTCTCAATCAACGTAAATATGCCCTCGACATCCTCACTGATAGTGGTCATACTGGTGCCCGTCCTGCTTCCTTTCCCATGGAACAACATCTCAAGCTCAATAATACTGATGGTGACCTTCTCTCTGATCCCAGCTCCTTTCGGCGATTAGTTGGCCGTTTGTTATACCTCACCATCACTCGTCCCGACATTGTGTTTTCCGTAAACCTTTTGAGCCAATTTATGCATCAGCCAAGACAACCACATTATAATGCTGCCGTTCGTATTCTCCGCTACATCAAATCATCCCCAGGTCAAGGCTTATTCTTCCCTACGGCCAACACACTTCAAGTCTCTGCCTATTCAGATTCCGATTGGGCTAGTTGCTCACTCACTCGTCGCTCCACCACTGGTTTTTTCATTCAGCTAGGCACTAGCCCTATTTCCTGGCGTACTAAGAAGCAAACTACGGTCTCTCGTTCTTCGGCTGAAGCAGAATATCAAGCTCTTGCTTCCACTACTTGTGAGCTTACATGGCTCAAAACACTTTTACATGATCTCGGTGTCCGTCATTCCCAGCCCATGCTTTTACACTGTGACAATCAAGCAGCTCTTCACATTGCTCAGAATCCCGTTTTTCATGAACGCACAAAACACATAGAAATTGATTGTCATGTTGTTCGTGAAAAATTACAGGACGGCCTCATCTCCACCAAGCATGTTCCCAGCCACAGTCAACTTGCTGACCTCTTCACTAAAGCCTTAGGATGTGAAGCATTCAAAACATTATCGCGCAAGTTGGGCATTACCGATCTCCATGCTCCAACTTGAGGGGGAGTATTAACAGTAACTTTCCATACATAGTTGCCAACGGCAACATTCCATTTTAATTGTAGAGAATTACATTCTGGAAATAGATTAGGGATTCCATATTGATTGTATAATGATTTTCAGCATTGATCTTCGGATCCTGTACATTCCTTTTGCTTTATATATACGATGTAATATGTAAAGAAATACACAAGGAAATCAACTTCCATTTTCCACACACTGCGTCTTCCTCTGCTCCTCTTTTATTCATCTGGTCTTGCCGTGTCCATCTTCAATCAATCTCTAAGTTCTAACAAATTATGTGGAGAGGACAAAGTCTGCCCTGATTGCTAAAACAAAACATGAATTATGATAATAGTTTTGCTGCTTACGATGATGCTAAAAATAACTTACTGTGATTGCGAGAACAATATTATTAATATGGTAATAATCAGTATATATCGATTCGAATAAAAAGCTACCATGCTCAAGGTGCGCATGCAAAGGTTGGAAATAGACAGGAAAAATACAAAGCACTATCGATTATGTCTTAGACCCAAAAAAAAAAAAAACATTACAATGTAGATCCCCATACATTTCACTGTGGATTTCAACAGTGATTTCTTTTTTTTTTTTTGCTTTTTGCTTTTTATTTGTTTTTACTTACGGGTTACGTTTTTCTTTCTTCTTTTTTTTTTTCATTTTATTTGTTTCTTTCTTTTCTTTCTTGCTTTTTTATTACGTTTTTTTTTTTCTTACCTTTTTTTTTATTATGTTATTATGTTTTTTTCCTAATTATTTTTTTTTTCATATTTTCCCATGATTTTTTTGCTGGTTATATATTTTTTTTTCATATATATATATATATATATATATATATATATATATATATATATATATATTATTTATTTTGTATAATCAGAGTGTCTGGCTAGCTTAAATGCACCATGATTAATCATCGGATCCAATTTTTTTCTTATTATATATTATTTTATTTTTTTCTCTTTCCACTTATATTTATATGATCGAGGTGTCCGGGCTAGCTTAAATACACCACGATTAATCCTCGGATCCAATTTTTTTATAGCTTTTTTTTTCTTATTATGTTTTTTTTGTTCTTTTTTTGATTTTTTTTCATTTTTTTCCATTAAATATTTTTTTTCCTGGTTATATTTTTTAATTTATTTCTTTTTCTACTTATATATTTTTTTTTTGTTTTTTATGATTTGGGTATCCTGACTAGCTTAAGCGCGCCACAATTCATCCCTGGATCCAATTTTTTTGTTATGATCAGGGTGTCTACACCAGCTTATGTGTACCAAGATTAATTCCCGGACCCTTTTTTTTTTTGCTAAAGTGCTTTTCTTATACTTTTGTTTTGTTCACTTATATATATTTTTTTATAACCAAGGTTTACGGGCCAGCCTATATACACCACAACTAATTCTCAAATAGAATTTGTTTTTAAAACAATATGGATTGCTACAAGGCTTTCATGCTTATATTTTTTTTTTCTTTAACTTATATTTTTTTATATAATCACAGTCTCTGCGTCAGTTTATGCTTATTTTGTTACTTATATATATATTTTTTATAACAAGGATCTCCGTGCCACCTTAGACGCATGATAACTAATCCCCAGACCAAAGTTTTTTGATAATCGGGGTGTCCGGGCCACCTTGCGTGCACCACGACTAATCCCCTGACTAATTTATTATTTTTTCTGAATTTTTTTCCTTATACTTTTTTTTGTTCACTTCTACATTTTTTTTCCTTATCATCGGATCAATTTTTTTTGTAACTAGTGTCTCCAGGTCAGATTAAGAACACCATAACTAATTCCTGGACCGAATTTATTTATTTAAGCAATATGGATTGTAAATGGTGTGGAGAAAGCATTGTAGCTCCCCACACATAGTATTGTTGATTGCAAGAGTGCTTTCCCGCTACAGTGTTTTTTTCCCCTGTTTTTTGCTTCTTCTTTTTACCTTATTATGTTTAGTTTTTCATTTTTTTTCTTATTATGTTTTTTTCCCCAAAACTTTTTTTTGCCCATTATACTTTTTTATATTCTTTTTTCTTTTTCCACTTATATATTTTTTCTGTTTTTTTAACCGGGGTGTCTTAAGCGCACCACGATTAATTCTCATATCTAATTTTTTTTTATAACCAGGGTGTTCAAACCAACTTATGTGTACCATGACAATCACTGGACCCATTTTTTTTTTTCTAAAGTGCTCTCCCAGTAATACTTTTATTTTGTTCACTTATACATTTTTCTATAACCGAAATCTCCGAACCAGCTTAAACACACTGTAACTAATTTCTAAGCCGAATTTTTTTAAAAATAATATGGATCGCTACAATGCTTTCATGCTTATACTTTTTTAATTATATTTTCTGTAACAGTGTTATGGCAGCGTCTTCGGGCACGACGTTAATTTCAGAGCTCATGCATACTTCAAATAGTGCGTGCGACGCCGTAAAACTTTTAAAAATATATAATAGTTTTTTATATATTCATTTTATTATGTAAAATGTGTTTAAAATAATGTCATAGTATCAAAGGTATTTTCATTTTTTTTTTCATTTTTGTGCATAGTACAATAATTATAATATCCTTAAATAAGACAAAAACCAAGAGTTGTTAGTGGGGGTGTCCCGATAATTTTACTTTTTTAGTGCACAGTAAAATAACTTTTGTTTCCTCAAATAAGACAAAACGAAAGAGCCACTTGCGGTAGTGTTTCAAACATTTCACGTTTAACTACACATGCATAGGAAAGAGTTTTACTCTTATTTTACACCACCAAAGTAAAACCTACTATGTTTTTTAACGAGAATTGTATTTAATACAAATAAAAATAACAATTAAAAATTGAAAACCTAAACAAAGAGCAAAGGTGTATAGATAAAAATAAAAAATTTAAAACTATCTTAGAAGGACAAAAAAAATCAAGGGATCGAAACTAAACTAAAAAAATAAAAAATAAAATACAAAATACAAAATTATGTGTTAAATTTAGATAAAAAAAAAATTAATCCCTGCGGCGAAGCGCGGGTTTACAGCTCGTAGTTATTAAATCCAGTCACAATAATTCATAGCTTAGATAATTCTTGTTTTATCTCTAATAGTTTTGGACACACCTAGATAGTGGACTGAATTGCCAATTAGTTAATTGGCTATTATTTTTTTATGCAAGAATCCTTATTTCAGGAAAGTGTATTTTATAAATTTAGATAAACAAGTAAAATTCTGATTATTTCGAGTTTTTATAAAAAATACACGATTTAATTCAAAATCAAGATTTATAATACAGATTATAAATCTTTGTCACTACATCATATCTTTTAGATAATAATTAACTAAATCTTTAAATAAAATTTTACTATAGTTTCTTACAAAATTATCCAAAACAAAATTATTATCGATGACCGGTGAGTTGATTAAATGATTTAATGACATGAAAGAGGTCAAATCTTAGACGAATCTAATAATTCAAACATACAACTCAAAAGAAACACAAACAGAAGAGATTTGTGCTTATCGACATCATTGAAAAAGATAAGAAAGAGATTACCACAATATATAAAGTCCAACACTGTGAATGTCAGAACCAATGGAAAGAGAGCCAGAGCTCATGATGCAAGCAAAAATAAAAAAACAGGCTTATCTCAAAAGATGGAATTGGGGGCAGAGGGAATATATAGAATAAAAAACAGGCTTAGAAATATTTTTTATTTAAAAATATATTAAAATAATATATATTTTTTCTTATTTTTATAAAATTATTTTTGATATTAATATACAAAAAATAATCTAGAAACATTAAAAAAAATAATTTAAAATAAAAAAATAAACTAAAAAAACTTCTTTAATTTTTTTTTAAAAAATTCTTTTAAAATATAATGGATTGAATTATTTTTATTTTTTGACTTGTTTCTTCCTTTCTTTCTCTTCAAAAATTAAGTAATTTTACCTTGCAGATCGTATGAAAATGTCTTGAAGCTAAGTCCTTAGGGCCTAAATACATAAGTGGCTTTGATGAGATATGAAGGCGGGCTTGGTTAGAAACTAATCTTGAACTAAAAATAAAGTTTCAATAAAAAATAAAATAAAATGACACTATACTGTTTATGTGATTGTATGAAAATATAAAAATAAATAATGTGCGGAAATTAAATAAAAATTGGATAGTATTTCAGATATAATTTTTATTTATGATGAAGTTTTTCAAAATTACTATGTTCACAATCAAATAAAACTTCTGTATTTACAAACAATAAATTATGATATTTTTTTATTCACAAAACCCAAACATCATACTATGTTCTAATTAAAAACACTTATAGAATCATTATTGTTGAAGTGAATTATAATTCTATTAAACAATAAGTAACCTCAATTATTTTATTTTCAACTCCAAAACACCGTCTAATCGTTTTAAAAAAATAAATCAAATCAAATAATTTTTTTCTGAACAAGTGTTGATATTTGTTTTCAAGCATGTTCGAAGAACAAAATCACCTTCATGGGATTCCTCTCTTTAATATCTATTGATGCCAAGAAAGCTTTCAGGTAACTAGGATTGGACTCGTCAAATTTTGTTTTTCTCTTATCTATGTATATCTTTTTCTCCCATCCTTGAACATAGAGGGTTTAAAATGTGGGGAAAATAAACTTTCAGAATTATTCTGCAAACTTTTAAAACAATAAAGATCAAATAACGATAGAAAAATTAAATGGATAAACCATATTTGTTTTCATGTTCAGGAACAGTAAAAAAATATTGTAATAATAATTATTATTTTTTAGATAATTTGATTTTGAGATATATAAATTCATATAAATTACAAGGGACATGGAGTAGCTGATCAAGATTGTGTTTTTAGCAAGAGGATATAACTGAAGATCAAGTTCATTTCGATTTTACTTGTGGAGGTGAAAGTACACATGGACAAGGCCATACCTGAAAAGAGATAAGGTCAAACTAAACAATTTATTTGACAGAAATAACTATAATTTTAATTTAATTATTCAATGTATTTTTTTTTTTGAAAATTCTGCATGCTTGTTTTTACAAAGTGTCAGCAGTTTATAACCAACAAGCTCGAATTTCCTTCTGTTTTTTTTTTCTATCTATTTTTTGTCTAAATTAATTTAATTTTGTTTAGATGTTTAAAATAAAAAAGATTTTTAAAAAGTATTTGAATTCAATTTTTTTAAGTAAAAAGCACTCCGCATTTCATTACCAATCACATGGAAAATTGATTTAAAATAATTTGATCTCTAAGAAATTGTTATTGGATATTGTAGTTAATTTTGAAACTTATTAAGCTATTTTATCTCGTTTTCTTATTTTCCTAGTTAATTTTGAATTTTTAAACACAATTTTGGTGTTTATGTTATTTTTTTATTTGAACTAGAAATCCGATTGTATTTATTTTTTAAAGTCAATTTAAAACCAATTTAATAGGTTGTGATCTCTATTTAGAAGAAAAAAAATCCAATGACACGTGACCTATCATCATTTTATATGATATCAAGAAATATATCTTAACCCTAAGATTTAAACTCTAAAAAATGTCTAAGAAATAGTTTTTAACAAAGAATATGTAGTGTTCTGGTTAATTAGTAGCTGGTTGGTTATCACCTCCATTGCAGTCCATACTCCAAGCAGAAGGAAATGAAGTGCTTGTTTAGAAATGTGGTTGAATTTATTTTTAAAAGTATTTTTTAATTTAGAAATATATTAAAATGATCTGTTTTCATTTTTTATGAATTATTTTTGATATTACTACATGAAAATAAAAATGATCTAAAAACAGTAAAAAATATATTTTAATATAAAAATAAAAATAATTTTTATTTTTATTATTTTCAAAAATATTTTTAAAATATATTGTCAAACAAACAGTGGAATTCCTACGGCTTGTTGGAAATAGATTCCAAGAACAATTCGTGATGAACGGGAAACACAATTTAATATATATTCTCTGCTTCTGTAAAGCTATAGCTATAAGTCACAAGACCGATTAAAGTTAGATTATTCCAAAAAGGAAAAGGGGAAATTTGGTTGCCTATTTTAGAAGCAAGAATGTGAATCTCGATTTCAATCTGCAATCCATTGTTCTAAGAAACTAAGAAAAAGCATCTGACTAAACTCTAATCTTAATATATTTATTTCTGTAATTCCGAATCTTATAATCTTTAATTAATTTATTCATTTATTTCTGTGGGGGTTTGTGTGTACCTTTCATTTTTTTTGACACTTTTCAAGTTATTTCAAATCCATCGGCAACTTTTTTATATATATACTTTTGAAGTTTTAAACTATTTAAAACACATCCTTTTCGTGCTTGATAGACTTGATTTAGGAATTATCTTGGAAAAGTAACTGAATCACTAGACTAGGTTATTGTATTAACTTGAATAAATTATTTTATTAAAATAGTATATTTGTTTGAAAAATACATATTTTATAGTTCATCTAACCACGTTTTAAATTTGGTTACACATATTATTCCATTCAACTTAAAATTTGACCATAATCAATTTCGAGTCATGTTGTTTATAAAGTAAACCCACTAGACTTTTTAGATAAATAGTATATTTGTTTTTATAGACTTTCGACCATGGTATCTTGAGCAACAAATTCGATGAAGTGTGGTTTTTATAGACATAATTATAGATTGATAATCGTGGGGAGTAAATAACGAGGGATTCACAGTTGGGAACCCAGAAAATACGATAACGTTATATTTTGAAAATCGAATTTTCCAGTAGTGTTTTTCTAATTATTGTTAGTCTAAATTAATTTAATTTTGTTCAGATGTTTTTCAATGGTTTCAATATACTGATGTTTGAAATAGAAAAGATTTAAAAAGAGTATTTTAATGCATTTTTAATTCGAAAATATTTTAAAAAGCACTCTGCATTTCATTACCAATCACACACAAAAAAATAATAATTTTGATACATAAAAAGTTGATTTAAAATAATTTGATCTCTAATAAATTGTTATTTATTTTTTAAACTTATTAAGCTATTTTATCTCGTTTTGTTATTTTCCTAGTTAATTTTGAATTTTTAAACACAATATTTGGTATTTATGTTATTTTTTTTTATTTGAACTAGAATTCCGATTGTTTTTGTTTTTTAAAGTCAATTTAAAACCAATTTAAGAGGTTGTAATATATCATCATTTCATATGATATCAAAAGATATATCTTAACCCTAAAATTTAAACTTTAAAAAATGTTTAAGAAATAGTTTTTAACAAAGAAGAAATAGTATTCTGGTTAATTAGTGGCTGACTGGTGATCACTTCCATTGCAGTCTATACTCGAAGCAGAAGGAAATGAAGTGTGTATGGCTTGTTGGAAATAGATTCCAAGAACAATTCGTAATGAATGTGAAACACAATTTAATCTATATTCTTTGCTTCCTTAAAGTTCTAGTGTAATGATTGTAACTATGTACGGGAAAGCAAATGAGAAGATCCCATGTTCTTGCAGCTTCGAGAGCGATTAAAGTTAGATTATTCCAAAAGAAAAGGGGGAAATTTGGTTGCCTATTTTAGAAGCAAGAATGTGAATCTCGATTTCAATCTGCAATACATTCTTCTTTTATACTGAGACTAGGAAAAAGCATCTGACTAAAATCTAATCTTAGTATACTTATTTCTGTAATTCCGAATCTTTATTCTCTTTAATTACTTTATTTAAAAAAAAAACTTACAAGGTACCTTTCATTTAATAGAGTGTTGGAAAGTTAATACGAGTTTCACGTGTGAGCACAATCATATCCAATATTGATTAAATTAAAAAATATAAAAGATTTAATTTAATATATGCATGGATGTGTATATATAGGGTTACTCAATCATAACACATCAAAGGAAACATATGCATAAAAAGAAAATCAACATATCTTTATTATATAGATTCTCATAATTGTAGTTTCACTTTATAAACTAAACAAGCAACATACAGATCCTAATTTACTTTTTTCCTGAACAAGCTACGAACTTCAAGGGATTGTATAAATAGGGTTCTCAAAACACTTATTTCAGAAGAAGAAAAAAAGGTTGTTTCTTTGTAGTCAACTCTCCGTAAACTAGGTGGAGGAGCATTTCGATCATTTCCATTACTAAAAGGTATGATATACCAGCAGTTCTCCTTGAGTGCTTACTTCCTAATTTTGTTTTCCATTATGATCGTTATTGTGAGTTAATGTAAATTTATTTTCGGGTTGAAATTGTTATAGAATAATATAAATTATATATTTATTTATAAATTTACATTCTTAGATGAGATAATTTCTTGATATAATATCTAAAACTTGTTAACTTAGTAATCACGAGTTCAAATCTCATTATTTTCATTCTATTTGATAAAAATTAAATACAATATACTATGAATTTGTGTGCAAGTTTCAAGTATAAAAAGTTTTCACTTGAAGGTGTGTATTAAAGAATAATATAAATCAAATATTAGAATCTCCACCAATAGATTAAGATTTTAGACGAGATGATTTATTGAAAAAGATTGTTCACTAACACAATACTCACTTAAATAATTTTTTCTATAGAGAGAATATGGGTTCTCTTATAATGCAGAAACCTTATAGATCAGCCATGCGTGGAGATTGGAAAAACATCATTCAACATTATCTAGACCGTCCTATGGATCTGTCCTTTCCAGTTACGCTCTCTGAGGATACTGCACTTCATATAGCTGTGTACAGCAAACAAGCGGAACCACTTCAAAGTTTGCTTGGAATCGTGAAGGACATGACAAACTTTATACCTGACATGGATTACCATGAGAATGAACCCCCTTCAATTGATCAGAAGAAATTTCTCATGAGCAAAAACAAATTTGGAAATACGGCTCTTCACGAGGCAACGATATGCGGGAATTATGAGGCTGTAAGACTCTTGGTAGGTCGATGTCCAGACCTCCTTACGGAAAAAAATAAATACGGTGAAACCCCATTGTTTACAGCTGCTGCATTTGGCGAGGCAGACATAGTGGCGTTTTTATTCAGCTCCGAACCAGAACAATGCGTGGATTATAAGCACAGCCTGTTAGAAATTCACCGCCAGAGATCGGATGGCCTGTCCATCCTTAGCGCTGCTATCAAAGGGCAACACTTTGGTAGCAATCTCTGTCTTTATAGAATTCTCAAATTTAAAAAGTTTGTATATTAATTGCATGATCTTCCTATGCCTAATTTCATGAATGCAGAAACATCTTTACTGTTGCTAGACCTGGATGGATCGCTCCACGACTTGAAGGACGAAGATGGCAGAACTGCTCTTCAATATCTGGCAGATATGCCATCTGCTTTTAAGAGTGGATATTCCATGGACATATTTGAAACACTCCTCTACTGTTGTATGCCTACACCAAACACATTAATTATTAGACCTTGCAATACTTCCTACATACTTCCTTACACATTATACATACATATATATATAATTTGAACTCTACATTATATTGCAGGCCTTCCTGTTATACCTCACCACAAGGTAAAATTAAAACGACAAACTGGGGACCAGGCAGGGCAGGTTGTGATCAAAGATCTTGAGAGAGGTTCGGGGAGCAGCTTGGAGAGGAATCAAAGAGGCGGCCTCCTCAACTATTTAAAGCCCCCTAAAGGTATTTAATATGGCTCCGTTACCATATAAATTTTGACCCTTATTTCTATATTTCATTTAAAAGACTTGAGGTTTGTGGAGATAGTTGATTCTTAACTCTTTATATATTACTCATAGTTGATTCTCATTGTCACTTAAGAAAGTGTATTAGTGAGTTAGCATAAAATTATTCTTAAAATCATACTCAATAGTTTAAATTTTTACGTTGCATAATCCTTGTGCTTGAAACAAATGGGATTCGATGTTCCATCTTCATAAACTTAACTGTCAAGTGGCTGGCACAAATTGCAAGGAAAATAAAATTTTAAGATATAAAGAGGTAATCGGTCAAATTCTATTTTTAGATGCTTACGCAAATAATTCTTGGGAGTCAACGGAGAAGAACCTCTTTCTAAAAGACCACCAAAATAGATGTTGGTGGTGTTTTGTTTTTCTATATGATAATTGATTGTGCTTCCACTGAATTTAGCATGTCTTTTCCCCCCCAACTCTTACTGGCTTTTTGGTTGAACCTTCTATCATTAACATATCTTTTTATTTCATAAAAATGGCTACCTCTCATCCATGTTTAATTTCATTCCCTTTCGTATGAAGTAGGATTTTGGCCAGCAAGGCTAGAAAGATTCTGGAACCAGAAAATAAAACATGTATTTGCTTTGAAACTCGCCAAACTCCTAATAGAGAAAGATGATCAGTCATGGAAGAGCGTCAGCAAAACAGAGGCAGGACAAGAAGAAAAACAAACTGGTCCACCCTCATCACAAGTTAAGCAAGGACACCAGAAAAAAGGAAAAGAAGAAGAGCAGGGAATGGGCGGGGGGGAAAATAAAAAGGGAGAGAACGAGTTGTCTTATTCGGGGCAACCTTCTCAAATCCCTAGCAAATCAAAAGAGCTAGAAGTAGTCCAACATCCAACAGCACAACCTTCTGTGATGAGTTCATCATTAACTAGCAATGAGCAGATCTCATTGTTCCTTGCAACTGGAAACGGAATAGAAGAGATTGTGCGGGGGATAATAAAACAATATCCCCATGCTATTAAGAAGCTCCATGAAACGAATTCATCATTAACTAGGGAGGAACGGATACCATTGTTTCTTGCAACAAGAAATGGAATAGAAGAGATTGTGTGGGAGATAATAGATCAATATCCCCATGCTATTGAGAAGCTCAATGACGAGGGCCAGAGCATTTTGGATGTGGCCGTCATGCATCGCCAGAAAAAGATCTTCAGTCTTGTGAAGCAACAGAAAGTACCATTGGCTAGACTGCATCGAATTATTGATAATAAGGGAAACACATTGTTGCACCATGTTGCAGATATGGTGCATTACAGTGGAGGAACCAAGCCTGGACCTGCACTTAAACTTCAGGAGGAGTTGCAATGGTATGAGGTGAGCCCTATTCATCCCTCTGTCTTTACCTCCTGATAAAAATTATTCATGGATTTGTTACGTACTGGATTATCCATCATGTGTATAAGAGCATCAAACCTCTAAAGACATATGTTTCAATCAAATTATCCAATCCAGTTAAGTTTATAGAAAAACTGTTAGACTGTAAAAAACTAGATTTTAATGCCAATGAAAGGTAGACATGTCACCTAATTAAGACATCAGGTTTATCTAGTTCTCCTTTTCACCCGAACCAGCTTCTTAAATATTATTAAAAATTATACACTATTAAATAACGCGTTGTTTTATTTATCTCCCGAACTCCAATTATATAACAATCATATTTATCTCCCGAACTCCAATTATATAACAATCATATTTATCTCCCGATTATTGCAGCGAGTGCGAGACGTAATTCCTTTTCATTATGCAACGCTTCCGAATGGAAAAGGCGAGACAGCAGGATCTCTCTTCAAAGAGAGTCACGAGAAACAGCTGGAAAATGCACGAACATGGATCAAGGAAACGACCCAGTCCTGCTCCACAGTTTCCGCACTTGTTGCTACTGTTGTCTTCGCTGCTGCGTATACTGTGCCTGGAGGTTCTGATGACAGTGGCAAGCCCAACTTCATCGACTCTCCCTATTTTCTTGTTTTCACAGTCTCGGATGTTCTCTCCTTAGCAAGCTCCTTGACTTCGCTTGTGGTATTTCTGTCTTTGCTGACCTCTCCATTTGAACTACAAGATTTCAGGGTATCTCTTCCTCGAAAACTTCTTGTTGGCTTCACATTCCTTTTCTTCGCTGTGATAACAACCATGCTATCTTTTGGAGCCACAATTTTGATACTCATTCAGTCGGAGAGAAAGTTGACAACATTACTCCTTTCCATTGCTGCATTCCTTCCCGTCTTAGTATTTGCAATAATGCAATTCCGTCTGTACGTCTCATTTATGGGCTCTACATACAACATTCGGAAGATAACCGAGAAAGCTCTGCCACCGTTTCTTTTCCCTTGCCTACCACGGGAGAAAAAGCTCCGTCGAGATGATTAATATGGGAGATTTTACTAGCATAGAGGTTATTCCATTTTCTTGATTGTTTGAACCTCTACTATAGATCATTATATAGTGTGTTTGATTGCATGTATGGCTGTTATTCAGTTTAGTGATATTACAGTCTTAAGCAATGCTTGCTGCAGACTGTATTTTTTAGATCATTATATAGTGTGTTTGATTGCATGTATGTCTAATATCTATACATGTATAGTTGTTATTCAGTTTCGTTAATTATATTGCAGTTCTTAATGTGTTCCGACAAGAACAACTTTTCCTCAATTTATGACATGCATATTGAAAGTTATTGATGGATGGGAGAACATACATCAACA
The DNA here is from genome assembly GCA_964035475.1 of Salix caprea. Classification (NCBI taxonomy): domain Eukaryota; kingdom Viridiplantae; phylum Streptophyta; class Magnoliopsida; order Malpighiales; family Salicaceae; genus Salix; species Salix caprea. Next base: position 16,561,327 of record OZ037749.1, read on the forward strand.
AAACGAAATGAAAAGATTAGAAATATGGATTTGGACTTGAAGGTCTATGACCAAGTCCAAGAAAGGCATGGTCAAGTCAAAAATATTTTATCCCAATAAATTAGATGTATTTTGTACACAAACCAACCTTTTCCCTAAGCACCTAAAAGCTAAATAAGAAGGATGATTTTGCCATGTTTAATTTTCTTCTCTTCTATTACAATTACATTTATATCTTAAAAGAAAGACCCTTACTAAAGGGGATAATTGATTTTTTTCTTTAATCAATTCTAATTTACTCATAAGAGAGATAAAAAAATCTTTAGAGAATTTTATTAAATCTATTTGAATTCAGCATGATGTGTGTATCCATAGCAACATAAGTTATTAGAAGGATTATAATCAAATCAATAAACCAACAAAATTACAGCAAGAGATGGAAGAATATTAGGAAGAAATCAGAATTAAATAGGAATTCAAGTAAAGCTAAATAGATCAAGAGAGGAAGAGTAACTGATCATGATTGTGTTTGTAGCAAAAGGATATAATTGAAGATCAAGTTCATTTCGATTTTACTCGTGGAGGTGAAAGTACACATGGACAAGGACATACCTGAAAAGAGATAAGGTCAAACTAAACAGTTTATTTGACAGAAATAACTATAATTTTAATTTAATTATTCAATGTATTTTTTTTTGAAAATTTTCTGCATGCTTGTTTTTACAAAGTATCAGCAGTTTATAACCAACAAGCTCGGATTTCCTTCTGTTTTTTTTTCTATTTATTTTTTGTCTGAATTAATTTAATTTTGTTTAGATGTTTTTCGATGGTTTCAATATACTGATGTTTAAAATAAAAAATCTAAAAGGAGTATTTTAATGCATTTTTAATTCAATTATTTTTAAGTAAAAACCACTCTGCATTTCATTACCAATCACACACAAACACAAAAAAAGAAACTTAATTTTGATACATGGAAAATTGATTTAAAATAATTTGATCTCTAAGAAATTGTTATTGGATATTGTAGTTAATTTTGAACCTTATTAAGCTATTTTATCTCGTTTTGCTATTTTCCTTGGCGTGTTGGAAATAGAATTCAAGGACGATTTGTGATGAACATGAAACACGATATAATATACTATGCTTCTTTAAAGTTGTAGTGTAATGATTATATGTACGGAAAAGCAAATGAGAACAATTAAATCAGGATTGTTCCAAAGGAAAAGGGAAACCAATTAATACTTTAGTTTCTTCTTTTTCCGCTTTGGTTATTTTTGAAGCAAGAGTGTGATTCTCGATTTCAAGCTGCAATATTCTGGTTTTGTATTTATTTTTATAATTATCAATTAATCAAATTCTTAGAGTCTAGTAAATTTGTGACCATATCCTATATTATATAAATAAAAAACATAAACAAATTTTAAAGATGTTGAATCTCATATATTATAAGACTTAAGGTCTTTTTAGATAAAACTCATTATTTCAACTATTTAATTTAATATGGTATCAAACTTTTTTCATTTAAAGAGAGATGTTAAAATCATTTGTTAGATTTCATCTTTATTATATTCTTATAAAAGAAATAAATAAAACTTTAGCTTTATTCTATTCCAGTAATAGTTTCACTTTATAAACTAAAATCAAAACTCGGATACTGATTTACTTTTTTTTTTCTTATAAGAGAAAAAGGAACCATTCTTTAAAGGATTGTATATATAGTTTCTCAACCGGTTTAATTAAGAATAACTACAAGCTAGGTTGTCTCTTTGTCTCATCTCTCCGGAAACAAGATTTCTTGCTGACATTGATTTTACAAGGGAGATATATAGGCAGAGGAGCATTTCGATCTTTTCCATTAATAAAAGGTATGATATACTTCCATTTCTCTTTGAGTGTTTACTTCCTAATTTTGTTTTCCATCATATTATGAGCTAATCTAAACTCCCTTGGGATTTCACTTTACAATTTAATTAGCCTTGAGTTAATAAATGAGATTGTTCATTAACAGTAATTACTTACAAAATTTTATGTAGAAAGAAAATATGCGTTCTCTTTCAATAAGGGAGATACCTTATAGATCAGCGATTAGTGGAGAATGGGAAAACTTGGTTGACTACTATGAGAAATTTCCCGGAGAACTCTTAAGACCGGTTACGCTCTCTTTGGATACTGGATTTCATCTTGCTGTGCACAGCAACAAAGGGAAACCACTCGAAGACTTACTTAAAATCATGGAGAAAGAAGAAAGCTCAAGTGAGATAGAATCTCTCAAGAGAAAAAACAAATTTGGAAATACGGCTCTTCACGAGGCAACCATCAATGGCAATTATGAGGCTGTAAGACTCTTGGTAGAACGTTGTGCAGACCTGCTTTCCATTCGTAATGAGGACGGTGAAACCCCATTGTTTACAGCTGCTGGATTTGGTCAGGCTGGAATAGTGAAGTTCTTAATCCTGTCCCAACAAGAACAATGCGTGGATGATCAGTGGCGCCTGTTACCACTTCACCGCAAGCGTTCGAAAGATAAGCAGTCCATCCTTGGTGCTGCTATCGTAGGGCAACACTTTGGTAACAATTTCACTCCTCATAGAACTCTCAAAATTTAAAAAGTATACATATATAAGATACTGTATAATTTTTCCAAGCCTAATTTCATGAATGCAGAAACAGCTTTACTGTTGCTGGAAGTGGACGAGTCTCTCCACAGCATCGAGGACAGCAACGAAAGTACTGCTCTTCAACTTCTAGCCGAAATACCATCTGCTTTTGAGAGTGGATTTCCCATGGGCATATTTCAAAGACTCTTCTACTGCTGTATGCCTACACCAACCACATTATTAATTAGACCTTACAATATTTCCAACGTATTTCTTGTTTGAATACCATGGACATGCATATATATATGTATGTAACTTGAACTCTAAATTATATTGCAGGCCTTCCTGCTAGACGTTACCACGAGGTAAAATTAAAAGAAGAAATTAGGGAACAGGCAAGCCAGGGTACTGTGAGAGATCCTGAGAGTGGTCTGGGGAGCAGCTCGAAGAAGAATCCGGAAGGCGGCAAGGTCAACCGCAAAAAGATAGGTAAGATTGTAAAATCGAGTTACCTTTGCATATCGAGATTAGATACAGTGCAATGAAACGAATTTCATTCATGTTGAAATTCAGGAATCATAAGAATTTTCAATTTCACGGTTTGACCAAATATCTCTTTCATGTTCGTTCGAATATATATAATTGAGTCTCTGTTTGTTTTCTATTTTTTATTCAAAGAAAGATTTAATGCACCTCTGCTACACAAAGAGAGTAGTTTTTTACGATAAACTTAGTTTAAAAAATATAAGTTTTTAATTTCTTTTGTCTTGCACTATTATGTTCCTCCAAAAAATTTCAAGTGTTATATTTCCCGTTTGCAGAGTCAACAGCGACAAGTATTCTATCATGTTGCCGATTTTTGCCTCAAGGTACTATTTCTTTAAACCCTCTCTAATTACCGTTAGAATCCTTGTATGAATGAATAGGATAGTATGAGCTTCCACTAAATTCATCATGTCTCTATTTTCTCACCTTTTAATATCATTTTTTTTTTCATTCGTCTACACTTTTCTTTCTATTTCATAAAAATGGCTAGCTCTCATCCATGTTTAATTTCATTCCCTTTCTCATGAACATAAAGTAGGATATTGGCCAGCAACGCTAGCAGGATTTTGGAACCTGAAAACAGAGCATGTATTTGCTTTGAGACTCGCCAAAATCCTAATAGAGAGAGATGAATCTTGGAATAGCGTCAGCGGAACAGAGGAAGGACAAGAAGAAAAACAAACTGGTCCACCCTCATCACAGGTTATGCAAGGAGACCAAAAAAGAAAAAATGAAGAGGAGCTGGGGGTGGGCGGGGAAAATAATGAGAAGGGAGAAAATGAGTTGTCTACTACGGGGCAAAATTCTGAAATCTCTAGCAAACGAAAAGATACAAAAGACAAAAATATGAGGAAGGGGCGGATCCCATTGTTTACTGCAACTAGAAATGGAATAATAGAAATTGTGTCGGAGATAATACAGATTTATCCTCATGCTGTTGAGCAGCTCAATGAAAAGGGTCGGAGCATTTTGAATGTGGCCGTCATGCATCGCCAGGAAAAGATCTTCAGTCTTGAATGTGGCCATTGGCTAGACTGCATCGAGTTCTTGATACGGAGGGCAACACATTGTTGCACCACGTTGCAGATATGGAGCATTACAGAGGAGGAACAAAGCCTGGGCCTGCACTTAAACTTCAGGAGGAGTTGCAATGGTTTCAGGTGAGCCCTATTCATCCCTCTGTCTTTACCTCCTGATAAAAATTATTCATGGCCTCGGTACTGGATTATCCATCATGTGTATAAGAACATCAAACCTATAAAAACATTTGTTTCAATCAAATTATCCAATCCAGTTGTAGAAAAACTGTTAGACTGTAAAAAAATCGATTTTAATGCTAATGAAACGTAGACATGTCACCTAATTAAGACATCAGGCTGATCTAGTTCTCCTTTTCACCCGAACCAGCTTCTTAAATATTATTAAACATTATACACTATTAAATAACTCGTTGTTTTATAGACGAACTCCAAATATATAATAATCATATTTATCTCCCGATTATTGCCGCAAGTGCGAGACGTGATTCCTTCTCATTATGTAACGCTTCCGAACTATAAAGGCAAGACAGCAGGGGATCTCTTCAATGCGAGTCACAAGGAGCAACTGGATAATGCACGAACATGGATCAAGGAAACAACCCAGTCTTGCTCCACAGTTTCCGCACTTGTTGCTACTGTTGTCTTTGCTGCTGCCTATACTGTGCCTGGAGGTTCTGATGAAAATGGCAAGCCCAACTTCATCGACTCTCCCTATTTTCTTGTTTTCACAGTCTCGGATGTTCTCTCCTTAGCAAGCTCCTTGACTTCGCTTGTGATATTTCTGTCTTTGTTGACCTCTCCATTTGAACTACAAGATTTCAGGATCTCTCTTCCTCGAAAACTTATTTGGGGCTTCACCTTCCTCTTCTTCGCGGTGATAACGACCATGCTATCCTTCGGGGCAACAATTTTGATACTCATTCAGTCGGAGAGAAAGTTGACAACATTACTCCTTTCCATTGCTGCATTCCTTCCAGTCTTAGTATTTGCAATAATGCAATTCCAACTGTACGTCTCGTTTATGGGCTCTACAGTCAACATTCTCAAGATAATTTGGAGAGATCCGTCATCGTTTCATATCCCTTGCCTACCATGTGGGACAAAGCTCCGTCAAGTTGATTGATTTGGAAGATTTAACTGGCATAGAGTTTTTTTTTTTACCTTTTCTTGTTGGTTTGAATTCTCTACCATTGATCATTATATATCATGTGTGGTTGTTTTTCAGTTTTGTGGATTTGTTCTCTTCATTGATGGCCTTGAAGCCAGTGTGTATTACATACACTATCGAATGGATTGAATGACATTATGGATCAAGTGTTAGGACTACAATGTCAAATGGTACTAAAGTTAGGACTAAAATTAATCGGTTGCTTGTAGTAAAATTGTTTGTTAGTTTGCGGTTATTATTATCAATGAATATCTCTCATCGATTTTCTCAATCACCTACAAGAAATAACTATAACTTTTAATTCAATTATTCAATGTATTTTAATTTTTTTTAGAAAATTCTGCATGCTTGTTTTTACAAAGTGTCAGCAGTTTATAACCAACAAGCTCGGATTTCCTTCTAGATTAGGCTCAATGCTTTTGAAAATCGAATTTTCCAGCAGTGTTTCTCTAATTATTTTTCGTCAAAATTAATTCAATTTTGTTTAGATGTTTTTCAATGGTTTCAATATACTGATGTTTAAAATAGAAAATATTTTAAAACAGTATTTTAATTCGAAAATAGTTTTAAAAAGCACTCCAAGAAAAAAATTGATGCATAAAAAGTCGATTTAAAATAATTTGATCTCTAAGAAATTGTTATTGGATATTGTAGTTAGTTTTGAAGCTTATTAAGCTATTTTATCTCGTTTTGTTATTGTCCTTGTTAATTTTGAATTTTTAAACATAATATTTGGTGTTTTTGTTATTTTTTTATTTGAACTAGAATTTTGTTTTTATTTTTTAAAGTCAATTTAAAACCAATTTAATAGGCTGTGATCTATCATCATTTCATTTGATATCAAAAAATATATCTTAACCCTAAAATTTAAACTTTAAAAATGTTTAAGAAATAGTTTTTAACAAAGAATATATAGTATTCTGGTTAATTAATGGCTGACTGGTGATCACTTCCATTGCAGTCTATACTCGAAGCAGAAGGAAATGAAGTCTGTATGGCTTGTTGGAAATATATTCCAAGAACAATTCGTGATGAACGCGAAACACAATTTAATTTATATTCTTTGCTTCTTTAAAGTTCGAGTGTAATGATTGTAAAAGATCCCATGTTCTTGCAGCTTCAAGAGCGATTAAAGTTAGATTATTCCAAAAGAAAAGAGGGAAATTTGGTTGCCTATTTTAAAAGCAAGAATGTGAATCTCGATTTCAATCTGCAATACATTTTTGTTTTATACTGAAACTAAGAAAAAGCATCTGACTAAACTAATCTTAATATACTTATTTCTGTAATTCCGAATCTTATAATTTTTATTCTCTTTAATTTATTTATTTTTAAAAAAAGTAGAAGGTACCTTTTATTTAATACGAGTTTCACGTGTGAGCACAAACATGTCCAATATTGAATAAATAAAAAATAAAAGATATATAATGATTACAGGGGTGATGTGGAGGCACAGGGGTGATCATTTATCGTCAACACCGGTAAATTTCTTCCTTCAACTTTCCATTTTCAGAAATTAAAACTCCCATTATAATTTTATCAACTCTAAGAAATTCTTGCTGCAGAAATGGCCGAGTTTTTCTTCATAGACACAACTCCTTTCGTCAACAAATACTTCCTTGAGCCAGAGGACCATGTGTATGGTTGGAGTGGCATATTACCCAGGAAGAGCTACCTTTCAAATCTCTTGATGGTAACAACCCGATCAGCCAATTAGCTGCATGATTAGCAAAAAAATAACTGTCTGAAAACTTATATAGTTGTGTCGTAGGATTTGGACTTGGCACTGAAAGAATCCTTTGCAAAATGGAAGATTTTAGTTGGTCACCATACAATTAAAAGTGCTGGGCAACATGGTAATACTGTTGCAAAAATCCGTTGCAAATAGGCACCTTTTCTTGTATTGACTCCTTCCGATCCTTCAGGTAATCATTTATATGAATTAAATGTGTTAATTTATGCAAACAATTCAATAGCTTTTCTTTGAGCGGACTGAAGTTAATTAACTGAGTCCTGGTGGGATTCGAAGGAAATAATTAGGGATAAAATAAAAAATATATATATTCAACAAAAAAAAAAGGCAAAAAGAAAATATATAGATTTGAAAAGAATAATAAAAACAAAATTTAACACAAATCAAATCATGAGAAACGACTGAAGCCAACCTAATATTCTCCATCCATTTAAAAATGATATGAAAATAAAAATAACAGCCAATCTAACAGTCAATCACGATCGTCGGTGGTTTTTCTCCATCCATCGTTGGGTCCTGCTCAATTCGGGATATGTTTGTCATATTGATGAGCTCTTCATTACGAACAATTGAGATAAAAAGCTAAAGACTCCATTGAGAAGTTGTCTTTTCAATTCGTAAGAATTAATTATTGATAAATTTCAGAAATAGGTACTGTATTGCTATGATAATATTATTATGGATCAATTTGTAATGATATTGTTGAATAAAAATGAGTACTTTGTGTATATTAAAATGAATGAATTAATTATTATAACGTTGAAGGTGGGAATGAGTAACCTGCATGCATTTTTTTATACCATGTTAGCCATTATATACTTTTTTGGATTAACATGGGTGTCTAGAATAGCTTGGAAGCACCTCGAGTTAGTCATGATATTATTAGAGTGTATATAATTGCTTGATAGTCATCATATGCCACATTGAACTAATTATAATTTTATTTTTGATTTTTACGTAGTTACAAGTGTATTCGTTACATCAGAAGTAAGTGATGATGTGGAAATAAGGATTTTAAATTAATTAGTTTCCTAGTTTGGAAACCAATAGAGTTTTTTTTTTTTGGTAAAGATCGGGGCGAAAGCCCTTCTAAATTAAACGAGGAATAGTAGACCCAATGAGGTCATAGTACAATAAGGGATAAATCCCAGACGGAGGATCGGTTATAATATCCGCCCCCCTAACCAACAAGTCCCTAGTTAGCCCAAAGTTTGCCAACCAATCAGCCACACAATTGGCTTCCCTATAAACATGAAAAATAGACACCTCCCAGTCCCTACCCAATATATTTTTGATTTGCATAATCAAATTAAAATTTCGATCAACTCTCACACTCTCCCCATTAATTAGGCCAATAACAACTCTGGAATCTGACTCCAAAGCTACTTTCCTAAACCCTTTATCCCAAGTCAAATTCAACCCCACATAGATTGCCCATAATTCTGCCGTTACCGACGAACAAATTCCAATGTTTCTTGCAAAGCCCCCGATCCAAGTTCCCATATGATCCCGGATTACCCCTCCCGCACCCGCTATCCCTGGGTTACCCTTGCTGCAGCCGTCCACGTTAAGCTTGATCCATCCTTCCGCTGGGTACTTCCAACCTATATTAGCCACCTCCGCTGTATTATCATTACCATTCCGCTGAATTTTCTTACTATCTGCAACCATCCGTTTTATAGCCAAAACAGTCCCAAACCAATTCCCCTGGTCCCCGCCAAATGTTGTATTACATCTCTCTTTCCAAATATACCATAAGGTTATACTGAAAATTAGATGCCAATCACCATATCGGGTGCTATCCTTTCTGGAAGATAAATTAGAAACCAACCATGCATACCAATTTTGGCTGAAAAAAAGATCTCTCTCTTCAGCCTTGACAAAAACCTCCCAAATTTTGCGAGCTTTAGGGCAATCTCGCAACGCGTGGGTTACCGATTCTACTACATTGACACAATGACCACAATGTTTATTGTCTGACATCTTCCTTCTCCATCTCACTTCATTAGTCATAATAGCATTGTGGCCTACAGTCCAAAGGAAAACTCTGATCCGTTCCAGACCGTTCCACTTCCAAATGAGCCGCCACAATGGGTCTCTATCCATAGCCCCTCTTTCCTCCTGAACCATATAAGCGGTACGCACTGATATCTGCCCATTTGAGGAATGATCCCAAACCACAGAGTCTGCTCTTGTATCCTGCATAGGCGGAATGTGACCAGCAATGCTCATCACAGTGTGTATAGGAAGTAAATGCGCGAACAACTCCCATTTCCAATTTCCCCCACTATCCACCATATCTGCCACTGTATAATGAAGCGTATTAACCATCACTTCTGGATTCAAAAGAGTATTGAGAGGACCATGATCTCCCAACCATTTATCTCTCCAAAAGAGGATATGTCTTCCATTTCCCAGATTCCAGCTAACATTTTGATTCACTACATCCCATTCCCGACAAATTGACTTCCATAACACCGAATCACTAGCATTAGCCACTGGATGTCCTCCCCCCCTCCTAGAGTTCATATATTTGTCTTTTAGGAATTTCACCCACAAGCTTTTCTCCTGCATCATCCCCCAAGCCAATTTCATTATGAAAGCTTTATTCATCATATCCATCTTCCTCAAACCCAAGCCACCTTCCTCCTTAGGCTTACATAGAGTTTTCCAGTTGACAAGGTGGATTTTGTCTCTACCTTCCGTCTGGCCCCAAATGAATCTCCTGCATATTTTTTCTATCTCCTTGCAAGTGTGTTTTGGAATCACAGCTGCTTGCATAGGATACAAAGGGATGGTGGCTAACACAGCTTTGCATAAGGTGATTTTTCCAGCCAACGATAAGTTGTTCGCTTTCCAACCTGCTAACCTTTTATGCATATTTTCAACTAAATAACTATAAGTTTGCTTAGTTACTCTCTGGTGAAGCAGAGGAACCCCCAAATATCTACCCAAATCATTCGTGACCTGATATCCACTTCTTCTACTAATAGTTTCTGCCAAGGAATCCGACACATTCTTGGAAAAGTATATTCGTGTCTTTGCAGCACTCACTTTCTGACCCGAAGCTGAGCAAAACATATCCAGACAACTGCGAACTCTCTCTGACTGCTCCAAACTTGCCTCAGTAAAAAGAAGCATATCATCCGCAAAACACAAATGAGATATCTTTAACCCATTCCTCCGCACACTAAATGGCTTCCACCTATTATCCTCCACATTCTGGTTAATAAGCTGAGATAATCTCTCTAGACATAGCACAAAAATATAAGGGGATAGAGGATCTCCTTGCCTTATACCTCTGCTGGGGCGAAAACTCTGAGTTGCCCTCCCATTCCACATGACATTTAGAGATGTAGTTTCAATACATTCCATGATAACCCTCACCAAATCGTTAGGGATTTTCGCTGCAATTAGAGTCTCCCTTATAAATCTCCAACTTAGCCTATCATAGGCCTTTTCAAGATCAACTTTGATAGTCATAAACCCTCTTCTGCCTTTCATCTTCCACATAGAATGAATAATTTCCTGTGCCACGATGATATTATCCGTGATATGCCGACCTGGAACAAAACTACTCTGCACCTCACTAATCAACTGTGGCATCAGATTCTTTAGCCTCCCCACTATCACCTTAGACACCACCTTGAAAATCACATTACAAAGCCCAATTGGCCGAAATTGGTGCAATTTTTCAGGCATGTGAACTTTAGGAATCAGGACAAAAAATGATTGGTTGATCCGAGACAAGTCCATATTACCTGAAAAAACCTCCCTCACATATCTGCAAACAGACTGGCCCACCACCTGCCACTGAGACTGATAAAATATTGGCTGGTATCCATCCGGACCAGGGGCCTTGTACGGCTTCATTCCAAATAAAGCAGCCTTTACCTCATCATCCAGAACCGGGAATAACATATGATCTATATGACTGGAATCAATAATAGGAAATAGGCTCTCCATTCTTCTTTCATCCGATATCTCCTCATGATCTCCCCGAAATAAATTCTGATAAAAGTCCGTGACCATCCTCTTTAAACTATCCTCCTCCCACACCCATATATTCTGGTCATTCTTCAACGCCTTAATTTTATTTCGTTGTCTTCTAATAATAGTCTTCGTGTGGAAATAAGCAGTATTTCTATCCCCACACGAAATCCACTGACAACGTGACTTTTGATACCAGAAAATTTCCTCCTGACGAAGAATCTGCCTATATTCAGCTGACAAAGCCTCCTCAAGCCGGTATAAAAAGGGATTACCCTTTCCAGTTATAGCTCTTTGGACTCCCCCTAGCCTATCCAAAACTCTTCTTTTCCTCTGAAAAATATTACCATACACCTCTTTATTCCATACCTTCAGGTGAGCAGACAATCCTTCCAGAGCCTCTGGCACTGTTATACCTGTCTCCCAATTTGTCTTTATGAAATCTGTAAAATCACCGTGCTGTAACCATGCTGCCTCAAACCGAAACGGTCTGTCTATACCATTAGCCCTGCCGCTCATTACTTCTAGATCAACTAGAATTGGATGATGATCAGATCGAACTCTTGGAAGGACTAAAACATTTGCTTCCTGAAATAAATGTCTCCATCTCATATTTCCAAAACATCTATCCAATCTTTCGTAAACTCTGCCATATCCATTCCGAATGCCCCCTCGCCAAGTAAACCTTGGGCCCTTGCTACCCAAGTCTATTAGTTGGCAATCCTGAACCCATTCAGCAAACCGAGCAATTCTCCTATGGTCAACAGGAGCTCCCCCCACCTTTTCTGAAGCTAACAAAATCTCATTGAAATCCCCGATTACCATCCACGGATTCCTAATATTTCTGGCCAACTGAGCAACTTTTTCAAAGCATTGCTTTTTTAAAGCGATATTTGGATTAGCATATACCACCGTAAAAACCCACTCATCAATGCTCCCTTCGTTCACTATACCATGAATAAAGTGTATAGAAGACTCAAGAATTTTTAAATTAACTCTCGACTGATTCCACAATAACCATAGACCTCCTGACATCCCTTGAGCTTCCACTCTAAAACTATTTTCAAAATTCAATTTCTTTATAATTTTATCCGCCTTCACCCCACTGACCCTAGGCTCCGCCACCGCCAAGATATTACATCTAAATAACCTCCTCAGATCATGCGTCACCGCACAAAACTCATTATTTCCGGCCCCTCTACAATTCCAAAATATAAAATTCATAACTAACATTATTATGAGAAAAATCGTACCAGACATAAGAACAACTTCTTCAACAAAATGAAGTCCCCTGGACCTCTCCTTCTTCCATCAAATTGTCTCCGCCATGATCAACTTGTTTTTCCATCTGTTCATTTTCCACAGATTCGTCCCGGCTCACCTCCATCCTTACATCCTCATCTGGTGGCTTTGGCCCCAAATCCCTCTCCACCGGCTGACTAATAACTGGGAGTCCACCAGTGGAGAGACTTTGATTTTGCGCCAAAATTTGCATGTTATCCGGTTGTAATAATTTACGTGTAGCCATAGTAATTTTTTGTTGATTTTTGATGAAATCCGGCTGCACCATAACATCTTCAGCCTTTCCTTTCCCTTTTTCTTTCCGTGTTGGACCTAGCCCATTTGTCCCTGCCTTGGCCTGCCTAGCCACAGCCTTTCCTTCCTTCAGCCCTTCCCTTGGCCCAGCACTCATCATTCGGCCCAGCTTCTTTTCTCTTGGGTCGCTAACGGCCCGTGTCTCCTTGTGGCCCAGCAGCCTTCCAACTTCTTTATCAGCACTATCTTCCTCATTTCCTTTTTTATTTCCGTTCCTTTCCCGTTTCTCTCCCTCATTCATATCTTCCGCTCCCCTTGGTTCCGAGCCCTCATCAATAGCCATTAAGGCAGTAAATCTTGTTGAAACGGTTAATTGATTCTCCTTTACTGCTGATTTTGTAACGCCATGATTTGTGGCTTGATTCCCGCTTCTCCCAACTTCTGTCTTCTGTGCATTTTCCGATCGTCTGCTCGGCCGGCGAGGACGCCGTTCAGCCACCATCCAACTACCAAAAGAGTCCATAATTTCAGGTCTCACCAGTGGTTCAGCAGGTACTTCAGGCACACTTTTTACCCCAGTTTCTTCCTACTCTGGTTGTGATGTTTGTGTTCCCTGTGGACAATGTTCATGTTTGTGGCCATATTGACCGCAATTGAAACAGATTAAGTGAAGTCCTTCATACATAATTCGGCGAATTCTCCTTCTTAGCTTAAACTTTGCTAGTAATGGCTTTGTAAGATCAACTTCTACACAAATTCTAGCAAAATTTCCCCTCATTCCGAATGATGTAGCTCGGTCTACCTTCAATGTTCTCCCAATGTTGTCTCCTATTTTCCAAAGTATTGCACTGTCGTAATACTCCATAGCCAAGTCTGGTAACCTCACCCAAACGACCACTTTATCAATTGAGGCTTCCCGGGGGTCAAAATTAGGGTGCCATGTTCGAATTGTTAAGTAGTGGTCTGCCACCATCCAAGGCCCTCCAAATAAAACATGTGCTCTGTCTTCTGTGTTGGCGAATTTGGCTAGGTAGAAGTCATTCCCCAGGTCAGTTAAGGTGAAGTCTCCCCTCAGCTTCCACATGTTCTTCAGCCGATTGATTAGAAACATGTATCCCACCTTCCGCCCCATTAGTTTTACGATCAAGGTTTGTGTCCATGGTGCCCTAATTCTTTTTTTCTCCTCAGCCGAGAGTTTGATCACTGGGCAATCCTCTTCATCACTCTCATCTATGTCATCATCTGAATTGAATTCAGTTTCAATTATGTTCTCATCAACTTCTGGTGCCACGAAGGAGCTGCCCATGAGTGAATCAATGTAACTGTTCCCCCCTCTTGTTCCTCCTAGTTCATTGGTATCTCTAATCTTCACCTTCTTGCTTGATCGAGTTAACAAATCAGCCTCCTCTGTTGTTGTTTCCGTTGTTTCTCGACAAGGCATGCTTGCAGAGAGTTTTTCCATTGCTACCTTACTGACATGCCGACCGATGAGGATTTTAACAATTAAACTAGGATTAGTCGAAAAGGAAAAGGGAAGACAAGTAATAATTCACTCTTTTTTTTTTTTGCTTGCCTATTTTAGAAGCAAGAATCCGAGTCTCGATCAATTAAACAAGTTCTTAAGCTACAAAAAATAGAGTGATAGCATATGCTTCTGAGAACAGATTAATTCAAGTAATAATATTGAAGAAAGTACCCTTACAAAGGAGGAGCTCATAAGCAAAAATTAACCCAAAAGGAGAAGTTTATTTTAAGAGATCTATACAAGTTTTTAAAAAGCTTATGTTAGATATAAGATTATCTCTAAGACTTTATCCAGTAATTTAAATTTCAATTGTAGGTCACTGTTATTTAAGATAGTGTGTGCTAGAAAGTTAACATAAAATTATATAGTTTTTAGAGTCTCATATGTTTGCAAACATGTCCCATATTGAATAAACACAAAAATAGAAATAAATAAATAAATAAATATAAAAACTATTGAATGGACCACACATTACAAGACTTGAGTTTTTCAGATGAAATTCATTTCATCTATTTAATTAAATATGAAACTTTAAAAGGCTTAAGTTTTTCAATGACTAAGAAAATAACGTAAAGAGGAATGTATTAGAAATTAATATATTAGATTTAATCATTGTTATATTCCTGTAAAAGAAGTAAATAGAAGGTTGTGTCTTTGAGTGCTTGTAACTGCTTACTTCGTAATTTTGTTTTCCAAGTCGAAATCTTCATTAATATCTCTTATAGCCAGTAAAATAATGACATGCAAAGAGAGAAAGAGGAACAAAAAACTTAGTATCAGGATGAAGGGTGAGGAATTAAGTTTAGAAATCTTATTTGGGCTTAATTATAAAAATTAGAATTTTAGGAGATCAAATTTGAATTTTACGAAATTAATTGATTGGAATCAGGATCATAATCTCAAGAAAATCAAAGTTTTTGGATTAATTAAAGGCTAAGTTAAGGAAATTCTCTGATAAAAACGAAGATGTAAAAGGCACTGAATAGGAGGGACCTGATAAACATAATATTTGCTGTTTATGTTGTTGCAGTGGCCAGTTTTTAGAAATAGCTATACTCAGCACAACCCGAATTGTGGTGGGTTTGATTACTGGACTGAATGTGTCCAGGTAATCAACACCTGGGCGTTGATGAAACCCCTTCGCTACAAGACGAGCTTTGAACCTTTGAACTGTGCCATCCGAATTTCTTTTAATCCGGTATATCCACTTGCAACCCACAACATTGTGTTGATCAGAAGGTGGGACTAACTGCCAGGTTCCATTGCGAACTAACGCATCACATTCATCAGACATTGCTTGACGCCAACGAGTGTCTTTGAGGGCCTCTGTAACTGAAGTGGGTTCGACATCACTGGTTTGAAGAAGATGAGTGTACAGACTTAACTTTTGGATGGGTTTACGAATGTTATTTTTGGATCTTGTTGTCATAGGATGAGTGGAGACAACACTGTTGGAGGGTGGCTGAGTGGTAGATGAAGGTGGTGATGGATTAACCAGTGGGGAAGGTAAGTGATCGGAGCTGTTGGAGAGGGTGACAGACGGCATGGAAGAATTTGGTGAATGAGTAGATTCTGGTGGCAATGTGATGAGTGGAACGGTGGGTGCCACGTCACGAAGAATAGGTGGAGATGGATTTGTGGTGGAAGAGTTGACACGTAGGACTGGTGGAACCCATGGGTCAATGACAGCTGAAGAGTTCGGACGACTTGTCGTCTGGGTAGTGAGGGATTTAAACGGGAACTCAATTTCCACAAATCTCACATGGCGTGAGACATGGATTTTTCGAGAGTGGGGATCATAGCAGAAATAGGCACTCTGGCTGAGTGAATAGCCAAAAAACACACAGGGGTGTGAGTTTGATTCGAGTTTATGGGCAGTGTAAGGTCTCAGCCAAGGATAGCAGAGGCATCCAAAAATTTTCAATTTGGAGTAATTGGGTTCTCTTTGGAAAATCTTCTGGAATGGGGATTGAAGGTTCAAAATGGGTGATGGCATGCGGTTGATGAGGTACACGGCTGTGGAAAAGGCTTGGGGCTAGAACTGTGATGGCATTGAAGCATGGGTAAGTAACGCCATGCCTGTCTCAACAATGTGCAGGTGCTTTCTTTCAGAAATGCCATTGTGCTCAGGCGTATGTGGTGGGGTTGTTAGGTGAGCAATGCCAGAATCGGAGAGAATGTTGGCGAGAGCAATGTACTCTCCGCCATTATCTAAGTATAGATGTTTGATTCTGGTTTGGAAGTGGTTTTCTATAAGGGCTTTGAATTTGAGGAACACAGACTTGACATCAGATTTTCGGTGGAGAGGGTAAAACCACACATACCTAGTGAAGTGATCAATGAAAATGACGTAGTATTTGTGACCTGTGGTGGAGATTATGGGTGAGGTCCAAACATCCGAAAATAGGAATTGAAGGGGATGAATGGATTTAGTAGTAGATGTGGAAAAGGAAAGCTTGTGACTTTTATTGCATAAACAGGCATTACAGAACTGAATTTTTGACATTGAAGGAGATGATCCTAGATTATTGCGAGTCACAATTTGCTGAAGGATTGAAGGAGCAAGATGCCCGAGTCTGTGATGCCACTGAAGGGAAAAGGATTTGTTGGAGGAAAAGGCCAGTATTGGGGAGTGAAGTGGCCATTCATAGATGCCATTATGTGCGTGACCCTTCAGTAATATCTCTCCCGTTCGAAGACTCTTCATAAAAAATAGATTATGTAAGAACTCAATTGATACATAATTAGTTTTGCAAAACTTAGATATTGAGATGAGATTTTTGTGAATGGACGGGACACACAACACTTTGTCTAATTGAAAAATATGATTAGGAGAGGGAAGTGAAGTGGAACCAGTATGTGTTACTGGAAGGGTTGAGCCATCGCCAATCATGAGATCATCATTTCCATTGTATAGAGAATGGAGAGAAAGATTGTCCAAGTCAGCCGTGACATGGTGAGAAGCGCCAGTGTCAAGTAGCCAAGACTGTTGGTTGCCAGTAGTTGCCATATTGGCTTGAGGTTGTGAAGGTGGATAGGGAGATGTATTGAATTGATTACCATTGTGAATTGGAATGAGACGAAAAGATGGGCAACGTTTGGCAGTATGCCCTTGAACACGGCAAATTTGGCATTGACCCAGGTAAGGTCTTGGTGGTGGACGGGAGTTTGGGAATGAATGGGATGAATGGGGTCTGATTTGAGGTGGGCGGTAGGAGGGTCGCCAGGTATTGGAGGGGGGATTTTAGGGAGGACGCCATTGGCGATTGGGTTGGCGATAGGAGAGATGAGCAGTGGCTGGAAATGAAAGTGGATCAGCATTGTTGGTTTGAAGTTGGACTTCAAAGTTCAGTAGCTTCTCATGCAATTCCTCAAATGAAATGGAGGTGTCACGTGCTTGGACTGCACGAACAAGTTCACTGTAATCATCAGGAAGGCCATCGAGGATTTTATCTGTTATATCTTCCTCATCAAGTGGAGCACCAAGGAGAGCGAGATCATCTGCTCGAGTTTTGATTAGCTGCATGAATTCAGAGATGCAGAGAGAGTTTTTGGCTGTGTTTTTGAGTTGAAGTTTGAGTTGTTTGATGCGGCCTCGGGAAGGTTTGGCATAAGTATTGGCAAGAATGGTCCAAGCTTGCTTGGATGTTTCGGCTTGAGCAATGAAGGGAATGAGATGGGGTGTCATGGAGCCAATAAGTGCATTGAGTATTAGTTGATCTTGCCGTGTCCATAGTGAATGAGCAGGGTTGGGAATTGTGGATTATGATTGGGTGATGGTGGCAGGTGGACAGGGAGTGGTGCCATTGATGTAGCCAAGGAGGTCATAGCCTATAAAAAGAGTTTGAAATTGCAGCTTCCATGATAGGTAATTGGTAGAGGTAAGTTTGAGTGGTGCTTGAGCAGAAATGTTAATGGTGATAAGTTGCTGGGATGTGGTATTTTCGGTGCCTGGAGTTGTGTTTGTTGCCATGGTGAATGGTTGACTTTAGCAGAAATTTTTTTTTGAAGGTTTTGGCTTTATGTAGATCGTAATAGCTCTGATACCATAACAGAGTTTGATGTTCAATTGTGTATTTCATTCATCTCTAACTGGTCTTTAAATACAGAATTACAGATTGGTTTGAATAACCCAATTGATAAGATAAAGCTAGTGTCCTAAGTATATGGGATTACAGATTGGTTTGAATAACCCAATTGATAAGATAAAGCTAGTGTCCTAAGTATATGGGATTACATATTTGAATTTGAATTTAAACTAAAGAGATAATTTAAACTGAAGATATATCTCTAACAGAAAGTACCCTTACAAAGGAGGAGCTCATAAGCAAAAATTAACCCAAAAGGAGAAGTTTATTTTAAGAGATCTATACAAAGTATTATTTAATTATTTCAAAACAAATAAAAAGGTAAGATGGGTGATGATAGCATGGAATGTTAGATATAAGATTATCTCCAAGACTTTATCCAGTAATTTAAATTTCAATTGTAGGTAACTGTTATTTAAGATAGTGTATGCTAGAAAGTTAGCATAAAATCATATAGTTTTTAGAGTCTCATATGTTTGCAAACATGTCCCATATTGAATAAAGACAAAAATAGAAATAAATAAATAAATATAAAAACTATTGAATGGACCACACATTACAAGACTTGAGTTTTTAAGATGAAATTAATTTCATCTATTTAATTTAATATGAAACCTTACAAGGCTTAAGTTTTTCAATGACTAAGAAATTAACGTGAAGAGGAATGTATTATAAATTAATATATTAGATTTAATCATTGTTATATTCTTGTAAAAGAAGTAAATAGAAGTTTAGCCTCATTATATATTCTCACAATTATAGTTTCACTTTATAAACTAAACAAGCAACACACAGATCCTAATTTACCTTTTTCTTTTTAACATGGAACTACTCTTTAAAGGATTGTAGAGAAAGGCTTAATAAGGATAAACTACAAGCTAGGTTGTGTCTTTATTGTCATCTCTCAGAAAACAAGTTCTCTTGCTGACATTGATTTTAGCAAGAGCTACTAAGTAGAGGAGAATTTCGATCATTTCCATTACTAAAAGGTATGATATTGTTACAGTTCTCTTTGAGTGCTTGTAACTGCTTACTTCGTAATTTTGTTTTCCAAGTCGAAATCTTCATTGATATCTCTTATAGCCAGTAAAATAATGATATACAAAGAGAGAAAGAGGAACAAAAAACTAAGTATCAGGATGAAGGGTGAAGAATTAAGTTTGGAAGTCTTATTTGGGCTTAATTATAAAAATTAGAATTTTAGGAGACCAAATTTGAATTTTATGAAGTTAATTGATTGGAATCAAGGTCAAAATCTCGAAAAAATCAAAGTTTTTGGATCAATTAAAAACTAAGCTGAGTAAATTCTCTGATAAAAACTAAGATGTAAAATGTGCTCAATAGTAGGAACCTGATCAATTGTAATTAGAGATGAAATTGAAGGGGGGGAAAGGGTTTAATGGTCAATTATAGATTAAATTATATAAATCTAAGATCAATTTCTTCTTCAATTTTCTCTGAAGAGATGGTTGAGAGCCTACTTTGTAGGTGCATGTTATTCTCCTATCATTTGTCAAAATTTGTACTAAGATAATGGTCTAACATTTTCTTACACCAAGATATGGTCTATTTTGGTTGATTTATAATAAAGTCATCATGGAGACACTTCAAATTTTCTAACTCAATCAGCCCTTAACAATCAAATTTAACAACTCATGATAATATATTTGAGAAAATGATTAAGATGCTTTTGGGTTCAATCAAGGTCTGAAAATTTATCCAAATAAAGACATGATTGCCCTCTTACACCAATGAAAACTATGGATCGATCTCATTCTAAAATCATGAACCAATTAGAGTCCAAATTTGAGAAAAAAACATTTTCAGCCTGGGGTATATTTTTTCGTAGCTCGTATGTACTTATTCCTTTACAAAACAAGAATTTTGACTTGTATATATTTGGAGTACAAGATCGGATATAGACTAATAGCTTACATGGACAAGGCCAAACCTAAAAAGAGATAAGGAAACAATTTATTTGACAGAAATAACTATAACTTTTAATTTAATTTTCAATGTATTTTTTTTTTTTAGAAAATCCGGCATGCTTGTTTTTACAAAGTGTCAGCAGTTTATAACCAACAAGCTCGGATTTCCTTCTAGATTAGGCTCAATGCTTTTGAAAATCGAATTTTCCAGCAGTGTTTTTCTAATTATTTTTCGTCAAAATTAATTCAATTTTGTTTGGATGTTTTTCATTGGTTTCAATATACTGATGTTTAAAATAGAAAAGATTTTAAAACAGTGTTTCAATGCATTTTAATTCAAAAATGTTTTTAAAAGCACTCTGCATTTCATGACCAATCACACACAAAAAATAAACTAATTTTAATACATGAAATGTTGATTTAAAATAATTTGATCGCTAAGAAATTGTTATAGGATATTGTAGTTAATTTTGAAACTTATTAAACTATTTTATCTTGTTTTGTTATTTTCCTTGTTAATTTTGAATTTTTAAACATAATATTTGCTGTTTATGTTTTTTTTTTTTAATGTGAACTAGAATTCTGATTGTTTTTATTTTTTAAAGTCAATTTAAAACCAATTTAATAGGTTGTGATCTCTATTTTATATGATATCAAAAAATATATCTTAACCCTAAAATTTAAACTTTAAGAAATAGTTTTTAACAAAGAATATATAGTATTCTGGTTAATTAGTAGCTGCTTGGTGATCACTTCCATGGCAGTCATACTCGAAGCAGAAGGAAATGAAGTCTGGATGGCTTGTTGGAAATAGATTCCAAGAACAATTCGTTATTTATATTCTTTGCCTCTTTAAAGTTATAGTGTAATGATTGTAACTCTGTACGGGAAAGCAAATGGGAAGATCCAATGTTCTTGCAGCTACGAGACGACCGATTAAAGTTGGATTATTCCAAAAGAAAAGGGGGAAATTTGGTTGCCTATTTTAGAAGCAAGAATGTGAATCTCGATTTCAGTCTGCAATACATTCTTCTTTTATACTGAAACTAAGAAAAAGCATCTCACTACAATCTAATCTTAGTAACTTATTTCTGCAATTCCGAATCTTATAATTTTTATTCTCTTTAATTTATTTATTTAAAAAAAAAGTAAAAGTTACCTTTCATTTAATAGTGAGTGTTAGAACGTTAATACGAGTTTCATGTGTGAGCACAACCATATCCAATATTGAAAAAATATAAAATATAAAAGATTTAATTTAATATATGCATGGATGTGTTGAGGTAAACTCAATCATAACACATCAAATGCATAAAGGAAAATCAACATATCTTTATTATATATATTCTCATAATTGTAGTTTCACTTTATAAACTAAACAAGCAACATGCAGATCCTAATTTACTTTTTTCCTGAACAAGCTACGAACCATTCTTTAAAGGATTGTATATATAGGGTTCTCAAAATTCAGAAAAGAAAAAAAACTAGCTAGGTTTTGTCTTTATTGTCATCTCTCCGAAAACAAGTTCTCTTGCTGACATTGATTTTAGCAAGAGCTACTAAGTAGAGGAGAATTTCGATCATGGACATTTCTGAAAGGTATGATATGCTTACAGTTCTTTTTGAGTGCTTATAACTGCTTGCTTCGTAATTTTGTTTTCCATGTCGAAATCTTCATTAATATCTCTGATAGCCAGTAAAATAATGATATACAAAGAGAGAAAGAGTATCAGGATGAAGGGTGATTGTTCATGATTTCACCTAACAATTTAATTATCTTTGAGTTGAGATTCTTCATTAACAATAGTTACTTACATGATTTTATGTACAGAGAAAATATGGATTCTGAAGAAATACTGGAGACAATTTACATAGCAGCCATGAATGGAAATTGGAAAGGAATGGTTGACTTCTATAAGAACAATGTTGAATATTTGTTCTCTCCAGTTACTCTCTCTTCTGATACTGGACTTCATCTAGCTGTGCACAGCAACACAGAGAAACCACTTAAGGATTTACTTGAAATAATGGAGGGCATGGAATTCCTTTTGACCCAATCTAAAAACAAATTTGGAAATACGGTTCTTCACGAGGCAACCATCTATGGGAATTATGAGGCTGTAAGACTCTTGGTTGAACTTTGTCCAGACCTCCTTAAGGAAAAAAATAAGTACGGTGAAACCCCATTGTTCACAGCTTCTTCATTTGGCGAGGCAGAAATAGTGGAGTTTTTATTCAGGTCCAATCCAGAACAATGCGTGAATGATGAGTGCAGGCTGTTAGAAATTCACCGCAAGAGATCAGGGGATGGCCTGTCCATCCTTAGCGCTGCTATCAAAGGGCAACACTTTGGTACCAATTTCTGTCTTCATAGAATTCTCAAATTTAAAAAGTATATATATGGCATAATTTTTCCATGCCTAATTTCATGAATGCAGAAACAGCTTTACTGTTGCTAGAAGTGGATGGATCGCTCCACGGCTTGGAGGACGAAAAGGGCAGAACTGCTCTTCAATATCTGGCCGATATGGCATCTGCTTTTAAGAGTGGAAATTCCATGGGCATATTTGAAACACTCTTCTACTGTTGTATGCCTATACCAACCACATTAATTATTAGACCTTGCAATACTTCCTACATATTTCTGGTTTGAGTACCATGCACATACACATAATACTTCCTCCATATATATAATTTGAACTCTAAATTATATTTCAGGCCTTCCTGTTATACGTCACCACAAGGTAAAACTACAAACTGGGGGCCAGGCAGGGCAGGGTGTGATCAGAGATCTTGAGATAGGTTCGGGGAGCAGCTTGGAGAGGAATCAAAGAGGCGGCCTCCTCAACTATTTAAAGGCCTCTAAAGGTATTTAATATGGCTCCATTACCATATAAAATTTGATCCTTGTTTCTATATTTCATTTAAAAGACTTGAGGTTTGTGGAGATAGTTGATTCTTAACTCTTTATATATTACTCATATTATTTATTTATGTAAGATTGGTTGTTCTAGTATCAATTGATCTGCATCTCGTTGTCACTCAAGAAAGTGTATTAGTGAGCTAACTTAAAATTATTCTTAAAATCACACTTAATAGTTTATTTGGTTCAACCTTCTATCATTAACATTTATTTTTTATTTCATAAAATTTTTTACCTCTCATCCATGTTTAATTTCATTCCCTGTCGTATGATCATGAAGTAGAATGTTGGCCAGCAAGGCTAGAAAGATTCTGGAACAAGAAAAAAGAACATGTATTTGCTTTGAGACTCGCCAAAATGCTAATAGAGAAAGATAAGTCATGGAAGAGCGTCAGCAAACAAACTGGTCCAC
The DNA here is from genome assembly GCA_964035475.1 of Salix caprea. NCBI lineage: Eukaryota > Viridiplantae > Streptophyta > Magnoliopsida > Malpighiales > Salicaceae > Salix > Salix caprea. Next base: position 16,584,815 of record OZ037749.1, read on the forward strand.
CCTCATCACAAGTTAAGCAAGGAGACCAAAATAACGGAAAAGAACAAGAGCAGGGAATGGGCGGGGGGCGAACTTCTGTAAAGAACTCATCATTAACTAGGGAGGAACGGATCCCATTGTTTCTTGCAACAAGAAATGGAATAGAAGAGATTGTGTGGGAGACAATAAAACTACATCCCCATGCTGTTGAGAAGCTCAATGACAAGGGCCAGAGCATTCTGGATGTGGCCGTCATGCATCGCCAGAAAAAGATCTTCAGTCTTGTGACGCAACAGAAAATACCATTGGCTAGGCTGCATCGAGTTATTGATAATAAGGGAAACACATTGTTGCACCATGTTGCAGATATGGAGCATTACAGAGGAGGAACCAAGCCTGGACCTGCACTTAAACTTCAGGAGGAGTTGCAATGGTTTGAGGTGAGCCCTATTCATCCCTCTGTCTTTACCTCCTGATAAAATTATTCATGGATTTGGTACGTACTGGATTGTCCATCATGTGTATAAGAGCATCAAACCTCTAAAGACATGTTTCAATCAAATTATCCAATCCAGTTAAGTTTATAGAAAAACTGTTAGACTGTAAAAAACTAGATTTTAATGCTAATGAAAGGTAGACATGTCACCTAATTAAGACATCAGGTTGATCTAGTTCTCCTTTTCACCCGAACCAGCTTCTTAAATATTATTAAAAATTATACACTATTAAATAACGCGTTGTTTTATGTACGAACTCCATATATATAACAATCATATTTATCTCCCGATTATTGCAGCAAGTTCAAGAGGTAATTCCTTCTCATTATGCAACGCTTCCGAACAATGAAGGCAAGACAGCAGAAGATCTCTTCAAAGCGAGTCACGAGAAACAACTGGAAAATGCACAAAAATGGATCAAGGAAACGACTCAGTTTTGTTCCACAGTAGCTGCAGGAGTGTTTACTATTGTCTTCGCTGCTGCGTATACTGTGCCTGGAGGCTCTGATGAAAATGGCAAGCCCAACTTCATCGACTCTCCCTATTTCATGTTTTTTACAGTCTCGGATATTTTCTCCTTAGCAAGCTCCTTGACTTCGCTTGTGGTATTTCTGTCTTTGTTGACCTCTACATTTGAGCTAAAAGAATTCCACATCTCTCTTCCTCGAACACTTCTTGTTGGCTTCACCTTCCTTTTCTTTGCTGTAATAATGACCACGCTGTGTTTCGGGGCCACAATTTTGATACTCATTCAGTCAGAGAGAAAGTCGACAACATTACTCCTTTCCATTGCTGCATTCCTTCCAGTCTTATTATTTGTAACAATGCAGTTCCGTCTGTACGTCTTTATAATGGGCTCTGCATACGACATTCTGAAGAAAACCGGGAAAGCTCTGCCACCGTTTCTTTTCCCTTGCCGAACACGGTGGAAAAAGGTCAGTCGAGCTGAATCTCATTATTTTCATTTTATTTGATAAAAATTAAATACAATATACTATGGATTTGTGTGCAAGTTTCAAGTACAAATTTTTTTCACTTGAAGGTGTGTATTAGAGAATAATATAAATTCTATATTAGAACTTCAACTAATAAATTAAGATTTTAGATGAGATGATTTATTGAAAAAGATTGTTTACTAACAATACTCACTTCAATAATTTTTTCTATAGAGAAAATATGGGATCTCTTTCTGTAATGGGGTCACCTTATAGAGCAGCCATGAATGGAAATTGGAAAAACATGATTCGCCATTATCAACACCGTCCGCTAGATCTGCGCTTGCCAGTTACGCTAGATGCGGATACTGCACTTCATATAGCTGTGTACACCAAACAAGCGCAACAACTTCAAGAATTACTTGAAATCGTGAAGGACATGAGAAACTCTTTACCTGACATAGAATCCCTTGTACCTGAGATGGAATTTCTCATCAAGAAGAAAAACAAATTTGGAAATACGGCTCTTCACGAGGCAACGATCTGCGGGAATTATGAGGCTGTAAGACTCTTGGTAGGTCGATGTCCAGACCTCCTTACGGAAGAAAATAAGTACGGTGAAACCCCATTGTTTACAGCTGCTGGATTTGCCGAGGCAGACATAGTGGAGTTTTTACTCATGTCCGAACCAGAACAATGTGTGAATGCTGAGTTCAGCCTGTTAGAAATTCACCGCAAGAGAAAGGATGGCCTGTCCATCCTTAGCGCTGCTATCAAAGGGCAACACTTTGGTAAAAAAATCTCTCCTTATATAATTATCAAATTTTAAAGTATTGTCGTATAATTTTTCTATGCCTAATTTCTTGAATGCAGAAACAGCTTTAATGTTGCTAGAACTGGATGGGTCGCTCCACGACCTGAAGGACAAAGATGGCGTAGATGCTCTTCAACTTCTAGCTCATATGCCAACCGCTTTTGAGAGTGGAGTTTCCATGGGCATATGTGAAAGACTCATCTACTGTTGTATGCCAACACTAACCACATTATTAGACCTTGCAATTTTGCATACATATTTCTTGTTTGCATACATATAAACTTAACTCTATATTATGTCGCAGGCCTTCCTGTTAAACGTCACCACAAGTTAAAATCACAGTTAGAAACTTGGTTCAAGGAAAGGAAGGAGCAGAGAGATCTTGAGAGCGGTCAAGGGAGGGAGTCTGAACCTCCGGAGAGCGGTCAAGGGAGGGACTCTGAAGATCCGGAGAGCGGCACGGAGTGGAATCAAAGAGGCGGCATACTCAAATATTTAAAGGTCCCTAAAGGTATTGAGAACAATCGAGGCCCGTTCTTTGAATCAGCTTCTGCATCTTTACTCACTCAATTAGCTTCTATTCGAGGATTGTCTCTTAACTCGGAGAACTGCTCATTTTTATGGTTGCACGATTTAGATTCATTTCTTCTAGCTACGATTTCTTCTTTTAATTATGTTGGTGATATTTTGTTTTCTATAACGGAAAGTTAGCCATATAGTTTCTTATATTATAAAATACGATGCATGAAACTGAAGAGAGTTCCTGTTAGAAACCAGACAATCACCATCTTTTTTCACCTTTAACATGCTACTTTCACGATATTGTTTTGTTCATCCTTCAACTATCATTGTTAACACTTCATTCTATTACTTAAAAGTGGTTAGCTCTGATCATCCATGTTTAATCTCATTCCCTTTGGCATGAACGCGATGCAGGATGTTGGCTAGAAGGATTCTGGAACCCGAAAACAAAGCATGTATTTGCGTTGAAACTCGCCAAGCTCCTAATAACGAAAGATGAGTCATTGAATAAAGTCAGTATAACTATAACAGACGAAGAGCAAGGACTGGGTGGGAAAGAAAATGAAAAGGGAGAAAACAAGTGCACTGAAATCACTATCAAAGGAAAAGATACAGCAGGATCTTCTGAAACGAACTCATCAATATTAACGAGCAAGGAGCATATTCCTTTGTTTATTGCAACTATAAATGGAATAGAAGAGATTGTGTTGGAGATAATAGATCAATATCCCCATGCTATTGAGAAGCTCAATGACAAGGGTCAGAGCATTTTGCATGTGGCCGTCATGCATCGCCAGGAAAATATCTTCAGTCTTGTGAAGCAACGGAAAATACCAATGGCTAGACTGCATCGAGTTCCTGATAGGGAGGGCAACACATTGTTGCACCACGTTGCAGATATGGAGCATTACAGAGGAGGAACCAGGCCTGGGGCTGCACTTCAACTCCAGGAGGAGTTGCAATGGTATAAGGTGAGCCCTATTCATCCCTGTCTTTACCTCCTGATAAAAATTATTCATGGACTTGGTACGTACCGGATTATCCATCATGTGTATAAGAGCATCAAACCTCTAAAGACATATGTTTCAATCAAATTATCCAATCCAGTTAAGTTTATAGAAAAACTGTTAGACTGTAAAAAACTCGATTTTAATGATAATGAAACGTAGACATGTCACCCAATTAAGACATCAGGCTGATCTAGTTCTCCTTTTCACCCCGAACCAGCTTCTTAAATATTATTAAAGATTATACACTATTAAACAACGCGTTGTTTTATGTACGAGCTCCATTTATATAACAATCATATTTATCTCCCGATTATTGCAGAAAGTTCAAGAGGTAATTCCGTCTCATTATGTAACGCTTCAGAACAAGACAGGCAAGACAGCAGGAGATCTCTTCAAAGAGAGTCACAAGGAACAGCTGGAAAATGCACGAACATGGATCAAGGAAACGACTCAGTTTTGTTCCACAGTAGCTGCAGGAGTGTTTGCTATTGTCTTCGCTGCTGCGTATACTGTGCCTGGAGGTTCTGATAAAAATGGCAAGCCCAACTTCATCGACTCTCCCTATTTTCTTGTTTTCACAGTCTCGGATGTTCTCTCCTTAACAAGCTCCGTGGCCTCGCTTGTGGTATTTCTGTCCTTGCTGACCTCTTCATTTGAACTACAAGAATTCCACATCTCTCTTCCTCGAAAACTTCTTGTTGGCATCACCTTCCTTTTCTATGCTGTTATAACGACCACGCTGTGTTTCGTGGCCACAATTTTGATACTCATTCAGACAGAGAGAAAGTCGACATCATTACTCCTTTCCATTGCTGCATTCCTTCCACTCTTATTATGTGGAACAATATTGGATTTTAAATTGTGCGTCTTTACAATGGGCTCTGCATACAACATTCTGAAGAAAACCGGGAAAGCTCGGCCACCGTTTCATATCCCTTGCCGAACACGGGGGAAAAAGCTCCGTCTAGCTGATTAATATGGGAGATGTTGAACACTAAGCTTCTTACTCAGCTATGTAACTTGCCAAGAGAAGACTTTAAAGTTTCTGCCGAAGAAGAAGACGAAGAGACAGTGTATGCAGTTGCAAAGACTGGACTGTTAATTGATTGTTAAATCAGTTGTAACTAACCTCAAACTAAGAAGAGAAGATGAAATTGACTTCTCTAAATAGTTACAATCAGTTACAGAACATGTACATGTTGGGGACATTTGATGTTTGACTATTTCAAATGTCTAAGAGTTTATGACTTGTTAGGACTCTATTTTATTGTTAATAACTCCTATTGTTTAGGAGATCATGCTATTTTTCAGATTAGTATTTGACCATTCCTTAATTGTTTATTTACCACGATCTTAAGTCTGTTAAGATACGTGGGCTGCTATTTCTCTTGTAATGGTTTTATAAGCCGATCACCTTTCATTCAATAAAACAACAGATCACTTCAAGTTATTACTTTGAATTCATTTGTTCAAACAATTTGGTATCAGAGCCTCTATCAAAGACTGAGTGTGAGAGGAAGAGAGCATAGTTGAGAAGTGAGGTGAGAGACAGAGATAAACACGAGTGAAAGTGTGAGGTGTGAGGTGTGAGACAAAGGAAAAAGAAAGAAAATACGAGAGTGAGGTAAGAGACAGAGAGACACACACAGAGCGAAACACGAGACGGAGAGAATTCAATTGAGAGTGAAAATTGAGGCATGGCTGCAGAAGAGAGTTTCGTTCAACCAGCAATTCCAAGGTTCGATGGTCACTACGACCATTGGGCGATGTTGATGGAAAATTTCCTTCGGTCGAAGAAATTTTGGAGTCTAATTGAAGAAGGAATTCCAGCTTTTGAAGGAGATGGGTCAGTGATAACAGCAGCCTAGAAGAAGACAATTGAGGATCAAAAATTAAAGGATTTAAAGGTGAAGAATTACCTTTTCCAGGCCATCGATCGCAACATCATGGAGACAACAAAGACACGGCAAAGCAAATCTAGGACTCCATGAAATTGAAGTATCAGGGATCAACTCGCGTGAAATGAGCCCAGCTTCAAGCTTTAAGAAGAACTTTTGAAGTTTTGCAGATGAAGGAAGGAGAAGGGGTAAATGATTACTGTTGCTACCCAATTTTTGACTTTTTATTTTTTTTATGTTTCGAAAAAAAGTATTTCAAAAATAGATTTTGGGTTCAAGGGTGAAATCGAGCAATTTGGAGTTTAATGGCCGATTGAGGGTCAAATCGCGAAAATCAGGAGCCAAGGACCAGTTTAGAAAGTTGCGCAAAGCCAAGATTGAGATTGAATTTTTGATGGGATTTAATTGCATAAAAAGTTTAAATCCATTTGGGTGCATTTAGAGAATTTTTAAAGGACCAAATCATATTTTTACCTTCTTTTGATTTTTTTGAAATCTGCATTTTTTAAAAAGGAAACATGCATTGTTCTGTTGCATTGCATTGATTTTCCACGGCAAGCAGATCATTTTATTCCCATATCAATTTGATCTTCTTCCCATTTCATCTCCATCACAGCAGATCAATCAAAATTTTCTTCCCATTTCCATTCGATCTTCTTCCCATTTCGTCACCGTCACAGCAAAAACGCATGATTCTTTTTCCTAATCAATCGTGATCTCCTTCCTAATTCTCCCCTGATTGCTCTCGATTTGATTAACTTTCCATAACACTGCATGGCGACCTAACGGTGGGATCCTCTCTGCTATAAATAGCAGTGCACGGTGAAGAAAAAGGGGAGAGGGGACCGAGAGTGGATTTACGAAGAACAGAACAGAGGAGGATTTACAGAGAGAACGAAGACAGTGGAGTGAAAAAGAAAGTACGTAAAAAAACCCAAGCATTTACGTTTCAATCAGCCCAGAGATCAACAGCTCTTTTTCCTCTCTCTTTTTCTCTTCTCTCTCGGTCGTTCGACCGTCTTCTCTCTCTAAAACCAGAGGGCTCCCTCTCTCTCTCCCTCTCGGCTCAGCGACTCCGGTCACCACCTTCAGCCACCAAGAGTTACCTCGTCATCACCAGAAGCCACCCTTCAACCGCATCATCCCAGCAACCATTTCAGGCGAAGGCAGCAACAAATACACCGTCACCGCAGCACAGCCCCGTCACCTTCCGACGACCACTCCGGCTACCACAGGCAACCATTTCCGACGAAACCTCGACCATAAGAACCACCTCGATCTCCTCTACCCAACGGTATAAACAGGTAAGCCATTCATCACACTCGAAAATTTCCAAATCACTGTGCATCGTCTTCTCTGCATGCGGGGGAAATGAACTGATTCATTTCCCCTGCGGGCCAGGTTGGGCCGGGCTTTGTGCCCGGCCCGATCCATGAAAAAGGCCCCAGCCAAAGTGACTGGGCTGGAAGCCCACGGGCTGGTAGCCCAGCTCACTAGGGGCGGGCTGGCAGCCCAGCCCATAGGCTGTGGCAGCCCAGCCCACCCCTATATATATAAAAATAAATAAAAAAAATAAAAAATACAAATTTTCCAAAAAATATTTTTATTAAAGAAAAAATGTGTTGTTTTCTTGCATACGACCAATACACTAGCATATTTTAAAAATTGTTTTTCTTTTGAAAAAATATTTATTATCTTGGGTTTTGAAGAGAAAATGAGTTTTAGCATGAATTTCACAAAGAAAAAAATCATTTCTTGCATTTTGAGATTTTACAACATGTTTGTAAAATCCAAAGGGTATTGGCCAATATTCAAAAAAATATAAAAAATCTTATTTTTTTGGGAAATTTATTATTCACTGTCGGTATTTGGGTAAATAAATCCTAAAGGGGTTAATATCCAAAATATTCGACGGGAATGATATACTATTATTCACTGTTGGTATTTGGGTAAATAAATCCTAAAGGGGTTAATATCCAAAATATTCGACGGGCATATCAATGATATGCTATTATTCACTGTTGGTATTTGGGTAAATAAATCCTAAGGGGTTAATATCCAAAATATTCGACGGGAATGATATGCTATTATTCACTGTCGGTATTTGGGTAAATAAATCCTAAAGGGGTTAATATCCAAAATATTCGACGGGAATGATATCCTATTATTCACTGTTGGTATTTGGGTAAATAAATCCTAAAGGGGTCAATATCCAAAATATTCGACGGGAATGATATGCTATCATTTACTGTTGGTATTTGGGTAAATAAATCCTAAGGGGTTAATATCCAAAATATCTGGCGGGAATAATATGCTATTATTCACTGTTGGTATTTGGGTAAATAAATCCTAAGGGATTAATATCCAAAATATTCGGCGGAGTAATATCCCATTTGCCATTTATTTTACATTTGTTTTGACATATCAAATCATAAACAAACCAAAACGTCAAGCAGCTTACCTTAGGTAGGGCGTACTAGGGGTGCTAAAACCTTCCCTTTACGCAACCAGTCCCTTACCCTAGAATCTCTGAAAGACCAGTTTTAGGTTTCCTAGTAACCATTAATACTAGGTGGCGACTCCCCTTTTTCAAATAGAGAACCCCCCCGACATTTAATCCCCCGCTCACGGGGACGAGTCGCCACGATGCCGCATTACTAAATTTTTTTGGGGTGCGACAATTACTTTGCTCGAACTCTTACGATTGTTAACAAGATGAAAATACACGGTGAAAAGATGAATCAAGTAGTTATTATCGAGAAAATCTTGAGGTCTTTAACTCCAAAGTTTGATTACGTCGTCTGTTCAGTGGAAGAATCAAACAATTTGGACATGTTAACTATTGATGAATTGCAGAGCAGTTTGTATGTTCATGAACAACGTATGAAGGGGCATGTACAAGTGAAGACCAAGCTTTGAAGGTCACTTATGACTATAAAGCTGATGGTGGTAGAGGAAGAGGAATTGGGATGTCCAGAGGTCGTGGGAGAGGTAGAGGAAGACAAGGTTTCAACAAAGCACTAGTTGAGTGCTTCAAATGTCATAAACTAGGGCATTTCCAATATGAATGCCCTAGCTGGGAAAAATCTGCACATTATGCAGAGGTAGATAAGGAGGAAATTTTGTTGATGGCTCATATTGAAATGGACGATGCAAACAGGGAAGAGGCATGGTTTCTTGACTCAGGCTGCTCGAACCATATGTCAGGGAACAAACATTGGTTTGTGAATTTTGATGAGAAATTTCGTCATTCAGTGAAACTGGGCAATAATTCCAGAATGCCAGTGTTGGGAAGGGGCAATATCAAAATAGAAATCAAGGGACTAATTCAGCTGGTGACTAATGTGTTTTATGTTCCTGAGCTTGCCACTAATCTGCTGAGTGTTGGTAAGCTACAAGAAAAGGGGCTGGGCATCTTGATTCAAGGTGGAGAATGCAGGATTTATCATCCCAGGAGAGGACTTATTGCTCAGACTCAGATGACAATCAACAGGATGTTCGTATTGCTTGCTAAAACGAAAGTGCAAAGCTCAAATTGTCTTCAAATTTCAGCCGAAGATGTCACTGATCTCTGGCATCGACGATATGGCCACTTGAACAACAAGAGTCTTCGAACACTGCAATCAAAGATTTGGTACGTACTGGATTATCCATCATGTGTATAAGAGCATCAAACCTCTAAAGACATATGTTTCAATCAGATTATCCAATCCAGTTAAGTTTATAGAAAAACTGTTAGACTGTAAAAAACTAGATTTTAATGCTAATGAAAGGTAGACATGTCATGACCTAATTAAGACATCAGGTTTATCTAATTCTCCTTTTCACCCGAACCAGCTTCTTAAATATTATTAAAAATTATACACTATTAAATAACGCATTGTTTTATGTACTAGCTCCATTTATATAACAATCATATTTATCTCCCGATTATTGCAGCAAGTTCAAGAGGTAATTCCTTCTCATTATGCAACGCTTCAGAACAAGACAGGCAAGACAACAGGAGATCTCTTCAAAGAGAGTCACAAGGAACAGCTGGAAAATGCACAAAAATGGATCAAGGAAACGACTCAGTTTTGTTCCACAGTAGCTGCAAGAGTGTTTACTATTGTCTTTGCTGCTGTGTAAACTGTGCCTGGAGGTTCTGATGAAAATGGCAAGCCCAACTTCATCGACTCTCCCTTTTTGATGTTTTTTACAGTCTCGGATATTTTCTCCTTAGCAAGCTCCTTGACTTCGCTTGTGGTATTTCTGTCTTTGTTGACCTCTACATTTGAGCTAAAAGAATTCCACATCTCTCTTCCTCGAACACTTCTTGTTGGCATCACACTACAAAAAAAGGGTGCCGTTAGCAACGGAATTTTGCAACGGCAAAATTCCGTTGCTAAATTTGCATCCGGAAATTGTTTAGCAACGGATATTCCGTTGCTAAACTAATTGCAAAAATTAAAAAAAAAAAGAAATAAGTATTGCAACGGAACATCCGTTGCAAACGGCATTTGCAACGGATGTTCGTTTTTATTTGCAACGGCATTTCCGTTGCAATTGCAACGGAATGGCCGTTGCATTTGTTGCATTTGCAACGGCTAAGCCGTTGCCTTTGCAACGGACAGTCCGTTGCAATTGCAATGGCTAAGCCGTTGCAATTGCAATGGCTAAGTCGTTGCATTTGCAACGGATTGTCCGTTGCAATTGCAACGAAAATGCCGTTGCAAATGTGAAACGCACCGTTTTACCAATGGAATTGAATATCCACTGTCTTCCTCTTTCCCGGTCACATTTACTCCCACTTACTCACATCAACTGAACAGCAAAACCAGAAGACCTTTCCCTTCTTCTCTCTTCTTCCCGGCCTCATCAGCTCTTTCCCTTCTTCTCTTTTTTCTCTTCTTTTTCGGTTCGGTTACCTTCACTCTCTAAAACCAGAAGACCTTCTCTCTCTCTCTCTCTCTCTCTCTCCCTCTCGGTTCAGCAAAATCAGCCATCAACTCCGACCACCACCTCGTCGGGATCTTCCCCTCTGCACCAGAAACCCAGCTGCAACGCCACCGTGGAACAACGAAGGTACGGTCACCATTTCAAAATTCAAATTTCTGCTCAGTTTTTTGTTTATTTTCTTAGTTTCTAAATTAGTTTAGGGTTTAGGGAGTTTTGGGGGAGCTTTCTATTAGATTTTCTTGCAATTTTTTAGCATAGCTAGGCACAAAAAATTTGCATTAAAAAATTTGGTCGAGGATGGTGTTAATTTTCTTGCAATTTTTAAGCATAGCTATTCTTATGTTTATCTCTATGGTTATTGGAACCCACAGTTTGATATCTGAGAATGTTGAGTTACTGAGGAGGTTTGAGCTGGCTGTGTAGAGTTTTGCATTAAAAAATATCATCGATTGCCTGGATAAAGGACCTGTTTGGATCCAAAATGAAGATTGGAATACGATGATCTACGATGTTTGGTCTACCGATAGATTTTGCAAACGATCCAAAACATCAAAACAAAATCGATTGAAGCAAACAGATGGGAAAATAAGTACCCATTCTGCTGGCTCTGTGTCATTTGCATCATATCGAGCTAGTATGGTATGAAATGTTGTTGTTCAACACTTGTAATTTAATTTGTTTAATATTTTTGTTGCTTAATTTTTTTTTCATGTTCGTAGCAAGAACAGGCCGGGGGGAAAGAACTTCCCTGGGATGAGGTCTTTTCTGCTTTGCATCAAAAATCAAATGAGACCGGCACATTTGTAGATAACCGGTCTAAAATAGTGGTGGTAAGTACTTATATTTATTTTATATATATATATATATATGAAATATCATTCATATTCAAATTAATATATTTTGACATGGACTTGTCTGTTTGCAGGAAAAATATAGAAATGAGATGGTTGCAAGATATGGACCTGATCAGGACAATCATCCCTCATTTGATGGAGCAACTTGGTGTGAGGCTTCAGGGAGAGTAAGCAAGGGTCGAGTATATGGTGCACCCCGTATGCCTAAATCTAAAGTTGATGTGAGTTCTTCTTCACATACCTACTCAGTAAATTCATCATATCCAAGCACAACAACTACTAGACGGTATCAAGAACAATTGCAAGAAAATCGTGAAGTTATTAATGATATGAGAAATGAAATTTCTTCCATTAAAGATTGTCTTAAGCTCTTGGTAGGACATATGGGTCTAAGTATGCCAACACCTGTGGCTCCGTCGATGCCATCACCTGTGGCTCCGTCGATGCCATCACCTGTGGCTCCGTCGATGCCATCACCTACAATGGCACCAGTACATCGACCTCGACCTCGACCTCAAATGCCATATAATGGTCCATCTTCCTCTCATCAACAACATCGTAGATCATTTCCGCCTTAAACACTTTAAAATATTTATTTTTAAGTTTCATGTTTATTTACTTAGTCATGTAAATATAATCGAATCTGTAGTGTATTAAGGTTCCACGTTTATTCACTTAGTCATGTAAATGTAATCGAATCAGTAGTGTATTAAGACTTTTAATTAATCTTTTAAATTTTATTTCCACCATATTTATGTTATTTTCAATACTAATAATATTTCAATATTTGCTAGTGCTTTTAAAAGATTTAGTTGTAATTAATTAAAATTAAAATATATTAAAAATAGATTTTAAAAATATAAATATTTAAATAATATTCTGTCCGTTGCAATTGCAACGGTCCAGCCATTGCCATTGCAACGGTCTTTTCGTTGCAATTGCAACGGCACTGCCGTTGCAAAATTTGTATTTGCAACGGGAGAAATTGCAACGGATTATCCGTTGCAAACTAAATTTGAAACGACTTTTTTCTAACGGATTGTGTCCGTTGCAAATGTCGTTGCTAATTAATATTAGCAACGGTTTTCTTTGTTATTTGCAACGGATCAGTCCGTTGCAAATTGGCCTGTTTTTTAGTAGTGTCACCTTCCTTTTCTTTGCTGTTACAACGACCACGCTATGTTTCGGGGCAACAATTTTCTTTTCAATCAGAGAGAAAGTCGACATCATTACTCCTTTCCATTGCTGCATTCCTTCCAGTCTTATTATTTGCAACAATGCAATTCCGTCTGTACGTCTTTATAATGGGCTCTGCATACAACATTCTGAAGAAAACCGGGAAAGCTCTAACACAGTTTCTTTTCCCTTGCGTACCATGGGGGAAAAAGCTCCGTCGAGATGATTAATATGGGAGATGTTGAACACTAAGCTTCTTACTCAGCTATGTAGCTTGCCAAGAGAAGACTAGAAAGTTTGAGAAGACTAGAAAGTTTCTGCCGAAGAAGAAGAAGAAGAAGAAGAGACAGTGTATGCAGTTGCAAGGACAGGACTGTTAATTGATTGTTAAATCAGTTGTAACTAACCTCAAACTAAGAAGAGAAGATGAAATTGACTTCTCTAAGTAGTTACAATCAGTTACAGAACATGTACAATGCATGTTTTGCCCAAACTATATAAATGAGCATTATATCAAACATTATGTATGCAACATTGAAATAAAGAATCTTATCTCTCTCTCGGCAATAGAAAAATCCCAGCTTTGATGAATAATTAAATAATTTGTCAAATAATTAAATAATTCATTTGATGAATAATTACGTATAATCAGTATATATCGATTCGAATAAAGCTCCATGCTCAAGGTGCGCATGCAAAGGTTGGAAATAGACAGGAAAAATACAAAGCACTATCGATTATGTCTTAGACTCAAAAAAAAAAAAAAAAAAAAAAAAACATAGTTATTAAATCCTGTCACAATAATTCATAGCTTAGATAATTCTTGTTTTATCTCTAATAGTTTTGGACACACCTAGATAGTGGACTGAATTGCCAATTAGTTAATTGGCTAATTTTTTTATACAAGAATCCTTATTTCAGGAAAGTGTATTTTATAAATTTAAATGAACAAGTAAAATTCTGATTATTTCGAATTCTTATAAAAAATACACGATTTAATTTGAACTCGAGACTTATAATACAGATTATAAATCTTTGTCACTACATCATGTCTTTTGGATAATAATTGACTAAATCTCTAAATAAAATTTTACTATAGCTTCTTACAAAATTATCCAAAACAAAATTATTATCGATGACCGGTGAGTTGATGAAATGATTTAATGAGATGGAAGAGGTCAAATCCTAGACGAATCTAATAATTCAAACAAATAACTCATAAGAAACACAAACAGAAGAGATTTGTGCTTATCGACATCATTGAAAAAGATAAGAAAGAGATTACAACAATATATAAAGTCCAACACTGTGAATGAAAGAACCAATGGAAAGAGAGCCAGATAGAGCTCATGATGCAAGCAAAAATAAAAAACAGGCTTATCTCAAAAGATGGAATTGGGGGCAGAGGGAACATATAGAATAAAAAACAGGCTTAGAAATATTTTTTATTTAAAAATATATTAAAATAATATATTTTTTCTTATTTTTATAAAATTATTTTTGATATTAATATAAACAAAATCTAGAAACATTAAAAAAATTTAATTTAAAATAAAAAATTAAAAAATAAAAATAAAAATAAAACTTCTTTAATTTTTTTTAAATTCTTTTAAAATATAATGGATTGAATTATTTTAATTTTTTATCTTGTTTCTTCCTTTCTTTCTCTTCAAAAATTAAGTAATTTTACCTTGCAGATCGTATGAAAAAATCCAATTCATTCTCATTAAAAGCTATATGCCCCATCCATTTAGGTATTCAACTTATTGTTCTTCGTGTTCTTGTTTTCTCTTTATGCTCAATACCTCACGGTTCATACTTATCCACGATATGCTAATTTTGATTTCGTATGTGATATGTCCGTGCTTTTAATTTTGACATCAAATCTCAATTTATTCAATGTTTGGTTGGTGCTTGATGCATCGGTATTTATAGCTTTTAATTTGTATTGTTTAAAAATAATCCTAAGAAAATTGACATGAAAGGATTATGATTCATCATTTATAGTCTTAGCCAAAAACTAAGCTCGAACACATGTGAATTTAGGGAACTGGCAAGTGGGGTCTTGACCTAACAGAAAAAGTGACATGTTTTCTTTCTCTGTACCAGAGTTTGAGTCCTATTATGCATGTCTGTTATCCCCGTGATATCTTACTTGCTTGCTGGGTTTGCAGGATGTTCAGTGAATCCGAGAATTAGTTGTGATGCGCCTAAGTTGACTCAAATACTCCGATTATAAAAAATAATAATAATTTAGGAAACTGTTAAACCCATCTCGTAGACTCAGCTAAGCAATAAGTTCAAATATCTCCTTATGAGACTGTAGATCAGAAATATTTTATCCCAATAAATTATATATATTTTATCCTGATGGGACAAAAATATTTTGTACACAAGCCAATCTTTTCCCTACAAATAAGAAAAGTATATAAAAGCTAAAAAAAGAAAAAAAATGATTGTGCCATGTTTAAATTTCTTCTCTTCTTTAACAATTACATTTATATCTTAAAAGAAAAACCCTTACTAAGGGGGATAATTGATTTTTTCTTTAATCAATTCTAATTCAATAGTAAGACAGATAAAAAATTTCTTTTACAAATAACAATAATGATCTAACTGAATTTTTATCATGTAAAAAAATCTCTTACATTTAAAACATTTTTTTTTATCCTAGGCTCAGGACTTACCTTCAAGCCGACAAGATAAAATAGAACTTCATCAGTGATTGAGGTTAGATGATCATGTATATCTCAAAGACCCTAAGAAATTGGCTTTCTCATTTTAAAGATACACTTTATTCTTTAACTCTCTAAATCAAAGTAATTATTTAGAGATTTTTATTAAATTTATTTGAATTCAGCATGAGAAATGCTTTATTAAAACTTTAACACCCAAAAAAGAGAGAGAAAAAAGCTGGGGGTGCATGATAGTAATTGATAGCAAATAGTGTGGTGTACATATCCCTTTCATGGACCATGGCCTTGCGGCCCTTGCCACCTTCAGATAAGTCCATGCCTAGGGGATGCTGGTGAGGCTCAATGCCTTGAAGCAAAGTCCTTAGGGCTTAAATACATAAGTGGCTTTGATGAGATATGAAGGCGGGCTTGGTTAGAAGCTAATCTTGAACTAAAAATAAAGTTTCAATAAAAAATAAAATAAAATGACACTATACTGTTTATGTGATTGTATGAAAATATAAAAAATAATGTGAGGAAATTAAATAAAAATTGGATAGTATTTCAAATATAATTTTTATTTATAATGAAAATTTTCAAAATTACTATGTTCACAATCAAATAAAACTTCTGTATTTACAAACCATAAATTATGATTTTTTTTATTCACAAAACCCAAACATCATTATTGTTGAAGTGAATTATAATTCTATTAAACAATAAGTAACCTCAATTATTTTATTTTCAACTCCAAAACACTGTCTAATCGTTTTAAAAAAATAAATCAAATCAAATTTTTTTTTTTTGAACAAGTGTTGATATTTGTTTTCAGGCATGTTCGAAGAACAAAATCACCTTCATGGGATTCCTCTCTTTAATATCTATTGATGCCAAGAAAGCTTTCAGGTAACTAGGACTGGACTCGTCAAATTTTGTTTTTCTCTTTTCTATGTATCTTTTTCTCTCATCCTTAAACATGGAGGGTTTAAAATGTGGGGAAAATAAACTTTCAGAATTATTCTGCAAACTTTTAAAACAATAAAGATCAAATAACGATAGAAAAATTAAATGGATAAACCATATTTGTTTTCATGTTCAGGAACAGTAAAAAAATATTGTAATAATAATAAGTATTTTTTAGATAATTTGATTTTGAGATATCTAAATTCATATAAATTACAAGGGACATGGAGTAGCTGATCAAGATTGTGTTTTTAGCAAGAGGATATAATTGAAGATCAAGTTCATTTCGATTTTACTTGTGGAGGTGAAAGTACACATGGACAAGGCCATACCTGAAAAGAGATAAGGTCAAACTAAACAATTTATTTGACAAAAATAACTATAATTTTAATTTAATTGTTCAATGTATTTTTTTTTTTTTGAAAATTCTGCATGCTTGTTTTTACAAAGTGTCAGCAGTTTATAACCAACAAGCTCGAATTTCCTTCTGTTTTTTTTTCTATTTATTTTTTGTCTAAATTAATTTAATTTTATTTAGATGTTTTTCGATGGTTTCAATATACTGATGTTTAAAATAAAAAAGATTTTTAAAAAGTATTTGAATTCAATTTTTTTAAGTAAAAAGCACTCTGCATTTCATTACAAATCACCTGGAAAGTTGATTTAAATAATTTGATCTCTAAGAAATTGTTATTGGATATTGTAGTTAATTCTGAAACTTATTAAGTTATTTTATCTCTTTTTCTTATTTTCCTAGTTAATTTTGAATTTTTAAACACAATTTTTGGTGTTTATGTTATTTTTTTTTTATTTGAACTAGAAATCCGATTGTATTTATTTTTTAAAGTCAATTTAAAACCAATTTAACAGGTTGTGATCTCTATTTAGAAAAAATAATATCCAATGACACGTGACCTATCAAGAAATATATCTTAACCGTAAGATTTAAACTCTAAAAAATGTCTAAGAAATAGTTTTTAACAAAGAATATGTAGTGTTCTGGTTGGTTATCACCTCCATTGCAGTCCATACTCCAAGCAGAAGGAAATGAAGTGCTCCATTGCATTCCATACTCCATGCATAAGGAAATGAACCGGTTGTTTAGAAATGTGGTTGAATTTGTTTTTAAAAATATTTTTTAATTTAAAAATATATTAAAATGATCTGTTTTTATTTTTTACAAATTATTTTTGATATTACCATATGAAAATAAAAATAATCTAAAAACAGTAAAAAATATATTTTAATATAAAAATAAAAATAATTTTTATTTATATTTTTTCAAAAATACTTTTAAAATGCAACATGGTCGAATTCGTATGGCTTGTTGGAAATACATTCCACGAACAATTCGTCATGAACGGGAAACACAATTTAATATATATTCTTTGTGAGAATATTAAGCTTGCTTGTATTTCACGTAATATTCTTGCCTTTAAATAGGCATTACAAAATAACAACAGAAGTAATTACATGGATTCTTGCTATATATATATATACACAGAGATTGCGAGAATCATAAAGTTAATGGCGTGAATCATTCTGATCATAGAATGATCTGCTGCATCTTGGCATGATCTCCTGCATCTCCATATCTGCATTTCATATCTGCATTTAATATATTACTATATTTCTTCACATTCCCCCTCAAGCTCAAGGCGGGGCTGGACCGAGGCAGAGCTTGTCACGATTGAGAGCAAACATGGCAGCGCCAAGGGACTTCGTAAAGATATCTGCTATTTGATCTGATCCTGGGATGAATGCCAAGGAAAGAGCACCGTTTGCCACACGTTCTCGAACAAAATGGACGTCTATTTCAATGTGTTTTGTTCGATGATGGAACACTGGATTTTTGGCCATTTGAATGGCGCTGATGTTATCACAATGTAGCTTTGGAGGGGGGACAGAGTAACCGATGGTGCTGAGTAGGTGGACGAACCACATGAGCTCCGCTGTCGTAGATGCTAAGGCGCGATATTCTGCTTCAGCTGTTGATCGAGACACCGTGGCTTGTTTCTTTGCTCCCCAAGATATAAGATTTTTGCCTAGAAAGATAGCAAAACCAGTGGTAGAACGTCTGTCATCCCGACAACCAGCCCAATCCGCGTCACAAAATCCACGAAGATCATGAATAGGAGTGCGAGTGTAATGTAGTCCAACACTTAATGTCCCCTTTAGATACCGAAATATTCTCTTGGCAGCAATGAGATGGGTATCATGAGGTTCTTGCATGAAACGGCACACTTGATGTATAGCATAGGAGATATCCGGTCTTGTTAGAGTGAGATATTGCAAGGATCCTACCAAACAACGGTAGTGAGTGGGATCGGATAGGGGCACACCATCTGCAGCAGATAAGGAGGATCCAGAAGCCAGTGGAGTGTTGACTGGTTTGGCACCATCAAGACCAAACTTCTGCAGGAGTGACAATAAATACCTTGTCTGTGTGATGGTGATTGTGGACTCATCACGAGTGATTTGAAGCCCCAAGAAGTAGTGAATGTCACCAAGGTCTTTCATATGAAAGACAGCCGAGAGATGAGCAATGAGCTTCTTAATTTGTGAGGCCGAGTTCCCTGTCAATAAAATATCATCAACATAGATGAGGAGGAGCAGAATATCTGATCCTTGAATACGATAAAAGAGTGATTGATCATATGGACATCGTATGAATCCCATTTGCTGTATGTAGGTACTGAACTTTAGATACCATGCACGAGGGGCCTGCTTTAGACCATATAAGGCTTTATGAAGATGACACACATAATCCAGCTTAGATGGATCTTCAAAACCTGGGGGTTGGGCCAAATACACACGCTCCTGTAGCTCACCATGAAGGAACGCATTGCTGACGTCTAATTGCTTGACAGGCCAGCTTTGAGACAGTGCAATGGTGAGTATAAGCCGAATGGTGCTAGGCTTAATAACTGGACTAAATGTTTCATCATAGTCAAGTCCTGGTTGCTGTGTAAAGCCGCGAGCCACTAAGCGAGCTTTGTATCTTTCAACCGATCCATCAGAGCGTGTCTTTATTTTGAATACCCATTTGCTGCTGATGATGTTCATATTCGGCTGTTTAGGTACCAAAGTCCAGGTGTTGTTGCTGTGAAGAGCACCCATTTCGTCTTGCATTGCTTGGAACCATTTTGGATGCTGAAGAGCTTGTTTGATTGATGACGGTTCTTGTGGCTGAGCAACAAGGTCAGCAACAAAACAGGTAGGTATTGGATGTCTTGAAGATAGGAATACCTTTGGTTTTAGCTTTCCTGTTTGAGTTCGTGTGGTCATGTGATGCAGGCGCTGTGGGGCTGAAACAGACGCAATGAGGTGCTGTGACTGGATTGGAGCTGCTGTGGAGGTGGCATCGGGAGAATTTATGGAATGAGAATTTGAAGGATCAACTGCAGATTCAACATGGGCTGTTGCTGTGACACCATGGGGACTGACCTGGTGTGACTGAGCAGAGGGAGACGTGCAAGGAATCTCGGATGAACTAGCTGAAGAGTTTACTGAGTCAGCAGCTGCAGATTGGAATGCTGATTCATCATAAACATTTTCTTCTTCTGGAGCATGGTGATTGATCGAAGGGGCTGTGATCATAGATTTGGTCACTCCAGACTTCAACAAATGTGGGATTTTCTGCACATTAAACTGCCGTGAGATACTTGCATGTGTGTCAGGTGGTTGCATGTCTTTGTAGGGAAATTGAGACTCATTAAACTTGACATGCCGTGATATGTAGATGCGATTTGTCTTCGGTTCAAGGCAGATATAGCCTTTGTGCTTGGTTGAATAACCCATAAAAACACATCTTGTGGATTTAAAGTCCAGTTTTGATCGGCCAAATGGTGCAAGTAACGGATAACAAGCGCATCCAAACACTCGCAATGAGTCATAAGTGGGGGTGGAACCAAAAATCACTTCATGAGGTGATTTATAACCCAACACAGGGGTAGGTAATCTGTTGATCAGAAACACTGCCGTTCGAAAGGCTGCGGTCCAGAATTTTGTTGGAACAGATGCATGTGATAACAGTGACAACCCAGTTTCTACAATGTGTCGATGACGTCTTTCAGCTCGACCATTTTGTTCTGGTGTTCCTGGACATGAAATTCTGTGGATGATGCCATTAGTGTTGAAAAGAGTCTGTAAACTGTGATTAACAAACTCACCACCTCCATCACTCTGAAAAATTTTAACATGTGTATCAAATTGTGTTTCCATTTGCTTGATGAATATGGGAAGTATTTCTGCCACCTCAGATTTTCGGTTCATTGGAAACATCCATATATGCCGAGAAAACTCATCAACAATAATGAAATAAAATCTATTTCCATCAAAGGAGGGGACTGGTGCAGGACCCCAGACGTCCGAATGCAATGTATGAAGAAAAGAATTAGCATAAGATTTTCTTGAATCAAAAGGAAGCTTGGTTGATTTTCCCAGTACACAGCTTTCGCAGAAAGCGTTTTGCTCATTCATAGAAGCTAAACACAATTTAGAAAGAATATTGGCAGAGGGATGGCCAAGCCGTGCATGCCACAAATTGCTCGGCACTTTATTTGCTAAGAAACAAATTGGAAATGTGGAGAGCTGCTGCAAATTGATTGGATATAACCCATCCTTCACTAGGCCTTTAAGTATTACCTGCCTCGTCTTCATGTCCTTAAGTAGAAATCCCCATGGATAAAACAAGAAATAGCAGTTATTATCTCTAGTAAACTGAGATACAGATAACAGTTTCTTCTTAATTGCAGGCACCACAAGAACATCATTAAGTTTGAGTTTAGAACTGTCAAGAAAAATATGCCCTGTACCAGTGATAGACAAGTCCTGCCCGTTTCCAACCATAACAGAGTCATTTCGGGGATAAGATACAGTACCTTGAACCTCATTTATGTCAGGAGTCATGTGCTGGTTTGCCCCAGTGTCCGAGTACCATGCTTCATCTGCAGTTTCTCCAATTTTAATAGCAGCAAATGCTTTGTACTGGTCAGCTTCTTCATCAGATGCAAAGCATCCATCAGCTTTGTGATTTGGCCCCCCACACCGAAAACAAGTGATACTACCACGTCCACGGCTGCTACCATTTGAGAGATGTTTCTGACGTGTTCCCATATTGTTTCCTGTCTGACGTGGAAACCGTGGTTCTTTAGCCCGTGGTGAAGTGTTGGTATTGAAGTTTCTACCAGTGAAGCTGCGATGATTTCGACCACGGTTATTTTGATTTATCCATGGTTTTGGGTTCGTGCGACCACGATTTGTATAAAAGGCAACAGATGGAGCAGCAGTTGTTCGTGCTCCTTGAATTCGAATTTCATAGTCACGGAGTTTGCCAATAACTCCTTCAATTGTTGGAAAAACGTCCCTGGCATTTAACGCTGCCACTGTAGGATCGAATTCAGATCCTAGCCCACGAAGGATACAAATGATGAATTCATCATCATCAATCGGTTTACCTGCACCACAGAGAGACAAAGCCAACGATTTTGCTTTGTGTACATAATCTTCCAATGAAGACGTACCTTTTGTCAAGGATTGTAACTCGCCTTTGATTTGTTGTATGCGATCTCTGGTGTGGGTACCATAAAGGGTTTCTAATGTCTGCCATGCTTCATATGAGGATTCACTATTGATGACTTGTGAAAGAGGTCCATCAGATAGTGAACTATTGATCCACCCAAGGATCAATTGGTCAGTACGCAGCCACACTGCTGCAGCAGGATTTGGTTTCAACCCACCATCTTCACCCGTGATGGTTGATTCTGGGCAGGGGATTTCATTTTTCACATAGCCGAGAAGGCCATAGCCACGTAGAACAGGGATGACTTGGGCTTTCCATAGAAGGTAATTGTTTGAAGCTAGCTTGGTGGAGATGTCAGGTAATTGTGATTTCGGGAGTGAAATCTCAAGAGAAGAGGAAGACATTGTTTGGCTTGATGTGGAAGATGCTGTATTGTTTGGCTCTGATACCATGTGAGAATATTAAGCTTGCTTGTATTTCACGTAATATTCTTGCCTTTAAATAGGCATTACAAAATAACAACAGAAGTAATTACATGGATTCTTGCTATATATATATATACACAGAGATTGCGAGAATCATAAAGTTAATGGCGTGAATCATTCTGATCATAGAATGATCTGCTGCATCTTGGCATGATCTCCTGCATCTCCATATCTGCATTTCATATCTGCATTTAATATATTACTATATTTCTTCACATTCTTTGCTTCTGTAAAGCTATAGCTATAAGTCACAAGACCGATTAAAGTTAGATTATTCCAAAAAGGAAAAGGGGAAATTTGGTTGCCTATTTTAGAAGCAAGAATGTGAATCTCGATTTCAATCTGCAATCCATTGTTCTAAGAAACTAAGAAAAAGCATCTGACTAAACTCTAATCTTAATATATTTATTTCTGTAATTCCGAATCTTATAATCTTTAATTAATTTATTCATTTATTTCTGTGGGGGTTTGTGTGTACCTTTCTTTCTTTTTTTTTGACACTTTTCAAGTTATTTCAAATCCATCGGCTACTTTTTTATATTATACTTTTGAAGTTTTAAACTATTTAAAACACATCCTTTTCGTGCTTGATAGACTTGATTTAGGAATTATATTGGAAAAGTAACTGAATCACTAGACTAGATTATTGTATTAACTTGAATAAATTATTTTATTAAAATAGTATATTTGTTTGAAAAATACATATTTTATAGTTCATCTAACCACGTTTTAAATTAGGTTACACATATTATTCCATTCAACTTAAAATTTGACCATACTCAATTTCGAGTCATGTTGTTTATAAAGTAAACCCACTAGACTTTTTAGATAAACAGAACACATTTGTCAAAGAAAAAATCTCTAGGCAAAATGGTCATTTCCATAACCGGGTAATATTTATATAGACTGTACCTTACAATTTTAAGACAAAGTTTAACACTTCTTTTTGCTATGAATTTTATTTCTTTTTTGCCCGTTCGGCTTCAGGTAATATCTGAATTAAAATAATCAGGTTCAAGTAAATAATAAATATCATTCTGTTTAAGCTCCTTGAACTTCTCTCTTTGTTGAATTCTCCCTTTGAGCTGCATTTCTCATCCTCAAAAACTTATTTTGGGCTTCACCTTCCTCTTCTTCGCGGTGCCAACGACCATCGTATCTTGAGCAACAAATTTGATGAAGTGTGGTTTGTATAGACATAATAATAGATTGATAATTGTCGGCAGTAAATACCGAGGGATTTACAGTTGAGATTACAGTGAGATTTAAAAACCCATAAAATAAGATAAAATTGGTAAATATTGAGGGATTTACGGTAAGATTACAATTATATTTATAAATCTAGAAAGTAGAATAACATGATATTTTTATAGATAGAATGATCGACATGATTACAAACGAATAGATACCGTTGGTAATTTTTAATTTATGATTTGACCATCAACCCTCATCTCCTCCCTTTTTTCTTCATTTTTTCCTCTTCAAAAAGATAATTTTTTTAAAAAGCTGTCGGTAAATAATTTTTTTTTATAGTATAATAAAAACCACTAAAAAATTATTAATTTCAGCTTATTTTAAGAAATAAATATTTAAAAATCGCAATTAGACTACAATGTCAAATGGTACTAAAGTTAGGACTAAAATCTTGCTTCCATCGGTTACTTGTAGTAAAATTGATTGTTAGGTTGCGGATATTATTATCAATGAATATCTCTCATCGATTTTCTCAATCACCTACAAGAAATAACTATAACTTTTAATTTAATTATCCAATGTATTTTTTTTTAGAAAATTCTGCATGCTTGTTTTTACAAAGTGTCAGCAGTTTATAACCAACAAGCTCGGATTTCCTTCTAGATTAGGCTCAATGCTTTTGAAAATCGAATTTTCCAGCAGTGTTTTTCCAAAAAAAATTTGTCTAAATTAATTTAATTTTGTTTAGATGTTTTTCAAGGGTTTCAATAAAATGATTTTTAAAATAGAAAAGATTTTAAAAAAAGTATTTTAATGCATTTTTAATTTGAAAATATTTTTAAAAAGCACTTTGCATTTCTTTACCAATCACACACACACAAAAATAATAATTTTGATACATAAAAAGTTGATTTAAAATAATTTGATCTCTAAGAAATTGTTATTGGATATTGTAGTTAATTTTGAAACTTATTAAGCTATTTTATCTTGTTTTGTTATTTTCCTTGTTAATTTTGAATTTTTAAACATAATATTTGGTGTTTATGTTATTTTTTTTATTTGAACTAGAATTCTGATTGTTTTTATTTTTTAAAGTCAATTTAAAACCAATTTAATAGGCTGTGGTCTATCATGATTTCATATGATATCAAAAAATATATCGTCACCCTAAAATTTAAACTCTAAAAAATGTCTAAGAAATAGTTTTTAACAAAGAATATGTAGTATTCTAGTTAATTAGTAGTTGGTCGGTGATCGCCTCCATTGCAGTCCATAACTCGAAGCAGAAGGAAATGAAGTGTTTGTTTTGGAGTGTTGTTTGAGATTATTTTTGAAAGTATTTTTTATTCAGAAATGCATCAAAATAATGTGTTTTTATTTTTTATAAATTATTTTTGATATCAGTACATGAAAATGATCTAAAAACACTATTTTTTTTTTTAATTTAATATAAAAATAAAAATATATTTTTTAAAATTTTCTTAAAAATATTTTTGAAATACAATATCAAACAAACATGCTGAAGTTCCTATGGCTTGTTGGAAATAGATTCCAAGAACAATTCGTCATGAACGTGAAACACAATATAATTTATATTCTTTGCTTCTTTAAAGTTATAAGTCACAAGAAGATCCCATATTCTTGCAGCTACGAGACCGATTGAAGTTTAGATTATTCCAAAAGGAAAAAGGGAAAATTGGTTGCCTGTTTTAGAAGCAAGAATGTGAATCTCGATTTCAATCTGCAATACATTCTTCTTTTATACTGAAACTAAGAAAAAGCATCTGACTAAACTCTAATCTTAATATACTTATTTCTGTAATTCCGAATCTTATAATCTTTTATTTATTTAATAGAGAGTGTTGGAAAGTTAGTTTCACGTGTGAGCACAAACATATCCAATATTGAATAAATAAAAAAATATAAAAGATGTTGAATGATTTAATTTAATATAATATCCAACTTTAATGACGGAATGATTAGAAATTTACATGGATGTGTTGAGGTAAATTCAACACATCAAATGCATAAAAGGAAAATCAACATATATGTATTATATATATTCTCATAATTGTAGTTTCACTTTATAAGCTAAACAAGCAACACACAGATACTTATTTACTTTCTTTAAAGGATTGTATATATAGGGTTCTCAAAAGACTTAATTCAGGAAAAAAACTAGCTAGGTTGTTTCTTTGTAGTCATCTCTCTGTAAACTAGGTGGAGGAGCAATTCGATCATTTCCATTACTAAAAGGTATGATATACGAGCAGTTCTCTTTGAGTGCGCATAACTGCTTTCTTCGTAATTTTGTTTTCCAAGTCGAAATCTTCAATAATATCTCTTATAGCCAGTAAAATAATGACATACAAGTGATTTCACCTAACAATTTAATTAGCTTTGAGTGGAGATTCTTCATTAACAATAGTTACTTACATGACTTTATGTACAGAGAAAATATGGGCTCTGAAGAAGTACTGGAGACACCTTACATAGCAGCCATGAATGGAGATTGGAATGGAATGGTTGACTACTATACGAACAATGTCCTATATTTGTTCTCTCCAGTTACTCTCTCTTGTGATACTGGACTTCATCTAGCTGTGCACAGCAACAAAGAGAAACCACTTAAGGATTTACTTGGAATAATGGAGGACATTGTGGGCATAGAATTCCTTTTAACCCATTCTAAGAACAAATTTGGAAATACGGTTCTTCACGAGGCTACCATCTATGGGAATTATGAGGCTGTAAGACTCTTGGTTGAACGTTGTCCAGGCCTAATTTCAATTCAGAATAACTCCGGTGAAACCCCATTGTTTACAGCTGCTGGATTTGGCGACGCAGAAATAGTGGAGTTTTTATTCAAGTCCGAACAGAAACAATGCGTGAATGATAAGCGCAGCCTGTTAGAAATTCATCGCCAGAGAGAGGATGGGCTGTCCATCCTTAGCGCTGCTATCATAGGGCAACACTTTGGTAACAATTTCTTTCTTTATAGAATTCTCAAATTTAAAAAGTATATATATTGCATAATTTTCCTATGCCTAATTTTATGAATGCAGAAACAGCTTTACTGTTGCTAGAAGTGGATGGATCGCTCCACAGCTTGGAGGACGAAAAGGGCAGAACTGCTCTTCAATTTCTGGCCGATATGCCATCTGCTTTTAAGAGTGGATATTCCATGGGCATATTTGAAACACTCCTCTACTGTTGTATGCCTATACCAACCACATTAATTATTAGACCTTGCAACACTTCCTACATATTTCTGGTTTGAATACACATAATACATACATACATATATATATAATTTGAACTCTAAATTATATTGCAGGCCTTCCTGTTATACGTTACCACGAGGTAAAACTACAAACTGGGGGCCAGGCAGAGCAGGGTGCGACCAGAGATCTTGAGAGCGGTTCGGGGAGCAGCTTGGAGTGGAATCAAAGAGGCGGCGCCCTCCTCAACTGTCTAAAGGCACCTAAAGGTATTTAATATGGCTCCATTACCATATAAAATTTGATACTTATTTCTATATTTCATTTAAACGACTTGAGGTTTGTGGAGATAGTTGATTCTTAACTCTATATATATTACTCATATTATTTATTTATGAGTAATAAGATTGGTTGTTCTAGTATCAATTGATCTACATCTCATTGTCACTTATGAAACAAATTGGATTCGATGTTACATCTTCATAAACATAACAGTCAAGTGGCTGACACAAATTGCAAGGAAAATAAAACTTTAAGATATAAAGAGGTAATCGGAGAAGAGGTAATCCTGGCACAAATTCTATTTTTAAGATATAAAGAGGTCATCGTTCAAATTGTATTTTTGGATGCTTACGCAAATAGTTCTTGGGAGTCATCGGAGAAGAACCTCTTTCTAAAAGAACTAGATGAAAACTCTGTAAATATCCAACAAACAGAACAAAAAAATATATATATGTTGGTGGTGTTTTGTTTTCTATATGATAATTAGTTGTGCTTCCACTGAATTTAGCATGTCTCTTTTTTTCCAACTTTTACTGGCTTTTTGGTTCAACCTTCTATCATTAACATTTATTTTTTATTTCATAAAAATTTCTACCTCTCATCCATGTTTAATTTCATTCCCTGTCGTATGATCATGAAGTAGGATGTTGTCCAGCAAGGCTAGAAAGATTCTGGAACCAGAAAATAGAACATGTATTTGCTTTGAGACTCGCCAAAATGCTAATAAAGAAAGATAAGTCATGGAAGAGCGTCAGCAAAACAGAGGAAAGACAAGAAGAAAAAGGAAAAGAAGAAGAGCAGGGAATGGGCGGAGGGGAAAATAAAAAGGGAGAGAACGAGTTCTCTCATTCGGGGCAAACTTCTGAAATCACTAGCAAATCAAAAGAACTAGAAGTCCAACATCCAACAGCACAACCTTCTGTGATGAACTCATCATTAACTAGCAATGAGCAGATCTCATTGTTCCTTGCAACTGGAAATGGAATAGAAGAGATTGTGCGGGGGATAATAAAACAATATCCCCATGCTATTAAGAAGCTCGATGTAACGAACTCATCATTAACTAGGGAGGAACGGATCCCATTGTTTCTTGCAACAAGAAATGGAATAGAAGAGATTGTGTGGGAGACAATAAAACTACATCCCCATGCTGCTGAGAAGCTTAATGACAAGGGTCAGACCATTTTGGATGTGGCCGTCATGCATCGCCAGAAAACGATCTTCAGTCTTGTGAAGCAGCAGAAAATAATATTGGCTAGACTGCATCGAGTTCTTGATACGGAGGGCAACACATTGTTGCACCACGTTGCAGATATGGAGCATTACAGAGGAGGAACCAAGCCTGGGCCTGCACTTCAACTTCAGGAGGAGTTGCAATGGTTTGAGGTGAGCCCTTTTCATCCCTCTGTCTTTACCTCCTGATAAAAATTATTCATGGATCGACTTGGTACAGGATTATCCATCATGAGAGCATCAAATCTATAAAAACATTTGTTTCAATCAAATTATCCAATCCAGTAAAGGTTATAGAAAAACTGCTGGACTGTAAAAAACTCGATTTTAATGCTAATGAAACGTAGACATGTCACCTAATTAAGACATCAGGCTGAGCTAGTTCTCCTTTTCTCCCCAACCAGCTTCTTAAATATTATTAAAAATTATACACTATTAAATAACGCGTTGTTTTTATGTACGAACTTCATTTATATATAACAATCATATTTATGTCCCGATTATTACAGCAAGTACGAGACGTAATTCCCTCTCATTATGCAACGCTTCCGAACAATGAAGGCAAGACAGCAGCAGATCTCTTCAAAGCGAGTCACAAGGAACAACTTGAAAATGCACAAAAATGGATCAAGGAAACGACTCAGTCTTGTTCCACAGTAGCTGCACTTGTTGCTACTGTTGTCTTTGCTGCTGCGTATACTGTGCCTGGAGGTTCTGATGATAATGGCACGCCCAACTTCATCACCTCTCCCTATTTTCTTGTTTTCACTGTCTCAGATGTTCTCTCCTTGGCAAGCTCCTTGACTTCGCTTGTGGTATTTCTGTCTTTGTTGACCTCTCCGTTTGAACTACTAGATTTCAAGATCTCTCTTCCTCGAAAACTTATTTTGGGCTTCACCTTCCTCTTCATCGCGGTGATAACGACCATGTTATCCTTTGGGGCAACAATTTTGATACTCATTCAGTCGGAGAGAAAGCTGACATCATTACTCCTTTCCATTGCTGCATTCCTTCCAGTCTTAGTATTTGCAATAATGCAATTCCGTCTGTACGTCTCATTTATGGGCTCTACATACAGCATTCGGAAGAAAACCGGGAAAGCTCGGCCACCGTTTCATATCCCTTGCCTACGTACGGACGGAAAAGCTCCGTCGAGTTGATTAATATGGGAGATTTAACTAGCATAGAGGTTATTCCATTTTCGTGATTGTTTGAACCTCTACTATATATCATTATATAGTGTGTTTGATTCATGTATGGCTGCTATTCAGTTTCGTGATATTACAGTCTTAAGCAATTCTTGCCGCAGACTGTATTGTTTTTCTCTCGTTAATTATATTGCAGTTCTAAGCTAGTTCATACTGTTCCGACAAGAACAACTTTTCCTCAATTCCTTTATGACATGAGTTAGAGTTTAGGGGATAAATGAGAGTTTGGAAAATATTATGGGGGCTGCTATTGTATGTGTTAGCGCGCAGTACCCTAATGTAATACATATATAGATGTAGGGCTGTACATGACAGTAACCATGTGGTATGCCACACATGATTAGAAACCTATATAAGATAAATACAAAACTAAAGATTCCATAATAACATGCATATTGAAAGTTAGACTTGTTTGAAAGAAAATCTCATTATGTTTCAATGTAAGAAATTTTACATCCATAGTTTTAAACTGTGTTAACGAGTTGTAACCAGTAGAGATTGAGAAGACCTTCTTCAAATTAGACTGTTTTATTTATTTTTCTAGTTAATTTTGAGATTTTTATCTTAATTCTCAGGTTTATGTTATTTTCTTATTTAATAAAGAATTTTGATTATTCCTATCTTGAACTTGAAAAGGCTAATTCAAGGATTATTTAAGAGGTTGTAATTCTTGTTTTGTGATGCCCTAAAAATTGTGTCTTTCTTTTTATTTGATCCCTATTCCTTAAGTTTATCTACGTGAGAACTTACACACAAGGCATCTGCCGAACTGGGCTAGCTAAATTAATTAATGGGTCTGAAGCACAAATCTTTATCATCTAACTGTGCTTGCTTTATTGCTCTTTAATTATAACTTGGAGCCATCTTCTATCGAAAATTGACCAAATAATTATGGGATTGACATTCAAAGCTAAAAAACTATCCTATAGGAAACGAAGAGAGTAGCCTTTGCCAGTTTTAAGTCGTCCTCCCATTTTTCTTTTCTCCGATGAGCTTGGTATTTGGATATCCAAGAATCACATCTAAATAAATAATTAAAAAAATCAACAAGCTTCAGCAGCATTTCCCAGCAGCACAAGTAGTGTCTTCAAGCTAGGATCAGTGTTGGGTTTCTAATTTATTCAAATGTTTGGTTGGTGATTGATGCATCGGTATTTATAGCTTTCAATTTGCATTGTTTAAAAATGCTGTTAAAAATATTTACATGAAAGGATTATGATCAATAGAAAAAATAAATGGATAAACCATATTTGTTTTCATGTTTAGGAACAATAAGAAAATATTGTAATGATAATAATATTTTTTTTAGATAATTTGATTTTTTAGATAATTTGATTTTGAGATATCCAATGACACGTGACCAATCATCATTTTATATGATATCAAAAAATATATCTTAACTCTAAGATTTAAATTATTTTTGACACCAATTCATGAAAATTATCTAAAAACACTAATTGTTTTTAATTTAATATAAATAAATAAAATATAGTTTTTTTCAAAAATATTTTTGAAATACAATATCAAACAAATAGGTTAAAGTTCCTATGGCTTGTTGGAAATAGATTCCAAGAACAATTCGTCATGAACGTGAAACACAGTTTAATTTATATTCTTTGCTTCTTTAAAGCTATAATTATAAGTCACAAGAAGATCCCATATCTTGCAGCTACGAGACCGATTAAAGTTAGATTATTCCAAAAGGAAAAGGGGAAATTGTGTTGCCTATTTTATAAGCAAGAATGTGAATCTCAATTTCAATCTGCAATACATTTTTCTTTTATATTGAAACTAAGAAAAATAATCTGACTAAAATCTAATTTTAATATACTTATTTCTGTAAATTTTTTTTTGGATAACGTGGGAACCATATGACCCGGAAAGCGCACTTTGTGGGCCCAGAGCATGCGTAAACCCCCGGCTATCCCAGGCTCTTACAGGTTTGGGATAGGGTGCTAGGATAACTCGAACCTCGCTCCCGTATATGAGAACGAGACCTGTTGCCGCCAGGCTGCCCCCTGGGGACCTTATTTCTGTAATTCCGAAACTTATAATCTTTAATTCATTTGTTTATTTATTTATTTATTTCTGTGGGGTTTGTGTGTACCTTTTTTTTTTTTTTTTGACACCTTTTCAAGTTATTTCAAATCCATCGGCAACTTTTTTATATATATACTTTTGAAGTTTTAAACTATTTAAAACACATCCTTTTCGTGCTTGATAGACTTGATTTAGGAATTAACTTGAAAAAGTATCTGAGTCACTAGACTAGATTATTTTATTAACTTGAATAAATTATTTTATTAAAATAGTATATTTTTTTTAAAAATATATATTTTATAGTTCATCCAACCACGTTTTAAATTAGGTTACACATATTATTCCATTCAACTTCAAATATGACTATAATCAATTTCGAGTCATGTTGTTTATTAAGTAAACCCACTAGACTTTTTAGATAAACAGAACACATTTGTCAAAGAAAAAATCTCAAGGCAAAATAGTCATTTCCAAAACCAGGTAATACTTATATAGACTGTACCTTACAGTTTTAAGACAAAGTTTAACTTCCTTTTGCTATGAATTTTATTTCTTTTTTGCCCGTTCGGCTTCAGGTAGTATCGTTTTGTTTAAGCTCCTTGAACTTCGCTTGTGTTGACCTCTCCCCTTGAGCTACATTTCTCTTCCTCGGAAACTTATTTTGGGCTTCACCTTCCTCTTCTTCGCGGTGATAACTTATTTTGGGCTATCCTTTGGGGCAACAAATTTGATGAAGCGTGGTTTCTATAGACATAATTATGTATTGATAATTGTGGTTATTAAATACTGAGGAATTTACAGTTGAGATTACAGTGGGATTTCAATCTGATTTTACTGAAACTAGGAAAAAGCTAGCATCGACTAAAATCAACATATCTTTATTATATATATTCTCATAATTATAGTTTCACTTTATAAACCAAACAAGCAACAAACAGATCCTAATTTACTTTTTACCTGAACAAGCTACGAACCATTCTTTAAAGGATTGTATAAATAGAGTTCTCAAAAGACTTAATTCAGAAGAAGAAAAAGATTTTGTTTCTTTATAGTCATCTCTCCGTAAACAGAGTGGTCCAACTCCACTCAACCATGGTGAGAGTGCACATCTTCCTCAGTGGTCTTGATTCTGCCTTTGATCAAGTTCGTGGGGAGATCCTGAGGAACGATCCAAAACTGGATCTTAAGAGTGCGTACGCATGTATACGCAGGGAGAATCAACAACAACAGATGATGAGAGGAGGACCCGAGGCTGGCCAGCGAGCTAGCTCTTCAGACACCGGAGAGGTTAGTGATGGTGGCGAACAGAACCTCTCCGGTGGAAGAGCATTTTGATCATGAAATTATGATATTAGGTTGGATTACAACATAAAAGACAAACCCAAAAAATAATAATATAAATTTACCAATCAACCAAAATAAAAAAATATATATTCAACAAAAAAATGATTGAAAAGATAAAAATATAGATTTGAAAAGAATAAAAACAAAATTTAACACAAATCAAATCATGGGAAACGACTAAAGCCAACCTAATATTGTCCATCGATTTAAAAATGATATGAAAATAAACTAATCACTCTAACAGTCAATCACAATCGTCGGTGGTTTTCTTCTCCATCCATTGTTGGGTCTGTTAAGGAACCATCTTTCCTAAGAACTTAATCTTTTTATATTAAACTCCGGAACATGATTTACATTATTCTCTAACACACCCTCTCAAGTGAAATTCATTTGGGCTTGAAACTTACACACAAGCCCACTCTACCTTGTGCTTGATTTTTATCAAATAGAATGATAGTGGTGAGATTCAAACTCATGATCACTGGATCAACAAGACTCTGATACCATGTTAAGGAACCATCTCACTTAAAAATTTAAATTTTTTAGGTAAGACTCCAAAATATAATTTATATTATTCTGCTCAATTTGGGATATGTTTGTCATATTGATGAGCTCTTTATTATGAACAGTTGAGATTATAAACTAGAGACTCTGATGAGAAGTTGTTCATTGGTGAGCAATATACTGTCAATTTTCAGGAGAGATGAGTTGAGTAGAGCATGTTCGTTGGTAGTTGAAGGGACTCGTTTGGTTGGGGAAACTAGTAGATGCCTCACACATTGTCTTTTCAATTCGTTTAAACTTAATTATTGATAAATTTCAGAAATAGGTACTGTGTTATTATGGACCAATTTGTTATGATATTGCTGAATAAAAATGATTACCTTGCGTATATTAAAAATTAATTAATTAATTATGATAATGTCGAAGGTAGGAGTGAGTGACATTGTTTTGTACCAAGTTAGTCATGATATTATTATAGTGTATATGCATGGTTGTCAAAATCGCGAGTTTGACATGAAACGGAAGGGGCTTCGAAAACTCGGATCGTAAGATCAGATCGTAAAATCATAAAATCGTACCTGAATTTTTCCGTACAAAAATTGTAAAATCACAGCTAAAATCGTTTAGGTAGAAAAATCGTAAAATCGTAAGTAAAATATTTTTTAATACAATACAACATAATTATAGCCATAAAACATCATTAGTTAAGGTTCATACATGATTCAAAATAACTTAAAAATACATTACAAAATAATTATGTTCATAGAATTTCATTAGGTAAAAACTAATAAATTTAAAATAAATATTTTGCTAATGTGCTATATAAATTAAAATCAGTCTCATGACCATTATTTTCCTTGTATTTTTAATATATTCATCAAAAGCATTACTATTGAAAGGATTATCAATACTAATATTGGTGTCAACACCGATATTGCTAGTACTAGCTCCAACTCCAATAAATTATTTCGACATTAGAACATGAAAATGATTTAAAAATATAATTTAAAATAAAAAAGATATTTAAAAAAATTAAGTATAAATTTTAAAGCGCACACACACGGAGAGAGGGGAAGATATATATATATATATATATATATATATATATAGAGAGAGAGAGAGAGAGAGAGAGAGAGAGAGAGAGAGATTGATATATATAATAATATAATATATATAGATTATAGAGAGCTACAGAGAGGGGGAGGGTGGGCGCCGCAATTCATTTGAAAGAATTCAAGAAGAATCGCAAAATCGGACCGATTTGGTCCGATTTTGCGATTTCAACCGAGTTTGACCAAAAATGATTTTTCTTTCCGAGTTAACCAGATTTGATGAGTTAACTCGCAAAATCGTATGATTTTGCGAGTCAACTCGCGATTTTGACAACCATGTGTATATGATTACCTAGTAGGCATCTTATCCCACGTTAAACTAATTATAATTTTATTTTTAATTTTTGCGTAGTTACAAGTGTGCTCGTTACATCAGATGTTTGTAATGATTTGGGAATAAGGATTTTAAAATAATTAGTCTCCTAGTTTGGAAATTAAAAGAGTTAACATGCCTGACAATCAGGATTTTAACCATTAAATTGTCAATTCCGTTTCAGTTGGTGTTTTGTTTTTTCAACTCGAATGAAATGTTTTGGTTTGGAAGTGTTTTGACGTTCCGTTTTGGAGTTGTACTGTTTATATATATATATTAATTCAACAAACAAAATTTTAGTTGAAATCCAAAAATAAAATTATTTGAAACTGTGCAATTTAAATTTCAAATATAAGTAAAAAAATTAGAGTTGAATCGATATAACTCGATCGACTTGATGAGTCCAAAAATAACATGAAAAATTAATAAAAATATAGTTTAACTAAAAAAAATCAAGTTGACATCTTAAAAAAAATTCAAACAACGATATATTGGATCAACTTGTGTCAACCTAAGTTAACCTTTCGAATGTGTAACCTTAATAATATACAAAGCAAAGGTATCAACCCAATACATCTTTTCTATTTTTGTTACAAAATCAAAAATAACCGCGCTATTTGTTGCTTATAATCACTAACAATTATTTCAAAGTTTGTATTTTTTGTTTGGGTTTAATCTAGTGCAGGCTTTTATATACTACTGTTGTAACCAACAAAGAAACAAACAGGAAACTTTCTTTTACTTTTACCCATTTTTTATTATTTTATTTTGGGTTCTCTCAATCGGCTTCTTTCTTACACGATCCGAATCGGCTGCCAAACTTGATTTTGATTTCTGGGTATTTCATATTTTTCTCTTTTATATCTTGATTTGCATTTAATTTTTGCCTGGCTGTGTTATATTTTTTGTTTGCTTTCATCTCTCGTTGTCTGTGATTTGGGTGATTAGTTTTCGGAGTAAATATGGTCTTTTATGCTATTAAGTGATTGTGATGATGGATTATCTATTAAATGACTGTTTCAGATCTGGGTTTTAAGTTTTTCCTTGCATATGAAATGAGATTAAAATGATTTAGTATTTTTTCTGGAAAAATAATTGATCAACGAACTCAACTCTCACCAACTTTCACCGGGGTCAAGAAGCTGGTTTTGGTTTCAACAAAAGAAATCAAGAACCCAGACAACACATAGAAATAGAAGGAAAAAAAATGAAAAACCAAGAAAGCCCCCGGCCATGATCAAAACACATCCCGGGTCATTAAGGATAAATTCGTCTGCACACTATTGAAATCCACAGTTAATTACCTCACATGCTACAGTGCAATAAACAGTAAAACACCCACGCCTATTATATATTAGGTAATATATATATATATATATATATATATATATATATATATATAATCAGTAATATTAATTTTAAAATTTATACTTAAAATTTTTGAAAAAAATAATTTTTTTTATTTTTTACTTTAAATTAAAAAAAAATTG
The DNA here is from genome assembly GCA_964035475.1 of Salix caprea. Taxonomy (NCBI): domain Eukaryota; kingdom Viridiplantae; phylum Streptophyta; class Magnoliopsida; order Malpighiales; family Salicaceae; genus Salix; species Salix caprea. The sequence continues at coordinate 16,621,026 of OZ037749.1, forward strand.
ATGTTTTTAAATCATTTTCATGTCCTGAGTCGAAATAATTTGTTGGGATTAGAGCTAGTACTAATAATATCAGTGTTGGTATCAGTATTAGAACTGATAATCCTTTAAATAATAATGCTTTTGATGAATATATTAAAAATAACGAGAAAAATGACGATCATGAGACTGATTTTAATTTATATAGCAAATCAGTAAAATATTTATTTTAAAATTGTTAGTTTTTACCTAATAAAATTCTATGAACATAATTGTTTTGTAATGTATTTTTAAGTTATTTTGAATCATGTACGAACCTTAACTAATGAAGTTTTATGGCCATAATTATATTGTACTGTATTCGGAAATATTTTACTTACGATTTTACAATTTTTCTACCAACACGATTTTAACTGTGATTTTACGATTTTTGTACGGAAAAATTCAGGTACGATTTTATGATTTTATGATCCGATCTTACGATCCGATTTTTTAAAGTCCCTTCCGTGTCGTGTCAAAATTGCGATTTTGACAACCATGGTTGAATCTCATATATTATAAGACTTAATGTCTTTTTAGATAAAACTCATTATTTCAACTATTTAATTTAATATGGTTTCAAACCTTTTTCATTTAAAGAGAGATGTTAAAATCATTTGTTAGATTTCATCTTTATTATATTCTTATAAAAGAAATAAAAAAAACTTTAGCTTTATTCTATTCCAGTATTAGTTTCACTTTATAAACTAAAATCAAAACTCGGATACTGATTTACTTTTTTTTTCTTATAAAAGAAAAAGGAACCATTCTTTAAAGGATTGTATATATAGTTTCTCAACCGGTTCAATTAAGAATAACTACAAGCTTGGTTGTTTCTTTGTAGTCATCTCTCCGGAAACAAGATTTCTTGCTGACATTGATTTTACAAGGGAGATAGGCAGAGGAGCATTTCGATCTTTTCCATTAATAAAAGGTATGATATGCTTCCAGTTCTCTTTGTGAGTTTACTTCCTAATTTTGTTTTCCATCATAAACTCCCTTAGGATTTCACTTAACAGTTTCATTAGCCTTGAGTTAATTGAGATTGCTCATTAACAGTAATTACTTACAAAATTTTATGTAGAAAGCAAATATGGGTTCTCTTTCAATAAGGGAGATAGTTTATAGGTCAGCGATTGGGGGAGATTGGGAAAACATGGTTGACTACTATAAGGCACGTCCCGAACAACTTTTAAGTCCAGTTACGCTCTCTTTGGATACTGGATTTCATCTTGCTGTGCACAGCAACAAAGGGAAACCACTTGAAGACTTACTTGAAATCACGAAGAAAAGAGAAAGTTCAAGTGAGATAGAATCTCTCAAGAGAAAAAACAAATTTGGAAATACGGCTCTTCACGAGGCAACCATCAATGGCAATTATGAGGCTGTAAGACTCTTGGTAGAACGTTGTCCGTACCTGCTTTCCATTCCTAATGCGGACGGTGAAACCCCATTGTTTACAGCTGCTGGATTTGGTTAGGCTGGAATAGTGAAGTTCTTAATCCTGTCCCAACAAGAACAATGCGTGGATGATCAGTGCCGCCTATTACCAATTCATCGCCAGCGTTCGAAAGATGAGCAGTCCATCCTTGGTGCTGCTATCGTAGGGCAACACTTTGGTAACAATTTCACTCCTCATAGAACTCTCAAAATTTAAAAAGTATACATATATAAGATACTGTATAATTTTTCCAAGCCTAATTTCATGAATGCAGAAACAGCTTTACTGTTGCTGGAAGTGGACGAGTCTCTCCACAGCATCGAGGACAGCAACGAAAGTACTGCTCTTCAACTTCTAGCCGAAATACCATCTGCTTTTGAGAGTGGATTTCCCATGGGCATATTTCAAAGACTCTTCTACTGCTGTATGCCTACACCAATTAACCACATTATTAATTAGACCTTACAATATTTCCAACGTATTTCTTGTTTGAATACCATGGACATGCATATATATATGTATGTAACTTGAACTCTAAATTATATTGCAGGCCTTCCTGCTAGACGTTACCACGAGGTAAAATTAAAAGAAGAAATTAGGGAACAGGCAAGCCAGGGTACTGTGAGAGATCCTGAGAGTGGTCTGGGGAGCAGCTCGAAGAAGAATCCGGAAGGCGGCAAGGTCAACCGCAAAAAGATAGGTAAGATTGTAAAATCGAGTTACCTTTGCATATCGAGATTAGATACAGTGCAATGAAACGAATTTCATTCATGTTGAAATTCAGGAATCATAAGAATTTTCAATTTCACGGTTTGACCAAATATCTCTTTCATGTTCGTTCGAATATATATAATTGAGTCTCTGTTTGTTTTCTATTTTTTATTCAAAGAAAGATTTAATGCACCTCTGCTACACAAAGAGAGTAGTTTTTTACGATAAACTTAGTTTAAAAAATATAAGTTTTTAATTTCTTTTGTCTTGCACTATTATGTTCCTCCAAAAAATTTCAAGTGTTATATTTCCCGTTTGCAGAGTCAACAGCGACAAGTATTCTATCATGTTGCCGATTTTTGCCTCAAGGTACTATTTCTTTAAACCCTCTCTAATTACCGTTAGAATCCTTGTATGAATGAATAGGATAGTTTGAGCTTCCACTAAATTCATCATGTCTCTATTTTCTCACCTTTTAATATCATTTTTTTTTTCATTCGTCTACACTTTTCTTTCTATTTCATAAAAATGGCTAGCTCTCATCCATGTTTAATTTCATTCCCTTTCTCATGAACATAAAGTAGGATATTGGCCAGCAACGCTAGCAGGATTTTGGAACCTGAAAACAGAGCATGTATTTGCTTTGAGACTCGCCAAAATCCTAATAGAGAGAGATGAATCTTGGAATAGCGTCAGCGGAACAGAGGAAGGACAAGAAGAAAAACAAACTGGTCCACCCTCATCACAGGTTATGCAAGGAGACCAAAAAAGAAAAAATGAAGAGGAGCTGGGGGTGGGCGGGGAAAATAATGAGAAGGGAGAAAATGAGTTGTCTACTACGGGGCAAAATTCTGAAATCTCTAGCAAACGAAAAGATACAAAAGACAAAAATATGAGGAAGGGGCGGATCCCATTGTTTACTGCAACTAGAAATGGAATAATAGAAATTGTGTCGGAGATAATACAGATTTATCCTCATGCTGTTGAGCAGCTCAATGAAAAGGGTCGGAGCATTTTGAATGTGGCCGTCATGCATCGCCAGGAAAAGATCTTCAGTCTTGAATGTGGCCATTGGCTAGACTGCATCGAGTTCTTGATACGGAGGGCAACACATTGTTGCACCACGTTGCAGATATGGAGCATTACAGAGGAGGAACAAAGCCTGGGCCTGCACTTAAACTTCAGGAGGAGTTGCAATGGTTTGAGGTGAGCCCTATTCATCCCTCTGTCTTTACCTCCTGATAAAAATTATTCATGGCCTCGGTACTGGATTATCCATCATGTGTATAAGAACATCAAACCTATAAAAACATTTGTTTCAATCAAATTATCCAATCCAGTTGTAGAAAAACTGTTAGACTGTAAAAAATGTTGGAATTTGATGATCTGAACAGTAACTGTTTGTAACAGGTACTGTTTAGATCAAATTCTGGAAAAGTGAAAAATTGGAAATTGAAACAGAGCCGAATTGAAGATTGAATTGAATGAATTTTATTCAAATTGAAATGCCTAATATATAGGCTTACAATAACATGAATTGCAATCAAAATCAAACTCTCAACAGCCATGAGAGATTGTTGGCAGATAATCAACAAATCAAATCTGCTTATCTGAAATTTAAAATTCAAAAATTAAACAACACATTTAATCTAAACTTGATCTTCACGTCAGCTTCAGGACAACATTTCTTCAAGGCAGCATCTCACGCACATTCTGACACTCCTCCTTGAGACTTGCCTTGAATAAACCAAGATTCATTCTCAGAAATTCCAGTCGTGACTTTGGAAGAGCCTTGGTCATTAAATCTGCCAATTGAACATCAGTTGAACAATAAGTGATTTTAATGAGTTGATTCTTCTCAGCCTCCCTTAAAGAATGAAACTTCACATTAATGTGCTTAGTCCTTCCATGTTGAACTGGATTTTGGGCAATTGCAATAGCTGACTTGTTATCGCAAAAAATCCCAGTTGGTGTACCCTGACTTTGACCCAAATCTGCTAGAATTTTCTTCAACCAAATTGCTTGATTGGCTGCAGCAGCCATTGAAATATACTCAGCTTCAGCAGTTGATTGTGCCACCACATCTTGCTTCTTAGCATTCCAGCAAATGGCACCTGATCCAAGTGTAAAAATGTAGCCAGAAGTGCTCTTCATATCGTCAATGCTCCCTGCCCAGTCACTGTCTGCATAGCCAGTCAGTTTCACTCCTCCTGTTTTCAAATACCAAATTCCCAAATCACTTGTTCCTCTTACATACCTCAACACACGCTTAGCAACACCCATATGAACACTGCTAGGTGAGCTCATAAACCGTGACAATAATCCAGCTGGGAACATTAAGTCTGGTCTGGTAGCTGTGAGGTACAACAGGCTGCCAACCAGACTTCTATATGCAGAAGGATCATCAAGCTTATCCCCATCATTCTTCAAAATTTTCTCATTCAGTGCTAATGGAGTAGCAACTTCTTTGCATGAGTCCAGTTTGAACTTCTTTAGGACATCAACAACATACTTTTTCTGAGATACAAAAATCCCAGAATTGCTTTGGTGTATTTCCATCCCCAGAAAATAACTCATAGCCCCCAAATCACTCATTTCAAACACATTTTCCATCTCCAGCTTGAACTTAGTTAGTAACTTGGAATTGCTTCCAGTTACTAACATGTCATCAACATAAAGAGAGATTATGAGCTGCTGACCACCATCTTCTTCTTTCAAATACAAAGTAGCTTCACTCTCACGTCTTTTAAATCCCAATTGAATCAAGTGGGAATCAATTCTACTATACCAAGCCCTTGGTGCTTGTTTTAGCCTATAAAGAGCCTTGTGAAGCTTGTATACTTTGTGCTCTTCTCCTGCAATTTCGAACCCATCAGGCTGCTGGACATAAATCTCTTCTTGAAGAATTCCATTCAAGAAGGCTGACTTCACATCCAAGTGGTACACATTCCACCCCAATTGCCCAGCAAGACCAAGAAGAAGCCTAATTGTGTCGTGTCTTGCAACTGGTGCAAAGGTATCACCATAGTCTACCCCAGCCACTTGTGAAAAACCTTTGACTACCAACCTAGACTTGTGCTTGAACACTGAACCATCAGAATTAAATTTGGTCCTGAACACCCATTTCACTCCAATTTTCTTCTTGTCATCAGGTAATTCTGTAAACTCCCAGGTTCCATTTCTTTCAATGGAATCAATTTCAGCCTTCAATGATGGCCTTGAAGCCAGTGTGCATTACATACACTGTCAAATGGATTGAATGACATTATGGATTAAGTGTTAGGACTAGAATGTCAAATGGTTCTAAAGTTACGGCTAAAATCTTGCTTCCATCGGTTACTTGTAGTAAAATTGGTTGTTAGTTTGTGGTTTATTATTTTCAATGAATATCTATCATCGATTTTCTCAATCACCTAGAAGAAATAAATATAACTTTTAATTTAATTATTCCATGTATTTTATTTTTTTTAGAAAATTCTGCATGCTTGTTTTTACAAAGTGTCAGCAGTTTATAACCAACAAGCTCGGATTTGCTTCTAGATTAGGCTCAATGCTTTTGAAAATCGAATTTTCCAGCAGTGTTTTTCTAATTATTTTTCGTCTAAATTAATTTAATTTTGCTTAGATGTTTTTCAATGGTTTCAATATACCGATGTTTAAAATAGAAGCAATTTTAAAACAGTATTTTTAATGCATTTTAACTCAAAAATATTTTAAAAAGCACTCTGCATTTCATGACCAATCAAACACACACACACACACAAAACTTAATTTTGATACAGGGAAAGCTGATTTAAAATAATTTTATCACTAAGAAATTTTTATTGGATATTGTAGTTAATTTTTGAAACTTATTAAGCTATTTTATCTCGTTTTGTTATTTTCCTTGTTAATTTTGAAATTTTAAACATAATATTTGTTGTTTATGTTATTTTTTTTAATGTGAACTAGAATTTTGATTGTTTTTATTTTTTTAAAGTCAATTTAAAACCAATTTAATAGGTTGTGATCTCTATTTTATATAATATCAAAAAATATATCTTAACCCTAAAATTTAAACTTTAAAAAATGTCTAAGAAATAGTTTTTAACGAAGAATATATAGTATTCTGGTTAAATAGTAGCTGGTTGGTGATCACTTCAATACTCGAAACAGAAGGAAATAAAGTGTGTATGGCTTGTTGGAAATAGATTCCAAGAACAATTCGTGATGAAAGCGAAACACAATTTAATTTATATTCTTTGCTTCTTTAAAGTTGTAGTGTAATGATTGTAAGAGATCCAATGTTCTTGCAGCTACGAGACCGATTGAAGTTAGATTATTCCAAAAGGAAAAGGAGAAATTTGGTTGCCTATTTTAGAAGCAAGAATGTGAATCTCGATTTCAATCTGCAATACATTCTTCTTTTAAACTGAAACTAAGAAAAAACATCTGACTAAACTCTAATCTTAATATACTTATTTATGTAATTCCGAATCTTTATTCTCTTTAATTTATTTAATAGAGAGTGTTGGAAAGTTAATACGAGTTTCACGTGTGAGCACAAACATATCCAATATTGAATAAAAATAAAAGATTTAATTTAATATTATATCCAACTTTAATGACGAAATGATTAGAAACTCAATCATAACATCGAATGCATAAAAGGAAAATCAACATATTTTTATTATATATATTCTCATAATTGTAGTTTCACTTTATAAACTAAGCAAGCAACATCCAGATCCTAATTTACTTTTTACCTGAACAAGCTAGGAACCATTCTTTAAGGGATTGTATATATAGGGTTCTCAAAACACTCAGTTCAGAAGAATAACTAGCTAGGTTGTTTCTTTGCAGTCATCTCTCCGTAAACTAGGTGGAGGAGCATTTCGATCATTTCCATTACTAAAAGGTATGATATGCTTACGTTCTCTTTGAGTGCTCATAATTGCTTGCTTCGTAATTTTGTTTTCCAAGTCGAAATCTTCAATAATATCTCTGATAGCCAGTAAAATAATGATATACAAAGAGAGAAAGTGGAACAAAAAACCAAGTATCAGGATGCAGGGTGATTGTTCATGATTTCACCTGACAATTTAATTAGCTTTGAGTTGAGATTCTTCATTAACAATAGTTACTTACATGATTTTATGTACAGAGAAAATATGGGTTCTGAAGAAATACTGGAGCCACCTTACATAGCAGCCATGAATGGAGATTGGAATGGAATGGTTGAGTTCTATCACAGAGTCCCATATTTGTTCTCTCCAGTTACTCTCACTTCTGATACTGGACTTCATCTAGCTGTGCACAGCAACACAGAGAAACCACTTAAGGATTTACTTGAAATAATGGATGGCATAGAATTCCTTTTACCCAATTCTAAAAACAAATTTGGAAATACGGTTCTTCACGAGGCAGCCATCTATGGGAATTATGAGGCTGCAAGTCTCTTGGTTGAACGTTGTCCCGACCTCCTTAAGGAAAAAAATAACGATGGTGAAACCCCATTGTTCACAGCTGCTTCATTTGGCGAGGCAGACATAGTGGAGTTTTTATTCAGGTCCGAACTAGAACAACCCGTGAATGATTACTGCAGCCTGTTAGGAATTCATCGCCAGAGAGGGGATGGCCTGTCCATCCTTAGCGCTGCTATCATAGGGCAACACTTTGGTAAAACAATCTCTCTTTATATAATTATCAAATTTAAAAAGTATATATATTGCATATTCTTCCTATGCCTAATTTCATGAATGCAGAAACATCTTTACTGTTGCTAGACATGGATGGATCGCTCCCCAGCTTGGAGGACAAAAAGGGCAGAACTGCTCTTCAATATCTGGCCGATATGCCATCTGCTTTTAAGAGTGGATATTCCATGGGCATATTTGAAACACTCCTCTACTGTTGTATGCCTACACCAACCACATTAATTATTAGACCTTGCAATACTTCCTACATACTTCCTTACACATAATACATACATACATATACATACATATATATATATATAATTTGAACTCTACATTATATTGCAGGCCTTCCTGTTATACGTCACCACAAGGTAAAATTAAAACTACAAGCTGGGAACCAGGCAGGGCAGGTTGTGATCAAAGATCTTGAGAGAGGTTCGGGGAGCAGCTTGGAGAGGAATCAAAGAGGCGGCCTCCTCAACTATTTAAAGGCCCCTAAAGGTATTTAATATGGCTCCATTACCATATAAAATTTGATACTTATTTCTATATTTCATTTAAAAGACTTGAGGTTTGTGGAGATAGTTGATTCTTAACTCTTTATATATTACTCATATTATTTATTTCTGTAAGATTGGTTGTTCTAGTATCAATTGATCTACATCTCGTTGTCACTTAAGAAAGTGTATAAGTGAGTTAGCATAAAATTATTCTTAAAATCACACTTAATAGTTTAAATTCTTACGTTGCATAATCCTTGTGCTTGAAACAAATGGGATTCGATGTTACATCTTCGTAAACTCAACTGTCAAGTGGCTGGCAAAAATTGCAAGGAAAATACAACTTTAAGATATAAAGAGGTAATCGTTCAAATTCTATTTTTAGATGCTTACGCAGATAATTCTTGGGAGTCATCGGTGAAGAACCTCTTTCTAAAAGAACTAGATGAAAACTCTGTAAATATCAAACAAACAGAACAAAAAAATATGCTGGTGGTGTTTTGTTTTCTATACGATAATTGATTGTGCTTCCACTGAATCTAGCATGCCTCTTTTTTTTCAACTTTTACTGGCTTTTTGGTTCAACCTTCTATCATTAACATTTCTTTTTATTTCATAAAAGTGGCCACCTCTCATCCATGTTTAATTTCATTCCCTTTCGTATGATCATGAAGTACGATGTTGGCCAGCAAGGCTAGAAAGATTCTGGAACCAGAAAATAAAACATGTATTTGCTTTGAGACTCGCCAAACTCCTAATAAAGAAAGATAAGTCATGGAAGAGCGTCATCAAAACAGAGGAAAGACAAACTGGTCCACCCTCATCAGAAGTTAAGCAAGGAGACCAAAAAACCGGAAAAGAACATGAGCAGGGAATGGGCGGGGGGCAAACTTCTGTAAAGAACTCATCATTAACTACGAAGGAACGGATCCCATTGTTTCTTGCAACAAGAAATGGAATAGAAGAGATTGTGCGGGAGACAATAAAACTACATCCCCATGCTGTTGAGAAGCTCAATGACAAGGGTCAGAGCATTTTGGATGTGTCCGTCATGCATCGCCAGAAAAAGATCTTCAGTCTTGTGACGCAACAGAAAATACCATTGGCTAGACTGCATCGAGTTCTGGATATGGAGGGCAACACATTGTTGCACCACGTTGCAGATATGAAGCATTACAGAGGAGGAACCAGGCCTGGGCCTGCACTTCAACTCCAGGAGGAGTTGCAATGGTTTGAGGTGAGCCCTTTTCATCCCTCTGTCTTTACCTCCTCATAAAAATTATTCATGGATCGACTTGGTACAGGATTATCCATCATGAGTATATATAAGAGCATCAAACCTATTAAAACATTTGTTTCAATCAAGCTATCCAATCCAGTAAAGGTTATAGAAAAACTGTTGGACTGTATAAATTAAACTCGATTTTAGTGCAAATGAAACGTAGACATGTCACCTAATTGAGACATCAGGCTGATCTAGTTGTCCTTTTCACCCGAACCAGCTTCTTAAATATTATTAAAAATTATACACTATTAAATAACGCGTTGTTTTATGTACGAGCTCCATTTATATATCAATCATATTTATCTCCCGATTATTGCAGCAAGTTCAAGAGGTAATTCCTTCTCATTATGTAACGCTTCCGAACAATGAAGGCCAGACAGCAGGAGATCTCTTCAAAGAGAGTCACGAAAAACAACTGGAAAATGCACAAAAATGGATCAAGGAAACGACGCAGTCTTGTTCCACAGTAGCTGCACTTGTTGCTACTGTTGTCTTCGCTGCTGCCTATACTGTGCCTGGAGGTTCTGATGACAGTGGCAAGCCCAACTTCATCGACTCTCCCTATTTTATGGTTTTTACAGTCTCGGATGTTTTCTCCTTAGCAAGCTCCTTGACTTCGCTTGTGGTATTTCTGTCTTTGTTGACCTCTCCATTTGAGCAAAAAGAATTCCACTTCTCTCTTCCTCGAAAACTTCTTTTTGGCTTCACCTTCCTTTTCTTTGCTGTTATAACGACCATGCTATCTTTTGGAGCCACAATTTTGATACTCATTCAGTCAGAGAGAAAGTTGACGACATTACTCCTTTCCATTGCTGCATTCCTCCCAGTCTTAGTATTTGCAATAATGCAATTCCGTCTGTACGTCTCATTTATGGGTTCTACATTCAACATTCAGAAGATAACCGAGAAAGCTCTGTCAGTATTTCATGTCCCTTGCCTACCACGGGGGAAAAAGCTCTGTCGAGCTGATTAATATGGGAGATTTAACTAGCACAGAGGTTATTCCATTTTCTTGATGGTTTGAGCCTCTACTTTAGATCATTATATAGTATGTTTTGTTGCATGTATGACTGTTATTCAGTTTCGTGATATTTATGTCGTTGTGCTCTTTACAATGACGACCTTGAAGCCAGCATGTATCATTCTATAATACCAGTTTGGTATTTGAATGGTATGATGACAGGCCTTCAAGCTTGCTTCAATCAGTTACTTGTTTATAAAATTGGATGCAAGTTTGTGGTTTCAATTAATTGTTGAGTTAATTACTAAGGGATTGTTTAACATTATGGTTTTTAAAGATGTTTTTTTATTTTCTATTTGAAAAAAATATTAATCTATTGTTTTTAATGGTGAGGATTACACGGAATATAGACATAGACAATTTTAACTATTTTGTTTTTTCTTCATTTTTTTATTTAATTTTAATGTGTCAAAAATCCTTGAAAATGCAAAAATACTTATAATTGGACCGATAATGAACTATGACCGGTAAAAATTGAGTTTTGTAATTTTTGGGCCAAAATTGAGAATTTAATTAAAAAGAAATTTCAAATTCAAGAATGATTTTGAAAAAAATAGCCAAGTTTGAGATTCATGGAGGGTCTATTTGAAAAAAGTCATTTAAAATTGGGAGTCAATTTGTTGAAAAATGCAGATTGGAAGAACCAATGATGATTTTAAAAAAAAATGTTAAATTTAAAGGAATAAATTGATTTAATTAAAGACATAATCGAAAAGAAAAATGAGATTTATGATTTATGGAAAACAAAGAATTAAATTAAATCAATTAATTCAATTTAAAGTTTAAATGGAAAGAAGTTTCAAAAATAATCATCTTGATTGAAAAAACAATTAAGCACAAAAATGAAAATGAAAATAAAAAATTATCTCAAGGACCAATTATCTATTTAAATAACTTCATTTCGGTCAAATTGGTTTTAATCTTGTTAATTGAGTCCAATTGAACTTATTTAATTCAATTCAGTCTGAATTAATTCCATTTCCATCCACTTATTTTTAATTGATTAATTTTAGTCCCATTAAACGCCAAAATCCAACAATTAATTTCATATATTTTTTTATTGCAATCCCAAACAATTAAAATATAAATCTTTGAGTCCAATTGAACTTATTTAATTCACGTCCTTTTCACATCATCATGTGAACCGAACACCCACAGTATGTTATCCTCTCCATTCAAGACCACATTTGTAGTATTCTGAAATTATTTAAAAAGGAAAATACATGAATGCCCTTAGTGGCTTAGAATTAGGTTAAGGGTAGGGTAGTAATTGCACAAGCTTATAAATATAAATAGAAAATAAGAGAAGAGAAAAAGGAAAAACAAAACAAAAAAAAAAAAGATTAGGTCTGAAATTGAGAGAGAGAATCGGGAAGAGAGGAAGAAAGAAGAAGAAGAAGAGAAAAGAGGGAAAGAGAAGAAGAAGAGAAAGGAAGAAGGAGAAATAAGTTGTTAAGGTAATGTGTGTGTTTATTATGTATAAATATGATTATTAGCTATGATTTTGCTTGTATAGATTGTTAGGGTTTGAGAATTTTATTTGGGTTTGATTGATGAATTAGGAGAGATGTTAGGGTTTGAATGTGTTGGGTAATAGTTTAATTAGTTTGATTGTAGATGATTTTGAAGTTTTGAGATGTTTGGTTTGAGAAAATATTGAGAAAAATGGTGAAATAATGTTGATAAATTCGAAAATCCTTTGCTGGAAATTCTGGGTTGAGGTTGAAGATGGCAAAAATTCATTTTGGTCCTTTTGGTGAAAATTTCAGTTTAGTCCCCGAACTTTGGAAAAATTGCAGTTTGGTCCCTGGGGTGAAATTGGAGGTTCTGGACAGAATTGAGGATGAATTATGGACAAGATTTTAGGATAGCTATGAATTTATGAAGTGTTCAATTTAGTCCTTCAATTTGATAAAATTACAATTTGACCCCAAAAATATAAGAAAATTTCAGAATGGTCCCTAAGAGAAATATTAGTATTCAGATTGGTTTGATGGATAATTGAAGCTCATTTGATGGATTAATATCAATTTTACAAATTGTGTACTTTGGAATCTGATTTCGGAAGAAACCTTTGTTTTAGGTTTTTGCGAAGAAATGGATAGTTTGATTCAAAAACACATAGGGATTATGAGTTGAACACTTAGATATATTATTAAACTTATTTTACTTCTTTTGAGTCATTTTTGAGTATATCTTCTTTTATATATATTCAGATAATCCCGATATTCAACCTGCGGGACATCAGTAGGATTTCGTCAACACTCTGCTTCTGAACCTTGTTTGCTCTTAAGACAGGTGAGTGGATAATATTTAATATGCATGAGAAATAGTATAAATATTTGAATTTGCTAGTATGAATTGGATTATGCTTTTTGATAATATATACCTTGATTATATTCTTGATACGATAAAGCATAATCATTTGTTGAATATATGTTCTTGATATGAGCCCATATCTGTTTGTGAATTGATAGCTCCTCATTTGATTGATATCATGAGTTGAGCCTTGAGATATGAATATGTTTGTTTGAATATCAGATATACCTATGGTATGCCAGTCAGAATACCCATGCTAACAGGGTAGTGTTAGCCTTTGTGCACATCGTATCTGAAACCCTAGTTGGTCGGGGGAGTCACCAACCTGTGTGGACTGATCATCCCACAGTACGGAGCCTCATGCTCACTGCATTCTGATTTTCTGACGAGCTTTACCTATAATATGTTTGTTATGACCTATTGAGAACCTATCATATGTTTGTTATGACCTATTTGAGAAACTTGTTGTAAGAACTTTGAGCCGATTCGATAATATACTTCTCATTGCTATATTATCTCGTATGTGTATATTGGATATTATCTACTCACTGAGTTGTTGAACTCACTCCCTCATTATTTATCATTTTCAGGGTCGTAGCTTGCTAGCAGGTCATTTTTGTCCTACTCTTGGAACCTGCTATTTTGGTTGTACTTGATACTTTTGTTCTTATGTCTAGTTAGTGCTCCACAATTGTAATTGTATATAATCAACTCTTGTATTAAGACAATCGAATTATGTTATAAAGTTTACTTTGATATTTCCGCTGCGTTAAATTCTGAAGTTGAATGATAAGTTTGTGTGTAAGTTTGGGTTCGCATAGGTGTGGAACCTTGGAGGGGGACCATGCCTATGTGCCGGTCACGGATCCGGGAATCGGGTCGTGACAAAGATGGTATCAGAGCCGAAATTATATAAAATGAATAAAACTAAAAGAGTGAGTGACAAAACATAATGACATAGCTTTCAATTCATGAAATGATAGTAAAGTTAGGATTCGTATTGTGGAGCATTAGGATCCGTTTTGTCTTGTCTGTTATCCTTGAAATTCTGAATTCTCATCAAGCATATCTTCCTGATTCCTTATGTTCTTCTATAGATATGTTTTCCGATAATTATTTGATAACTATTGTGTTATTGTTCTAGAATGATAAGAGTGTGTTATTTCTTCTAGGATATGTCGAGGAATAGACGTGTAGCTGATAATATTAGAGTAGGTGACGATCAGGATGATGTCCCTATTGTACGATTGAGAAATACTAGGCAAAGAAGAGGAGCTGCACCAGCGCCTCAATATGTTGAAGAGATACCTCCATCAGTAGAGGAGGAGTCTTATGAGATTGAAGAGGAAAATGAGGTTGATGAAACAGGTGCAGGAGAGGCTGCCACTGAAATAATGACAGAGTTGCGGCAGCTTAGCAGGACTATGCGAACTTGGATGGAATCTAATATGGGGAGAGATAGGAGAAGGGATAGAGATGTGCCATCATCATCTCATACTGTTCAAGGAGTTAATGTGCCATTGAATGATTTCATGAAGTTGGCACCTCCTACCTTCACTGGGATGAATAGTTCAGAGGATCCTCAAAGGTTCCTTGATGATATATGGCGTCGATGTGAAATTTTAGGATGTACAGACCATCGGGCCGTAAGTTTGGCGTCATTTAGGTTGGAGGGAGATGTGGCAATTTCTTGGTTTGAGTCTAGGAAGAGGGCAAGACCAATAGAGGCTCAGTGGACATGGAATGAATTTAGCACCATGTTTTTAGATAGATTTCTCCCTCAGAGTGTTAGAGATGCTCGACTTTATGAATTCAAGAGGTTATCTCAAGGGAGTATGACAGTTGATGAATATGATCTAAAGTTTACCCAATTGTCTAGATATGCTGAATATATTTTACCTACGGAAGAATGGAGAGTCAAAAGGTTCATAAGAGGGCTTAAATCCTCTATTTTTATAGCGATGGTGTCCCAGGTGTTTCCATCGTACTCCTCAGCTGTTGACTGCGCCAGACAGATAGAGGCGCGAGAATTTGAGGACGTAGTTACAAGTCAGCCTAAAAGGGCTAGAGAAGAGGGTCAATTTTCTAGACAACCAGGAGGATCGAGTGTAGGTCCGTTTAGGGGATGGAGTGGTCGTCAAGATTCTGGGGTTCAGAGGAGGTTCAGACCGAGAACAACAGTTAGTGGCTCGAGTAATCAAAGTGGTAGTAGTGATGCTCGGAGTTATGGCCAAAGTCCAATTCAAACTGCACCACGCAGCTCATTTGTTCCATCTGGGGACAATTCTTTATGCCAGTATTGTGGAGGAGGTCATACTGGTGCAGAATGTTATAGAGTGACCGGAGCTTGTTTTAACTGCGGCCAGCTAGGCCATAAGATTAGAGAGTGCCCTAGGAGACGGTCGTTAGCTTCAGGGACATCTAGTTCGGCTCAACATCCTATTCAGACACCATCGACGGACCAGTCTATAACTCATGGTAGTAGATATTTTAGTGGTCATGGTCAGAGAGGTCAGATGCAACAAGATCAGGGACATGCTAGAGTCTTTGCCTTGACTCAGCAGGATGCTCAAACATCCAACATAGTTGTCTCAGGTATTCTTCTTGTTTGCTCTTTTGAAGCAAAGGTTTTGTTCGATACTAGTGCAACTCATTCATTTGTAACCATATATATTGCCATGAGGTTAGATAAACAACTATCTCTGTTAGGATTTCTCATTTCTATTTATTTATCCGTGGATGAAGAATTAATATTAGTGAAGTATGTGTATCAAAATTGTGAGATAGAAATTAGAGATAAGATCCTTATGGGAGACTTGAATGTTTTAGATATGATTGATTTTGATGTGATTTTAGGAATTAATATTAGTGAAGTATGTGTATCAAAATTGTGAGATAGAAATTGGAGATAAGATCTTTATGGGAGACTTGAATATTTTAGATATGATTGATTTTGATGTGATTTTGGGAATTAATATTAGTGAAGTATGTGTATCAAAATTGTGAGATAGAAATTGGAGATAAGATCCTTATGGGAGACTTGAATGTTTTAGATATGATTGATTTTGATGTGATTTTGGGAATTAATATTAGTGAAGTATGTGTATCAAAATTTTGAGATAGAAATTGGAGATAAAATCCTTATGGGAGACTTGAATGTTTTAGATATGATTGATTTTGATGTGATTTTGAGAATGGATTGGTTGTCAAAGCATAGGGCTTCAGAAATTTATCAGGGTAAGAAAGTAGTGTTTGATTTAGATGGAGAAATGAGGTTAGTTTTTCAAGGAGATAAGATTGTGTGTTCATTAATTATATTGTTGACTATCTTGAGGAGAATGGCACGAAAAGGGGTACAATGTTACCTAGCACACATAGTGGATGTAGATAAGGAAATTCCCCAATTGGACCAAGTTCCTATAGCTAAGGAGTTCATTGATGTATTTCCTGATGAGTTACCTGGATTGCCTCCGTTTAGGGAGATTGATTTTTCTATTGATTTGGTTTCGGGTACCGAACCAATATCAATGGCACCATATAGAATGGCACCAGCAGAATTGAGAGAGCTAAAGGAACAATTGCAGGAGTTATTAGATAAGAAGTTCATTCGGTCAAGTGTGTCTCCTTGGGGAGCCCAATGTTGTTGTGAAGAAGAAAGATGGGTCATTGAGGTTATGTATAGATTATAGACAACTAAATCGAGTGACAATTCGAAATAGATAACCACTCCCTCGAATAGATGATTTGTTTGATCTGTTGCAGGGAGCTCAATTCTTTTCTAAGATCGATCTTCGATTTGGGTATCATCAGTTGAGGATAAGGAAGGAAGACATTCCAAAAACTGCCTTTAGAACTCGGTATGGTCACTATGAGTTCTTGGTGATGTCTTTTGGATTAACAAATGCACTAACAACTTTTATGGACTTGATGAACAGTGTGTTTAAACAGTTTATTGATCAATTTGTTATAGTTTTTATTGATGATATTTTGGTTTATTCAAAGTCTTGAATTGGAGCAGTTGCTTATAGGTTGGCCTTACCGCCAAATTTGTCGACTATACATCTAGTTTATGTTTCTATGCTACGGAAGTATATGTCGGATCCATCTCATGTGTTAGAAGTGCATCCAATTGAGTTAAGAGATGATGTGACTTATGAGGTGCAACCAGAAACTATAGTGGACCGACAAGTGAGAAAACTTAGGTCGAAGGATATAGTTTCGGTGAAGGTGAAATGGAAAGGTCATTCAATTGAAGAAGCGACATGGGAACTTGAGGATAAGATGCGTGAGGAATACCCTCATCTTTTTGATAATCTCGGTATGTATTCAAACATTTATTTAGTTTCGAGGACGAAACTTTTATAAGGTGGGGAGATTGTAGTATTCTGAAATTATTTAAAAAGGAAAATACATGAATGCCCTTAGTGGCTTAGAATTAGGTTAAGGGTAGGGTAGTAATTGCACAAGCTTATAAATATAAATAGAAAATAAGAGAAGAGAAAAAGGAAAAACAAAACAAAAAAAAAAAAGATTAGGTCTGAAATTGAGAGAGAGAATCGGGAAGAGAGGAAGAAAGAAGAAGAAGAAGAGAAAAGAGGGAAAGAGAAGAAGAAGAGAAAGGAAGAAGGAGAAATAAGTTGTTAAGGTAATGTGTGTGTTTATTATGTATAAATATGATTATTAGCTATGATTTTGCTTGTAT
Source organism: Salix caprea (assembly GCA_964035475.1). NCBI lineage: Eukaryota > Viridiplantae > Streptophyta > Magnoliopsida > Malpighiales > Salicaceae > Salix > Salix caprea. Next base: position 16,638,698 of record OZ037749.1, read on the forward strand.
AGATTGTTAGGGTTTGAGAATTTTATTTGGGTTTGATTGATGAATTAGGAGAGATGTTAGGGTTTGAATGTGTTGGGTAATAGTTTAATTAGTTTGATTGTAGATGATTTTGAAGTTTTGAGATGTTTGGTTTGAGAAAATATTGAGAAAAATGGTGAAATAATGTTGATAAATTCGAAAATCCTTTGCTGGAAATTCTGGGTTGAGGTTGAAGATGGCAAAAATTCATTTTGGTCCTTTTGGTGAAAATTTCAGTTTAGTCCCCGAACTTTGGAAAAATTGCAGTTTGGTCCCTGGGGTGAAATTGGAGGTTCTGGACAGAATTGAGGATGAATTATGGACAAGATTTTAGGATAGCTATGAATTTATGAAGTGTTCAATTTAGTCCTTCAATTTGATAAAATTACAATTTGACCCCAAAAATATAAGAAAATTTCAGAATGGTCCCTAAGAGAAATATTAGTATTCAGATTGGTTTGATGGATAATTGAAGCTCATTTGATGGATTAATATCAATTTTACAAATTGTGTACTTTGGAATCTGATTTCGGAAGAAACCTTTGTTTTAGGTTTTTGCGAAGAAATGGATAGTTTGATTCAAAAACACATAGGGATTATGAGTTGAACACTTAGATATATTATTAAACTTATTTTACTTCTTTTGAGTCATTTTTGAGTATATCTTCTTTTATATATATTCAGATAATCCCGATATTCAACCTGCGGGACATCAGTAGGATTTCGTCAACACTCTGCTTCTGAACCTTGTTTGCTCTTAAGACAGGTGAGTGGATAATATTTAATATGCATGAGAAATAGTATAAATATTTGAATTTGCTAGTATGAATTGGATTATGCTTTTTGATAATATATACCTTGATTATATTCTTGATACGATAAAGCATAATCATTTGTTGAATATATGTTCTTGATATGAGCCCATATCTGTTTGTGAATTGATAGCTCCTCATTTGATTGATATCATGAGTTGAGCCTTGAGATATGAATATGTTTGTTTGAATATCAGATATACCTATGGTATGCCAGTCAGAATACCCATGCTAACAGGGTAGTGTTAGCCTTTGTGCACATCGTATCTGAAACCCTAGTTGGTCGGGGGAGTCACCAACCTGTGTGGACTGATCATCCCACAGTACGGAGCCTCATGCTCACTGCATTCTGATTTTCTGACGAGCTTTACCTATAATATGTTTGTTATGACCTATTGAGAACCTATCATATGTTTGTTATGACCTATTTGAGAAACTTGTTGTAAGAACTTTGAGCCGATTCGATAATATACTTCTCATTGCTATATTATCTCGTATGTGTATATTGGATATTATCTACTCACTGAGTTGTTGAACTCACTCCCTCATTATTTATCATTTTCAGGGTCGTAGCTTGCTAGCAGGTCATTTTTGTCCTACTCTTGGAACCTGCTATTTTGGTTGTACTTGATACTTTTGTTCTTATGTCTAGTTAGTGCTCCACAATTGTAATTGTATATAATCAACTCTTGTATTAAGACAATCGAATTATGTTATAAAGTTTACTTTGATATTTCCGCTGCGTTAAATTCTGAAGTTGAATGATAAGTTTGTGTGTAAGTTTGGGTTCGCATAGGTGTGGAACCTTGGAGGGGGACCATGCCTATGTGCCGGTCACGGATCCGGGAATCGGGTCGTGACAACATTCAATATAAATCTTTGTAAGAATTTCGGGCGAAAATTCAGAAATGCTTTAGCATATTCCTTAACTATATTAAATAGCATACAACTGAGTTGAAAACAACATATTCGACTTCATAACTTAACACAAATATTTTAAGCATATTTCTTAATCATTTTAAATAGCATACAACTGAGTTGAAAACAACACACTCGACTTCATAACTTAATTATAGCACACATCAGTAATGTAACTACAATCATCATTCTTCAACTTGACTAGGATGTTGCCTTTCTCTTTAACTAGGATTTTTGAAGTATCTTCAAATAATACCTGTCTTTGTATGGTCTCATCTAGATTACTAAAGAGATCTCCTTGTCCACATATATAATTGTTAGATCCAGAATCTAAATACTACACAACCTCCTGAATTTTTCCTAGTCCTTATTGGACAAATAAAGCAATTGATCCTCTAATGATGTAACTCTACTACAGCTCCTCTAGTGGTATTTCTACGACCTCTTTTTCTAAATCCTATATTCCAAGATCTTCTTTCTTGGAATCATTGGAACCCTTCTCTTCCTTGTTAGTTTCTTCCTATATTCATTTGTTGAAATCCCTCTTTGCTCATATTTGTCTACAATTCTAATTGCAAGGCATGCTTTATCACCTTATCTTTATTTATTTTTATAGTCTTTTATTCATGAGCTTATAAAGAGCCCATCAGCACACCCACCATCAATGTGTCCACTACTTTGGGTTCTTTAATGGCAACAAAATAATCAAATTTTAGATCTAGGGATCTCAAAATTTCCTCAGCAATGCAAGCATATGTTAAGGCCTTTCCATTTTGTCTCATCCAATTGACTATTATCATAATTTTGTGTGATAATCAAAAATAGATTTTGAGGATCTCACTTGTAATTATTCAAATTTACCTTGCAAAGATTGAAGAAGAATTTTCTTGAAAATGTCAGAACCTTTTTATTTTTGTTGGAGAGCCTCCCATATGTCTTTTGAATTTTCAATGGAAACAATGATCTTAAACATGACTTCATCAAGACCTTGATAAATGGCTCAGCTCGGTGTGGTAGCGGCTTGGCTTGATGATGAGGATTGGCTTGACAGCTCAAATATGGCGCATGTGTGTCTCAATCGTTGTCTACCTTTAAGTGTGTGATTTGCGCGTGGCTAACAATATAGAAATTTCAGGAGGCACGTATAGCTCAACGCTTACTCCAATTAGGCTTATTTTTGCACAATTGAGTTCGTATTGAAGAGTTTTGCATTGTGGAATGACCACAATTTGTTTTTGACAAACATGAAAATTCGAGTGTATCCTAAAAATTTCACTATTTTTGACAAACGGGTTTTGATACCAATTGTTGGTGGGAGAAACCACTGATAATAGCTTTAAAACACACATTGTTTTATTTCAACAACAATAAGTTTTAGCACACTGCTAAACTCTCCCTCTTTTCTTTATAATTTTTCTCTCTACTTTCTCCCACAAAATTCACATAAACTAAGCTTCTTATTTATACACAAAACATTAGCTTGAAAGAATAGACTTGAATGTAAACAACAATAAGTGTGTGAAATCGGCTGATAGCTACAGTCAGTGGCCATGGTTGATAGTCGTAATTGGTGTTGACCGGTGGTTATCATTCTTAATTTCTGTAGATTTAGATTACACCAACCCATCGCACAACCAAAACCAGCAGCACAGGAACAAAAAACACAGCAATGAAAACATCCAAGAACTGTCACTCACCCTTTCTCAAACCAACGGTAGCAACCATCATTTTCCCTTTACCCATGACGCCCAGAACCATCATTTTCCCTTTACGCTCACGGTCATAAGACTTCTTCCCAGCCACAACCCACACTTAAACAGCCTCTCGGCTAAACATCCATAGACCCAAATACCATCGACCCGAAATCTACCAGCCCCAAGCCAGCCTCCCTCTCCTAGCAGTTCTCCACCCCATCCAGTGTAAAACAATCAAATGATAATGTGATAATGTCCAAATGCTCGAAAACTTTCCTCTAACTAAATTAGTTCTAGCCAAACGTTGTTTGATAATGTCCAGATGTTCTCAAGTCCAAACCTTAGATCCTTTTATTCCATGAAATACCCTACATGGATGATTATACATATATGTATTATTGTTAAGATTGTGCAGCGAGTTATTAAGTTGTTGATAATTGTAAGGATTCCAATAATCATATTTAAACCAATTTATGATGAGTGAAGAAGATCCTTGCATGCAGCTAGCTAATACAGATGATTTCTTTTACAGTTAAACAAATGTTTATGAGAGAGCAACCAAACGGATGAAAAAGACTAATTAATATGGAGGTAACAAGCAGCATGAACACCGATAGTTAAACAACCAACAGTGAGTGATATTGTTGATCAATGCTTATCCTTTAAGTTGAATTGATCCTGGCCTGGTGCAGCTATACCTCTTCCTAATCTTCTGCAGCATTTTGATCTCTTACTACTGAATTGGTGTCATGAGTACATGTGATTGCTGGCATCTGTTTAATTAGCATCTATTTTCTTAGTCTATTCTACGATTTATTCGTGTAAAATTAAATTCAATCAAACTGGAGAGTGTGGGCCATCAGCATAGCATTTCTCCGAGGGAAGAAAGTTCGACTTGGACCCTCGGATTAGATGCTAATATGCTACTATAAAAGCTAAGATTATTCCGATTATATATGAGTTGTCAAGCCTGGTGTTCATAACTTGGGGAAGTTCATGACACTGCACCAATGAAACAATATTAGTGACAAAGAAGGAATTCAATTCCATGAATTAACACAAAGGTTATTCCACATCCACATTCCACTTAGCAAGGAGAAGCACAAGCTAAAGAACATATAAAGCACCAAAGTGCCAATTAGAACATGAAGCAAAACTATGTGGCTAGGTAGTTATCATAACTTTGCATAAATCAAAGACAAGTTCTAGATTCTAACTTTTCAACAAGTAAAGACGATGGATAGTCAAATTTTGCAGTCATGAAGTCGATAGGTTCTGTGTACAGCTTCGGGAAAGGGGAGATAGCTTTCAAATCCTTATGACTGAGGATAGTATACTTTGTCTGCGTAATCGTCAAGATTAACAAGATAGCATAATTCTGATCTAAAGGAGAAGTTATTATTGAGGATTGGGATAGCGAAATATCTAAACGGAGACAGTGGTATTTTGTAAGATTTTGGAATATATTCTTCAAAACCAATAAAAATTAACATACAAAATTAAACTTATTAGAATAAAAAATTAAATGAAATGAGATAGTGTAATAATGGTGCACTATAAAACATTAAAACAAGACTAAAAGAAAAGTCTTGCGGAAAGGAGCAAAGCATACCAATCAAAAGTGAAACAACACAACTCTCGACAAAGCCAACCTATTTATAGAAACTAAAATTTTGAAAATAATATTAAAAATAAGAGGTAAATTCAATCGATGGAGTAACATTTCATTAATATCATAGAAATTATATATTTTAACTCTTATGTGATTAAAAATTATGGTTCATTCTGTTAAGGAACCATCTCACCTAAAAGCTTAAGCTTGTAAGTGAGGCCCCATAATATGATTTATATTATTCTCTAACACACCCCCTCAAGTGAAAGCCCTTTGGGCTTGAAACTTGCACAGACCCACATCACCTTGTGCTTGGTTTTTATCAAATAGAATGGGGGTGGTGAGATTCGAACTCGTGACCGCTGGGTCAACAAGGCTCTGATACCATGTTAAGGAACCATCTCACCTAAAAGCTTAAGCTTGTAAGTGAGGCCCCATAATATGATTTATATTATTCTCTAACACATTCTATGTATAGGCCACTCATTTTTGCCCAACTCATGGGCGCATATTCCTTTAATAAATCAGAATTTTGACTGATACCTTAATACAGTTCATCTTTACTTGCTTTGTCAGCCAAGTACTAAATACGCACACTATTCCACGTCACTGCGAGGATCTTGCACAAGGCATCTGCAGAGATGGGCTAGCTAAATTAATGAGTACGAAGCACATATCTTTATCATCTAATGGAGCTCGCTTTATTCCTCTTTATTTATAACATGGACACTTGTTCTATCAAAATGTAGACCAAAATACTGCACCATATTCTTACAAACCGATGGAAAAATTACACTTTCATTTTAACCACACATTTATTTATTTATTATATATACGTATAATTTTAACTCTTACTGTGATCTCTTGCTCATTAAAATTCTTATATAATGTTAAAAAAACATTTTAAACTATTAAAGAGATCCAAGAAATAGTATCATGTTAGCTCTCTATCAACGTAAAATAACAAAGAATATATAAGAAGAACGAAATGATGTCCCTATGGCTTGTTCATGAACGTGAAACACAAATTTTGATTCTATGCATCTTCAAAGTCGCAGTGCAATAAAAGTAACTATGTACGGAAAAACAAATGAAAACATCTTGTATTATAGTTGTTTTCATTGTGGAACCAAAAGGGTTTCCTTGTTGACTTTTTTTTTAACATTATATAACATTCGAATGAAATCTCTTTTAATATATAATAATCGAGAGGATATAGACGGATTGTGGGTTAATTCCATCGCCTTCCGCGAGAACATGGAGAGGGATTCTGCAACCACAAAAGAACGCAAATATATTTTTTAGACTCGCACTATATATGCTTTTACTTTTCTCAGGTGCGAACTGAGCACAAAAAGAATTAAAGGACAATTTTGTCATAAACGTGAAACACAATTTCATATTCTTTGCTTCTTTAAAGTCGCAGTACAATAGTAGTAACTATGTACGGAAAAACAAATGAAAACATCTCATGCTATAAGTGATTTTTGTATTGTAAACTACAAACTACAGCTGGAAATTTTGTCTAGATTCTTCCATTTAGATTAGTTATAGTTAAGAAGGCTATAAATAGCCATGCAACCTTCACTTGTCATGCTAAGCTTAAAACCTTTGTCCTAAAACTCCCCTCCTTGTATCAATTATATCTCCAATCAACTAAGTTTTTTTTTTGCCTCGGAAGTGGGCATTAGAGTCTTTATGGCTACTATGAATTCATTGCAATCTATCCCTGTGCCACTTCCCATCTTTGATGGTACCGACTATGATTTGTGGGAAACAAAAATGAAGACACTCTTCAAGTCTCAAAACCTTTGGGACATTGTTAACGAGCCACAAAATACTTGTATTTCAAACGAGGCACAACGAAAGGATGCTAGCGCCCTTTATTTAATTCAACAATCACTAGCTCAAAATGTTTTTCGAAGGATTACTAAAGCTAAAACAGCAAAGGAAGCATGGGATATGTTACGGCAGGAGTTTCTCGGTGATTCTAAGGTACGCAACATTCAACTCCAAATACTATCATGGAAGAATTAAATTAAAGTAGTGGTAAATCAAATGTGATCTTTACGAGAAAATATTATTAATCGAAGGGTTATTGAAATATTTCTAGTCAGTCTTCCAAGAAAATGACTATATAATTACTACTATTGGAAATCAAAATTAAGACTAATGGGTTCTTTACAAGCAGGCACATGAGAAAAGACTAAGTAGATATAAGGTCTTAGAAATCTAGACACAATAGCTCCCGTTGAGTGTATTAATGATCGGTCTTGCGAGTTAATATATTTTTTTGCTTCGGATTTCACGTAACTGTTTATTAGTATGAGTTGACATTGTACATTAACAACTAATAATTACTTACATAATCTCACGCAGGGAGAAAAGAAGAATTCTATCCAGGCTAAAACTTGGGATACAGCCATGAGAGGAGATTGGGAAAGCTTGATTGACTCCTATCGTGACGAGGAAAATCTCAGAGGTCTTTCCTCTCCAGTTACGCACACTTTGGATACTGTCCTTCATCTAGCTGTGCACAGCATGAAAGAGGAGCCACTTAAAAAATTACTTGAAATCATGGAGATAAGAGAATCGCCTTTAACTGCTGATGAGAGGGAATTTCTCAAGAAAAAAAACAAATTTGGAAATACGGCTCTTCACGAGGCAACCATCTATGGCAATTATGAGGCTGTAAGACTCTTGGTAGAACGTTATCCACGCCTGGTTGCAATGGAAAATAACTTCGGTGAAACCCCATTGTTCACAGCAGCTGGATTTGCTGAGACAGAAATAGTACTGGAGTTTTTAATCGGATCCGGTCTAAGACAATGCTTGGGTGATGATGGCCGCCTATTATCAATTCACAGAGAGCGAGAGGATGGGCTGTCCATCCTTAGCGCTGCTATCATAGGGCAAAAGTTTGGTAACAATTTCTGTCTTCATAGAATTCTCATATATAAAAAGTATACATATATAAGATATATTATAATTTTTGTCTTCCTAATTTCATAAATGCAGAAACAGCTTTACTGTTGCTAGAAATGGATACATCGCTCGCCAGCTCGAAGGACAAGAATAAAATATCTACTCTTCAACTTCTAGCCGAAATGCCAACTGCTTTTAAGAGTGGATCAGTTCCCATGGGCATATTTAAAAGATTCATCTACAATCGTATGCCCACTCCAACCGCATCACTAGACCTTGCAATATTGCCTACATATTTCTTGGTTGAATACCATGGGCGTACACATACATATATATCTAACAATTTGAACTCCAAATTATGTTGCAGGCCTTCCTGATCCAAGTCCCTGCGAGGTAAAATCAAAGGCAGTTAGTTTGAAGGGAGATCTTGAGAGCGGTCAGGGGAGGTACTCAACTATTTAAAGATCAGGGATGTGGCTCGGAGAAGAATCAAAGAGGCGGCCTACTCAACTATTTAAAGATCCCTACAGGTATAGACCACAAATGAGGCCATGCAGTTCTTTTTGTTTCAAAGTTAGATGGTACTATTTGTATATCAAGATTAGACCCACTTCTACAATGCAATGAAACACATTTCATTCATGTCAACATTAAAGAATCATAAGAATTTTAAATCACGTGGCATGACCCAATATTTGAATATTACTGAATTGAGATTACATCTCGTTGTCACTTAAAAAGGTGTATTAGTGAATTAATATAAAGTTATTTTTAAGATAATAGTTTAAACTTTGACTATCTCAATTTATTTACGGACATAATCCTTATGCTTGAAACAAATGTGATTCGATTTTATGAAGAGGTTTTGGTTCACATCTAATTATTAGATGCAAATAATCCTTGTGAGTCATCAGAGATAGAGCCTCTTCCTCAAAGAGCTAAATAAACTCTCAATAAATATCCAACAAAAAATATTATGTGGTTCACTCATATAGTGGCACGACTTAATCAGATGCATTTCTTCTAGCTTCGATGTCTTCTTTTGTTAATGTTTTGTTTTCAATATGATAATTAATTGTGCTTCCACTAAATTTAGCATTAACTATCATTATTAACATTTCTTTCCATTTCATAATAATGTAGGAGGTTGGCTAGAAAGACTCCGGGACCAGAAAAGAAAGCATGTATTTGCTTTTACACTCGCCGAAAGCCTAATAGAGAACGATAAGTCATTGACAAAAGCCACCATAACAAATAAAGAAATAAAAGGGCGAGAAATGGGTGGGAGAAAAAATAAAAAGGCACAAATCGAGCTCATTTGCAATGCAAAACACTCTGAAAAAACCCAAATTGAAATAGGTCACACTTCTGAGACGAGTCAAATAGCACAAAATTCTGTAACGCTTTCATCATTAACTACTAAGAAGGAGATGCCATTGTTTACTGCAACTAGAAGGGGAGTAAAAGAGATTGTGGATTTGATAATAAAATTACATCCTCATGCTATTGACCAGCGCGATAAAATGAATCGGAGCATTTTGGATGTGGCCGTCACGTATCGCCGGAGAAAGATCTTCGATATTATTGTGAAGGGAACAGAATTACCATTGGCTAGAATGCTTCGAGTTGTTGATAACAGCGGCAACACATTGTTGCACCATGTTGCAGATATGAAGAAAAACAGTGGAGTAACCCAGCCTGGGCCTGCACTCCAACTTCAGGAGGAGTTGAAATGGTTTGAGGTGAGCCCTTTTCATCCACTTGTGTCTCTACTTGATACAAGGTTATGCATCTCTTATACCAATCCTATTAAAACATCTGTTTCAACCAAACTATCCAATCCAATTAAGGTTTTACAAAAAACCGTTAAACTGTAAGAAATTCCACTTTGATGCTAATGATACACAGACAATGCCGCCTCTCCAAGACGCGAGTAATAACACTCGAGATTAATTAAGACATCAGCCTGAACCAGTTCTCTCAAGCAACTACTGGGGAAAAACTTTAATATTATTCACAATTAAAAATTATAAATCGTAGTTTTATATTTCTCCCAATTTTTGCAGAAAGTGGAAAAGGTCATTCCTCCTCATTATGTCCCCCTTCTGAACAAAGAAGGAAAGACTGCAAGAGAGTGCTTTGAAATAGCGCACGAGGAGCAACTGGAAAAGGCACAATTATGGATCAAAGAAACATCTCAGTCTTGTTCCACTGTAGCTGCACTTGTTTCTACTGTTGTCTTCGCTGCTGCCTATACTGTGCCCGGAGGTTCTGATGATAAGGGCAAGCCCATCTTCATCAACTCTCCCTATTTTCTGATTTTCACTGTCACTGATGTTGTCTCCTTAGCAAGCTCCTTGACTTCGCTTGTGATGTTTCTCTCTTTGTTGACCTCTCCATTTGAGCTACAAGAATTCCACACCTCTCTTCCTCGAAAACTTATTGTTGGCCTCTTCTTCCTCTTCTTTTCTGTGTTAACGAGCATGATATCCTTTGGGGCAACAATTTTGATACTCATTCAAACAGAGAGGAAGTTCACAACATTACTCCTTTCCATTGCTTCATTCCTTCCTGTCTTTGTATTTGGAATATTGCAATTCCGTATGTTCGTCTCATTTATGAGCTCTACTTTAAACATTCGCAAGATAAAATCGTCTCTTGTCACTTACCTGCCATGGGGAAAAAGGCTCCGTCAAGAAGATTAATACGGGAGATATAACTGACATATATAGAGGTTTATCCTTTTTATTGTTTTTTTGAACCTCTACCACTGATCATTATATGTTGATCAGTGTAATAGCATGTATGGTTGCTATCCAGTTTCGTGATATTTATGTGATTTTACCCTCGTCAATCATGGCCTTGAAGCCAGTAGGTATTATTATATATAGTGTGTCTTAAGTTCGTGGTTATGATTAAATGTTGAGTTGATTTTAATTGAGAGTTCCTATTACTTTTTTAATTTGTATGCATTGCTTTGTTAGAGAATAATAAAATTCATATTCTGGAATCTCACCTAATAGTTTAAGTTTTTAGATGAGATGGTTCCTTGATATGGTGTCATAGCTTTGTTGACCCAGCAGTCACGAGTTCAAATCTCATCACCCTCATTATATTTGATGAAAAACCAAGCACAAGGTAGTGTGGATTTATACAAGTTTCAAGTCCAAGAGGTTTTTACTTGAAAGGGTATGTTAGAGAATAATATAAATTATATTCTGAAATCTTACCTAATAGCTTAAGTTTTCAGGTAAAATGATTCATTGACAACTTCCATGAGGCTTGCCTTTTAGTTTTTTATTTGATATCTTAGATGTTTTACTATTACATTGTTTTATTTAAGTTTGGATTTTAACAATGTAACAAGTATTATGGGTTAGCTTCACTAGCTCGACTTCGTCCCTCGGATTTGGTGCTAATATGCCACTATAGGCAAAGCTAAGATAATTCCAATCAAGAACCTGGCGTGCATAACATGGGAATTTTTGTGACACTTCACTAATGAAACAGAATTAGTGACAGAGTCGGAATTTAATTCCATGAATCAACACAAAGGTTATTCCTCCACATCCCACTTAACATGGAGAAACACCAGCTATAAGCATCTATAAAGCAAGGTTCATTTTCAATAAAGTGTCAATCAGCACATGAAGCAAGTGAAGATGATCGATAATCCAAATGCAGTCATGAAGTCAAAAGCTCTGGATACAGCTTTAGAATAGGAGTGGCAGCTAGAATATTATACTTTGTAAGCGTAATCGTCAAGATTAACAGGATCCTGTTACAAGATAGTAGAATTCTGATATGAAGGAGAAGGTTGTTATTGAGGATTGGCATAGCAATTTGTTTTTTTTTTCAAGGAAAAAATTGCTTTCTGATGAAAGTAAACTGGTAGCTAGAAATTAGGAATAGGTCGATCGGTTGAGAAATGATCAACTGGTTTAGTTGGCGTAATACAATTCTTTTTAAGATAAGGATCTAATGCCTATAAATAGACTTGTAATCAATAGCATAATTAAAAAAGTATAAAGAAGAACTTGTAGTATGTATCTTTTAAGAAAACTCTTAATGAAAAATATTCTTCCTCTCAAATCTTATGTGTTCTGTAGTTTTGTTCTTGAAGTTTAGTTTCTACTACACCTATCTTTCTCTTTCAACCAGTGATATTAGAGCTTTTGTTTGATTATTTGAGACGGTCAATCCAAATTTCTTACTTCAATGTCCTTGTTTAACGAAGGATAACTATGAAACTTGGTGTGTTCGAGTAAAAGCTTGGCTAGTTTTTAAGACGTATTGAAATCAGTTTTAAAAAGGCTTTGAGGAGCTATAGAAGGAATAATATTGACTTTAGCTAAAAGGAGGTCATGCAAATTGTATAAAAGAATTATCAATAAGTACTCACAATCATCCACCAATATATGAATGGTACCACTTTTGATATAATGGAAAACGCAAACATTGCCAAACAAGCATGATGCTGTATATTTTTAACCTTTTTTAAATAAAATAAAAAAAGTTAAGTTAACCCTGTCGTACCCCATCGCGAGAGCGCGGCATCGCGGCGACCCTCCTTGTGAGCGGGGAAATTCATGTGGAGGTCTTATCTTTATTTTTGTGGAAAAAGGAGTCGCCACCTAGTATTATGGTTACTAGGAAACCTAAAAAAAACTGGTTTTTAAGAAATTCTAAGGCAAGGGACTGGTTGCGTAAAGGGAATGTTTTAGCACCCCTAATACGCCTAACCTAAGGTAAGCTGCTTGACCTTTTGGTTTGTTTATGATTTGTTATGGTTTTGATCTTTCAAAGAATGTGTTGGTTAAATGATGATGGTGTACTATCCCGCCGAATATTTTGGATATTAACCCCTTAGGATTTATTTATCCAAACACCGACAGTGAATAATAGCATACTATCCCTGCCGAATATTTTGGATATTGACCCCTTAAGATTTATTTATCCAGACACCGAACAGTGAATAATAGCATATTATCCCTGCCGAATATTTTGAATATTGACCCCTTAGGATTTATTTATCCAAACACCGACAGTGAATAATAAATTCCCAGAAATAAGATTTTAATATTTTTGAAATATTGGCCAATACCCTTTGGATTTTTACAAACATGTTGTAAAATCTCAAAATACAAGAAATGATTTTTCTTTGCGAAATACATGCAAAAACACATTTTCTCTTCAAACTCCAAAATAATATATATTTTTTTTATAAAGAAAAAGAATTTTTAAAATATGTTAGTGTATTGGCCGTATGCAAGAAAACAACATATTTTTTTTCTATAATAAAAATATTTTTATGCAAATTTTATATTTTTTTGTATTTTTTATTTTTATTTTGTTATTTTTTATTATTTTTTTATTATTTCCTTTTTTCCCGGGTGGGCTGCTGCCTAGCCCCATTGCCTAGGGTTGGGCTGTCAGCCCACCCTATCCTGAAATGGGCTTCCAGCCCACTTGCCTAGGCTGGCTGTCAGCCCACCACCACATTGGTCTGGGCTTTCAGCCCACCTAAACTCCTAGTGGGCTTTTAGGCCCGTTTATTTTTCTCGGTCTGGGCTCTCGAGCCACTTAACATCTAGTTAGGCTTTCAGTCCATTTTATTCTCGGGCCGAATTGGGCTTCCAGCCCAGACGGGCTGGAAGCCCGCCCTCCTCAGGGATCAGGCCGGGCAAAAAGCCCGGCCCCACCAGCCCTCTGCCCACGTGTTGGCAGCGGGCGGGGGGAAGTGAATTAATTCACTTCTTCCTCGCATGCAGTGATGTTGAAGACGATGAACAGTGGTTTTTGGAGTGTGATGAATGGCTTACATGTTAACACCTTTGGGTAGAGGAGATGGAGGTGGTTCTTCTGGTTGTGATGGCGTCGGAAATGGTGGTCTGTGGTGGCCGAAGTGGTCGTCGGAAAACTCACGGTCACGTTGCAGACGATGGGTCTGTTCTGCCAAATTCTTTCCTGAGATGATGTATGAGTTGCTGAGGAGGTAGTGGAGAGTCTGGTGACGACGGAGTGGAGTGAGGTGGCTGGAGTTGGTTGTCGGAGCTGCTGAACCGAGAGGGAGAGAGGGAGGCTTTTTCTGGTTTTAGAGAGAGAAAACGATCGACTGACCGAGAGAGAAGAGAAAAAGAAAAGGAAAAAAAGAGCTGATGATGCCGGGGCTGGTTGAAGCAAATTGCTTGAGTTTTTTACGTGATTTCTTTTTCCTCCTGATCTTTTTTCTTCCTTTTTCACTCCCCTGTTTTTCTCTTCTTTGTTCTCTGTATTTTTTCTCTTCTTTCTGCGTCCAAAATCTACTCCCCTTTTTTCGTCGACTGCATGCTGCTATTTATAGCAGAGAAAACCAACCGTTCGGCCGCCTGAATGTTTAATGCAGGGTGCCGCCGCTGAAAATTCAATGCAAGGCGCGCCTGAAAATTCAATGTCAGGCACGCCGGAACAGTGCACGCTTATGCCGGTAAATGCGGCGCAGGCACGCCTGACTAGTGCAAATTTCAAAATATATAAGAAGGTAAAAATATGATTTGGTCCCCCAATTTATAATTTCTTTAATTGCACCCAATTGGACTTAAACTTGTAATTTTATGCAATTATATCCCATCAAAAATTCAATCTCAACCTTAGCTTTGCGCTACCTTTTTATTCTGGTCCTTGGTTTCTGATTTGTGCGACTTAACTCCCAATTAACTATTAGACTCTCAATTCATTCAATTTGGCCCCCGATTTCACATAATTGGCTTAGAAAAATTCAAATCGGTCTCCGAAAATTTCAATCTCATTAATTGAACCCGAATTAAATTCAAGAACTTGATTTCTCATCGATTAAGCCTTAATAAAATTAATTTGGCTAATTTAAAATATAATCAAGTCCTTGCACTTAATTAAATCTTTCGATCAGACCCTAAATTAATTCTCAAACATAATTACACTTTTAAATCGGCCAACGATTAAATCAAATTGACCCATAAAAATATAATCATATCTTTTGACTTAATTTTTACGCAGATTTATCCGATAATAAATTACTTTAGCCTTGAATCTGCGCTTTCCTTCATTTATTGACACAAAAGAGGTACGATCGAGCTCTCGAAAACAATCAAAATTTCACCCTGATTTTCCTACCGACACTAGCCCTTTTTATTATTATTTTTTTATTATTTACGGGTAGTTTTGGGGAATGACCCAAAATTGGGTTATGACAAACCCCATATCAAACTTCATAGCAGGTTTAATAATGAAGAGTTATTTTAATAATTGTCAAATAAATATGTCAACTCCAATCGTATGCCTACTCCAACCGCATTACTAGACCTTGCAATACTGCCTACATATTTCTTGTTTGAATACCATGGAAGTACAAATACATATATATCTAACAATTTGAACTCTAAATTATGTTGCAGTGTAAAAATTCAAGAGTATATTTCTTCTTCAATCTTTCAAACTTACTTACATTAATGTTTCAGTGGAGCACTATTTATAATCTACCTTATGCTACAAAACAAAGAACATATATAAAATCCTAAGCACTAAGGGCCAAGAGCTGTTATAACTGAATTTGTTATAACAGCTTTATACACAGCTGTGTTTTAACACTCCCCCTCAAGTTGGAGCGTAGATATCTATCATGCCCAACTTGTTAATTGCACCGTGAAAGACTCTTCCTAAAACTGCTTTTGTGAGTACATCAGCCAACTGATCTTCTGACCTTACAAACGGAAATTGTATGATTTTCCGATCAAGGTTTTTTTTAATAAAATGTCTGTTGACTTCAACATGTTTGGTACGATCATGTTGTACAGGGTTGTGTGCAATTTCGATGGCTGCTTTATTATCGCAGTATAAACTCATGGATGACTCGCAATTAACTCCCAATTCCTGTAACACATGCTTTATCCATAACAACTCGCACACACCATGAGCCATACCTCGGTATTCTGCCTCCGCACTTGATCTGGCGACCACTTTCTGTTTCTTGCTTCTCCAGGTTACAAGATTACCTTCTACAAAGGTAAAGTATCCTGACGTCGATCTTCGATCTGTCTGATCTCCTGCCCAGTCTGAGTCTGTGTACCCTTTAATTTCACGAACTTCATTTTTCATGAATAGTAGTCCTCTTCCTGGTGCACTCTTCAAATATCTTAAGATCCGATATACTGCTTCCATATGCTCCTCTCCTGGTGAGTGCATGAATTGGCTCACCACACTGACTGCATATGCTATGTCTGGTCTCGTATGTGATAAGTATATCAGTTTCCCGACTAACCGTTGGTAACGTCCTTTATCTGCTGACGTTTGATTCTCAGACTCTCTTAGCTTGTGGTTCATCTCCATCGGTGTAGCAGTTGGTTTACATGCCAGTATTCCGGTTTCTGTTAATAAATCTAACACATACTTTCGTTGTGATAGACATATCCCAGTTCTTGACCTTGAAACTTCAATCCCCAAGAAATACTTCAGCTGTCCCAAATCCTTCATTTCAAATTTCGAAGCTAGAAATCGTTGTAGCGATTTTCTTTCCTCTAGATCATCTCCTGTTAGGACCATGTCATCCACATACACTATCAATGTTGTAGTTTTCCCTTCCCTGTGTTTTATAAACAAAGTATGATCAGAGTTACTTTGTTTATAGCCGAATTCCTTTATTGTGGAGGAGAATCTTCCAAACCAAGCACGGGGTGATTGTTTTAGACCATATAACGCCTTCTTCAACTTGCATACCTTGCTTATACTTGGGAATTTACCTTTAGCTCCGGGTGGTAAATCCATGTAGACTTCTTCTTCAAGGTCTCCATTGAGAAAGGCGTTCTTGACATCAAATTGCTGCAATGCCCAATCTCGGTTTACCGCTAGAGCTATGAGGATGCGAATGGTGTTGATTTTTGCAACTGGGGCAAAGGTCTCCTGATAGTCTATTCCATATCTCTGTGTATATCCCTTTGCCACTAACCTTGCTTTGTACCTGTCTATACTGCCATCCGCATTTAGTTTAACTGTGAAGACCCATTTGCATTCAACGGTCTTCTTCCCCTCAGGTAGTGGACACAACTCCCAAGTGTTATTCTTTTGGAGTGCTTCCAGTTCTTCGTTTATTGCCACCGTCCACTTTGGATCTGCTAATGCATCCTGTACATTACTAGGAATAGATACAGTAGATAATTGATTAACAGTTAATGCATACGAACATGACAACCTATGGGAAGAGACATAATCATTGATTGGGTATTTAGTCTTATTTTTCGGATCAGGTTCATATTGTTTTTTCGGGACTCCTCTATTTGACCTCAGGGGGTATTTATTTACTCTATTTTCAACAATAACAGGAATTTTGTTATCAAAAATAGGAAGGATAGGATTTTGATTTACCTGAGGAAGGACATTCTGGGTTGATTCTTCGGTTAATGGTGTAGACATTTGCAACTCTGATGATAAATGGGGGTTATTGCTCGGGAGATTCTGATCAATGCTGGGCTCCAAATTCTCACTGTTGCAAGGAGCTACATTATTTTCCCTTGTTTCGTCAGAACAATTCTCAACCATTCTTCCATTTTCCTTTACTTCAAATAGATTGTCATTCTCTTCATTGTTTCTCTCCCCCTGAAGAGATGACCCAGAAGCTCCCCCTGAGTAATAGGGTTCCATTTCATGAAAGGAGGTATCCAAGGTCACATGTAACTTTGGGTGTAGAGGATCATAACACCGGTACCCTTTCTGAAATTCGGAGTATCCAACAAAAACACACTTCTTCGCACACGGGTCCAGTTTATTCCGTAGAACCTTAGGAATGTACACATAGACTGTACATCCAAAAATTCTCGGTTCTAGGTTCGGTAAATGAGGGATGGATAGCAAGGATTCCATTTTTTGTTGAGGAGTCTGAAAATGGATAACACTGGATGGTGTGCGATTTATCAAGTAGGCTGCCGATTTCACTGCTTCCCCCCAATAAAACTTGGGCATATTCATGCCGAAAAGTGAGGCGCGGACGACTTCCATAATTTGTCTATTTTTCCGCTCGGCTAGACCATTTTGCTGTGGAGTGTAGGTGCATGAAGTTTGGTGTCGAATTCCATGATTGCCCAAGAATATTCCTAAAGTTTTATCCATAAACTCCGTACCATTATCTGATTGCAGTGTACGAATCGGCCTCTGGTATTGGTTTATCACCATTTTATGAAATTCCTGAAAAGCTGTACTTACATCGCTCTTATTCTGAAGGAGAGAAATCCAAGTCATCCGGGTACACTCATCAATAAATGTAACAAAATAACGAGCATGTGAAAATGACGGGACCTTTGCAGGACCCCAAACATCAGAATGAATAACTGCAAATGGCTCTAAGCTTTTATTCAAACTTGGTAAATAAGGGATACGGTGGCTTTTGGCCAGTTCACAAATTTCACATTTGAACTCTAAATTACTGATATTTGAGAACAGAAGTGGTTTTAGTTTCTTAAGATACCCAAAAGATAGATGTCCGAGCCTTCGATGCCATAACCATACGAGTGCTTCAGCTTTGTCCTTATTGTTTGCCTGATGTGTCTAACTGAGTTTCCCCCCCCCCCCCTTTTTCGGTTAACTCCAGATAATAAAGATTATCTCGTCTAACACCATAACCAAGAATCTTCCGAGTCAGAATGTCCTGAAATACACAAAAGAAAGGCCAAAATGTTACAGTACAGGAAAGGGTAAAAGTAATTTGGCTAACCGAAAGGAGGTTGTATTCGAGTGATGGAACAACAAGAACAGTATCCAGGGTGAGGGAATCATTCAAAATTACGGATCCGGCTCCGGTAATCGGAGACGTACTACCATTTGCGGTACAAATAATGGACTGGGAGGAAGTTTTTGACGAATGTAAGATACCAGGATCTTTAGTCATATGTTCGGATGCACCTGTATCAATAATCCAAGAACTATTCTTAGTAATAATAGAGAGTGCACAAGTTTTACCAATTATACCTGGATGAGCCACAGTCGCTGTGGGCTGTGCTAGGTCTGATTCCGTCAGATGAACCCGAGTTTTTCGGATATTTTTCCGAGGTTTTTTCGTAAAGTCCCACCATTCCGGGTAGCCAATAATTTCAAAACATCTTTGTTTCGAATGTCCCGTTTCACCGCAGTGAGAACACATCAGTCCACCCGCATTTTTGTATTTTTGGTCAACCCGGTCAGCCCGGTCAACCCGGTCAACTCGGGCAGCCCGGTCAACTCGGGCAGCAGGTGCCCTAAAGGCATCCCGCCTGCCCACTGCCCCGTCAGCCCTAAACTCATCTTCTCTCCCACCAAGCTCCTGCCTCTCAAAGAACGATCGGGCAGCCCCCGTTCGTTCTTCCCTCCCCTGCTCCCCCATCGGCCGATGGTGCCTTGTCACCATCACCGAGTGCTCAGGGAACCCAGGGGGACCTCCATCCATGACTTGTTTCTGCGACTGTTCTCTCCGAACACAAGCATAGGAACCCTCTAGGTCTAGCTGTGGATCCTTTCTTAGGATCTCCCCACGGATTTGCTCAAAGCCAGGGTCAAGGCCACTTAGGAAGATGTGGACCCTGAGCTGAGCCATGGCTGAGTGGTTGTGAATGATGCCGTCGACTATCCTGGCCTGAGGTGCAGTCCGGCCGTCGATTTCTTGGAAGATGGCAACGAGCTCGGTGTAATAACTGGACAGTGGTCGTCCATTCTGACGAGTATTGAACGAGCGTTGATTAAGCTCGAAGAGGCGAGTTGCATCGGAGCCGTCGTAGAAGGTTTGCCCGACGGCGTCCCAAATCTCCTTGGCCGTCGGGAGGCAGATGAACCTCTCCATCAAGGACGGGGTCATCGAGTCAATTAGCCAACATTTGACTCGATGATTCTCGGTAACCCAAGATTCCAGTCGTGGGTCGCCTGATTCCGGCTTCGCAGTGTCTCTGGTAAGGTATCCCAACTTGTTTCTAGCTCCGATTCTCATTTCTATGAGTTTTGACCATAACCTAAAATTGGTTTCGTTTAGGATAATGTTCGATGTGAATGCTGAATTGTCTGTGGATGGGGTCATTGAGGTGAGTGGATTCGTGGAATTAATTTCCATTTTGTTGTGATTTGGGTTCTGTGAAGTCTGGGATGTTTGGGTTGTTTGTTGTGTTTCGGTTTGAATTTGGGGCTAGGGTTCTTTGGGAAAAAATTGGCTGATTGAACAGTAGGGTTCTTTGAAAAGTAGAGGTTTCGAGATGGGATGTAATTTCTGGGTTTCTGGGGAAAGGTTTGTGGGTGTTTGGTTTCTGGGAAAATCTGGGTTTCTGGGGAAAATTTTTGTGTTTGGTTGCTGGGAAAATCTGGGTTTTCTGGGGAAAATTGTGGGTGTTTGGTTTCTGGGAAAATCTGGGTTTCTGGGGAAAAATTCGGGTGTTTGGGTTCTGATTTGAACAGTGTGTGTTCAATGAACAGTAATACGGGCACTGTAGCCTTCGAAAAAAAAAATCAAATTCGAAAAAAGCTTTAGATCAGCTCTGATACCATGTAAAAATTCAAGAGTATATTTCTTCTTCAATCTTTCAAACTTACTTACATTAATGTTTCAGTGGAGCACTATTTATAATCTACCTTATGCTACAAAACAAAGAACATACATAAAATCCTAAGCACTAAGGGCCAAGAGCTGTTATAACTGAATTTGTTATAACAGCTTTATACACATCTGTGTTTTAACACAGGCCTTCCTGCTCCAAGTCCCTGCGAGGTAAATTCAAAGGCAGACAAGGAAGACAATGGGAGATGTTGAGAGCGGTCGGGGGAGGTACTCAGGAGATCTGGGATGTGGCTCGGAGAAGAATCAAAGAGGCGGCCTGCTCAACTATTTAAAGATCCTTACAGGTATTGAACACAGATGAGGCCATGCAGTTCTTTTGGTTTCAAGGTTAGAGGTTTATCCTTTTTATTGTTTTTTTGAACCTCTACCAATATTGATAATTATATGTTGATCAGTGTAATAGCATGTATGGTATGGTTGCTATCCAGTTTCGTGATATTTACGTGGTTTTACCCTCTTCAATCAAGGCCTTGAAGCCAGGATGTATTGTTATATATAGTTTCTTAAGTTCGTGGTTATGATTACAAGCTGAGTTGATCTTTAATTGAGAGTGCCTCTAATTAGTTTTTTATTTGGTATCTTAGATGTTTTACTATTACATTGTTTTCTTTAAGTTTGGATTAATTTTGACAATGTAACAAGTATTATGGGTTATTTGTTTTGTTTTATTTAATGATAAGGAGTTTTGAAGTACCATTTGATTTTATTGCTTCGAGGAATATAATATTTTTGGAACTAGTGAAATGGTGCATAATTTTATATAATTTATTTTATACTATGTATGTTCTGAGACTTAGCACGGGTGCAGTGTGCTCCAGGATTTAGCTTGTGACAATATATATTCTTCAAGACAGGCATTTTAAGTAAGGAAGCTCGATCTATTGGGTGAAGCCTAAATACACTATAAGAATTCTTCGACAATACTTTGAAAATAAATTAAATGTACTTACCAAATCACTAAATATCACTTTGCAATATACACTGTGTTCCTGCAATGCACAAATCTTGACTTGATTTCACAAATAAATCATCATATCAAATTTGCATGTTATTGCTTGTATGCAATTTGCATTTCTGTTTAACAATTTTTGGACGCATACGATTCTATAGCATGTATGGTCACCTTATCTTGCCTGAGTTATCAATATTGTTATAGTGGAATAAGGTTGCAACTAATCCTGATGCCATTAGTAGTTTGATATCCTTTTTGCTACCAACTTCACACAATAGAACATTGATAATATATGTGGTTCATGCAGATATACGCAGAAATGATTGAAAATGTCATGGTTGATGCTCGCTCAACTGGAAAATATTATCACTGTAAGTTTGTACATTGATTTTCTTTTTCAAATAAATTCCTATTATCTGTTTAATGAATATGTAGAGAAGATAAATTCTAATATTATCTAATTGCAGTTGATGTGTCCTCAGATATAGAATTGTGCAGATGGCTATTTACATCATGCTATCATTTGACACTTGCTTCTCCATTTCCCCGCAGTTGCTTTATAATTGTTATCCAGATAACTTTATTTTCTTTGCAACTACACAACTGAGAACTGATCCTGTCTTCATTGCAATGGGCTATGAGGAATTTGCTTTTTCCATACTTGCTCAAATGTGCTCAAGCATGTTATACACATTACTGATTGTTAAAGTAATGCTTGTTCATAATCTGTGTTTGCTGCAGTTGTCCGGCTTATGGGACGTGCAGCTTCTCACATTACTTTGGAGTGTGCCTTGCAAACTCATCCAAACATCCACCATCATTGGAGAAGAGCTGCTTCTTTTAATATGATACTTTAGTTTTGAATATTTGACCGGCTGAGTTTGTTTAACTGGTAATTTATCAGTATATCAGTATCTCTGTGGGAAAAAGCTTGGTTCCATTGTTGATTACTGCTCTGGACTTTTTCAAGTTTTAAGTACCTTGTTTTCCTTCTTTGTTGTATCAAATTATGATCCCCATTTTTTGTTAATTAACTCTTCCAAAGTGATTCCCTGGCCTAACTCATTAGTAATTAATGCTCAAGCTGATCTGGGAAAGTTGACATTGCGTGTAGAAAAGCTCCTGGGCCAAATCGCTTTTGTAATTCTGCAGTTCAGTTATGTTCATTGTAGAAAAACTTCCCACATACATTCTCTTACCCTGTTTTATCTTGTTGCAGGTTGCTGCTAAGAAACTGACGCTGAAAAATGTTAAAGATTACATAGTAAATGTAATCTGTAAACGCTCTGATCTTGGATATAATTATGGTGTGATTATTATTCCTGAAGGTTTAATTGATTTCATTCCTGAGGTAAGTTGCCTTTTCTGTAACTTTAGTGGCAGTCTCAATTTTTTTTCTTTTTTTGAGCACGATGTTCATTTTGATTCTACAGCTATCCCCGTTCAATCAATCATATTTATTGGATGTTTACCTCTTGTAATTTTGATTCTAAAGCTATCCCCGTGTCAATTAATTTCATGTCTGATTTCAACCATTTTATTAAGCGGGCATCATTATTCATAACTCTGTTTTTACCTTCAGGTTGCCAAAATTGAGACCGAGAAAATGGCTTTTCAAATGGTTGAGACTGAGTTGGAGAAGAGGAAGCAAGAAGGTTCATACAAAAGCCAACAGTCCCACTTCTTCGGGTAATTATAAAAATTAACTAAAAATAACATCTCCATTATGATTCACTGTTTCCTCTGTCCAATAATATTACATGATCTGTTTGAAGACATTGCTCCTATCCTGGAATGCAATGGAAAGATTAGTGCGTGATTTGTTATAGGTTTCCTGATACTTGGTTTGTACTGCTCAGGTATGAAGGAAGATGTGGTTTGCCCACAAACTTTGATTCTACGTACTGCTATGCTTTGGGCTATGGTGCAGTAGCTCTCCTTCACAGTGGAAAAACAGGGTTGATATCATCAGTGAGTGATTCTATCCTTCTAGTTTTTTTTTAGTGGTACCGGACTTACTAAAATGTTGTGCTACTCGTGACTTATTGTAACATCAAAGTTCTGGAACTACCGATTTAGTATTTTAATTTGATAATGTGAAGATGGCCAACTTAGGTGTCGGAATTTGAGGTTGGCAGGGGTGAATTGAAATAAGTGAAACTTTAGAGGCACTTAAGGTTATAATTACAAGGGATTATAAGAACATAGACTCAATTGAAATTTATCAAATCCCAATTGAAAAAACATAATCTCACCTAGACGTGGCATCGTTTGACATTGAGAAAGAGAATGTAAATGACATGTCGTTCATTCTCTATTTTGATAGTTTAGCTGACCGAGTTGACAACTACAAAAGCATGAATATAGATTTTAATGCTTGAAATAGAACCATCTCACCTTAAAGCTTAAACTTATAAGTGAGGTTCCATAATATGATTTATATTATTTTCTAATAGATTTTAATGCCCGAAGAAGAGAGCGTGATGAAAGGTTTTTTCCTATTGTTTGTGTCTTGACTTTTAGAATGAATAAGTTTTGAACTGACAAGATAAGAATCTTCTTATCAAGGAGGAATTTTCTAAAACCTTAGACATATCATAGTTAGAAAAAACAACAAGAGATGCATTTTACCTGGGTGAGGTGTTTTAGAGGCGATACATCCTTTTAATTCATAATTCCCTCCTTATCTAAACTGGACCAATAGATTTCCTAATTACTGTAATACAAATTACAAGTAGTGACTTTCATTTCCTTTCATTAATAAAAGGGAGAATTCCTTGTTCTTTCCGCCGACACCTTGTCACAATAGATCCCGCCCTGGAAGGACGGTTGACGTGACATCACAAACATGCAATATTTATCACTGCTTTTATTTATTTATTTAAGTATTTTAAGTTTGTACTCCATAGGGACCCAAGTGGTCACCATAAGAAACAGATCCAGGAAATGAAAACATTCGAAGAAACACAGAGTCAAAGCAATCAAAACTCTCTTATCTCCAACACTCTGATTCGTTCAAGCTTTAACGCATGCCATTGGCTTGTTCAACATTGTTGTTTGTTTACTGAAACTTTAATGTTTTTGACTTCGTGCTTCACGGCAGGGGCAAGAATTTGAATTAAAGGTTAGTGATCCTATGCGTGTTTAAAGTTGTAGCGCTGCAATAATGTAAGAGAACAATTAAAGGAAAATGGAAAATGAGGAAGAATTCACTTTCTGCTTTTTTGCTCGTTTATTATTTTAGAAGCAAGAATTTGAATCTCAATTTCAAGCTGCAATATAATCGTTTAAAAAATGCAATACAGTTTCCTAATCCTGAACTAAGGAAAGAAATCGGACATAAATCTGATTTTAATATATTTTATTTTTATAGTGATTAATTAATCAAGCTATAAAGGTACAAGAAGCAGAGTAACAATATATACCTTTGAAGGAAATAGAAAGTATTAGTTAATTATTTAAAAAGAAATTGAAAGGTAAGGAGCGTGCTGAACGTTTGGAATATTTAAAAGCTGATATAAAATTAATATTTATGTAAAGTTTTTAAGTATGAATATTGTTAATCTCAACCCGTCTAAAATATATGTCTGTGTAATATTACATATATGCATATAATATTCCAATTTTTTAATCCAATATAACAAATGCATACCTTAATATTAATAATATATATATATATATATATATATATAGCATTTATAATTTTACCATTCAATATATGTATGCATACCTCAAATATACATATATTATTCCTTAATTTTATGCTAAATAATAAATTTACTATTTTGACATGAATAATTAAGCACCTTTATAAACAATGCTAAATAATTATACTTTATAAACAATGAAAAATAATAAGCTCCATAGTATGATGAATGCCATTGATCTCTTTGACTTGTACAAATTTTTGTAAAGAAGATAGAGAAATATAGATTTTAGATGGTAAAAAACAACACTACACTATTAAGTGATGTTTTATTATCCTTGATAGACTTTTTTACCCAGATTTGAAGACATGCAATGCAATCCTTTGGAAGGATATTTCTCCTCCATAGACTAAATTTATTCTATGGTTAGATATGCACAATAGATTATGCACCCACTTCTTTTTGGTTAAAAAAGAAATTATTTCATAACTTTTTGAAAGAAAGATTAATGACTTTGATATATCTCATTTTTTTAGATGATTTTGCAGGCTTATTTGTATTTGTATAAGTCAAAGAACCATCTCTCCTAAAAATTTAAATTGTTGGATGAGGTTCCAGAATATGATTTATATTATTCTCTAACACACTTCCTCAAGTAAAAATCTTTTGGGCTTGAAACTTGCACACAAACTCACTTTATTTTGTGCTTGATTTTTATCAAATAGAATAAAGGTAGTGAGATTTTAATTCATGACCACTGGATCAATACACTTGATCAATAAAGGTTTGATATCATATTAAGAAACCATCTTATCTAAAAATTTAAACTGCTAAATAAGATTGCATAATGTAATTTATATTATTCTCTAATGTCACATTTTCATTGCACTCAAGCATAAGGAAATGATGTCCCTATGGCCTGTTGGAAATAATAGACTTCAAGGAGAAGTTGTCATGAACATGGAAATTAATTTTATATTCTTTGCTTCTTTAAAGTTGTAGTGTGATAATTGCAAATGAGAAGCAGGATTATTCCAAAAGGAAAAGGGAAAAGAAGAAATAATTTGCTTTCTTCTTTTTCGCTTCAGAAGCACGAGGTGAATCTCGATTCCTAGCTGCAATAGTATGGTTTTAACAAATGGAATGCATTTTTTAACAGTGAATTAAGAGAAAAGTCGGGCATAAATCTAATGTAATAATATTTATTTCTCTAATGATCAATTAATCATTGTGAAAAAAAAGTTTTCTTGTTGACTTTGCCCTTTTAGCTTCAACATAACACTGCATTCGAAAGAAATATATATATATATATAAAAAAAATAATCGAGAGGATATATTATAATAGCTAGTACCAGCAAGTTGATGGTGAACTAGCAAAGAAAAAACATTAAGATATAAGTTAAAACAGCTCGGGATTGTTACTGTGCTAAGTGAGTAA
The DNA here is from genome assembly GCA_964035475.1 of Salix caprea. Lineage (NCBI taxonomy): Eukaryota > Viridiplantae > Streptophyta > Magnoliopsida > Malpighiales > Salicaceae > Salix > Salix caprea. The sequence goes on from OZ037749.1 coordinate 16,665,291, forward strand.
TTTAACTGTGGACTGAACATTTGTAATTTATACTTCGCGGGCGTACGTTTACCTCTTTCTTTTCTTTTTTTTCTGCCCCTCACGTGATCAACTTCTTTTCTTTCTCCCTGTCCTCCAGCTCTCTCTCTCTCTCCTCCAGTCGACGTTTCTCTCTCTAAATAACAGTTACATGCAGCAGCTCCTCCTCTCCTCTACGTTTACCTCTTCTTCTTTTTTCCTGCCCCTCACGTGAGCAACTTCTTTTCTTTCTTCCTCTCCTCCAGCTCTCTCTCTCTCTCCTCCAGTCGACGTTTCTCTCTCTAAATAACAGTAACATGCAGCAGCTCCTCCTCTCCCCCAACGACAACCGGAAACTCACCTAGCACCACCGTCATCTCCTCCTTCACACAATCCACCCAGACGTGACCTCCGGCGAGGCAGCAACAGCCACAGCAGTTGCACCGGCGTTAAAACAACCAGCTCCCGACGCCTCCTTCGGCCATCATAGGCCTCCATTTCCGACGCCACCACCGCAGGGAGAACCACCTCGACCTCCTCTACCCGGAGGCAGTATCAGGTAAGCCTCTCTTCCTGGTCGGTCGACCACCGTTTATTGTGCATCGTCTTCTTCAGCGCTGGGGGAGTGAATTAATTCACTCCCCCGTTGGGCCGTTTGGGCCGGGATCAGTTCCCGACCCATCTGAAAAGGGATGGGCAATGGGCCCATCAGGGCTGGTCAGTCCAGCCCCCAAATGATGGGCCTCTCGGCCCACCAGGGCTGGGCAGTCCAGCCCACAATTTATTATTATTATTATTATTTAAAAAAAAGAAAAAATATATAAAAAACTAAATTTTCAAAAAATATAAAAATATATTGTTTTCGTGCATACGGCCGAATTCCAAGATTTTTCCATGTATATTTTTCGTTAAAAATTATGTTGTATCTTTCTTATATTTTAAAAGGAAAATTGGATATCGTAACCAGTTTACGATTATCCGTTGGAATTTGCCTAAAATATCAAAAACAATTAATCATTACTTTGTTTCCTTCGATGAACAGTGGATGAACGCCTTTGCCCCTTGAATTTCATTTTCAGCCCTTATAAATGTGATTTTCATTTCAGCCCTTATACTTTTATTTTTTTATATTTCAAGAATAATCCCTACTTTTGTCCATGTATATATAAGTGTACTTAACACAATAATAATAATAATAATAATAATAACAACAATAATAATTTAATTATTTTGCTTGCTTAATCTTTTGTTAATTTTTTTCTCCAAATAATTTAATAATTAAAATTGTTTTGATAGTGATAGCAAAGAGAATTTTGAATTTTATTTTATTTTTTTGTTTTATCTTTTTTAAAAATTTCTGGAATATTTTTAGTCTTTCATTAATTATATGTTCTAATATTTATTGAATATTATCGCCTGGGAATACATATAGGGAGAAGAAAACATGACCTAGGATTTTTTCAATGAAAAAAATTAATATCAGTATTCGTACGTACATTTAATATAATGATATAATTAATAAATTGGATAACAAAAAAAAAATTGTCTTCGAATTTTAATTTTTTCTTCTTTTCTTAAAATTTATTTCTTAAAAAATCACAATATTTTGGTTTTTAATATTTGATATTACAATATTTTGATTTACAATGTGTCAGATCTAATATTACTGGGAAAAAAAACAACTTATAAAGAAAATATGACAATTTTACCTAGGTTATTCACAATTAAAACATATGCGATTCTTTTTAGACGACAAAGAAATCATTACTGCAAGCAAAAAAAATTATGTTTATTTCTAAAAACAAATTACAATATTTATTACTGGGCAAAAAATACAACTAAATTTTTTTTGACACATTTACCTACATTTCAAAAATATGCGATTCACTTCCCGTTTCAATTACACTGTTCTTTTTAGACGTCAAATAAGTTATTGTAGCACAATTTTTTTTTTCCTAAAAACATATTACAATATTTTTATTTACAATGTGTCAGATATTATATTACAGGGGAAAAAAACAACTCATAAAAAAAAATATGTCAAATTTACCTAGGTTATCTACAATTAAAAATATGTTGGTCACTTCCCGTTTCGATTAAACTGTTTTTTTTAGACGACAAAGAAATAATTATTGCACGGGAAAAAAATATGTTTATTGTTAAAAACAAATTACAATATTTTTATTTATAATGTGTCAGATCTAATATTACTGAGGAACAAAAGCAACTCATAAAAAAAATAACAAATTTACCTAGGTTATCTACAATTAAAAAATATACAAACTACTTCCCATGTCAATTATTCTATAAAATATGTGAGGCTAATTATATGTTTTAATATTTATTGAATATTATCACTTAAAAATATATATAGAGAGAGAGAAAATGACCTAGGATTTTTTCCTTACAAAAAAGTAATATCAATATTATTTATAATAATATAATTAATAAATCTTATAAAAAAAAAATTTGCCTTTGAATTTAAATTTTATATTCATTTGTTTAAGTTTATTTCTTAAAAACAAATTCACAGTATTTTCATTTTTAATATTTTAAATCAAATATTACTGGGGGAAAAAATTAAACTAAATTTTTTTTTACAAATTTACTTAGGTTATCTGCAATTAAAAATTATGCGGGGCACTTCCCGTTTCGATTGCTGTTCCTTTTAGACGACAAATAAGTCATTATAACACGTAAAAAATTTAAGTTAATTTCTTAAAAAAAATTCAATATTTTGATTTTTAATGTGTCAGATCTAATATTACTGGGGAAAAAATGCAACTCAATTTTTTTTTTGTCAAATTTACCTACATCATCTACAATTAAAAAATATACTAACCACTTTCCATTTCGATTAAACTATTCATTTTAGACGGGGGGGGGGGGGGGGAAATTATATGTTACATATTTTATCTATTATAGTGTTACTGATTAAATATTTAAACAACTAATTACAGTATTTTAAAAATCAATTATTTTGCTACATAAAAAAAAACTAACGCAATGCGCCGACAAGCATGCTAATTATACGAAGCAAAAAACTCATTTCTAACATATTTTATCTATTGCAATTTCAGTTATTAAACATTAAAATAACTAATTATAGGACGAAAAAAATATAAGTTTATTTATGGAAAAAATAATTACAATGTTTTTATTTATAATGTGTCAGATCTAATATTACTGAAGAAAAAATGCAATTCATAAAAAAAATTACCTGCGTTATCTGCAATCACAAAATATACGAACCATTTTCCATTTCGATTATACAGATTTTATCAATTATAATTTTACTAATTAAATATTATAATAATAAAATACAATACATATAAAAGCAATTAATTTTTTGCATAAATAAAAAAACCCCGGCACATCGCACGGGCATATCGCTCGTATAGTCTAAAATACAAAAGAAAAAGCAACTTATTGGCGGATGCTAGTATATAAAGACAGATACAATTAAAGGACAATTTCATATTCTTTGCTTCTTGAAAATCGCGGTGCAGAAATAGTAACTATGTACGGAGAAACATCTCGGAGAAGTAGAGAACAGTTAAAGTAGGATTAAAACAAGGAGTATTTTACTTTCTTGTTTGTTCCTTGTTTATTCTAGAAGGAAGAATGTGAACCACGATTTGTAGCTGAAATATTATGTAATAATAGTGACTGTACGGGAAAACAAATGAAAACATTTCATGCTATAAGTTATTTTTGTCTAGATTCTTCCATTTAGATTAGTTAAGAAGGCTATAAATAGCCATGCAACCATCACTTGTCATGCTAAGCTTAAAACCTTTGTCCTAAAACTCATTAGAGTGGGCATTAGAGTCTTTATGGCTACTACAAATTCATTGCAATCAATCCCTGTGCCACTTCCCATTTTTGATGGTACCGACTATGATTTGTGGAAGAAAAAAATGATAACACTCTTCAAGTCTCAAAACCTTTGGGATATTGTTCAGCAAGATCGTAACGAGAATGAGAATGAGCAGAAGGATGCTAGTGCGCTTTATTTAATTCAACAATCACTAGCTCAAAATGTTTTTCGAAGGATTACTGAAGCTTCAACAGCAAAGGACGCATGGGATATGTTGAAGAAGGAGTATAATATCGGTGATGCTAAGGTACGCACCATTCAACTCCGAACACTAATCGGGTATTTATCATGGAAAATATCAAAATAAATATTATGATACCGTCAAAGATTATCATGGAAGAATTAAAGTAGTTGTAAATCAAACAAGATCTCTAATAGAAAATATTATTGATCGAAGGGTTATTGAAAAATTCTAGTCAGTCTTACAAGAAAATCGAAAGACTAATGGGTTCTTTAGAACCAGTCACATGACAAAAGAGTAGGTAGCTAAGAAGAAGACTCTGTTGAGAGTGCGCGCTTTTCAGTCTAAGCTTAATATTACCAAGCAATTAATAGCTCCCGTTGAGTGTTTACTTCCTAATTTTGTTTTCCATTATATTAATGATCGGTCTTGTGAGTTAATATAAATTTGCTTCGGATTTCACGTAACTGCTTATTAGTATGAGTTGAGATTGTACATTAACAGTAGTTACTTACATGATCTTCCGCAGGGAGAAAATAAGAGTCCTATACAGCTTACACCTTGGGATGCAGCCATGTTAGGAGATTGGAAAAGCATGATGGGCTACTGTCGTGACGAGGAACCTCTCAGAGGTCTATTCTCTGCAGTTACGGACACTTTGGATACTGTTCTTCATCTAGCTGTGCACGACAAGGACGGGAAACAATGTGAGGATTTACTTGAAATCGTGAGGGAAAAACAATTATCTGAGACAGAATTTCTCGTGAAAACAAACATATTTGGAAATACGGCTCTTCACGACGCAACCATCAATGACAATTATGAGGCTGTAAAACTCTTGGTAGAACGTTGTCCAGGCCTAGTTGAAATGAAAAATGAGTTCGGTGAAACCCCGTTGTTTACAGCAGCTGGATTTGCTGAGACAAAAATAGTGGAGTTTTTAATCGGATCCGGTCTAAAACAATGCTTGGGTGATGATGGTTGCCTATTACCAATTCACAGAGAGCGCAAGGATGAGCTGTCCATCCTTAGCGCTGCTATCATAGGGCAAAACTTTGGTAACAATTTCTGTCTTCATAGAATTCTCATATATAAAAAGTATACATACATAAGATATATTATAATTTTTGTCTTCCTAATTTCATAAATGTAGAGACAGCTTTACTGTTGCTAGAACTGGATGCATCGTTCGCCATTTTGAAGGACAAGAATAAAATATCTACTCTTCAACTTCTAGCCGAAATGCCAACTGCTTTTAAGAGTGGATCAGTTCCCATGGGCATATGTAAAAGATTCATCTACAATCGTATGCCCACTCCAACCGCATTACTAGACCTTGCAATATTGCCTACATATATATTTCTTGGCTGAATACCATGGACGTACACATACATATATATGTAACAGTTTGAGCTCTAAATTATGTTGCAGGCCTTCCTGCTCCAAGTCACAGCGAGGTAAAATCAAAGGCAAAACGTATGTCCCAGGAAAGGAAGAAGGGAGATCTTGAGAGCGGCCAGGGGAGGTACTCATCAGGAGATCAGGGATGTGGCTCGGAGAAGAATCAAAGAGGCGGCCTACTCAACTATTTAAAGATCCGTACAGGTATTGAACACAAATGAGGCCATGCAATTCTTTTGGTTTCAAGGTTAGATGGTACTATTGAGCTACATTTGTATATCGAGATTAGACCCACTTCTACAATGCAATGAAACACATTAAAGAATCATAAGAATTTAAATTTCGTGGCATGACCCAATATTTGAATATTACTGAATTGAGCTTACATCTCGTTGTCACTTAAAAAGGTGTATTAGTGAATTAATATAAATTTATTTTTAAGATAATAGTTTAAACTTTGACTATCTCAATTTATTTACGGACATAATCTTTATGCTTGAAACAAATGTGATTCGATTTTATGAAAGAGGTTTTGGTTCACATCCAATTTTTAGATGCAAATAATCCTTTTAAGTTATCAGAGATAGAGCCTCTTCCTCAAAGAGCTAGATAAACTCTCAATAAATATCCAACAAAAAATATTATGTGGTTCACTCTTACAGTGGCACGACTTAATCAGATGCATTTCTTCTAGCTTCGATGTCTTCTTTTGTTAATGTTTTGTTTTCAATATGATAATTAATTGTGCTTCCACTAAATTTAGCATTAACTATCATTATTAACATTTCTTTCCATTTCATAATAATGTCTAGCTCTCATCTAATATTTAATTTCACTCCCTTTCTTAATTACGATCCTGATGTAGGGCTAGAAGGAATCTGGAAAGAGAAAAGAAAGCATGTATTTGCTTATCAACTCGCCGAAAGCCTAATAACGAATGATAAGTCATTGAAAAAAGACAGAAAAAATAAAAAGGCAGAAACCCAAAGTCAAATAGCACAAACTTCTGGGACGAGTCAAATAGCTCAAACTTCTGGGACGAGTCCAATAGCTCAAACTTCTGGGACGAGTCAAATAACGTTGTCGTCATTAACTACTAAGAAGGAGATGACATTGTTTACTGCAACTAGAAGGGGAGTAAAAGAGATTGTGGAGTTGATAATAAAACTACATCCTCATGCTATTGACCAGCGCGATAAAATGAATCGGAGCATTTTGGATGTGGCCGTCATGTATCGCCAGAGAAAGATCTTCGATATTATTGTGAATGAAACAAGATTACCATTGGCTAGAATGCGTCGAGTTATTGATAACAGCGGCAAAACATTGTTGCACCATGTTGCAGATATGAAGAAAAACAGTGGAGTAACCAAGCCTGGGCCTGCACTTCAACTTCAGGAGGAGTTGAAATGGTTTGAGGTGAGCCCTTTTCATCCACTTGTGTCTCTACTTGATACAAGGTTATGCATCTCTTATACCAATCCTATTAAAACATCTGTTTCAACCAAATTATCCAATCCAATTAAGGTTTTACAAAAAACAGTTAAACTGTAAGAAATTCCACTTTGATGCTAATGATACACAGACATGCCGCCTCTCCGAGACGCGAGTAATAAAACTTGAGCTTAATTCAGACATCAGGCTGAACCAGTTCTCCAAACCGGGAAAAACTTTAATATTATTCACAATTAAAAATTATCTGCGCTTTACTAATAACATTTCTGTAATTCGTAGTTTTATATATCTCCCAATTTTGCAGCTAGTAGAAAACGTCATTCCTCCTCATTATGTGCCCCTTCTGAACAAAGAAGGAAAGACTGCAAGAGAGTGCTTTGAAATAGCGCACGAGGAGAAACTGAAAAAGGCACAAAAATGGATCAAAGAGACATCTCAGTCTTGTTCCACTGTAGCTGCACTTGTTTCTACTGTTGTCTTCGCTGCTGCGTTTACTGTGCCCGGAGGTTCTGATGAAAAGGGCAAGCCCATCTTCATCAACTCTCCCTATTTTCTGATTTTCACTGTCACTGATGTTGTCTCCTTGGCAAGCTCCTTGACTTCGCTTGTGATGTTTCTCTCTTTGTTGACCTCTCCATTTGAGCTCCAAGATTTCCACACCTCTCTTCCTCGAAAACTTATTTTTGGCCTCTTCTTCCTCTTCTTGTCTGTGGTAACGAGCATGATATCCTTCGGGGCAACAATTTCGATAGTCATTCAAACAGAGAGGAAGTTCACAACATTACTCTTTTCCATTGCTTCATTCTTTCCTGTCTTTGTATTTGTTATAATGCAATTCCCTATGTTCCTCTCATTTTTGAGCTCTACTTTAAACATTCACAAGATAAACGGGGGAAAGCTCATCAATCGTCTCCTGTCCCTTGCCTGCCATGGGAAAAAAAGGCTCCGTCAAGAAGATTAATACGGGAAATATAACTGTCATAGAGGTTTATCCTTTTTATTGTTTTTTTGAACCTCTACGTACCACTGATGATAATTATATGTTGATCAGTGTAATAGCATGTATGGTTGCTATCCAGTTTCGTGATATTTACGTGATTTTACCCTCTTCAATCAAGGCCTTGAAGCCAGTATGTATTGTTATATATAGTGTGTCTTAAGTTCGTGGTTATGATTAAATGCAGAGTTGATCTTAATTTAATTGAGAGTGCCTCTAATTAGTTTTTTATTTGGTATCTTAGATGCTTTACTATTACAATGTTTTGTTTAAGTTTGGACTTTGACAATGTAACAAGTATTATGGGTGGGTTGTTTGTTTTTGTTTTATTTAATGATAAGGAGTTTTGAAGTACCATTTGATTTTATTGCTTCGAGGAATATACTATTTTTGGAAGTAATGAAACATTGCATAATTTTACATAATTTATTTTATATTATGTATGTTCTAAGACTTAGCATGTATGGTTGCTATTACATTGCTGGCCATGGACCCAGGATTTAGCTTGTGACAATAAAAGTTATCAAAATATATATATATATATTCTTCAAGACAAGCACTTTAAGTAAGGAAGCTCTCTCCAAAGAATGAAGCTCTATTGGGTGAAACCTAAACACCCTATAAGAATTCTTCAACAATACTTTGAAAATAAATTAAATGTACTCACCAAATCACTAAATCTAACTTTGCAACATACACCTGAATTTGTGTTCCTGCAATGCACAAATCGACTTGATTTCACAAATAAATCATCACATATCAAATTTAAGGGGAGAATTAGAATATTGTTATATTCTTTTCTAAGAATATTTCAAATAAAGATTATACCTAGCTATATATTTTAATAAAATCAAATATTTGTAGCTTGTTTAATTTAGGTGCTAGAAATTAAACAATTTTTGGAGCATAATCCTATGAGAATCCTTGGAATATCCTCCTGGTTTCTCTCCCACCAACTACAACACAAGGTTAGGTGACAGCAAACTCGACAAGAGAGTCCAAACCGTCCATCTATACCCAACAAAACCCTGCATCCCGCCACGTGTCCAACATTAGCCTGCAATCTTTTCATGTTGCCCAAACTACCCTCAGATCTGTGGGCCAGGCAGCAAAGTATCAACTACCCTTCTGGGTCTCCCTCATACGGTCCTTTAATTAGAACGACTTGGTAAAATCAATTACTATACTTTACTTTATGTCAAATTAGGGCTTTGTTTTTCGCTTTTTACACTTTTACTTCAGCCTATTTAATTAAATTTTTCCGTATCTTCTTATATTATAAAAATAAAATTCATTTATCATTCTCTTATACAAGTACAAGTCAAACTAGATTTTTTTCACCAAAATTATCATCATCAATATTAAAGTATAGAGAGAGAGAGAGAGAGAGAGATGCGCCAAAACCAACCCATAAATATCAATTGTTATCCAAAAAGGTTTAATTTAACCCAGAAAAACAAGTAGAAGGGCTGGTTGACAACATTTCAAAACTCCAAGGACTAATTTTGGGGGCGGAGAATCCAATGATTCGAAACCGAAACACAATTATAGAGCCTTTTAACACACTCTCACTCTCTCTTGCAACATAATAGAAACAGAGTGCAGTTAGGTGTAACCACCAAAGATGGCTCCCCCTTTTGTAATCAGTGGCGACGTCGCCGCCGCCTCTTCCGTCAAGTCCGCTCCGGCCACTGGACGCGTCGCTTCGGTTTACAGCGAAGTTCAATCGAGCCGCATTGATCACGCTCTCCCTCTCCCTTCTGTCCTCCAGAACCCTTTCCAAATCGTCGAAGGTCCTCCTAGCTCCGCTGCCGGCAACCCGGGTCAGTTTTTTCTCTAATCTACTAGATCAATCAATATTATCGTCATTAAACTCTTGATTAATTAATTAATCTCTAAAGTTTTGATTTTGTTTTTGCTTTTGGTGTGGTGTGTTTGGCAGATGAGATAGCGAAGCTGTTTCAGAATGTGTATGGGCAGCCATCAGCAATGTTGGTGCCAAACAAAGTGGATACATTGAGCTCAGATCAGAAGTTGAGGATTGGTTGTTGAACTTTGATATTCAGAAAGACAAACAAATTAAAGAAAGAAATACACTCTTTATTGATGGATGAATTTCTGCAGCAGCTACAAGCCTTTATATAGGCACTTCACTTAACAGACTTCCTACAAATTAGAAACGGAATGACTACAAAATAGAAATGGATAAAACAACTGACTTTCCTAATCACACTGCAACAGACTCCTTGTGACTAGGATTATTCCTATTTTATTGGAAAACAAATTGACTAAATCAGCATATCAATCTTGACTTTGTCACGGGCTGATGTTGATTATTTTTAACACTCTCCCTCAACATCTGCTTCTGTAATTCTTATCAAACCAAGCTGCTGACAGAAGGCTTCAAATTTGTTGCTACTCAGGCCCTTTGTAAATATGTCTGCAACTTGATCTTCTGATTTGATCTGCTTCAATTTAACTTCTTCTTCTAAAACCTTCTCTCGGATAAAATGATAATGCACTTCCACATGTTTTGTTCTTGCATGAAATACTGGGTTCTCTGCTAGACGAACAGCTGATTGATTATCACAATACAATGGAATTGCATAATCTGTCACTTGATGTAAATCATTCATCAGCCTTATTAACCATGTACTCTCTTGAGCTGCCATTGCTGCTGCACGATATTCGGCCTCTGTTGTTGACAAAGACACTGTTGGTTGCCTTTTGCTGCACCAAAAAATCGATCCTGACCCAAGTCTAAACACATATCCGGTAGTTAATCGACGAGTGTCATGATCTCCTGCATAGTCAGCATCACAGTAGCCAACCATTTTACAGTCTTCACCTTTCTTGTACAGCAAACCATAGTCAGATGTGCCCTTCACATACCTCAGGATTCTTCGAGCTACTTCCAAATGAGGCTTCTTTGGATTTTGCATGTATCTGCTCATTACACCTACTGCATATGAAATATCGGGTCTGGTCACAGTTAGATATAGCAAGCTTCCCACCATCTGTTGATACATTGTAGCATCTTGCAGCTCCTTGCCTTCATGTGCACACATTCTGGTATTTGGGTCCATAGGTGTTGCAGTTGCTTTACACTCTAGCATCCCAAACTTTTCCAAAAGGTCTTTGGCATATTTTTGCTGACATAGAATTACTCCTCTGCGTGTGATACTTATCTCTAGGCCAAGGAAATGATTCAGCTGTCCTAGTTCCTTCATTTCAAACCGAACAGACAAGTTCTCCTTGGTTTGACAGATTTCTTCAACATCATTTCCCGTGATGATTATATCATCGACATACATGAGTAATATAGCTAATTTTTCCCCATTAGTTTTAACAAATAAGCTGGAATCTGCATGGCTTACTGAAAATCCACTCTTAGTTAAGAATTCGGCAATCTTACCATACCAAGCCCTTGGTGCTTGTTTCAACCCGTAGAGTGCCTTCCTCAGCTTGCATACGTAGTTGGGATGACTTTGATTTTGAAACCCCATTGGCTGATCCATATAGATCTCTTGATCTAGCTCTCCATGCAAGAAAGCGTTCTTCATGTCCATCTGCCACAAGATCCGCTCCTTGTTGGCTGCAACAGCGAGTACAACTCGCACAGATGTAAGTTTTGCAACTGGACTAAACGTTTCATCATAATCTAGTCCATATTGTTGAGAAAATCCTCGTGCTACCAGGCGAGCCTTGAGTCTTTCAATTGTTCCATCTATGCGTCGTTTTATCTTGTACACCCATTTACATGAAATGGGTTCCACATCCTCTGGTCTTGGTACAAGATCCCAGGTCTGATTTCGTTGTAATGCTGTAATCTCTTCTTCCATAGCCTTATTCCAATCTGAATTTTGAGAAGCTTCTGTAAAAGTTTCTGGTTCTTTTACACCTTCTACCACTGCAGCATTGGCATATTTTGCATTTGGCTTCTTCATTCGTGTTGATCTTCTAGGTGGATTTGATGTTGTTGCTGCATTGAATTCTTCATTTAGGTTGCCACGGGTTCTCTTTAATTTCAGCATCATCATCAATTACTTCTTCTTGGCTGTCAGTGTCATCTTCATCTTTGCTCAACTGGATTCGAGCAATTTGCATTTCTTCTTTAAGCCCTTCTGAGTCTGGTAGTGATTGATGTTCTATGGACCACCATGAAGATGATTCATCAAACACAACATTTCTGGATGTGTAGCATTTTCCAGTAATTGGATCACAACATCTCCACCCTTTTCGTTGATTATCATAACCAACAAAAATATATCTAACAGCCTTCTTGTCCATCTTGCTGCGTAGATGATTAGGTATAAAAACATAACATACACATCCAAAAACTTGAAAATAACTCACTGTGGGTTTCTTGTTCCATAGCTTTTCAAATGGTGACTGAAAATCAAGCCTCTGCTGTGGAAGCTTGTTGATTACAAAAGCTGCAGTCTTCATTGCTTCTGCCCACCATCTACCTGGAACATTCTTTGCATGAAGCATACTTCGACAAGTCTCTGCTAAATGCCTGTTCTTCCTCTCGGCAATACCATTTTGCTGCGGGGTATTTGCACAGGTGAACTGGTGATTAATTCTGCAATCTCTTAGGTAATAAGAGAATTCATCTGATGTGTACTCTCCCCCATTGTCAGAACATAGACAACATATTCTTTTATTGATCTCAGCTTCTGCCACCTCTTTGAACTCCTTGAATCTTGAGAATGTCTTAGATTTCTCCTTCATAAAATAAACCCACACAAACTTTGAAAAATCATCAATAAATGTTACCATGTATTTCAAGCCACTAATGGAAGCTTGCTTAACAGGTCCAAACACATCAGAATGAATGAGCTCTAATGGTCCCTTTGCTTTCCACTTCGATTCTTCATATGGCAGTTGATGTGCCTTGCCATATTGACAGCCTGCACAAATTGCATCAATCCTTACTTCAAGCTGAGGCAGACCCTTCAATGCAGACCTTCTCATCATCATGTTGAGTTTAGAAAAACTCACATGACTCAGTCTTTGATGCCATAGGTCCACTGTCTCACTCTTCCTTGTCTTGTCTACATATGTTATTTGTGTAGACATCACATACACTGATTCAAGCCTCTGCCCCTTTATCACTGGTTCATCTAGACTTTCAAGGTCACGGTACACTTTAACATCTTGAGGACCAAAGAGAACAAAGTGTCCTGAAGATGTTAATTGTGCTACTGACAGGATGTTTTTCTTCATTCCAGGAACATGATAAACATTTTGTAGTGACACATCCTTGAGATTGAGTTGGGAAGAGACTACGGCATCCCCAACATGAGCTATAGCCAGCTTTGAATTGTTTGCTGTGACTATTACATGTTTTCCCTTGTATTCCACCAGATTCCTCAATTTTTCTTTGTCACCTGTCATATGATTTGAGCAGCCTAAATCAATGATCCAGTCCTTTTCATAATCAATATGTTCAGGTGTTGTTACTGTGAAGGCTGCCTCTTTTACTTCAGTAAAGAAAGCATGAGCATCCCATTCATCTTCGAATTGGAAGGTGACTGCATTACTCTCCACATGCTCCTTCCTCTGCAAACACTCTGCTTCTTCTACTGCAGTGAAGAATGCATGAGCATCCCATTCATCTTCTAATTTGAAGGTAGCTGCATTACCTTCAACATGCTCCTTCTTCTGCCAACAATCTTTTGCCATATGACCCTTCTTCCCACAGTTATAACACTTCCCTTCAAATTTTCTTTTGATCCCGTAGCCCCTTGCCTCACTGGAATTTCTTTCTCCTCGATTGATCTTAGCTTTGTCTTCATTTCTTTTGAATATGTCATTGACATGTTGCTTTGACTTCCATCTGCCTTTATGGACATAAAGTGCATCCACTTCACCCTTAAGTGGCACTTCTCCCATTTGTTTGGCTAGTGCTTCTTGACCAGCAAGCAGATTTTCAAACTCAACAAGTGATGGTTGAGTCTGCCATCCTTGTACTGCAGCAACAAAGCTTCTGAAATCTAGCCGCAAACCATGGATGATTATTCTTTTCATCCTGGTTTCACCAATTGGAGCTTCTGCATCCAATTCAGAAATTTCTCTACAAAGTGTCTTCACCTTGTGGAAAAACTGGGCAACAGTTAATTCACGTTGAGCTATTGACAGCAGCTCACTCTCTAACAGTTAAAGCTTTGTATCATTCTTCTTTGAGAATAAATCTGCAAATGTTTTCCAGGCTTCATGAGGAATTTTGGCATCCCGAATGTGTTCCAACACATCTTCTTCAATTGTTGTTTTCAAAGCAAACATTGCTTTGCCTGCTTTAATCTTCCACTTTCGTAGTGCACCATTTGCATCCTCAGCCTCTAGTTGTGTAATTTCACAACCATTCACAACTTCCCACAAATCCTGGCCCTGCATGTAAGACATCATGCACGTTGACCAAGTATTGTAATTCTGATTGTTGAGCTTCTTAATTCCCCCAATAACTTGAAGATCACCCATCTCACTCTTTTCTTTTCCTCACGTGTTTGACTCTCAAATATCAAATAAAACACTCTTTCTTGAACCAGGCTCTGATACCAATTGTTGAACTTTGATATTCAGAAAGACAAACAAATTAAAGAAAGAAATACACTCTTTATTGATGGATGAATTTCTGCAGCAGCTACAAGCCTTTATATAGGCACTTCACTTAACAGACTTCCTACAAATTAGAAACGGAATGACTACAAATAGAAATGGATAAAACAACTGACTTTCCTAATCACACTGCAACAGACTCCTTGTGACTGGGATTATTCCTATTTTATTGGAAAACAAATTGACTAAATCAGCATATCAATTGTCGCACCCCATCGCCAGAGCGCGGCGTCGTGACGACTCTCCCCGCGAGGCGGGGGAATTCAATGTCAGAGGGATTATCTTTATTTTTGGAAAAAATGAGTCGCCACCTAGTATTATGGTTACTAGGAAACCTAAACTGGTCTTTTAGAGATTCTAGGGTAAGGGACTGATTGCGTAAAGGGAAGGTTTTAGCACCCCTAGTACGCCCTACCTAAGGTAAGCTGCTTGGCGTTTTGTTTGTCTATGATTTGTTATATTATTAATCTTTTGAAAATGTATTGGTTAAATGATGATGATGTATTATCCCCACCGAATATTTTGGATGTTAACCCCTTAGAATTTATTTATCCAAACACCGACAATGAATAATAGCATATTATTCCCGCCGAATATTTTGGATATTAACCCCTTAGGATTTATTTATCCAAACACCGACAGTGAATAATAGCATATTATCCCCGCCGAATATTTTGGATATTAACCCCTTAGGATTTATTTATCCAAATACCAACAGTGAATAATACGAATCACCAAAAAACTTTTTTATATTTTTTCGAATATTGGCCAATACCCTTTGGGTTTTACAAACATGTTGTAAAATCCAAAAATGCAAGAAATGATTTTTCTTTGTGAAATTCATGCAAAAATACATTTTTTCCTTAAATCTCCAGGATAATATATATTTTTTTGAAAGACAAGGAATTTTTTAAAATATGCTAGTGTATTGGTCGTATGCAAGGAAACCACACATTTTATATTTTTCTAAAAAATATATTTGGCAATTTTCTGTATTTTTTTTATTTTTTTTATTTTTTTTATTTTTTATTTAGGAGTGGGCTGGCTGTCAGCCCACTTACTAGGCTGCCAGCCCACTCCCTTAAAATCAGAGTGGGCTGTCAGCCCACCCAAATCGGGCTGGGCTGTCAGCCCACTCCCACCAGGCTGGGCTTCCAGCCAGAAGGGCTGGAGCCTGCCTCTACTCATGCTGGGCTCTCAGCCCATTATGCTCGGATTGGGCTCTCGGCCCAAACATCATGCCTTCTCTCGGATGGGCTTTCAGCCCGCTCAACTTGGGCTGGCTTTCAAAGATTGTGCCCGGCCCAACTGACCTGCGGGGAAGTGAATTCAATTCACTTTCCTCGCAACATGCAAAGAAGAGAATGAACAGTAGATTGGTAAATTTTCGAGTGTGATGAGAGGCGTACCTGTTAACACCTTTGGAAAGAGAACGTCGAGGTGGTTCTTCCGGTCGTGGTGGCGTCGGAAATGGTGGCCTGTGGTGGCCGGAAACGGGGTCGGAAGGCTACGGGCTGTGCTTGCTGGCATCGGGGCTGCTCGGTTTTCTTCGCCGGAGAAGGTGGCTGAGCTGCTGGGGTTGATGGAGGAGATGAAGGTGATGTCTAGTGGTGCTGAGGGGGGATGTGGGTGGTCGACGGTGATGGAGGCTGGCTGGCCGAGAGGGAGAGAGAGGGAGCTTTGGGTCTGTTTCTAGAGAGAGAGAAGAGAAAAAAACGAAAGCAGAGGAGGAGAGTGGAGGGGAACAGATGCGAGGGAAGGAAAGAATCAAAAATTCAACAAATTTTCCTTGTTTCTTTCAGCTTTTTTCTCCGTTTTTCTTCCTCTCTTTTGCACCTCTGCTCGTCTGTTTTTATAGCCATTTGCAGGGGTTACCGTTGCACAATGGTGGGCTGCTTTCGGCTTGCCGGTGGCTTCAGGCAGGTGGCTGTCGGCGGCGAGCGCAGGTGGCTTGTCGGCGGCGGCTGCAGGTGTGTCAGTCGGCGCACGTGAAGGAGGGGTTGCTTTAAAGGTGAAAATGCATTTTGGTCCTTCAATTTGTATTTGCTCTTATTGCACCCCCAATCAGATTTATATTTATGATTTTGTTCAATTGTACCCCTGACTGAATTTCAACATTAGCCTTAACTTTGCGCGCCTCTTTCCTTTTGGTCCCTTATTTCTGATTTATGCAATTTGACCTTCAATTGATCATTAAACTTTCAATTGTATTTAATTTGAACCCTAACTTGCGCAATTGACTTGAAAAAAATTCAATTGGGTCTCTGAAAATTTTGATTTTCTCAATTGAGCCCAAATTAAATTTAAGAACTTGATTTCTCATTGACTAAGCCCTTAATAAAAATTAATTTGACCAATTTAAAGTATAATTGAGTCGCTACGCTTAATTAAATCCTTCAATTAATTCTCGAACATAATTACACTTTTATATTAACCAGCAACTAAATCAAATTGACCATAAAAATATAATTATATCTTACGACTTAGTTTTTACGCAGGTTTACCCGATAATAAATTATTTTAGCCCTTAATCTGCGATTTCCTTCATTTTCGGGTACAAAAGAGGTACGATCGAGCTTTCGAAAACATCCAAAATTTCAACTTGATTTTCCTACCGACACCAATCCCTTTATTTATTTATTATCATTTTTTATTTTTCGGGTAGTTTTGGGGAATGACCCAAAATTGGGTTATGACAGTTGCCCCCTTCTTTACAATGCTTACGACTAAAGTCTTTGTAAAAGACTTTAACTAGTAAGTGTTGTAAAGAAAAATTAAGCTGGTCTCATTGTGACGGGTGACCTACCCAAGTTAGCGTGGTCTCATTTTTCTGGGTGACCTACCCGGTTAGAATGGTCTCATTTTTCTAGGTGACCTACCCTTGTTAGCGTGGTCTCATTTTTCTGGGTGACCTACCCAAGTTAGAATGGTCTCATTTTCCTGGGTGACCTACCCGGTTAGAATGGTCTCATTTTTCTGGTCTCATTTTTCTGGGTGACCTACCCGGTTAGAATGGTCTCATTTTTCTGGGTGACCTACCCAAGTTAGCGTGGTCTCATTTTTCTGGGTGACCTACCCGGTTAGAATGGTCTCATTTTTCTGGGTGACCTACCCGAGTTAGTATGGTCTCATTTTTCTGGGTGACCTACCCGGTTAGAATGGTCTCATTTTTCTGGGTGACCTACCAAAGTTAGTATGGTCTCATTTTTCTGGGTGACCTACCCAAGTTAGTATGGTCTCATTTTTCTGGGTGACCTACCCGAGTTAGGATGGTCTCATTTTTCTGGGTGACCTACCCGGTTAGCATGGTCTCATTTTTCTGGGTGACCTACCCAGTTAGCGTGGTCTCATTTTTCTGGGTGACCTACCCAAGTTAGTCTGGTCTCATTTTTCTGGGTGACCTACCCAATGAAAGATGGAGGAAGATGGTCTGGTTATAATGGGTGACCTACCCGGATGTAAGATGAAGGTAGTTTTGTTGTAACTGGAGACTTACCTATCTCGAGGGACAAAGCAGCACTGGTCCTCAATTCATATTCTCTTTCGTGATTTTGTTCGTCTGAGATCCTGTTTCTCCATATTTTCCAAAACTTGGGAGGACATGCTCACACCTTTCCTGTCAGGTTAGTGCTATGACAATATAATATGCATGTTTTTGTTACCTCTTGGAAACATAGGTCCCCCCTGTTTGTTGTAGTCTTCCTTCATAGGATGTGGTTCCCGTGCTATATTTTCACATAGGGCCCTGTCTAGCTCCATCGAAGTTTCCTTTTTATTATATTTTTATCGATGTTTAAGAACTCCAGCCGATATATATATTTTAAAGAATTATTTAAAACATGGTTTTGTTTATCCAAATTGACACTTTTAATGCAAATCAACATTTTATGATTTTTTCTTCTTTTGCCCCCAGTGTGGTGTACAAAACATGTCAAATTCAAATAATAAAACATAAATAAATATTATAAGATCATGTGCTTTTGTAAAAAAATTCTTGTAGCAAGAATTCATGGCTGAATTTTATCTTATTGATTGAGAAGTTACAAAATATTAGGCATAATATTTCTTTACAGAGTCAGAATTCACAGGCCTAACTAAATCCTCTCCATCCATTCTAGATAATAGCAAAGCTCCTCCTGAGAATGACTTCTTCACCACATAAGGGCCTTCATAGTTTGGGGCCCATTTACTCTGATCTTGCCCTGGTACAAGCAGTATTTCTTCAATACCAGATCGCCTTCTCGGAAATTTCGAGATCGGACTTTCTTATCATATGCTTTGGCCATCCTTCTTTGGTATAATTGATGATGACAGATTGCGGCTAACCTCTTTTTGCTGATCAAATTCAATTGTTCATATTTGACCTTTGCCCATTCTGCTTCTTCTAGTTCAGAGTCTATCAATACTCTTAATGATGGAATTTCTACCTCTAAAGGCATTACTGCCTCCATCCCATACACCAACATGTACGGAGTGGTTCTTGTTGAGGTCCGAACTGCGGTACGGTATGCATGAAGGGCAAATGGCAACATCTCATGCCAGTCCTTATAGGTGACTACCATTTTCTGGACAATCTTCTTGATATTTTTATTAGCAGCCTCTACCGCACCATTCATCTTTGGTCTATAAGGAGAGGAATTTGAATGCTTGATCTTCCATTTAGCGCAGAGTTCTGCTATTAATTTCCCGTTGAATTTCTGTGCATTATCAGTTATAATCTTTTCTGGTGGTCCGTATCGGCATATCAAATCTCTCTCAACAAATTTCTTTACCACCTTTTGCGTTACATGAGCAAATGACCCAGCTTCTACCCATTTTGTAAAGTAGTCGATAGCCACGAGAATGAACTTATGACCATTGCTGGCTTTCAGGTTGATAGGCCCAATCACATCAATTCCCCACATTGCAAAAGGCCATGGAGACAACAAGTTAAATAGGGGGGCCGGAGGGGCATTGATTTTGTCACTGTGGATCTGACATTTATGACACTTGCGGACATAGTCAATGCAATCCTTCTCTAATGTCATCCAAAAGTAACCAACTCTTTGAATTTTCCTAGCCATCATATGTCCACTAGCATGAGTTGAGCAGATCCCTTCATGGACTTCTCGCAACGCATCTCTAGCTTCAGTTTCATCTAAACATCTCAACAAAGTCCCGTCAGATGACCTCTTATACAAAACTTCTCTATCAAGATAAAAATCCATTGCTAATCTCCTTAAGGTCTTCTTTTCGATGTTGGATGCCCCCATGGGATAAGCCTGGTTTTGGATGAAGTTCTTGATGTTGTAGTACCAAGGGTTTCCATCTATTTCTCCTTCGACTGAGCAACAATGAGCTGGGTTATTTCTGATATCAATGTGTATTGGCTGTAAATATTGCCTGAGTCTATTTTAGCCATAGAAGCTAGTGTGGCCAAAGCATCTGCAAATTGATTTCCTTCCCTTCCTAAATGGGTGAACTCTATCTCCTCAAATTCTTCATCCAGTTTAGCTAGGTATTCTTGGTAAGGTATTAACCTTTCTTCTTTGGTTTGCCATTCCCCTTTTACCTGACAAATAATTAGCATTGAGTCCCCGTACACATCTATCTTTTTTACATTTAACTCCAATGCAGTCTCTAAACCAAGAATACAGGCCTCATACTCGGCAATATTATTAGTGCAACCGAATTGCAGCTTAGTCGAAACAGGATATTGTTTCTTGTCAGGAGATATTATCACTGCCCCTGCTCCGTTACCGCATATGTTTACGACACCATCAAAGTACATAGTCCACCATTCTCGTTTCCCTTCCTCGACTGAAAGCACATCTTCATCAGGAAAATCAAAGTCTAACGGCTCATACTCTTCCACAGCATGGTCCGCCAGGTGATCAGCAATAACACTCCCTTTCACAGCTTTTCTTGTCATATACACTATGTCATACTCAGCTAGTAGAACCTACCACCTTGCAATTCGGCTGGATAGGTAGGGCTTTTCACAGATGTACTTCAACGGGTCTAATTTGGAAATTAACCATGTGGTATGATACAACATATATTGTCGTAACCTCTTCGCAGCCCATGCTAGTGCGCAACACAACTTCTCAATCATAGTATACCTAGACTCACACTACATGAACTTCTTACTTAGGTAATAAATGGCCCTTTCCTTCCTTCCGGATTCATCCTGTTGTCCCAGCACACATCCCATCGCTGTTTCGGTCACCGTTAAGTACAATATCAATGGCCTTTTTGGTACAGGAGGAACAAGTAGAGGTGAATTTAGCAAGTACTGCTTGATTTTCTTAAAAGCCTCTTCGCACTCTGCATTCCAAATCCCAAGATTCTTCTTTCTTAACAAACGAAAGATTGGGTCACAGGTTGTGGTTAATTGGGATATGAATCGAGCGATGTACTTCAACCTTCCTAAGAACCCTCTTACTTCTTTCTCAGTCTTCGGAGCTGGCATGGCCTGAATAGCTTTTACTTTTTCAGGATCCACTTCTATCCCTTTGTCACTCACCACAAATCCTAACAACTTCCCAGATTTCACCCCGAATGAGCATTTTGCAGGGTTAAGCCTTAACTTATATTTCCTAAGCCTTTCAAATAATTTCTTCAATATCTGGACATGATTCTCTCCTTCTCCAGATTTAGCAATCATGTCATCCACATATACTTCAATCTCCTTGTGCATCATGTCGTGAAATAAAATCACCATAGCCTTTTGGTAAGTGGCACCAGCATTTTTTAACCCAAATGGCATGACTTTATAGCAGAAGGTCCCCCATGGCGTAACAAAGGTTGTCTTCTCCTTATCTTCTTGCGCCATTTTTATCTGATTATATCCTGAAAACCCATCCATAAAGGAATATATGGAACTACGAGCTGCATTGTCAACTAACATGTCTATATGTGGTAGAGGAAAATTATCTTTAGGGCTAGCACGATTTAAATCCCTAAAGTCCACACAGACTCTAATCTTGCCCTCCTTTTTGGGTACCACCACTATGTTGGACACCCATTGTGGATACTTGACCACCTCTAAGAAACCCGCGTTCCATTGCTTTTCAATTTCTGCCTTTACCTTGATCAAAATTTCTGGATGAGTTCTTCTTAGCTTTTGCTTAATCGGTCTGCACCCTTCTTCCAATGGTACCCCATGCACTACGATATTCGTATCCAAACCGGGCATATCCTCATAAGACCAAGCAAACACATCTACATAATCCCGGAGCAGTGTGATCAAGTCTTCTTTTTCTTTCTGTGTGATCAGGGTTCCTATCTTGAGCTCCCTCTGATTTTCTTCGTCACCCACATTTATAGTTTCAAGTTCCTCTTTAGCGGGCTTCCAAACCTGTTCGTGTTGTTCTATTAATTTGGTGAATTCCCTAATGCTATTTTCATCCTTTCCTTCTTCTTCTTCCACAGCTATTATAAATTTATTAAAATCCGGCCATTCATTCTCAGTGTAAAGTGCAGGTGTTGTTGTGGAAGTTCCGCTTTCAGGGTTCCTGAAAGCGGAAAGTGAGTGTAAATGTACAAGTAAAAATAATAAAAAAATAAGATGAGCTAAAAATGCAAGATCTCATTAAAAGAAATATTTGATTCAAACAAAACGAAGATAGAATTCGATTGACCCATTGAGTCTCGAATGTCAAAACTAAGACAAAATGAAAATATCAGGAAAAAAAATGTTTCAATCCAAACATGCATTACATTTTAAAAACCGATGGAGCTTCTTGGGTCACCCAATTCTGGAACTTCTCTCCCTTGACTAGCTTTCGAATACATGTACGGGCAGTAATTTCCTCAAGAGCATGGATGGTTAATTGTGGCAGTTCTTCATCCCATATTTTAGACCGAGTCTCCTCAGCAGTGCCCTTGACTTTTTCCTCTCCCACAGTATTTATACTCATAGATGAGAGTTTCTGAAGAGAGCTTTCATGTCCCTGGTCAGGTTGCATTATATATGCAGCCTTTGGAAATGAAACCCTGATTGGAGGAATGACTAAGTTTTCTTCTTCAGGCTTCCTTCCTTCAATCTTTGCCATTCTCTTCTCTCTTCTTGCATCAGCAGCCCGCTTATAATCCTCTTTTCGGGGCTTATATCCTAGCTCAAACCTTTGTTCTGCAGCCTTCAACTTTGTTACACCAATCCACTCGACCTTCCTTTTTCCTGCGCTAAAGCGGACAGGAATCTCATGCTTTAACAGGTTTTTAGCAGCCATTTTGATGGCCTCTGAGATCCCTGGTTTTCTTATTACGGTATTCTCAGGCACCCACTCGGTATTCACAACCTCGAACGCATGCAGGTTTCCATCCATACATTCTTCAGCTTCGATAAAAGGAACCGCCACATTTTTCATCATTGATATAGTCTCTTCGGCCTTAACAGTGACCAGGACACCATTTGCAATGTACTTCAAACATTGATGCAACGAGGAAGTAACCGCTCCAGCAGCATGTATCCATGGCCTTCCTAACAACATGCTATAGGAGGGGTGGATGTCCATCACTTGTAAGGTTACCAGAAAAACTTGCGGACCCACGGCGAGTTCAACTTCGATCGATCCTAACACTGGCCTTGGTGAACCATCATATGCTCTAGCCATCATCAAACTTGGCTGCATATGAGAGGGGTCTACTGGCATCTCATTCAACATATGCCTTGGCAACACATTAAGGGCTGAGCCATTATCGATGAGAACTTTACCAATGAGACAGTCTTTGCATCGAACTGTGATATATAAAGGCTTATTATGGCTAGTTCCTTCAGCGTCAAGTTCATCCTCAGTGAAATACAAATAGTTCGAAGCATGAATCCTCCCTACCAGGTGCTCCATAGTCTTTTGCTCGATATTCTGAGGTACATATGCCTCATTCAGTACCTTTTGTAAACATTTCGATGAGGCTCAGAACTGAGTATTAATGACATGATGGAGATTTTGGCAAGGGTCTTCTTCAACTGATCCACCACATAGTACTCACTGTGCTTCATCAATTTCAGGAACTCATTCGTCTCTTCCTCTGTCACAGGTTTATTTACCTCCAGCTCTTTTTCAAAACCCAATGCTTCTTTACCCTTGGCTTTCCCTTGTTTTTCCAACTCCTCAGGTGTGAAGCAACGACCGCTTCGGGTCAAACCACCTATCTCAGTTTGGAAAAAAGGAGCCTCGACATTTGAGGTAGAAACATAATT
This sequence comes from Salix caprea, assembly GCA_964035475.1. Lineage (NCBI taxonomy): Eukaryota > Viridiplantae > Streptophyta > Magnoliopsida > Malpighiales > Salicaceae > Salix > Salix caprea. The sequence goes on from OZ037749.1 coordinate 16,689,007, forward strand.
TCCTGGCGTTGCCCTATAGTTCGCTTCCTTTGCATATGAAGGCTTATATAGCACCAATCTCGAGAGCCCACTAGCTGTTGATTGGATCCTACACTTCTCTATCCCTGCTATCTCTCCATGATCTTCTCTATTCTCAATCCTTAGCTCTCCTAGAGTCAGCATCCTTGTGACCTTTTGATGAAACTCGATACATTCATCGATGTGATGCCCTTTCTGGTCATGGAATGGGCAAAAGTCATTTTTGCCCATGTCGCAATTGGTTGATTCCTTCAAATGGCCGGCTTGCACCAACATATCGTATAGTTTGGTCATGGTCACTTTTAGAGCCATTTCTTTGATATCAACTTCCACTACATTTACCCCACTACTTCCTGCAACGTGTTTGGGCAAGGGATTCAGACTCACGTTGGGTGGATCCTCAATGGTGACCCATCCGATCTTGATCAATTGCAATACCTTTCTCTTAAAAGCTGCGCAGGTCTCGATGCTATGACCTGCATTACCAACATGGTATTCACAAGTCAAATTGGGGTTATGCCAGGCAGGGAAGGGTGGTTTCAAAGGGGGTAATGGTAGGGGAGCAATATGTCCGATGTTTAGCAACTACGCATATAACTCCTTTAAGGTCATGGGCAAAGGTGGTAGTTGTTCTTCCGATTGTTGATAATCTCCCCTTTGGAAATTGTTTTGGCTATGTGCGGGGAATTTTGTGTGAAAAGGCTGGTTTGGAGTGGAGGGTTTGGAAAAGTTGACAGTGGTGGTTTGGGGTGCAAGTGTTTGTTAGCTTCTATAATTTTTGTCTTTCCCCTTATACCTGTCCTCCAGATTATTCACCTCAACTTCCTTTCTTTTCCCGACAAAACCCCTTTTCTCTATGGGTTCCACAATTCTCCCACTCCGGATTCCTTGCTCGATCCTCTCAGCGATTCGTACCGCATCGTAAAAATGCTAGGCGGAGCTTCCCATCAGGTGCTCGTAGTTCGGGGCCCTAAACGTATTGGCAAATAGAGTCACCATTTCTGTCTCTATTAGCGGAGGTTGTACATTCACAGCTTGGTCCTCCATCTTTGCGCATAAGTCCTTACGGACTCATGAGCTCCTTTCTCCATGGTCATCAAGCTGGTCCTATCAGGTGCAATCTCTAGATTAAACTTGTACTGCTTTAAAAAAGCATCTGCCAAGTTTGCCCACTTTCTAATCCTGATGTTATCTAACCTCATATACCAGCTAAGGGCCAACCCTGTCAAGCTGTCCTGGAAGAAATATATTAACAATTTGTCATCATGTATGACCTCCGCCATCTTGTTATAGTAGGAACAAAGATGAGTCTTCGGGCATTCTGTTCCAGTATACTTTATAAATTCGGGTACCCTAAACTTCCGCGGGATCACAATGGTAGGCACCAAACATGCTTCGGCTGCCCTGACTGGGTCGGATAGATCATTCCCTTCAACTGCTCTTATCCTTTCTTCTAGTGCAGACCACTTGTCATATCCTACGTGGTCAGAGAATCTAGCATTTTATGGGTCCTCATCTGTTAAATCTAATGTGATAGGGATTGGGATGGGCCGAGTGGATTCGGGCTGCTTCTTTGGTGAACTTGTCCCTAAAATATGGGGTGCCCCCGGGCTTTGAACTGCTGGTGGTGCTTCATCGGTTTGAGCGGACGTGCCCTCTCCATCCCTTTCTCTTAAGGTCTTCTCAAGCAAACTAGTCAACCGTGCTACGTCATTCCGCATAGATTCAAGCTCCCTTTGGTATTGGGATTCTAGTTTTGCCCTTTCGCTGTTTTTCATTCCTTTTCTTAGTCGAGTGGTGTGGACTTTAACAGGGGGACCTATGTTTCGCAGCTGTTATTGTTTGCATGAATGTATCAGAAAATGTATGGTATAATGCATGTGTTATGATAAATATGCAATGCATGGATGCATTCTTCTTGTGAACTATTAATGACCAACACCTCATAAAATATGGGTTTCTGTCACATTGTCTGCTAGGAGAACTGCTTTTCGAGTTATTTGCTTAAGTCATATACACCAAAAAAACTGATTTTTTGCAAAGAGATGGGTCAACGCCCTTGTCATTTATGTTTGGACAAGCTTACTACATTTTTTCAGAAAAACATAAAGAGAAAAAACAAATTAGTCTTCTTCCTCAGCCATGGGTAGGAAAGCAGATCCACGGTTCTCGATTTTCTCCAAGAAAGCGTCGGTCTTAGCTAGACTCCGACGATAACGGATGATGTCTCTTCCTACATATCTTGCATTGGCTCTAATAACCCGAGCATGCGCAGCAGCTTCATTCATTTGCTCATCCATCTTGGATATTTTCTCGATGAGTACCATGTTGGTTTTGTTTAACGAAATATTGTTGGTGTCGATTTGATCCTTGTGCTTTTCCATTAAGGCTAATTTCTCGTCCAAATACTTCACCTTTTCTCTCTCTTTGCTGAGCTTTACCTTCAAAATCCTTATCTCATTTTCTTTAACTACTGACTCTGCTTCCATGGCTTCTAGTTCTTCAGACTTTGTCGAACGACTTTCTGACATCACATATTTCTTATACAATTCATCATACTTCCCGATTCTATCCATCAGCTCACACTGAACCTCTGTATATTTTTCTTGGTAGAATTCTATATTTCCCTGGCATTCATTATGTTCAGTTTGCAATACACCAAGTTTAGAGCAACTTCGCATCAACTTCAAACTTGTCTCTGTTAATTCTTCTTCAATTCTCAACCTCATGCTCTCCTTTTCGACCAAATTCGACTCGAGCCTGGCTATCTTCTCATCTTTAGATTGTATTTGTTCGTCTAAAAATGCTCTCCTCTTATCGCCTTCTATTACCATTTCTTCCATCGTTGCCTTTTCCTTCCTATTCTTGCTCAATTCCACCATGAGCTTCTCTACTTGTCTTCTCAATTCTTCTTCATTATCAACTCTCTTCCTCTTAACAGGCTTTTCTTTAGATTGAGGAGATTTGACTTCTTCATTAATCATGATTGTAGAACCTAAATCTCTCCATCTCGTGTATCCTTCGCTTGTACCGGGATCCCTCAAACCTTTTATCTCCATCAAGACTAAGTGCTTCCAGTCTTGTCTAATGACCTTCAAAACTTCTTGTGCAACGGGATCCTTAAACGAACCATGAAATTGGGCGATTCCCTTGGTCCTTGGAATAAATTGCATGCTCCCATGTTGCCTTACCACGAGAGCAGGAGCATAACTCACATATCCGGTAATCCCTACCAACGGAACCCAGCATCGTTGCCCACAACTCATTAGAACATCTGTTGCCTTGATCCAAGGGGCCCTCCATTTGAAACCACCCCTTGGTAAAATTTCTAGCTTTTCTAACCAACCCTGGTTATCTAGATTTCCCCATTCCTCTTTTGCTACTATCTCCAAAGGTTTTTGGCTAAACCACCAAAAATTATTAAAAATCGGTTTTTTTGTTTCGATATGGCTGACCATCCAGATATACAACAACTGTGTGCAACATCTCATTGCCCCTTTCCCGGCTCTTCGACAATGATTAAGCGTTATGATGGTTTCGACCAGAATAGAGGCCACTGGGTTGATCCGAGTATTCTCATATTCCACATAAGCAGCAGCAGCTTCCAAACTTATTATACCTATTTGGCTTGGGAATAGCACAAGGCCAAATATGCCCAAGGCAATCAGTCTCTCCTTTTCTAACCCGGACTTCCCTTCTAGTTCAAACTCTAACATCTTCCATTTCAGACCAGCGGCATTTTTCTCAAAAAAACTTTCCAAATCAGAGATTCTGAACAGCTTTGACAATTCAGGTACAATCTTGTCAGACTTCAAAGGAAAATAAATTCTATACAAATTATTCGGAAATTCAGTCAACATCCCATACTCCCCCATGGTAGGACACAAATCTATGTTCCCAAAAGAAAATCGACGATAATCTGGATCCCAGAAATGAACTAAAGCTCGTACTGCTGGGCTTAAAACCTCTACCTTTGCGATCTCCATCAGGCGTCCGTACTTTCCAAAGAACGCATCCTTATCCACGTTCTGAAAATGAATCGTTAACTTGTTCACCTCATTCATGATGCAATTCAGGTTCTTGATTGGCGATAGCCTTTCAGCACTATTCTTAATACAGTCTCCTTCAGTCAATTGTGATGATTCATAAATTTTCCCATATTCCATGATAGAAAGTTTAGTAGTGGTGGTCATTTTGTTCACAAGATCTGCAAATCAAAATGCTATTTAGGCTCTTATTTATATGCAAAAGGCTATTATGGAGCATGCATCCTAAGGATAGGCTCTAGTTTCTTTATGTGAGACATAGGGTAGGTTTACTACTTGGTCTCTAAAAGGGTCTCTTGCTGTCCCAGTGATTACCTTCGTAAAGGTAATATGGGAGTTTAGCAGGTAGCGGGATGGTACGTATACCAATCACTACCAGTCTAAACACTCAGCAAAGAGTCGGGGTTTACACAAACTTCAACCTTGACTCAAGTCATAGGTAAGCTGCTAGTCCCCCACCTAACTTAAAGTTTAGTGTGTGCTCTCAAGATAATAAAAGTGATGCATGACATGCATATTATAATGACAGGATGTAAGGATGCATGCTAAAGCTTCTTGAAAAATATAAATCGTCCATAACAATATAAAAACAATAACATATTATAAACAAACAAAATTATCAAGCCTAGTCCAAAGTCCCCAGCGGAGTCGCCATTCTGTCGCACCCCATCGCGAGAGCGCGGCGTCGTGACGACTCTCCCCGCGAGGTGGGGGAATTCAATGTCAGAGGGATTATCTTTATTTTTGGAAAAAATGAGTCGCCACCTAGTATTATGGTTACTAGGAAACCTAAACTGGTCTTTCAGAGATTCTAGGGTAAGGGACTGATTGCGTAAAGGGAAGGTTTTAGCACCCCTAGTACGCCCTACCTAAGGTAAGTTGCTTGGCGTTTTGTTTGCCTATGATTTGTTATATTATTAATCTTTTGAAAATGTATTGGTTAAATGATGATGATGTATTATCCCCGCCGAATATTTTGGATATTAACCCCTTAGAATTTATTTATCCAAACACCGACAATGAATAATAGCATATTATTCCCGCCGAATATTTTGGATATTAACCCCTTAGGATTTATTTATCCAAACACCGACAGTGAATAATAGCATATTATCCCCGCTGAATATTTTGGATATTAACCTCTTATGATTTATTTATCCAAATACCAACAGTGAATAATACGAATCACCAAAAAAGGTTTTTACATTTTTTTGAATATTGGCCAATACCCTTTGGGTTTTACAAACATGTTGTAAAATCCAAAAATGCAAGAAATGATTTTTCTTTGTGAAATTCATGCAAAAATACATTTTTTCCTTAAATCTCCAGGATAATATATATTTTTTTGAAAGACAAGGAATTTTTTAAAATATGATAGTGTATTGGCCGTATGTAAGAAAACCACACATTTTATATTTTTCTAAAAAATATATTTGGCAATTTTCTGTATTTTTTTATATTTTATTATTTGTTTTTTTATTTTTTTAAGTGGGCTGGCTGTCAGCCCACTTACTAGGCTGCCAGCCCACTCCCTTAAAATCAGAGTGGGCTGTCAGCCCACCCAAATCGGGCTGGGCTGTCAGCCCACTCCCACCAGGCTGGGCTTCCAGCCAGAAGGGCTGGAGCCTGCCTCTACTCATGCTGGGCTCTCAGCCCATTATGCTCGGATTGGGCTCTCGGCCCAAACATCATGCCTTCTCTCGGATGGGCTTTCAGCCCGCTCAACTTGGGCTGGCTTTCAAAGATTGTGCCCGGCCCAACTGACCTGCGGGGAAGTGAATTCAATTCACTTTCCTCGCAGCATGCAAAGAAGAGAATGAACAGTAGATTGGTAAATTTTCGAGTGTGATGAGAGGCGTACCTGTTAACACCTTTGGAAAGAGAACGTCGAGGTGGTTCTTCCAGTCGTGGTGGCATCGGAAATGGTGGCCTGTGGTGGCCGGAAACGGGGTCGGAAGGCTACGGGCTGTGCTTGCTGGCATCGGGGCTGCTCGGTTTTCTTCGCCGGAGAAGGTGGCTGAGCTGTTGGGGTTGATGGAGGAGACGAAGGTGATGTCTAGTGGTGCTGAGGGGGGATGTGGGTGGTCGACGGTGATGGAGGCTGGCTGGCCGAGAGGGAGAGAGAGGGAGCTTTGGGTCTGTTTCTAGAGAGAGAGAAGAGAAAAAAACGAAAGCAGAGGAGGAGAGTGGAGGGGAACAGATGCGAGGGAAGGAAAGAATCAAAAATTCAACAAATTTTCCTTGTTTCTTTCAGCTTTTTTCTCCGTTTTTCTTCCTCTCTTTTGCACCTCTGCTCGTCTGTTTTTATAGCCATTTGCAGGGGTTACCGTTGCACAATGGTGGGCTGCTTTCGGCTTGCCGGTGGCTTCAGGCAGGTGGCTGTCGGCGGCGAGCGCAGGTGGCTTGTCGGCGGCGGCTGCAGGTGTGTCAGTCGGCGCACGTGAAGGAGGGGTTGCTTTAAAGGTGAAAATGCATTTTGGTCCTTCAATTTGTATTTGCTCTTATTGCACCCCCAATCAGATTTATATTTATGATTTTGTTCAATTGTACCCCTGACTGAATTTCAACATTAGCCTTAACTTTGCGCGCCTCTTTCCTTTTGGTCCCTTATTTCTGATTTATGCAATTTGACCTTCAATTGATCATTAAACTTTCAATTGTATTTAATTTGAACCCTAACTTGCGCAATTGACTTGAAAAAAATTCAATTGGGTCTCTGAAAATTTTGATTTTCTCAATTGAGCCCAAATTAAATTTAAGAACTTGATTTCTCATTGACTAAGCCCTTAATAAAAATTAATTTGACCAATTTAAAGTATAATTGAGTCGCTACGCTTAATTAAATCCTTCAATTAATTCTCGAACATAATTACACTTTTATATTAACCAGCAACTAAATCAAATTGACCATAAAAATATAATTATATCTTACGACTTAGTTTTTACGCAGGTTTACCCGATAATAAATTATTTTAGCCCTTAATCTGCGATTTCCTTCATTTTCGGGTACAAAAGAGGTACGATCGAGCTTTCGAAAACATCCAAAATTTCAACTTGATTTTCCTACCGACACCAATCCCTTTATTTATTTATTATCATTTTTTATTTTTCGGGTAGTTTTGGGGAATGACCCAAAATTGGGTTATGACAGTTGCCCCCTTCTTTACAATGCTTACGACTAAAGTCTTTGTAAAAGACTTTAACTAGTAAGTGTTGTAAAGAAAAATTAAGCTGGTCTCATTGTGACGGGTGACCTACCCAAGTTAGCGTGGTCTCATTTTTCTGGGTGACCTACCCGGTTAGAATGGTCTCATTTTTCTAGGTGACCTACCCTTGTTAGCGTGGTCTCATTTTTCTGGGTGACCTACCCAAGTTAGAATGGTCTCATTTTCCTAGGTGACCTACCCGGTTAGAATGGTCTCATTTTTCTGGTCTCATTTTTCTGGGTGACCTACCCGGTTAGAATGGTCTCATTTTTCTGGGTGACCTACCCAAGTTAGCGTGGTCTCATTTTTCTGGGTGACCTACCCGGTTAGAATGGTCTCATTTTTCTGGGTGACCTACCCGGTTAGAATGGTCTCATTTTTCTGGGTGACCTACCAAAGTTAGTATGGTCTCATTTTTCTGGGTGACCTACCCAAGTTAGTGTGTGAAATCGGCTGATTGCTACAGTCAGTGGCCATGACGCCCAGAACCATCATTTTCCCTTTACGCTCACGGTCATAAGACTTCTTCCCAGCCACAACCCACACTTAAACAGCCTCTCGGTTAAACATCCATAGACCCAAATACCATCGACCCGAAATCTACCAGTCCCAAGCCAGCCTCCCTCTCCTAGCAGTTCTCCACCCCATCCAGTGTAAAACAATCAAATGATAATGTGATAATGTCCAAATGCTCGAAAACTTTCCTCTAATTAAATTAGTTCTAGCCAAACGTTGTTTGATAATGTCCAGATGTTCTCAAGTCCAAACCTTAGATCCTTTTATTCCATGAAATACCCTACATGGATGATTATACATATATGTATTATTGTTAAGATTGTGCAGCGAGTTATTAAGTTGTTGATAATTGTAAGGATTTCAATAATCATATTTAAACCAATTTATGATGAGTGAAGAAGATCCTTGCATGCCTAGCTAATACAGATGATTTCTTTTACAGTAAAACAAATGTTTATGAGAGAACAACCAAACGGATGAAAAAAACTAATTAATATGGAGGTAACATGCAGCATGAACACCGATAATTAAATAACCAACAGTGAGTGATATTGTTGATCAATGCTTATCCTTTAAGTTGAATTGATCCTGGCCTGGTGCTGCATCTAGTTGTTGTTTCTCTTGGTTGAAACTAAAACTGGATGACTCTTGTCTGATATTTTGATTTCATGGGAGCAGTTTATGCCTGCTCATCATGTTTAGGCAGCTATACCTCTTCCTAATCTTCTGCAGCATTTTGATCTCTTACTACTGAATTGGTGTCATGAGTACATGTGATCTCTGGCATCTGTTTAATTAGCATCTATTTTCTTAGTCTATTCTACGATTTATTCGTGTAAAATTAAATTCAATCAAACTGGAGAGTGTGGGCCATTAGCATAGCATTTCTCTGAGGGAAGAAAGTTTGACTTGGACCCTCGGATTAGATGCTAATATGCTACTATAAAAGCTAAGATTATTCCGATTATATATGAGTTGTCAAGCCTGGTGTTCATAACTTGGGGAAGTTCATGACACTGCACCAATGAAACAATAATAGTGACAAAGAAGGAATTCAATTCCATGAATTAACACAAAGGTTATTCCACATCCACATTCCACTTAGCAAGGAGAAGCACAAGCTAAAGAACATATAAAGCACCAAAGTGCCAATTAGAACATGAAGCAAAACTATGTGGCTAGGTAGTTATCATAACTTTGCATAAATCAAAGACAAGTTCTAGATTCTAACTTTTCAACAAGTAAAGACGATGGATAGTCAAATTTTGCAGTCATGAAGTCGATAGGTTCTGTGAACAGCTTCGGGAAAGGGGAGATAGCTTTCAAATCTTTATGACTGAGGATAGTATACTTTGTCTGCGTAATCGTCAAGATTAACAAGATAGCATAATTCTGATCTAAAGGAGAAGTTATTATTGAGGATTGGGATAGCGAAATATCTAAACGGAGACAGTGGTATTTTGTAAGATTTTGGAATATATTCTTCAAAACCAATAAAAATTAACATACAAAATTAAACTTATTAGAATAAAAAATTAAATGAAATGAAATAGTGTAATAATGGTGCACTATAAAACATTAAAACAAGACTAAAAGAAAAGTCTTGCGGAAAGGAGCAAAGCATACCAATCAAAAGTGAAACAACACAACTCTCGACAAAGCCAACCTATTTATAGAAACTAAAATTTTGAAAATAATATTAAAAATAAGAGGTAAATTCAATCGATGGAGTAACATTTCATTAATATCATAGAAATTATATATTTTAACTCTTATGTGATTAAAAATTATGGTTCATTCTATGTATAGGCCACTCATTTTTGCCCAACTCATGGGCGCATATTCCTTTAATAAATCAGAATTTTGACTGATACCTTAATACAGTTCATCTTTACTTGCTTTGTCAGCCAAGTACTAAATACGCACACTATTCCACGTCACTGCGAGGATCTTGCACAAGGCATCTGCAGAGATGGGCTAGCTAAATTAATGAGTACGAAGCACATATCTTTATCATCTAATGGAGCTCGCTTTATTCCTCTTTATTTATAACATGGACACTTGTTCTATCAAAATGTAGACCAAAATACTGCACCATATTCTTACAAACCGATGGAAAAATTACACTTTCATTTTAACCACACATTTATTTATTTATTATATATACGTATAATTTTAACTCTTACTGTGATCTCTTGCTCATTAAAATTCTTATATAATGTTAAAAAAACATTTTAAACTATTAAAGAGATCCAAGAAATAGTATCATGTTAGCTCTCTATCAACGTAAAATAACAAAGAATATATAAGAAGAACGAAATGATGTCCCTATGGCTTGTTCATGAACGTGAAACACAAATTTTGATTCTATGCATCTTCAAAGTCGCAGTGCAATAAAAGTAACTATGTACGGAAAAACAAATGAAAACATCTTGTATTATAGTTGTTTTCATTGTGGAACCAAAAGGGTTTCCTTGTTGACTTTTTTTTTAACATTATATAACATTCGAATGAAATCTCTTTTAATATATAATAATCGAGAGGATATATTAAATAGCTAGTGCCAGCAAATTGATGGCGCCGAACTAGCAAAAGAAAAGGCAACGTATTATTTTATATATAATAATCGAGAGGATATAGACGGATTGTGGGTTAATTCCATCGCCTTCCGCGAGAACATGAAGAGGGATTCTGCAACCACAAAAGAACGCAAATATATTTTTTGAGACTCGATCGCACTATATATGCTTTTACTATTCTCAGGTGCGAACTGAGCACAAATAGAATTAAAGGACAATTTTGTCATAAACGTGAAACACAATTTCATATTCTTTGCTTCTTTAAAGTCGCAGTGCAATAATAGTAACTATGTACGGAAAAACATCTCGTATCACAGCTGGCATGAGAATAATTTACTTTCTTCTTTGTTCCCTGTTTATTCTACGAGGAAGAAGGTGAACCTCGATTTCTAGCTGAAATATTATGTAATAATAGTAACTATGTACGGAAAAACAAATGAAAACATCTTATGTTAGTTATTTTTGTATTGTAAACTACAAACTACAGCTGGAAATTTTGTCTAGATTCTTCCATTTAGATTAGTTAAGAAGGCTATAAATAGCCATGCAACCATCACTTGTCATGCTAAGCTTAAAACCTTTGTCCTAAAACTCCCCTCCTTGTATTAATTATATCTCCAATCAACTAAGTTTTTTTCGCATTAGAGTCTTTATGGCTACTATAAATTCATTGCAATCAATCCCTGTGCCACTTCCCATCTTTGATGGTACCGACTATGATTTGTGGGAGAAAAAAATGAAGACACTCTTCAAGTCTCAAAACCTTTGGGACATTGTTAACGAGCCACAAAATACTTGTATTTCAAACGAGGCACAACGAAAGGATGCTAGCGCCCTTTATTTAATTCAACAATCGCTAGCTCAAAACATTTTTCGAAGGATTGCTGAAGCTTCAACAGCAAAAAAAGCATGGGATATGTTACGGAAGGAGTTTCTCGGTGATCCTAAGGTACGCACCATTCAACTCCAAATACAATGACTGGTATTTATCATGGAAAATATTAAAATAAATATTAGTTTACCGTCAAAGATTATCATGGGAGAATTAAAGTAGTGGTAAATCAAATGTGATCTTAATTTACGAGAAAATATTATTGTCAGTCTTACAAGAAAATGACTATATAATTACTACTATAGGAAATCAAAATTAAGACTAATGGGTTATTTAGAAGCAGGCACATGAGAAAAGACTAAGTAGCTATAAGGTCTTAGAAATCTAGACATAATACCGAGAAATTAATAGCTCCAGTTGAGTGTATTAATGATCGGTCTTGCGAGTTAATATAAATTTGCTTCGGATTTCACGTAACTGTTTATCAGTATGAGTTGAGATTGTACATTAACAATAGTTACTTACATAATCTTACGCAGGGAGAAAAGAAGAAATCTATACCGGCGCCTAAACCTTGGGATGCAGCCATGGGAGGAGATTGGAAAGGTCTGATGGACTACTATCGTGACGAGGAACGTCTCAGAGGTCTTTCCTCTCCAGTTACGCACACTTTGGATACTGTTCTTCATCTAGCTGTGCACGACAAGGACGGGAAACAATGTGAGGATTTACTTGAAATCGTGAGGGAAAAACAATTATCTGAGACAGAATTTCTCATGAAAAGAAACAAATATGGAAATACGGCTCTTCACGAGGCAACCATCTATAGCAATTATAAGGCTGTAAAACTCTTGGTAGAACGTCCAGACCTGGTTGAAATGGAAAATATGTACGGTGAAACCCCGTTGTTTACAGCAGCTGGATTTGCTGAGACAGAAATAGTGGAGTTTTTAATCGGATCCGGTCTAACACAATGCTTGGATGCTGATGGCCGCCTATTATTTCTTCACAGAACGCGAGCGGACGATCACCTGTCCATCCTTAGCGCTGCTATCATAGGGCAAAAGTTTGGTAACAATTTCTGTCTTCATATATTTAAAAAGTATACATATATATTATAATTTTTGTCTTCCCCTAATTTCATAAATGCAGAAACAGCTTTACTGTTGCTAGAACTGGATACATCGCTCGCCAACTGGAAGGACACAAATAAAATATCTACTCTTCAACTTCTAGCCGAAATGCCAACTGCTTTTGAGAGTGGATCAGTTCCCATGGGCATATGTAAAAGATTCATCTACAATTGTATGCCCACTCCAACCGCATTACTAGACCTTGCAACATTGCCTACATATATATTTCTTGGCTGAATACCATGGACGTACACATACATATATATTTCTTGGCTGAATACCATGGACGTACACATACATATATATGTTTGAACTCTAAATTATGTTGCAGGCCTTCCTGCTCCAAGTCCCTGCGAGGTAAAGTCAAAGGCAGTTAGTTTGTCCCAGGAAAGGAAGGCAATGGGAGATCTTGAGAGCGGCCAGGGGAGGTACTCATCAGGAGATCAGGGATGTGGCTCGGAGAAGAATCAAAGAGGCGGCCTACTCAACTATTTAAAGATCCCTAAAATCCCTAAAGGTATTGAACACAAATGAGGCCATGCAGTTCTTTTGGTTTCAAGGTTAGATGGTACTATTGAGCTACATTTGTATATCGAGATTAGACCCACTTCTACAATGCAATGAAACACATTAAAGAATCATAAGAATTTTAAATTTCGTGGCATGACCCAATATTTGAATATTACTGAATTGAGCTTACATCGCGTTGTCACTTGAAAAGGTGTATTAGTGAATTATTATAGAATTATTTTTAAGATAATAGTTTAAACTTTTACCATCTCAATTTATTTACAGACATAATCCTTCTGCTTGAAACAAATGTGATTCGATTTTATGAAGAGGTTTTGGTTCACATCCTATTATTAGATGCAAATAATCCTTGTGAGTCATCAGAGATAGAGCCTCTTCCTCAGAGAGCCAGATAAACTCTCAATAAATATCCAACAAAAAATATTATGTGGTTCACTCTTATAGTGGCACGACTTAATCAGATGCATTTCTTCTAGCTTCGATGTCTTCTTTTGTTAATGTTTTGTTTTCAGTATGATAATTAATTGTGCTTCCACTAAATTTAGCATTAACTTTCATTATTAACATTTCTTTCCATTTCATAATAATGTAGGAGGTTGGCTAGAAAGACTCCGGGACCAGAAAAGAAAGCATGTATTTGCTTTGACACTCGCCGACAGCCTAATAAAGAATGATAAGTCATTGACAAAAGTCACCATAACAAATAAGGAAATAGAAGGGCGAGAAATGGGTATCGAAATAGGTCAAACTTCTGGGCCGAGTCAAATAGCACAAAATTCTGTAACGCTTTCATCATTAACTACTAAGAAGGAGATGCCATTGTTTACTGCAACTAGAAGGGGAGTAAAAGAGATTGTGGAGTTGATAATACAAGTACATCCTCATGCTATTGACCAGCGCGATAAAATGAATCGGAGCATTTTGGATGTGGCCGTCATGTATCGCCAGAGAAAGATCTTCGATATTATTGTGGATGGAACAGAATTACCATTGGCTAGAATGCTTCGAGTTGTTGATAACAGCGGCAACACATTGTTGCACCATGTTGCAGATATGAAGAAAAACAGTGGAGGAACCAAGCCTGGGCCTGCACTCCAACTTCAGGAGGAGTTGAAATGGTTTGAGGTGAGCCCTTTTCATCCACTTGTGTCTCTACTTGATACAGGGTTATGCATCTCTTATACCAATCCTATTAAAACATCTTTTTCAACCAAATTATCCAATCCAATTAAGGTACACAGACATGCCGCCTCTCCAAGACGCGAGTAAGAATACTCGAGCTTAATTAAGACATCAGCCCGAACCAGTTCTCCTAACCAACTACTGGGGAAAAACTTTAATATTATTCACAATTAAAAATTCTGTGCTCTTTACTAATAACATTTCTGTAATTCGTAGTTTTATTTAACAATACTGATCATATTTATCTCCCAATTTTTGCAGCTAGTGCAAGACAAAATTCTTCCCCATTATGTGGCCCTTCTGAACAAAGAAGGAAAGACTGCAAGAGAGTGCTTCGAAATAGCGCACGAGGAGCAACTGAAAAAGGCACAAAAATGGATCAAAGAGACATCTCAGTCTTGTTCCACTGTAGCTGCACTTGTTTCTACTGTTGTCTTCGCTGCTGCGTATACTGTGCCCGGAGGTTCTGATGAAAAGGGCAAGCCAAACTTCATCAACTCTCCCTATTTTCTGGTTTTCACTGTCACTGATGTTGTCTCCTTGGCAAGCTCCTTGACTTCGCTTGTGATGTTTCTCTCTTTGTTGACCTCTCCATTTGAGCTACCAGACTTCCTCACCTCTCTTCCTCGAAAACTTATTTTTGGCCTCTTCTTCCTCTTCTTTTCTGTGGTAACGAGCATGATATCCTTCGGGGCAACAATTTTGATACTCATTCAAACAGAGAGGAAGTTCACAACATTACTCCTTTCCATTGCTTCATTCTTTCCTGTCCTTGTATTTGGAATAATGCAATTCCCTCTGTTCCTCTCATTTTTGAGCTCTACTTTAAACATTAGCGAGATAAAATCGTCTTGTCCCTTGCCTGCCATGGGGAAAAAAGGCTCCGTCAGAAGATTAATACGGGAGATATGATATCCTGTAGAGGTTTATCCTTTTTATTGTTTTTTTGAACCTCTACCACTGATCATTATATGTTGATCAGTGTAATAGCATGTATGGTATGGTTGCTATCCAGTTTCGTGATATTTACGTGGTTTTACCCTCTTCAATCAAGGCCTTGAAGCCAGGATGTATTGTTATATATAGTTTCTTAAGTTCGTGGTTATGATTACATGCTGAGTTGATCTTAATTTAATTGAGAGTGCCTCTAATTAGTTTTTTATTTGGTATCTTAGATGTTTTACTATTACATTGTTTTGTTTAAGTTTGGATTAATTTTGACAATGTAACAAGTATTTTGGGTTATTTGTTTTTGTTTTATTTAATGATAAGGAGTTTTGAAGTACCATTTGATTTTATTGCTTCGAGGAATATAATATTTTTGGAAGTAGTGAAATGGTGAATAATTTTATATAATTTATTTTATATTATGTATGTTCTAAGACTTAGCACGGGTGCAGTGTCCTTACAATATACACTGCTCCATACCTAAGAAATCACATATTTAATTTTTTTGCTTTGAAAAAAATATTGTGTAGCCCGCGATAAGTCGCAGGGCATTGGCTAGTATTATCTAATTGCAGTTGATGTGTCCTCAGATATAGAATTGTGCAGATGGCTATTTACATCATGCTATCATTTTCCACTTGCTTCTCCATCTTCCCCGCAATTGCCTTATAATTGTTATCCAGATATCTTTATTCTCTTTGCAACTACACAACTGAGAACTGATCCTGTCTTAATTGCAATGGGCTATGAGGAATTTGCTTTTTCCATACTTGCTCAAATGTGCTCAAGCATGTTATACACATTACTGATTGTTAAAGTAATGCTTTTTCATAATCTGTGTTTGCTGCAGTTGTCCGGCTTATGGGACGTGCAGCTTCTCACATTACTTTGGAGTGTGCCTTGCAAACTCATCCAAACATCACCATCATTGGAGAAGAGGTGCTTCTTTTAATATGCTTCTTTAGTTTTGAATATTTGACC
The DNA here is from genome assembly GCA_964035475.1 of Salix caprea. Taxonomy (NCBI): domain Eukaryota; kingdom Viridiplantae; phylum Streptophyta; class Magnoliopsida; order Malpighiales; family Salicaceae; genus Salix; species Salix caprea. The sequence goes on from OZ037749.1 coordinate 16,704,979, forward strand.
GGCTGAGTTTGTTAACTGGTAATTTATCAGTATATCAGTATCTCTGTGGGAAAAAGCTTGGTTCCATTGTTGATTACTGCTCTGGACTTTTTCAAGTTTTAAGTACCTTGTTTTCCTCCTTTGTTGTATCAAATTATGATCCCCATTTTTTGTTAATTAACTCTTCCAAAGTGATTCCCTGGCCTAACTCATTAGTAATTAATGCTCAAGCTGATCTGGGAAAGTTGACATTGCGTGTAGAAAAGCTCCTGGGCCAAATCACTTTTGTAATTCTGCAGTTCAGTTATGTTCATTGTAGAAAAGCTTCCCACATACATTCTCTTACCCTGTTTTATCTTGTTGCAGGTTGCTGCTAAGAAACTGACGCTGAAAAATGTTAAAGATTACATAGTAAATGTAATCTGTAAACGCTCTGATCTTGGATATAATTATGGTGTGATTATTATTCCTGAAGGTTTAATTGATTTCATTCCTGAGGTAAGTTACCTTTTCTGTAACTTTAGTGGCAGTCTCAATTTTTTTTCTTTTTTTGAGCGCGATGTTCATTTTGATTCTACAGCTATCCCCGTTCAATCATTCATGTTTATTGGATGTTTACCTCTTGTAATTTTGATTCTAAAGCTATCCCCGTGTCAATTAATTTCATGTCTGATTTCAACCATTGTTATTAAGCGGGCATCAGTATTCATAACTCTGTTTTTACCTTCAGGTTGCCAAAATTGAGACCGAGAAAATGCTTATTCAAATGGTTGAGACTGAGTTGGAGAAGAAGCAAGAAGGTTCATACAAAAGCCAACAGTCCCACTTCTTCGGGTAATTATAAAAATTAACTAAAAATCACATCTCCATTATGAGTCACTGTGACGCAGCAGAAATACGGAAAGGAATACGACCAACGTCAATACTCCGTAAATAATTCTCAACGAGATTAAATCTCAGAAAACTTCAAAGTTTATTCAATAAAATCAATGGTTGACGGCCAGAGGCTCTTACAATAGTACTTAAAGCAAAAACCCTAACATAAGCCATGACAAATAAGGAAACGACATAAAATATTAAATTTGCCATAAATGGTAAATTTGAGATAAATGCAGAATGTGAAAGGCCTATAAATTCTGAGTGAGTATCAATTGACGAAAGTCAATTTGGACTCTGAAATCAAAAGTTATGCTAAAACGAAACTTTCCTAAAATAGCAAAAATGACAATTTCGGGGCCGAAACGATGGAATTTGGCCAAAAACCATCGTTTCATCAGGGGCTATGCTGCTATCTTCTTCCGCAAACGGCGAAACGCATCGACTGGGTGAGTTTCGCGTCATTCCGACTTCGACGACCCGGCTGCCGAAATTCAGTTGCCTTTGAATTTCGGGTGATCCCTCTTGAGCATGTATGCTTCCGCAACCTGTTCTACATCACACTGTTTCCTCTGTCCAATAATATTAAAAGGGAAGAAGATAACAAGGATATTCACAGAGATCCTTCCAGTCAAAACAGAGCACATTAAGCCTGAAATCATGTCTAATATTCTGGCATTCAAGGTTATTGTAACGTTCATCTTTTACATTCAAAGTTCAACAGTTGTGCTGTGTATTGTAATGGTCACCTTTTTATCTGCTTCCAAAATTGGAACAAATCACTCTGTATATATATATGTATCAAAAACTGAATCAATAAAGTGTGGAAAAACTTATTCATTGCAAACAGCAACAGAATTCATTTTCTTATATGGTATCAGAGCTCCCAATCTCTAACGAGTCATCGATCCAAATCATCACAATGTCTTCCTCCTCGGATCAAAATCCAAACACCACTCTCAACACCCAACCTTCTTATGCAACAAACAAATCACTAATTGCATTCAACATCACTGCCCAAATCAATGAAAAGTTAACATCCTCCACCTTTCCCCAATGGCGTGCTCAATTTGAAGCACTTCTCATTGGGTATGATTTAATCGACTATGTCAAAGGCATCCTATAGTGTCCCTCCTTCACTGGCACCACTGCTGATGAGTTATGTAAAACTCACTGGATTCGAGAGGATAAGCTTATCCTCAGTGCTATCTTGGCATCCACCTCCCCTTCAATCACACCACTTGTTGCTACGGTAAAGACGTCTCATTATGCCTGAAAAAAACTCAAAACCTTATATGCTAGCCGATCCTGAACTTGAGCTATGCAGTTAAAAGAAGAACTCACCTTAATTCAACGTGGAACTCGTTCAATCACAGAATACCTTCACACTGTGAAGGCCTTGGCCGATGAAATCGCCATTATTGAACTGACAAGATAAGAATCTTCTTATCGAGGAGGAATTTTCTAAAACCTTAGACATATCAATAGTTAGAAAAAACAACAAGAGGTGCATTTTACCCTGGGTGAGGTGCTTTAGAGGCAATACATCCTTTTAATTCATAATTCCCTTCTTTTCTAAACTCTTACGGGCCAATAAATTTTCTAATTACTGTAATACAAATTAGAAGGGAGATTTCCTTGTTCTTTCCGCCGACACCTTGTCACAATAGATCCCGCCCTGGAAGGACGGTTGACGTGACATCACAAACATGCAATATTTATCACTGCTTTTATTAATTTATTTAGGCCCCGTTTGTTTGCTGGAAAGTGGTTTCCGGGAAACCACTTTCCAAACTTTCCTGTGTTTGTTTGCTGGAAAGTGGTTTCCGGAAAGTTGGTCAACGGAAAACACTTTCCAGTCAAAGAAAAATTTGGCTTGGTTTTCAGGAAAGTGTTTTCTGGAAAATTTAGGGGGAAAAAACTTTCCGGAAGTTGTGAAAAATTTAGAAATGGCATTATTTCCTGATTATATCAAATTTGATCCTCAAACTTTTGATTGCTATATATAATTTGTTTTGAATATTTATTTTTCAATTCCATCTCTTAAAATTTAATTTTTATATTAATTTTGGTCCTTATTTTTATAATTGCTATTTGCTTTTTTCTTATCATTTTTTTATTGAAATTTTTTATCTATCAAATTTGGTCCTCATTTTTTTTATTGTTACTTATTTTATTTGAAATAATTTATGAAATGTTAATTATTATTATTTTAATTTATTCACCTTTAATTTTTTAGATTTGATCTCTATTATTTTGATTATTATTTATTTTATTTGAGATAATTTATGAAATTATATTTTTTTTTCAATTTCATTCTCATTCAACTTTTTAATTTGTAAGATTTGTTCCTCATTATTTTAATAAACTTGAAAAAAAAATTAATTTATTAATAAATTATTTTCCAGTTTATTTTCCATAACACAAACAAACACTGGAAAATGTTTTCCAGTTCATTTTCCATAACACTGCCAAACATCGGAATTCACTTTCCAAGAATTCACTTTCCAAGAATTCACTTTCCCTGGAATTCACTTTCCAAAAAGAAACCACTTTCCAGCAAACAAACAGACCTTAAGTATTTTAAATACTTAAATTTGTACTCCATAGGGACCCAAGTGGTCACCATAAGAAACAGATCCAGGAAATGAAAACATTCGAAGAAACACAGAGTCAAAGCAATCAAAACTCTCTTATCTCCAACACTCTGATTCGTTCATGCTTTAACACATGCCATTGGCTTGTTCAAGAATGTTGTTTGTTTACTGAAACTTTAATGTTTTTGACTTCGTGCTTCACGGCAGGGGAATCACCCTTTATCCTGTAGCTGGTTAGTGATCCTATGCGTGTTTAACGTTGTAGCGCTGTAATAATGTAAGAGAACAATTAAAGGAAAATGGAAAAAGAGGAAGAATTCACTTTCTGCTTTTTTGCTCGTTTATTATTTTAGAAGCAAGAATTTGAATCTCAATTTCAAGCTGCAATATATTCGTTTAAAAAATGCAATACAGTTTCCTAATCCTGAACAAAGAAAAGAAATCGGACATAAATCTGATTTTAATATATTTTATTTTTATAGTGATTAATTAATCAAGCTATAAAGGTACAAGAAGCAGAGTAACAATATATACCTTTGAAGGAAATAGAAAGTATTATTTAATTATTTAAAAAGAAATTGAAAGGTAAGGCGCGTGCTGAACGTTTGGAATATTTAAAAGCTGATATAAAATTAATATTTATGTAAAGTTTTTAAGTATGAATATTGTTAATCTCAACCCGTCTAAAATATATGTCTGTGTAATATTACATATATGCATATAATATTCCTATTTTTTAATCCAATATAACAAATGCAAACCTTAATATTAATAATATATATATAGCATTTATAATTTTACCATTCAATATATGTATGCATACCACAAATATAGATATATTTTCCCTTAATTTTATGCTAAATAATAAATTTACTGTCTTGACATGAATAATTAAGCACCTTTATAAACAATGCTAAATAATTATACTTTATAAACAATGAAAAATAATCACCTCCATAGTATGATGAATGCCATTGATCTATTTGACCTGTACAAATTTCTGTAAAGAAGATAGAGAAATATAGATGGTAAAAACACTACACTATTAAGTGATGTTTTATTATCCTTGATAGACTCTTTTACCCAGATTTGAAGACATGCAATGCAATCCTTTGGAAGGATATTTCTCCTCCACAGACTAAATTTATTCTGTGGTTAGATATGCACAATAGATTATGCACCCACTTCTTTTTGGTTAAAAAAGAAATTATTCCATAACTTTTTGAAAGAAAGATTCATGACTTTGATATATCTCATTTTTTTAGAAGATTTTGCAGGCTTATTTGTATTTGTATATGTCAAGGAACCATCTCACCTAAAAAGTTAAGTTGTTATGTGAGGTTCTAAAAAATGATTAATATTATTTTTTAACACACTTCCTCAAGTGAAAGTCTTTTGAGCTTGAAACTTGTATATAGACTCACTTTACCTTATGCTTGATTTTTATCAAATAAAATAAAGGTAGTAAGATTCCAACTCGTGACCGGTGGATCAACAAGGCTTTGATATCATGTCAAGGAATCATTTCACCTAAAAATTTAAGTTATTAAATAAAATTCTATAATATAATTTATATAATTCTCTAACAGTATAAAGTGACAACATTTCCATTGCACTCAAGCAGAAGGAAATGATGTCCCTGTGGCTTGTTGGAAATCTACAGGCTTCAAGGAGAAGTTGTCATGAACATGGAAATCAATTTTATATTCTTTGCTTCTTCAAAGTTGTGGTGAGATTCGAACTCGTGATCGCTAGGCCAATAAAGCTCTGATATTATGTCAAGCAACCATCTCACTTAAAAATTTAAATTGTTAAGTGAGGTTACAGAATATAATTTATATTATTCTTTAGTAGTATAAAGTAGTATAAAGTGTCAGCCGGTGACATTTCCGTTGCAGTAAAGCAGAAGGAAGTGATGTCCCTATGCTTGTTGGAAATCTATAGACTTCAAGGAGAATTTGTCATGAACATGGAAATCAATTTTATATTCTTTGCCTCTTTAAAGTTGTAGTGTGATAATTGCAAATGAGAAGCTCTCATGTGCTAGCAGTTACGTGAACAGTTAAAGCAGGATTATTCCAAAAGGAAAAGGGAAAAGAAGAAATAATTTGCTTTCTTCTTTTTTGCTTCGTTATTTTAGAAGCACGAGGTGAATCTTGATTCCTAGCTGCAATAGTATGGTTTTAACAAATGCAATGCATTTTTTAATACTGAATTAAGAGAAAAGGTCTGCCATAAATATAATCTAATAATATTTATTTCTCTAATGATCAAATAATCATTGTGAAGAAAAGAAAAGGTTTTCTTGTTGACTCTTCCCTTTTAGGTTGAACATAACCATAGTTGTCAAAATTGAGATTTTGATACGAGTCAGAAGTTGCTTCTGAACTCGGATCATAAAATCAGAATCGTAAAATCATACTTAAAATTTACCATACAAAAATCATAAAATCACAATTAAAATCATGTAGCTAGAAAAATCATAAAATCATAAGTAAAATATTTTTGAATACAATATAATATACATGATTTTTTTATTTTTTTTATTTTAAAACGAGGAGAGAGGGGGGGGGGGGGGGGGGGGGAGGCAGAAGGGATGGATTTTGGGTAAAAATGGGGGATCATAAAATCATACTCGATTTTTTTATTTTTACAGGGCCCGATTTTTCTACCCGATTTGACAAGTTTTGTTGAGATGATTCGCAAAATCGGATAATTTTGCAAGTCAATTCGTGAGTTTAACAACCATTAACATAACACTACATTCGAAAGAAAACTTTTATATACTAACTAAACAATAAACGCCGTCCCTATTTTACTGTGCAGATAGACTCAATTTACTATTCATTGCCACAGTGAAAATACTATTTTGCCCCTTAGGGCCAAAAATTTTTACCCTTGGGACTTGGGGCAGTTTCAAATTTTCCAGGGAACACGGATGGCATTTCTGGATTTGTTGCACAGTGAAACGACAAAAATAGCCCCCCTAAAGGACAAAATAAGGCAAATCGGACCGGTGATACTTTAGCAATTTCCAATGGACATAAATGGTATTTCCAAATTTGTTACACAATGAAACGACGCATTTAGCCCCCTTAAACGACAAAAAAAAGGCGCTGGCCCCGGGGGTATTTATGCATTTTCCACGGTGGTTTTTTCGTGGTTATCGGGTGGGTCCAGGGGTGTGTTGGTAATTGACCATTATTTTATTATTTCTTTTCGAAAATACTGCAGGCGCGTCATACGGACGCACTTGTAGTGTTTCCACCGCACGCGCCCTTCGGGTGGCGCGTGTGACTTCATATGGCAGTTAGAAACCGGATTCTGCCGTGTCACATGGTGCGCCGGCATGTCATATTTCTCCCGAGGCGGCGCGTGTTAGGGTGAGGTGGCCAGTGAAGCTCCGGTGGATGATTTTATGTTTTTCCTCTCTTTTCTCTCTCCTTTCAGCTTGAAATACACGTCGGTCCTTGAATGTTGCGAAATGTTTATTTTGGTCCCTTGGCTTTGAATTTCGCTTTTATTATTGTGTTTTTTAATATAGTTTTTGATTTGTTTCAATTGTACCCTTCAATTGAAACTGATCATATAGGTTGGGTTTCAATTTAGTCCTTATTCTTTTGATTTTAGGTTTCCTTTTAGTTATTTTAATTATTTCAGTATGCAAGTTTTAATTGCTTATGATTGGGTCCTCCAGTTGAAATTTGTCATATATTCTATCTTTTATTTCGGTCCTTATTCTTTTAATTTTATAAAAACATTACATGTTTTTTTAAAATGTCTTTATTTATTTCGATCCCAAGGTTTTATTTATTTCAATTTTGTCCTTTAATTGAATTAATTATATAGTTTGTTTTAATTTGTTTTGGTTGTATCCTCCAATTGAAATTATTCATATTTCAATCCTTATTCTTTTAATTTTTTAAACAAAATTACACTGCAATTTTTTTTAAATATATATTTATTTGTTTCGGTCTCAATGCTTTTATTTGTTTTAATTTTGTTGTTTGATTGGAATTAATTATATATTTTATTTTTCATTTCGGTCCTTATTGTTTGAATTGTGTATTTGCTATTAATTTCTTTGATTTTAATACAAAAGAAAAGGCAACTAATTGGCGGATGCTAGTAGAAGATATAGACAGACATAATTAAAGGACAATTTCATATTCTTTACTTCTTTAAAGTCGCGGTGCAGTAATAGTAACTATGTACGGAAAAACATCTCGGAGAACAGTTAAAGTAGGATTTGAACAAGGAGTATTTTTACTTTCTTGCTTGTCCCTTGTTTATTCTAGAAGGTAGAATGTGAACCTCATGTAATAATAGTAACTATGTACGGAAAAACAAATGAAAACATCTAGTTATTTTTGTATTGTAAACTACAAACTACAGCTTGAAATTTTGTCTAGATTCTTCCATTTAGATTAGTTAAAAAGGCTATAAATAGCCATGCAACCATCACTTGTCATGCTAAGCTAGCTTAAAACCTTTGTCCTAAAACTCCCCTCCTTGTATTATATCTCCAATCAACTAAGTTTTTTTTGCATTAGAGTCTTTATGGCTACTATAAATTCATTGCAATCAATCCCTGTGCCACTTCCCATCTTTGATGGTACCGACTATGATTTGTGGGAAACAAAAATGAAGACACTCTTCATGTCTCAAAACCTTTGGGACATTGTTGACGAGCCACAAAAAAATACTTGTATTTCAAACGAGGCACAACGAAAGGATGCTAGCGCCCTTTATTTAATTCAACAATCACTAGCTCAAAATGTTTTTCGAAGGATTACTAAAGCTTCAACAGCAAATAAAGCATGGGATATGTTACGGCAGGAGTTTCTCGATGATCCTAAGGTACGCGCATTCAACTCCAAATACTATGACGGGTATTTATCATGGAAAATATTAAAATAAATATTATGATACCGTCAATGATTAGAATTAAAGTAGTGGTAAATCAAATGAGATCTCTAAGAGAAGATATTATTGATGAAAGGGTTATTGAAAAATTTATAGTCAGTCTTACAAGAAAATCGAAAGACTAATGGGTTCTTTAGAAGCAGTCACATGAGAAAAGACTAAGTAGCTAAGAAGAAGACTCTGTTGAGAGTGCTTTTCAGTCTAAGCTTAATATTACCAAGAAATTAATAGCTCCCGTTGAGTGTTTACTTCCTAATTTTGTTTTCCATTATATTAATGATCGGTCTTGTGAGTTAATATAAATTTGCTTCGGATTTCACGTAACTGTTTATCAGTATGAGTTGAGATTGTACATTAACAATAGTCACTTACATAATCCTACGCAGGAAGAAAATAAGAAATCTATACCGGCTAAACCTTGGGATGCAGCCATGGGAGGAGATTGGGAAAGCATGAGGGACTACTATCGTGACGAGGAACATCTCAGAGATCTTTCCTCTCCAGTTACGCACACTTTGGATACTGTTCTTCATCTAGCTGTGCACGACAAGTTCGGGAAACAATGTGAGGATTTACTTGAAATCGTGAGGGAAAAACAATTATCTGAGACAGAATTTCTCGAGAAAAAAAACATATTTGGAAATACGGCTCTTCACGAGGCAACCATCTATAGCAATTGTAAGGCTGTAAAACTCTTGGTAGAACGTTGTCCACACCTAATTGAAATGGAAAATATGTTCGGTGAAACCCCGTTGTTTACAGCAGCTGGATTTGCTGGGACAAAAATAGTGGAGTTTTTAATCGGATCCGGTCTAAAACAATGCTTGGGTGATGATGGCCGCCTATTAGATACTCACAAAGAGCGAAAGGATGGGCTGTCCATCCTTAGCGCTGCTATCATAGGGCAAAAGTTTGGTAACAATTTCTGTCTTCATAGAATTCTCAATATAAAAAGTATACATATATAAGATATATTATAATTTTTGTCTTCCTAATTTCATAAATGCAGAAACAGCTTTACTGTTGCTAGAACTGGATGCATCGCTCGCCAGCTTGAAGGACAAGAATGAAATATCTACTCTTCAACTTCTAGCCGAAATGCCAACTGCTTTTAAGAGTGGATTTCCCATGGGCATATGTAAAAGATTCATCTACAGTTGTATGCCCACTCCAACCGCATCACTAGACCTTGCAATATTGCCTACATATTTCTTGGCTGAATACCATGGACGTACACATACATATATATGTAACAATTTGAACTCTAAATTATGTTGCAGGCCTTCCTGTTCAACGTCCCTTCGAGGTAAAATCCAAGGGAAAAAGTTTGTCCCTGGCAAGGAAGAGAATGGGAGATCTTGAGAGCGGTCGGGGGAGGTACTCATCAGGAGATCAGGGATGTGGCTCGGAGAAGAATCAAAGAGGCGGCCTACTCAACTATTTAAAGATCCGTACAGGTATTGAACACAAATGAGGCCATGCAATTCTTTTGTTTCAAGGTTAGATGGTACTATTTGTATATCGACAATAGGGCCCCACCTACATCATAAGAATTTTAAATTTCGTGGCATGACCCAATATTATTTGAATATTACTGAATTGAGCTTACATCTCGTTGTCACTTAAAAAGGTGTATTAGTGAATTAATATAAAATTATTTTTAAGATAATAGTTTAAACTTTTATTATCTCAATTTATTTACGGACAAAATCCTTATGCTTGAAACAAATGTGATTCGATTTTATGAAGAGGTTTTGGTTCACATCCAATTTTTAGATGCAAATAATCCTTGTGAGTCATCAGAGGTTTTGGTTCACATCTCGTTTGTCAAAGTTTTGTATTCAATATTATAATTAATTGTGCTTCCACTAAATTTAGCATTAACTATCATTATTAACATTTCTTTCCATTTGATAATAATGTCTAGCTCTCATCTAATATTTAATTTCATTCCCTTTCTTAATTACGATCCTGATGTAGGGCTAGAAGGAATCTGGAAAGAGAAAAGAAAGCATGTATTTGCTTATAAACTCGCCAAAAGCCTAATAAAGAATGATGACTCATTGGAAAAAGTCACCATACCAGATGGAGACCAAGAAGAAATAGAAATCGAGCTCATTTGCAATGCAAAAGACACTGAAAAAACCCAAAGTCAAATAGCACAAACTTCTGGGACGAGTCAAAGAGCTCAAACTTCTGGGACGAGTCAAAGAGCTCAACCTTCTGGGACGAGTCAAAAAGAACAAAATTCTGGGACGAATCAAATAAAGATGTCGTCATTAACTACTAAGAAGGAGATGCCATTGTTTACTGCAACTAGAAGGGGAGTAAAAGAGATTGTGGAGTTGATAATAAAATTACATCCTCATGCTATTGACCAGCGCGATAAAATGAATCGGAGCGTTTTGGATGTGGCCGTCATGTATCGCCAGAGAAAGATCTTCGATATTATTGTGGACGGAAAAGAATTACCATTGGCTAGAATGAGTCGAGTTGTTGATAAAAGCGGCAACACATTGTTGCACCATGTTGCAGATATGAAGAAAAACATTGGAGTAACCAAGCCTGGGCCTGCACTCCAACTTCAGGAGGAGTGGAAATGGTTTGAGGTGAGCCCTTTTCATCCACTTGTGTCTCTACTTGATACAAGGTTATGCATCTCTTATACCAATCCTATTAAAACATCTGCTTCAACCAAATTATCCAATCCAATTAAGGTACACCGACATGCCGCCTCTCCAAGACGCGAGTAATAAAACTCGAGCTTAATTAAGACATCAGCCTGAACCAGTTCTCCTAACCACCTACTGGGGAAAAACTTATCTGCGCTTTACTAATAACATTTCTGTAATTCGTAGTTTTATTTAACAATATTGATCATATTTATCTCCCAACTTTTGCAGAAAGTGGAAAAGGTCATTCCTTCTCATTATGTGCCCCTTCTGAACAAAGAAGAAAAGACTGCAAAAGAGTGCTTTGAAATAGCGCACGAGGAGCAACTGCAAAAGGCACAAGTATGGATCAAAGAAACAGGTCAGTCTTGCTCCACTGTAGCGGCACTTGTTTCTACTGCTGTCTTCGCTGCTGCCTATACTGTGCCCGGAGGTTCTGATGAAAAGGGCAAGCCCAACTTCATCAACTCTCCCTTTTTTCTGGCTTTCACTGTCACTGATGTTCTCTCCTTAGCAAGCTCCTTGACTTCGCTTGTGGTATTTCTGTCTTTGTTGACCTCTTCATTTGAGCTAAAAGAATTCCACACCTCTCTTCCTCGAAAACTTATTGCTGGCCTCTTCTTCCTCTTCTTGTCTGTGGTAACGAGCATGGTATCCTTTGGGGCAACAATTTTGATACTCATTCAAACAGAGAGGAAGTTCACAACATTACTCCTTTCCATTGCTTCATTCCTTCCTGTCTTTGTATTTGGAATAATGCAATTCCCTATGTTCCTCTCATTTTTGAGCTCTACTTTAAACATTCACAAGATAAACGGGGGAAAGCTCATCAATCGTCTCCTGTCCCTTGCCTGCCATGGGAAAAAAAGGCTCCGTCAAGAAGATTAATACGGGAAATATAACTGTCATAGAGGTTTATCCTTTTTATTGTTTTTTTTTAACCTCTACGTACCATTGATCATTATATGTTGATCAGTGTAATAGCATGTATGGTTGCTATCCAGTTTCGTGATATTTATGTGGTTTTACCCTCTTCAATCATGGCCTTGAAGCCAGTATGTATTGTTATATATATAGTGTGTCTTAAGTTCGTGGTTATAATTAAATGCTGAGTTGATCTTAATTTAATTGAGAGTGCATGTATGTATGCGGGCATGCATGTGAGGGGAGTATAAGATATGATTTTAGTACTCTTTAACATGGTAATTCAAGTGTTTTAAACTTAATATTAGTGTATATTAATATTATTTTATATTTAATTTATATTAAATATAATGAGAATTGTGAGATACTTACCCATAATCACATGGTATGGTCAACAAAACTTTAATATTTTATTGAAAAGTCATGTAAATTAAAAAATTTAGGTAATATTCCAACATTATTCTCATACAACTTTTACTAAACTCACAAAAGAAATGCCCTAAATATATGCTTACATGACCCAGCAATCAAAGTGCAAATTGAACGGTTTGATTGAAGGAATTAAATTGATTAATCTCATTTTCCGAATAATAAATACACTCAATATAATAGAGTAGATGTTACGTTCACTTGAATCGAAGCAAGCCATATGGATCGTTTGGAGCATAATCCCATGAGAATCCTTGGAATATCCTCCTGGCTTTTCTCCCACCAACTACAACACAAGGTTAGGTGACAGCATACTCGACAAGAGAGTCCAAACCGTCCATCTATACCCAGCCAAACCCTGCACCCCGCCACGTGTCCAACATAAGCCTGCAATCTTTTCATACTGCCCAAACTACCCTCGGATCGGCGGGCCAGGCAGCAAAGTATCAACTACCCTTCTGGATCTCCCCCAGACGGTCCTTTAATTAGAAAGACTTGTTCAAATCAATTACTATACTTTAATTTCTGTCAAATTAGGGCTTCATTTTTCGCTTTTTACACTTTTACTTCAGCCTATTTAATTAAATTATGCCGCATCTTCTTATATAATAAGAACAAAATTCACTTATCATTCTCTTATACAAGTACAAGACAAACTGATTTTTTCTCACCAAAATTATCATCATCAAAATTAAAGTATAGAGAGATAGAGAAAGAGATGCGCCAAAACCAACCCATAAATATCAATTGCTATCCAAAAAGGTTTGATTTAACCCAAAAACAAGTAGAAGGGCTGGTTGACAATATTTCAAAACTCCAAGGACTATTTTTGCGGGCGGAGAATCCAATGATTCGAAACCGAAACACAATTATAGAGCCTTTTTAACACTCTCACTCTCTCTTGCAACATAATAGAAACAGAGACTGTAGTTAGGTGTAACCACCAAAGATGGCTCCCCCTTTTGTAATCAATGGCGACGTCGCCGCCTCTTCTGTCAAGTCCGCTCCGGCCACTGGACGCGTCGCTTCGGTTTACAGCGAAGTTCAATCGAGCCGCATTGATCACGCTCTCCCTCTCCCTTCTGTCCTCCAGAACCCTTTCCAAATCGTCGAAGGTCCTCCTAGCTCCGCTGCCGGCAACCCGGGTCAGTTTTTTTCTCTAATCTACTAGATCAATCAATATTATCGTCATTAAACTCTTGATTAATCAATTAATCTCTAAAGTTTTGATTTTTTTTTTGCTTTTGGTGTGGCGTGTTTGGCAGATGAGATAGCGAAGCTGTTTCCGAATGTGTTTGGGCAGCCATCAGCAATGTTGGTGCCAAACAAAGTGGATACATTGAGCTCAGATCAGAAGTTGAGGATTGGTGTCGTTTTGTCCGGTGGACAAGCACCTGGTGGCCATAATGTTATTTCTGGAATCTACGGTGAGCCATGTCAATGGGTCTGATTGTTGTTTTTATGAGCTGATATTGCTGTGTGCCGTGTGTCGTTTCTGATTGGTTGGTTGTGGTGGCGGTGTAGATTATTTGCAGGATCGGGCGAAAGGAAGTGTGTTGTACGGATTTAGGGGAGGTCCGGCTGGAATCATGAAGTGCAAATATGTTGAACTGAATGCTGATTATATCTATCCTTATAGAAACCAGGTAAAGTTGTGGGTTTTTTTGTGTGAATGTGGGGTTGTTTTGAGTTAGTAAGTTTGTTGATTTTTGTGGTCGACTTGCTTCGGGTGTATGCATGGATGATTGCTATATAAAGAGGAGTAGCTGGTTTAGATGTTGAATTATTAACTGGAATGTAATGTTTGGTAGATTAAATAATCGATTCAGTTTGAAGGGTGTACTATGTTATGCTATTGAATATGCATGTATTTCTTAAGCGGAAGTGATTTCTGATATGGTTGCTATTTCTTTTTGTTAGGGTGGTTTTGATATGATTGCCAGTGGAAGGGACAAGATTGAAACACCTGAGCAGGTGCAACTCTTTCTGAACTTGTTTGTAGTAGATATTTTTTTGTATATTTTCCTAGTCTTTTTTTTTTTGTAAGACTTGATAGGATAAATGGGAATGAATTTCAGTTTAAACAAGCTGAAGAAACAGCTAAGAAACTTGACTTGGATGGGCTTGTTGTTATTGGTGGGGATGACTCAAACACAAATGCTTGCCTCCTTGCTGAAAACTTCAGGTATGCCTTGATGGAAGTTTGTTATTGTACTATTTTTCAAATTGTGATAGGAATGCTGCTGGATGAGGAAACTTTCTTTTCAACTACCATTAGCCTTATTGATATAACTTTTGTTTCCTTCAATGTTCAATCAGGGGTAAAAATTTGAAAACTCGGGTGATTGGATGCCCAAAAACCATCGATGGTGATTTGAAATGCAAGGAGGTTCCTACCAGTTTTGGATTTGATACTGCTTGCAAGGTGAGTATAAATATTCTTTCCTATTTTAATAAAAATGTTAAGGTATCAGATTTTCCCTATGTTATGCATGATGAATTTAGTTGTTGGAATTACTTGATTGTAGTCTTTCATGAAAACTTGTTTGAAAATTGTATGTGGTTGGATGGAAATTCCTTGTTTGAAGTATGGCATCTTATCTCTGTATATAAAACCTTACAGATTACTAATATGAGTGAGCAACACTAGCTCAGCGTTTCTTAAAAACTTGTTACTTTTAACCGTATTTATTTCATTTAATCAACTCTCCTAAATATGTTATGTATCACGACTTTCACTACACTGATGCAAATTTCCCAAATTTTGATCCTTTGATTCTGGATTTTGTAGAATCTCATTTTTTTTATGCATGGTCTTAAATTGTATGTATATATGCATGCATTATGCACACATGTTTGTGCAATATATATTGACACCCAAATATGTGCCTCTGTGTATGTTCAGTGATAGTCTTTGCACTTTCCATTGACACCTGCCTTGCACACCATGCTTGAGTTTTCCCATTTCATTGACATTTTTTTCCGCACATTTAATTGTGAAAGGAAATTCTTCTGACTGTATTACGCTGGACCCTACTGAATTGGTTGCCATATTATTGCTTGAATGCAATTTGCAGTTCTGTTTAACAATTTTTGGACGCTTACGATTCTATAGCATGTATGGTCACCTTATCTTGCCTGTGCTATCAATATTGTTATGGTGGAACAAGGTTGCAGCTAATCCTGATGCCATTAGTAATTTGATATCCTTTTTGCTACCACCTTCACACAATAGAACAATTATAATATGTGTGGTTCATGCAGATATATGCAGAAATGATTGGAAATGTCATGGTTGATGCTCGCTCAACTGGAAAATATTATCACTGTAAGTTTGTACATTGATTTTCTTTATCAAATAAGTTCCTATTATGCTATCATGATGTGTTCTCAGATATAGAATTGTGCAGATGGCTATTTACATCATGCTATCATTTTCCACTTGCTTCTCCATTTTCCCCGCAGTTACTTTATAATTGTTATCCACATATCTTTATTCTCTTTGCAACTACACAACTGAGAACTGATCCTGTCTTAATTGCAATGGGCTATGAGGAATTTGCTTTTTCAATACTTGCTCAAATGTGCTCAAGCATGTTATACACATTACTGATTGTTAAAGTAATGCTTGTTCATAATCTGTGTTTGCTGCAGTTGTCCGGCTTATGGGACGTGCAGCTTCTCACATTACTTTGGAGTGTGCCTTGCAAACTCATCCTAACATCACCATCATTGGAGAAGAGGTGCTTCTTTTAATATGTTACTTTAGTTTTGAATATTTGACCGGCTGAGCTTGTTAACTGGTAATTTATCAGTATATCATGTGTTACGCATCTCTGTGGGAAAAAAAACTTGGTTCCATTGTTGGTGACTGCTCTGGACTTTGTCAAGTCTTAAGTACCTTGTTTTCCTTCTTTGTTGTATCAAATTATGATCCCCATTTTTTGTTAGTTAACTCTTCCAAAGTGATTCCCTGGCCTAACTCATTAGTAATTAATGCTCAAGCTGATCTGGGAAAGTTGACATTGTGTGTAGAAAAGCTCTTGGGCCAAATCACTTTTGTAATTCTGCAGTTCAGTTATGTTCATTGTAGAAAAGCTTCCTGTATACATTCTCTTACCCTGTTTTATCTTGTTGCAGGTTGCTGCTAAGAAACTGACACTGAAAAATGTTACAGATTACATAGTAAATGTAATCTGTAAACGCTCTGATCTTGGATATAATTATGGTGTGATTCTTATTCCTGAAGGTTTAATTGATTTCATTCCTGAGGTAAGTTACCTTTTTTGTAACTTTAGTGGCAGTGTCAAAAAAATTTCTTTATTTGAGCACGATGTTCATTTTGATTCTACAGCTATCCCCGTTCAATAAATCATGTTTATTGGATGTTTACCTTTTGTACCTACAGTGGCAATGTCAATTTTATTTATTTATTTGAATGCAATGATCAATTTGACTCTACAGCTATCCCTGTTCAATTTATCATGTTCATTGGATGTATCTTTTCAGGTTCAGCAGCTTATAGCAGAACTGAATGAGGTTTTGGCCCATGATGTCGTAGATGAAGGTGGGGAATGGAAAAAGAAACTCACAAATCAATCTCTGCTGCTTTTTGAATTTTTACCACCAGCAATTCAAGAACAATTGATGCTTGAAAGAGATCCACATGGAAATGTCCAGGTATTTATTATGTATACCATTTCATGTCTGATTTCAACCATTGTTATTAAGCTGGCATCATTATTCATAACTCTATTTTTACCTTCAGGTTGCCAAAATTGAGACTGAGAAAATGCTTATTCAAATGGTTGAGACTGAGTTGGAGAAGAGGAAGCAAGAAGGTTCATACAAAGGCCATTTCAAAGGACAGTCCCACTTCTTCGGGTAATTATAAATATTAACTAAAAATCACATCTCTATTATGGGTCACTATTTCCTCTGTCCAATAATATTAGATGATCTGTTTGAAAAGACATTTGACATTGTTCCTATCCTAGAGTGTAATGGAAAGATTAGTGCGTGATTTGTTATAGGTTTCCTGATACTTGGTTTGTACTGCTCAGGTATGAAGGAAGATGTGGTTTGCCCACAAACTTTGATTCTACATACTGCTATGCTTTGGGCTATGGTGCAGGAGCTCTCCTTCACAGTGGAAAAACAGGGTTGATATCATCAGTGAGTGATTCTATCCTTCTAGTTTTATTTTGGTTTTTTTAGTGGTACCGGACTTACTAAAATGCTGTGCTACTCTTGACTTATTGTAACATCAAAGTTCTGGAACTACTGATTTGGTATCTTAATTTGATAATGTTTTGTCTCCAGGTTGGGAATTTGGGTGCTCCTGTTGCAGAATGGACAGTTGGAGGGACAGCATTGACTTCTTTGATGGATGTGGAGAGGAGACATGGTATTCTCTCTTTCTTTAGCATGTGTTGCACAGCCTTATCGAAGACAAGATACATTCACCTCCTGGTTTGAAGAGACAAAATATGATGTGGGTTAGAGCATGCTGCATTAGAATGTTGTACTATGGATCTACTTTAAGCCTCAAAAAGTTATGAGAACTTTTTTGTGGACCAATCTAGGAACATTTCCTGAGTTCCTTGTCTGTCTTTCACAACAAAAAGGTTCTTTAAACTCAAATGTATTTTATTCCTTTCCAGGTAAATTCAAGCCTGTGATCAAGAAGGCAATGGTAGAGCTTGAAGGTATAAATTCTTTATTAAGCATCCTCATTTGCTCTTTTTTATCTAATGTGTAATTCCATATCACTTCTGATAGTAACAATAGCCTCTGTTTCATTCATTATAAATAGTTTCTGCTTTGTTCTGAAAAACAATAATCGATAGCATGTGTCGCTTGCACTGATCACTAATTTGGATATAACCTAGAAGCATGTCCAGTAAATTTGACAAGCTTGATGAAATTTCAGGTGCTCCTTTCAAAAAGTTTGCATCCCTGAGGGATGAGTGGGCACTTAAGAATCGGTACATCAGTCCTGGTAAGTAATAAATTTGTCAAGCATTAACTTTTAATTGGCTTGCTTGCATGATACCAGTTGTATTACTCTAAGTTCTATGTAAAACATGCAGTCCAAGATTATCCCTTGTGTTTTAACTATATTGATTCAATCTCAGGTCCCATCCAATTCATGGGCCCAGGATCAGATGCCATTAGCCACACTTTACTATTGGAATTGGGAGCTCATGCTTAGGTATATTGACAGGTGCAAATTTCTGCTGTCCAGAGAGCTGAGAAGTTCTTGGGACAGGCATGAGATCTCTCTCTTTTTTTCATTTTTTGGTTGTCATTGTTGTGATCTGAGTTAAGATTTATGGTTTTTTTGTGTTTTTATTGGATGATAATCCTGGGAAACTCAGCTCGACATCCATCAATTGAACTTGTACATTTGAACCTTCTGGTTCCTTTCGTAAACGTGAATAATTTTTCGGATTGCCAAAATAGTAGAGAATCTTTTGGCCCCCATCTTCACGATCATGGTTGTCGTCATGATCATGGTTGTCATTGAAGAAACACATGCATTTAAGATCAAGTCCTTGCAATTGTGGTAAAAGATAAAGCTGACATGAACAATTGATTTTATGCAAATGTTGTGTTCATCTTCATCCATGCTCCGTGTACTTTATCAACTGAAATTGACAGGAAATGCAATTCTATTTCTTATGATATTGGTCCTACTTGTATCCAACTGCTGGTTTCTTTCTTTTCAATAGTAATGAATTTAAATCCATGAAAAGGGTTTTTTCTTTTATGAGTAGATGGTTAGGGTACTGTTGGAGTCGATTCATGTAAGTTTTGTGGATGATTTTAAAAATATGTTCTTTAAAGACAGGAAGCCAATCTTTTCCATACAAGCCAACATGGATTTTAAACACTTTCTTTTTTCTATCAAACAAAGAAGGATCCCAAAAAGGATTCGGAACTTTTCCTATCGAACAGAAAAATTGTCTTTGCCTTTTTTTTTCATTATTATTACTCTGTTGTACTTTTTTATGATATCAGGTCTAAAATTACCATGTATAAATCACACGCTCTGCTTGTTTGGCTTTTCAATTTCCTCTTTCCACGTTACTGGAAAATGTCATATACATACATGTGTCACCTTTATGGAACTTGTCATCCTTCTTTTCCCGCCGTTTCCTTCTTTTTCATATATATAGAAATCAACTTTCTTTCTAAGGCTTCATTTTGGTATGACATGATCTTCTAGGGTGGCAATTTGATATTTTCTATTTGATTCTCACCATCATGACTAGGAATAATAGCAGTCATGTTGGCTAGTGGAAATATTCATCTAAAAATTTAATTCCTTGTACATCAACTTTGCACTGGTTGTTTGCTTAAGACCAGTGTTATACAACTCGGTCCGGATTGGCAGGCTACCCAATGACTTGTTGACCTGCTCCGGGCCGAGTCAATGAACAGTGTTGGTTATGATTTTTTTTTAAAAAGAAATCAAAGCGTCAGCTGATTCAGAGTTGATTTACTCCGACCGAGTCTCAGGCCAGATCAATCTCTAAGGTGTGTGAATGATGGGCATGGTAGTTGTATGATGTGAACGTTGGCCTAAGGTATAGAAATGGAGAAGAAAAGGAAAAGTAGTTGCATCTATACGGAGTTCTTTAGGGAAAATCCTGTACCTGCATCAATTTTCGTTTGCTTTACATCACTGTGAAAAGCCATAGAATAACAAAAGTGTAGGGTAAGCATCGCTTCATAACCACCAAAAACAGGAGAGTATTTTTTATTGCTTTTCAGAAAATCTTTCAAAACGAAGATTGTTAATTTTTTATTAAATAAGAAATGAAATGATAATTATATTGTAATAATACACAAGAATCTATATACATATAGCTGTACTAATAGGTGTTAAAGATCTCCTTTTTATATGATGACAAAAACCATAAGCAAAAGAAAAGTCAAAGTGTGAGAATCGAGGTGGAGTGAAACCCAAGGTCTGGTGCTATGAGCCCCATGGTCCAGCCATCGCCATTACCGATGACTTCATGCCTCCGGGCATAGGAGCCAGAGCCTATTAATGCTGGTGTGATTTTATCTTCACCATCTTCTTACCTGGCTGAGTTATTCATCTTCCAACCTTCTTAAACGATTTATTATAACGTGTTTTAAAAATATTTTAAAAAATTCAAAAATAATATAAATTATATTTTTATTTGAATAATATGTTCATCTAACAAATTTGATTGAAATCAAGGAATTTTTCACAACACGGTAAATGATTGGTTTCTAATTAACAATGATTTACAGCAATCCATTTTACTTTTTATAAAAAAAAATTGTTATCAAGCTTATCTGATTCAATGAACTAACTCGTTGATCTACCGATTTGGAATCTGATTCAGGCTGCAGGTTTGAATTTATCTAAAATTTCAAAAAAAAAAAAAAAAAAACAATACCTTTTAAACTTTTTCTTTACAAATTGTTATTGAGAATAGTTGGATTGGAAATGTGCTGATTAAGAGGGTATTTATTTAACACTTCGTTTCAAAAACATTTTTGAAAAAATTGAATTTTATTTTTATTTTAAATTAAAAAAATTAGTATTTTAGATTATTTTCATGTACTAATATCAAAAATTATTTTAAAAAATAAATAAATATTATTTTAAAACTCACTCAAAAAAATCACCAAATAAGGTAAAAGTTTTTTTTTTCCCTGATATACGAAATATTTCCTTCCTTTCCAGTCTTTTAAGGTTCTATCTAATGGACTTTCTCATCTAAAATCTGCTTTTTACTATACAGGGATTGTAGCTCTTTCAAGCTTTTCTGGCCTACCTATTTACCTCTTTCAGTGCTTGTCGTGTCTTTCTTCATCCTGTCACGTTAAGTCTATGGCCTGGACAAGACTCCATAAATCTTTTCAGTTGCTGCTAAGTGAGCTCGATCGATGAATGAAAGAGTTCATCGATGAAGACGACATATTGCCAGATTAGTAAGAGATTTGTTTTGTATGAAATGTTCATTTTTTGTTCTTTAATATCATCAATTTTTAAATTTAATTTATATATTAAAAATATTTTAAATTTTTATAACACATTTTATTTATAATCTAATTTAATAATTTAACAAACATGGTCTAAAAATCTTGATCAACACCACCATTATACCACTACACCACCAATCATAGCTCTATCATTGCCGCCACCACAAATCATTTACTCTTGATCTTATTGATTTTCCCTAGCTTTAAAGGTCATAAAATTTATTTCACTTTGATGATGATCAACAATTTTATAGGAATGACTAGACCTTTAAATTGAGTCATCAATTTAATTATTTTTATCTTTAGAATCTTGTTTCTTTAATTTCTTACTCATGTCCCTCATTCATTTTATTTATTCCAGTTTCTTGTAAGAAGATTAAACAAAATTTCTCTTAGGTTTAATCTAGTTTTCACAATCATACTACAAATTTATTATGTCAATGAGAGTAGAGTTAGAATTATATTTTGGAGGTTCCATAACAAACATAACTACACGATATAATCAAAACATAGCTTACCTTTGTTAAACATTATTTTCCTTTTATGGTTGACTAACTTTAACATATGAAGGTCTTGTATTACGAGAGGGAACTCGTTTTGCTAGAGTTCACGAGCTAGCCTAACTCAACTTAGCGTATGTTTGACATTGTTATAGATTTTGTGATTGTGATTTGAAAAAAAATATTTTAAAAAAGTTATAAATTGTAGTTTTTCTTAAACTAAAGTTTTAAATAAAGTTCAATGTAATCCATAAAAAACTAACCACGCATGTGTTCATTAATCAAATACCTTTAAATTTATAATTAGAGTAAAACATAGATCACACACCAAATACCAAAAAAAGCTCTAATAAGAAATTCTCAAAAACTCAATTTGGAAAATCCTAACTCATTTTTTCCAACTTCATCAATATAATATTCCACATGGTAGCTAACCAAATATTCTAAAAAAAAAACTCAAAGAATAATAATTTTAAATGTTTAAAAAATATTCATGTAAAATAAAACGCACCCTAAAAACAGAAACTGGTATCGATGCTATAAAGCTGGCAGATGGTAGAACTAGACGTTAAAATAAAATAAAATAAAATAAACCTAAACAAAACCAATTTCCTTTTTTTTCTTTTCCTACTTTGAAGTTAGTCTAAAGTTCATTTGATGGTTGAACAGAGAGCCAAGAAATTTCGTACCAAAAATGGCTTCACCCCACATGGTGCACTCTTTCTTTTTCAAATGTACTTTTAGCAGGCTAGTGATCAGGCACTGACTGCACCCAAACATACAATAATACAAATTCCAAGACATACTCCCCGCCATTAATTCAAAAATCTTCTCCCTCACCCTTTTTTTCCCCAAAAATTAACTGCATATAATTATTTTATCAAAAACTTTAAGTTATTAGTTAATATATATATTTAAATAAAAATACTTTAGATTTAAATTTTTTTTATTAAATAAAATAAAGATGTTAAAATTTAAACTCAAGATTATTAGATTAACAAATCATCTTACTCAATGCTTCCGTCCGGCATTGTCCACTCAGAAACAGATCTCGTCTGACCCAAGCTACGAAGTTTGAAATTGATTTAATAACTTTGATTTGAGTTTGTTTTCTTTAAAAGTGCAAATTAAACACTGACGTGATAACTAATAGATTAACAAGGTATTTCCCACAAAGCATCCTCCTCAATAGTTCCTAAGGAGCGTGATGGTAAAGAGTTTAAAATTTATATAGCAGTTTTCAAGTTCGAGTCAGGACGTGTATTTTTTATAAGAGTCTAGAACAATTAGAATTTTATTCATTTATCTAGACTCACAAAATATATTTTTCAAAAAATAAGATTTCCTCAAATAAAAAGTTTAATAACTTTGATTTTAAGTTTTGTTTTCTTTAAAAGTGCAAATCAAACACTGACCCGATAACTATCGGGTGATGAATTGATTGGTGGTTGTAACTAAAACTTGAATGGAAACCAGTGAGCAGATGATCATTGATTAGCTAGCTAGGCCATTAAAGCATTACAAATTACAGGCTAAAACAACAGCTACCTCCAAAAATGCAAGAGGCAGATGCTGTCGAGATGGAAAAAATGAGTGTGAATGGGACCCCAAAGGGTTAATGAAATAATGCTTGTTTTTGCATCCACATGACTTATCTTTTTCCTTCCAAACAAATTTAATAAAAAATTAACCAAAAATATTTCCTCCCCTCCTCTCTTGCAATCCTTGCCTGTTAGATTCCTGGTGTCCCACCAGCTCACCATCACCTCTACTAGCTAGCTCGCAAGCCAACCACTTGCCCATCATCATCCCTTTGTTTGTAGGGGTCCGCTCATATAATCACTATTAAAATATAATATAAATCATGTTCTGAAATTTATCTAATAATTTAAGTTTTAATATGAGATGATTACTTGATATGATATCAGAATATTGTTGATTCTTTATCTAATAATTTAAGTTTTTATATGAGATAATTACTTGATATGATATCAGAATCTTGTTAATTCAGTGGTCACGAGTTCGAATCTCATCATCTCTATTATATTTAAATCATATTCTAGAAATTCATCTAATAGTTTAAGATTTTAGATAAGATGGTTCATTAACATAGATACACCCTTTTTTTTTCTTTCTTTGATATTTAGCAATATTTTCATGATGGCAACCGTGTGATGGATTATATTTTTATACCTTTGACTTTATTTAATGTATGCCCATCACATGGCTCGAATCCCTGGTTGATATTTTGTGGAACCCATCATAGCCATGAATCATTGTCATGTTCACTAGTCGGTAGCTAGCTAGCTAGCTGGAGATGTATGATTGTAAAGATAAGAGATCATACACTATATTATGAGAACTTGACATGAAGGTTCCACTCCCTTTCAAATCCACATTTGATGTTCTTGCGGGAGAAATCAAGATTGAGAAATTTGTCCATTTCGCGACGCACCACATGAAGTATATTGG
This sequence comes from Salix caprea, assembly GCA_964035475.1. NCBI lineage: Eukaryota > Viridiplantae > Streptophyta > Magnoliopsida > Malpighiales > Salicaceae > Salix > Salix caprea. The sequence goes on from OZ037749.1 coordinate 16,729,381, forward strand.
AGGTTTCTATGCGAACAAAGATGAATAATAGGAGACAATAATGGCTCGTAAAATTATCTACACCATAATATATAATTGTTACCCATCAATATCCCATTCACAACTTCATCAAGTACTCGCACTGTTGGTGGGTGGCAAGCATCTTGACATGTTGTATCCTGAGGATAACCTCATTCACGTTTATTTTAAATTGTTTTCTCTCATACATGTACGTAAGAACATAAAAAAAGAATTGTTTTCAAGGGAAAAAAATTAAAAAATCTAACATCCAGGTGGTTCAGATTTCTTGGTGCTTTTCTGAAACAGGTCGGGTCCCATTATTTCTGACTCCCATTACTGCCACGGTGTCTGTTTTATCGTCTTTCTACAGAGCACTTGATGATCATCACGTAATTACTTCCTAAACAGGGACCATTGCCAATCTCCATAGAGAGCCAGCTTGCTGGTTTGGCTACTACAGAAACCAGTCACCTAACACACCCTTTCGAAATTGTAATGAGTTTTGAAATTGTAATGAGTTTTGAAATTGTTATAACCGGTGTATCCGGGTCAGCTTATGTATACTATAACTAATTCTCAGATACACTAAATATTCTGCAAGCCCAATAAATAAATAAAACACCGCGGGGGCGACAAATATGCAAGGCAGGACTCGAACCCGGATAGCTGGCAGGAACAAACGCTAAACTAACCACGGGGCCAAGACCCTTTTTGCAAGTTTTTATTATTATTATTATTTGTGTCAGGAGTATTGATTTTGAAACATTGTTATGAATCTTGACATCAAAATAATCTAAAAATATCAAAAAAAAATAATTTAAAATAAATAAAAAATCTATTTTTAGAGTGTAGTATTGGTACCAATATGTGTATACATGGAAGAGTAGATAATGCAAGACATGTCAACTCTCTCATTTTGTCTCAGATTTACATGTAAATTAATGAATCTGATGAGGGCCATAGGAATTAGTCCCGCAGCCCTACCACTTCCAATGACTTGACATCACTCTTAATTTAGAATGGCCCTCTTGCATATTAGGGTCAACCCTAGATGTGTCTTGTTATAATCAGTCTAATTATTCCTCTAATTGATTATCTCTTTTTTCGTACTATAATGATCATCAAGATTCAAGTATCTGGTGAACACTAATCATCTTTTAGTTCCACCATATTATTTTTTAATGAATTTCTATTATTTCAAAACAGAAATATATATATATATATATATTTGATTCGAGAACATATATAACAAGCTTGCAGTTCAATCCATAGTTCCATACTAAAGTTGTATTGAGTTGGTGTGTCGGGATAAAAAAAGAAGATAAGTACATGTTTGACTAGAGATACAACAACAAAGATACATAATAAATTATTAATTTTTAAATAAATAAACATACTTTATTTTTATATATCAATTATCTCGGCATAATAAATATATACTAAAATATTCATGGTGTAGATTATACAATGGTCTATTTCATATGAGGTCAAGTGCATGTAGCATCACATCACGGTGCCGTACATCTCTGCATGTGCTATTTCTCGAGAAAATGACAATACCAGGCCAAAAAACACAATAGAATGATACCTCTCTTTTATTCTACAATCAAAATCAATGAAACAACAAAGGATATTTTCATTTGAGGAAAAACAAATGGAGTGATAATTGTGATCTCTCATGACACTTGCAGTTGTTATGATTTTGACAGAAAGTATTAACTAACTCAATCCATCAATCTATATATATGAATGGTTTGATGAAGATATGATTCGAGATATATCATATGTAAAAACTATGGTACTAGAATAATTTTATAATTAAATTTAAAATTTAATCTCAATCATTCATATTGATTTTTTAAAATCGATGCAAATAGTCCATATAAACTTAATTTTACCATGTAAAAATCAAAGCTATTAAAAAATGAAAAAAAAGTAATAAACTTGTAATTTCTTATTGCGTGGTTGCATATATAATGGACCCAACCTGTAAGCCCTCCCATCTCTTCATTTTTATTAACTCATTCTCCTTTGTTTATTGCTCTTGTAGGGTCAAGCTGAACTGAACTCTGAACTCAGTCCGAAGAAAACAGAGAAACATCCCCCACACTTCGTCTCCTCTCCTCTAAAAACCAAATACCCCTCTCTCTCTCTCTAATTATCCAGCAATATGGATAGCCCGCAAAGAATATCCATTAAAGAACCTCAACTAATCCTCTCTCCATGCAGCAGCAGAAGAAGAAGGAGAACAAGCACTGATTCAAGCTCGCCCGAATTCGAGTTCTGGATGGTACAAAACCCATCTTTCCCTCAGCCAAATCTTGTTTCAGCTGATGAACTCTTTGTTGATGGCATCCTCCTCCCTCTCTACCTCCACCACCGCCCCAACAACGACTGCAACCACCAGCCTGACCCGGAACCTGACTCAACCGAAACCGAACCTCCCAGCTCTCAACCTGACCCTGGACCCGAAATTTCACCAGCAAGCATAACCATGGAGCCAACAAGCAGTTCCAAGAGATGGAAAGATATGATATTCAAGAAAGGTGACAAGAAAACTTCAACAGCTGCCAAGAAACAAGAAGACAAAGATCAAGACAAGGGAAAGGACAAGGATAAAAAGAGAGAGAGAAAGAGTAAAAAGGGTGCGAGTTCAGCTGAGTTGAATATCAACATATGGCCATTTTCACGTAGTAGATCCGCGGGGAACAGTGTGACCCGACCCAAGTTGGTTCCCGGGGCTCCGGGAACCCGGAAGGTAAGCAGTGCCCCTTGTTCGAGGAGCAACTCAGCAGGGGAATCCAAATCAAGAAAGTCATGGCCAAGTAGTCCGGGTCGACCCGGTATCCATTTGGGTCGGAGCAGCCCAGTGTGGCAGGTTCGACGTGGAGGTGGTTCGGGTACGAAGAGTAGCTCCCTTGAGCCTGAGGTTCGGAGTGGTGAAAAATCGAGCAGTAAAAAAGAAGTCACCGAGCCTCGCCGCAGTAAAAATACCGCCACTGTCAGTGGCAGCACTAACGGTTCTCGAGCAAAGGTTTTGAATATAAATGTCCCCGTTTGTATTGGGTATAGAAACCATTTGAGTTGCAGAAGCGGTGTCCGCGGTGCCGATGACAGTAGCGGTGGCGCAACCAAAAACACTGGCGGTAGCAGCACTACTAACGTTGGAAATGGTGGCAATCTTTTCAATTTACGTAGCCTCTTCACAAAAAGAGTTTATTAGAGGTTGTAATTAATTGACCCTCTAATTATATATATATTTTTTGTAAATTAGTACTTAATAGCAATATTTAAGTTTGATTTAAATGTTCTTTCCAGTGTATTCTGTGTAGTTTTCCTTGTATAAACAAAGGGATTAGCATATCTAAGAAGAGACTCTGTTTCGAAAAGTAAAATTGATAATATATTTTTTATATGCATTTCAATTTTAAAAAGTGATTTAAAATAGTAAATTGTATTTTAATAAATCGTACGCTGATAACCTTTGTTTTTCATTACTATCTCCTGCTACTCTGTACACTGGGCTTTCATCGAGAAGACAGAACAGGCGTCATGTTCAGATGGAATGAGTGAAAGAAGAGTTGGGAAGTATACAAAGTCATACATTGCAAGATCGGATCAAATTTATTTTGGACTATATTAGGCGTCGGATTAAATTTATTTTAAATAAATAAAAATATTATGTTATTGTTGATGTAGTTCCTACCATAATGTTTTTTTATCTAGATATAATTGTGATATGATGTATCCTACTCATAATATTTAAAAAAAATATTGAAATGAAAATAAATTAAATTAACCTGGATCGACTCGGGTTAATTGGTGAAGTTCATTATTCAAGTTATGAGACTCTAATAAACCTATAAAGACCAAATAGAAAACAATTCATTAAACTTAATTTTCAATCAATGAAATGTTGAATGATAAAAATAAAAATAAAATTCAACTAAAAAAATAAGTCGAGTCAACTTGAGTTAATTTACCAAACCTGAGTCAAAAGATCGAGATAATATCATAAAAAAATTGAAATAAATTATAAAATTTAATTTTTAATCAACTCAATGTTGAAGGATAGAATAAAAAAAACATTGAAGTCAACTGACCAAACTTATGACCCAAGTCATGAGACCGAGATAACCTTATAGAGCGAAAACAAAAATAAATTATGAAGTATAATTTTCAATTAATCTAATATTGAATGATAATTTTTTTTAAAAAAAATCAACTAAAAGAATAATGATAAAAATTATTGATTCAATTGGCCTAACTTGCAACCAATATCTTAAGATTATGACAACCCCATTCAAATACACTTTCAATTAAAAAAAAGAAAAATAAAACTCAAGTCAACCTAACTAGCCCTTAAAACTCGCTGCTTGGATTATGAAACCATGATAATACCATAAAAAAACAAATATAATTATAAAGTTCAATTTTCAATCAACCCAATATTGAAATATAAAGTTAAGAAAAAAATCAATTAAATATTGATAAAAAAATTATCCGAGTAAACATGGCTAATTTGAAAAGCTCGTAACTTAAGTTATTAGACTGAAATAACTTTATAGAAAATAAATTATTAAGTATAATACTCAATAAACCTGATGTTTGAGGATCAAATTGAAAACAAAACTAAATTTGAAATTAAAAAAAAAAAATCCTCAAAGAATTTAAGGATTGTAATGTAAAAGCTCTTGTTTACAATCAAAGTGTAAAAGACATTGGCAATTCACTGTTCATTGGTACAATGAAACGTCAATTTGTGGTAGATTTGTACTCTTGAGATAAATAAAGGTTTGATGTGAATGACTCATGATCAACAAAAAAAAAAAAGTTAATTTGCATGATAGATTATATCAAAATTCTTTTCTTGTCTCATCAAATCAAAAGCTTGAAATAAATAAAGACATGTCTTATGGAGTGAAAACTCACCTTTAATAACACTCTTCAAAACTAGAAACCATCCTTTTCACGGTATTCTTCCAAACTAGATAAGCTAGTGATGTTGCACATTTTCCAAAGTGAAACTCCAATTTCATCCTTTGAAATTAAGACAGTGAAAAAAAAATACTAATTTAAAGAATAAAAACCAAATATTATAAATTAAAATATTGATTGAGGATGAAATTAAAAAAAATATTAATTTAATAAGCTATTTTAAATATTAAAAAATGCAAGAAAGAGAATAAGGATGAAATTGAAAAAAACTTTTAATTTCATAAAATATTCTAAATTTTAAAAATTGTAATAAAGAGAATAGGAATGAAATATTAAGTACAGCAAAATCCAGGAGATGCTTTTATTAGTTTTTTTTTTTAATTTCGACAAAAAAAATCAAGTATGAGAGAGAAAGAAAGGTCACACATGCCACACTGGCTGCCATTGTGCTACACATGTCGTTTATATATGGAAGGATACCGAGATGCCTTGGAAGCTACCCTGGAATCACTGTTTGTCTATTGAAAAACATTACACACACCGTTTGAAAGTGGAGAACACTGTTTATCCAATCCTATTTTTAAATTTATTTTTTTATTTACAAAATGACACTTTTACCCTAAATGACATCTAGTAACTACCTAATCACTACATTTAAATGATAAAAGAGCCTCTATGTCAAAGATCATTGTTTTTAATTGTCAAATGCAATGAAATAATTTACTTGTTTAAAAATCAAGTCAAAGACTAAAAACTCTTTTGACCCAAGTAGTTTTTTTTTGTCTTCCAAAGGCAATCAAGTAATCACATTGTGCAACGAAAATGAAAGAAATATTGTCTACCCCTAAACCCAAGGCATGCTACTTTGCCCACGAAGAAGTAAAATTAGTCTTTCATTTACATGAATCCACAATAAAAAGTTAATTTGTTTTAGTATATAGTATAGAGTATAATTTTTCTAATATTCTCACTTGTAACTCAATAGAATATTTTTTGTCAATTTGTTTGAATATTGCAATTTTCTTAAGCATTCATAAATATTAATTTTGTTATTTTTATATTAAATATTGTTATCTTATAGATACAATAATTTTAGTGAAAGATCCATTTGTTTATATATATTATAAACACATTTCTAGACATGATTTACGAGTGGATGATCATTATCAAAAATCAAATAACAGGAAAGAGCCTGCCAATTTAAAGTTCCTAGGCCATCGCGCATTTATATAAAATTCAAGTGATTGAATTTAAACTTGTCCCCTAGTGAAAGCTCCATTTATAACAATTTTCTCTTTATTACTCGTAGTATTGATCAACACTATAAAATTCCAAATATTTTTTGCCAATAAGGTTTAATATGATTAACAATGGAGTTTATTTCTTATATTATTATTTAAGGCTTGAATTTTAAAATGAATGGTCAGAGAATGATTTCTTGTAAATACACAAGTTTGGATGTTGATGGCTTATGAGTTTTGAAGTGCATTAACTAGATATTTTTTACCATTAAGACTAGAAGAAGATCAATTTTTAAAATTGAAAAAATAAGCTTGAATTTAATTATAAGTTTATGAGCTTCAATATTACAAGGGGACTCATCAGAGAAAAAAATATTAAGAGAGCTGTAAGAAATTAATATCAAAAGTCAACTAGGGATGAATCAGCGATGACCTATCATGCAATATATATTTTTATAAATTCAAATAAAACCTCGCCTTATAATAAAGATGGGAGTTCCATCTTCATTTAGCTTCTTGAACATTTTTTTTTCCTAATTGCCTTTTGAATTGTTAGTAGTGGATGCTTCATGTCTTTTTTTTCCTTGAAGGTTCTTCCTATCCTTTTCTTTATATAATGAAGGTGGGGGTCAACTTCCTTTAGGAGGTAAATGAACTAATAAAGTCTAACCTTGGTTTTTGACATAAATAAAACCAAACTAGAGTGACTAATTAAATTGATTTATTATTTAGTTGAATTTATCAAAAACCTGACCGAGTCAAAACCAATAATAATAATAAAAAAAGTAGAAAAATATATTTTTAACAGCATGAGCCCTTTCCCCAAGTCAGATGCCATGTTGGATCCGACGAATACACAAATAATTTATCTTCATGAAGTCCTTTCTTGATCAATGTTTTTAGCTGCATGGCCATGCATGCTGCTTCAGGAGTTTGTGCATCGTCACCTTCAGAACCAGCCATTAAACAAATGGAAGATTGGAAGCAAAGCCCTTAAGTTTCTGTCATATGAATCAAATTTGAATCTTTAAGAAATATGAAGTCTCTTTTATTTTTTCAAAATCAACTGGAGAAGTTCATTTACCCTTTTTGTATTTTGGTCCCTCAACTTTCTTTTTAAATTTGACCCTTTTGCATTGACTTTATTTTTTATTCTATTTAGTATTGACAGGATATGAGGATCTTGCAATGTCGAGAGAAAGTTTTGGTGTTTAATTGATAATTGGTTTTGCAAAATAAAATAAATTTTAACTAATTTAAAATAATTGATTACTAGAAACCAAAATTGAAACTTATATAGAGGGTTCTGCAGTTTTCAAGTGGCGCGTGAGGTCTTCCAACAACTAATTTTTTTAAAAAAATAATCACTTTAATATTTTAAAAATTAGTATCACCTCAATATTTTGCCAATCTTTTTTTTTTAAAAAAAATACTAGAATCACCTAATTTTTTTTATATATTTTGAAAAAAATTAACCCTCCCAATAATATTCCACGGTCACAAATCTAATTTAAGCCATAGAGCCCCACTGGGACCCATACTCCACAAGCAATTTATTGCTCCGATATTCATTCCATGGTGTGTGGTGGGCTATATATGTATATGTGAAGCCCATTAATTGATTCTGTCCATATTATTTGTAGCGTGCATTCCTCTTAACCCGGCCCGGTTGTGCTTTTTGAAGATCCACCGGGTTTGTTCGCCTGCTCAGATCTTAGCAAAAAATATTGAACGATCGATCTACATGAGCAATTCTGTTTGATGTGCTAGCCATGTTTCTTATTTGTCATGCTGTAGGGGGCATTGAACATACACAAATCTGCTCTTTGTAGAATTATGATTCGAAGTTTAGATAAGTTCTTAGCAGATTAATGTGCATCGGAAACTTTTTATACAGATGAGATACTCGCTTCAGGATGAGGAAAGTTTCAGAGCTTGTGGATTTGATTGATTCCCAATGGAGAGAAAAAACCACTCAATCAATTTCTGCATGAGTGAATACTGAAAAGACATGCTTGAGCGCCCTCATTGATCTTCAAATGATCCTGTTATCTTTTGTAAAAGAATGATGTTTGAACGCTTCCGGCCAAGCATAAAAGATGATTGGCTGTATCTTTTGTTTCGTTCAAGACTAAGTTCCATTTTGTCTAAAGCTTGAAAATATAATAATATCAGATCACTGAATTGTTTAATTCAACCTAACCTGCCATTGTTCTATTGCCTCTCGAACTTTCTTTTCAAAATTCCAGAGACTTACTTCCGAGGTATCAGGATTGAAACCGGCAAAAGTTTTGAGATTTCATCCCCGTGCATGCCACCTATGAGCTTACAGAACATGCATGTCATTAGGCATGATAGCATATTCACCTCTTCCCTGTCTTATCTTTGTCTTTGCATACCTGTTTGTTTGCTATATGCATATGTTTTATGATGCATCCAATCACATGCATGGAATTAGATGAATTCGCTTGAGCAACAGAGGAGTAGGTAATCAAAATGTCCTGTGTTCATATAGAAATTCTCATAAATGTGATTTTGAGGTGGGGCTGCAGTGATTGTATCCTCTTACTGCCTCTTTAATTTGGAAAGATTTTGGTCCATGCGAGGAGAGCATTCCTTCTGTACTATGTCCAAGCTGCTTCATTTTTTTTCCTTTCATTTTCCTTAGCACTCATATTTGCTCTTGCTGTATTCATCATATCTGGAAGAGATGTTAGAGTTGTGAGTCAACAGACAACGATCATGGGCATCAATGGTAACCAAGTAACCATCTCATGTCCTCTCACATGGTATTGTTTACGTATCTTTTTTATACAGTTTATATAATTGAATACTAAGTCCAGCAGCGAAAATTTAGATTATAAATACTTCTAACTGTTTTTAATGAAATTCTGAAAATGAATTTTCAATACAACAGCAGCACAACTTCAAAATAATAGAATTTTTTTTTAAGAGAAACCTTCTGATTTATACCTAATAGTAGTCATAAATGGAATACATATACTATTATTTATAGATAAATCAAGAACCCTCTCATTAATTTATTAGCTAATTTTCTCCTCCTATCAAGGAGAAAATTAGGTTTGATCTCCGTGATCAACCAATTGATTATAATCATGAGTTTGAATAAACAAGAACACGATAATAATTTCTAACCATCTTTGCATTCACAGCATGTTCGACAGATAAATCGAGGACAAGCAAGTAGAGATGCAGAACAAGAAGACTTCAACCTCTGGAAGAATACACCAAAAAGCTCCATGAATTGAAGGAAGGCTCTAGCTAGTATTGAAGAACAGAAAATTCAAGGTTCTAAGCATCTCATGTCAACATGTTTCAACCTCTCACAGCTATATCATCTCCCCAAACAGATGCTAGTAGTATCCCTGAATATATACCTGAATGTATGCGGGTCGCAGCTCCAATCTCTATCCGTGATTGCTTGCTACTAATAGCTACAGTCTGTCTCTGTATATGGTAAGATATCTACAGCACTTATTATCATGTATTCATAGTTATTTACAGCATATATTCTATTATACTATCACCAGCTCTGGCTTTTTAGGTTCTATCATGCACCCACAGAAACTCCAAGTGGATACTTGCTAGAAAGATTGACAGAGGAATTGTAATTTCAATGTTATATAACACAAACCCTAGGTACATATCTGCGTGTAAGGTTTATATCAACATGCATATCTAGATGTATAGCAGGCATACGAACCCTAATAACTCAGCAGAAGGCCAGTTTCAGGTTTTGCATCGGATGCAAATCTCTTTATTGCTCTGTCCATTCTTGTCTTGAATGTAGAGAAAACATCAGGCGGACATTTTTATTTGTTAAAAAGAAAAGGGCAAGAAACCAGGGCCAAATCCAATACAAATACACTTCAAAAGAAGAAGTTGCATTGTAGCAAACTTAGCAGCAAAGCTCCTTCCCTGCATTAACCAGTCACAACTCGGTGAGTTAATCAATCAAAAAACGTATAAAAGTTCCAAACTTTTTAATTGAGAGAGTACGAACTTTACCTTGACGACATGGGCATCCCCTCTTCTTCTTCTCCAACTCGTTTCCTCTTCCTACTCGTTCCTTTCCCTGCCACAATCGAAGCGATCTGCAGCTGAGTCTGCAACATCATTCGAGTCAACTCAGCCTCCAGCTCCATCCTCCTTTTCTCGGCCTCCAGCCTTGAAGCCTCTCTTGCCTTGATCATCTCCCTCTCTGCAAGGTCCATTCTCGCCATTGACTCCGAGAAGACCCTGAAACTCGTTGCAAGATCAGCAAGTCTTGGAGGTGACTCGGAGCGTACAGAGTCGGAACTCAGTGGATTGTTAGAATCCTCACTGTCCGAAGGGACTTCACCAGACACCATTCCAGCATCACAGGCGTGCTTTAAACGGTTCTTCTCTTCCTGGTTCAGTCTGGTTCGACCGGCTGTGTCTGCCATTACCTTAGCTTTGCTCTATCATGCTCTCCTCCCATTATTATCACAGGGTCATAAATAAAGTGAAGATGCTTCCACGTCAGCTAACTTTCTGGTTATTGGGACCCGCCAACAAGTTGGTTCTCGTGTTGATGATCGAAAAGTAGTGAGTTGCGTCAACCCAACTACAGTTAGATTTTCGCTCTTCCAGTTCATGGGAAATGGCAAGTACTTCAACTATGTAACAAAGCGAGAAAGAAGTCACTTAAACTTGATAAGAGTGTTTGGTATTCCGGTTGAAATTGTTTCTTATTTTTTTTAAATATTTAATATAGTTTTAATATAAAAATACTAAGATTATTAAAACTATTTAAAAATATTAAATTAAGATTTTATTAATCTAAACAACAAATTAAATGTTTGAGATATCAATAATACAATTAAATATAATAATGGACATCATCTCTAACCTCAAAAATCATGTGAACGTCCACCAAGAGTAAGCTAAGAAACAAAATAGATGATTAATAACCTAAAGTTATTAGGTCCTTGTTCTGATTGGAGGCTAGCACTTTCCATCGAGTTTCCACAGGGATTGAAGAAACCGTTTTGCAGGTATCAACATAATTTAATTTTAAATATAGGTTAATCAGAGAATTAGATGTAGAGAGGTTTTTTCCGTTAATTTTATTATAATTTTTTTTTTTATTTGTAATCGATTGGGTTAACAATGAACCACTCTGGTATTTATTTTAATATAATATAAATTTTATAGTTGATTTACTAAATTAATTTTAATAATAATGTAAAGTATGTTTTTTAATTTAATATTTATTGTTATGAAAAAAATATATATATATGACCCACAATAATTACCGTACCAAAATCATTAATATCTGCTGGATTTGCCTTTTCTTTCTTCATAAACCTCATCGAGTCTCAACAAATCTATCAAAGGCAAGACAAAAATGGCGTCGAGGGACAAGAAACCAGCAAAATCCTCAAGCAGTCGAGCCGGAGGTATCCGTACTCTATCCGATCTGAACAGGCGGTCAGGGCCTGACTCTGAAAGCGACGACGACGACGCTCCTCAAGAGTACTACACTGGTGGAGAGAAAAGGTAGCAAACAAAATACCCCCCTTTAAAAGCCTAATTTAATATTGAAATTTATTCCTTCTGGGACTTCAAAGTTTTGATTTTTAATGTAAATTGTAATCGCTTTTGGATTAGCAATATTGGGTTTCTTTTATAATTGATGAATTCATTGATTTTTTTCTTAATTGGTGGGTTAGTAGTGATAATTGATTGGATTTTGAAGTGGGATTTTGTTGCCGAGGGTTGAGGATGAGTCTTTTGAGAAGATAAATTAATGGGATGGTGTCTTTAGTCGTGGTAAGAAAGATACTGAAGTTTAGGCATTGAAAATCATGAAGTAGGAAGTTGCACATTTGAGAGTAAGACAATTAGGTGGAGGGATAGTATGGATAGGGCTCTTGGTTTAACTGCTTGGCTGTGCATTGTTAGTTTCCTTGGTCAATGGAAACAGCCCTGCCCCTCGGACGGATGAAAATGCTGTCATCTATTGTAAATCAAATTGTCATTTTGATATTTTTTAGCCAAGCATTGGACTTGCTGTATTGAAAATGCTTTTGGGGGTCGGGTCTGGATAATGATGGGTTTTGTCTATATAGCTTGCTTTTTGTAAAGGTTCATTTACTATCTGATGCTGGAGCTGTAACATAGGTAGAGAAGAATCATCTTGCACAGAGCCTCATCTCTAGACTTGTAGACTGAGTACTGAGCAAAGAAGCTTCATGGTTCTGGAGTGTTTATAGATGATGATGGTTCTGGAATGTTTATTCGTTAGTGCATTGTTAGCTTTATTTCTGTCAAATATTTATCGGGCCACGTCATAATCTATTCTGTTACAATTTGTATTTAAAGCATTTATAATTTTCCAATCCTTTGTAATTTTGTAAGGAACCAAATTTGATCTCTGCATATTTTCAACTATTTGTTTATTCAGTATTTTGTTTTAGATTTTTCTCTCTTTATCTTGCAAATTTTAGGATGCTTTTCAATCCTATAATTGTGGCTGCTTTATTTGCTAATGCCTATGTCTATCATTTATTTTTATCTGACTTGATACCCTTGGTCAGTCCTTCCTATATATAAAATATGTATGAAATGTGTTTATTTAAGCACTTCGCACAATTCTAATTTTAACGGTGGCAGTGGTATGCTTGTCCAAGATCCTACAAAGGGTAATGACGTGGATGCAATTTTCAATCAAGCCAGACAGCTTGGTGCTGTTGAAGGGCCTATGGACAATCTTAATCAATCTTCAAGCTCAAGTAGCTTTAGTGGAACTGGTAGATTACTCTCAGGAGAGACTGTACCATCTGCTCCTCAACAACCTGAAGCTGTTGTTCACAATATTGTTTTCTGGACGAATGGTTTCACTGTTAATGATGGCCCCTTGAGGAGTCTGGACGATCCTGAAAATGCATCTTTCTTAGAGGTAATAGCAATACAGATACAAAATGAAATAAAAGAGATTATATAAAGTGAGAAGAAAAATTTCACAAAGTGGAGTTTTGTTTTGTAGTTGGTGATTGTTTCCACCACTTCTGTGTGAGAATAATTCAGAGCTGGTGGAAATTGCATCACTCTCGATCAATATCTTTGAACTATTTTGCTTGTTTCAATAATGACTAACGAATCTGCTAGATAGGTAGTTCATCCTAGGACTTCTTTTTCTACGTTGTCTTAAACCTTTACTTATAGCAACATATGCTAGGGAAGCTTTTGTTTTATGTCGTCGTGTTTTTACTTATCCCTGCTCCCTTATTTCCTTGTTAGTATTGTTTGTGGTGATATTATGATTTTGTTTTATAATGTTTTAACGCAGAGCATCAGGAAGTCTGAGTGTCCAAAGGAGCTTGAACCAGCAGATAGAAGGTCCTCAGTCCATGTTAATTTGGTTAGGAGGGATCAAAAGTGCCCAGTGAGTCTCTTTCTCTCACTCTTTTCTTACTTAGATTAATAATTATTTTTGGAACTTTAGAAATTGTCATCCTTTTGTAATCTCGAAGTCAGTGTTTTGGTCAAATACTTCTTGCTCCTGAAAAGAGCATCGGCATGCTTTTACATGTGTGTTTGAAATACATTGGTGTTGGTACATGTGTTTGAAAGACATCGGTGCAACACCGTACCGACACTCCTCTGTCATTGTTTTCCTGCAGGAACCAGAGAAGCAGCGCCATGTTCCATTCCAAGGTGTAGGGAGAACTCTCGGAAGCAGCAGTGCTGCACTTGCAACTGAACCAACAGCTGATTCTGCTCCTCTGAACTCTGCTCCAACCCCCTTTATGGGCCTGGTTGTGGATGAAACACTGCCATCGACTTCAATTCAGCTTAGGTTAGCTGATGGGACCCGCATGGTGACCCACTTCAACAATCATCACACAGTCAATGACATTCGAACCTTCATTGATGCTTCCAGGCCTGGGGGTGCTCGGAATTATCAACTGCAGTTGATGGGGTTCCCTCCTAAGCTTCTTGCTGATTCAACACAGACAATAGAGCAGGCAGGCCTCGCCAATTCAGTTGTTATTCAAAAATTCTAGCAAAGCTGCATGAGGGTTGCTTACTGTCTCTAGGCATGATTGAGCTTGTTTCTTGCAGAAATTGAACATATTTATGAAAACATGAAGACCTAGAATATCTGTTTCCTTGTATACAAAAAAGAGGGTTGGCGACTGGTTGATTGGACAATGGAGTCGAATTTTGTGCTTCCAAAATGTATTCTTCTGCGTTGTCTTGTAAATTGTATGCTGTTGTTTTGCTTGCTTGACATTTTCTCACCTCCCACTTGATTCATGCTGCTGGCATCTTTTCTTCCCCCCTACAGTCCAAAAAAACCAGAGTAAACCATGCAAGCATGGCTCAACTTGTTGAATAGGATTGAAGTTTTTTAGTACATAGATCCTTGCTGGATTAGCACTTGCAAAATATGCAGTTACCAACCCATTCTTCACAAGCCCAGCCCCGAACCGAGCAAAGTACTTCAGCTGCTGTACATTACCACAAATCTGATGAAAGTCAACAATGTAAATGTCTCTTCTCACCTAACATCTCTACAAAGTAAGACTAATAGATCTCTGTCTCTACTCTCTATAGATGATGCACGCAAGGCATCTTATTCACTACTTGGAAAGGCATCTAATGATCACAGTGACCAGGCGAGTCATTCATTCTTAATAGTTTCTATTCCCATTCATGGTGCCATGGATTAGACAAGATAAAGATTCTTTTGTCGGCCAACAGAACCCGTTTGTGCTCGCCGGACGGAAGGGTCCCTCTGAGCCCATGTGCAGGCCACGCATCAACATGACAGCCTTGCATGATTTAGAGCCCGTTAGGCGACATGGTATTTTTGTAAGGATCCCTTCAAAAGTCATTGAGAAAAGATTTTGTAATATTCCAAAAGTTGTTTAAAAATTACAAGTTAAACTTATTTATAATTATGGTTTTAAGATTTTTTATGAAGTTTAATCCAAAAAATAACCAGTAGTTAATGGGTTGTCAAGGTAATAAAGTAATCAACAAGTTAACTTGGATATATTGTTTTAATTCAAAACAATAGTATTTTATTTTTTTCAAAATATTGATCTGGTTAAGTCACTTGGTTGTGGCCGGATCAAGATCAAATTACAATATAATTCAATTAGATTTTAAATTATGATTTTTCTAAGTCCAACAAATCAAATTAAATTGGATTTAATAAGTATGCTAGTAAGAATATTTTAATAAAATATCTCCAAAACATTTTTCACTGCTACACACACAATTAATTACCTCATGCTATACGTAGACAGCATTTGATGCATTAAACCGGACAAAACAAGTCCATCTACACTCTCTTTTTTTTTAAATGTGATAAACTTTATTTTTTAAAAAAACATACTTTATAGATCCAGATAAATGAATAAAATCTCAAATGTTTCATATTTTTATAAAAATATATATATATTTTGATTCAAACTCAAAACACAATTTTTTTATCATCACGCCTCAGTAACAATTTCATCCAAAATATAATTGGTGTATACCAAAAGGTGTTTGTTTTTCTCCACGGCGCGACAAATTTATCCTGTCCAACCAAGTTTCTTCTGCTCGCCAAATGCACCCTCTGAAACAAGTCATTGTGCTCTAAATTAGGAGTCATGTCAATGAACATGGACAAAGGGTCATTGATAGGATCATAGGCGAGCTAGCTTCTCATACCTAGCAAGATTCCCCTCTTCTTGTTGCAAATTTGCGAGCGAACATGAGACCATTGGCGCAACACATTGACAACTCCATCTCCACATTTCAAAGTAAGCAAGAGTGGTGCCATCCAACTTTGTAAATGAAATTAGTGGTTGGATCATTGATTGAAGATCTCCCCCCTCATGTGGTGCTGGTGCACACACAATTTTGAAAAGAATACAAAGACCCCACCAATCAAAGTGGTTTCCCTTGAGGGTTAATTTCTCTTTAATTAGAAGTTGACTGTACTTTGCTTGGATCATGACAACATCCCAATTGTGGTTCAAGTTCATAAAGTATTTTCCAGTAATACTGGCCTCTAAATTGCGTCGGATAAGTTGACCGTGTTGTTGCTAGCTCGCTGTCAAAATCATTAGTAGCTACTTTAATTATTATCTCCATGCTTAAGACCTCCAAATCACTTCTTGCTTCCCATGACAATGCACAAGAGAATAGTGTCTCGGTGCCTTTCTAAGCTGTCAGCGAACAAAAGCATGCAATTATCATCAAGCTCAGGTAATCGAGTGGTTACTGTTTCGAGCAAGACCTTTAATTCGAGTCCCACAACTCATTTTATAAGCTGTCAAGAAACACAGGCATGCAATGGAATGTTTTTGGGTTCTGCAACTCTTGGATAACTTTCCCCCTTCAGATGAACTGTTCATGTTAAGAATCATTCTGCACTGCGCGTTGATCAATGAGTATTTATATAATTTTCATTTATTGGAAGAACAAAAATATATGTATGTATATATATTTATACACATGATTATTTTCTATGTTTAACAAATCGATCCATGCTTGAAGATTATATTGAAATGATTAGAATGATCAAACTCATTGAAATTCTTAAGATGGTATTTGATAATTTTGATTAATGTTTAGCAAACTTGATTGTGTAGGGTTAGAGCAGGATCGAATCATCCTCGATTTTATTTAACAATTGTAAGGGATATAAACACGTGCTCTCCTAAACACATGACTTCGATCTCACCTTCACAATCCACACTAGTGTCGACACAATTCCAACGACAAATTGTAATCTCCAACATCTATGAACAAACGATTAGCCACGGTCTGGTCCTGGCCGGTTGGCCTTCCAGTTAATTTATTTAAGCTCAGCTAATAATTATATCCTGTACTTGAAGATTCCGTCCATCATTTTTGGTTGGTTCATATAGAAATATTTTATCTTGGCGGCAATCAGTTCAACAAGTGACGTCCCAGGCCAGGTCTCGAGTAAACGGGTACTCGAGATTATATAGAAATATAAATTACCTTGTGTCATATCTTCTAATATAAAGATTATTGGCTTTTTAATTATATGAGTGCTTCTTAATTATAATACAAGTATAAGAAGTCGATAATTTAATCAAAATATACATATACTAGCCGTTTATAACACTAACACGACAACGCGGGTGGTCCGTCCTTGTATTGTTGTTGGGCGACGAATCCGATTGTGACAAGAATGGTTGGAATAAAAATAGAATTTGAAACAAGAGAATCATTAAATGGGTTCCATGGTTCGTAGAAAATAATATTAAATAGCTTTGATCATGATCTTGTTTTGCTTCTATCTTGCACTTCGATTATGGGTTCCATTTAGCCTCTTGCGAAAGCATGATGACTTGCTGTGCGAGTTCTTCACCGTTCTATAAATCTATCAGACTAGGTTCCTCCTCTTATTCCCAACAGTTTTCAGATCTTTCCTTCTGCAGCAGCCATGAAATATTTTTTCATTTCTTATTAAGAGATATAATATGCGTATCTCTCTCTCTCTCTCTCTCTCTCTCTCTCTCTCTCTCTATATATATATATATATATATATATATATAAAAGAAAAAAGAAAAAAACGTCTGAGGTATTACTTTTTTATGTAGACATGTGCAATCTTGTGGGTTGTGCTGGTGTAATCTATTGATGTCCATGCAGTAAGCACTACGATCCTCAACTGTTTGCCCTATGTGAATTGATTGCTGGCAGATGAATGATTATGTACAGACTAGAAAGAAGCCTAAGTAAAGATCCATTACACCTTGAAAATCAGTAAGCTTTTCTGTTTATGGCATATCAAGATTTATTTCAGAGTTGAATTATTGATGCCTGATATCATTGAAGAACAATGACATGGTGACCTTCATCTTCTTTGATCAGATTTTCACCAATAAGAGACACCTTAGTTCGAAGTGGCCAAATTGAGTGTTCGAAGATTACCATGATTTCGCCAACCGCATAACAAAGACATCAGGAGGGGGAAAGCAACAAAATTTCTTTTTCAATGTCTAGTTTACGAGATGAACTCAATCATTTATTAATTTATAATTTAATTTGAGTTGAGTCTTACTTCAAAAAAAATTATCAGCCAAAGATTTTTTTAGAAAAAAATATATAATTTGAATTAATCTATTAATTTATAGATTAATTTACTCCACTCGTCAACTAGAGTATTGAACTTGATTGTATAAAAAGGAAAGGAAACCATCCAATTAAAATCAACTTTATTTGGACACGCAAAACAAAAATGATAGGATAAGAAACCCTACATGGTCGCCTAAAACCATATCCTAATTTAATTTGAGCGTCATCAATGAAGTGAAATCTTTATTGCAAATCAAGCTGTCTTCCACTTTCATATTATTTAATTATTTAAGATCATGTTGCATAACATTTTTAAAAATATTTTTTTATTTGAAAAATAGCAAATAAAAAGTTATATTTTTATATCATAAGATTAATATCATAAAAAAACTAAAAATATATAAAATTAATTTTTTTCATGTTAAATATATATTTAAAACACAATTTTAGACACCAAAAAAGCAATCACAAACAGCAATTTGAAGCGGTGATTGAAAAAAAAAAAAAAGGCAGATGAAGAGGTTGTATAGTGTGTTGAACTCATTTTTAAAAATAAAATTATTTAAATTGTTTTTTAAAAATTAAAAAAAAAAAATCAGAATTGAGTAGCCGCTTGTATTTATTTTTTTATGGCTTTTGCACCCTTTGAGTGGGACAAGGTAAAATAATTTGGCTTAGCAGCGTTCAAAGAGATTACAGAATTTCTTGACCTATGGTACACACTTTACATTACTGGCTTGTCGTCTTCGTTGTTTTTAATGTTGTTGTTGATTATGACTACTCATAAAAAGAATTAGAGAAAATATTGATTACGAACATTTTCGGAAGTGATAGCTTGTGGAATATCTCATGTGAAAGAGAATATAAGTGTTTCTATCGTAGCTTTTTTTTTTCTTTTTTATACAAACTGATCTGGTGCATATTTAATTATGAAGAATTTGTTTCTCGGAATCTCTCATTTGATTCCACGCAATAAACTCATTAATCACATATATGTTTACTATAAAATGATTTAACTACTTGTTTCATTGATTATAAATAAAACCAATATTGAGAATCTAAGCCGATATCGAGAATTTGTTGACTTTGAGCCAAGAACTTATTGGAAAATGTGGTTGATTTCTTTTGATGAGTAAAACCCTTAAACGAAGAAAATCAAATTATACCTGATTCTATAAAAATTAACTTCAGTTTGATTTTTAAAAACAACATAATTAACAGGTTTGATGCTATAATTTGTGTTCTGGGCCGGATCATAGCTCGATGCGTTTAACAGGTTTGTTATACAGTGGTATGTAAAAATCAAAAACAAGAAAGGCTTGGTTTTTATTTTACTGTTTTCTGTCAAAAATAAAATAAAAAAACTTTGAATTGAAGGGGGGAAAATATATAAAAATGAAAAAGAAGAAAACCCTTTACGTTATATCATGCAACTGTTGATAGAAAAGACGTAAAGTGAAAATCAGAAAAGCTAATAATATAGTAGGTTGAAAGGTCCTCTGCCTAGCTAGGGTTTGCTGTCCCTTCCTTTCCCTTCCCAATAATATTATACCCTCTGCCTTCCTCTGCTCTCCTCACCCTTCAAAACCTCCACACATTTGCATACACCTCTACTAATGACGTACTCTCTCTCTCCTCTCTCTCTCTCTCTCTCTCTGTTTTCTTTTTGCTTTTCTTTTATTCTTACCCTGTTGTGACGGATTCGCGTACTGTGACTTCACGAAAATTCACTATCCTGTCTCTCTCTCTACTATTTGTCACCCTGATAACCCTAACCCCTGCATACCGCCAATTTGGTGTCGAGATTTACGTAGCTAATGGATCAGACACGGAACGAAAGCTTAGGGTTCTTTCCTTCTGGGATCTTACATTGATTTTCCATGTCAAAAGCAAGCTGTGAAAGAGAAGAATTTGAGAGCTGTGTTCCATGCGAGCTCGAGTGTGAGAGGGAGCGATGTTTTGATATTTATCAAGTTATATTAAATGGTTAAATGAGATTACGAGATTCGAACTTTGTAATAACATAAACTCAGTAACCAATGTAAACTTAAACATAAAATATGAGATAACGAGGTTTGAACTTATTTTAATGTTTAATAAAGAATTGTTTCATTTCAATAATTTAAAATATTAATTAAAACATTCAAATAATTATATATTAATATCTAATATTAAATAATAATTAAAGGTATCCAACTTGGACTCCACCAGAGGAACCACACATTCCCTGGACCCAAATTATGCCAATTGCAGACGTCTGAGATTTTTCTGCTCTTGATAGAATTACATGCTTGGGCATACACACCCACGCACGAACGAACGAACGACATGACACCAACCTTGCTTGCCTTTGGTGTCCACTACCCTTTGCATACTACCCTACGTGATTTATGTTTTTTCAGTAGATATATTATTTTCCTAAATTGGGTCGTGGACAGAATAGAAAACTTGTCTATTAAACGACAATGCCAGTAGTAAAATAAAAGGGAAAATGCATCGAGGTGATAGAAATCAAACAATTATTCTCTCTTTAAAGTGTGTGTATTGCATATAAAATATGTATTTGGTAATGGGATGTATATGATGAATATACTTTATATAATCGAATGTTGAATTCATATAACAACGAAAATTTAGAATATATCTGTATCTAGTTATTTTTGTTTAGTTTCGAAAATGAATTCTCGATGCAGCAGCAACAACATAATTTTTTTTAATATAGCAATAATAACACAACTTCATAATAATATATTTTTTTTTAATAGCAACCTTCTGATCTATATCTATCAATAATCATAGATGGAATATACATGTTATTATTTATAGGTAAATCAGGTAGCCTTCTCGTTAATTATTAGCTAATTTTCTCCTCATATCAACAAGAAAATTAAGCAATTGATCCTTATAATCAAACCGCATAATTTATCTCCATAATTATGAATTTGAATAAACAAAAATATGAGTATGTAATGAGGGACATAATAATAATTTCTAACCGTATACGCTGCAAAAATTATTTCAAAATTTCTTATTCCGTGTTCAACATTGTCTAGTTCCAAATCTCTTCGTGTTTGACTAATGAATTCTTATAAAAAAAAACTAGTGATAAAGTTATAAAACTCATTAACCTAGCCTAAGATTCAGATCAAGTAATTAAGTAAACTCTCATGTCAATGAGTTGACTCAATCTACATAGTTTTTTTTATCTAATTACCAACTCCATCTAGACCTTAGTTAGGTTAATGGGTTAAAGGCTATATCGGCAAACAAGTTCAGATTCTATAACATTACTGGGTAGCAAGAGCTTATAGAAAAAACCAATATATTAAAAAAAAACAGCAGCTAACAAAAGTCGAGGATTCTGAATACGAGTAGTAAGAACAGGGGACTGAAGAATATTTCCAGTCCCACATTTTCCAAGCGACAAGTGCCATCGGCCTTGAGAGAGAGAGAGAGAGAGAGAGAGGACATGAATGGGGAATTATTATATAGCCTCTCCATATGCAGGTGTTCCGAGCTACAAGCCTGCCACTCGGGCCGTGCCAGAGGCACTGCACGTCGAGAGGAGGACGACAACTATTACTCGTTACTATTCCACTGGTCATGTACAGAAAGTGGAAAGTTTCACACATCTTGTACTGATGATTGTTCTGACTATAAAAACATTTTCAATCATTAAAAACTTCTATAAATTTAATTCACTTCTTTCAATATTATATTATGAGACTTTATTTGAAAGATTAAATTTTTAGATAATATGTTTTTTTAATGGGTAATTTGCTCAAGACGAGTGGAGCTAGAAGCCATGATTGTTTGAAGATAGAGCTGCCATGATTCTTTGAAGAGAGAGGAGGAGGAGGAGGAGGAGGAGGAGGGACATTCGGACTGTCCCACAGCCTTTATCAGCTTTTTAAGCGGCGGTAACCCACTTTTTTCCCCACTGCTAACACAGCTTGGATTAGATGCTATGACTGTGACTAAGCTAATAATTAGGGTGCAAGAAAAGCTACATATTTTCAATCTCGCCAAAAGATTTTTCTCTCCATTCTGTTTATTTTTCGTCTCGGCCTGTCCATATCTTTTTAGTCGAGTGCACATGTGTTTTGTGAACAGAGGTAAGATAAGAGGAGTCTTGATTCTTACAATTCATGGAGATCAGATTGGATTACAGCATGCAATTTCTTGTCGTGTTCCTAAACCCATCTTTGTTCTTTTGCGGGTTTCACTGACCACAGATCCTCGTTGTGTTTCTGGGGGCGAGGTTGTTTTTTATTTCAAGTTTTCTACTGTTTTCTAAAATTATCGAGAGAATATTAAATTTATATATTTTTTAATACTAATATATATATATATATATACACATATGTAAAGTGAAGAATATTTCTAAAAGCATTGTGTACTTTAATGTCAAACACTTGCATGGTTATCAGGGTAGTTTTTGTTTAATTGTGATTTCAAAAAAACAAGTTTTATTTGAAGTCTTAGCATTGTATAAGATCATTTTTCTCCACCGATGAAGTCTTGAGAGACCTCCATCATCAACAGACTCACCTGTATCCTAATCCTTAAGAAGCATTTTTTTTTTTAAATTTAAACAATGCGAATAAATACATATAGAGGTGCTAAATTTCTTATTAAATATTATTTAATAAAACAAATGTTTAGCGAGTGTTACTGAACCAAGTTAAGCTAAGTTCAAACTCAACTCGTTTAAACAACGAACTTTAAAAATAGGTTTGTATAAGCTCATCGTGCCTTGATAAACAAGTTTAGACCGAGCCCTTGATCATGAATATGGATTTGAATTGGTCATGAGCAGCATGGTTCATTTGTAGCTTATTTACAGATTATAAATTCAAAAATGTGATTATTTTATTTAAATGAAAATTTGTATTACTTGTTTGGTTCATCGTCACAAAATTCACAATGAAACTAAAATTATCTTCCACAATTAAAATTAATTTACTTTGACAATACTGAGAATCATATATTCTGAAAGCTAATGTATTGAAACTGTAAATGCTCGTGACGTGTTGACAAAATGCAAGGCATGTAAAATTTACAGCACTTTTTTTTATTGGTCAAGATATCGGTCCACTAAACATCAATAACAATTGAACCGTACATGGATTTTATAAAAATGTTTCGAAGGTGGAGACAGCATAAATGTGGTAGTTTTTTGACTTTTTTCACCTGCTTAAATTTATTAAATGCCATCGCATCGCATCGCTTGATGCGTGTTGAGAGTTTTATTGCCGTTATTTTATAAATTCTTTTTTATGTGAAAATATATTAAAATAATATTTTTTTTTAAAAAAAAAATATTTTTGATATCATAAAAATAATCTAAAAATATTAAAATTTAGAAACAATTTTAAAATACAGTAACAAAGTCTATAGTTATGGAAATAGTTGAAAACTAACAAATATGTGATGTGCCCGTAGAGTAAAAATTCGATGTAATTCAATCTTTATTTTTGTGGTAACTCCTGGGTTGATAATGTTTATTTTTGCGGTAAAATTGGATTTAAAAAATTAATTTTTAAGTTATTTTTTTATTGTTTTGATATACTAATGTTGATAACAAATTTAAAAAATAAAAATATACTACTTTAAAATATTTTAAAACCAATCGCTATTAAAATATTAAAATTTAAATAATTTCACAAGTTAACAGCAATATGAAAAACATGATAACCAAACACACAAAATTATTTTTGTTTCAACTTTAAACTCAATCACAGTTTTTACCAAACACTTCACTGCTTATTTTGAACAACAACTAAAATTATTTTTCATGAAATTATTTTTTTAAAACTTTAACCACAAAAATAAAAAAAATATCAAACACACCGGCCCTTAGTATAAAACGGTCCCGTGATATAGCCTTGCCTTCTGAAGGACAAGATTTAAAGGCATTGCCTGCTCAAAAGGTGGTATTTTCGGTTATTTTCGATTCAGATTTTTTTATTTATAAGAACAATCAAATAAAAAAAAACAAAATTGGACTAGATTCGTTGGGTTTTTTTTTTGTTAAAAACCAAAAAATAGTTTGGGTTTTTTTTGTACTTTAACCAAAAGAAATTCCTCTCATTTCACCAAAATTGAAATAAACTGGAAGAATAAAAAAAATAAAGTTTTTTTTTTTTTAATTTGAAATGGTTTGATTTAGTTTTGATTTACTGCTTTTTCTTTAAAAAATAAATCGGGCCATAAGTTTTTTTAAAAATTTTAATGGGTTTAATCAATTTTTTCTTACTCACCCCTATTGCTCAATTGTAAAAGTTACGATAGTTTTTCTTTGAGTGATATTTCACACCCATTTTCCATTTACATATGACCCAATTTAAGAAGAAGTTGTCAGCACACTGGAAACGTAAGTTGTAGTGGAGGTGAACAAAAGCATCATCAAGATTAATTCCAACCACCGATCTCTTAAAAAGGTTAATTTTAAGACGAGAACACAGTTTAAACTATGCAAGAATTTGCCTTTGCATTGACAAGGATTAGAGACTTGCTGGCATGAATATCAAGTTATCGTCAACATGTTGCAAATGAGAAAAATACTTTTCATGTCCTTGTTGTATATCCTCAATATAACCTGCAATTAATCAAAAAATAAAAAATAAAAAATAAAAAAAGAAAGAAGATAACATATCACCTTGACGAATATCGCATGTGACCTGGAACTCTTGTGTAAGAGATCCATCAGCAAGAATTGATGACCAAGGAGTGGAGGTACATCCATAAATTGAACGCTCCATTTAGGCCTAAACCCTAAATAACTCATTACTTGATCAGGATAATCCTGAGAGACAAAACCAAAAACTTTAAGGAAGTCAACTTTGAAAAACAATGGATGTTAAAAAATATTATATCTAAAATTTTAAGCTGTTAGCTAAAATATTAAAATATAATTTATATTATTCTCTAACACATTTCTCAAGTCAAAATTTTTGAACTTGAAACTTGCATAAAAACATATTATTTTGTGCTTGATTTTTATCAAATAGAAATAGGGTAGTGAAATTCGAACTAGTGACAGTTGAGTCAACAAGACTCTGATACTATATTAAAAAACTATTTCACTTAAAAACTTGACTTATTAGAAGAGACTTTATAATATAATTTATATAACGAACCACCTCATTAGTTATCATGAAACCATCAACAATATAAGTTCAAGCGATAAAAACAGTTTAATTATCGCTAATAAGATCTTGGATGACATGTTTGAATCTGTGATAAAGAATCTTTGCAACAACTCTACAAGGAGCATGAAGCAAACTGGTGGGTCTATAATACGAGGATTGAGTTGAAAACTTGGTATTAGGTAGCAAAGTTAAGATTAAGCCGCTTGGATAATTCGGCTGCTGTGAAAAACCAGTAACTAAAGCCATGGCAGATAAGCCCCCGAGCTTTATTGTAAAACTTGAAGTTGAAGTTGTCTTGGTTAGGACTTTTCGAAACATCACAATCTCACAATGATTTGTTAAGCTCGTCCATTGTTATTTGTTGTTAGTTGCTTAAACCCCACAAATCCCATACTAGCTATCTTCAATGAAGATTGTCAGAAAAGGCCAGAATATAAACAAATTGCAGCTTTCTTAATGTTCGTTGTTGTGTTATGAGCGCTTCCATTATATGTAATAACCCACATATAATATATATAGTTTTTTATGCGTATATATAGTTTGTAACCATACGAAAAACTTTGTATCATCGGGGTCAACCAATATGGACCAGTCTTGTCTTGAATTTTGATGCGAAATACTCTCAGTATGCTTACTAATAACCCGTGTTTACTTTTTTATCCGACGCAACATACTTAGCGTGGACTAGCTCAAGACTTTTACCTAGCATTTATTTTTTTTATCATCAAGATATATTCGTCACATGAGAATTGTGAAAAAATAAAATAGCACGATGATCGGCGTGGCATTAAAGAGCTTAAGCCCACCAAAACAACAAGAAGGACAAGTGTGCGTGCCCACTGTCACAGCAAAAAAAGAAAGAAGAAGAGGAGAAGGTGGGGGGGCATAATTTTGGAGTTTTTAAGGCCTAGGTTAAGGTCAAGGTCAAGGTCAAGGTCAAGGTGGAGAAGAGGACAGCATATAAGTTAGAGAGAATTTTAATTAAATGAGTGGAGAGATTGCTAACAAAACTCCTTCCACCCTCAGTAAAAAGATTAGAGATCAGAGAAAGAAAGTGTAGTAGTAGTACTCTACATATATTACTTGTGTAGGGTTATACTGATAACCGTGCCCCATCAAAACCTCCATTTTGTGGCTGGTTTCTCATATTTCCTCGATTTGATCGTTCATATTTTTCTTTCCTTGCGAGAGGAGAAAAACAAAAACTTTGGCTTTCTCTTTCTGTCTTTTTTTCTTCTTTGCCAGTGATGGCAGTGGCAGTGCAAGAAAAGAGGGAGGTAGAGACTTGAGTTTTCATCGGGAAGGTAAAGTTTGGGGACAGTCCCTCTAAGATAACCCAATTATCTCCTTTCATTTTACCATCTATCAACCCACCGCCACACCTGCTGCTGCTGCTGCTGCTCTCTCGCTCTCGCGTGCACTCTGCTACTACCCCATTCTTTTAAAAGACCAGAAACTCACTCACCCCTTCACTCATTTTCCGAAGGAAATCTGTGCAGTCTTTTTTGGCAGACAGACTCTATCTCTCTTGCCAAGATAGCACAACAAACTCTCTTACCAACATCTAACAAGATACTGACTCTTTTGCTACTTCTATCTGCACTATCGCTATTTAGGATTTCTCTGAAAAAGTCTGTTCTTTTGAAGCATAAATCTCGGGAGAGCACTGCACAATACTAACACTACACCCCACTTTTTGAGCAAAGAAAATATAAGGTTTTGCATAGGTAGGTGGGAAGAAAAAGAGACAAGAAGAGAGAGGGGGGAGGGAGATGGGGTTAAATTTTGTACTCCTACAACTACTAATACTTCACTAGTAGCTAACAAGTTGCAAGGCACACAAGTGAACAACTAAGAAAAAGATAAGATTGAGTGAGAGAGAGAAAGAGATAATGGAGGGGGGTGGTGGCGATGGTGGTTCAAGTACCACTTCATGTATGATGGCTTTTGGAGACAACAGTAATGGACTATGCCCTATGATGATGCCTCTCATGTCTTCATCTTCAAATACCTTATTCCTTCCTCTACCTCCTCCAAACAATCAAGGCCAGAACCGTATCCATAGTAATGCCAGTGGCTCTTCCTCTCTGATTCTTGACGATCACCACCACAACAACACTGTCACTGCAACTGGGTGTTATTTCATGGATAACAATGATGGTAGCAGTAGTTCTTCCTCTGTCAAAGCCAAAATAATGGCACATCCTCACTACCATCGTCTCCTTGGCGCCTATGCTAATTGTCAAAAGGTGAAGAACGAAGCTGAATTTCCTGTCTCTGTAACCCTATTAACTAAACACCCCGTAAACATGAATATATTTGTTTCTCTTCTTACTCTCATGCATGCTTAGTAGCAACAATCTTTCTCTTTTGGAAATAGACTGACAAAGTTAACCTCAAGTTTTACCAAAAGTTCTTCTAATTATGGATCTAAGAAGTGAACATCTCCCAAATTCTATACTTTTTTCTGTTCTTTTGATGCAACCGATATGTTGCAAAGAAAGTGAGAGGTCAAACCGTTTTAAGCAAATACACATGATGGAGACATGAGCTTAATTAGTTCTTCTCTTTCCTTCCTCCCCCCTTCATTCATGGGATGCGTATATATATATATATATATATCTCACACGTGTCGGTATTTCTTCAGGTTGGAGCACCACCTGAAGTGGTGGCTAGGCTAGAAGATGCTTGCGCATCTGCTGCTTCTATGGCCCCAGGTAACACAGGCTGCATCGGTGAAGATCCATCCCTTGACCAATTCATGGAGGCTTACTGTGAGATGCTGACCAAGTATGAGCAAGAGCTCTCTAAGCCCTTAAAGGAAGCTATGCTTTTTCTTCAGAGAGTCGAGTGTCAATTCAAAGCTCTCACTCTTTCCTCTCCTATTTCTGGTGATCATAACCTTTCCTTCGACTATCCCCTCTTTCTCTCTCGGTGTGTGTTAAGGTCTTTTGAGCTCCAAATTAAAATATTTTTGACCTGTCTATTATTGTTGATTTGTTTATTTATTAAAATACTAATAGGACTCCATGCATGTGTTTATTTCCAAGGAGGATTAATTGGCAACATAGAAGAGCTTGTTTCCCAAAGTGGGTGCTATTATACTTGTTTCCCTGGCCTATACATTATTTTTCTTTCCCTAGATGGAACTGTTTGAGTTGGTAGGGTATCCATAGAGAAGACGGTATTTCTTGCTGAGCATAGATGGGATGGTAGGGTTAATGTTCTCTGATTTGATTCTCTTCTCGGTGCTTGTGTATTTTATTTTGCTTCTCTTCATCTCTACTTCCTGTATCGGTAGATGTTGACCCATTTATTTCCAATCAATATTGTACTAGTGCTGTTTTTGATGTCGATGCAAGGTAGGTTTTTATAATTTAAAAACGTTTTTCCCATACAATTTGAAGTACTTGTGGAGATTGCTAGTTTAATATCTGGCTGCTAGAGTCTTGATTGCGTAGAAGATTCTTTGTAGAAAGCACTCGTACATCTGGCCAATAAGATGACAATTGCTATTTTTGAATGTTTGAAGTTTTGAAAAAATGACATGCACAGGTGATCATTTTTTTAGGGTTCCTTGAGAGTTTTAGCGTCCAGAATATGGATCCTGAGCTTAAAACTCTTAAGTACGATGTAAATATGGATGTGGATAATGCGATGACAGGCTGATCAAATCTGGACTTGTGATCTGTGAAGGAGATCTGCATCCATTGTAATAGGAATGAATAGGCTTACTTATGTAATATCCTATTGCTTGCTGGTAGGAAAAATGAGCTTAACTTGTGGATTTGTGTATCGTAGTTTGGCTGGAGAAAACTGTGTTTGGTAGAGTTTAAGGTTGTAAGTGTTGTGAGGATGCTCTTCTACTCGACTTGTCCTCCATTACTTGAGGGAGTGGTGGTTATCCCTCTCTCTCTCGAAAGATTTCTGTAATGCAGCTAATAATTTCTTAGCTAGCTACTATTCAGCATAGCAGTAAAAATGCTACTGGGTTGTACTGGTAAAGGGCCTCAAATTGTTGGAAATGATCATAAAATTGTCAAGGGAAAGACAGCGTTGGTGACCAACAATGCTGGTTGAGAAGTGCCCTTGCTTCTTGCTAAGTAACCGAGGCCATATGAAATTATATGTTTGACTGTGAAATTACAGTAATTGCTTCCACGCAGTGGATCCATTGATTTATATAGAATTATATGAAGCCGTGCAAGCTTATTTCCAACCTTATTTTAAGGTATTTTTCTGTACCATGAGTATCGCCTGTTGAATTTGCATCTAGATAGAATTTGTTTTCTGCGTAGACAATAATGCTGTCCTGTATGGATTAAGATGAATGTGTATACTCTTCTTACATTGTTGTCTTCGGAGCAAGATATACTGCTGAGTTGAAAACAAGCTCTATTATGTGACCAGGTATAGGCCTCTTTAAAGTTTAAGAAAGTCCTTGCGCAGGTGAAAACTACAAGTGAATCCATTTGTTGTAATTAAAGTGCAATCCGTTGCATTTGCAACTCCAAAATTTGTACAGCCTCTATTGGACTTAATTCATGCTCAGCGGTTGTTACAATGTAATGCTACTGTTCTTTAATCAAAATGTAGGATTTCACAAGCGTGAACAGGAGTATGTAATAGTTTGTGGAGTGTTTTTCGATCTTAACAAAGAAACCCTAACCTGCCTGATGAATGTTTCCTTGTCTCTACAATGAAGTATATGTAGTATGAATCTTAGTAACAAGAACGGTGCTGATCTTGTATTCAGATAATATCTTCCTTTCCCTTTGCGAGTTTTGGGTAAATTCATAATGAAGTGGTATATGTAGAGTTTTGTCGATCTACACACCCATGCAAGGGTCTCTGCTATTGTCTTAGGTTATTGCTCTAGTATCGTTTGCACCTGTACTTTTTATATACTGATGTGTAAATAGTTGTTTATTAGAGTTTTAAGAATGGTTCTTCAGAATCAAATATCGTTCAATGTGCTGTTGACTCTTTCAATGTAAATCATCAAGAAAATAAGAAAGGATAGGACCAACTATTACATTTCAAAGATGGTAGTTGAATTATTGTATAGATCCACATGTCAGTGGTAATGGAGCAATGTTTTGTGGTAAAGGTGTTGCTTTACTATTACAAATAAAATGTGATTCTAGCTGCAGTATATTTTGATGTGTTTTAAGCTGCTAACTCATTTATTTTGTTATCAGCTTGTGGTGATGGCAATGATAGGAATGTATCATCTGAAGAAGAGGTTGACGTGAACAGCAACTTCATAGACCCTCAAGCTGAAGATCAAGAACTGAAAGGCCAGCTACTTCGCAGGTACAGTGGATATCTAGGCAGTCTCAAACAGGAGTTCATGAAAAAGAGAAAGAAAGGAAAGTTACCTAAAGAAGCCAGGCAACAGCTGCTGGAATGGTGGAGCAGGCATTACAAATGGCCCTATCCATCAGTATGTATATTTTGTATCTTCTAACCTGGTTAATTCCATGTTTTGCTGTGCCTTGGTGCAAGGATTTGACCATTCATTACTTTGCTTTGGAGATTACATCATATTTGACACCATTGTTTGCATCTCTACACTTTTGCTCTTAAAAGTTGTAGTCATTTTATGCGTTGAAGCCTTCTTATGTCAACAGGAGTCGCAGAAGCTGGCCCTCGCTGAATCCACTGGTCTGGATCAGAAGCAGATAAACAACTGGTTCATTAACCAAAGGAAACGTCACTGGAAACCATCAGAAGACATGCAGTTTGTGGTGATGGATGCCGGCCATCCACATTATTACATGGATAATGTTTTGGGTAATCCTTTCCCGATGGATATCTCTCCCACACTGCTCTGAAGATCTTGATACATGATTGATCTTTATTGCTGGAAAAAATGCAAGTGCAATTCTTCATACACTTGCCATTTGACATGCAATTATATATTTGTGTACTAGTATGCTTCCGGACGGTATCTAATGTAGTTGAATGTTGTGAAACCAGCCCCATCTCTTAATTATATATATATATATATCGGTGTGTTCAAACAGGTGCCTGGTCCCTGCCAGGTTAAGACTTTAATGGCATAAAGAAGTGTCATTTTTTGACTGGGGGCTACTTGCCTTCATATTTATTTGAATCAGTTCCCGATTAAGCCTGTGCTCTCGAGCTATTACGAGTTTCGGCGTGTCTTTGCTGCATGGTTTCCACTCCCAGTAACCCTGATTTGTTTTTAACAGTTAAATGTTTCTGTGTATGAAAGTTTCGTGTCATCAATATGTTTCGAGTGTTGTTCATTATTTTATGTCTGTTTGCTTTTGTCCTCGTGGAAGTTTTACAACTTCCTATCGGTGAGTTTAGGAATCGGATGAAGTCTGGGAGAAGGGTTAGGGTTTTAGAGGATCGACTTTGCAGTGCCAGATCTAGTTTACCAGAGTATATTGCTAGCAATTTAGGGGGCATCTGGCATGAGAATTTACTACATGCTTTAGATATAGTAACTCATTTGTTAACATGGTAACCTTACCCTGCTGCGACCAAAGCACTCTAGAGATAGTTTATTTGGATTTTTAACCTGGGATTGGTTCGAGATTTTGCACTACAATTATCTGTTAAATGGAAACAAGATCGAGAAGTAGTTTTTTAGAATGATGATGATTTTGACTGAAACCCTATCTCCTGTAAATTTCAATGGTTGAATCTATGGGATCTCCTATAATATTTGACTTGCTGGATATATATATATATATATATATATATATCCAGCTAGTCAAATATTCTTTTCATCTATACAGTATAATTTCATCAACCTGTAATTGCTTTAAATCAAAATGGATTCTCTTCCCTTGCTCCCCTTGGATGTGGTGTTCATATAAATATGCCAATGCGTTTATAAAATCTATAATTTCATTCTATGATGTCTACAAAGTAACTACACAAATCATAATAAAAAAGCTTTAAATTCTCCTCCAATGACTCATTTCCCAATACTAGAGTACCAATATCTAGAACCTATAATGGCATGGTGTTTTTCATAACCTAGATGCTCACATTTATTTTTGAAGAAAAAAAATATTATTCTTGTTTATATAGCAAACAAATTATAAATAGATCAATATCATGCTTGCTGGCATTTTATTATCATGCATTTAAATATAATTAAATAATGCATCATATGATTTTTCTCAACATGTTTTCGTGGATTCTTTGTCCATCTAACGAGGGGTGTAATATTTCCATCTGAAAATAGAAATAATTTTTAAAAAATAAAAAAAACATAATTTTAATGTATTTTTGAATAAAAAATAATTTCAAAAATAACCACAACCACACTCCCAAACATGCACATAGAAAATGTGTTAGACCACCGACTCGAGTAAAATCGTGTTAAAACTAGTGATTTTGAATATATAATTCTGAATATATGATGGCAAATTAAATTGCACATTTTTGGAGGCTTTGATTCAGCCCATAATTCTCGAATACTTCTTCGTCGAGATCAGCAATAGCCCATTAAACTTCCTACGAAATCTCACCCATAAACGACTATCGACGACTATGAATCATAGATCTCATTTTTTTTAGATATGAAATTTCAAAAAAATTAGCATATATCCAAAAATATTTATAGAATTAAATTTATTAAATATTAATCTAATTAAATTAATTAGATTTAAATTTAATTTCAATTAAAAAATAAAATTAAAATATAGTGTTTTTATTTTAATATTTTCGTATGTTCTTTCCTTGAAAATAGAGTACATATAGGGCTTATTGATTCACTGCATAATTCTTAATTGCTACAGCTTTCGAAACGACAACAGATAGTCTCAAATGACCACACTTGAATTCTTCAAAGAAATTATTGGATTATGACAAATGCACAACTGTCTTCGTAACCATATTATTATTATTATCATTTATAAAACCCGTTGGGTTTGTTTATTAAAACTGTCTTAATAATTTTCATCTTGCTATATGTCATGAACTGTGATGACTCGTGTTTTTTGTATGAGTATAATTGTTGCTGTTTTTTAAAGTATTTTTCGTTCAGAAATATATCAAAATGATATTTTTTATTTTTTAATATTAGCACATAAAAATGATCTAAAAACACCAAAAATATTTAATTTAAAATAAAAAAAGAATTTTTTGAAGTATTTTCTAAGAAATCCCTGGGACTTGTGTGGGTTGATTTGAAGTATTTTAGTCTCCTTGTCTTCGTAATTGATATTCACAACAGCTCCTGACTGTTGGAACCTTTTGCATTTATTGAGCAATGATCTTCGGTGAATTTTCAAACGCACAGCTTCTGGTTTTTGAGGATCTGTAAATTCCAACGCATAAAACAGAGAATATTGTGAACTTCGACAATCAAATGGAAAACACCAAGAAATTACTGCTGGTGAAGATGGCCCAATTAATGAATCAGATGATTATTGGAAGAGCTTTCATCCCCCAGAATCATTTCCTGCCCCCTATTTTTGCAGGGTTTAACGTGTATAGAGCATCCTGATAAACAAGATTGTTTAGCGGATGAACAGTACTCCAACCAAACGATGAGGCGTATACGATTTAATTTGCACTGTAAGAAGCTCTACTCAATGAACAATCCTTTTTTTTTCTTTCACGGGAGAACAGCCAACCAAAGTAGTTCATGTCTTTGCTGTTCTTTGTCATAAGATGCAAATACGTGGCCAAGATGTTCATTCCATGCATGCTAGTTTTGTCTTCGAGCTAGGAGTTTCTGCAGTTGAAGCTTGGTGTAGTAGTTCAAAGTCAAACATGAGCTTTGTTTTTTTGTGTTGTTTTTGTTAGAAAATAATATAAATCATATTCTAGTGCTTCACTTACAGTTTATGCTTTTAGGTGAGATGATTCTTTAACGTGGTCTCAAAATTTTGTTGACTCAATATTCACGAGTTCAAATCTCACTACTCTTATTCTGTTTAATAAAAATCATGTATAAGGTAGTATGAACTCGTGTAAGTTTTAGGGTCAAAAGACTTTTACTTGAAAGAATGTGTTAAAACAATTTAAATTTTTAAATAAGATAATTACTTAACAGTTTTGAGTATGGATTGACCTTTGCAAATTGGGCATCGATCGAAGAGATTAGGGTTGCGATTTGTAGAAAACAATGGTGTCTGTGGGATTGAATTCTTCAATGTATTCTTCTCCTTGTAGGAGGAAAATTATATACAGAGTCTTAGATCCTATTCTAAGAAAGTGCAATAAATCTGTACAGGATTTGATACAATCACTGTAATTGGAGCAGATTCTCACAATTACTGCAAATTCTTATGATTACTGCCTTTATAAGATTAAGCAATAATCATATTACAAGATCGTGATTTATTTCCTATACTTGCATGGATTGTTGAGTTTCCTTATATATGCCAACACGATTTTATCGTGTCGGGATAGAAGAGATGAAAATAGCCAAAGAACGAGAAAACATGTAAAAAAAAACTACTCTAAAATTATTTATTTCACGTCTCTTGTTCTGTTTTTCTGATCGAGCACCATTTATGTCTTTTTGGAGCCTGTATTTTTTGTTTCTAGCACCGGAAAACAGCCTAATTCACTCAATGTGCCTCAGGCCAAGCCATTCGTTGATTAATGTTTCCTGGATATGCATTTCAAGGGTGGAGGGTCAGCTTAAATTGTAGGGATTTGATTTGGACATTTCATACATGCTGAGGATACGTAAAGATCAATGTGCCTAATTAATCTGACCATTCGGTAACAAAATTGTTAATTAGAGACTTTAGTTTGTTTAATGACGGTTTGAGAGTGTTTGATAGTGTGGTCGAGATTGTTTTTGAAAATATTTTTTAATTTTTATAAATTATAATTGATATCAATGTATAAAAATAATATAAAAATACCAAAATTTTTAATTTAAATTAAAATAAAATAATTTTTTTATAAATATTTTTGAAACGCAGTCTGAAACAGGGTTTTTGAATAGTTTTATTTATGAATGTCAAAATCATATAAAAATAATAATTGAAAGATTAATAGTTTATCGATTGATTTGTTTTTATTAAAAATATTCAAATTGTATTGCCGAATGTATAATTAGTTCTGAAATTTAATTTAAAATTGTAGCGCAGAGAATAGGAT
Organism: Salix caprea; assembly: GCA_964035475.1. Classification (NCBI taxonomy): domain Eukaryota; kingdom Viridiplantae; phylum Streptophyta; class Magnoliopsida; order Malpighiales; family Salicaceae; genus Salix; species Salix caprea. The sequence goes on from OZ037749.1 coordinate 16,764,920, forward strand.
GTGATTTTAAATTGGGTTTATACGACTGTTATTTTAAATTGGGTACTTAAAATAGAGTTGCTTAACTTGATTTTATTTGATTTTCAAATTAAGCTAGATGATAATTGATTCAATCAAACTTCATCTACTTGGTTAAACTTGAATTATTTTATTTTATAACAAAATTAATAACTTTATTCAATTATAAAACAAAAAATTAGACAACAACTCGTGTAATTTTGATGATTTTAATTAATGTGGTGGTTGGAAAATCAAAGTTTTTTTTTTTTAATTTAAAACTTGTTTTTCAATCAATTTTTGACCTACAACACCTATAAAGTAACAACAATAAATTTTATCTACGAACTTCTACAAAACCACCCCCAAAACCAACTCGAAATCAAAACTCAATCTGAATTCATATATATTTTTTCATGGATTAAAAAGGTGAAAGAACATTTGATATGAACACTTTTTTCTCTTTAGTGTCAAGCCATGGCAAGCCCATTTGACCCATGTCATCAGGGTCTCTTACTACATCATCTTTTGAAAAATTAAACAACATGTCATCTGAATTTGCCAAGAATTCAATCATTACAGTGGTTGAAATATCATGATTTAATACCCCTCTAAAAAATCACTCCCAATAACCAACTCCTTTCCTCTCTCTATTATTAAAATCCAATAACAATTCTCTTTCATCTTTCAAATAAAAACTAAAAAATAACAAAAGTATTTGTTTTATTAAAATTAAATTTAAAAAATATTGAAATACTGAATTTTTAGAATTTGAGGGTGAAAATATTCTTTTTTTTTAAATTTATATCAAGCCATCCATGTTTGATATTATTTTATTTTGACATATATTTTTTCAATCCTATTCTTTTATAAGAAATTCAAATCAATTAGTTTTTAATTAGATTTTTTTTTTTTTGCAAAACTCATAATACCCAGTAAAAACCCACTCCTTTCATAGTTAGATTATCCAATAGGGATGTGGCCCAGTGGTTGAAGAGGAGCTCCCTCCTTCACAGGACCCAGGTTCGAGTTCCCAGTAGGAGTGGGAGTTGGAGGGGTCCTCCTTTCTTGTTCCTGGGTCCATCTCTGTGCGGTACGTCTGTCACCCCCGCGGTGCCTTACATGCTCACTGAGCTTGCAGGATGTTCAGTGGGCCCAGGGAATAGTCGAGGTGCGCGTAAGCTGGCCCGGACACCCCGATCAAAAAAAATTAATAAAAGGATGGGACATAAAGACAAAACTCAGAAAAGACAATCCATTTTTTTCACAAATTGGGTTACATGGCAACACCCCATTAGCCAAAACCCAATGACAAAGCTTAACTAAATACAGAACCAATCCTTAAACCCCTTACAAGAAAATGAAAAACCATATCATTACAGCCAAACTACATAGTTTGTGGTTAATTAAGCTTACACACACACACATTAAAAAAAAGAGTGTAACAGGTCGGTCAAGGGTCACAGCATCTTCTTGTTGTCTTCTCTCTCTCTTCATTGTCAAGAAGCTAGGGTTTCTCTCCCTCCAAAATTTCCATTCCACTTTCTACCAAAATCCAACTTCATCAGTATCAAGAAGAGAAGACAATTGAATTCTTAAGGTTCCATGGCTAAAACCAGACCAGGAGGCGTCATCTCCAAGCCTAAAACAGGCAAGAGGGACCTTGACACCTACACAATTCGTGGCACTACCAAAGTTGTTAGAGGTAATAGCATTCTCAAGATGCGTTTTTGCAATTGTATTTGACTGGGTTGTTGTAAAGTTCTGATTTTTCGTTTGTTTTGTAGTGTTTCTGATAATGGGCTGTTGTCATTTTGGCGTTTTTGATTTTGGGTTGTTGTAAAGTTTTGGTTTTTTTGTGTGTTTTCTGGTGTTTATGTAGTGGGGGACTGTGTATTGATGAGACCGTCTGATACTGGAAGGCCTTCATATGTGGCAAAAATTGAGGCGATTGAGGCAGATAGCAGAAACAATGTGAAGGTTAGAGTGAGATGGTACTATAGGCCAGAAGAGTCTTTAGGAGGGCGCAGGCAGTTTCATGGAGCAAAAGAGTTGTTCTTATCAGATCATTATGATGTACAAAGTGCCCACACTATTGAAGGGAAGTGTATAGTTCACTCTTTCAAGAACTATACTAAGCTCGAGAATGTTGGAGCTGAGGATTATTATTGTAGGTTTGAGTATAAGGCTGCTACTGGCGGTTTCACACCAGACCGTGTTGCTGTGTGAGTTTTTTCCTCTCAACAGGGTTTACGTTTGAGTATGCTGGAATGTGTTTTATTTTTGGTTAGTGTGTTTTATGAATGAGGTCCGATTGCTTTTTGATTTTTGAAGGTATTGCAAATGTGAGATGCCATATAACCCAGATGATCTCATGGTGCAATGTGAGGGTTGCAAGGACTGGTACTGTAGCTTTCTTGTTTCTGTTTTTTTTTTTTTTTTTAATATCTTTTTTTCTCTTCTTGGTTATTTAGTCAGTTAGCTTTCTCCAAGGTTGTGTTGTGCCTATAAATTTTTTGGTAAATGTGCTCTATAGGCAGTTAAAAACTGGGAAAAAAATAAATAAAAAGTGAAATTTTGTGTCCTAAGGTAAAGGAGCTAAAGGACTATCACTGTTAAGCCCATTTCCAGGAGAAGGCTTGCAAATTAGAAAAAAGAAGTGAGTTTTGCTGGTAAAGTTCTCAACCAATCAATTATTAATGTCGGACAGAGAAAGGTGGACAAGGATTGAAAACAAGCAATTATCAGTATCAAGAAACAAAGTGCAAATATACAAAAACAAATTGCGTTGCTTGATGTGGGAGAATTGACTGCTATTTGAGCTGATAGCTTGATCTCATCAAGTGTTATACTCCTTATGCCAGCCTTTTCCATTTGATCATAAATCTATACTTTAGTGGGCAGTTATACCTGTTAAATTTTACAAATGATATTGGTATCATTCTGGTGCCTTATTTTTTTTGCTGCTCAGCAATAATTTTCCTGCTGCTTGAAGTCAATGGCAGTTAACAAGATATGATTTTTCTGGTTTTTTCTTTTCCCCGTGTAAGAATATTATCATTTCTATGTGGTTTTATGCACTCAAAAACATCTCAAACATCACAGGTCTGTTGGTATTAAACTGACCCACCCATGTGTTATATCTACTTACACGTATGCGAGAATTTTGTCTATACACACATGCGAGATAATAGCCTTTTAAAAAAGATTCTAGTCTGCTTTAATAGTTATGATTCTCATGTTCTTTGTAGGTATCATCCTGCTTGTGTTGACATGACAATTGAAGAGGCAAAGAAATTGGATCACTTCATGTGTTCTGAGTGTGCATCTGATGATGATGTGAAAAGATCGCAGAATGGATTTTCAGCATCATCGTTAGCTGATGTCAAGGCAAGACTTTTCTCTATCCTGTTTCCTTTTTTTTGGAGATTCATTTTTGTGTCCTTAATGTACCCCATATACTGTGCATGACATGCTATGAGCTTGTTTTCTGCAATAATTTTTGGGTTGTGATTTAAGAAGCCAACATGATTCATTACTAATTTCGTGTGGAGTAGGTTGTTGATGCTAGTGTTTTTATAACTTATGATGGGCGTATGGTGTGGATAAGTAGTGATACATGAGTCTCCATACTGCTGTGGCATCAACCATCCTTTTGGGTAAAATGTACTGAACAGTTAGCTGGTGCAAAAAAAATATATTTGTAGGATGCACTACTGCTTTCATGTATTGGAATTGAATAAATAGGCCGGGCCTGCATTTTGGTCACAATAGCTTGCTGATCTTGAAAAGAAAAAGAAATTTTTACCTGCAGCAAGCATGATCCATGTATTTCACGTAGCGGTTTGGCTCCATGCTCATGTGTATTTATTCATTCATATCTTATTCGTTGTGGATTGTGATTAATCAAGCATTTATGTTTCTATTACTTTTGTTAGAAATATCTTTCTCTTACATAGCTCCACGGGTTGTGCTACACTGGCAATACAATTTTCACTTCTAGTCTTGCCTAATCCCTATCTTCTTATGGAATTTGAAGTGTTGGCTGGTTTATAACGCTCAGAAGATTGTAACTTTGATGCACACAATTCTATTTGAAAATTTGAGGTATTGTATTGAGTTGCTTGGATTAGATGGATTTGGGTCCAGTAGTTGCGTTTTCATCTAAATTGTTGTGATGTAGTTGGCTATGCTGGGGTGGTGCAAAAGTTAGAAGTTGTTTAATTTAAATTTTTATGTTCATTGCTCTTTCCAATCCTGCAATGTACAAGACATCCTGAACTGTCAATATAGATTTGCCTCCATGGTTACAGAGTATAATTATAAGTGTGGTTATATTTTCCCATTTGTTCCTTATGTGCTTAATACTGCTACTTATGGGGTCTTTTCTAAAACTCTAATATTCCTGTTTGAAAACAAGTTCTTTTCTGTGGTAGAGTTTGATTTTGGTTGAAATTAAGGCAAGATATTCACTGCAACTGTGATTGCTCATTATTCCCATTAAAACACATATCTAGGATGTTTGGAGATTGGTTCAAAAACAAAAAGAAAAAAAAGATCAGGATATGATGTTATAGTCAGTTGGAGAGTGTATCTGCAAGTGTCTACTATCAACTTCTTGTTGTCTTCAAGGCATGTCAGAAATATTGAGCCATATCTTGTCTTTCGCATATGGCTTTCCATATGCAATCCATTGACAACTTTCTTGGTGCGATTTTGTTCAGTCACATTTAGCTTCTTATGGCGATCATCTTACAGCTAATTTATTTAATCATCATATATTGGAATTAAGATATGCCAAGGGATTCCCATCCACAATGGATGGATGGTTTTCTGTCTTCATCCAAAATATGTTGCATCAGGGTATTGGAATCTGGAAATATTGTGCAGAGGCACTAATACTGTTCTTGCAAAGTTTGGATGCTCTTGGTTAGGGAAAAAATATGAGGGTATTAGAATTTGGAAATATTACATGAAGACACTCGCTAATATTGTGCTTGGATGCTGATTAGGGAAAAACATCAATCACACCTAGCCCAATCTTCATATATGATGGCATATTTTCCCTCTTAATTGTTCTGTGAAATGAATGATTGTTGAAGTCTGAACTTTACAGGTAGAGAACAAGCGCCGGAAGAGATGAGAGTGCAGTTAGGAGGTCAGTGAAATGCATTGCAGCTTCAACTTGTAGATTGTCAGTGTTGGTGTGCTTTGCTCAAACTGGGCTGTCAGTAATTTCTTGTGTTTTGTCATGTGGAATATGTAAGCTATGCTAGGTTCAGGACATAATTAATTTATCATGAATCTATCCTGGAAAAGGTTTCATTTTGGATGTTTTCTGACATCAAACCTAATGGATGGAGTAGACATTCTTAGTTTCTGGTTTTCCCTTTTGTGAAGCCAAGACAGAAGCCATGAGATTCTTAGTCTCTTTTATTACACAATTTCATGTTTCGAGAGCTGACCCCAAGATTTTTGAGCCTGACTGCATGTGGGCCCAGCTGTCTTTTTGGATATTTCTTTTAGCTATTCATTTGGCAAGATTACATTGTAAAGTCTACAACATTATTCTACCATTTCAGAGCTTAACACCGTGCACAGGGCTACAAACAATGGAGTGTAAATCATTTGACTCTAGGATTTGCATTGCTTTTTACAGCGTAATGCGAGGAGCGTTACTCAATCTATGAAGTTTGCAATAATGACATCCACTTTTCAAAACCGTCGCTAATATTACTATTTGTACCCTACTGGTTGAGGAAGGAGGGCAACCCGTTACGTTCACGAAAACCCTGAAGTTATTTTATACGTACTTTCCATTAGTGTTTTATTTTTATTTTTTCTAACTATTAATCTTTGTTATTTTCGAATCAGGTCGGATGAGTTACCCAGATAACTAAAAACTTGGCAACATTAAATGATTTTTATTAAATTAATATCTTATTTAGTATAGTTAAAATTTTGACGCCTTTCATCCTTGGATTTTTCATATTAACTATGAAGCAGGTTGATTGGATTCACACCCTATATTGTAGACATTGTACTGCATACATGTTTGCTCTATCATGACCGATAATAAATTTTTATTTTGGCTGGCGGCCTAGTTAGGTCAAGAAGTTGCCAATCAATCCAACTATGAAGTTCATTTCACTACCATTTTTGTTTAAATTTCATCAACATTTAGTCTATCAAAATCCCTCTCAGATTAAAAAAAAAGGAGTTGAATTTAATCAAGAAAGAATAAAGAACCTCCCAAAGTCAACACATAGTTGGTAAAGATTATCTATAAAATCCTACAACATGCTTAATTGGTCTGCATAAACGAGGTCTATGTAGTAATTTTTTGAATCGCATGGCAGCATGCATGCACAGGAAGTACCTCTAAAAACCTTTCCTCAATATTCTCCACCATATTCTTTGCATTGTATATGCAATATTAATTATAAGTTAATAATCTAAGGGAATAGTAACGGCTAAGTCAAAAGTAGGGCTTCCTTTCCATATTAGCTAAACTGTTACTGCTTTATTCACATTGACAATGTGTCTAAGAATTATTTCTTTATATGTCTTTGCATATTGCTGTTTGGCAACTTATTTTTCTCAACATCCCTGATGCCTGAGCTCATGTTTCTTTCACTGAAAATGATCATGGCAACCAAGGTTGATATATCTGCTTCTTCGCGTTATTATGCAATTCTGATTACTATTCTCGCCTTTGTTTTTGTTGGTACCTGTTGTGCAGAAGAAAGATCGGTATACTTGGTCTTAATGGAAGAACAGCCAGTTGCATTTCATGGAAGCCATTTATCTCATGAAGGAAGAAAAGTACTTCCACTTGACAGGTATTACTACTCTTGTTTTCCCGTCTTGAACATCTTCCATTTTTTCCTAGCTGGACTTTCAGGGCAAAGGAGGTTGTAGATTTTTCAGGTAGATTTTTAAGGTTTCATGTTGTTCTATTGGTACTGATCAGGATATGGATTTTTGTATGGATAGTGAAGTTTCCAAGGCTCATGCAAAGCACTTGGTGGATTCTCACGACCAACTTCTGCGAAGCAATCTAGACACTGGAAGCTACAACAAGCTCTACAGCTTCAAACACATTGTTAACGGCTTTTCTGTCCATACTGTTGAAATCTAAAGTTGATTCCAGAACTGCACAAGAGAACCGGTCGACCGATTGCGAGAAAGAAATTAACCGGTCGACCGCTTGAAACCGGTCGACCGCTTGAAAAGGGAAGATTAACCGGTCGACCGCTTGGCCCTGTCTGCGACAAACTGACGCAGGATAAATGAAGAACTGAAGGTTGAAGGTTATTGTTTTAGTAATCCTTTTGTATTTAGGATGATTATAAATCCTTTAGAGTTTAGGAATTGTGTCTGTCAAATCAGTTATAAGGAAATCTTGTAAATAACTGATTTTAGAAAATATTACCGTTGAAAGTTGTTGGTTAGGTAATTTATAGCTGTTGTAAGTTCTTTTGTTCTATAAATAAAATGGATGGGATGGCAGTAACAAAAAATGAAAATTCTGCCAATGTGTATGTTCTTTTAGCTTGAATTTACAAAGTTCTTTAGTTCTTTCTTTTCTGGAAATTTTCCAGAATTCTGGGAAAAGTCCCGAATCCAGTTTTTTGATTGCTACAGTGTGTGTTTGTGTTCTTTGTTCTTTTCTGAAATTCCAACATGGTATCAGAGCGGCATTAGGTCTTTGAGAGGGAGTGAAAGAGATTCAAGTATTGATTAAAACCTTGAAAGAAAAAGGTTGCACTGTCTCCAGAAGTTCCAGAGTTCGTCATTCAAGAAATCTGACTTGATTTGTTCTTTAAGAGGATAATCAATTGATATTGATCATCAATTGATATCCTTGTTCTCTGTTTTGTGTAGTCTTAGAAGTGAATTACAAGACTAGAAAAGAAAGCCTAGCTGACAGACATGGATGCTTGGGATAAATTTGAAGACTTGAAGATGAAAGTCAAGGAATTCTCATCAAATGTCTCCAAGATAGAAAATCAGATGACACTGCTAAGGGAAGAAATTCAAGAAGCCTTTGCAGCAGGATTCAAGGGAAGAACAAGAACTCAGGTGTTCTTCAAAAACCCAGAAAACAAGAACAATTCTGGGAAACAATGGCAGAACAAGAAATGGGAGAGTAATCAATCAAATGCCAACAAGGTCAATGCAAAAGGGAAGGAGAGAAGAGAACAATTCCCCACATGCAAATACTGTCAAAAGACTAATCATCTTGAGTCATTTTGTTGGCTCAAAAATGCTCAATGTCGAAAATGCATGCAATTCGGGCACATACAAAAGTTTTGCAAAACCAACACCTCAAATGGACAAATTCATACTGCTGAGGAAGTGGAAGCCAAGGATGAGAAATTACTCACAGCCATTGGGAGACTCAGCTGCAATAAAACAGAGGTTAGTAAGCAAAACTGGTTGATAGATAGTGGTTGTTCAAATCATATGTCTGCTGAATTGAGTATGTTTAAACACTTGGATTTAAAATATAAATCAAGAGTAAAGGTTGCAAATGGACAGTATGTAAGTGTAGAGGGAAAGGGAGAAGTTGACATAGAAACTCTAGCAGGTACACGAAACTTTGAACATGTTCTGTATGTACCTGAAATTGCTCAAAATCTAATAAGTGTAGGACAACTGCTAGAGGATGGTTTCTCATTGTTCTTTATAGATGGTGTATGCACAATTAAGGATAATCATGGGGCACATTTATTCACTGCCAAGATGTTAAATAGATGCTTTAGTATTGAAGAAGAACTGAAACTTATAAGCATGAGTATAAATGAAACTGAAAATTCAGTGCTATGGCATAAAAGGCTAGGACATTTTAATTATGCCTCTTTGAAGAAAATGACTGAATTACATATGGTTGAAGGGCTACCTATGATACATGAGCAAGATGAATTGTGTGAGGCATGCCAACTAGGAAAACAAACAAGAAGTAAATTCGGTTTAAGCACACTTAGATCAACTGTCAAGTTACAACTTGTGCACACTGATTTGTGTGGACCTATGCACAATGAGTCATTGAATGGTGCTAGGTACTTCTTGTTGTTTATAGATGATTTTACTAGGTTTTGTTGGGTATACTTCCTTAAAACCAAAGGGGAAGTTTTTGAATATTTTCTGAAGTTCAAGGCTGCAGCCGAGAAAGAGTCTAGCTGCAGCTTGAAAGTGTTGAGATCAGATAATGGGGGGGAGTTTACCTCCCATAGAATGGAAGAATACCTAGCTAAGGAAGGTATCAAACATCAGTTAACAGTTCCCTACACCCCACAACAAAATGGGGTAAGTGAGAGGAAAAATAGAACTTTAATGGAGATGGCAAGATGCCTCATTTATGAGAAAAATTTACCTTTGAAGTTCTGGGCTGAGGCTGTTAGCACAGCCTCATATCTTCTAAATAGGATGATCTCTAGATCATTAGGAGATAAAACACCATTTGAAGGGTGGAATGGTTACAAACCAAACCTAGATCATTTGAAAATATTTGGGAGTCCATGTTATGTGCTGCAACCTGAAGCAAAAAGAAGGAAATTAGACCAGAAATCAGAGGTTGGGATTTTGATTGGATATAGTTCAAAGTCAAAGGGCTATAAGGTTTATAATTTAAAAACCAACCAAGCAGTGATTGCAAGAGATGTCCAGGTGGCTGAAAGTCAAGTCTGGAATTGGGAAGAAAGAAAAATTGAAGAAAACAGGGTTGAAATACAAACTGAAAATGAAGAGATATTAGATGACTTACATGTTGAAGAAGGGTTGTCAGAAGAGATAGATGACATACCTGTGAGAGGAGCAAGACCTCTAAGTGACATATATGATAGATGCAACTTAGTTGCAAGTGAACCAACAAATGTGGAAGAAGCTATGGAATCACAAACTTGGGTGGCAGCCATGAAAGAAGAACTAAATATGATTGAAAAGAATGATACCTGGCATTTAGTGGACAGACCGAGACATAGAAAGGTGATAGGGGTCAAATGGATTTACAAAACAAAACTAAATGCTGATGGGAGTATCAACAAAAACAAGGCTAGATTAGTGGTCAAAGGGTATGCTCAAGAACAAGGAATTGACTACCATGATACCTTTGCACCAGTCTCAAGGATGGATACCATCAAGCTGCTGCTGATGTTGGCTGCACAAAAGGGATGGTTGGTTTGGCAAATGGATGTCAAATCTGCATTCTTGAATGGAACATTAAGTGAAGAAATTTATGTTGAACAACCCGAAGGATTTGAAATTGAACCCAATCTAGACAAAGTTTATTTGCTAAAGAAAGCATTATATGGCTTGAAACAAGCTCCTAGAGCTTGGTATAGCAACTTAGATGAGTACTTAGCAAGTTTGGGATTTGAGAAAAGTTTGAATGAAGCCACTCTTTATGTGAAGAAAGTTGATGATCACATATTAATAGTTTCAGTATATGTGGATGACTTATTGATCACGGGTGATGATGAAAAATTTGTTGATGAATTCAAGCTAAACATGAAGAACAAGTTTGAAATGAATGAACTTGGATTGCTAGCTTACTTCCTTGGAATGGAAATGAATCAATCAAGTGAAGGGTGTTTTGTGTGTCAAAAACAATTCACAACAAAACTACTAAACAAGTTTGCAATGGAGAATTGCAAACCTGTTAGCACACCAATGGTGCTTGGGGTGAAACTCACCAAGGATGATGGTGCCCCCTGTGCTGATGGCAGAATGTATAGAAGTTTAATTGGAAGTTTGTTGTACTTAACTTCCACTAGACCTGACATTGTATTTGCAGTAAACTATCTCTCAAGGTTCATGCAAAACCCTAGTCAAACACATCACATTGCAGCAAAAAGGGTGCTGAGATACTTAAAAGGAACATTGGATTTTGGCCTGTTCTTCAAGAGTATGAACACTGTCAAAATAACTGGATTTTGTGACAGTGATTGGGCTGGGAGTGATGAAGGGATGATGAGTACTTCGGGATATTGTTTCTCAATGGGAGAATGTATTTTCTGCTGGAATTCGAAGAAACAATCTGTGGTTGCCCACTCAACAGCCGAAGCTGAATACATCTCTGCATTTGTGGCAGCAAACCAATTAGTTTGGTTAAGGAAAGTGTTGAAGGACTTAAACTGTGAACAAGGGGAACCAACTGAACTCTTGTGTGACAATATGGCTGCAATTGCAATTTCAAAGAACTCTGTGTTCCATGATAGAACAAAGCACATGAAGATAAAATTTCATGCAATAAGGCAGTTTCAGCAAGAAGGAGAATTGGAAATGAAGTATGTTTGTTCAAAGGAGCAGCTGGCTGATTTGTTCACAAAGACTTTAGCAAAAGAGAGATTTGAAGAGCTAAGGAGAATGGTGGGAATGTGCAGCTCAGGAATCAAGGGGGAGTGTTGAAATCTAAAGTTGATTCCAGAACTGCACAAGAGAACCGGTCGACCGATTGCGAGAAAGAAATTAACCGGTCGACCGCTTGAAACCGGTCGACCGCTTGAAAAGGGAAGATTAACCGGTCGACCGCTTGGCCCTGTCTGCGACAAACTGACGCAGGATAAATGAAGAACTGAAGGTTGAAGGTTATTGTTTTAGTAATCCTTTTGTATTTAGGATGATTATAAATCCTTTAGAGTTTAGGAATTGTGTCTGTCAAATCAGTTATAAGGAAATCTTGTAAATAACTGATTTTAGAAAATATTACCGTTGAAAGTTGTTGGTTAGGTAATTTATAGCTGTTGTAAGTTCTTTTGTTCTATAAATAAAATGGATGGGATGGCAGTAACAAAAAATGAAAATTCTGCCAATGTGTATGTTCTTTTAGCTTGAATTTACAAAGTTCTTTAGTTCTTTCTTTTCTGGAAATTTTCCAGAATTCTGGGAAAAGTCCCGAATCCAGTTTTTTGATTGCTACAGTGTGTGTTTGTGTTCTTTGTTCTTTTCTGAAATTCCAACACATACAACCCCTTCTCAGGTTCTCTCCCAGTTGCTTAGCCTTCTCTCTCTCTCTGTCTCTCTCTCTCTCTCTCTCTCTCTATATATATATATGTATATATATATATATATATTCTCAAAGTTGATGTTAAAAGTAGATGTAAGTTTTGTTGGTTGAAAATTTCAGGCAAACAAATTGAAAGCTGCTCCTGGAGTGAAGCTGGTGGAGAAAGATAGAGGAGCCAAATTGATGACAACATACACTCCTCAATTCCTAGGGTTACCTCAAGAAGTATGGGCAAAGGAAGGAGGAGAAAAAAAAGCAGGTGAAGGGATTGTTATTGGTTTTGTTGACACAGGAATCGCTCCAAAACATCCAAGTTTTTCTTATGATCCCTTGAATCCTTTCACATCAAATATATCTCATTTTTCGGGTGCTTGCGAAACGGGGCCTAGATTTCCATCTAGTTCTTGCAATGGTAAGATAGTGTCAGCTAGGTACTTCTCAGCTGGGGCTCAAGCAATTGCTACTCTCAACACTTCAATGGACTTCCTCTCTCCCTTCGATGCTGCTGGGCATGGCAGGTACTGCAATGATCACTATGTAGAATGCTCTTGAATACAATCAAATATCCATCTGCTGAAGATGTCATTGATAAAAATACATATACTATGTTTAGTCATGTGGCATCAATTGCTGCTGGAAATGCTGGGGTTCCAGTGATTGTGGATGGCTTCTATTATGGGCGAGCTAGTGGGATGGCTCCTCGTGCTCGGTATGCTCTTTGTTGTATTTATACACTAGTAGCATTAATTATTGTACTTACAGAGCGTTTAAGGAACAGTTTGATGAGAAGTAGATGACCTTTTGACATCTATTTGCCTCAGAATTGCTGTTTATAAGGCTATATATCCAACAGTGGGAACTATAACAGATGTGGTTGCAGCAATAGAACAAGTAAGTCTTGAGGTTTACTATACTGTCATGGAAATTAAACTCCTACAGCATTCACATTGTTCATGGGATCTTATTAATCTCTTCTGTTGACTCTATGGTACAGGCAACAGTGGATGGAGTGGACATGTTAACACTCTCAGTCGGACCAGATGAACCACCAGAAGATACCATTACATTCTTAAGTGTGTTTGATGTTTTCATGTTATTTGCTCGACGAGCCGGAGTTTTCGTTGCTCAAGCTGCAGGTAACCACGGGCCAGACTTTTCAACTGTTGTATCTTACAGCCCTTGGTCTGTAGGTGTAGCTGCTTGCAGCACAGACAGAAGTTACCCTGGCTCTCTTCTTCTTGGAAATGGGCTAAAAGTTGGAGGTGTAGGTTTATCAGGTATGAGGTATCCGATCTAGTATAATTGGCATAATATATACCGATATATGTCTCTTGCAGAATGGAGAAAAAGGATCCAATATAGCCAACTCCAACTAGTTTAAAAGGTTTGAGACTTGGTTGTCGCCGTCCTCGTTGTTATACTTATGTATAATCTTTTCCAGGTCCTACTTTTGGAGATGGGAAGTTTCTGTGCAAGTTGGTTCTGGCTAAAGATGCAGTTAGGGTAAATGGGGCATTCCCAAGGACTCCAGCGTATGTTGAAGAATGCCAATATCCAGAAGCACTGGACCCTACTCTTGTGCGAGGAAGAATAGTTATCTGTGTCTTCTCATCTGGCTTCTATAATGGGACATCAAACATCAATGCCATTGTTGACACAGCAAGAACTCTGGGATTTATGGGTTTTGCTTTTGTTGCAAACCCGGCCTATGGTGATTTCATTGCAGAACCTATTCCCTTTGATGTTTCAGGCATTATGATTCCAAAAGTTGCTGATGCACAGGTATTAAATGCCGCAACAGAAAACATTAAGAACCACGAATACTTTGTTGTGTGAGAAATTTAATGCAGTCTCTATATGCAGATCATATCTCAGTATTACGAGCAAAATATCCAGAGGGATGAGAGAGGGTTTGTGACTCAATACTGTGCAAAAGCAGCTATAGGAGAGGGTAGAGTTGCTTCTTTTGTGGGGCAAGCACCTGCTGTCAGCAGATTCTCTTCCAGAGGGCCAGATTTTGTTGACATTAACAGGAATCCTGCCGATGTACTTAAGCCAGACATTCTTGCACCAGGACACCAAATATGGGCAGCTTGGAGCCCCCACAGTGCCTTAGATCCTACACTAACCGGTGAGAAAGTCAGTATTATGATGCTATTATCATTAGATTGAGGAGAGTCTTTTGTAATGCGATCTTTCTAATTATTTAGGATACCATTTTGCACTACTGTCTGGTACAAGTATGGCAACACCTCATATAGTGGGAATAGCAGCACTCATCAAGCAATATAATCCTTCATGGACTCCATCCATGATTGCATCTGCCATCTCCACCACTGCGATCAAGTATGACAATTATGGAGAACTCATACAAGCAGAAGGATCGAATCTTAATAGCCACTACCCGTCCACTAACTTCGATCGCGGCGCTGGACTTGTGAATCCTGATCGTGCTGTTGATCCAGGCCTGATCTTATCCTCAGGTAACATTTTACATCCCAATGTTTTTTCGTATTCATCTAACGTTGAACTGACGTGTAATATGAAGCAGAATTCGAAGACCACATAAACTTTTTGTGTTCATTGCCTGGTATTGATTGGTCTGCAATCAATGCTGCAACTGGAGAGAGGTGCAACCGATCGCTTAGCCATCCAGCCAACCTGAACCTACCTTCAGTGACGATATCGACACTAAGAAGCTCTCTAACAGTCAAGCGAAGTCTGAAGAATGTAGGCAGCAGACCAGAGACATACACTTGCTCAGTCATATCGCCTAATGGGACCGTAGTAAACTTGTCTCCAACTTGGTTTAGAATAGCTCCACAAGAAACACAAGATATTGTGATACAGTTTCGAGTGATCCAAGCAGTAGGTGAGTTTAGCTTTGGTGAAATTGTTCTGACAGGAAGTTTAAATCATATTGTCAGACTACCATTATCAGTTTTGCCTATTTCAACATCATAGATATTGGTTGGAACTGTACAAGAAAATATATTTGAGGAACATAAATTTCTGTTCTATATTGGTTGGAAATGTATAAGAAAATATATTTGAGGAAGTTTAAATCATATTGTCTGACTACCATTATCATAAATATATTTGAGTAGTCCACAAATCAAAAGCAGCCCGAAATGAGACATAACCAATACCTAACAGCTGCTCCTTCCTGTTTACAAGCATACCATGGGGTATATTGTATTTATAAACACTAAATTTTGAGTGTCATGTGGAGTACCAATGATACAGTTCACTGCCTGAAAAAGTTGAACAGCCTAAGGCATTTTAGAAGCATCAAAAGCAATAGATTCACTAGAGTGAGCCATGCTAGAAAAGACTTTGGACTAAGCTAAAAGAAAGGGAAAGAATGCAATATTTCTATTAAATAGTCTCTTGTATGTTACTCTATTTGTATTTTGGGTGTTTCCCCAATTTGTCTATCTTTTGCTTGCAGAAATGAGATACAATGAAATACATCAGATCAATAAAAAAAATTGGAAGCTACAATGGCATCAAATGTCAGATAAGGAACACTTATTCTGTTAGGCACATGCATTCTTTACACCGTGGATATCTGTAAACACTCCTAGCCTTTGGCCTTTGCAGGACATGTTTAGTTTGTCTAACTGCCTTTCTAACTCTCTGCTCGAATATCTTCCATTCTATAGTGTTGTTCTTCCTGAAAATGTCAGCAAGTCTCCGCTTGTTTGGACGTATCGTTGGCATCTTCCCCCCACCATAGTATATTCGAAAACCAGAAACCAAAGATGACAACTGACTCCCAGAGTCTGTCATAGCAAATGCATCAGACGCGGTGCAGGCTATGTAGTCCAGCGCAGCAAGCTACACAAGAAATAAGCTCATCATACATCAAGACTGATGAAAAAGCAAAATCAGTTCAATGATGTAAGAAAATAAACTAAGGACAGCAGGTTCATGTATCATTTCATAGCGCAGCACAAATACTAGATGATGCTGGAATGGTGAAGCCCCACTCAATTTTTTTTGATGGCGAACTGGAAAAGAAAAGGCTGCAATTCGGTAGGAAGAATGCAAAAGAACCAAAACTTTTGTCACTAAGCTTCTCAAAGCAACCAATATCTGAAACAAAAATTACATGGTTTTCTATAAATTTCTCAAGTAGCTTAATTTAAACTCCCTGTCAATAAATGACATTCCCCAGGTTCTAAATTTTCATTGCAAGCTCAAAACTGGAAAAAAAAGGCATTCCTAGTCATTGACCCACCAAAACTACACTGGGATAGGAATGCTTTCAAAAAGGTCCTCTTAAACCTACTCTTTGAGGAATGAAATGTGTTGCTCTCAACTCATATCCACAATAATAGCTGCCTATGATGTTTCATATGAGACACAAGTTCAGGTTCAGCATGATGCAAGCTACAACAGAATGATCATCCAAAGTACACGTCCTGGTCCTGTGTTCACTTCAATCACCAATATACCATATATTAATAAAGTGGTAGCCTGAGGATTCAGACATCCTCCTATTTACACTACATGGCTCCACCTAATGCACTGAATCAAATTAAGCAGATGATAATCACAAAATTACACAATTAAAAAGTGGTGAAAAATGTCACATTATTACCTGAGATGAAAAATTCATGAATGGCTTGAGTTCGGTTGCTGAAAGCAGTTTCTCTTTTGTAACTAAATTAGGATACAAGTTGGTTAAAGCAGTTAATCTTGATCTCCCTCCATATATATTTGCACCCGCTATGAATATATGTGTCTTCCTACCAAACCCTAGAGCTGCAAGCATAAGTACTGCTTCCTCAGGAGTTAAGGGACATAAGCCTTCTTCCCTCAGCACTGCAGGAGAAGGTAGCCTGCCATAAATCAAAAAATGTACCCCGGAAATTAGCGAAGGCAATTGTAGCATGTATGCTATCCCTTCAATAATAGAAATAAAAAATCAAAGGGATATCTCTCTGCTACACAGGTTTCAAGGACAAGGTATTCTCTCAAATGAAGTTATCCTTGGAATAGGAGAATGATGGCTAGGTTTAGACCTACAAAATGGCAGTTTTTTTTTTTTTTTTTTTTGGGGGGGGGGGGAGGGGGGGGGGGGGGGGGTTCACAAATAACTACTCTGGTGATGCTTCATTTTAGAGAATCAGTTTATGAATGTTAACTTCCAGCAACTATGTTTTGTATACAATCTCTTGTCGGTGCGACTCCTAAGCACCATAGGTTTGATGCTTAGGTCTTTCCTCCTTGTAGGTGTGTAAACTGTACTGGTGTGGCTCCATTAGCTTTTTCACATACATTGTAATTCCTTTAAACAAAGCTCTTTATTCTAACCATCAAACAACCCCAATCGAACTCCTAAACACCCGCACACATTCATATCCAATCAATCCTATATCCAACAGTCACCAAAAGACCAATTCAAACCCTCAAATCTCTATTCACATTACTGTTCACATCCCCTTGAAAATACCCCCCAAGCTGCCCTGCATCAGATATGTTGTCATTAAGCAAGCATGGCGCACACATGGGGCATATACTTAATCGAAAGGTGGGCTTCACCCTCATAAACACAGTTGAGTGGAAGTGAAAACAATATTTTTACACCTTCTGTCTCCATACATAATGACACAAAAAAAAGATAGGGCAACGAAGGCACTAGGGTTCTTAACTATTGCCTAATATAAGTTAGGTATAACTTAGGGCACCTGTTGACCAGCACGGTGCCATGCATGCCTACATACAGGGGATAATGCACATATAGAAAAAATGCATAGGTGCGTACTTAGTTGTCTTCTTAAGAAGTGTCAGAGCAGGGAAATGAATCTCACGATATGCTTCCAGTTCTTTCCTCTCTTCTTCACCTCCACCATATTCACACAGAGAGTGTGCTACCATGTCAATTTCGAACCTCAGATGTAGAGCTAGATATCTTGAAGCTTTGACAGCATGACCTACTTTTTCTTGCAGATTGTTTTCTGCATAAGGACCAATAAGATAATGATCCAGTGGCCCTGGATGGGCAGCATTTTTACGCAACCTTTGGATGAGCAAGGAACCAGTTTCTTGTATCTTGGGAGCAAATTGCAGTGCATGAAAATTACATCTGCATCGAAGTGTCTAGATGAAGTCCCAGACATTAGGATGAGCAAAGTAGGAAGGAAATGAAATAAGGATGACAATCTGGCATACTGCTTACAATATACCATCATATGCGGCAAACTAGAACCAAAGGAAAGAGATTTACCTGCAACTGAAATGGTATCGGATCAAATGCCAAGCGATTCCCAAATCCAACAAAATGGACAACTCTATTTTTTAGTAATACAGGGAGAATGTTTTTTAAATAAAAACTTGGCTTTGATTCTTTCCCAATATCTGCATCTGTCACCTGCATGATATTTGTGATATCATTACTAACAGAAAATTACTCAAGATAAGAGCAAATCAGGTGTGAGTGCAGTCAGAATTATTATGGATAAGAAACTCACGACACTACCAATTGCCTCCAAATCTAACGACTGCAGCTCTTTAGGCAGCTCCTTCACTATCGGAATATCAGGAGTGAGGTAATTAATAAAATGCTCCTCCTGATAGATGTCACTGAATTGACTATGAAATATAGAATTAATCGTCACTTTTCCATCCAAATCATATGTAAGAGTAAGAATGAATCAAATAAATTGCTTTGATTTGCAGTGATGAAGCATTGCATTTCTGGCACTTATGGGAGAAGAAGTTAACCAGCTCATTATGGGTAGACAATAACAGTAAATATCGCAAGCAGCAGTCCCTTTAAATCAAGGCATACACAAGATTATTTGTCCAATCCAATTATTATAAGATGCAAGCACTTTCCTTCAAGATAGATATTACCAATTTCAAGCCAGACCATTAGGCAACCAACAACTATAACAGGCAACTATGTTTTATCCAACAATCAAAATGTACATTTTCTCTAACGGGCAGATTTAAGAGAAAACAAAAGGAATTTTTTTTTACCTCACATCTCTCCAAACGCTGCTGTACATAAATCTAGGAATAACAAGAGTCGAATTCAACAACCGTGCAATAACAACAGCATTGCAAACCTGTTTTTAAAATAGAACAAAGTTGAATCAGTTGAAAATACAAAATATATCCCTTCAGAAGCAAAGAAAGTTTCATACAAACTATGTAACTGGGTTACAAAGGAGTAATTATGAAAGCTGCAATTAGTCAAAGCATTGCTTACAGCTACTCTTTGCTGGTTGATCCCACCATTCGCAGTGACCAAAATGTAACCATTATTTCCCTCTACAAAGTACCTCAGAGAAATACCAAGTTAGAACCAATTTTGCACCACTATAACATGTGTTTACTCATATTAAGATATCCAAGAAATATATCCACATGAGACACACAGGCAGAAACATACGTGAAATGTCCACCTATATACAAACACGCACAACAAAAGAGCGAATTACCACTAGGATTCCAATTACGATGATCAGCACAAGGTCTCCAAGCAGAAGCAGGTACAAACAGCTCCTGCCACAAATCTTTTGGCTCACGTTTATTCTGTTATCATGTTACATGGAAAAAAATCAAACAATACAGAACACAAAAAAGAGAAAAAAATTGCAGCTACATAAAGATTATATCAGTAGAGATTGAATCCAAATAGCTCACAAACAAAGACAAACTGCACCCATATAACAAGATAAAAACTTGCCAACCAAATACCTCAGCAAGGGCATGAGCAGCCAAAGCCAACATCCTATCATAAGTACCCTTTCGCAGCCTTTTTCCTTTACCAATCGTTTTCGATTCTCCCTGCATTCAATCCAGTTACCATATAAAAAATTATAACGGGGATTTTTTTACCTTTTCTTTTCACTCATGATCTGGCCTGCTTGATTAAAGATCAGATTCTCCAAATGAATCACAAATTACATAAACTATGCATCTTTTATAAATTAACAAAGATGAAACACAGCAATTTAGTCAACTTTTTAACTTCTCCAAATTAACATAAGGAATCAAAACAGGAGGTTTTTATGCTGAAATCTTCCTAATTAATCACAGTTTACATAAACCATGTATCTTTACAAAATTACCAAACTATGTATCCATAATGCCACTTCATTCCTTCTCCAAATCCACAAAATATTAACCACGACTAAGTTTAAAAGAAAAAAAGTACCTTTATTGAAACTGAAATTGAAGAAGAATTCCGAACAGGCACATCTTTTTCGCCACTGATTTCATCATCAGCTTGAAGCCTGAAAACCATGAACCCATTGAAAACAAAAAACAAACCCACCAAACAAATCAGACCCACAATTCCTTTGGCTCCCTTCTTCTGATACCAAAAACCTTTCCCCCTCTCTCTCGTTCTCCTCCCTTTCTTTTGTCCAGGCCGAGGAGACTGACACGGTGATGAGGGTATATTATAGAGGTCAGCTGAGGAGGACATGTGAAAAAAGTTGTTTCTTTCTGCTAAAAATGAAAGCTTTTTTCGTTGGTTGCTTCGAAATGGGTTCTTCTTCTTCTTCTTCTTGTCTGAATCTGGGAGAGATGTAATAAACTGGATTTGCTGTCATGAATTTTGAGATCACAATGCTTGTTTATGAACATAAGAGTTGATTATAAGAATCAGTCCCTGTATTTTGTATAAACTAACCAATTTAGTCCCTATAAATAGAGTATTAAAACAATTATATAGTTGCTTCAACAATATTGACCATTCTTAATTTAATATTTTTTCAGAATAAAAAATAGTATATCGTTAATATGAAAATATGTACAAACATATCACTATTTTTATATTATAATTATATAAAAAATATAAACATGAGAATTTAATTAAGAGAGATTAAATATATAGTTTCCAAGTTTATATGCTAATTAAGGCTGTTAACTACAGGGATTAATTAAAATTACTCTCTTAAAACAAATTGACCTTTTTATTATTTGATGGGTCGAGTATAGAATATCTTTGTCATGAAATATTGCTATCAATTCAATAATTAAACTTGAATAAAATAATGAAATAGAGACCTAATTATTTTAAAGTTGTCCTGTCATGAATCCAACAACACTATGGGTAAAGTAGCATTAAGCAATTGCCTGTTCTTACTGTAAAATTTATACGTGCCACACAAACTTGTGAATCGTTCCAGCTTGAGATCTTGAGTTTTTGGTGAGCTGGGTGTGTATAAAAACCTTGTTCTTACAATTATTTAATGTTTTGCTTATTTGATGGTAATTTCAGGTTTTGTTTAGTTGATGTCGCATGACAAAAAAAGATAGATACAGAATATAAAATAGAGAAGATATATATATCTAGCTAAAGATAAAAAATATATATATATATATAAACAATTTTGGATGGAATTTTGTGTCTTAAACGATGAAGGGCACATGAAACATCTTTCTCCTTATCCCTAACTACACCTATTTAACAAACAATGATCAGATACAATTATTTCGACAAACTAATCAAAAGATTCGTATGGGAAAAATATTAAACAAAAACGATAATAAACCCTAAACCTTATTCCACAAAACATGAAGATTGTTGTTAGTCCCAAAGAAAATTCCAAAATACAAGTCTTCATGCAAAAGAAAACAACTTCTGCACCCATTTCCATTATGGAGTTTGAGAGGCACGTGGAAAAACCTGTTCACTGTCTTTTTCAAGGTCATTCCTCTCACAATCCACATGCTCCTTCATGCTTCCAATATTGCAATGAAAGGAGGAACCACCTGCCTTTCTGACATTGTTTTTGTCTCTCCCCAGATTCCCTGCCTTTTTGTCTTTTGGTTGGCAGTTTCTGGTGTGGAGCAGAATGTTCAAATTGATAGTTCAATCACTGCAGGTGAGTAATCTATGCGAAAATGTAAACTTGCTAGGATCAAGTGGAAATTCTTTTTATTAGGATGCATTATACCGTAAATGTTACAACAAAAGATGAAAGAAAATTTTGGAATACAGTTTTAAATCATTTACAGCTAAAGATGGACTTATGAGCAAGCAACTCTCAATGTTTCAGGCATAATTACATATCTTTCTGGTCTGATTTTATTGCTTTTAAGCATCTTTCCTCTTTATCTGGGCACGATTTCATCAGCCATCGACTTCTGTATGCAAAACCGGATGCTTCACTTCCCAAGTTCAAGAAGGCCAAGACACTCAAAATGATGAATCGATTGTCTCATGATCCGGGGTTTTATATGCAAATCCTGACTCGTCACTGGGTCGCCTCTTGACCACACTGGCCCTTTGCACTAGTCGTACTAATGCTTGCACAACTTCAGACATGGGAGGGCGGAACTCCGGTTCCGGCTATAAAGAAAACAAAAATCATTCGGTGACCATTCTCAGCAAAGGGAGAATGATAATAAATGAAGCTACAGGTAAAATTAAAGAGCTCCATGCAAAGCACAGATAACCATTTCAGAATTCTTAAAAATAGAATATACTGTCTCCGATTTTGTACATGCTTTGATTTTTATAAAAGCTAAAGCCTGGTTTGTTTTTAATCTTGTCAGCAGAATATAAGCTTACCTGAACACAGAGAGCAATGATGTCAGCAAAACGTGAAAGAGACTTTGCAGGATACATGCCATTCAGGGCAGGATCAACCATTTTTGCCAGGGCATCGATATCATGCAGCTGAGGAGTAGCCCATCTAACAAGTGACTGCTCTGATCTCACCCTCGAACTATGAAACCCAAGAAGTTGGATAAGGGATGCATATAAACCAAGTTCAAGTGTAACCAGAAAAGTAAATGCCAAAACAAGTCTATGAGTTAAAGCACAAAAGATCAGCAAATAAGAGAAACATTACCTGTCCAGTGGCTTCCGACCAGTCAATAGCTCCAACATCACCACCCCAAAGCTGTAGACATCACTTTTTACAGTGTATATTCCTGACAAGGCAAATTCAGGAGCACTATAACCAAACGAACCAACCATCTGGGTTGAAACCTGTCAATGTGAGTCAAAGTAGACTTGGTCAGTCCAAACACAACAAGAGGGATGTTAACCAAAAGTTCCACAAAGCATGAACTTAATGAAAGTTTGCATTGACAACACATAATACTATTCGTTCTCTTTGCTTTACCTGTCTCTCTGTATTTGGTGTCAGAGCAGCTAAACCACAGTCTGACAAGTGGGGACTGAGTTCTTCATCAAGTAAAATATTTGCTGACTTGAAGTTTCTATGTACAACAGAAGGCAAACAGACTTCATGCAAGTACCTGAGTAAGTAGGCTACAGTTAAGAGAGGATGTAGGGCAAGCTGTATGAGAGATTATATCTCAGCACATGTGTATAACATACTCTAAAGCCCGGGCAGTGCCGAGTGCTACTCTAACACGTGCATTCCAAGATAAAGTCTTGCTGCTATCATCAGCAAAGTGCAGTATATCATGCAGACTCCCATTTGCTATGAATTCATAAACCAAAAGTCGCTGCCCATGCTCTACACAGTATCCTACTAGGGAAACGATGTTTGGGTGCCTCAGGTGTGACATATTTGAAACTGCTTCTAGAAAGTTATCTTCCTCCTGTAATGACAGTGCTGCATTGTCGATCTTCTTAACAGCCATTATCTAGCTCAACAGAACATAAGTTAATTAGTTAGCTATTGCTACAGAGGTTGGCAGAACCTGTAAAAAAAAAAAAAAACCAACCAGAAAACTGAGGGAAGAAAAACTCTCACATTCTAGATGGCTTTATTTTAATGAACTTTTGATCAAAAGAAGAATCTTGAATTAAATCAATGTACTAACAAGAAATTACTACATAAAGGTGGGTCAACGACTCAACATGCACAAAAAAAGCATGCTCAATATGGCTAGCGACAGGAACATTTCAAGTACATACAATATGGCAGGCTCCATTGATTCATACCAATACGAGTATAGAAACCAACATAACTATAAGAACATAAATATCATTTTATATTAATTTACCTTTCCATTAGGAAACTCTCCTCTGTAAACACGACCAAGAGAACCTTCACCAATTATAAACTCTTGACTAAAGCTACTTGTTACTGTTTGAAGAGAAGCAACACTATATGAAGTGGCAGTGATTGGTGACTTCATTCTCTTAATGGATCCAGAATTCCCTAGTATTCTCTCAACCACCAATTTCTCAGCAGGTGGGGGCTTCAGATCCGTAACAGCAGCCATGTTTTTCACCCTTGGTTCTTGCATCTCTGCATCAACTGGAAAAACAATGCAGTGTAAAAACCCAAGTGGTTAGGATTATTAGACAATACCTTACAGCTTCAAAAGCAACAAAAATTTTGAAGCATGTTGAATCAAGGAGGGACTCAGCATTGTATTGTGCATCAATATGGAGACAAACCAGCTAATCACATTAAATCTTAATTTAGATTAACTTTTTCAGTGTCCGAAGAAAATGAACTTGACTGATGCCAGGATTTTAAAACACTATTTTAATTGCCTCATGGATACTACGCATTACAGATACTGCAACCCCACATGAAACCAGCTAGGCAAAAATGTGGCCTCATTTTCTGAAAATTTAAAAGGTTATCTCAGAAGAATAAAGATACAAGGGACCGAAAACCTACTATCGTATGTATTAGGAGGACGACTTCCCCGGGAAGCTAGCGGACCAATTTCCTTGCCTTGATGTTTTTTAATGCAAAAGACAAGAGCAAGTAGTGCAATGAGAGCCAGAACCACAGAACCCAGGGCTACGCCTATAATTGCTCCCACTGACATTCCCTTATCTGACTCAGATGGTTGACCACCAGAAGATGGGGTGCTAGATGCACCAGATCCTGAATGAGTACGGTTTCTGTGAGATTTACCAGGTGGAGAGGTATATGGTGGCGAGGGTGGAGCAGGACCATTGTCAAAAGAATTTCCATTGTATCTGATTTAATTATCCAAGGAGCTTATTTAAGATATTGAAGAAGCAGAACATAATAAATTTGAAATGGGGGAAATACAGAGCATGAAACTTACATAAAGTTTGGGACTGAACTAAGTTCTTGAGGTATCCATCCACTCAAATTGTTGTTTGCAACATTACTGTAGAAAATACAAGGGGCAATAAGAACATATTGGAAAATGATACATTTACAATCCCACTATTGATTTAGGAACTTACAGAGTCGTCAAAGGCAAACTAGTAAGAGCATCAAGAGAACCAGTCAGTTGATTGTTCTGAACATTGCTGCAAAGTTTACGAACATCACAAGACTTTAATCAAAATGTCCAAGAGTTTGCAATCCTTTTCTTTTGCTTAATATATATGCTATTTAGTTAATTTTGAAAGAAGTCAGCACTCTACTCACAGTGTAGAAAGATTGGACAATGAACTAAAGGAACTGGGAATATCTCCAGTAAAGTTGTTGAAAGAGATATCCCTGCATGCACACACAATCAATAGTAAACATCCGAGAGTACTGAGTACTATCTATTGAAAAAATAAGGGCATTGTATTGTGCTGAAAACTGAATAAAATCAAAGAATAACATGACAAAAGGCCCCATGGTAGGCAATTGGGATACAATTCATATAGATGAGATATGCTTTCCTGATCCTCCTCTGATTGGCACTATCTTTCCACCATGTAAGACACCAAACACATAGTTTTGCTTTTCCTGCTTGGCACTCCCCTTTACCATTCATTTATCTCTCCTAATAAAATATATTTCTCTGGAATAAAGTGAATTCTACTTCAACAGATCCCTAATCTTCTCAAAAGCCTAACACTATTGGATTTATGCCATGCGGATCATCCTTATTGTGTAGCTTCCCTCCCTCTTGTATTACCTTTGAATAGTCAAGTTTGTGAGGATATTATCATGCTGTGGCTTTTCCATCAGCCATCATAATTATTTGCACAGTACTGAAAAGTCAGTTGCACATGTATTCTAAAGATGGAATTTCTAATGAAAACCAGAACCCAAATAACATCTGTTTTAAAGTAAGAAATCTCACATGGTTGATAGGAGAGAAAGATTATGGAAAACATCTCCAATTGACTGGGACAGTGAATTACGACTTAAATTCCTGAAACCAAAGATGCTTAATCAGCAAATAACCCAAACTCTACAATTTCTTGACAAAATTCCAAAGCATTCAAGATGAGCCACTCACAGGTAGCTAAGAGAAACCATGGTAGAAATGGAATAGGGAAGATTCCCACTCAAGTTGTTTTTGGCAAGATTTCTGCATTATGAAAGAATAGAATGAACACATTATTAAACAATAAAATCAAACAGCTCAAAGACATTAGAAACAATTGGCATGATGGAACATTACAAGCTTGTAAGGTTCACTGGCAACTGATATGGGAGTGGATCGTGAATATTGTTGTCACTTAGATCTCTGGCACGCACAAACAACTTATATCAGCAACTCAAATAACCAATGAAAGTAATACAGTTTTATACACCCAAAAGATGAAACAAAGCATTAAATCTCTCACAATGTTCTCAATGACATGAGGTTTGAAAGCATGTATCCCATTGTTCCGTCAAGTCCTAACCCAGAAATCTGACTGTCAACAACAGCAACACAAAACCACTGAACAAAAGAAACAAAGCAAACCACCAATCAATTAAAAGCCTAAATTCTCAATGCACTTTCTTACACGGAAACAACAGCTGATCCTTCACAGGTGATCCCTTTCCATGACTCTCCACATGGATCACCACCATTGCTTTTCCAATTGGTCAGCTGTGAAGAACTATTCAGTGAAGTGTACATAGCTTGTAGAGCTTGAACTGAAACAACAAAAAATACCTTCAATCCTCAAAGCCAATCAATTTAAGCCCTCTAAAAAAGCCGCCGACATAAACCCTTGATTATTTCACTGGGGTAAATAACAAAAATTGCAATCTAAATGAAATGAGAGAGCATTTCAATCATTATCAGCCTCCTTTAGCCATAAAAAAAAATATCCATCATACTTTCATGAGCTAAACACAAAAGGTAGAACATCATTGTCAGCACATTTTCCAGGGAAACAAACACAAAATAACCTGAACTTTCAAAGAAATAAAAGATTATCGTACTAAAAGTTCATATATTGACTCTTGCTCACTCCAACCAAAAAAAAAAATACCCAAAATTTCATAACTTTAACCGCATCAACCACCAAAAAACAATCAGTTAGTCAAAAAACCAAAACCCCATTAAAAAAAATGCAAGCTTTACCATCGTTAGCATCAGTAGTGCATTGGACAAGAACTGGGAAACCAAAGATCAAAACTTTAACCACAAACACAAACAAAAGCAACTCAAAATGCTTCAATGCCATTGCTTTTACCGACAAACTTATCAAGTTTTTTTTTCTCTTCTGGGGTGTTTTTGTTCAGTCTAGTTTAAACTACAGAGGTTGGTGGTGATCAGTTTGATCAAGTGAGGTAAAAGCTCATGGTTTCGTCAAATGTGGAGACCCAAGAAGCAAACAAGAAGAAGAGAAGAGGGTGATAATGAGGTGGAGATCACAGTGAGTAGTTAGAGACATGGTCATTAAAGACAGTGACAGCTAGAGAGAGATACTGTTTGTAGTGTGAGTGAGACTGTGTTTGTGTTTTGTTTTGGGTGTCGGCGCATGAAGGAAAGAAAAATAATTGATGCCAAGAACTATAGATTTTAATGTTAATTTTACCAAAAACCACTTTCCAAAGTTATTGTTTATCTTTCAATAAATAAATTTCGTATTAGTATTTTTAGCATAATTATCAGATTTGTATTTTTACTTAGTCATGGAATTATTATGGTTAATTTATGACTTAATTCAGATTAATTAATTTTAATAACTATGTTGTTATGTTTTAATGAAGAGAACATGTTAATGATTAACTTGCTAGGCCAACAAATTTAATCAAACAAATGTTTTTTTCCAATTCAATTCAACTTAAAAATCAAT
Source organism: Salix caprea (assembly GCA_964035475.1). Lineage (NCBI taxonomy): Eukaryota > Viridiplantae > Streptophyta > Magnoliopsida > Malpighiales > Salicaceae > Salix > Salix caprea. The sequence goes on from OZ037749.1 coordinate 16,792,828, forward strand.
TTAAATTTAAATTTAAATTTTGAATTGCGAGTCCTTATATCAATATACTAGGTCAAATTAAGCCTGGTAATTTTGAAATCGAGTGAAAATTTAATTTCAGTTGTTTTTACTAAAATGTATACAATTTCTACGTGCAATGATTTAAATAATTGTATTTTTATGGTTGTGTATGTGAAGATGTTGTCCATAGAACATAAAATTATTTTTCAGTAAATGAAAATTGATCGAGATACTGGTAAAAAGGATTTCTAGGTGTTGAAATAAAAGGAAATAATGTAAAGATAAAGAATAAGAAAAAGGTTAGGCAAATCAGATGGTCCAACAGTAAGAGTCTGAGACTAAAAAATTTATTTTTTCTGTGGTCTCAGGCTCGGGTCATGTAATTATTAATATAATAACCATTTAAAATTTATATGGTCGTTAATTTTAGAGCTCATAAAATTAGTCAAGATATATACAAACTGATTCAGACATTCATATTAATAATAATAAAAAAAAAGTAATCAAGGGAGTAACGTACATATGAATACATGGATGCTTTTCTCTTTGTTATGAATCTTTCCTTCACCCTTCCGACTTTTCATATTCCTCTAGTCGCGACTTTGAATTCCATGGACATGAAACACGTCTTCCATTGTTTTATAAACCTCATAATTTCTCAATTTAATTTTTATTCAATCTTAGTCAATTTGATTATTCAATTTATGATCCAAATAAACTTATCAAAACTCGATTGAGATGTGAATATTTTTTATTCAGAATAATATTGTTTATAATATTAAAAAGATATCGGTCAATCTATCTAATCATGAATAGAATTTAGGTCGGGTCATGGTTGAAAACACTGCTGGTTCTGCACTCTTTCTTTTCTGTTCCAGTCCTATTTTATTATTATTTTAAATTAAAAAACTTGATAATTTATTTTTTTTAAATATTATTTTAATAATTTTTTAAAAAAATAATTTTAACCTTACTTCTAATCAGACCCGGAGTTCCACGCCAACATCCACCATCAAAAATTGCACATTTTTCTTTGCCTGTCCATGTCACCTTGGTATTCACATTATCTTACATTATTCTAGTTCGTGGCTTCATTAAAAATAAATATTACATTGATTGTCGTTTGTAAGAACATTTTGGACCATGCTTGTCTACTATTATACTTAACATGTGTAATGGAACTGCCTTTGTCCCTGCATGCAATAATCCATCGCCCGTGTCCGACTGCATACCAAAGAGCCCAGAGCAATGGAAGACAGAATGATGGAAAGGTAGAAGATTATTTTATTTTATTTTATTTTATTTTGACAAAATTAAATTAAATTAAATTAAATTCTGAGTTAATGGGCAGAAATGTTACATGTGACTAAAACAAGCAATAAGAGAGGTTGTGAAAATGTCCACATGCATGTGAACCGACGGTGGGAAACCTTCCCTTTATGACTTGCCTTTCGGGTTTTTAGGGCATGAAATAAATGCTGAAAATGTTTTTGTCATGTTTCTCTTGCCTTAATTTCGAAACTCACATACTCGATCCAATTAAACGGAAAAAAATAATCTCCAAGGACTCGATTGAGATAGGATCCATGTTAGGGGACCTTTTGAGGTTCTCAGAAAACAATGTTGCATTTACGTGGTTATTATGTCACCATGCATGATAATTGTACTTTACAAATCATGATAATAATATGTTAAAGGTATCTAATCTTCATCCGAATTAAACAATAAATAGGTATTTTTTTTTGTTTCTTTTTATTACTTGGATTAAAGTTTTTCTTTTTTATGTAAACCACTGGTTGGTTTGATTAAAATATTCTATTTTTATTAAATATATAAATACAGCACCATATAAGAGTGGCATTAATTCTTTTCTCCCACCCGCAAGTTATACCTTAATATGATTTTTTATATATATAATTATTCCAGAATCAAAGATTGCTTGCCAACACGAAAATTCTTTTGTTTTTCTTGAATAGAAAGGCAAAATTATGCCTGTGACCTGTCTTAGATTCGTGAAATACTATTAAATTAATAAATCAGACCATCCCACTGTTGACTCTTATTAATAGTTAAATATGTATTACAAGACCGATGTCTTTTTGATCAGGTCATCAACCCTAATCATAATGTAATTAGCATGCATACCTTCAGCCTCTCTAAGCAGTGGGGACTAGCTATCAGTTATATCATTATTTGATGCTCGAATCTCAGCTGGGGTCAAATATAACTTTTTTTTTTGTTTCCTAAAAATAAAAACAAAAACAAAAACACAATCGGTTTAAATAAAAACAAACTCGATCTAGAAATAATTACTTTGTCTAAAAATAAAAATTAAAATTAATGACCGAAAAGTACCCTTACCCTTACTCATATATAAATATATGTGTGTGCGTGCGCGAGCGCGCAAATTAAATCATGGTTGGTGTTGTTTTAGCTTGTATCACTCACCACTTCAAAGTTGTGTTACAAGAGCATGATGGAGAGCATATATTAAAATAATGTTTTAAAATTAATATATTAAAACAATTTAAAAATATAAAAACATATAAGTTAATTTATTTCTTATAAAAAAAAAACACAGTAGCCACACAACAAACACTACTACCCAAACGAGCAAGTTTTTTCTCCATGGGCCAGCACGGTCTTGATCTGGTGGTCAAGAAGGGCTTCTCGCTTCCTCTTATCCCAGGTTCAAGCCGTGCCAGACATGCTTGTCACCCCTGCGATGCCTTACATGTTTATTGGGCTTATAAAATGTTCAGTGAGCCCAAAAATTTAGTTGTGGTACGCCTAAACTAGTCCGAACACCCTAGTTATAAGAAAAAAAGAAGTTTTTTCCCCATGGCTGCAAGTCTGAAGACTCATTATTTGATTCACTGGTTGTAATTATTTCTCACCCACCTTTGGCAAATAGGCCCCATTAATTACACCTTTTTATTTGTAGTGGGCCAGGAGGAGCTTTTTGAAGTGATTGGCTTCGCCAGTCCCTTCATCTCAGCATCAATCTTAGCAGTCTAGTGCTTTTTAATTAAGGTCAACATTTCGAAGATTGGGCATGATGGGGCCTAAATTTATCTAGGGTTATATTTTAATTTAAATTATATTTTAATTAATCAATTTAGCACCACCAAACAACTCGTAATCTTATTTATCTAATAAAAACATACATTAAATATTATCTGTATAATAATATTGTGATGCCCAGACAGATTTATGTCGTCATTGACACGGTGCAAGGAAGTGGAGAATTCTGAAAACGACAAGGGAAAACATTGGTCAGGAGCAAAATAATCATGACCATGAAAACTATGGGATATTATATATTACGTGTAAAAATTGTTATGATAAATTCACACCCTTTCCTTTTCAAGTGGGGATTCCATTTGATCTCTTCGATTGAAACTATTATTATTTAATATAAAGTAAATAAAATATATTTTCTTAGATTTGTTATAATATATAGTATATTTATCATCCTATGTTCCCCCTAATGGACGGATTACCAGAAGCAATCATGGCTAGCTCATATTGTAATTACGATGGGGAAGATTCGTTCAGCTAAAAGATTTCAGATTTGATTTTTTTTTTTTTGACATAGATGCATTGAATTTATTTTTTTGTAGGCAAGTTTTTTTGGAGTCGAGTAAATTTACTTGTTGAAAAATATATTTAATGAATCTAGGTAAACGAGTAAAATTTTGATTGTTTTAAACTTTCACAAGGGATATACGTCCCACCGACACCTAATTAAGTGAATACAAAAGGTATGCAAAATGAAAATATAATCACCCAATCAATTTATTTGTTTTTCAATACAATGCAGATTGAATAACAAGTTTTGAATCAAATCGTATGACGAATTAAATTGAATCCACAAATAAATTTGAATTTAATTGATAATCAATTATAATTTTATAATTTTTATATTTAAAAAATACTAGACCACATAATTAAATTTAATATACTATTTAAAATACCAGTGGAAAAAATAAATTAAACTGGCCGTTTAAAATTATTTTTATCTTAATTCATAAATCATTTTTTGTTACAATGACCATTATATTTATTTCAAATGGCATAAAATATAGATATTTTAAAGAATATATAAATAAACTTATCTCATGTTAATTATTTATTGATTTTTTAAAAAAATATATTCATATATTAAAAAAAAAAGTTCCCAATAAAACTAGTCTTTTCATTTAAGTGTCAGTTTGAAAATTTGATTGAGTTTACATTTGAAGTGTTTTTTTATTTAGAAATACATCAAAATAATGTTTTTTTTTTTTAAATTATTTTAATATCAACACATCAAAATGGTCTAAAAACACTAATTTTTTTAATTTAAAATAAAAATAAATTATTTTTAATTTTTTTGAAAAACATTTTCCAAACGTAATACTAAGAATGACATATTTTCTTCTCTCGAAAGGCTAGGAGACATATCCGCGTATTCATCCTCCAGTATTGTTTCATGATTGAAGTTTTTTTTTAAATATTTTTTGTTTAGAAAAATTATATTTTTATTTTTTAAAAAACTAGTTTTAATATCAATACATCAAAATAATTAAAAAAAAACATGTTTAAAATGAAGTGCTAAACAGATAATAAAATCAACATAAACTCGGTGTCTTCCACTTTTTGGTCGGTAACAGATTGAACGTTTACAACGAAAATGATCTTCATAATCTTTTTGAAATTAGTGGGGGGTGATGGGACACACCAGCCATCAGCAATGGCTCGAGACAATATGAGGTAGCGAGAAAATAATTGTTAGCAAAGCTGGCTGAAGTTTCACGCGCCCGGCCAGAAAAAAAAGGCACGATAAGGTGGCCCATTCAATCCTTTTCCGATGAGAGACTGAGGCAGAGAATCCCACAGTCGGCAAAAACCCACCTGGTTCTTGTCTTTTTCTTAAATTATAAGTAATGGTGGAACACGTGAGCGACATGCTCTCAACTACAAAATAGCTGTCTACAAACACTTTTCTGTGAATCTATAACCACATAATTGAATAAGTTAAATCTATATGTTATATCTATCGAGTGTTTGGGAGAGCTTTTTGAAAAAAAAAGAATTTTATTTTTATTTTTTATTTTTAATTAAATTTTTTTGGTGTTTTCAGATAATTTTAATGTGCTAATGTCAAAAATAATTTTTAAAAAATAAAAAAACATCATTTTGATGCATTTCTAAATTAAAATCACTTTAAAAAACAATCACAACCATACTCCTAAACATGCACTATATACACAAATAAATGTCAAAATGAGATATTGACACAAATCAAAAATTAAATTGGAAATCTAAAGATAAATACATATCAAGCAATGAATTTTTTTATTTGATTATCTGTTAATAGTTTTCTATAATAAATTAAAATTTTAAATATTACCAGAATAAAATAATTTGTGGGTGGTGGTGAGAGTTCTCACGTATTTACATCTTGGCAAGGTAGCTGCTAATCATAACCTTCAAAAGATGAGAGACAATGGTGAATATATATATATATATATATATATATATATATATATATATATATATATATATATTATAATCCTAATTTGCAAGTTATATATATATATATATATATTATAATCCTAATTTGCAAGTTTATAATTTGTCTTGGAAAATAAACTTTGTAGGTTTAGGATTATGAAAACAATGCCGTAGTTATCCGTCTCTTCGAGTTTTGATCATTCTGCGGCTATTGTCCTTGAGAGAGACCCTGTTCTCCAATGGCATCTGGAATAGCATTCTTATAATACAAAAATCTCTCTCTCTCACAGGCTGCTTCAACGTTAATTCCTTCATCCAGCTGAAGCAGATTCTAAAGAGTCCTAAACGTTTTCTTTTACCAAGGGCTTTTAGCAGTTTTTTACCGGTATAGAATGTTAAGGAACCATCTCATTTAAAAATTCAATTTTTTGATGAGATGGTTTCTTAATATGGTATTAGAACTTTGTTGACCTGACGGTCACGAGTTCAAATCTCACCACCCCTATTCTATTTGATAAAAATCAAGCACAGGGTAACGTGGGTCTGTGCAAGTTTCAAGCCCAAAGAGTTTTCATCTGAGAATATGTGTTAGAGAATAATATAAATCATATTTTGAGACCTTACCTAATAACTTGAGCTTTTAGATAAGATGATTTGTTAATAAAGAAAAAGCATACATGTCTTCAGTCTGTAGGGAGACTTTGTTCTGGAAAAAATGGCATGGAAGTGATGCAGAACTTGCTGACGTCAACAAACTATGAGCAGACCAGTTGAGCTGAATTACTCTCTGCTTTGAAGCTCCATCTAATGCGGTTGTGTGCCATTTAAGAGAACTTTAACATTTAAGTCTAATGAAACTGCTGGCCAGGGGCTTTGAATCCCTCACAGAATGGATTAGATCTTGCTAAGGAACCATCTTACCTAAAAGCTTAAACTTATAAGTGAGGTCTCATAATATGGTTTATATTATTCTCTAACACACACCCTCAAGTGAAAGCTCTTTGGGCTTCAAACTTGCACAGACCCACATCACTTTGTGCTTAGTTTTTATCAAATAGAATGGGGGTGGTGAGATTCGAACTCATGACCGCTAGGTCAACAAGGCTCTGATACCATGTTAAGAAACCATCTCACCTAAAAGCTTAAGCTTATAAGTGAGACCCCATAATATGATTTATATTATTCTCTACCATAATCTGTGAAGCAAAGATGCTTCAAAACCCCTCACGTTTCCATGTTGAGCATGTTTCCAATTCGATAGATGATTCAATACTTCTTGATACTTACCAAATACTTCTAAAACATATTCAAAATTAATAAAATTGTATTTTCTTTTGGATTCTTGGGATATCTAAAAGAATGCTTCTATAAATCTATTGTAATACAGATGGACAACAATTGATGAATAATGCTGTTATAGTTCCCCATCGACAATGTATCGCATCCTAAATTCTCAAGAATTGATGCATCAGCGTATCTATATCATGTCTTGTATTCATGTCGGTGCTTCCCAAGATCTAATATTTGACAGGTTTTACCTAGAGGACCTATCAAGGCTGATTACAGTAACACCAAATCAGCAAATCCAGACAAAGATCAAGACCAATATTCTGCAGATAATACATAGCACAATCCCAGCTTTACATTTATCATACCTTCTGTAATTAGAAATGCTACCGTTGCAATATTCAACATTCTGTATTTAGAATAGCTTACCGTTGCATTACACTTGTATAAATCTAACACAGTGCAATATTACAAAGTGTGGGAAAACACTTATTCATCACCCCTGTGTCTTTGATTACAGTAACACCAAATCAGCAAATCCAGACAAAGATCAAGACCAATATTCTGCAGATAATACATAGCACAATCCCAGCTTTACATTTATCATACCTTCTGTAATTAGAAATGCTACCGTTGCAATATTCAACATTCTGTATTTAGAATAGCTTACCGTTGCATTACACTTGTATAAATCTAACACAGTGCAATATTACAAAGTGTGGGAAAACACTTATTCATCACCCCTGTGTCTTTATCTTCTATATGGTATCAGAGCAGTAAATCTCCACCGAGAACACGATCCTAAACACAGGCATGGCCACTGTCAGTACCCAAACCCAAAACAATCAGCCAACCTCACCCACTGAAACACCATTGATAGCACTCAACATTGTAGCTCAGATCAATGGAAAACTTACCTCATCTACCTTCTCTCAGTGGCGTGCACAATTCGAAGCTCTTCTAATTGGCTATGACCTTTTAGATTATGTCACAGGCAAGACAACATGCCCAGTCTCCGATGGCACTCTCACCTCTGTCTCAACCGTGAACCACTGGATTCGACAGGACAAATTGATCCTCAGTGCAATTTTTGCATCCACCTCCACAGCTGTTACTCCATTGATTTCTGCCTCAAAAACTTCTCATGAGGCTTGGAAGAAATTACACCATATGTATGCTAGCAGATCCCGTATGAGAGCTATGCAATTGAAAGAAGACATTACCTTGATCAAGAAGGGAAATCGGTCAATTTCTGAATATCTTCATGCTGTCAAAATTCTGGCTGATGAAATCGCCATAATCGACCACCCCATCTCCGACGACGACCTAACTCTCTACATCTTAAATGGGTTAGGGTCTGATTTTCGTGAAATCACCGGACCGATCAGAGCTCGAGAGAAATCAATTACCTTTGAAGAACTGCATGACATGTTAGTTGGTCATGACAGTTATCTTCGTCGGCTGGAAACAGCCTCATCGCAACTGTTGGTGTCGGCGAACTACACCAATCGGCACAGTCCCTCACATCGCCACCCACAGCGTGGGTCGAGCAAGCCGTTTGGCTCTCCACGGCACCAAACAAACAACAGGGATGCTCGGGACAATCGTTACTTTCAAAGACAAAGTGACAGAAATATGGGCCGGCCCATGCCCAACCCAAGACGTTATCAGCCCAATTACCAGCCCCACCATCAGTCCAATTATCAGCCCAAATGTCAGTTTTGTGACAATGTTGGGCACACTGCTAAATCATGTCCACAATTACAGTCTAATATGGCCACTGCTAATGCCACTTCTGTTGCACACGGTTCAGACCCAAAGTGGCTCATGAATTCCGCTGCCTCCCATAACATCACGGGAGATCTCAATAACCTCACCATTCATTCAGAATATGATGGTTCTGATGAAGTTGTGCTCGGTGATGGTTCAGGTTTGCCTGTCTCACACATAGGATCTCTTATTCTTAAGACAAATAAAAAAATATTTTTTCTTAAAAATACTCTTTGTGTGCCTAATATTTCAAAAAATCTTATATCCGTACATCGCTTTACATTGCAAAATAATGTCTACATTGAATTTCACCCTTATTATTTCCTTGTGAAGGACAGGTACTCGAGGGTAATTTTGGCACGGGGTTCGTGTGAAGATGGTGTCTACATTTTTCCGGATAAACTGATGGCTTCTTCATATCCGATGGTTGCTAATGTGCATGAGCGCATCTCTCTTGATGGTTGGCATAAGAGACTTGGCCACCCATCTCTAAAAATTGTTCAACAAATTGTCAACGGTTTTTCACTTCCAGTTATTTCCAATAAAAATTTTTCTATGTGTTCTTCATGTTCCATCAATAAAGCTCATAAACAACCTTTTCATTCCAATAGTTTATCTAGCACTGCTCCACTTGATCTTATATATACTGATGTGTGGGGCCCAGCTCACTCTACCGGTTTTGATGGCTCCCGGTACTATGTTATTTTTGTTGACCATTTTACCAAATATATATGGTTTTATGCTTTGAAAATAAAATCTGATGTTCAAACTATTTTTCCCTAATTTAAAACATTTGTTGAAAATCGTTTTCAAAGTAAAATTAAAACCCTATACTCAGATAATGGGGGTGAGTATGTGGGCCTCAAAAATTTCCTTGCTCAGCATGGCATAAGTCATTTGACTACTGCCCCCCATACACCTCAACAGAATGGTGTTTCTGAGAGGCGTCATCGCCATCTTGTAGAAACTGGTCTTACTCTTCTTCATGACTCTAAGTTGCCTCTTACATTTTGGCCTTATGCTTTCAATACAGCCACATACCTTATCAATCGTCAACCCACACCGCTTCTTCATAATATGTCTCCTTATCAAAAACTTTTTGGTCAAAAACCGAATTATCTCAAATTACGAAAATTTGGTTGCTTGTGTTATCCCCTCACAAAACCCTATAACAAACATAAACTAGAACCCAAATCCATAACTTGCATCTTTTTGGGTTATTCCCTCACTCAAAATGCTTACATTTGTCTTGACCCACAGTCCAACCGAACCTACATTTCTCGCCATGTTATCTTTGATGAGAACCAATACCCTTCCCTGCCAAATTCTGATCAAAACCCTAGCCCACCAACCCAGTCAACCCTATGTCCAGCCCACTCCTTATTTCCTATATTCAGCCCGTCTCCTAACACGGGCCCATTCTCCCAAACAACTACCTCTCCACCGACAAGCCCAACGACAATACCAGTCCACTCCCATCCTCGGTCCTCCTCTGCACCTCGTCTCCCCGACGTCGTTCAGCCATCAGTTTCTCCGGGCAATGTCTCACCGTCGATCATCAACCCTCCAGGTATGTCTTCTCTTCCCTCCTCTTCTTTACAGCATCACTCTGACATATCATTGCCCACAAGTTCTACACCTCCAGTCTCGACAATCAACCCCACCATCACTGATTCCTCACCCTTAGGACCGATCCTTGAACCCAGACCAAATCAATCACACAACCCACCTCCAGTCATCACCAATAACCCATCCTCCCCACTATTACCCCGATCTCATCCCATGGTTACACGATCTCAGAATAACATTTTTAAACCTAAACAGCTAAACACCATCACCAAACACCCACCGGCTGTCTTCATTGAACCCACCTGTGTAAGTCAAGCTTTAGCTGAACCCCACTGGCGTGATGCAATGTCACAAGAAATCACAGCTCTTATGAGTCATGGAACTTGGGACTTAGTCCCTGCTCCCACCTCTTGCAAGCCTGTTGGGTGTCGCTGGGTTTTTCGTGTAAAACGAAAACCCGATGGGTCAATTGACCGATTCAAAGCCAGGCTTGTAGCCAAAGGCTTTCACCAACGGCAAGGGGTGGACTACACCGAGACCTTTAGTCCTGTGGTCAAACCGACCACTATTCGGACAGTGTTATCCATTGCAGTGATGAATGGGTGGGGGTTGAGACAAATGGACATTAATAATGCATTCTTGCATGGTAAATTAGATGAAATTGTATACATGCAGCAACCTCCTGGATTCAAGGATGATAGTCAGCCTAATCATGTCTGCCGTTTACGAAAGGCAATTTATGGCCTTAAACAGGCTCCTAGAGCATGGTATTTAGCTCTGAAAAATGCCTTGCTAAAAACTGGATTTTTGAACTCATTGGCAGATTCTTCTTTATTCATATATATTCGTGGCTCAATTATCTGTTATTTGCTTGTTTATGTTGATGATTTAGTGCTTACTGGAAATGATGTGAACTTTGTGAACTCTATTGTTAATTATCTTGGTAGTCAATTTTCCCTCAAAGACATGGGTCAATTACACTTCTTCCTGGGAGTGGAAGTCTTACCCACCAAGCATGGTATATTTCTATCTCAACACCAATATATTAATGATCTCTTAACTACTACTAATATGCTTGGGGCCAAGCCTGTTTCCACCCCACTGTCCACTAGCACTCCACTCAAACTCATAGATGGCACAGCTGCATTTGATAGCACCACATATCGTCAAGTGCTTGGCAGCCTCCAGTATTTATCACTCACTCGGCCTGACATTTCTTTTGCTGTGAACAAGCTTTCACAGTTCATGCATAAGCCGACTCAAGCTCATTGGACAGCAGCTAAGCGCCTCCTTCGCTATCTCAAACATACTGTTTTTTATGGCATTCATCTCACATCTGCATCTCATTCCACTCTCACTACTTTTTCTGATGCTGATTGGGCAGGTAATCTTGATGATCGCTCATCTACTTCTGCCTACATTAGTTTCCTCGGCTCAAATCCAATTTCTTGGAGCTCCAAGAAACAGCGCGCTGTTGCAAGATCCTCAACAGAAGCAGAATACAGGGCCCTTGCCAATGCTGCGTCCGAAACTATGTGGATATCATCACTCTTACAAGAACTTGGGTTTCAGCTTACAGCATCTCCGTCCCTACGATGTGATAATCTTGGGGCCACCCACTTAAGTCACAATCCAGTTCACCACTCTAGAATGAAGCACATTCAGATTGACTTGCATTTTGTCCGAGACTTGGTCAACAAAGGCATTCTTCGTGTGAGTCATGTTCACACCAACGACCAACTTGCCGATCTTCTCACTAAACCTTTATCTCGGCAACGCACAGACCTCCTCAAGAGCAAAATCTCACTGGCTGACGGCAGCTCAATTTTGAGGGGGTGTATCAAGGCTGATTACAGTAACACCAAATCAGCAAATCCAGACAAAGATCAAGACCAATATTCTGCAGATAATACATAGCACAATCCCAGCTTTACATTTATCATACCTTCTGTAATTAGAAATGCTACCGTTGCAATATTCAACATTCTGTATTTAGAATAGCTTACCGTTGCATTACACTTGTATAAATCTAACACAGTGCAATATTACAAAGTGTGGGAAAACACTTATTCATCACCCCTGTGTCTTTATCTTCTATAGGACCTGCCCCATAATCAAACTAATAGCAGTACCTTGTCCTGTTAATTTGCTACAAAAGGAATTGGTATTTTTTGACATTTTCTTGATGGATTTGTGGCCCGATAATTTCTTATTTCGCTGCCTCAAATGACATGATATATAGAAATTGCCTTTCAGGTGAAGCACATTGAATAACATGCTCAATCATATTTCAGCACTGAGCATATAACAGGCTTCGAGTATCTAAGGAGCGTGGCGTGATGGCAAAAGGCTTGAGATCTGCATAACAGGTCTCGAGTTCGAGTCAGGACGTGTATCTTTTGTAAAAACCTGGGACAGCCGGGTTTTACTCGCTTACCTGACACACAAAGTGCACTTTCCGAGAGGTAGGGTTCTTTCTAATCCAAAAAAAAATATATACAGGCTTCGAGTGACATTCACTGCTATATCATGGTAACATGTTTTCCAAATATAGCATGATTCTTCATTTTCTATGTATGAGTTAGTCAATGGTGGAATCGTCTGTCTTTGCAATAAACAAAAAACCCTCATGAGGCGACTGCAGATTAGATATGCAGGATAAACATCCAGCGCATAATTTTGCTTCCAGTTTAGCTAGTTCTTGCATTTGTAGATTATTAAGAACACAGAGAAAGGAAAGATCATCTCTTTCTCAATTTATGGTTTTGGCTGAGCTTTGATCAAATAAGGTTCAAGAAGATGCCACACTCTGTTCCAGGTTGACAGAAGATGTCTTTCTTGATGCTCCACTTCCTGTATTTCTGTAACTTCGTATATTTGTTTTTCAATTTACTTTTTATATGGAACAATAAACCAATAGAGTGTCTACAATGTACACTGATTGAATACTAGAAAACATTACAATAAAACAAATATCTAGTGTAATCTTCAGACAGGTACAAGAGCTGATGCATATAGATTGATCACTTCTCACTTTCTGTAGCAGGGCTTGTTTCGACAACATAATCTCTCATGAGCCTTATGTTTGATTCTTCAACTATCTGTAAGAAAGAGGCCAAATAACCACGAAAAAATAAGAAGAATTATCCATCATAATTTATCACTGGAGAGAAGCATCAGAAACAAACTGACTGAATTCTGACCGTCACTGATAATCTCTTCAGGTTGTCCCACTCAAAATCATTCTTACAGTACGAAGATCGAACCTAAAGCAGCATGTCATAGATTCAGATTATTTTTTATCAATAGCTGGCATTTATGGGGAAAAATGAAATTTTGAACAAGAACTAAAAGTGTGCTGACCTCTAAGATTCGCATAGCTGTAATGTGGACATGGTGTTATAGTTTGAATCATGGAAAAAAATGTTAGAGAAGAAGAATTAAGAACAGAAAAAGAAAATTAAGAACCAAATAGAGATGTGTGGTCAGCATTACCCAAACCCTTATGCCTAGGAGATTCCCTCATCAATGCAGCACAAAATTTGTCTCCATCATTCAAGGAATGCCTACTCAAAAACTCCATCAAATCTTCATATGCTTCAGGGCTATAGCTCTGCTCTGGGAAATAATTGTTAGCAGATGAAATCATCGAAATAAACAATCATATAAGCTTACAAACAAAACAGATGAAAATTCAGAAGCAAGGGAAGGAGGAACCTCAAGCTGTGCAGTGACAATTCTAACAGCAATGTAAGTGAAGAAATCATGCAGGTTTTTTGCTGCCTTTTTCTCTGGTGATGCCTCTCCAAATCCTGCATATTACATCTAACAATTAAAACTTCAAAAAGATAAAGAACCACAAAAATATATGTATATATCTATCTTTCTCAGCGTGACACCCACCAGGGACATACATCTTTTGGCAGTACAAGCGAGTTGGTTGAGTGGTTCTTGGTTTCTTGCATGGCCAAGAAGGATAAGCTTTGTTTCTGTTAGGTTTTGGTAAGAAAAAAGAGAGCTGGGAGAGTGACCGAACTGAAGAGGTTTCCATGGTTGCTGAAAGAAGTCTTAGTTTTGGTCTGAGAAGTGAAGATTTGGGTCCTGTTTTTTGTTAATCCTTTGAGCTCAGGTTGAGACCACCAAAACTGTTTCAAGCAACAAAAAGAAAAAATCCTATCTGCCTCAGCTTTGGTTCCAGTAGTTGATGCAAAAATATCTTATGCTGGAAAGTGGTAAAATCTTTCTCAGTAGCCACACTTTCTTTCATATGCTCCAGGATTGAGCCCCACCATTGTTGTCTTAGGTGCAAGGAAAGTTGCTCCTTCCAAACTGCACAAAACTACAAATTTGGATCAGGTAGAGTCATGTGGATGGAAATTGTGTCCCTATAGTCTTATCCAATTATTTCCATCCATATTTGATAACAGATTCCATCCAAATTGTAGGGTTATTTTTTTTATAAAAAAAATAAAGGATTGTGATAGAAGGTGTCAATTGACAAATCAAAATTGTTTGGAGCTAAAAGATAGGAATCCAATAGTCGAGGGGTTTCTTTGAGTATTTTGGCTGGTCTAAGTCCTGATCAATAATGTCCATTATGAATCTAAGGCCCAACAACAAATAATACAATTGGAGACCATTGTCCAAAACGATGATCCTCAAATTGCCTTTTAGCCTGGACTAGAAATAATAATACAAAATAAGACATAGTTCAGGCCCATAAACACAATACAAGTAATCCCAGCCCAGCCCATCACCCTCTGTTTTGATAACCGTTATAACTGCCACATTTTATTTCCATTATTCTTGACTGGCTGTACATTATGGGCCATAACTTTTGGATTTTTCTATGTTACACAGATCCAACTGGAAACTATGTTACACAGATCCCTGTCCAAATTAAGTAATTATGATCCAAATCCAAGTAAATCAAACCAAACATGACAAGGAGGAATGCCACTTCAACCCCTTATCTAAGAATTAATTTCTGTATAGATCGATGTGAAATTCTTTTATATTATATTGTAATTTTTTAATTAAATTTAAAAATAATAATATAAAAAACAAACATGATGACTTAAACTATTTTGTATTTAGTTTGACATTTATTATAAAAAAAATAAAAATAAAACTCTTTTCACAACCCATGCACCATCGAATTCAAACTTAAAACAAAAATCTGCTAAAACAAGTCCATTTTTTAGCTAAACCACAACACCTTAAAGTTTCCGAAACTAATAATATTTCATTTCTTAAAACATTTTCCCAATATTATAGTTATATTTATTCTCAATTTATGTGGACACATTTGCTCCACGATGCTTAAGATGATTATGGGCAGGGTAGTTGGCTACGTGGCTGGACCCTTTCTAAACGTGATTGAAATTCAACGGAGAAAACTTTAACTGATTGACTGAATTTTCTCAAAAGTGGGATTTAATACGCTTTTTAAATGAACAAGGGATAGGGTTCCATCAAAAGCCATTGTTATCTTTCTGCTTTCAAATAATTTTCTCTTCCTTGGCACGCACACCACACACGGATTGGACGTTGTCATCGCACCGTGTGCGACCACCTTGCATGATCGTCAGCCGACACCTGTCCCATCTTCCCTTCCAATGAACCCACCAATTTATTTGTTCTATCTGTTGTTTTATATTTGTATTTTTTGGTATTTTTGAATTATTTTAATTGTACATATCAAAAATAATTTTTAAAAAATTAAAAAAGTATTTTAATATATTTTTAAAAATAATTTTAACTATCTAGTGGACAAAGCTTTGCTGAAAACTTGACTTGAGGCATACCCTTATGGTGTGACTCATTTGTCATGCCTGGTTTGATTCCTAGTGGTAAATAATTTAAATTTTATACCATTATGAAGATTTTAACTAATTATTAATTTTAAAATTTATGAAATTAGATTAAGAAAATCCAAAATCATTCGTTAGATAAGGTAGGTAGCAGTGACCAAAGACCAAGGGTGATTGTTCAACAATTTTGAGACCCCACAAGGGTAATCAACTTGGTCAAATCCACATGCTTACAGATATTGGAGAAGCTAATATATATATATATATATATACACACAAGAAAATAATATAAATTATATTAAAAAAAATTATTTAATAGTTTAAGTTTTTAGATGAGATGATTTTTTAATATAATATTAAAGTCTTGTTTGACTCAATGATTATGAGTTTGAATCTCACCATCTCTATTCTATTTTATATTCTTGAAGAAATGTGACCAGGTTTAAAGTTTATATTTTTAATATTTTAACTTTATATTAAAATCATTAAGAAATTATTAATACAACAATATCTTAAAATAAAGATATTCTAAAAAAGATATCACTCCAAGTTGTTATGGTGGATTGGTAATGAAGATTGTTTTGTTTGCTTTTTAGATTTTTAAATGAATGAACAAGTGGGTGTAGTCGTATTCAATCAAAAGTCATAATCTTTCTGCTTTCGAATAATTTTCTCCTTCTTGGCACCCACCACCCCACACGGATTGCACGCTGCGTGAAGCCACATTACAGAGATCGTGAGCCCACATCAGTCTCATTCTCCCTTCCAATGGAGATCTCATTATCAGCCAACGGCTTTTTATTTTATTTTATTTTTGGTAAGGAATTATTGGGTGATTAATTATAGGATTAATCACAGTCCATTCACTAAATCAACCGTGTATCAAAAATTCAGAAGTCACCAACTCTTTTCTTATTTGAGCAAAGCTTTCATTTGCTGAAAACTTTGACCGAGAAAAGTATTTATTTAAAGATTATCATATGTATTTTTGCAAGACATTTTGTAAAAACCGAATGTTAATCAAGAAAGAATAGTCAAGTAGTTTTTTTTTTTTTTTTAAATATGATGTTTTCTATATTTTTTGCATTTATATCCAAGAATTTATTTAAAAATATAACGTTAATATGAAAAGTGTGTTTATAAAATTATTTGAAAAAAGAATAGTTTAGGTTAACATATAAATTGAAAAAAATGTACCACTTACCATTAAAAAATATATCAATGTTGTTTTTATTTCCCAAGTATATACTTAAAGAAATGTCAATTAGGAGGCAGATCTTATACGTAATATTTTTTTATTCCTATTTTGGATAAGTTATGATGAGGGAAAATGTTACAAATTTCCCAAATTGAACTTGAATTAAAATAAATAAACTATTCTACTAAATATATGAAAAAAAAGGAAGGGCCCGAAAATAATTCAAGATGCAAACTAAAAATAAAATAATGGTGTTTTAGATCTTAAAATAAAAATAAATTATGTCAACGTCCATGGCTCCATGCATGGCTAAAAAGCCTAAAACAGTTGTAAAAATAAGACAAAAGCTAACTAAATTCCGAAACCTGTCCCTTCAACTCACAGTTGGCTGTCTCCCTCATTTTAGTGCTCACGGATTGCACGCGCCGATCTATGAATAAACAGCGCGTGAAAAGACTATCATCTTCGTAGGTTGAAATGTTTTTAAATATTTTCTGATTGAAAATATATTAATTAATTTTTAAAATTTATCGTTAATATCAATACATAAAAATATTATAAAATCGTAATAATTTTAATTTAAAATAATATATATATATATATATATATTTATTTATTTAAAAAAAAAGCAAAATCAAAATCCAAGATAATATTTGTCCACATGGAGCGGTTATAAACCACATGGTAAGTTGCCGACACTGCTCATGGTTGTTTACGACGATAATATTTTGTCTTCATTAAGCTCTTCCGGTGTTTTTAGCCTTGATTTTATGGGTAAATACAAAATAGTACTCAATTATAGTAGTGTGATTTCAATTAAGTCCCTTAAGTTCAATCCCATACAATTTCATCATAAATTGCCGTTAAACTAACAATCAAGTCCCTTGAACACTAGTGTTTCTTTGTCGATTTTGAGGAGTTTAGAGTGTGATTGTGTTTTGAGTACTAAAATTAATTGATTCATAGTTTTTGTCATAACATGATAAAGGATATTTGTAAATTTATTTTTGTTGTATTGGAATAAAACTTATTGATTAAGTAATTTTAAATTTATTTAAGTTTTTAATTTTTTGCCCAACAACACTTTTAGAATTGTTGTCGAGGAGTATCAGAAAATTGTAAAAACAAAATATTATCTACCATTATTCATAAACATATAAAAAATTGTTTAGTATTGCGATTGTTTCTACTTTTTGCTCAACTATATAGAATAAATAATTTAGCTAAATGTTTTTTGTTCTTGCATTGAATCTATATATAATTATGTTTAAAATTTTAGTTTTATAAAAGCTAAAATAACACCTTTTTATATATGAAGATTTATTTTAATTTATTTTGAATGTAAACATTCATCTTATAATAATTTTAATTAAATATATTTTTTTAATTATTATTTTTTAAATCAAAACAATAAAAGTTATCGAACCCCAAACACACTTAACTAATGTCCTTATCTATTTTTTTTTTTTTTTTTGGATTTTTTTTTATTTTTTATTTCCAAAAAATTGTCTTTGTATTAGACATTACAAAATACTTTCCAAGATCATTAATTGCTATCATCACTTGATATTTTAAGAGAGTGTTGTGATGGCGTGTGTTGATGGAAAAGTGACGGGACGCCACAACCAGCTGCATCAATCAAGATGGGAGATAGAAGAACTTAATTTCAAGATAAGTGATACTTGAATAGTAAAAAGAAAGCATTAATAGTTTAAGGACTGGAATGAAATAACCATCCAAATTACAGTACTGCATTGTAATTCTCTAATTTCTCGAGTCGAGCTCCGAAGGGCGAAGAAAGCAACCTTCTTAATCACTACAAATAACGGGTATCCTCAAATAGAAGACGTTATCATCGAAAACAGCGGAGAAACCCACTTGCCATTTTTATTGTTCACTCTCTTCTTCTTCTTCTACTGCTGAGTAGTACCAACTTACCTTTTATTATCTGTATTTGTTATTATAATGATTACTTGTCGAAGGCGTGTATGATAACGTGCCAGCTGCTTATCCTCTGCAAGGGAGAGGAATAATGTTGTTTACTTGGATTAAGCTAATAAGCGATCCAAACACTTCCTAATTCAACTTTCTTTGGGAGATACTCGAAGTTAATCTCAGCTTTTGTTGATGATTAAGAGAGAAATATAGCATTGGAGATAAGGGAAGAAGTTGGTTGATAACAAGCAAAGTATGGTTTTTTCTTAGCTCCTTTTGTTCACTGTTTGTGTTGATTTTTTCTTTTGGGTTCTGATTTGTGAAATGGTTGTTGGATTTGTGAACCAGATGGAAAAAAAGTGGAGATTAGTTTGATGTTTGATGAGGATTGGTTTAAAGTTGGCTAATTTGCTTTGTAACTATCAAAAGGACGAGTTTTTCTTTTTTAAGTTCTGCTTGCAAAGTTTCTATCTTTGCATGTAAAGTGTTTTTTTTTTTTTTTTTTCATTGAAAGGACCTGTTGGATGTTAATTATAGTAGCTCAATTTTTGATGTGTTTTGGATTATTCTTGAAAATTTATTGATTTTTTGACAAGGGTCTTTGTTTTGTTTTTTTCGCTGAAGGTACCAATGGCAACGCTAGTAGATATAGCGGTTTCGGCAGCTATAAATCTACTGAGTGCTCTCATTTTCTTATTGGCGTTTGCAATTTTGAGGATACAACCTTTCAATGACAGGGTTTACTTTCCAAAATGGTATCTCAAGGGCTTAAGAAGCAGTGCCTCGCACTCGGGGGCGTTTGTTCGCAGGGTTGTGAATTTAGACTTTAGATCATATATCCGGTTTCTAAATTGGATGCCAGAAGCGCTTAAAATGCCTGAGCCTGAGCTTATTGACCATGCCGGATTGGATTCTGCGGTTTACTTGCGAATTTACTTGATGGGGTAATGCTGTTGTACTGGTGTGTGTTAATCTTTCAGTTTCTTGTTTTCCGATGCTTATTTTTTGATCAAAGGGTATGTGCTGTACGGTGTCATACCTATATTGCTAGAGGGATTTATGCATATTTGCTTTATTGGTGTCTGGTAAAACTTTCAATTGTAGTGAGATTTTATTATGCTGGTGCCGATTTCAAAAGGGAAGGGTGTATAAATATTGTCAGTATCCTTTGAACATGTTAGAACAACTATATTTTTGTAAAATGTTTGTCATTTGCTGTTGTGCACTGAGCTCATTTTTATTACTTGTGCAGACTTAAAATTTTTGTGCCTATAGCGTTCCTTGCTTGGGCTGTCCTGGTGCCAGTTAATTACACCAACGATACTCTAAAGATAGCCCAGCTGGTGTCTAATGTAACTGCTAGTGATATTGACAAGCTTTCCATTTCCAATGTACCACTTAAATCACAAAGGTACGAAGCCACCAATCATTGCTAACTTCTGCTACCATGACATCTCCGAGCATTCATGTATTCTTGATATTTTCAAATATATTGATCACAATTCTCTTACCATGTTATACATATAAATGATTCGGTATCTTTAGAATGTTTATTGATTGCTTATTTACCAAAAAACAATAGTAACTGTTTCTCCAAAAGACAATCATGTGCTGTCTTGTATTTTTTGTGTTTGTATTATCCTACATCTTATATTCCAGGAATATCTGCTCCTTTACCATTTCATTTTACACCAATATTTATGTTAATTGCACTGCAGATTTTGGACGCATATAGTGATGGCCTATGCCTTTACTTTCTGGACATGCCG
Source organism: Salix caprea (assembly GCA_964035475.1). NCBI lineage: Eukaryota > Viridiplantae > Streptophyta > Magnoliopsida > Malpighiales > Salicaceae > Salix > Salix caprea. The sequence continues at coordinate 16,813,668 of OZ037749.1, forward strand.
CGTGTTACTGAAGGAGTATGAGAAAGTTGCTTCAATGAGGTTGCAATTTCTTTCCGCAGAAGGACGTCGTCCAGATCAATTCACTGTAAGATGAATTATTTTCCTTATTAATTTATTTCTTTAATGAACCTTTTTCTCTTAATCCTACATTTCCATTTCTAGACACACACATGCCTTTAGTGAAATATTTCCAAAATGGGAAGCGGTTCTTAGACCTAAAAAAGATGAGGCAGGATTTGTCTGTGTAGCAGTCAATTTCACCTTGCTTAATGTTGCAGTACAAGATTTCAATTCTAGCTTACCCATTGTAATAGCTTTTCCTGTCAAGAAACTTGAATAGTAATTGTTTACTCTTCACAGGTCCTTGTTAGGAATGTACCTCCAGATCCAGATGAATCTGTCAGTGAGCTTGTGGAGCACTTTTTCCTAGTGAATCATCCACATCATTATCTCACTCATCAGGTATGTTTTTGCTCAAACATTATTTATAGTGTAAATATCTTTGGTAGAAAGCTACCAATTTGATTGATGATATCGAGGAATAGGCTGCATCAGTCTTGTTGTGCAAATTATTGAAAACCATTAGTTAGAATGTATATTGTGCGCAGGGGATCACGTGGGTCAATTTTGTGCTAATGACTCTAGAAAAATTATATATCTTCTGTATTTTATGTAACATTATGGAACATTCGTTGGTATGAATTTTGATCATAGCTTTTCCTTCTGTGTATATGCATGCCAGCTTCCATATGTAAACTGTTCCCTCAGCATTTGCTTATTCCTATCATGTTCTTGTCCTAGTTTTTTCTTCACTTGTTTTGATTGTGTATTGTGAACCTTAATTATTTTAATTGTGTTATGTGCTGATTTTTATCTTTGAATTGAAAAGGTGTTATTCCATGAGCTGTGTGTGAGATTTGAAATGTTGCAATCCTTAAAGTTTAATTAATTTAAGTGACTAAAATTCCTTGTTTCCCTCTCTATGGATTTGTAACCATTTGACATTCCCTATAGGAAATAGAGACTTCATTTTTTTCTAAGTAGACATTTAACAGAAGATTGAACAATAAACTGCTTTGGATTTTCTTGTCTTTTGACTCAAAAAATGATATATATATATATATATATTGAGAAAGAGAGAGAGAGAGATACTTGGATTTTTTATTTGCTGAAGAATGAGCACCTCTTCATGTTATCACTAGTATGTCGTGTAAATATCTATTGTTGGGGTGATTTGTGGGAAATGTTCTCGGACATAAAGGACACTTCCTATTTTCTTGACAAGTTGAGTGTTGCAACTCATCCTAGCGTTTCATCATTTGGATTAAATAGCAAGGGATTGGGAAAAGGTTTGGTAATTGAGGAGGCAAAATGTGGACTCATATGGTCTATTGAGTGGCTTTAAATGGACTACTTACTTTATGGAATATTTAAATAAACCCTAGCTTGTATAATTATGCTCCTGAAATTCTAGGATAGTATGTACTTCAATATTTTTAATCCTTGAACAATGCATGCTTGGTCAAAACATTTGGTTTTGTGAATATTTTTAGAATATAATTTTTTTTAATTTAGGTGGTGTGCAACGCGAACAAACTAGCCAGCTTGGTCAAGAAGAAGAAAAGTAAGAAGAACTGGCTTGACTACTACGAACTCAAGTATGACAGGAATCCATTACAGCGGCCTCTTAAGAAAGTACTTCTCAATATTCAATGTGATATATCTCAAGTAGCTGTTGCCTCATGTCCGAATTTAATATCTATTACTTTTGCATAAACCCCAAATTCGGTTTTAACCTCAATATTTACTTTCTTTGCTGTTCAGACTGGTTTCCTTGGGCTTTGGGGAGAAAAAGTTGATGTAATTGATCATCACACATCAGAGATTGAGAAACTGTCAGAAGAAGTAAGCCCGTAGCTTCAATTTCTTATCTAAATTCCCTGAGTTTTCAAAAAGTTCGATCTTTTTTTTTTGTTAGTCATTTATAAGTATATAACTCTGCAACTTCTTTTTCAAAAACACAAGTCCATTGGTTTTAGGCTCACTCAAATGAGTTAGAGATGCTGCTTTACCAATTACTAATTGAATCACACCTCTTATTTTTGGGTCATGGCTTGTTCTGATATTATTCAGATAGAAGAAGAGAGGGAAAGGGTTTTAAAGGATCCAAAGTCTATAATGCCGGCGGCATTTGTTTCATTTAAGACTCGATGGGGTGCAGCTGTTTGTGCACAAACTCAACAATCAAGAAATCCGACTTTGTGGTTAACAGAGTGGGCTCCTGAGCCGCGCGATGTTTATTGGGAAAACTTGGCCATTCCATACATGTCACTCTCAGTTAGGAGGCTGATAATTGGAGTTGCATTCTTTTTCCTTACTATATTTTTCATGATACCTATTGCATCTGTGCAAGCTCTAGCAAGCATTGAGGGAATTGAGAAAAGAGCCCCTTTTCTGAAGCCCGTTATTGAAATGTAAGTTTTCTTTCTTTCTTTCATCACAGTGCCTTCTAACTTAAATGCAAGATTTATTTGTTACAAATTATCAACTGTTTAATTATTATGCAGAAAATTTATCAAATCTGTTATCCAAGGTTTTCTACCCGGCATTGCATTGAAGCTCTTCCTAATCTTCCTGCCAACAATTTTAATGATCATGTCTAAATTTGAAGGCTTCCTATCTATTTCATCTTTGGAAAGGAGATCGGCAACAAGATATTATATTTTCCTCATTATCAATGTATTCTTTGGGAGCATACTCACCGGGGCTGCATTTGAACAGCTAAATTCTTTTATCAAGCAGTCTGCTAATGAGTATGTTATTCTCACATATTTATCAAGTATTTATTAGGGTTTAAGCATATTTCATAGAATTTGGTTGCATTAGGATGAATGGCACTATATACTGTAAGAGCCAACCCTTGCCGGTAGTGTTAATGCTTAGTGAGAGATGTTATTCTCATGGCATGCGAATATAAAGGATTTCCAGCAACTTACATTTTACTTGCAGTAAATTTCTTAATTCTCCCATCAATGATTTAATCTTATCTCACTTTTCATTGATCTAGAATCCTATTATCCTGAGATGAAACTCTTAGGATCTATGTCAACATGTTTTTCATCTTTATCACCCACAACTTTCATCAAGTGTTGTAATTGTTTTTGCTTTGCTCATTTCTTCACTTATGTATGGCAGAATTCCTAAAACAATTGGTGTAGCTGTTCCATTGAAAGCAACTTTCTTCATAACCTATATAATGGTTGATGGTTGGGCTGGAATAGCTGGAGAGGTTTTAATGCTGAAACCACTGATACTCTATCACTTGAAAAATATATTTTTGGTGAAGACAGAAAAAGACAGGGAAGAGGCAATGGATCCTGGCAGTCTTGGTTTTAACACTGGCGAACCCCGCATTCAATTATATTTTCTGCTAGGTCTTGTTTATGCAACAGTGACACCTGTTCTCCTTCCATTCATAATTATCTTCTTTGCCTTCGCCTATGTAGTGTTCCGTCACCAGGTAAATAATTGATACTTTTGGTTAAATGATGTTCAATCAAAGAACAATTATATTGTGTATGGTTAATGTCTTGTCAACTAAATGATCAAAACCCTGCAATTTAATCCAACTTTGAAGCCAGGGCATTACAATTGGACAGTATATTTATAGCACAATCATATGCTTTGTCTTTAGTCCTGTATTATTCACATTTTCCCTATGTTTACATTTTGGCAGATCATAAATGTTTACAACCAAGAGTATGAAAGTGGTGCAGCATTCTGGCCTGATGTCCATGGGCGTGTTATTACTGCATTAGTAATCTCACAGCTGGCTCTGCTGGGACTGATGAGTACAAAAGAAGCTGCACAGTCAGCACCATTTCTCATTGCTCTCCCTGTACTCACTATATGGTTCCATAGGTTCTGCCAAGGACGCCACAAATCTGCTTTTGTCAAATATCCATTACAGGTGTGTTGGTGTCTGCATATTATGGAGTTTATACTTTCCATTCTCTGTTGATTTTTCTTACTTGTTTGCCTCAATTGATTCTCCTGCATAGTATGAACTCGTTTTATTTTATGTCAAGATGGAGCTTTTTAATGCTAGTATTTGGTACGAAAAATGTTCTTTACAAATTCAGGTTATTTTTGGAAGTAAAAGCTTGATCTTTTTGTCATGTAGCATAAAATGCCTAGCTGCATTGAAGAAATTGTTTATTTACTATTGTGAAAAGCTTGATTTGATAATAGTGGAGAAAAGAGAAAAAATTCAATCACTTTCTTTTTAGATTATAGAATTTCAGAGGTTAGCAACACTTGCATCACCACAATAGCTTCTTCAACGATCTTTCTAGTCTTTAAACAACTAGAAACCACACTTGCATTTTACAAGTCTTTCTAGTTGTTTCAACAGGTAAGGATACTTGACATTCTATTTAAGATATTCAATATATATTGCTTTGTCAATAAGGTTGTGGTTTTAATCTCTTAACTTGTAAAATTATAGTGCAATTTTATGTTTTTGCTAAAACATATTTAGGTAAATTGGTTTGTTTGTTTATTACTATGCTATGTAACTAAATAGAATCAACATGCACGATCTACTTTTGGATTAGAGCAAAATGACTCAAAAGCTGGAGACTATTAATCTTGTCTTGTACTCTGATTTAGGAAGCAATGATGAAAGATACTCTGGAACGAGCAAGGGATCCAAACTTTAATTTGAAACCTTACCTTCAGGATGCTTACATTCATCCTGTTTTCAAAGGCGGTGATGATGATGATGAAGATGATGATCTGAGCAAAAAATTGGAAACTGACAGTGTCTTGGTGCCGACGAAACGCCAGTCACGAAAAAATACACCAGCACCAAGCAGAATCAGCAAGGCATCCTCACCATCGTTGTCCGAGGTAGTTAAAGATGGAGATCCTTAAAAAAAAACCAGAAGATAGTTAAATATGAAAACATACATGACGACACCTTGCTGTACATTTCAAACGATCCACTACCAGTAGACAGTGGCGCGACTTTGTAAATTAAACAAGTCAAGAGCTTTCTGTAGAGGGCAAAGGAAGAAGGGCCAAGTGAAACTCCTGACAAGAAAACATCTTGGTTTTATGGCATTTAGGGCTCTTCAAGCATCAAAGAGATGTAGATTAATGAGAGCAATGTAAAAGGTAGATATTGTGTATGCGAATTTTTCATTTTGGTTTGTGCAGCCACACGTATTCATATTTGTTGTCCTAATCAACGATGATAACCCCTTGTATTATATCTACGCATAGCCAGGGCTATTCCACGCATTGCTGCATTGCCCTTTGATATCATACAAATGTTACCCTGCAGCTTGGCCACACCCATTCATTAGATCAATAAGCATATAATTTTCAAAAAACTAAGGCAATGTAGCAGTTATCCCGATTCCTAAATGAAACTTCTCTAAGAAGGTGCACACTCTTACAAGTATTTCATTGTTTCCTACTTCAGCCTCAATCTACTCGAACCGCCGAGGATTTGGTTTCTACCTCTAAGAGAGAGGAAATACTATATTTCTTTTTGAAGAGTGACTAGGAAACTTAAATTGTTAGCTAAGTGATACTCTGATGGGAAAACTTCAACCTTGAGCAATTTGATGACCGATAAGAAATCTCAACAATGATTCACCGATTGATTTACAGTCATCTTCAATTCTTTCGCTTGAAGTCAAAAGAAAAAGACCTGAAATTTAAGAAACAAACCCACTTTTTATTTTTGGATCTTCATCACAAAGTGGATCGATGGAGAGGAGTAGAAGAATGAAATGGTGTGTAATGGAAAGAAGAGATGAACCAAGAAGAGAAAAATGATACGATCCAGACAGGGTTAAACTCGAATTTTAGCATAAATTCTCCTACTGTTCAATTTTACGCCACTGAGTATATAATTTCAGGTCAGAATAACTCCATATACAAATAAAGATCTATATATGTTTTTCAGAGTTCGGGAAGGCGTTGCAATATGCATGTTAGAATAGGTTTTACAGATTTTGTTATTTATTTTCTTTTGATTTATAGATTTTCTATTTGACAATGATTATGATTAGTTGTTTTAACCTAGGAAGGCAACAAGGTGTCCATGTAAAACAAGAAAACCAAGCACAACAGGCAAAGCTAAAATATGTCGAATTATCAGGATGTGCTCTGCTCGTGCCTTCTCTTCAATTGGAGTTTGCAATTTACAAGCAACTATTCCTTGACTCGCACGGTTTTGTTTTCATCCCTGAGATCATTGAATATTAATTAATCATAACTATTTAATATCCCAAAATATAATTGTAATTAATCTCAATTCAATCATGATATGTAGAGATCGAGATAGAATATTATTTTAGATATTCTTTCTATTGATTTTCCAATCTAATATATATATCTATATATATATATATATTCAAGTTTTAATTTTCATATTTTATTAATTTTATTCAAGTTATATGAATAAAGGATCTAACAATAGAGTTTATATCCTTATATATAACGAACGCCACCAACAATTTTAAAATAAAATAAAAAATAGATAAAATAAAAATTGGCTAAATCTTTTTTATAATTACAAGCACTTAATTTTCCGTCACCTTCCATTTACATGGCTAATCTATACCAAGCCTTGAATAACAATCCAAACCACAAAAGTAAAATCTAATGCATGATGAAACAAAACCACCAAAAACCATCCAACATATAAATTTATCCAACCTTACTAAATTCAATTCAGAAATTATATGGGTTAGCTTAGATAAATCTGAATTAATTCAAATAATTTTATTCTTAATTTTAAATTTTAATAAAATTGATTAGATTATGAATAAATGAATTAAACATGTATATTTTATTTTATTTTATTTAAAATTAAATTTAAAATTCTAATCAAATCACCAAGTTTTTTTTTTTTTTTTTTGTAAAGATCAAATCACCAAGTTAATACTATAAATCAGGTCGAGTTTAATAATTCTGTCTTATTTTATTTTATCACTCATAATTAATAAATAATCAATAATTACTATGGGAAATCAAAATGGGAAAAAAAGAAAAAGAAATAAAAATAAAAAGACCAAAACAACGAGCGTTAGAATTGAGAAAGAATCAGTCCCTTTGTTTTGAAGGGAACGACTCGTCTTGCTCGCTGCGCTGAGTTTTTGATGTAGTAAATTATTGTGCGTGTTTTCATGAAAATGAGGGGTTAAAAAGAAATTGCATTCTTACAATGAATAGTAATATATTTATGGTGCTACAGGAAATCCGGAGCTGATTTAGCTGTATTCTAAATTTGTATTTCCTTCTTCTTCGTTGTCGTCTATATCAAACAAAAACAAAATCTTTATCAAATAGTTGTCCTCTTCTATCATAAACTTCCTTACACACCCAAGCACTCACTCACCTAACCATAAAGTCATCAGCTTTTTCATTTTTTCTCAATGCAGAATAAAGAACACACAGAATCTGATTCTATTTGGTGTTTTTTTTCTTTACTTGACGATCATGTTAGTTTCAAAATTCTATCTTTTTTTTTGTGTGTGTGTTTGAATGGTTGGTCCTCTGCTGAACTTGGTATTGGATATATAACTTTTTTCTATGGTTTTGATTGGATTAGAATTGTGGGTTTTGATTGGATTTCTGTATGCTTATGTAATTCTGTGTTTCTATGATTTCAATTTTGTTTTTCTGTTTATGGGGTTTTGTTTTTTATGCTGTTTTAGCTGCCTTGACTCCGAGTCAAGTCATCACAGACCCTTTTTTTCCTTTGTTTTATTTAGTCTATCTGTCATTGTGAATTTGGTTCCGTTTTTCTTTTTCTTTTTGGTTGATTTTTGTGTGTATAATGAGAAGAGAAAGAGAATTTTGTAGATTTTGCAATGTGGGGATTGTTTTCTTTTGAGGGGTTTTTTGTTTCATGTAAAAGTAGCTGAATTTAGATTTTTTTCTCTGGTGCTTTGGCTGAAGAGTGATGGTTTAGTGTGTTTGATTTTGTTTGCAGTGACAGACAATGGCGGCTATGGTTGCTAAGTCTAGGATTAATCGGAATGGTGGTAATGAAATTAGGAGATTTCAAGGGGCTTCCTTGAATTTTTCATTGCATGAAACAAGGGAAAGAGTTAAGAAGACCCGGCAAAATAATTTTAATGAGGTAGTAGCATCTAAGATGAGAAGGAAGATTTCGTGTAAGAAAGTGGAACTGACTCAATTGTCATCATATAGCGATGGTGATGATGATGACTGGTCTCCCCGAAGGAGAAAGAAAGCTCTGAATAGGAAACTTATATTGTCCCCGGAAAGTGAACTTTCAGAGAGGGATGAGAGAAGGAACAATTTGTCTGAGAAAATTAAGCCAGCTCCAGAGATTGAATTGTCGAAAAGTGATGACCAGGGAGCAAGAAGGAAAGATTCATCTAAGAAGACTAATCCAGCCCCAGAGATTGAATTGTTGAAAAGTGATAATCAATGGTGTCTGGGAACAAAAAGGAAAGCTTCAACTAATAAAACTAAGCCAGCCTCAGAAATTGAATTGATGAAAAGTGATGATCAACAGTGTCTAGGAACAAGAAGCAAAGCTTCATCTAAGAAAATTATGCTAGTCCCAGATGTTGGATTTTCAGGGAGTAATGGTGAGTTGCCTCCTACAAGAGTCAAAGCATCATCTAAGAAAATTAAGTCAACTTCAGAAATTGAGTTGTCAAATAGTAGTGATAAGTGGTCACCTCAAGAGAGAAGAAAAACTTCATCCAAAAAAGTGAAGCCAATTACGGAATCTGACTTTTTGGAGAGTAATGGGTTTCCAAAGAGGCAGCAGAATGGTTTAAAAAAGCGTAGCAGAAGAAGTTCTGTAGGTGTAGGTTTTGATATTGACTCAGAAGAGGATGTGTTAGAAGCAATTTGTCTTGTAAAAATGAGAGAGCGAATAAGAAGTGGGCTCTCAATTACTGAGAGGAATGAGAGGAGTCTGAAGGAGGCCGGAGAGAAAAATATAGACTCTATGGATTCTTCTTCAGCATCAGCTTCTTCTTCTTCTTCAGCATCAGCTTCTTCTAGCTTATCAGTTTCAAAACATGATGGTTATAGCAATGGTGTGCCTGCGGTGAGAAATGTGAAGGTATTGTAACCCTTTCAATTTGTTTGGGTGCTGCATTATGTTTTATTTTCTGTTTCCATACCCGTGGGAGAGACTGCCCCCTTTTATCGTAGCTGAATGCTGCTAGTATTTCTTGCTTCAAACAGGCCAAGGGACAAGAAATCAAACTATGTCATCAGTGTATGAAAAAAGAAAGAAGAACTGTTGTTGTGTGTAAGAAATGTGAAAGAATGTACTGCATACAGTGCATCAAGCAATGGTAAAGTTTCTAAAAACAATCATATTTGCCAACCTGATTAGTTTTGGATGGATGAAGTTAGAATATTCTTTTGTCTTTGACTTTTTCTTGTTTATAGGTATCCTGAGATGACAGAAGGACAATTTGCGAAACAATGCCCATTTTGCTGTAAAAAATGCAATTGCAATGTGTGTTTGCACTCAAGGGGGTTGATTAAGGTTGGTTGTATTTTCTTTTTCCTCCTTGATTTTGATCTGTGAAGATATTAAAAGGAGAAAAAAGAAGCAGCAGCAAAAGGCATAATATTAAATACTGGACTTATTGGCAATTGGAGTATTTGTTTTTTTTTAAATAAATTCCTTTGGGTGTTTTTTTACTATTTTGTAAATAGTGCATAATATTTCTCATCTCCAGACATCCAAAAGGAATATCACCAACCATGAAAAGGTTCGGCATCTGCATTATTTGATCAAGTTACTGCTTCCTTTTCTGGAACAAATTTGTGATGAACAAGCTAATGAAGTTCAAATTGAGGCTGGTATTAGAGGTATCCTTTGTTTGCTATTGCAGAATTTGATGTGATCATGTGATTCTTTCTGTTAAACTTTGTTTTGCTGATAAAATATTGATGGCTTATGGCAACCAGATGTCCCTGTTGCTATAGCTGAGAACTTTTGCTATAGCAATGAGCGAGTTTATTGGTAGGAATCTTCTCTCCTGAACAAGTTATTACCATCTGATTTCATTCTTTTAAATTAAAGCTCATTTACTGCATTTCTCTTGGGGATTGTCGGGCAGCAACTACTGTGCCACTTCCATTGCTGACTTCCATCGCAGCTGTCAAAAATGTGCTTATGAACTGTGCCTCAGTTGTTGTCGAGAGATTCGTGAGGGAAGCCTTTCAAGTTGTGCTGAAAAAAAGTTTCGATGTGTGGATAGAGGCTTTGATTATATGCATGGTGGAGATCCACTGCCATGTCAGTACCAAAATCCTTTTGACCACAGTGAGTCTCTGGTTCTACCATGGAATGCTAGTGAAGATGGGAGCATTTCTTGCCCTCCACAAGAATTGGGTGGTTGTGGTGATTGTTTATTGGAGCTAAAGCGTATCCTTCCACTAGGATGGGTTGCGGAGTTGAAAAAAAAGGCAGAAGAATTATTGGGAATCTGTGATTCTGAACAGGCAAGTTTGATGTGCAAGTGTAATGAAGCTGGGGAAGGGCTGTTAAGAAGAGCAGCTTTTAGGGAAGGATCTGAAGACAATTACTTGTACTGTCCTGCTTCAAAGGATATTCTCGAGTATGAAGAACTTTTTCACTTCCAAAAGTACTGGGTTAAAGGTGAGCCAGTTATAGTTCGTGATGTTCTCGAGCAGACAACTCGTTTGAGCTGGGAGCCAAAGGTCATGTGGCGTGCATTATGTGAAAATGTGGATTTTCATATTAGCTCAAAAATGTCTGAAGTGAAGGCAATTGATTGTCTGGCTTGTTGCGAGGTTCAGATCCAAAATCCTTGCAGTTATTTTTCAGCCATAAACATTTATCAAAGTCATTTGCATGATAATTAGACCACCTGTTTTGCTTTACAAGCACTGGAAAAGAAATAATGTCTCACATATACTTTCTGAATTTCTTACACTAAACTTTTTATAGCTTTACTTTTACTCACAGAACACTGACTTTGTAAAAACTTTCAGGTGGAGATCAATACCCGGCAGTTTTTTAAAGGCTACATGGAAGGGAGAACATATCAAAACTTTTGGCCTGAAATGCTTAAGCTGAAGGACTGGCCTCCATCTGATAAATTTGAAAATCTTTTGCCACGCCACTGTGATGAGTTTAACAGTGCACTGCCATTTCAAGAATACAGTGATCCAAATGCTGGAATCCTTAATGTTGCTGTGAAGTTTCCAGCAGATCACCTGAAACCAGATTTGGGTCCAAAAACTTACATTGCATATGGTACAAGAGAAGAGCTTGGAAGAGGGGACTCAGTGACCAAGCTTCACTGTGATATGTCAGATGCGGTATATCTGATAGATCTAACACTTTATTTTGTGTAGTAAAAGATGGTTGTTTGAATGATGAGCTATTCCTTTTTCCTAAAATGGCTATTCGTCTAAGCTCAAATTTTTATTAACTATTTACCTCTTGATGTCCCGTAATGAATTTAAGTGAACTCTCACCTTTCCAAGTAAAGTTGTTCTCTATCATAAATCACGGGGCTTCATAGGTTTGTTATTTTAGATAATTTTATATTTCTTTCATTTTAGGATGAGAGAACAGAATTTGCATTTTGGTTGGAGAATGTGCTGTTTGCTTGGAAGTATCAGGTTATTTATTGAGCAAAGAAAGCTGATGGTCCAGGCATTGAACTTTTGCCTGCATTAAGTAACAAGTCACGTTTAACTTTATGGAAATGTTATGCTTGGAATTGCACTTCTGTGTTGATGTCTCAAATGTCTATCATCTTTCAATTTTCATAGCAACTTCCTCTGAATTTCTGGTCCAAATTTGCGCGATGAGCAGCAATTAGCAATCTTTGATCTCTGAAGCTGCATAGGATTCAGTTGGCCAGAGCTTGGAATGCCTTGATTGTTCATAATACATCATTTGTTCTTGTTGATTTCTGTTAATGCAACCATATCTTCTTTTTTCTAAACAGAGAAAAATTTGTTCTCTGATGCAGGTAAATATTTTGACACATACTGCTGAAGTAGCATTAAGTGAAGAACAACGCTCCGCCATTGAGCTGTTGAAAATGAAGCACAGGGCTCAGGATGAGAGAGAATATTTAGAACAAGACAAGGTACACAATCGTCACATTGAACTTGATCAGGGAAATGATATTTTGAAAGAAGAGATGGATGTCTCAGAAATTAGAGAGCCACAGAAGCCCCCCTCTGAAATCAATGAAAAAATTGAGAACTCTGAAGATGTGTTAAGAGGAGCTACACTTTCTGGTTTGCCCTTGGAAGTGGAGACTCTGGACAAAGCAGGTGGCGCTGCCTTGTGGGACATTTTCAGAAGGGAGGATGTTCCCAAGTTAGAGGAGTATCTGAGAAAGCACTTCAGAGAATTCCGGCACAATTACTGTGCCCCTTTAGAACAGGTAAATTCAATGGTTTATTTTTTTTCTTTTAGCCTAGTTCTTTGTCACTAGCACTGAAATTAGCTTTTTATGATTAGGTCGTTCATCCAATTCATGACCAATGTTTCTATTTAACTGTGGAGCATAAAAGGAAACTGAAGGAGGAATTCGGTGAGTATTCTATTACATTGGTTTTATTTGCTTTTGACATTTTGGGTCCAATATATGCTGTTATGGTTGTTAATTACTTTGATTTGCTTACACGTTAGGAGTTGAAGCCTGGACATTTGAACAAAGAGTTGGAGAGGCTGTATTTATACCTGCTGGATGCCCACACCAAGTAAGGAATCTACAGGTAAGTCAGAGACTTTTTTTTCCAATTCTTAAAATTCATTAAGATTTTGTAATTTGTTCATGTTAAACTAACTTGCCTTTTCTTTTTGCACAAAGGAAAAGTGTTTTCTCATAGAAAGCACAGCATGAATGATGACACAAAGTAATCACCCCATTGAATTGTTGCTCCACCTTTTTAGGCCCCACAAATCAAAGTCTGAAAATAATGTGCCGTGATTAATGAAGCAAAATTCATGCTGTATTGCATGACTCATCTACAAATATTATGGAGTTTGGATGATAATTTCTATCTAACAATGAAGGTATATCAAGAAATTTCCCATCACCCCCAATCGATAACCTTCACAACTAATGTCAATAATAGCTAGTGTAGACACAATTTTGTCCTCGTCCATATTTTTTTTTCAGAAATAATCCTTCAATGAAAACAAAAATGAAAGTACGCAAATAGTCTTTGATATTGTTAGTAAACTTTTTGTTGATTTTTTACCTCTTCTAAACTACAAACAAGAGCACTTGTGCTCTAATCCTACCTTTTATGATTCAAAAATTGTTCCAATGAGTTGCATCAATTTTTAGCTCGTTTTCAGAATATTTGCAAAAAACTAATATTGGGGCGAAATTTTACGGGAACCATATATCATCATGAGCAAATCAAGTAACTCATTCTGATATAAAACTTTTGGTGAATGCTATTTTCCCAATTACAGTTTAGATGATATTCAAACCTTTCCTAATATGTTTGAAACTCTTTAAATTGAATTTAGTTTTGAGATTTCGATAAAATTTCATGTGTAATATATTAAAAATTAAATTTCAAATTTAAAAAAATAGTATAAAAGTTAACTAGAGGTTAATCTCTTTAATTTATAACCACTCATTTAAAACTTAGAGTATATCACCAAAGCACAATTCTCTTGTCATCATAAATCATATCGTTTTCTCAATTGTTTTAGCTTGTGGCCTTGAAAAAATAAGTTGAATTTTTTGGGGTTATTTGTAATGATGGGAGTAGATGAGAATTGGAATAAGATGAAGATGATGAAAGTGATATAAATAACAAAATAAATTGAATTTAATTATAGAATATATATTCCAAACATGTAAATTCAATCTATTTATCAATTGAATTCAAATTAAATAGTATAATTAAATTCAATTATAGTAAAAACTGGTTTCAAACTTGTAAAATAAGGAATGCCACATGCATGCCTCAAAGTTCATTCACCAATAAAACAAAACTGATGTGTAAAGACATAAAAATGGAGTTTTGTGAAAGCACAATTACCTTCTGTTCACTTCTAGTTGAGCTTCATCAGGTTGGTGATAATTTTCGTCATGCATACAATCTTAGGATTAAGAGGAAGGATGAAAGGCTGACAACCGTAGTGGTAGAACATTTCCTGACACCAAATTAACAAGAAATTACTGTGTATTTTTCTACTCTATTTTTTACCACTATCTGAATTGCTTTTATTTCCACCATGCAGTCTTGCACAAAAGTTGCTGTCGACTTCGTCTCACCAGAAAATATAAGGGAATGCCTCCGGTTAACTGAAGAGTTTCGACATCTTCCGGTAAACCATAGAGCTAGAGAGGATAAACTAGAGGTAACTTCTTTTCTGATACATAGATAACTTGCATCGATTGCATTATTGTAACTTTATTTCTTTTTTTCTTAAAACAACAATATGGAACAGATAAAGAAAATGATAATCTATGCAATTGATAAAGCCATTGTAGACTTGCAAGAGCTAATAAAATCACAGCACTGAGCTTTGCCGCGGCTACTTCCAACAGGCAGGCAGACAACACAGATACAGCAGCAGCACTTTTTTTTTTTCTCTTTTAGATTTCCATATGTACATTGCCTTTACTCTGTTGGCATGGCTGTAACTTAAGGCTGTTGGCAGCAATTTTCTCAAAGTTGCCATTGAAATAAAATAAAAGGTTTAATAATGAGCACAACGCCTCTTTGTTCATATTAGGTTTTGATGGGATTTTTTCCTATAGCTATTTTTTTCCATTATAGTTCTTGAAGTTAAACCATATTTTATACAGGTCACACTTATTCATTTTCATGTATATATCAATTCTCCCATGAGTACCTCCTAAATTCTAATACACTCTGTAAGCTTTTGCAATGTTATTGATTGATTCCATAATTAATACTGTTTTACTCATCTCCCAAATAGCTTGGTTTATCATCCAAGATAATAGAGGAAAAAGAAGAAGATAATTTTGTATCTAATTGTATGACTTAAATCAACGTTAACTTTTTTAAACTCTCTATCAGATGCTTTTTTGATTGAAACATCTATGCAATCCTTTCAAGTTAGTAAAACAAAGAGGGTTGCAACAAAGAGTGATTCGATTGAAGTAAAGTTAGATCTGTATTTTAGATTAAGATTTTACACGGTTTATTTTTATGCTATATGTATTGTTTTACATTGGATTAAAATTCCATATCAATCAGAGTTTAAGAATTGATTATTTTACAGGATTTTACAAGAATTCATATCAAACAATCAAACATTTATAACTGCAAAACTATTATCCATATATTTCAAGGATTCTATATCTATTATGGAATGTATGAGTTGGCAAGGAGACTTGGCGGTTTTTTTATTTTTATTTTTTTTATTCTACTAAATTCTCAATCACATTAAAGGAGGGACATCACTAATTTTTTTTTTGATGTAAAGAATAACCAAGTAATTTAATTGTATAAAATACCTCAAAAAAGATTAAGATACACGAACAAATGTAAAATAACAAATAAACCTGATAAAAATACCATTCTACACCTAGAATACAACCTTGTGTGATTTCTTTAAGGACATAAGCATAATTTCACTATCATAATCAACAATGAATCACACTTATTGGATAAATATTTTTCTTACAAGAAATAGTTTTTGTTAATTCTCATCGTGCTTCAAGACTCCTCTTTGAAAAACAATAAGAAGAGCTAATCATTCATCCATAATTTCCCATTTTGTTTGTAATGTATTGGATGACTTTTGATGTAAAATAATTAGTCAATGAGTATCTCTAAACGATACATATCTAAAATTTCTTCAAGAAAAAGAAAATGGGTGGAAATTCCTAGGTTACCCCCTTTTTTTATGGAAAACATTTTTCCTAACCATGTACTATTATGCTAATTCATTTAGTTTTAAATTTAACTGTTAAGTCTAAAGCTGAATTTTTTCTTAGAAATTTTAAAAACTCTATTTTCTATTAAAATTTTATAGCTATTTGAGATCGAGAGACTTTAAGTAGGATACAAAAATATTGTTTGGTATTAACCATATTTCTTGGTTGATTTAAGATTTTTTCTTGTATTTGATTAAGAACTTATTTATTATTTTTCCTTTTTTTATAGAATTTTTTGTATTAATATATAAGCAACATAGAAAATCTTTAATTTTGAATTAAATTTTTTATGTGGTGATTTTTAATAAAAAGGTAATTTTCTTTCATCCATTAATTAATCTTATTTTTAAAACCTCCTCCAAACCCAATTGTTTGTAAAAACATTGAACAATATGCACTACTCATCAAACCAACACGTAGCCTTAATTTGTAGCTTTAAAATTGATATTCAACACTAAACAATAGGCCACATACCCAACTCAATTTCCACAAGTCCATTACCATGCCCAGCCCAACACATAATGACAACAAGAAGAAGAGGCAATGAATATTAAGCGCCAAACATTATCCAACAAAACAATTCCTCTGCTTCTCTTCTTCAGTCAGTCAAGATGAATGCAAACACTTGTATTCAACCACCCCAATTCCTTCCATTATCTCCTCTCTATCAACAAAGTTTTCATATTTTCACTCAAAAGCCTCAATCTTTGAAGCCCACTAAGAAAAGCTGTTATTTTTCCACCAGAGTGTGTGACTACAGCTTCAAAGGTGGAGTTTTTAGGACTCAAAAGAGTAGAGTTAAGTGCTCAGTCAGTGAGGTTGAGGAGCAGAAGGATAAGCAACAAAAAGCGGTGAAGAGAGCTTATCCTTTCCATAAAATTGAGCCTAAATGGCAGAGTTATTGGGAAAAGAACCAAACTTTTAGAACCCCAGATGAGGTTGATACCTCTAAGCCAAAATTCTATGTGCTTGACATGTTTCCTTATCCCAGGTGACACTCTCTCTAAGTAAATACTTTTGGTTTTAGCAATTTCGTAGTTAAATTAAGAAGACTCTTTTCATTAATTTGCAAGCTTTGCAGTTCGTGCATGTATAGATTAGATTTTGGCAACCGGGGTGTTGGTAATTTGGTATATGAAATTCAATCCAAATGGTAGAATGAAAATTATTGATGACTGAATTCGTGTTATGGAGATTCAGTTGTGAAATGAGTTTAAAAACCTGCTTTAGTTGTGGTAGTGATTGATGTTATGTTTGTTTAATGTGATTTTGGGGTTAGTTGGATTGTTGTGAATGGTGGGGTTTTGTGTTTATTTGTTGATGAGTGGTTCGCAGTGGCGCTGGGTTACATGTTGGTCATCCATTGGGATATACTGCTACAGATATCCTTGCTAGACTCAAACGTATGCAAGGTTACAATGTCTTGCACCCAATGGGATGGGATGCATTTGGTTTGCCTGCTGAGCAATATGCAATTGAGGTAATGTTTGCAGTTATGTGAACAGTTTTTAGGATATTGTCAATAGTTGTGGTCATAGTATTTGGATTTGTTGATGAGATGTTTCATATGTCTAACAGACAGGAACTCATCCGAAAATCACAACGTTGAGGAACATTAACCGCTTCCGTTCCCAGGTCATGCAATGCCCTTAATATTTCTTTTGAACTTCTAAACCAGTATTTGTTTTAGGGCTTAAACACTACAGAATGGTTATCAATCTTGTTCCTGTTCTTTCAGTTCTTTGCTTTACAGCTTCATATTAATTGGAGCCAGGATTGTGATCCAGACAGATTCCAATAGGCACACCCTATACTGATCATATTGATTAAGATTGCCCACTGCTTGCATGCTGAAAATGGGTGATCATTACATTTACTTTATGGTGGCAATGCTGGCTAACAGCATGTTAACACAATTATTATCGAATGTGAGCTTTGGTATAGTGAGGGGTTATATTCATTTTCTCATTTAAAGATTGCTGCTGATGCCCACCATTACACACCGCAAAATTATCTCTCATGGGGAGCTCACTTGGATTGAATTAAAATGTTTCGAGACAGCTTTATGAGGCATGGGGCTTAACACCACAGTTCAAGCACTACTTTAGCAAACTGTCTGTTCTTTAGCACATTTCCCTGTTAATTTTAGCTAGCAACATGATTCTTTGCCAATATATTGATATTTGAGTTTCTTTGCAGCTTAAATCACTTGGATTCTCTTATGACTGGGATCGTGAAATTTCTACAACAGAACCACAATATTATAAATGGACCCAATGGATATTTCTTCAGCTATTGAAGAGAGGGTTGGCATATCAGGTTCAGGATTATCTCTTGCTACCATCATACACTGTTATTTCCTGATTAAAACTGGATCTGATGGTCTGATAATCATGCATTCAGGCTGAGGTACCAGTCAATTGGTGCCCTGCTCTTGGTACTGTTTTGGCAAATGAGGAGGTGGTTGATGGAGTAAGTGAGCGTGGGGGTCACTCAGTTATAAGAAAGGTATGGCACCGTGTTACTTCTCGTGTCAAGTCATTTGTTTATTTCCCATTACTTCTCTTATTTTTCTTCTGTTGAATGGTTTTATAATTTTACAGTGTCATTGTTTATTACCAAGCAGCCAATGAGGCAATGGATGCTTAAGATTACTGCATATGCTGATCGCCTTCTTGAAGACTTAGATGACCTTGATTGGCCTGAAAGTGTAAAAGAAATGCAGAGGAACTGGATAGGAAGGTCTGAAGGGGCTGAGCTGGAATTTTGTGTTCTCAACAGTGATGGAAAGGAAAGAGACATAAAGATTACTGTTTATACTACCAGGCCCGACACTGTCTTTGGAGCAACGTATTTTTCTTCCCCTTTGTTTCTGTCATTGTCTGTCTAATAAATTCCTTCCAACTTTCACTTGTTCATAGAATTCAGAGACTGTTTTTCTCTGGGAACTAATCTGTTTTGTTTCCTGGTTTGCATTCAGATATTTAGTTGTGGCACCAGAACATTCCTTGCTTCCATCATTAATGTCTCTTTCACAGAGGGAAAGTGTATGTTCATTGCTTTCTTGCCATACTTTTCCCCATGATTTTGTTTGCCATGGGTGATATTAAGTCGGCATATCTTGATAACAGGTGGAAGAGTACAAAGATCTAGCATCGCGGAAAAGTGAACTTGAGAGGACTGAGCTTCAGAAGGAGAAAACTGGGATTTTCAGTGGCTGCTATGCAAAAAATCCAGCAAATGGGGAAGCAATTCCAATATGGGTTGCAGATTATGTTTTGGGAAGGTGTATTTGATGTCATTTTTCTTTTATGACTTACCTGGACTAAGGCATGCATGCTTAGGTTCCAACTTTCTTCTGTGTATATTGTCTAGGATATGAAATGCATTCGTGGAGTTCATTTTAATGTGAATGCAATGTATTCTATTGTTTTTTATGCAGTTATGGGACTGGAGCTATTATGGCGGTGCCTGCTCATGATACTCGTGACTATGAATTTGCTACTAAATATGACATTCCCATTCGTTGGGTTGTGAAGCCAGATGATGATGATTTTAGTGATTCAGGAAAGGCTTATGAAGGAGGAGGCTCCATTCTCAATTCATCAAGTTCAACATCAGGACTTGACATCAATGGCTTGCATAGCAAAGTAGCAGCATCTAAAGTCATTGAATGGGCTGATACAACTGGAAATGGGAAGAAAAAGGTACTTTTCACTGTCAGGGTGTGTTTGTTAAGGGTGCGGGGGTGATTATTGAAGGGTAAATAGCAATTGCTTCAACAAAAATCACACAATCAAATAATCTTTAATCCTCTCTCTTTCCCCCTAACAGTATTTTGATCATGTTTCTCATCTCGCTAATAATTTACTTCCTATACTTAAATACAAAACATGTTAAAAAAGCCAACTGTTTCTCCCTTAATAATAAGTACTCTTATAACAATCACCTCCATTTTAATTCAATACCACACATCATTAATCAAAAAGTTACAGTGAAGGGGTGATATTGGGGTACTATTACTAGCTTTGCATGCAATGTACTATGGTGTTATAAATGTAACTCAAATTTGCACCTCTTCAGGTGAATTACAAGTTGAGGGATTGGCTTTTTGCTCGACAGCGTTATTGGGGGGAGCCCATCCCAGTTGTTTTCTTGCAGGATTCTGGTGAGACTGCTCCAATTCTTGAAACTGACCTGCCCCTTGCACTCCCTGAATTAGATGATTTTACCCCCACGGGGACAGGAGAGCCACCCCTCGCAAAAGCTGTTTCTTGGGTATGCTGTTTCCTTCTTACCATGTTTCTCTTGGGTAAAGGTTCAGCATTTTCTTGCTCTACAGCTGTTATTATAACATGTGAATGCAGTCCATAAAGTATCCAACATTTGGACCATGTGTTTTAGCAGCTAATTGTATGTTAAGCCCCTGGAAGTTCATAAATTACCATTCTAGCTGTGTGTTGTTTACTTTCTTCGGTAGATGTAATTATTTTTCTCCCTTTCTTTTTCCTTCTCTTTTCCTCATCAAGTTCTATGATGATGTTTTTATGGCCTAATTTCAGGTTAAAACCACAGATCCCTCATCTGGAAAACCTGCCATGAGAGAAACAAGTACCATGCCGCAATGGGCTGGTTCTTGCTGGTAATGCATTTGTGGCTACCTTAAGTTGGTTTTTCTCTGTTCATTTTTTGTTAGAGGGGAGAGAGTGGTAAACATGCTAAAACGAAAGATTATGGACTGAAATTGTGAGCGTGGGAGTCATGCAAAAAGCAACAACGGAAAAGTTTTAAGAGAACCTAGAAACTTAACTTTGCCTGTTTGACATACCGCTCAAAAAATGCGTTCTCCTTTGATTATTTGACATAGAACACAGAAATGAAGCACATTTAATTGGCTAGCAGAAAAAATATACCAATAACTTACAATTGATTTTTTTAATTCTGGCAATTTTTTTTGTTCCCTCTGCATACACCTTGCAATTGTTCATAGGAACTATTTGATGGAAACAGCAATCATCATCCCTGCATAATTTGATATTGTTGGTATAAATCTGGAGTCTGGTTAAACAGAAGTGTTGCTATTTATTTCCCAGCATTTTTCTGCTTGGCCAAATGCTTGGTCTTTTACTTTTTAAAAGGTTGCTGCAAATGTTCTTTGAGATTTAAAGCTCTTTACTTTTATAATTTTTTCAGGTACTATCTGAGATATATGGACCCAAAAAACTCTAAGGAATTAGTTGATAAGACAAAAGAAAAGTAAGTTGATCTTTAGTTTATGCAAATAAATGTCTTCTTTTTTTAAATGCACATTCATCATTGCATTGATCCTGTATGATTTTGCATCTCTTCACCTTCAGGTACTGGAGTCCGGTTGACATCTATGTTGGTGGTGCTGAACATGCAGTTCTCCATTTACTTTATTCAAGATTCTGGCACAAGGTTTTTGAGCCAAACCTGTGGTATTTACAGTTTTAATATATAGATGCAGCTTAGTTTTCAAAAGCCATAGCACATACTTAAGTCCCCACTTCATAGTTCTTTGTATTGTCAATATCTTTCCTCACTATTACTATTTTTGTTTGTCTTGAATAAGAAACATCTTTACTCTTTCGTGACTGCTGAAGGATACACTTGAGATTGCAATTGACTCCATATTTATGATAGAAGGCATAAGAAGGAAGAAAATACTTATCATTGAAATTGGGTGTTTCAGGTTCTTTATGACATTGGTGTTGTGTCAACCAAAGAGCCCTTCAAGTGCGTCATTAACCAGGGAATCATCCTTGGGGAAGTAAGTTTAGTTACTTATGCATAGATAGGTAATATTCTATCACATTATTCTGATGGTGTGAATAACAGGTCCAATACACGGCCTTCAAAAACCCAGATGGAAATTATGTATCTGCAGACTCTGCTGATTTGTCAGGTGAAATTATTCAGGAAATCATTCCTGAGGAAAAGGTTTGTCATAAATGTGTCAATATAATACTGTTCTTGTTAATTTTTATCCTTTGACTTTCCTTCTACTAGAGTTAGACAAAGGCCATATTGGCATGTTTAGCTCTTGGAGAATGTAGGCTATTACTTTTGGAATCTCACCTCTTTTATGGATAAATTGCACCTCTTTACATAGGTTATAAAATCTGGGGATTCCTTTGTACTGAAAGGTGATCCTGGTATCCGATTGATAGCTCGTGCACATAAAATGAGTAAAAGTAGGGGAAATGTTGTGAATCCAGATGACGTTGTCTCTGAGTATGGAGCAGATTCTCTTAGATTATATGAAATGTTCATGGGTCCATTTAGGTATGCAGTGCTCTCTTCTTTTGATTATTAGGGATGAGCACCATAGAGATAATTCTGATAGTATTTTATAAATTGCACTGTGCTTTTAGAGACTCAAAAACATGGAGTACTAGTGGGATTGAAGGTGTCTATCGATTTTTGGGACGAACTTGGAGGCTAATTGTTGGCATACCATTACCTGATGGAACTTTCAGAGATGGAACAGTGGCAATTGACGGGGAGCCATCTTTTGAACAGTTACGCTCCCTGCATAAATGCATAGCTAAGGTCATCTCTCAAATTATGCATTTTCTCATTCTTTATTTTCATTTGCCTTTTTTGTTTTCATTTGTATATTCCATATGCCACTCTGTAATGAACATGAATTGATGGGGGTTTCAGGTAACGGAGGAAATTGAAGGGACAAGGTTCAACACTGGGATTTCTGCAATGATGGAGTTCATTAATGCTGCATATAAGGTTTCTCAATGGAACTTTCCTATCTAAACTTCCATTATTTCTGTGACATTTCATGTACAGTGTTATTTGAGGACTGCTCACTTTCTGTTCCTGCTTCATTCCTTTATTTTATCACTATTTTCCCATGAATTTAATTAGCTTTATTTGCTTTTTGATGTACAAGTGGGATACACTTCCAAGATCAGTTGTTGAAGAATTTGTCTTGTTGTTATCACCTTATGCACCTCACATAGCCGAGGAGCTTTGGTTTCGCCTTGGGCACTTGAATTCATTGGCATACGAACCCTTTCCCAAGGTAAAAATTTCTTTCTTAAATTGGTTTACCATAGCCCTCTACTAAGATGAAAAATAATCGTTTTGAATTTTGTTGTTCTATATGCAGGCAAATCCTGATTACCTGAAGGAGTCTACCATAGTTCTTCCAGTTCAGATCAATGGCAAGATGAGGGGTACCATACAGATTGAAGAAGGATGTTCAGAGGAGGATGCTTTCAGATTAGTATCACAGGATGCGAAACTCTCCAAGCTCCTGGATGGAAAATCTATCAAGAAAAGAATCTACGTTCCTGGGAAAATTTTAAATGTTATCTTGGGTCCTCAAAACATCAAGGCCGGAGTCCGGTAGTCCCCTGACCTCATCCGCGTAATCCAGGGCAAGTGGACTCATTTTAAATGGGAAGATCAACTCTGAGTTGAAGTGTTACCAGTGAACTTTTCACATCTGCACTACCAATGGAATTCAAACATGTAGGCAGAGGCAAGTGTACTATAGGCATCCAAATTCTTCAATGGATAGAAGATTTCTACATCAGGAAACTTTCAGGCTAAAATATGTTCTTTAAGGTCACTGAATCTAGAGGATTAACTCCAGGAAAGTGATAGTGCAGCACCAGCATAAACATTTCATGCAATGCCAACATTCATTATTCAATGATGGGTGCATATGCTGGAATTTTTGCAGAAGCCTGTAAAAGTCTTTCATGTATGTACATTGAGACATCGAATGTATCAGCTGTGTTGTTATCTGCATTATTGAATGTAAGATCTGAATAAACTTATGCCATTAAATTGATAAAGGAACTCACTCTTAATACAAATATTTATTATTTGTAATCGACCTGGATTGGGAATGTGCAGATGACACTGAATAACAGGCACAAGTCACCGTAGGATTTGAAATTGAACCTACTTTGCATGTTCTATGGTGGGAAACTGGCAACGCAATCCAAGGCTTGAGTAGTGTCCATTACTCCTTGACTTGAAGAATTCTGCAGGGAACCTTCCTTCGTCTATTGTTTTCATTTTATCATTTTCATTGCTCTGTTACTCCATGGTGAAGTGGGAACAAACCCTTGACAACAACAAGCTTAAGTAATCATTCGTTAATCACACTTCAACAAGTTAATTAAAGATTAAAACAACGGTGGATATAAAAAATCTATATAAGACCAAAATAAGGTATAGTTGGATCAAATAAATTTATGTGAACTACAAGTATAGTAGTAATAGTTATGGTCAACGAACCCCTTCATCTTCCCGTTCTAGAAAGCAAGCAAAACTGAAAAGAATTAGGTTGACCACACACCAAACCCTTTGTCTCCTACCCTAACAAATGCAAACTCCAAATAAATCATTCCCTTCAAAACCCTATCATGCCAAGCTCTTGATTCACCTCTACTCCACTTACAACTTCACAAAATCCCACCCACCAGGGCCACTCGATGCACACTTCAATCATATTTTATAATCTGATTCAGATGCTTTTTACATAAAAAATATTAATTTACTAATTTTAATTTGATAATATCAAAAAAAAAAAAATACTATGCATCGCATTACTGGTAATCAAATCGGGCATTGTTGTTCACCACACTCGCTTGGAAGTTTGAATGAAAATAAGAGGAAACTACATCCAAGTCTTTTGACTATCATATATGTTGCAATTTGTTCTCATCTACTATTATTTTCAATTGGACAGTATTGTATTCCAAGAATGTCAACCTTCCATCCAATCAAAGAAAGTCTTTTTGCAACCAGCAGGGGTTGTGACTCAGTGGTTGTTGGGGAGCATCCTCTTTCATTTGAACATGGTTTGAGTCCCAGTGGAAGTGGGGCTGGAGAGTTCCTCCCTTCTTGTCTCTCCTGGGTCCATCTCTGCGCGGCATGCCTGTCACTCCCGCGGTGCCTTACATGCTCACTGAACTTACAGGATGCTCAGTGAGCCCGGAGAATAGTCGAGGTACGCGTAAACTGGCCCGGACACAAAAAAAAAAATCTTTTTGCAACCCCAATAAGTATAAGTATAGCTCTACAGGTTAGACTTTAGATTTATTTTCTAAATATCACTAGTTTGAATTTTATAAATTTTAAGTTTATTAAAAATTTACATCATCGTTAATTTCAGAGTCCACATGATTAATCAAGATGCACGCAAACAAATTTAATTTTGATATTGAATTAATATTCATCAGGGCATATTTAGTTAGATTTTTTTTTAAAAACCAATTTAAAAATTAAATTATATCTTGTTGAGCCTGATTTATACTATGAGGTATCACAGTAACAAATGTATTTTTAAAAATATATTAAGATAATTTTTAAATTTATTTTTACATTAATATAATAAAACAATATAAAAACGTAAAATAATAAAATAAAAAATAAAAGTTTATTTTATTTTATTTTAAAATACTTTTAAAATATAAAATAAACGGGCTCTCAGTCTCTCACAAGAAATAAGCCCACCTTCACCACCACATAGAACTTACAGACAGCTTCCTATTCTTTTTGCGTACTTTTCTTACACTGACACCAACGAAAGCTCTTACGTATCAAGCAAACATTAAAAACTTCACAGAAGCAAATCCCATGTCCCTCTCTCAAAATCAATGTAATGACAATTTTAATAATAATTTAGTTTCCTTTTTTTTTTTTTTCCTTTTCTTATGTAATTGTTTTCATTTTTTAGTTCATTTTCTTGTTTTTGATAGGACGGAGAAGGATGACAAAGAAATCATCACTGCTGCCAATTCTTCTTCAACAGTCAAGACGACGTGTCATCTGGTCTGGATGGAAGCTAGTGATCATCCTCTCAATGGGGCTCTGTGTTTTTGCTCTTTTTAGACTCCATTTATCTCCTCCTCCTGAAACCTTACTTTCTCGTAGAAGATCTTCTTTTTCTCGCGAAGTTGTCTTCAGTGGCCCCCCTAAAGTCGCCTATCTTTTTCTTGTTAGACGGGGCTTGCCTCTTGATTTTCTCTGGGGGAGTTTCTTTGAGGTAATTAAAAAGAAAAATGGCAACTTTTTGATTTTTTTTTTTAATTTTGATTTGAACTTTTTGAGTTTTCTTTCACTTTCCCGGGAAAGTTGGTGGGATTTGGGAATCGGCTTTTTCTTTTTAGTTTGTGATTTGATTTTTCTGTCACTTTCTCGGGAAAGTATTGGAATTTGGGAAGAGCGTTTGTTTTACAATGCAATTTGCGTTTTCTGTCACTTTCTCGAGAATTTTAATTGAATTTAGGTTTATGTGTGTATTTGAATCTTCTTTCTGGTAGTTAACGGAATTTAGGAAATGGGATTTGATTTTTGTGTTGATTACAATTTGAGTCTTCTGTCAGTTTCTCAGGAAAATTAATGGAATTTGGAAAACTGGGTTCTGATGTTTTTGCAGAATGCTGACACGGGGAACTTTTCGATATATGTACACTCAGAGCCAGGGTTTCAGTTTGATGAGTCAACAACAAGGTCACATTTCTTTTATGATCGACAATTGAAGAACAGTATTCAGGTCACTTATCAATTAAAGCTTCTAAAGATCCATTTTTTTTTTCATTTTAGTAAATTGTGCACGAAATGGTTACTGCACAAATTTGCATCGGATGGTTTCTCTCTTTTCTTATTTCCCCCCATTGTCAGTGCCGAAAGTGGTTTATTAGGTTTCATTTGGTCAAAATATGAGTCCTTTGGAGTTGGACAGATGGAATTAATAGATGTATATATATTTTTTAATTGGCTTATGCAAGCAATAGGTGGACACAGTTTAAATATTGCGCCTTCATTGTCTTTTGAAAATTTCTATAATGTAGCGTGTCAATGTTAAATATGATTTTGTTGAAGTTAGAGCTTTTTCTTTAAGTGAAAAGGGAATGATGAATAATATATTGTATGTTTGAAATTTGATTTTGCAGGTAATATGGGGAGAATCAAGTATGATAGAAGCAGAAAGGTTGCTACTTGATGCCGCTTTAGAGGATCCTGCAAATCAAAGATTTGTTCTTCTATCTGACAGGTTGATTTCCTGTATTGAGTTGGTTAATGAATTTGTTCAACAAAGTTTGTTTTGCAACTTATTTTGTTATTTATCTATTATCCTTTTTTAATAGTTTCATTACCTTATTAGTCTTGTGAGCTGAATTCATGTGGCAAGTTTCTTTATTTGTATGTTGCAGTTGTGTGCCTTTATACAACTTTAGCTATATATACAGCTATTTGATGGCTTCTCCTCGGAGTTTCGTGGACAGGTAATTGGAAGGACTTTCATTCTTGAGGTGTCAGGCATTGATTGTATTACCATTCAGCCTTTGACCTCTTTGTAGTGTTTATGAAGGAATCTTAAAAGGCTAAGATTTATTTGTATGCGTTGTGTTGCAGCTTTCTTGATGTGAAGGAAGGCCGCTACCACCCTAAGATGTCACCTGTTATACCAAAGGACAAATGGCGAAAAGGGTCCCAGGTTGTTCCTTAAAGAAACAAGGTTATCTTCCTATGTGATCTTTATGCATAAACAATGCTCTAACCTGAAATTTGATTTTTTTGTAATTGCAGTGGGTAGCTTTAATCCGGAGCCATGCTGAAGTGATTGTAGATGATGTTGTTATCTTACCAGTCTTTAAGAGACTTTGCAAGGTACTTGATCAAGTTATTTTTTCATAGCTGCAACTTCATTTTCAGATATAATAGATAATCAAACCATTAATGCAGCTTATGTAAGATGTGAATATGTGATTATTTCTGAAACTTGACTAACTTTGCTATGCAGCAACATGTATGATGCTGTGGTGAATGGAGCTTTCTTAAAACTTGAAATGATTTAAATCGATGAACAAGACAGTATATAACCTTTAGAATTTACTACTTTATTTGATGATGCTCACCTTTTCATCATGTGTAATTGGACCTTTTTCCCATTACTAAGTGACTTGCTCCTCTTTAATTTTGCTGGCATGATGTATGTCCATATATCTACGCAAGCATTGTTCTTCTTCCTGGTTGGTTCTAATTCCTTACAGACAATTTTAATTAGATGCAACCACTGTCCAAAAGCTTTTAAAACCTGTATTAATCATGTAATAACTTACTTTTAACATCTGTACATTTTGCAGCGTCGCCCGCCTCTTGATGCCAGTAAGGGAAAGCTGAATATTGTAAGTTATATTCAATAACTAATTTATACATTGTAAGGAAAAAATGCTTCATAATATTCAGATATTCGAATCCTCATCTTGTGTTGAGTTTAATTCATATGTTTGGCCCTTGCCTGCCTGTAGCTTCTGGATCTATTGGAAATGTTCTTTCTATGGTGAATTCTGTCTCAAAGCAGTGTTCAACTCATATACTATGCCTTTGCCAATTGTAGATCATAATATATTTGTTATACCTTGCTGGTGTTTGCTTATTGTCATTTCTAGTTACTGTTTGCTCAATTATCTTTGGCTGCTTCTGTATAATGAAGCAATAATATATGTTTGCCAAATAGCAAAGGGAAGTTCCAGTTAAGGCTTGTATATTATGGAAAACTTCAAGTTGGGGCTTGTTGATTTTCAATAATTTTGTGGATTTTCGAAATATTTTATATTCCTGATATTGTGATCCATTCTAGTTTCTTTCAAGGATCTGATCATTATTCTGATCTGGGCCTAATCATAATGCAGAAACTTCAGAAGCAGCACAACTGTATTCCTGATGAACACTATGTGCAGACATTGCTTTCAGTTAGTAGCATTTGGTTTTGTTTCTACCCATTGCTGTCTTCAGATCTCTGCCCATTGTTGTCTTCAGATCTCTGCCTAATTGCTTTTTTTTTCCTTTTCTTTTCTATGTCTACTTCTCAGATGAGTGGACTGGAGGGTGAACTTGAAAGAAGGACCGTGACTTATACTGTATGGAATCAATCTGCAACAAAAATGGAAAATAAAGGCTGGCATCCTATGACGTTTTCCTATGCAAATGCAAGCCCTCGGAAAATCAAGGAAATAAAGGTTGTTATTTCATTTCTATTGTTAATTTAGTTTTATGAAATGACAGAAAGCATTATATGGTCATATGGAATTCTTCCATATCTATTATGTTACCTTATCTTGAATTTGATTTCCTTAGGGATCCCATAGATACCATCACCATGCTATCTATGCGTTTGGAATTGTGCTGTAACTTCTGAGGAAGAGTTCAATTTCTATCGCAAAAAAAGTGCATATAGGCATTTCACCTTCATTCTATGGTTATTTTTGTATCATTTTTAGCCACTGGAATGGTTTGGATGATTCTTTTTTCTAGCACACAGTGTGGTTTTCTTGGTTATCATCATATGTGCTTTTCTCACTTTCTACTTACTCTTCTGCTACTCTGTACTAAATTTCACAGGGCATCAACCATATATACTATGAGACCGAGTACCGAACAGAATGGTGCCAGACTAACTCAACATTCGTTCCTTGTTTTCTATTTGCACGGAAGTTCTCGCGAGGAGCTGCCATGCGCCTATTGAGTGAGGGCATTGCTGGTCCATTTGATGCCTCTTCCATATTAGCCAGGTCCGTCCCTGATTAGGAGCAGTGACATTTCTCTCAGTACTCTTAGCCCTCAACCTACACTCTTCACATACAGTCGTCGCAGCTAGAGCACACTTACAGATAAACACATGGTTCTATACATAGGTTAGATATCCATATTCCATAAAATAGTTGAAGAATTTTGTATTATTTGCTGCTGCTGAATAGTTCTCAAGGAAATGAGTTAGAAGATAACATTTTAAGGTTTGATCCTATCATGAAGGTCACTTAGCATTCTGATCTTTACATGGCTTACAAAGGTGGGAAACTAATCCTTGTTCTGTCTGCGCAGTGTTGCTGCTGTAGAGAGAGAATTTTGTTTTATTACTTGAATAAATGACATACTACCTTATAAGAGATTATTTAACAATGACTTGAATCATCACATTTATTTAGTTTTTCCAATCTTGTTAATGACTTTTGTATCGTGTAAATATATTTTGCTATGAGTTGATTAATATTCAAACATTATGAAAGATGACTGATGATACAATAATATAAAAGCTTAAGAAAGCTTTCATTATACTACCAGATCTCAGATTGTCCAAATCAACCTATCATTCCTCTCACATTATAACCTATCATTGTTCTATTGCCACTAGACCTTTCTTCTCAAAATACCACCAGGTCACTTCCATGGTATCAGAATTAACAAGTAAAGGACTAATAATTTCTAAAAATATAAGAAGCTATTTCTGCTTTGGCTCCATGTAAATCATCATCATCATCGCTATTCCTGTGGGTTGTGATACCTTCACCGTCTGATCTCGATGAGCTGCTGTGGGATGTGATGACTTCATTATTTGATTGGATATTATCATCCTTCCTTCCTCTTCCTCCTCCTTACAAAACCACCTTAATATCTCATCTTCATCGTACAGGAGAACGTTGAATATGTTGTCCTTAAATTGTATCTGTTCCATCAAAGCAGAAGTAATAAAATGAGCCAAGGAGAATTGTTATAGATATACAACGAAAACGTAGAGCTGAAATACAATGAAATGGGAGAGGCAGAACCTCAAATTTCCTTAGCTGCAATTGAACAATGAACATTTCCATTATTCTGAAAACGTGTGAGTCAGCCTTTTGGATTAATTCTAGCTTAATCCAATCTTGTAACTGAACTAATTGATCACAGCCACTTGCAAAAATCAAAGGGATTGATCTTTTTTGGGAGTGTTGTTGAGATTGTTTTTGAAAATGCTTTTCCTTCAAATATGCATCAAAATAATATTTTTTATTTTTTAAAAATTATTTTTAACATCAACATATGAAAATAATATAAAAACACCAAATAAATTTAATTTAAAGTAGAAAATAAAATATATTTTTTTTCAAAAACACTGTCACTTCTAGTTGATGATACACTGAATTTGAATGATTTTTCCGTAACCAAAGTCAACACAATGGTATAATGCAGCTTGTTAAGAATAGAGCTGCACATCTGATGTAATTGCAGATGTGCAGGTTACCGTTATTATGTTTCTTGTTGCTTTATCTTTATTTCCTTTCTCATGTATCAAACACTGCAATCTAGGAAAGTAGAAGTAGATTAATTCATGTTTACTTGTATATATATATTGCTACTGTAACACTAGAAATTAATTCAATCAAAATACAATTTGAAAGTCTTACATGGTATCAGAGCAAACCTAATTTTTTTCTCTCTCGAAATATTTTTTTTTGGTCTCGGAAACTACAGTGTTATTAGCACTGTTCATAAAACGACTACTGTTCACATCGAAGCTCTTGGTATCTCACTGCGTATCCATCGACAAGAAAAAAAAAACCCAGAAATCCATCACCCAACAACCCACAAAAAAACCCAGAAATCCATCACCAACAACCCCACACAAGCCAGCAACACAATCGTGATTTTCTATCACTGCAATCTGATTTTCCATCAGTCGAACCAACCCATTTCAAGTAACCCATTTCAGTAACCCATCACAAAACAAACAAAAAAAATATGGAAATCAACACCACAACCGAAATCAACACCACAACCGAACCTACCCCAGCAACCGAACCTACCTCACCTCCAGCAATCCAGTTGAACAATCCAGCAACATCAATCGTTGTCCATCAAGACAACTCCACTTTCCAAAACAACATTATACTCAATGAAACCAACTTCTCACTGTGGTCTCAACTCATGGAGATGAGAATCGGAGCCCGAAATAAAGGAGGATATCTTACCGGAGCCACTGCAAAACCAGAATCCGACGACCCATATCTGGAATCATGGATCACCGAGAACCATCGGGTCAAAAGCTGGCTCATCGACTCCATGACCCCATCTTTGATGCAACGCTTCATTCGTCTTCCCACTGCCAAAGAAATCTGGGAGGCCGTCGCCCGAACCTTCTACGACGGCGCCGATGAGACCTGCATATTCGAGTTAAACCAGAGGTCATTTACAACCAAACAAAATGGACGGCCATTATCTACCTATTATAACGAACTGGTAGCGATTTTCCAAGAAATCGACTGTAGAACGGCATCCCAAGCCGGAACAGTTGAGGGCATCCTCCACCTCCACACTGCCATGGCCAGACTTCGAGTTCATGTCTTCCTCAGTGGACTTGACCAAGTGTTTGAGCAGATCCGTGGTGAAATTCTTCGAAAAGATCCAAAGCTTGATCTTGAGGGGGCGTACGCTTGTGTCCGGCGAGAGCAGCTCCAGAAGAAAATCATGGATGGAAAACACAACGGGATCTCTCCCGTGATCTCAGAAACCACCGTGATGCTCGCCAGGAGCTCTCGGCCGGAGAGGAATGGGAGTGACAGAGGATATGGGGGAGAGAGAGGACACGGGAGTGAGAGGGAGGCAGAGAAGGGGTTTATGTTAGATAAGGTGGGGTACGGAGGTGAAAGGAGGGTGGGGTACGGAGGTGATAAATACCCGGGTCAGAAAAAATCAACTGGGTTGGTGTGCAGTTATTGTGGTGAAATGGGTCATTCAAAACAACGATGTTATGAAATTATTGGATATCCGGACTGGTGGGATTTTAAGAAAAAACCTCGAAAAAATTTCGGAAAAAATATGGCACATCTTACAGAAGTAGAACCGCGACAACCAACTGCAAATGTTGTCCATCCAGGTATAATTGGTAAAAATTCTGTTTTATCTGTTATTGCTAAAAATAGTACTTGGATTATTGATACAGGTGCATCCGATCATATGACTAGAGACTCTGGTAACTTAAACTTTCCTAAACCTTCCTCTCAGTCAGTTATTTATACAGCTAATGGTAGTCCTTCTCCTATTACCGGGGAAGGGTCTGTCACCTTGACCGAATCTCTCACCCTAGATACAGTTCTCGTTGTTCCGTCCCTAGCATATAACCTTCTCTCGGTTAGCCAAATTACCTCTACTCTTGCATGCACTGTAATTTTTTGGCCTCTGTTTTGTGTTTTTCAGGACATTCTAACCAGGAAGATTCTTGGCTATGGTGTTAGACGGGGACACCTTTATTATCTGGAGTTAACCGAAGGGGGGGGGGGGGGTCAAGATTCAGTCAGGCACATCAAGCAACTAGTAAAGATAAAACTCAAGCACTAGCATGGTTATGGCACCGAAGGCTAGGACATCTATCATTTGGGTACCTTAAGAAATTAAAACCGCAGTTGTTTTTAGATTTCAGTATTTCAGATTTTAAGTGTGACACTTGTGAATTGGCCAAAAGCCATCATATCCCGTATTTTCCAAGTGGGAATAAAAGTTCAGAACCTTTCGCAGTTATTCACTCAGATGTTTGGGGTCCTGCAAAAATTCCATCATTTTCCAGTGTACGTTATTTTGTTACCTTTATTGATGAGTGCACCCGGATGACTTGGATTTCTCTTCTTAAAAATAAGAGTGATGTAGGTACCGCTTTTCAGGACTTTCATAAAATGGTGACAAACCAATATCAGAGGTCGATCCGTACACTGCAGTCTGACAATGGTAAGGAATTTGTGGATCAAATTCTAGGGACGTTTCTGGGTCACCATGGAATTCGACATCAGACTTCGTGCACCTATACTCCACAGCAAAACGGCCTTGCAGAACGGAAGAATAGGCAACTTATGGAAGTTGTTCGGGCATCTCTGTTTGGTATGAATATGCCCAAGTTCTATTGGGGAGAAGCAGTCAAATCGGCTGCCTATTTAATTAATCGCACTCCATCTAGTGTGCTCAACTTCCAAACCCTCAACAAAAGATGGAATCTCTGCTTTCCGTCCCTCATCTGCCAAATCTTGAACCTAGAGTATTTGGATGCACAGTCTATGTTTATATACCGAAAGCTCTGCGGGGTAAACTTGATCCGTGCGCCAAACGGTGTGTCTTCATCGGGTACTCAGAATTTCAAAAAGGATATAGGTGTTATGATCCGCTGCACCCGAAGCTACACGTAACCCTGGATACCTCGTTTCATGAATTAGAACCTTACTATTCAGGGGGAGCATCTGGGTCGTCCCTTCAGGGGGCGAGCAACAGTGAAGAGAACGACGGAGATCTGTTTGAATTAGAAGAAAATGGAGGAGTATTCGATAGGTTCAATAAAGAGATACAACAACGCAGTATGGTCCCATATAATGGTACGAATGATGGTACTGATTTGGAATTATGCATAGATCAGAACTGTCTCAGCAACAACACCCCCCAGTCTCCAGAGGTGTCTACATCTACACCATTAGCTGAAGAATCAACCGAGAATGTTTGTCCTCAGGTAAATCAAAACTATATCCTTGATGAAACTAATGAAATTCCTGCTCCTGTAGAAATTATAACAAACAAATACCCACAGAGATCAAATAGGGGAGTTCCAAGGAAACAATATGAACCTAATCCAAATACCAAAACTAAATACCCAATCAGTAATTATGTGTCTTCCCAGAGGTTGTCTAAATCGTATGCATTTTCTGTTAATCAATTATCCACTGTATCTATTCCTAGTAATGTACAGGATGCTCTAGCAGAACCAAAATGGACAAAAGCGATGAACGAAGAGATGGAGGCACTTCAGAGGAATAACACTTGGGAGATGTGCCCATTACCAAAAGGAAAGAAGACAGTTGGGTGCAGATGGGTGTTCACTGTAAAACTCAAGGCAGATGGGAGTATTGACCGGTACAAAGCAAGGCTAGTTGCGAAGGGATATACGCAGAAGTATGGGGTAGATTATCAAGAGACGTTTGCCCCAGTTGCAAAAATCAATACTATCCGCATCCTCATATCATTAGCAGTTAACCGAGACTGGGTCTTGCAACAATTCGATGTCAAGAATGCTTTCCTAAATGGAGATCTTGAAGAGGAAGTCTACATGGATTTGCCCCCTGGAGCTAAACAAAAATCCACGTGTAGAAATGAAGTTTGCAAACTAAAGAAGGCATTATATGGTCTAAAACAGTCACCACGGGCATGGTTTGGAAGATTCTCCTCTACGATGAAGGAATTTGGGTATAAGCAAAGCAACTCGGATCACACGTTGTTCATAAAACACAAAGAAGGAAAGATTACAGCATTAATTGTGTATGTGGACGACATGGTTCTAACAGGTGATGATCAAGAAGAAAGAAAAGCGCTACAACAGTTTCTAGCATCGAAATTTGAAATGAAAGATCTTGGACAACTGAAGTATTTCTTAGGGATTGAAGTCTCAAGGTCAAAAACTGGGATATGTCTATCACAGCGAAAATATGTGTTAGATTTGTTAACAGAAACTGGGATGCTTGCGTGTAAACCAGTAGACACACCGATGGAAATGAATCACAAGCTGGGAGAAACAGAAAATCAGACGCCTACGGACAAAGGGTGTTATCAACGGTTAGTTGGAAAACTGATATATTTATCACATACAAGGCCAGACATAGCATATGCAGTGAGTGTGGTAAGTCAGTTTATGCATTCACCAGGAGAAGAACATATGGAAGCAGTATATCGGATTTTAAGGTACCTAAAGAGTGCGCCAGGAAGAGGCCTATTGTTCTCAAAAAGCGGGATTCGAAAAATTGAAGGGTATACAGATTCAGATTGGGCAGGAAATCAGACTGATAGGAGATCGACATCAGGTTACTTTACATTTGTAGAAGGCAATCTTGTCACTTGGAGAAGTAAGAAGCAGAAAGTAGTCGCTAGATCAAGTGCAGAAGCAGAATTTCGGGGTATGGCTCACGGTGTGTGCGAATTATTATGGGTAAAACATGTGTTACAAGATTTGGGGATCGATTATGAGACAACTATGAACCTACACTGTGATAATAAAGCGGCAATTGAGATTGCCCACAATCCGGTACAACATGATCGTACAAAACACGTCGAAGTAGACCGTCATTTCATCAAAGAAAATCTTGACCGCAAGATTATACAACTTCCGTTTGTTCGGTCCGAAGATCAGTTAGCAGACATTCTCACAAAGGCAGTCTCAGGAAGAATTTTTTATGACGCCATTAGCAAGATGGGCATGATAAATATCTATGCTCCATCTTGAGGGGGAGTGTTAAGAATAGAGCTGCACATCTGATGTAATTGCAGATGTGCAGGTTACCGTTATTATGTTTCTTGTTGCTTTATCTTTATTTCCTTTCTCATGTATCAAACACTGCAATCTAGGAAAGTAGAAGTAGATTAATTCATGTTTACTTGTATATATATATTGCTACTGTAACACTAGAAATTAATTCAATCAAAATACAATTTGAAAGTCTTACACAGCTGGCAGTTCTTACATCGAAGGAGAGCCATAGGTAACCGAAGCATAGCACTTGAACAAATTGCAGCAAGCAAAACTGGTCATCTTTATCGACTAAATTTAACTGGGATCAAAACTCATCTTCACTTCTTCAGAATTACCTAATCTATTCTAACTTTTGATTAGCGTGAGACCTCTTGATGCCTTCTCTCCATCCTCTCTCGCGAGCCCTAAGCTCCCATATTGCAGTAAGTTTCCTCTGTTCTTCCACGACGTCTTCAGCCTTTTCCCTCGCCTCCTCGCAGCTATCCATTCCAAAATTGCATTTCTCTGCCTCTTTCTGATACTGGGATGTCATTCTCTTAGCCTCCAGCAGCGCCAAGTCCGCACGTTGCTGTTTTTTCTGAGCTTCTTCTTCACTTAACCTCAGTTCATCTTTCAACATGTTTGTTGAACTTTGTTCCATCTCACGGCTCACTTCAGGATCATGCTTCATACAATCTAAAAAGGTACAAAGTTAGATAATAATATAAATTATATTTTGAGTCTCATTTAGTAGCTTAAGCTTTTAGATGAGATGGTTTCTTAACATGATATCAGAGTCTTGTTGACTAGCGATCATGATTTTGAATCTCACCACCCCCATTCTATTTGATAAAAACTAAGCACAAGGTAATGTGGGTCT
The DNA here is from genome assembly GCA_964035475.1 of Salix caprea. Classification (NCBI taxonomy): domain Eukaryota; kingdom Viridiplantae; phylum Streptophyta; class Magnoliopsida; order Malpighiales; family Salicaceae; genus Salix; species Salix caprea. Next base: position 16,850,566 of record OZ037749.1, read on the forward strand.
GTGCAAATTTCAAGCCCAAATAGTTTTCAATTGAGGAAGTGTGTTAGAGAATAATATAAATCATATTCTAGAGTCTCACCTAATAACTTACACTTTTAGGTGAGATGATTTCTTAACACAAAGTTCATGAAACAATATAACCTACTATAGATCACATCATTTAGCAAGCAGAATCACATTCACCATCTTTCTTCGCATCACAAAAACGTCACTACTATTAATTTTTCAGAAACTAAGCACGGATTCGATTAGTCATTCGTGTGCACACGAAACATGTTACCATTGACACCCTAACAAGCCATTATTGATGTCTGAAGATGCCAGAACATCATGTTCTTCTGCATAAAAGACAGGGTTTTTTTTTATTAGTTTTAATGTTATTCTATTATATGGATAGGGATGAAGGAGCAGGTAGCAATGTGATATCAAAATATCCTTTCGGTTTATTCCTTCATGAACTTCTTCTTTGGTACTTCAAATTCTTAGCAGATAATAGCCTGAAATCTAGACTGCTAAAGCATCCCGGAATACATATCATTAATCAGCACACAAAATGAATCTGAGTTTCAATAGCACTAACAACATGTGTTGCCATGAAATCGCGGTGTGTTCTGTCTAATAATCGGACTTTTGCTCCAATTCCAATTGGACTAAGGAGAAGATAAACTACCTGTAAAGGATCTGCTGCTCAATCCTGAAAGGAAACAGACAGGAAAACCATATCAGAACGGAAAACAACATTAGAGTTGAAAGTTATCCTTACATCACTAAGAGAAAACTAAACAAAATAAGCATAACAAGCAGGTGATCTAAAGAAAATTAATGTTTCACATGACATGGGGTTTTAACAAGGATATGGCCAAAAACTCCTAACATACTCCAGATTCATGTTTTGAAATTGTTTCAGCAAGTTTACATATATAAACAACAGTTGAGCCTCGGAGTATTTAAATTGTATCATCAGATCAGAAAACTCAGATCCTACTGATCAGCACGTCAAAAACTAGGATAAAACTTAAACTCCATTCTTCTTCCAATTGAAAAAATTCTTAAAATATGAGTCATCCATACATAACTTTCACACCTAAATGAGCAAACTTTATGCCTATGACCACATAATCAAACACAAAGAGCATCACTTTAGGTGGTAAAATCAAGGCCCCGCCACAAATTTTGACCCCTTTTCACCCCAAGAAAATCCAAACACAAACTAAAAAAATATTGCAACATACAAGACTCATCAATTAAAAACCAAAAAGAAAAAAAAAGAACTCACATTCAACAAGGATCAAACTCAAACAAAAAAGGGTAACAAAGAACAGAATCAAACAACAGGCACATCCATGCATTATATATTTACATACCATCAAGGAGGGAGAGAAGTTGTTGAGAAGAGCAATCACAGGAACAAGGAGGGCAACGATGAGTAGAAGAACGAATATTGGCCGTTAATAATTCAGAAAGACGCCAGTATAAAGGTGGGCCAACAATGTAACCAACAAGGCAAAATCCCATGATCACCACCACCACCTTTAATGCTGTCTTTTGCTCAGGGCCTCCGAGCCTGTTGTCGTAGTACTCGTTGTTCATTGTGCTCTGTTTTTCTTTCTTCCCTCCTTACTTCGACAAAAAAAAGCGTCAATTTGAGGCAGTGAAGTAAATGTTAGCTATGTAATACTTATCACCTGCTAACTGCTTTCTGTTCAATGATGATCAAGTTAGATTTTTATTTTTGTTAATTATCTGAATTTTTGGACTTTATTTTTCCATGATGGTAAAATTCTCTAGGAAACAATGTGGTGGCGCCAAGCAAGGAACTTAAGCAGTGGTGTCCTTTTAGTGGGTTCTTTTTCCTTGTTATCATCTCCAATTTGTATTTAAGTGGAATTGAAAGAGATAAATTTCATTTTAACACGGAAGCTGGACGTAAAAAATCCCACAAAAACGTTGAAGGGGGAAATTCAGTTTCGCAATATGTTTAAAAGTGGTTTTTAAAATACATTTTTTCAAGGGATTATCTCATCTAAAACCTTAAATTGTTAGATAAAATTTTAGAATATGATTTATATTATTCTCTAACATATCTTTTTAAATAAAAGCTTTTTGGACTTGAAACTTCCACAAATACATACTATATTATGCTTGATTTTATCAAATAGAATAAGGATAATGAAATTCGAACTCATGACGGTTGGGTCAACAAGGTTTTGATATTATATCAAAGAACCATCTTACCTAAAAACTTAAACTGTTAGATAAAAGGCTTTAAAATATAATTTATATTATACTCTAACAATTTACACTAAAAAAACATATCTTAAAAAACATGAACTTTGACATTGTATTATGAAATTAACCAAGAGAAAAACTTTTATTTATGATAGGTTGGGTTCACTCTATTCATGTTAGTCACGGTTCCACAGGAAGATCTTGTTAGTCATACACGATCCCGCAGCGAGATTTGCTTAGAATAATGTCATGAAGATGGCTGGTTTTGAAGCTGAAGCTCTCCATCCAAGCTCAAAATTTTCAACTGTGGAACATGTCTTCAGGAAAAAGAGAACTGAGCCCGAAAAGAAACAAACTCAGTGATCCTTGATAGAAACTGTCTTCAGGAAATTTGATCCTCATTATTTAAATTGTGATCCTTTTGGTCTTGAATCCTTTATTGAATAAATTTGTTTTTGGATTTCATCTCTTGACACTTTGTTTTTATATCAAATATGTTTCTCATTCCTTATGATTTAGTTTTATTTTCTTTCTGTGTCAAATTTGCTTCCCTTTCTATTCAAATCTACATTTTAAAATATATATTTTTTAAAGTTTATCTGTAATTATTTTGGTTGGTTTAGAATTTTATATTATTATTTTTTCAGTTTTCGTTTTACTTTGTGATCCAGCCTCATGATTTGTGTGATAAATTCTACAGGTTGAATCGAGTTAATTTCAATCATTTTTAGTTATTTTATAAAAGTTCGTCTATTATCATTGAGTTCATTAGAAATTGTTTTTCTTTATTTTTTCTTCTTGTTTTGAATTTTTTTCCCTTCAGTTAATTTTTTTAATATATATTTAAGGTTTAACCCTCAATGTTTTGATTTATGATTTTGATTTTTATCCTTTTATCAATTATTGTTTTCAATATCATCCTTAAATAAATAGTCTTGATTTTTTATTTTTTTTTAAAATAGTCCTTATTCTCTTGATTTTTATTTTTTATTTTCATTTTTTGTTTTCAATCTTCCCTTGAAGTCAAAATTTTAGTTTATCCTCTAATTGTTTTTTGAAATGAGATTTTTTTATTTTCATTGCTATTTTTTTATTTGTTTTATTTCATCATTTGACACTTTATTTATTGGGATTTTGATCTCCTTGGTTTTCTAGTTATTTCTAGGCCCTACATAAGAGTTAATGGAGGGTAATTATTAGATCACAAGTCAAGTAGTGTAGCTCAAGTTAGCCATGTTAACTAGATTTTCTTTTATATAAAACAATCAAAATGATATTATCTTTTTTTAAAGAAAAAATTGTAAGCAAGTTTCAATCTTGTTTTGACTAGATTTTCTCCAAGTTAACCAAAACATTGGTAAATCCAAGGTTTTTTCTTACAACATTACACTAGATTAGTTCTCCCTCAATTTCTTTTGAAAGTCAGGCTAATATAAGACAAGAGTCACCCAGAATACATGTGAACCCATCGAGTTGAACCAAGTTTTTAAATAGTTTTTTTCCCAGATACGATGCTTTAAGTTTAGTCACTATCTAATGTCACGAGTTTGAAAAAATAATACGGATTGATGTCATTTTCTTTCCCAATTAAATCCTTCAAAATTGTTTATCTTTAAAAATGAACTTCATTATTTTTATCAAAAAAAAAAATTCAATCAAATTATCCCTATCTCATGATATAGGTGAGAGGTTTATCTTGGTGACCCATGTCTTTTAAAAGTCTCCTTTTTTGTCCTTATCTCATATTCAATTCTTTTTAAAATTAAATGTTATGTGTGTATATAAAATTAAAAAAACTAAAAATGACAAAATATAAAATTTCGAGGAGTTCAGAAATGAAACTCTTTACAAGTTTGTATTCATATAAAATGATAAAATAACCTTATTTCACAAATATTATTTTTATTTGAAATCGATGATATTAGAAAAGAAATTATCTATATCTAATTATAAAAATTACTTAAATTATATAAGCGAAATATAATAAAAGCTTTATATCAATCATAATGTTAAATCTTATAAACAAAGATAATGGATAAGGGTTGAGGCTGGCCTTTTTCCACAATTGCTCCCATCCAAAAAAACAAAGCCCGTCATCTTTCGAATTATTTCAGGTTTTAGAGATTCAGGCTACGTCTAATTTATGGTTTTAGACTGAAAGCAATTTAATTAGCCATAAATATATAGAAAGTGCTCCCATAACGGTTTTTCAAGTTTGTCAAACACGTAGGGTTTGCTTGAGAAAAATAGTCAAACACGTAGGGTTTGCTTGAGAAAAATGACAAAAAGGAATATTGTTTTTTTATACAATAAGATATATACACATCTCAATATTATATAGATATATTTATAGAATATAAACTTCATAGCCATCATAACAGGAGATTAATGCAACTACGTACTATAGCAAATGTGATGGATTCATGTTAGTCAACTACTATAACCAATTTTTATCTAAAAAAAAAAAACTACTATAACCAATTTATTTGCGAAAATTTGTTTTTTAGCTAAGTAATAATACTACTTGACTTGCCAGATTCAACTACCTAATTTTAAAAGCCTAACTTGGTTTACTTCTTGATTTAAAGTTGAATTAGAGCACACCAGTAATCGCACACAGCATGAAAAACCATGCAATGTTCTGTCAATGAGACTTGTGTTTTCCTAAAATCGAGAATTCTATAAATACCTCATCAAACCTCCTTTCTTCTCCATCATCAATCCATCCATACCAATAACTCTCTCAGCCTCGCCTCCTTCAGCGGTTCAATCTTTCCTGAGCCATAGTATCTTGCTTGTGCAGAGTTTATAATACACACAAAATGAAGTTCCTCAAGCTATTCTTCCTACTTGCTATGCTCATTTCTCTTTTAGCCATTAGTACTCTTTCTGCCACACCAACTCAAGTTGTTTCATTCCCTGATCACTTCGATAACAAAGATCACAAGGCAAACTATGACCTTCCTCGGCAAACAACTTCATCTCTGAGAGGGACGAGCCGCTTTCTAGCCCAGACTCGGGCTTTCATGACATGTGACAAGAACCCTAGGGTTTGTCGAGCTCAGGGAAGTCTCGGTCCAGATTGCTGCAAGAAGATGTGTGTTAATAAAACGACAGACATGTTTAACTGTGGGAAGTGTGGTAAGAAGTGTAAGTACACAGAGATTTGCTGCGGAGGTCAATGTGTGAACCCAATGTATAGCAAGAAGCATTGTGGAGGTTGCAACAACAAGTGCAAGAAAGGGAGTGCATGTCTGTATGGGATGTGTAGCTATGCATAGAAATGCATGGTGCCTTGCATGCATGCATGCGTGTTCTTATGTGTTCAATAAATATGGGACCAAACAATTAGAGATTTTTTTTAATTATGTTAATAACGTAATATTTTGTGTGTGGAATAAAGGCAAACCATCGTCCAATCATAAGGTTTGCCATGATGTAAGAAGGGACATACCTTTAAGTCTTGATTTGTTTTATGTGAATTGTTCTTAATAAAGTTTATCTTTACTCTATTTCTTTTTCTAGTTTTTAGTAAACTTGTTTTTATTATCTTATTACTAATTACTTACTGTAATACTAAAATATTGATTTCAATTAAATGAGTAAACACACAACTCAAGCAATAGGTTGAATTTATAAGAGAGAGAGAGAGAGAGAGAGAGAGAGAGAGAGAATAATTAATTAAACAGGTAAAACTAAATCTCATCGGTGCCTATGGATCTTTCAATATATTCAAAACCTCAAAAAAACAAATCCTTTAAAATTATTTTAATCTTGGTAATGTTTATTAATTTTACTGCTTGAGAGGAAAGAAAAAGAGTAAATAATTAAAGATGAAAGGATAAAGCTGTAAGAGTACCTGGAACCTTGTGCAGTACAACTATGGAGGAAGGAGATATCCATGTAGGTGAATATTTCCATATTAAAAAAAAAAAAAAACTCTTTGGGTCAACGAAGGCAAAAAAATCTAGATATTTGAGAAGCTAGAGAATATATTTACTTAAATAAGTGAATTCTCAATTTCATTCTTGATTTTTAATTCAAAGTCTTACCTCTAAGAAACAATTTTACTACCACTTATTGTTCTTAGAATTGGTTTGGCATCTCTGGAATAGAATACAACAAATCTCATCAGCCGGACATGGCAAAAGGCAATATGATCTGGACCATGAATTTATGTTTTTAATTATGCCCTTAAACAATTAATTTTGATTTTATATGGTTTTCAATTCTTAGATACCTTTTGATTTACTTTTTATTTCGGTTCCTAATTCTTTGATGTTTTTTCAATTCAGTTTTAGATTTCGTCCCATCAAGTTAGGGAGAAAAGAAAAAAACGAGATGAATCACATTAGTTTTAGGTTAGTGCATTTTAACGGAAATAAATGGGCCGAGCTATAAATTTAACATGTTAACCGGGTTAAGTAAAATCTATTTAATATGGTTTCATTTTATTATGTCAATTCCTTAACATTTTTCATTCTTTAGAGGTTCATTCATTTTCATTAAAAGCCTAACTTGGTTCAGCTTGAGCTTGATAGGACCTCTCATGACCGTTGGATAAGACCACCACACTAAAAGCACACAACTTGAGAAACCACGCAATTTCCCATAATTAAAGAGAAGCCCGGCTACTTTCATGTCTTCTCTATAAATTCTTCCATAATTTCCTCTCCTTCTCAATCAAAAGCATTTATATCTACACCACTCTCCTTGATCAATCCTTTTGATCACCACTTCTAGCTATAATTTACTTGATTAAGTGCACATTAACAATTTCATATATATCATATAAACCTAATAATTATATTAGTGTTAATATTAACAATTTATTTCCAAATCATTATCTACAAACCTAATATGCATAGTGTTTTTAGAAAATAATTACTTATGAATATTCAATGCTAAACAAAATATCTATTTTTTGTATATTTTTATATAATTTTTCTCAAGTTTTGTTAATAGATTAGTGTCAAAATTATCAATTTTTTATTTATTATAACTTGAATTTAAGATTTTGTCAATTTCTTATTTGAAAAAAAATGCCTTTAATAGAAAGAATTTCAAAAAATAATGAATTGAAAATTGAAAATGGTGTTGATTAAAGAGAACATTTATCACTTTTAGCTTGCATGCAATAAACAATATGTGTGTGTGTGTGTAAAGGATAAAAATCTATCCAGGTCGACTTGGGTTAATTTGTCAAACCTGCAACGTATATCATGAAATTAGAATAACCCAATAGAAATAAATTTAAAAAAAATATATGAAATCTAATTTGTAACTAACTATATATTGAACGATGAGATTGAAAATAAAAAAATAAAAAAAAAACAATTCGGGTCAATCTAAGCTAATACGTTAAATTCGTAATATGAGTCGTGAGATCGAAATAACTTTATAAAAAATAATTATAATAAATTATGAAGCTTCAAATCCAATATATCCAATATTGAAGGTTGATATAAATAAAAAAATAGATCAATATAACACTATAGAAGTAGATGGAAAAAAAAACTATATATGAACATAGTTCACTTAAGTTAACTTATCAAACCCGTGATCTAAATTATAAAATCATGATAACCCTATAAAAAAAAAAGGAGATATAAAATTTAATTTCCAACCAACCTGATATTAGATTATAAAATTTATAGAATAAAAAAAATGGATAAAAAAATGTAATCAACTCAATTTAGTCTATTAAACTTGCGATCTAGATTAAAAGATTAAGTTAACACTATAAAAAGAAAATAGAAAAAATAAAAAGCTACTTCTCACATATTTAAATTGAAGATTCAAATTGAAAAAAATAAATAAATTTATAATACCGGTTTACAACCTAACAAAAAGAAAAGTGGGGTTGGTTGGAAATTAGATTTTATATTAAGATATTTGTAATTGGTTTTAGAGATTAATTAATTAATAATATAAAATGTGTTTTGCAATTTAATTTAGATGTTTAGTATTATTCAATGTCAAATGTTGTGTTCCAAATAAACATGTATAAGAAACAATGTTTGCCATCTTTAAAAAGAAGAAGTCAATTAATTTAGTAAAGAAATATTAATGGACAATAGTAGATTATTTCTTAATTAATTTCATTCCCTTATTATCATGCCAAATAGCTAGCTTTACTACCCATCGGGAATTTACTTTCTAACTTGTTTCTTACTTCGAGATGTCGATCAATTCTAACTTGATTCTTGCTTCAGGATTTCAATGCCCATCAACTTCTGGAATTTATTTTCCTAACTTGTTTCATACTTCAGGATGTCAATAGCCGTCAACTCCTGGGACCAAAATTTTCTAGGCATTCCCACTTCCTGCTTCCAATTTGGTTCAAGGACCATTAATTAGCCATGCAAAAATTCAGAGTGCATTTCTCGGGCAGTGACTTGTGTTCTTGATACTATATTACCTGTACTTGAATTTTATAAAATATAATGGAGTAATAAAATTCAAACTCATAATCACATAATCATTAGATCAACTAAACTCTAATACTATATTATATAATTATTTTATTTAAAAACTTAAATAATTAAATAAAATTTCGTAATATAATTAATATTATTATCTTAAAATTCAACGCGTCAAGAATTCCCAGGGTGCTTTGCATTTCACTTCAACATTCAACGCGTCAAGATACCATAGAGTCAAATTCATTTTATTCATGTCAACATCCAAGTCTTGCAGAATCAACCAAAAAAGTCCTCAAGCGGAAACGTTCCGTACCACAGCTAGGGCAGTATATAATTGATGTGCTGTCGATCTTGAACTATCCACATTAATCCTGCAGCTTGTTATCCCCCCACATTTGTTCAGATCCTTGAAAAGTTTTATCTTTGCTTTACTCGAAATGGCTGCTGGGAAATATCAAGAGTCCTCTTCACGGTTTTCTAAGACAATAGAAGTAAATTGCACAAAAAAAAACTATATATGAACATAGTTCACCTAAGTTAACTTATCAAACCTGTGATCTAAATTATAAAATTAGGATAACCCTATAAAAAAAAAATATAAAATCTAATTTCCAACAAACCCGATATTAAATCATAAAATTTATAGAATAAAAAAATGCATAAAAAAAAGAATAGAGTCAATTCAATTTGGTCTATTAAACTTGCGACCTAGATTATAAGATTAAGATAACACTATAAAAAGCAAATAGAAAAATTACAAAGCTCTACTTCCCACATATTTAAATTGAAGATTCAAATTGAAAAAAAAAATACAAATTTATAATACCGGTATGCAACCTAACAAAAAGAAAATTGAGAAAAATAATGAAGTACTTTGAAATGTTGTACTTACCTTGTATAGAGTTACTTTATGTAATATGAAGTAGGAAGAGATACGAGCAAATTGATTTCATATTTGCTGACTTATTATCGTTTCATATTGGGTTGGTTGGAAATTAGATTTTATATTAAGATATTTATAATTGATTTTAGGGATTAATTAATAATATAGAATGTGTTTTGCAATTTAATTTAGATGTTAAATATTATTCAATGTCAAATGTTTTGTTCCAAATAAATTTGTATTAGAAACCATGTTTGCCTTCTTTAAAAAGAAGAAGTCAATTAATTTAGTAAAGAAATATTAATGGACAATAGTAGATTATTTCTTAATTAATTCTATTTCATTTGTTAAGGAATTATCTCACCTAAAAATTTAATTTTATAGGTAAAGTTCCAGAATATAATTTATATTATTCTATAATACACTTCCTCAAGTGAAAATATTTTGGGTTTGAGCTAGCTTTACTAACCATCGGGAATTTACTTTCTAACTTGTTTCTTACTTCGAGATGTCGATCAATTCTAACCTGAGTCTTCCTTCACGATTTCAATGCCCATCAACTTCTGGAATTTATTTTCCTAACTTGTTTCATGCTTCAGGATGTCAACAGCCATCAACCTGCGGTATTTATTTTTTAACTTGTTTCTTACTTCAGCATGTGAATGGCCATCAACTTCTGGAATATATTTTTCTAACTTGTTTCATACTTCAGGATGTCAATAGCCGTCAACTCCTGGCACCAAAATTTTCTAGGCATTCCCACTTCCTGCTTCCAATTTGGTTCAAGGACCATTAATTAGCCATGCAAAAATTCTCGGGCAGTGACTTGTGTCAGTGGAAATTACAATTCTGGAATATTATGAAATTATTACATCTAAAATTTAAATGATTAAGTAAGATATAATTTATATTATTTTTTAATACACTTCTTTAAATAAAAATCTTTTGAATTTAAATTTATATAAGTTTATATTACCTGTACTTGATTTTTATCAAATATAATGGAGTTATAAAATTCAAACTCATAATCATTAGATCAACTAAACTCTAATACTATATTATATAATTATTTTATTTAAAAACTTAAATAATTAAATGAAATTTCATAATATAATTAATATTATTATCTTAAAATTCAACGCGTCAAGAATTCCCAGGGTGCTTTGAATTTATCTCAACATTCAACGCGTCAAGATACCATAGAGTCAAATTCATTGTTTGATTGTTGCGATGCGTGACATTTCATTTTATTCATGTCAACATCCAAGTCTTGCAGAATCAACCAAAAAGTCCTCAAGCGGAAACGTTCCGTACCACATGCAGGGGCAGTATATAATTGATGTGCTGTCCATCTTGAACTATCCACATTAATCCTGCAGCTTGTTATCCCCCCACATTTGTTCAGATCCTTGAAAAGTTTTATCTTCGCTAGACCCGAAATGGCTGCTGGGAAATACCAAGAGTCCTCCTCTTCACGGTTTTCTAACTGTAAACATCAAGTGTTCTTGAATTTTAGAGGTAGTGACACCCGCAAGAACTTTACCGATCACCTCTACACGGCCCTAGTCCAGGCAGGGATTCACACATTTAGAGATGATGATGAGATTCAGAGAGGACAGAATATAGAGCTGGAGATCCAGAAAGCAATACAGCAATCAAAAATATCGATAATCGTGCTCTCCAAAGACTATGCTTGGTCGAGATGGTGCCTCGATGAACTTGTGATGATCATGGAACGTAAGAGGACTGCTAACTCCATGGTGTTGCCCATATTCTATGATGTGGATCCATCCCAAGTTAGTAACAAAACAGGGACCTTCGCTGACGCATTTGTCGAGCATGAAAAGTGCTTCAAGGGGGAGATGGAGCGGGTGAATGGGTGGAGGATTGCTTTGAAGGAAGTTGCAGATTTGGGAGGAATGGTTTTAGGAGATGGGTAAGCTGTATCTCTTAATTAAACTACACATGGCATAAGACTAGAATGCTGGTTGTGAACTATTTTTCGGTGAACATATAAGAGCAACAAAATAAAACTTTTATGACTTCTTCTTTGTTACATGATTTTTCTGACCCCCAAATTTAACTACCTGCTTTAATTTCTTAGCTAAATACTGTTTATTTATATTCCTTACTAATTATCGTACATTGTAATTTACTTTCTGATGTAGGTACGAGGCACAGTTTGTCCAATCTATTGTGGAGAAGGTCTCAAAGAATTTGGATCGAAAAGTATTCCATGTCCCCCTCCATTTCGTTGGAAGAGATCCTCTAATACAGTATATCAACTCATGGTTGCAAGATAGGTCCCACGGTGCGGCCACAGCTTTACTCTATGGAATTGGTGGAGTTGGAAAGACAGCCATAGCGAAGAGTGTTTACAACCAGAACTTTTATAAATTTGAAGGAAACAGTTTTCTATCAAATTTTAGAGAAAGATCAAAAGAATTCAAGGGTGTAGTTTGCCTACAGAGGCAGCTTCTTTCCGACATCCTAAAAAAGACTGTTGATGAGATAAACGATGTTGATGAAGGAATTCTGAAGATTAAGGATGCATTATGCTGCAGAAGAACTCTTATTGTTCTTGATGATGTGGATGAAAGGGAACAGTTCAATGCAATCGTTGGCATGCAAAATTGGCTCTGTGAAGGAAGTAAAATCATTGTAACAACCAGAAATAAGAGTCTGGTTTCAGCTAATGATATTGAATGGGTCAAGTGCAAAGTTGAGCCTCTAGATAACGTAAAAGCACTTGAGCTTTTCAGTTGGCATGCCTTTGGACATGCTTACCCTTATGAAGGTTTTGTGGAGGACTCTTGGAGAATAGTACATCATTGTAATGGACTTCCATTGGCCCTTCGTGTTATTGGTTCTTCATTATCTGGTAAGAGTAAAGAAGTATGGGAAAGTGCATTACAAGAAATGGAAGTGATTCCAAATTGTGAAGTTCTAAAGGTTCTTCGAATAAGTTACGACTCTCTTGATGATGATTACCAGAAAAACTTATTCCTTGATATGGCTTGTTTCTTCAATGGGATGAATTACAATTATGCTGTTAAGATACTAGATGGGCTCGGTGTAGGTGCAAGATTCAGGATTGACAATCTCATCGATAGATGTCTGGTAGAAATTGTTGAAATCACCAATGATAAGAGATTGTGGATGCATCAACTCGTAAGAGATATGGGAAGGGAAATAGCTCGTCAGGAATCACCCAAGTGTCAAAGAATATGGCATCACATGGAAGCTTTAACAGTTTTGAAAGAAACTACAAGTGTAAGTACCTCATTCTGTTTTCTTATTTGCATGGTCTATATATGGCTTTTACTATATATATTGAAAGAAACAACTGTAAGTACCTGATTTTGTTTATTCTTTTACTTTCTTTTCTCATGTAATTTTAATATTTTTTGAAGCAGGATGCTGAAAAATTGCGTGGCCTTACCCTTGATATGCGTTCATTAATTAAAGATAATTTTACCGAAGTTATCTGTGGTGATTCAATGGTTCATGACAAGCATAACTTCTTTCAACATTATCGTCTTCCTGCGTTTCCCTCTCGGGAATGGCTTTCTGACCTTTTCTTCGGGGAACAATTACAGATCAGTCAGGCAAGTTTGTTACCCGTCCTCAGCACGGATGCTTTGAGAAATATGCGGAATGTAAAATTTCTCCAACTAAATTACATGAAGTTCTATGGAAGTTATGAACACTTCCCTAAGAATCTTATATGGTTATGTTGGCATGGATTCTCTTTAAGATCCTTACCGAAGCACTTATGCTTGGAAAAGGTTGTGGTTCTTGATCTATCCAGAAGCTGTCTAATTGATGCCTGGAAAGGCAAACTGGTATGTTTCTAGTCCCTCTCCATAGCTATCTCTCTCATTTCCAGTTGATAACAACTAAATTCGAGTGTTTTTGCAGCCTCTTCCAAAATTGAAAATACTTGATCTGCGTCACTCGCATGGCCTCATTAGAACCCCAGACTTGTCAGGTATCCCACGACTTGAAAATCTAATACTTGAAGACTGCATCCATTTGGTTCAGATTCATGAATCTATTGGAGATTTACATTCTCTCGTGATGTTAAATCTGAAGAATTGTAAGAGTCTCGTGGAGCTTCCCGAAGAATTGAGTGGCTTGAATTCACTTAAAGAGCTTTATTTAAATGGTTGTTCAAATCTTGAAAGCTTGAATTTCCAGCTAGAGAATCATCAGGGACACAGGTTTCTTGAAAGTGATGCATGTGCTGCTAGTACACCATCCATAATCAGATCCTTGTCGTTGAAGCTATTGTTTCCTTCTAGGTTTTCAGCTAGAAAAGCTCCCAGATTTACATTGCCACACTCCTTGACGAGACTAGATTTAAGTGGAACTCCAATTCGTTTTCTTCCAGAAAGCATTAAGGACCTGAGTCCACTCGTAGCCCTGACTTTGAGAAATTGCCAAATGCTTCAGACACTCCCAGAGCTTCCATCCAATTTGTCCTCGTTAGATGTGTCTAGTAGTTATTCACTGCAAAGAGTTCCAAATCTAATCCCTTGGACCGTAGTATATGATTGTGGTCAATTAGCTGACATCCAAGATTGGGTGAAACTAGAATTAGTCCAAAAGGCTGACTCACACATGTTCAGAATATTGGAATCGGTGAACGCTCATATACAGCCATGGATATTTCAGGTCCTCCCACACCCATTTTACTGTATTTCAAATCTAGTACTTCTCCTGGAATACTTTTCCTTTGCTCATTTTATCATCGACTTCGTTTTTTATGGTACAGGTATCAGTTTTGAAGGGCGTGTTCAACGTTGCCGTATCTGATGAAGATGGGATGGTTAAGTTTTATGAGGAGGAGGAAGAGGAGTGGATAATTCAGAAAGAGTTCGTAGGCCAGCTCTCATTCCAAATAGCCTCACCTGCTGCGCACCGGATATGTGCCTTTAATCTATTCATAAGGTTTCGCACCACGCGGGAAACCCGTCTCCGTGGTTCTGTTAATATCGAAATCAGAAACAATACCAGTGGTCGATCCTTGTTCTGTCCCGCCTCTTTCTTTCCGAGTGGTTACAGGCATGGGAATGGTGTAATCCAGTCGCTGAGCCACTGGAAATTAGGGGTCGAGGATCCTACATTTGATAATGGGGATGACGTGAGTATTTCTGTGCTTTCACTTGATCCAACTATTCAAGTAATGGATGTTGGTATCCTATGGTTGCATGAAGAGGAAGGAAAAGGAAATGGTGATGGCGATAAAATCCAATCAAATAATAAAGTTGTCACATCGCAATGTAGCAGCTCATCAAACAGGGAAGTTAGCGCCACTCACAACAGTAGCGATGATGATGATGATGTACATCTAGCCAAAGCAGAAATAGCTTCTCGTATTTTCAGGAATTTTTCCTGTTCTGCACGCTATAATCCTGGCAACTTGGAAGTTAGTTCGTGGTTATTTGAAAAGAAAGGTGAGAGGGTATTAATAATTTATTATATTTTAATGCAATTTGGTACTATATTTTAAAGCTTAAATATTCAAGGCTGCCTCACAAACTTCGTGTCATCATCTAGTCTTTCCTTTCCATGAGCTGAGCTCCAAAAGAAATTATATTGTAGCCTTTTTCAGAGATGAGTATTTTGTTTTTTTTATTGTAACCACTGCTGATTAATCTCTGTATTTTTTATCTTTTATTTTTTTTCTTGTCATTTGATATCGATGAGTTCTGTGCTTATTTTTCTCGACAGGGATTATGGAAAAACAAGAGATTCGTATTTTTTTAGCCTCTTGCATGTTTGATTCTGCTGTAAGATATAGGGGTTGATTCTTTCGAAATGCGGAGTGAGCAACAGGTTCTCTGATCACGACACATTTGTCTTCACTCAGGTCTGTATTTTTCTGGGTCGTCTCCTTCTTTTCTTTTCTTTTTTGGCATTTCAACTTATTTTCAAAGCCTCTTTAGGATTATTATAATATAATGAAATATTCTTTGGATGAGATTATATTAGATTAATTCATTTTCCATGGCTCGAAATGGTTTGTTTTCAACATTTTTTTTTGCTGTGAAAACGAATCATGGTCATAAATTATATAAGGAAACATTTGTGCCAAATTCATCCATAGGTGCAGGACACTCGCCGCCGCCGGAGAAAAACTGCATGGCAGGGGGTGTGGATCAGCCTCTTCCCTTCCTTTCTCTCGCCGGTAGTGGCCTTCACGGTGACCTGCAACAGAGAAAGCACAACACACAAAAACGCAAACAATGGCAGTTCGGTTTTTCTTCTCTTCTCCAGATTTCAGATCTGCTCTTCCCCTTCTTAAGGTGGCTGATCGGTGCAGAGGAGCTGGCCACCGACAGGGAGGAAAGGAGTCAGGCCGTGGGGGCGTTGGAGGCAGACGGCGCTGCTACCGAAGGAGAAGATGAAGAACAAAAAATTGAGAGCTGATGGAGGCTGCGACTGCAGCTGCCGTGGCTAGGAGGCAGATCTATCTAGTGGGCAAAGGGGGTGGCCATTGCTGAAGGCTGTGTGGGTGAACTGGAGGCAGATGGCGCTGCTAAAAGAGGAAGAGATGAGAGGCCGTCGATGCAGAGGAGCTGGCCACCAACGGTTGGAGAGGAGGTTGGCGAAAAAAGGGGAGTAGCCGCAGGAGAAGAAGAGTTGATTGGAAGGGAAAGGAATTGAGACAGTGGGGTCTGTTGGAGGTGCAGGGAGGTCTACTAGGGGCGACTGGCCGGGAATAGGGGAAAGGTTGCCGGAGGCTGAGAGGAGGCTCGTCGGCGAGGGAGAGAAAAGGAGTCAAGCCATGGGGGAGAGAGGCCTGGCCGGAAAACGGAGAGAAGAGAGTGGAAAGGGGCGGCTGCAGCCCTAAAAATGGGAGAAAGAGATTAGGGTTTCTTGGGATTTTAGGGTTTTTTAATTTTTTTTTTGGGGTCCCCCTTTACAAAGCAAAACTATTCTATTTATAGAGTTCGAATTTACACATTCTTTTCAATTTAGTCCTCTATTTTGGATTTGTGTAATTTGATCCCTAATTTGACCATTAAAATTCAATTGTCTTCAATTTAACCCTTGATTTCGCACAATTGGATTAGAAAAATTCAATACGGTCTCCGAACATTCCAAACTTCTCAATTGAACCCAAATTAAGATCCAGAACTTGATTTTTCATCAATTAAACCCTTAATTAATTTGATGAGACCAATTTAAAGTATAATTAAGTCCTTGCACTTAATTAAATCTTTCAATTGGATCCTAAATTAATTCTCAAACATAATTACAGTTTTAAATTGGTCGACGATTAAATCAAATCAACCCGTAAAAATATAATTATGTCGCTCGACTTAATTTTTACACAGATTTATCCCATGAAAAATTATTTTTTCCTTAAATCTGTATTTTCCTCTATTTTTAAGGACAAAAGAGATACAATTAAACTGTCGAAAACAACCAAAATTTGCGCATTGATTTTTCTACCAACGCCGTCCTCTTTTATTTTGGGTTTGTTATTTTTGAGTGGATTTTGGGGAGTAACCCAGAAATTGGGTGATGACACCAACGGTGAATAATAACGAATTATCCCGGACAATATTTTGGATATTGACCCTTTTAGGATTTATTTATCCAAATACCAACGGTGAATAATAAAGAATTATCCCGCCAATATTTTGGATATTTATCCTTTTAGAATTTATTTATCCAAATACCAACGGTGAATAATAACGAATTATCCCCGTCAATATTTTGGATATTGACCATTTTAGGATTTATTTATCCAAATACTAACAGTGAATAATACGAATCACCAAAAATAAGATTTTGATATTTTTGAAATATTGGCCAATACCCTTTGTATTTTACAAACATGTTGTAAAATCCAAAAAAGCAAGAAATGATTTTTCTTTGTGAAATCCATGCTAAAACACATTTTTTCTTTAAACTCCGAGATACTATATATTTTTTTTGAAAGAATTTTTTTTTTGAAAATATGCTAGTGTATTAGCCGTATGCACAAAAACAATACATTTTATATTTTTAAAAAATATATTTTTTATTGCAAATTTTGTATTTTTGTATTTTTTTTTATTTTTTTATTATTGGTGGGCTAGTTGCCCAACCCTGATGGGCCAGGCTGCCAGCCCAATTTATATCGTTCTGGGCTTAGGCCCATGCAATTTTGGAATGGCTTTCAGTCCACTTATTTTCGGACTGGGCTTTGGCCCATTTATTTTTGGGCTGGGCTTCCAATCCCAACGGGCCGGGAGCCCGCCCTCCTCAGGGGTTCAGCCCGGGCACAAAGCCCGACCCAGACCAGCTCACGCGGGGAGTGAATTACTTCACTCCCCCGCATGCAAAATGCAAAAGAGAAGATGAATAGTAAATTTTGGAGTGTGACTAACAGCGTACCTGTCAATTCCATTGTGTAGAGGAGGTCGAGGTGGTTCTTTCTGTTGTGGTGGCGTCGAAAATGGTGGCCTATGGTGGTCGGAGCAGGAGTTGGAAGTTAACGGGCTCACGTTGCTGGTTTTTGGCTGCTGCTTCGCCATTCGTGGTTGCTGCCGTTGGAGATGAAGGCTGATCTGTTGCAAGTTACGGTGGAGGTGTTTTCCTTGCTGTGCTCGCCGGGAGATGTGGCAGGAGTGGGCGAGGAGAGAGAGAGCTTGCTGCTATGGCGAAGGAAGAGAGAGAGAGGCTGCTGCTGGTTCAACCGGAGATGAGGAAGATGGCCGAGAGAGAGATGGCGGACTCTGCCGGAGATGAGGAAGATGAAGAGAAGATGGTCCCGTTCTGTCGTCCCCCTCTCTCTGTGTAAATTTTCTCCCCTTCCTCCTTTGTTTTTAATTTTTTTTTCTCTGTTCGTAAATTTTTCTATTCTTTCTCCTCTTTACGTAAAAATCTTCTCCTTTGTTTCCTCTTTTTTCTTCTTCTCTCCTCTCTGTTATTTTTCTCATATATGTTCGTTCTCTCCTCTGCTCGTAAAATCTTTCTCTCTTTCTTTTATTGAATTTTTCTCCCCCCCTCTTTCTCTCCTTTATGCTCATCCTTTTATAAGCAGTGCAGAGGTTACCGTTGCAAGCAACGGTGGTCTATCTCACGCGGCAGTAGGCGTGCTGGTGGCGGCGGCAGGTGGCCTGTCGACGGTGGGTGTAGTGGCTTGTCGGCGGTGGGTGTCAGCAAGTGCAGTGGCTGGTCGGCAGCAGGTGGCAGGCGATAGCGTGCGCTATGTCTGTTGCTTTGGGGTGTAAGTGTAATTTAGTCCCTCAATTTATAATTGTTCTAATTGCACCCCCAATTGAATTTAAACTTATGATTTTGTGCAATTACACCCCGTCAAAATTTCAATATCAGCCTTGACTTTGCGCCCCTTTTGATCCTCAATTGACCATTAAACTCTCAATTTGTTCAATTTGGCCCCCGATTTCGCATAATTGGCTTGGAAAAATTCAAATGGGTTTCCAAAAATTCCAATTTCATCAATTGAACCCGAATTACATTCAAGAACTTGATTTCTCATCGACTAAGCCCTTAATAAAAATTAATTTGACCAATTTAGAGTATAATTAAGTCATCGTGCTTAATGAAAGCTTTCAATTTGATCCTAAATTAATTCTCAAATATAATTACACTTTTATATTGGCCAACGATTAAATCAAATTAGCCTAAAAAATATAATTATATCTTTCGACTTAATTTTAACGCAGATTTATCCGATGATAAATTACTTTAGCCTTGAATCTGCGCATTCCTTCATTTCTAGGCATAAAAGAGGTACGATCGAGCTCTCGAAAACGTCCAAAATTTCCACCTTAATTCTCCTACCAACACTGGCCTCTTTTATTTTATTTTTTTTGTTATTTTCGGGTAGATTTGGGAATGACCCAAAATTGGGTGATGACATCTGCAAGATTTGTTTTCAAGATTGATTCAATAATTGTTGAATCGGTGAGAAATTTAGGTTTGTTTGAATACGAACAGAAAATTGGAAGATGCAAATTGCAATTTCAGAAGCGTGAATTGAATCATTCGAGCTCTGATACCATGTTAAGATAGTGAATAATCATTGAAAAATATAGTAATTGAAAGGAAGAAGAAGATGATCTTGCAGGTTGTAGAAGGAAGAGAGAAGAGAGGGAAAAAGAGAATTTGAATTTGTATACTCTGTTATGTATATCTTCTTAGTCAAATACATGTGAGTAATAGTACCTATTTATAGTAGTCTATAACAGCTACCTATTCCATACAATACCACCCACATATCAGCAGTATATACATGCATCTAAGTATACCATACGTATACTCTAACAAAGTTGGATACTTGGTGATAACATAATTAGATATAAGCCGAAAGATTCAATTGATGTTGTCTACTCCTAGTTGATTTTTCACCACTTAACTATTTTTAGCTGAGGTACTAACTCACGTACAAAAATTATTTATATATATGGAATTATAAAAAGAACATAAATTATATAGGCAATGCATAATAAAAGTCTTAAATTAATTATAATGTTAAATCTTATGAACAAAAATGGCAATGGATAAGGGTGTAGGCTTGCTTTCTCTACGATTGCTTCAATCCAAAAAATCCAAGCCCTTCATCTTTTGAATTATTTCAGGTCTTAGAGATTCAGGCCCCGGTTGATATCTGGTTTTAGACTAATTAAAGCAATTTAGCCATCATCAGAAAGTGCTCCCGTAACGATTTTTCAAGTTTGGCAAACACCGATTTTGATGAGAAAAATGAAGCAAGAAAAGTCGGTCGAAGATGTTTGCTGAAAAATCAGTGTAATAATCTGAGTTGACAAATTTTGTTTGGAAAAAGAGGTGAATGAGCTTGAGATTAAAACCTTCAACGGAACGTTATTCAAAGATTTTTTGCACACCTATGTGTCCTAACCATTTATCGTGATTAATGCAATAATTATCGCTTTCTTTTTCGTTTTTATTTATCACGAATGCAAGTAATTGTCAATAATAATCAATTACCAGTTATAAATAATTAAGGAATGCTTTGAAGATATATCGATACATGTGAGAGAAATTGATAGCTCTTCAAGAAGAGGAGAGGAGACTCACCTACCAAATGTTGAAAGCTAACTTAGTTTACAACTTGATTTTCTTATTAAGTTACCAAATTTTTTAATAAGACCACTCCACTAATAGCACACAACATGGAAAACCATGCAATTTCCTATCAATATCAAGAATTCTATAAATACCTCATCAAGCCTCTCCTTTCATCAATCCATCCATATCAATAACCCTCTCATCCTCGCCTCCTTCAACAGTTCAATCTTTCCTGAGCCATAGTATCTTGCTTGCGCAGATTTTATAATACACACAACATGAAGCTCCTTAAGCTACTCTTTCTACTTGCTATGCTCATTTCTCTTTTAGCCATTACCACCCTTTTTGCCACACCAACTCAAGATGTTTCAATCCATTATGGAGACTCTGACCTTCCTCAGCAAACAACTTCATCTCTGAGAGGGACGAGCCGCTTTCTAGCCCAGACTCGGACTTTCATGACATGTGACAAGAACCCTAGGGTTTGTCGAGCTCAGGGAATGTCATGACCCGATTCCCGGATCCGTGACCGGCACATAGGCATGGTCCCCCTCCAAGGTTCCACACCTATGCGAACCCAAACTCACACACAAACTTATCATTCATATTCAGAGTTCAACGCAGCGGACATAACAAATTAAACTTTATAACATAATTCGATTGTCTTTGTACAAGAGTTGATTACATATTGTTATAATTGTGGAGCACTAACTAGACATATGAACAAAAGTATCAATTACAACCAAAATAGCAGGTTCCAAGAGTAGGACAAAAATGACCTGCTAGCAAGCTACGACCCTGAAAATAATGAATAATGAGGGAGTGAGTTCAACAACTCAGTGAGTAGATAATATCCAATATACACATACGAGATAATATAGCAAAGAGAAGTATAATATCAAATCGGCTCAAGGTTCTTACAACAAACTTCTCAAATAGGTCATAACAAGAATGTATAGGTAAAGCTCGTCAGAAAATCAGAATGCAGTGAGCATGAGGCTCCGTACTGTGGGATGATCAGTCCACACAGGTTGGTGACTCCCCCGACCAACTAGGGTTTCAGATACGATGTGCACAAAGGCTAACACTACCCTGTTAGCATGGGTATTCTGACTGGCATACCATAGGTATATCTGATATTCAAACAAACATATTCATATCTCAAGGCTCAACTCATGATATCAATCAAATGAGGAGCTATCAATTCACAAACAGATATGGGCTCATATCAAGAACGGATATTCAACAAATGATTATGCTGTATCGTATCAAGAATATAATCAAGGTATATATTATCAAAAAGCATAATCCAATTCATACTAGCAAATTCAAATATTTATACTATTTCTCATGCATATTAAATATTATCCACTCACCGGACTCAAAAGCAGACAAGTTCCAAAAGCAGAATGTTGATGAAACTTTACTGATGTCCCGCGGGTAGAATATCGGGATTATCTGAATATATAAAAGAAGATATACCCAAAAATGACTCAAAAGAAGTAAAATACCTTTAATAACATATCTAAGAGTTCAAATCATAATCCTATGTATTTTTGAATCAAACTATCCATTTCTTCGCAAAAACCTAAAACAAAGGTTTCTTCCGAAATCAAATTCCAAAATACACAATTCATAAAATTGATATTAATCCATCAAATGAGCTTCAAGTATCCATCAAACCAATCTGAAATACTAATATTTCTCTTAGGGACCATTCTGAAATTTTCTTATATTTTTGGGGTCAAATTGTAATTTTATCAAATTGAAGGACTAAATTGAACACTTCATAAATTCATAGCTATCCTAAAATATTGTCCATAATTCATCCTCAATTCTGTCCAGAATCTCCAATTTCACCCCAGGGACCAAACTGTAATTTTCCAAAGTTCGGGGACTAAACTGTAATTTTCACCAAAAGGACCAAAATGAATTTTTGTCATCTTCAACCTCAACCCAGAATTTCCAGCAAGGGATTTTCGAAATTTATCAACATTATTCACCATTTTTCTCAATATTTTCTTAAACCAAACATCTCAAAACTTCAAAATCATCTACAATCAAACTAATTAAACTATTACCCAACACATTCAACCCTTAACATCTCTCTTAATTCATCAATCAAACCCAAATAAAATTCTCAAACCCTAACAATCAATACAAGCAAAAATCATAACTAATAACCACATTTATACATATTAAAACACGCACATTACCTTAACAACTTATTTCTCCTTCTTCTTTTCTCCTCCTCTTCTCTTTCCCTCTTTTCTCTTCTTCTTCTTCTTTCTTTCTTCCTCTCTTCCCGATTCTCTCTCTCAAATTTCAGATTACTTCTCTTTTTCCTTTTCTTTCCTTTTCTTTTCTATTTATATTTACTAGCTTGTACAATTACTACAACACCTTTAACCTAATTCTAAGCCACTAAGAGCATTCATGTATTTTCCTTATTAAAAATTTCAAAACACTACAGGGAAGCCGCGGTCTAGATTGCTGCAAGAAGATGTGTGTGAATAAAACGACATACAGGTTTAACTGTGGGAAGTGTGGTAAAAAGTGTAAGTACACAGAGATTTGCTGCGGAGGTCAATGTGTGAATCCAATGTATAGCAAGAAGCATTGTGGAGGCTGCAACAACAAGTGCAAGAAAGGCAAACCATCGTCCAATCATAAGGTTTGCCATGATGTAAGAAGGGACATACCTTTAAGTCTTGATTTGTTGATGTGAGTTGTTCTTAATAAAGTTTATGTTTTATTCTATTTCTTTTTTCTAGTTTTGGTAAACTTGTTTTTACATCCGATTATTAATTTTAAACTCAAATTGTGTTTGGATTCAGATTACGAATTACTTACTCTAATAGTAGAATATTGATTTCAATTAAATGAGTAAACACACAAGTCAAGCAATAGGTTGAATTTATAAGAGAGAAACTAACTATTTTTTATAGCATTAACATTTACACCCATGCACATGCACAAATATATGAATGAAAAAAATTAAGCCTCAAAATAAGCAATGAATTCACAACTATGGAGGAAGGAGATTTCCAATTAAGTAGGTGAATATTTCCTTATGTAAAAACAAAATAATAAAAAAAAAAAACTCTTTGGGTCAACGAAGGCAAAAAAATCTAGATTTTTGAGAAATTAGAGAAAATATTTACTTAAATAATTGAACTCTCAATTTCATTCTTGATTTTTAATTCAAAGTCTTACCTCTAAGAGATCCCAGTAATATTTCTTTCTTTACTAGAAACAATGTTGCATCTCTGGAATAGAATACATCAAATCTCATCAGTATGGTATTTTATACGGTATTGATTAATAGTTCCAGCTGAAATATATATATATATATATATATATATATATATATATATATATATATATATATATATATATATATAGTCCAAACACAAGGAGAAAAATGTCTACCCTCTATTTTATCCTTATTTGTCTCTCCATTGTTTTGAGTTTCAAGTTTAGAATTTAGTGATAGATCCATCCGTGGGCTAATTATCCGTGGATTGATCCAGTGTAGTATAGAATTGGGCCAAGATCCAATAAGAAAATTAAATGAAATAAACCATTGGCAATGTTGAGCTAAAGGCTGAAGATGATAATCAAGTTTTATAGTAATTAAATTAGAGAAAGAGGTAAATGAGCTCCAAATTAAAGATATAATAATACATCTATCGTTAAACATTACCATTTGCACACAAATTTCGAACATTTTTTGCATGGTCGTAATAAAATTTGTTCTTTCCAACAAACAAGTAAGGAATAAGAAAATGATGGCAACGCTTCCGTGAACAGATCTTAGAGGAAGAATCAGACGCCATGTCATGTTATGATTTGGACCATGAATTTATGTTTTTTAATCATGTACTTAAGCAATTAATTTTGATTTTATTTTTTTATTTTGGTTTCTAATTCTTAGATATTTTTTCAATTTAGTTTTAAATTTCCTCCCATCAAGTTAGGGAGAAAAGATGATAAAAGAAATAAATGAGATGAATTAGCATACTAGGTTAGTGCATTTTAATGGAAATAAATGGGTTGAGCTATAAATTTAGCATATTAGCCGGGTTGACTAAAATCTATTTAATATGATGTCATTTTATTATTTCAATTCCTTAATAAATGGGTTCATTGTTCCACAGTTGATCAGCCTAATTAGGTTAGGCAAAGATTACAACACCAACTAACTAAATAATCTTTAGGAGCTAGATTGGGTTTTGAATGGGGTGATCGGGTCACATTTGGAACAAATTTGTTTATATCGGCTACGTGAAAGAAATTGATGGATAGTAATAAAGAGGAGACTGACCTAATTTTACACAAATTTTCATTAAAGGCCTAACTTGGTTCAGCTTGAGTTTGATAAGAGCTCTCATGGCCGTTGGATAAGACCACCCCACTAAAAGCACACAACTTGAGAAACCATGCAATTTCCCATAATTAAAGAGAAGGTCATTTACTTTCATTTCTTCTCTATAAATTCCTCCATAATTTTCTCTCCTTCTATCCTTCTCCATAATTATATTAGTGTTTTAATTGTAATATTAACAATTTGCTTCCAAATCATTATATACAACCTAACCAAAAGAAAATTGAGAAAAATAATGAAGTCCTTTCATGGAATGTGCTACATTATAGGAAATACGAGTCATTAGCCCGCACTTTGTCGCAGTGAGAATTTTTTTTTTGCCTCTTTTTAACATATGTAAGTTTTATTTTGTATTTTGGTTTTTAATATTTTATTTTTTGGTTTAGTTTCGATCTCTTTATTTCTTTGTTCCTTCTAGGATAGTTTTTAATTTTTTGTTTGTATTTATATATCTATACTCTTAGTTTTGACTTTTAATTTTTATTGTTATTTATCTCGGTATTAAATGCTGTTTGCGTTAAAAAACACAATAAGTTTAGCTTTGATGACGTAAAATGAGAGTGAAACTCTATGCATGTAGTGATTTGTTATCTTTGTGTTGTTTTTCATCTGTTTTGTTTATGTGTGACTTTGTATATTTTTAATTTAAATTATTTTTTATTTCAAAAGAAATTAAATTATTTTTTATTTTTTCATATTCATTCTTCATATTATTATATTAAAAATATTTTAGAACACTTAGATTAAATTAATTTGAGATTTAAAAAAAAAAACTTAGTTCATTTTTTGATATATTTTAAGGTGTTAATATTAAACAAATATCACAATATATAATTAGCCTAATATATTTTTAAGAAAAAAAAACCTTAAAAATAATCATTATCATTGTTATAAATGTCTTATCTATAATAAAATAAATATATAAAAAAAACTAAATAATCAAAAGTTTAATAGGTTGATTATTTCACTTAGATGTATAGCATCATAAAAAAAAATCTTGGATCATGAACAGAAGTTCAACTGACTACCGTCACTTATCCCGCCATCGTGGAATGCCACGCGCACCACCATGAGGTGGAGGACATGGCGCCATATCCGGTGAGACACCAAATGGATATTTTTAACCACCGTATGACGCCACACGCGTCACCGGCAGGGGCGCCAGAAAAAAAACATTGAGGCGTCCGGACGACGCACCAACAATGTCCATAAGTAAAAAACAATAAAAAATATGGTAAATTACATAAATACTCTGCATCCAACTCTTGTATTATGTCTTTTATGATGACATATCTATATTTATATATTTTTGAAACATGTGAAATTCCAGAAATATCCCAAAGACAATTCTTGTGTTCTGTCTTATTGGAGGGTAAAAGGGTTAGTTTGTTGTGCATAGAAAATGTGAAATTATTGTGACATCCCCGCAGACAATTCTTGATTTTTGTCTTATTTGAGAGTATTATGATTATTTTACAGTGCATAGAAATGTAAAAAATTGAAAATACTCCTGAGACTAAGGCTTAAAATACCATGCACAAAAGAGTAAAATAGTAATTTTACTATTATAATCCATAATAATCGATGTCTATTGCTATAGTAATTTCCAACAGTAAAACAATAATCTTTTTTTTTTTTGAAGTTTTATTAGAGTGTTTATATTGGAAAAGAAGTTAATTACTTTACTTCAAGATGTCGATAAATTCTAACTTGATTCTTCCTTCAGGATTTCAATGCCCATGAATTTCTGGAATTTACTTTCTAACTTTTTTCTTACTTCAAGATGTCGATATATACTAACCTCATTCTTCCTTCAGGATTTCAATGCCCATCAATTTCTGGAATTTATTTTTCTAACTTGTTTCATACTTCAGGATGTCAGTAGCCATCAACTTGTGGTATTTATTTTCTAACTTGTTTCTTACTTCAGCATGTCAATGCCCATGAATTTCTGCAATTTATTTTCCTTGTTTCGTCCTTCAGGATGTCAACAGCCATCAACCTGCGGTATTTATTTTTTAACTTGTTTCTTACTTCAGCATGTCAATCGCCATCAACTTCTGGAATATATTTTTCTAACTTGTTTCGTACTTCAGGATGTCAATAGCCGTCAACTCCTGGCACCAAGATTTTCGATGCATAGCTGGTCATGCCTAGACATTCCCACTTTCTGCTTCCAATTTGGTTCAAAAGCCATTAATTAGCCATGGAAAATTCAGAGCGCATTTGTCGGGCAGTGACTTATGTCCGTGGAAATTACAATTCTTCAACACGTCTAAAAATCCCAGTGTGCTTTGCATTTCACTTCAACAATTAAATAAAAATCCATGTCAACATCCAAGTCTTGCAGATACAACCAAAAAAGTCCTCCAGCGGAAACGTTCCGTACCATACGGACAGTATATAATTGGTGTGCTGTCGATCTTGAACTATCCACATTAATCCTGAAGCTTTTCCCCCCCTCATTCGTTCAGATCCTTGAAAAGTTTTATCTTTGCTGGACTCGAAATGGCTGCTGGGAAATATCAAGAGTCCTCCTCTTCACGATTTTCTAACTGTAAATATCAAGTGTTCTTGAGTTTTAGAGGTAATGACACCGGCAAGAACTTTACCGATCACCTCTACACGGCCCTAGTCCAAGCAGGGATTCACACATTTAGAGATGATGATGAGATTCAGAGAGGACACAATATAGAGTTGGAGATCCAGAAAGCAATACAGCAATCAAAAATATCGATAATCGTGTTCTCCAAAGACTATGCTTGTTCGAGATGGTGCCTCGATGACCTTGTGATGATCATGGAACGTAAGAGGACTGCTAACTCCATGGTGTTGCCCATATTCTATGATGTGGATCCATCCCAAGTAAGTAACAAAACAGGGACCTTCGCTGACGCATTTGTCGAGCATGAAAAGCGCTTCAAGGGGGAGATGGAGCGGGTGAATGGGTGGAGGATTGCTTTGAAGGAAGTTGCAGATTTGGGAGGAATGGTTTTAGGAGATGGGTAAGCTGTGTATTTCTTAATGCAACTACACATGGCATAAGACTAGAATGCTGGTTGTGAACTATTTTTCGGAGAACATTTAAGAAAAACAAAATAAAAGACTTCTGATTTCTTCTTTGTTACATGATTTTTTTTACCCCCAAATTTAACTACCTGCTTTAATTTCTTAGCTAAATACTGTTTATTTCTGTTCCTTACTAATTATCGTACATTGTATTTTACTTTCTGATGTAGGTACGAGGCACAGTTTGTCCAATCTATTGTGGAGAAGGTCTCAAAGAATTTGGATCGAAAAGTATTCCATGTCCCCCTTCATTTCGTTGGAAGACATTCTCTAATACATTATATCAACTCATGGTTGCAAGATAGGTCCCATGGTGCATCCATTGCTTTGCTCTACGGAATTGGTGGAGTTGGAAAGACAGCCATAGCGAAGAGTGTTTACAACCAGAGCTTCTATAAATTTGAAGGAAAGAGCTTTCTATCAAATTTTAGAGAAAGGTCAAAAGAATTCAAGGGTATGGTTTGCCTACAGAGGCAGCTTCTTTCCGACATCCTAAAAAAGACTGTTGATGAGATAAACGATGTTGATGAAGGAATTCTGAAGATTAAGGATGCATTATGCTGCAGAAGAACTCTTATTGTTCTTGATGATGTGGACGAAAGGGGGCAGTTCAATGCAATCGTAGGCATGCAAAATTGGCTCTGTGAAGGAAGTAAAATCATTGTAACAACCAGAAATAAGAGTCTGATTTCAGCTAACAGTGATTTTGAATGGGTCAAGTGCAAAGTTGAGCCTCTAGATAACGTAAAATCACTTGAGCTTTTCAGTTGGCATGCCTTTGGACAAGCCTACCCTGTTGAAGGTTTTGTAGAGGACTCTTGGAGAATAGTTCATCATTGTAATGGCCTTCCATTGGCCCTTCGAGTTATTGGTTCTTCATTATCTGGTAAGAGTAGAGAAGTGTGGGAGAGTGCATTACAAGAAATGGAAGTGATTCCAAATTGTGAAGTTCAAAAGGTTCTTCGAATAAGTTACGACTCTCTTGATGATGATTACCAGAAAAACTTATTCCTTGATATGGCTTGTTTCTTCAATGGGATGGATTACAATTATGCTGTTAAGATACTAGATGGGCTCGGTGTAGGTGCAAGATTCAGGATTGACAATCTCATCGATAGATGTCTGGTAGAAATTGTTGAAATCACCCATGATAAGAGATTGTGGATGCATCAACTCGTAAGAGATATGGGAAGGGAAATCGCTCGCCAGGAATCACCCAAGTGTCAAAGAATTTGGCATCACATGGAAGCTTTAACAGTTTTGAAAGAAACAAGCGTAAGTACCTCATTTTGTTTTCTTATTTGCATGGTGTATATATGGCTTTTAGTATATATGTTGAAAGAAACAACTGTAAGTACCTCATTTTGTTTATTCTTTTACTTTCTTTTCTCATGTAATTTTAATACTTTTGAAGCAGGATGCTGAAAAATTGCGTGGCCTTACCCTTGATATGCGTGCATTAATGGAAGATAATTTTACCGAAGTTATCTGTGGTGATTCAATGGTTCACGACAAGCATAACTTCTTTCAACGTTATCGTCTTCCTGCGTTTCCATCTCGGGAATGGCTTTCTGACCTTTTTTTTGGGGAACAATTACAGATCAGTCAGGCAAGTTTGTTACCCATTCTTAGCACGGATGCTTTGAGAAATATGCGGAATGTAAAATTTCTCCAACTAAATTACATGAAGTTCTATGGAAGTTATGAACACTTCCCTAAGAATCTTATATGGTTATGTTGGCATGGATTCTCTTTAAGATCCTTACCGAAGCACTTATGCTTGGAAAAGGTTGTGGTTCTTGATCTATCCAGAAGCTGTCTAGTTGATGCTTGGAAAGGCAAACTGGTATGTTTCTAGTCTCTCTCCATGCTATCTTTCTCATTTTCAGTTGATAACAACTAAATTCGAGTGTTTTTGCAGTCCCTTCCAAAATTGAAAATACTTGATCTGCGTCACTCACATGGCCTCATTAGAACCCCAGACTTGTCAGGTATCCCACGACTCGAAAATCTAATACTTGAAGACTGCATCCATTTGGTTCAGATTCATGAATCTATTGGGGATTTACGTTGTCTCGTGATGTTAAATCTGAAGAATTGTAAGAGTCTCGTGGAGCTTCCAGAAGAAGTGAGTGGCTTGAATTCACTTCAAGAGCTTTATTTAAATGGCTGTTCGAATCTTGAAAGCTTGAATTTTGAGCTAGAGAATCATCAGGGACACAGGTTGCTTCAAAGTGATGCCTGTGCTGCTAGTACACCATCCATAATCACATCTTTGTCGTTGAAGCTATTGTTTCCTTCTAGGTTTTCAGCAAGAAAAGCTCCCAGATTTACACTGCCACACTCCTTGACAAGACTAGATTTAAGTGAAACTCCAATTCGTTTTCTTCCAGAAAGCATTAAGGACCTCAGTCCACTCGTAGCCCTGACTTTAAGAAATTGCAAAATGCTTCAGACACTCCCAGAGCTTCCATCCAATTTGTCCTCGTTAGATGTGTCTAGTAGTTACTCACTGCAAAATGTTCCAAATCTGATCCCTTGGACTGTAGTATATGATTGTGATCAATTAGCTGACATCCAAGATTGGATGAAGCTAGAATTAATCCAAAAGGCCGACTCACACATGTTCAGAATATTGGAATCGGTGAACGCTCAAATACAGCCACGTGTATTTCAGGTCCTCCCACACCCAATTTACTGTATTTCAAATCTACATTTGTGTACTTCTCCTGGAATATTTTTCCTTTGCTCATTTTATCATCGACTTCGTTTTGATGGTACAGGCAACAGTTGTTAAGGGCGTGTTCAACGTTGTCCTATCAGATGAAGATGGGATGTGTAAGTTTTACGAGGAGGAAGAAGAGGAGTGGATAATTCAGAAAGAGTTCGTTGGCCACCTCTCATTCCAAATAGCCTCACCTGCGGCGCACCGGATATGTGCCTTCAATCTATTCACAAGGTTTTGCACCACGCCGGAAACCCTTCTCTGTGGTTCTGTTTATCTCGAAATCAGAAACAATACCAGTGGTCGATCCTTGTTCTGTCTCGCCTCTTTCTTTCCTAAAGGTTACAAGCATGGGAATGCTGTAATCCAATCGCTAAGCCACTTGAAATTAGGGGGCGATGATCCTACATTTGATGATGGGGATGACGTGAGTATCTCTGTGCTTCCACTTGATCCAACTATTCAAATATTGACGGTTGGTATCCTATGTTTGCATGAAGAGGACGGAAATGGTGATGACGATAAAATCCAATCAAATAATAAAGTTGTCACGTCCCAATGTAGTAGTTCATCAAACAGGGAAGTTATCGCCACTCACAACAGTAGCGATGATGATGGTGATGCACATCTAGCCAATGTAGAAATAGCTTCTCGTATTTTTAGGAAGTATTCCTGTGCTGCACACTATAATCCTGGCAACTTGGAAGTATGTTCGTGGTTATTTGAAAAGAAAGGTGAGAGGGTATATATGATTTATTATATTTTAAAGCAATTAGATATTCAAGGCTTCCTAACAAACTTCAGGTCATCATCTAGTCTTTCCTTTCCATGAGCTGAGCTCCAAAAGAAATTATATATTAGCCTTTTTCAGAGATGAGTTTTTTATCTTTCATTTTTTGTCTTCTCATTTGACATTGATGAGTTCTGTGCTTATTTTTCTTGACAGGGATAATGGGAAAAAAGGGGAGGCGTCTTTCCTTTCCTGCATGGTTGACTTTGCTGTAAGTGATAGGGGTTGATTCTTTCGAAATGCGGAGGAGATCAGTGAGCAACAGGTTCTCTGATCATGACACATTTGTCTTCACTCAGGTCTGTATTTTTCTGGGTCGTCTTCTCTTTTTCTTTTCTTTTTTGGCATTTCAACTTATTTTCAAAGCTTTTTTAGGATTATTATATAATGAGATATTCTTTTGGATGAGATTATATTAGCTTGGTATTAGAAATATGATTTTAATAAGATAAAGTCTTTGAAATATAAGGTGTGTCTACCACCTTCCAATCACTACATTTTCTTTCATGGGATAAAAAATTAATAGGATGGATATTAATAACATGGAAACAATATAAGTAAATTACTCCATAGTCCATATAGTAGTACATGGTAATGATGAACTCATGGTAGTGCTTGACTGGAAAAAAGTAATTTGGCTCAGTGGAGCTTTAATAATTTATTTTCCATGGTGGTTTAGCCACGAGGTTTTTGTTTTTTCCGAGAATTAGACTTCTTCCCTGTTATTGTCTACTAGTGTGTTGTCTTTTTATATGCTGTGATAGTTCATTATTTGTCCTCTATTTTTTCAGGTCTGGTAGCTGCAGTTCTTCTTGCTTGATTTAGAGAGGGCCTGCTGGATTAGTTTCTGTATTTTTCGCATCTAGGCATTGTTCGCTGTGTTTTCCCTGCAATGTTTGTTTAAATTCTGGAGATAGCTCTTTTGTAAAATTTATAATAAATATTTCAAGAGACTATCCCGTATTGGTAAAACACATGATAAATTTGTAACCATTAAAAATTTATTTTTAACGGTTACAAATATAAGTTCTACCATAATTTAATTTTATAACGGACATATTTTAAACCATAATTTAATTTTATAACTGACATATTTTAAATTATTGTAACTGTTATTTTTAATTTAATAATTAAAATAAATATGACCGTTACACAGAATCCAAAAACTACTTTTCTTCTTCTTCTCATTTGCTGGACTCCTCTTATTTCTAAGTTGTTTTGTGTTCCTTTTTTTATTTGAGGAAGAGCTTGTTGAATCTTGAAAAATACCTTATTGTTGAAGAAATATCTTTAAAGACAATGCACAAGCACGCCTCAAGTTTTTTGTTTATGTTTCCTTGTATCTCATTATTTACACAACAGGTTCGTGTTTATGTGGATTTATGGGTATAGTTCCAATACTTGTTGTGTGAAGATTTCTTCATCTCCGGCAAGTTAGATAATTTGAGGGTTTCGAGCTCCATATAGTTTGTGCTTCATGAGAATGTTTGAAGCATGGTCGAAGGAAAATTCTCCACTTGCTGAGTTGCCTAATTCTTCTCCTGTTGGTTTTTTCTCCTCTATCTATGCGTTTGGAATTGTGCTGTAACTTCTGAGGAAGAGTTCAATTTCTATCGCAAATAAAAGTGCATATAGGCATTTCACCTTTCTATGGTTATTTTTGTATCATTTTTAGCCACTGGAATGGTTTGGATGATTCTTTTTTCTAGCACACAGTGTGGCTTTCTTGGTTATCATCATATGTGCTTTTCTCACTTTCTACTTACTCTTCTGCTACTCTGTACTAAATTTCACAGGGCATCAACCATATATACTATGAGACCGAGTACCGAACAGAATGGTGCCAGACTAACTCAACATTCGTTCCTTGTTTTCTATTTGCACGGAAGTTCTCGCGAGGAGCTGCCATGCGCCTATTGAGTGAGGGCATTGCTGGTCCATTTGATGCCTCTTCCATACTAGCCAGGTCCGTCCCTGATTAGGAGCAGTGACATTTCTCTCAGTACTCTTAGCCCTCAACCTACACTCTTCACATACAGTCGCCGCAGCTAGAGCACACTTACAGATAAACACATGGTTCTATACATAGGTTAGATATCCATACAATAGTTGAAGAATTATGTATTATTTGCTGCTGCTGAATAATTCTCAAGGAAATGAGTTAGAAGATAACATTTTAAGGTTTGATCCTATCAGTAAGGTCACTTAGCATTCTGATCTTTACATGGCTTACAAAGGTTGGAAACTAATCCTTGTTCTGTCTGCGCAGTGTTGCTGTTGTAGAAAGAGAATTTTGTTTTATTACTTGAATAATTGACATACTACTTTATAAGAGATTATTTGACAATGACTTGAATCATCACATTTATTTAGTTTTTCCAATCTTGTTAATGACTTCTGTATCGTGTTAATATATTTTGCTATGAGTTAATTAATATCCAAACATTATGAAAGATGACTGATGATACAATAATATAAAAGCTTAAGAAAGCTTTCATTATACTACCAGATCTCAGATTGTCCAAATCAACCTATCATTCCTCTCACATTATAACCTATCATTGTTCTATTGCCCCTCGACCTTTCTTCTCAAAATACCACCAAGTCACTTCCATGGTATCAGAATTAACAAGTAAAGGACTAATAATTTCTAAAAATATAAGAAGCTATTTCTGCTTTGGCTCCATGTAAATCATCATCATCATCGCTATTCCTGTGGGTTGTGATACCTTCACCGTCTGATGAGCTGCTGTGGGATGTGATGACTTCATTATTTGATTGGATATTATCATCCTTCCTTCCTCTTCGTCCTCCTTACAAAACCACCTTAATATCTCATCTTCATCGTACAGGAGAACGTTGTATATGCTGTGCTTAAATTGTATCTGTTCCATCAAAGTAGACGTAATAAAATGAGCCAAGGAGAATTGTTATAGATATACAACGAAAACGTAGAGCTGAAATACAATGAAATGGGAGAGGCAGAACCTCAAATTTAGCTGCATTTGAACAATGAACATTTCCATTATTCTGAAAACGTGTGAGTCAGCCTTTTGGATTAATTCTAGCTTAATCCAATCTTGTAACTGAACTAATTGATCACAGCCACTTGCAAAAATCAAAGGGATTGATTTTTTTGGGAGTGTTGTTGAGATTGTTTTTGAAAATGCTTTTCGTTCAAATATATATCAAAATGATATTTTTTATTTTTTTAAAATTATTTTTAACATCAACATACAAATGATCAAAACTGGTCATCTTTATCGACTAAATTTAACTGTGATCAAAACTCATCTTCACTCCTTCAGAATTACCTAATCTATTCTAAGTTTTGATTAGCGTGAGACCTCTTGATGCCTTCTCTCCATCCTCTCTCGCGAGCCCTAAGCTCCCATATTGCAGTAAGTTTCCTCTGTTCTTCCACGACGTCTTCAGCCTTTTCCCTCGCCTCCTCGCAGCTATCCATTCCAAAATTGCATTTCTCTGCCTCTTTCTGATACTGGGATGTCATTCTCTTAGCCTCCAACAGCGCCAAGTCCGCACGTTGCTGTTTTTTCTGAGCTTCTTCTTCACTTAACCTCAGTTCATCTTTCAACATGTTTGTTGAACTTTGTTCCATCTCACGGCTCAGATCTGGATCATGCTTCATACAATCTAAAAAGGTAGAGTGTTAAATAATAATATAAATTATATTTTGGGGTCTCATCTAATAGCTTAAGTTTTTAGATAAGATATGTATCAGAGCTTTGTTGACTCAGCGATCATGATTTTGAATCTCACCACCCCCATTCTATTTGATAAAAACTAAGCACAAGGTAATATGGATCTGTGCAAGTTTCAAGCCCAAATAGTTTTTACTTGAGGGAGTGTGTTAGAGAATAATATAAATCATATTCTAGAGTTTCACCTAATAGCTTAAACTTTTATGTGAGATGATTTCTTAACACAAAGTTCATGAAACAGTATAACCTACTATAGATCACATCATTTAGCAAGCAGAATCACATTCACCATCTTTCTTCGCATAACAAAAACATCACTACTATTAATTTTTCAGAAACTAAGCACGGATTCGATTAGTCATTCGTGTGCACACGAAACATGTTACCATTGACACCCTAACAAGCCTTACTGATGTCTGAAGATGCCAGAACATCATGTTCTTCTGCATAAAAGACAGGGATTTTTTTATTAGTTTTAATGTTATTCTATTATATGGATAGGGATGAAGGAGCAGTTAGCAATGTGATATCAAAATATCCTTTCGGTTTATTCCTTCATGAACTTCTTCTTTGGTACTTCAAATTCTTAGCAGGTAATAGCCTGAAATCTAGACTGCTAAAGCATCCCGGAATACATATCATTAATCAACACACAAAATGAATCTGAGTTTCAATAGCACTAACAACATGTATTGCCATGAAATCGTGGGGTGTTCTGTCTAATAATCGGACTTTTGCTCCAATTCCAATTGGACTAAGGAGAAGATAAACTACCTGTAAAGGATCTGCTGCTCAATCCTGAAAGGAAACAGACAGGAAAACCATATCAGCACGGAGAACAACATTAGAGGTGAAAGTTATCCTTGCATCACTAAGAGAAAACTAAACAAAATAAGCATAACAAGCAGGTGATCTAAAGAAAATTAATGTTTCACATGACATGGGGTTTTAACAAGGATATGGCCAAAAACTCCTAACATACTCCAGATTCATGTTTTGAAATTGTTTCAGCAAGTTTACATATATAAACACCAGTTGAGCCTCGGAGTATTTAAATTGTATCATCAGATCAGAAAACTCAGACCCTACTGATCAGCACGTCAAAAACTAGGATAAAACTTAAACTCCATTCTTCTTCCAATTGAAAAAATTCTTAAAATATGAGTCATCCATACATAACTTTCACACCTAAATGAGCAAACTTTATGCCTATGACCACATAATCAAACACAAAGAGCATCACTTTAGGTGGTAAAATCAAGGCCCCGCCACAAATTTTTACCCCTTTTCACCCCAAGAAAATCCAAACACAAACTAAAAAAATATTGCAACATACAAGACTCATCAATTAAAAACCAAAAAGAAAAAAAAAGAACTCACATTCAACAAGGATCAAACTCAAACAAAAAAGGGTAACAAAGAACAGAATCAAACAACAGGCACATCCATGCATTATATATTTACATACCATCAAGGAGGGAGAGAAGTTGCAGAGAAGAGCAATCACAGGAACAAGGAGGGCAACGAGGAGTAGAAGAACGAATATTGGCCGTTAATAATTCAGAAAGACGCCAGTATAAAGGTGGGCCAACAATGTAACCAACAAGGCAAACTCCCATGATCACCACCACCACCTTTAATGCTGTCTTTTTCTCAGGGCCTCCGAGCCTGTTGTCGTAGTACTCGTTGTTCATTGTGCTCTGTTTTTCTTTCTTCCCTCCTTACTTTGACAAAAAAAAAGCGTCAATTTGAGGCAGTGAAGTAAATGTTAGCTATGTAATACTTATCACCTGCTAACTGCTTTCTGTTCAATAATGATCAAGTAGATTTTTTTTTTTTTGTTAATTATCTGAATTTTTGGACTTTATTTTTCCATGATGTTAAAATTCTCTAGGAAACAATGTGGTGGCGCCAAGCAAGGAACTTAAGCAGTGGTTTCCTTTTAGTGGGTTCTTTTTCCTTGTTATCATCTCCAATTTGTATTTAAGTGGAATTGAAAGAGATAAATTTCATTTTAACACGAAAGCTGGACGTAAAAAATCCCACAAAAACGTTGAAGGGGAAAATTGAGTTTCGCAATATGTTTAAAAGTGGTTTTTAAAGTGCATTTACACTAAAAAAACATGAACTTTGACATTGCATTGTGAAATTAACCAAGGGAAAAACTTTTATTTATGATATATAGGTTGGGTTCACTCATTCATGTTAGTCACGGTTCCACAGGAAGATCTTGTTAGTCATACACGATCCCGCAGTGAGATTTGCTTAGAATAATGTCATGAAGATGGCTGGTTTTGAAGCTGAAGCTCTCCATCCAAGCTCAAAATTTTCAGCTGTGGAACATGTCTTCAGGAAAAAGAGAACTGAGCCCGAAAAGAAACAAACTCAGTGATCCTTGATAGAAACTGTCTTCAGGAAATTTGATCCTCATTATTTAAATTGTGATCCTTTTGGTCTTGAATCCTTTATTGAATAAATTTGTTTTTGGATTTCATCTCTTGACACTTTGTTTTTATATCAAATATGTTTCTCATTCCTTATGATTTAGTTTTATTTTCTTTCCGTGTCAAATTTGCTTCCCTTTCTATTTAAATCTACATTTTAAAATATTTTTTTAAATTTTTTTAAGTTTATCTGTAATTATTTTGGTTGGTTTAGATTTTTTTTTTTCAGTTTTCGTTTTACTTTGTGATCCAGCCTCATGATTTGTGTGATAAATTCTAAAGGTTGAATCGGGTTAATTTCAATCATTTTTAGTTATTTAAAAAAAAGTTCGTCTATTATCATTGAGTTCATTAGAAAATGTTTTCTTTATTTTTTCTTCTTGTTTTGAATTTTTTTCCCTTCAGTTAATTTTTTTTTTTATATTTAAGGTTTAACCCTCAATGTTTTGATTTATGATTTTGATTTTTATCCTTTTATCAATTATTGTTTTCAATATCATCCTTAAATAAATACTCTTGATTTTTTATTTTAAAAAAAATTAGTCTTTATTCTCTTGATTTTTATTTTTTATTTTCATTTTTTGTTTTCAATCTTCCCTTGAAGTCAAAATTTTAGTTTATCCTCTAATTGTTTTTTGAAATGAGATTTTTTTTAATTCTAATTGCTATTTTTTTTTTTATTTCATCATTTGACACTTTATTTATTGGGATTTTGATCTCCTTGGTTTTCTAGTTATTTCTAGGCTCTACATAAGAGTTAATCGAGGGTAATTATTAGATCACAAGTCAAGTAGTTTAGCTCAAGTTAGCCATGTTAACTAGATTTTCTTTTATATAAAACAATCAAAATGATATTATCTTTTTTTAAAGAAAAGTAGTTTAGCTCAAGTTAGCCATGTTAACTAGATTTTCTTTTATATAAAACAATCGAAATGATATTATCTTTTTTTAAAGAAAAAATTATAAGCAAGTTTCAATCTTGTTTTGACTAGATTTTCTCTAAGTTAACCAAAACATTGGTAAATCCAAGGTTTTTTTTACAACATTAAACTAGATTAGTTCTCCCTCAATTTCTTTGAAAGTCAGGCTGATATAAGACAAGAATCACTTAAGATACAAGTCAACCCATCGAGTTGAACCAAGTTTTTAAATAGTTTTTTTTCCAGATACGATGCTTTAAGTTTAGTCACGACCTAATGTCACGAGTTTGAAAAAATAATACGGATTGATGTCATTTTCTTTCCCAATTAAATCCTTCAAAATTGTTTATCTTTAAAAATGAACTTCATTATTTGTATAAAAAAAAATGTTCAATCAAATTATCCCTATCTCATGATATAGGTGAGAGGTTTATCCTGGTGACCCATGTCTTTTAAAAGTCTCTTTTTTTGTCCTTATCTCATATTCAATTCTTTTTAAAATTAAATGTTATGTGTGTATATAAAATTAAAAAAACTAAAAATGACAAAATATAAAATTTCGAGGAGTTCAGAAATGAAACTCTTTACAAGTTTGTATTCATATAAAATGATAAAATAACCTTATTTCACAAATATTATTTTTATTTGAAATCGATGATATTAGAAAAGAAATTATCTATATCTAATTATAAAAATTACTTAAATTATATAAGCGAAATATAATAAAAGCTTTATATCAATCACAATGTTAAATCTTATAAACAAAGATAATGGATAAGGGTTGAGGCTGGCCTTTTTCCACAATTGCTCCAATCCAAAAAAACAAAGCCCGTCATCTTTCGAATTATTTCAGGTTTTAGAGATTCAGGCCTCGTCTGATTTATGGTTTTAGACTAAAAGCAATTTAATTAGCCATAAATATATAGAAAGTGCTCCCATAACGGTTTTTCAAGTTTGTCAAACACGTAGGGTTTGCTTGAGAATATTG
Organism: Salix caprea; assembly: GCA_964035475.1. Classification (NCBI taxonomy): domain Eukaryota; kingdom Viridiplantae; phylum Streptophyta; class Magnoliopsida; order Malpighiales; family Salicaceae; genus Salix; species Salix caprea. Next base: position 16,890,203 of record OZ037749.1, read on the forward strand.
TTTTTTTAAACAATAAGATATATACATATCTCAATATTATATAGATATATTTATAGAATATAAACTTAATAGCCATCATAACAGGAGATTAATGCAACTATGTACTATAGCAAATGTGATGGATTCATGTTAGTCAACTACTATAACCAATTTATTTGCGAAAAATTGTTGTTTAGCTAAGTAATAATACTACTTGACTTGCCAGATTCAACTACCTAATTTTAAAAGCCTAACTTGGTTTACTTCTTGATTTAAAGTTGAATAAAAGCACACCAGTAATGGCACACAGCATGAAAAACCATGCAATGTTCTGTCAATGAGACTTGTGTTTTCCTAAAATCGAGAATTCTATAAATACCTCATCAAACCTCCTTTCTTCTCCATCATCAATCCATCCATACCAATAACCCTCTCAGCTTCGCCTCCTTCAGCAGTTCAATCTTTCCTGAGCCATACTATCCCGCTCGCGCAGAGTTTATTATACACACAAAATGAAGTTCCTCAAGCTATTCTTCCTACTTGCTATGCTCATTTCTCTTTTAGCCATTACTACTCTTTCTGCCACACCAACTCAAGATGTTTCATTCCCTGATCACTTCGATTACGAAGACAAGGCAAACTCTGACCTTCCTCGGCAAACAACTTCATCTCTGAGAGGGACGAGCCGCTTTCTAGCCCAGACTCGGGCTTTCATGACATGTGACAAGAACCCTAAGGTTTGTAGAGTTCAGGGAAGCCTCGGTCCAGATTGCTGCAAGAAGATGTGTGTGAATAAAACGACAGACAGGTTTAACTGTGGGAAGTGTGGTAAGAAGTGTAAGTACACAGAGATTTGCTGCGGAGGTCAATGTGTGAACCCAATGTATAGCAAGAAGCATTGTGGAGGCTGCAACAACAAGTGCAAGAAAGGGAATGCATGTCAGTATGGGATGTGTAGCTATGCATAGAAATGCAATGCATGGTGCCTTGCATGCATGCATGCGTGTTCTTATGTATTCGATATATATATGGGACCAAACGATTAGACATTTGTTTTAATTATGTTAATAACGAAATATTTTGTGTGAGGAATAAAGGCAAACCATCGTCCAATCATAAGGTTTGCCATGATGTAAGAAGGGACATACCTTCAAGTCTTGATTTGTTTTATGTGAATTGTTCTTAATAAAGTTTATCTTTACTCTGTTTCTTTTTCTAGTTTTTAGTAAACTTGTTTTTATTTCTTTCTTTATTAGAAACAATGTTACTACCAATTATTGTTTTGGCATCTCTGGAATAGAATGCATCAAATCTCATCAGCGGGACATGGCAAAAGGCAAGTTCTAGCGAAGTGCATTAATGGTGCTATTTTATACGGTATTGATTAATAGTTCCAGCCGAAATATATATATATATATATATATATATATATACAAGGAGAAAAAATGTCTACCCTCCTTTATTTTATCTTTACTAGCTATCTTGCCCGCGCGTTGCCGCGGGCATTCTTATGTATATAATTTAACATAATTAAATCAACAACGATAAATTTATATGATATAACTAAATAAAAGTTATATATTAGGAGATAAAATGTAAAAAATTTTAAGTACAGTTTATTGCGCAAGCATAGATTACATATTTTAGAATATAGATATTACGTCATGAAAGATCACAAAAGAGCGCGAACTAACATTTAAAAAAAAGAGTAAAATATTTTAATAAGAAAAAAAAACATTAATCACAAAAATCATCGTTATTATTGTGCAGATAGTAAAATTATAAAAATCATTTAATACAAAGAGCAAATTAAAAAAAATAAAGGGAAAAAGGAAGCAATATTAATTTAAAATACTATAACAATAGCAACATCGGAGTCTTAAAATCTAAACTTATTATTGTTGTTACTATTAAAACAATAAAAATTATCAAATTATACCGAGGAAAAAAAAGAAAAAGCATGAACAAAATAGGAAGCAAGAAAAACAATTAAAATATTGTTATTATTATTATTATTATTATTATTATTATTATTATTATTATTATTATTATTATTATTATTATTATTATTATTATTATTATGAAAGAATAAATAAATGAATGAATTAAGATTAAAGAAAAAATATAAATTGTTAACAGACCTGTAATAATTAAATAACCAAAATAAATGGTTAATTTTTTGTTGACAAAAAGACAGAAACATCAATTGAAAATCCATCCTGATGTTATTTTTATTATTATCGCTATAACATCTAAAATTCTTATCAACATTACTATTAAAATAATTAAATTGCACAGGGAAATCATAAAAAAAAAGGAAAAGAGTTTTCATAAAAAAACAATAAAAAACCAATAACCAAAATTATCATTAGTATTGCGTAAATACCGAGATCATAAAAATAATCTAATCTAATGAAGGAAAAAAAACCAAAGGAAGAAAAAAGAACAAAGGGAAAAAGGGAGCAATATTAATTCTAAAATGATAACCAATATAAAATAAAATTTCAGGATTGAACCGATTAGGGAAAACATCAAAGGGAAAAAAATAGCAAATAAAAATCAAAGCATAGATGCATAAATACGAATTAAAAATAAGCATTGTCTAAGAGTTAAAAGAAGACACTAAATGAATTAAAAAAAAAACCCTTCAATAATTAAATAACAGAAATAAATAATCAATTCCCTATCAACAAAAAGTTGAAAAAATAAATTGAAAATCAATCTTTATGTTATTGTCATTATCGTGACTATAACAGTTAAAATTCTTATTAACGTTACCGTCAAAAACAATCAAAACAATTAAATTGCACAAAAAAATCATTAAAAAAAAGCAAAAGATTTAAAAAAAACAAATAAAAAATAATCGCTGAAATTATCTATATCATTGTGTAAATAGTAAAATCATAAAAATCATCTAATCCAAAGAACAAATAAAAAAAAAAGGAATAAAGGGAAAAAATATGCAATATTTATTTTCAAATGAATACCAACATAAATTGAAATTTAAGGATTGAACCGATTAAAAATAAAATAAAATTAAAAAAACTAAGAGCATAAATGCATAAATATGAATTGAAAATAAACATTATCAAAGAATTTAAAGAAAAAAAAACAAATGAATTAATATAAAATAAAATATTCAAAGAATAAGGGCTGAAATAAAAAATAACATATATAATTAATTCCAATCGAAGGATAAAACTGAAAAAAAATAAAATCTTGGGACCAAAATAAATCATGAAATAATAATAATGGTAAGTGCTGTTATTATATCAAAAAATTAGAAGAAGTGGGATTGATATGAAAAGTTGTATATATTAAGAATTTTAATTGGAGGACCAAATTAAAGAAATCAAAACATCCGAACCGAAAAAATTACAGGAACAAAAAAGAAATCAAAAATCAAAAGTTTAGGGACCGAAATTAAAAATGCTTTATATAATTAGTTTTAATTGAAGGGCACAATTGAAAACAATCAAACTTTCAATTCAAGAAATCAGGAATAAAATCGAAATCCAAACCTTAGGGACCGAAATGAACTTCTTATATACATGAGGGACCGGACCTGACATTGGGCCCGCAGGAGAGAGAAAACGTACACCCGCTCATAAAACCGGCCCCCGTCGTTTACCCTGACATATCTGACGAACACGCACCGCGACGGGAGACAGAGGACCAGGAGGCGCACTGTATTCACCGGCGGAAGGGAATTTTTGACCGCCGTATGGAACGACACGCGCCGCCTAAATGGCGCGTTGGCGTTGAGCCCCGCTGTCGCGTCCTGACGACGCGCCAGCCGTGCAGACGGAAATATATTAAAATATAGGCTAATTACCAAGACGCCCCTGACCCAACCGAGATTCACGAAAAAACCGGTGAGGAAAATACGCCTGTGTCCCCGTTAACTGTGCATTATTTTGTCATTATCGAGGGCTTTTTTTATCGGTGCACTGTGCACTGAATTTGTGAAAAGCCGACGGAGCCCCTCGTCCCTGAAAACACCCCCAGAAAAAAAACAAAACACGCCGGATGATGAAGCCCAAAATCATCTCCACACTGTCGCAATCCACAGTGATTTAAGAGAGAAAGCACAATGTAAACCCCCACGCCTTTTATTTGGTTTGGAATTTTTCACTCCATTATTTTGAGTTTGAAGTTTAGAATTTAGTGATACGATCCACCCGTGGGCTAATTAACCATGGATTGATCCAGTTTAGTATAGAATTGGGCCAAGATCCAATAAAAAATAAAATGAAATAAACCATTGGCCATGTTGAGCTAAAGGCTGAAGATAACAATCAAATTTTATGGTGAAAGAAATTGATGGCTAGTAATAAAGAAGAGACTGACATAATTTTACACAAATTTTCATTAAAGGCCTAACTTGGTTCAACTTGAGCTTGATATGAGCTCTCATGGCCGTTGGATAAGACCACCCCACTAAGAGCACACAACTTGAGAAACAATGCAATTTCCCATAATCAAAGAGAAGGCCAACTACTTTCATGTCTTCTCTTTAAATTCCTCCATATTTTTCTCTCCTTCTCAATCCAAAGCATTTACATCTACACCACCCTCCTTGATTAATCCTTTTGATCACCACTTCAAGCTATAATTTACTTGATTAAGTGCACATTAACAATTTCTTATATATCACATGAACCTAATAGTTATATTAGTGTTTTAATGGTAATATTAACAATTTCTTTCCAAATCATTATATACGAACCTAATATGCATATTGTTTTTAGAAAATAATCACTTATGGATATTCAATGCTAAACAAAATATCTATTTTTTGTATATTTTATATAATGTTTCTCAACTTTTTTTTAATAGATCAATGTCAAAATTATTAATTTATTATTTTTATTATAACTTGAATTTAATATTACCGCAATTTCTTATTTGAAAAAAAAAAGCCTTTAATAGAAAGAATTTCAAAAAATAATGCATTAATAATTGAAAATGGTGTTAATTAAAGAGAAACATTTATCACTTTCAGCTTGCATGCAATAAACAACTATATATATATATAAAGAATAAAACTCTACCCAAGTCGACTTTGGTTAATTTGTCAAACCTGCAACCGATGTCATGAGATTAGAATAACCCAATAGAAATAAATTTTTAAAGAAACATATGAAATCTAATTTGTAACTAACTAAATATTGAATGATGAGATTGAAAATAAAGTAAATAAAAAAAAACATTTCGGGTCAATCTAAGCTAATACGTTAAATCTGTAATGTGAGTCGTGAGACCAAAATAACTTTATAAAAAATAATTATAATAAATTATGAAGCTTCATTTCCAATATATCTTATATTGAAGGTTGATATAAATAAATAAAAAATTATAGAGTAAAATAACTCTATATATATAAAATGAAAAAAATCTCAATTTATCAGGATAACTCTAGAAAAACAAAAAGAAATATAACATCTAATTTCCAACCAACCCGATATTCAATCATAAAATTTATCGAATAAAAAAAGCACAAAAAAAGAAGAATGGAATCTACTCCATTTAGTTTAGTAAACTTGTGACCTGGATTATAAGATTAAGATAACACTATAAAAAAGCCAATAGAAAAACTATAAAGCTCTACTTCCAACAGATTTAAATTGAAGGTTCAAATTGAAAAAAAAAAAAACTAAATTTCACAATAATGGTATAAAACCTAACAAAAAGAAAATTGAGAAAAATAATGAAGTATTTTCATGGAATGTGCTATATTATAGGAAATATTGTACTTACCTTGTATAGAGTTATTTTATGTAATATGAAGTAGGAAGAGATGCGAGCAAAATGATTTCACACTTGTTGACTTATTATAGTTCAATATAGGGTTGGTTGGAAATTAGATTTTATATTAAGATATTTGTAATTGATTTTAGAGATTAATTAATAATATAGAATGTGTTTTGCAATTTAATTTAGATGTTAATACAAACATGTATAAGAAACCATGTTTGCCTTCTTTAAAAAGAAGAAGTTAATTACTTTAGTAAAGAAATATTAATGGAGAATAGTAGATTATTTCTTAATTAATTCCATTCCCTTATCATCATGCCAAATAGTTAGCTTTACTAACCCAATAGAAATAAATTTAAAGAAATATATGAAATCTAATTTGTAACTAATTAAATATTGAACGATGAGATTGAAAATAAAATAAAAAAAACTCGTGTCAATCTAAGCTAATATTTTAAATTTGTAATGTGAGTCGTGAGACCGATATAACTTTATAAAAAAATAATTATCATAAATTATGAAGTTTCATTTCCAATACATCAAATATTGAAGGTTGATATAAATAAAAACAAATAAAGCAAAATAACACAATAGAAGTAAATTGAAAAAAAAAACTATATATGAACATAGTTCACCTAAGTTAACTTATCAAACCTGTGATCTAAATTATAAAATCAGGATAACCCTATAAAAAAAAGAAAATATAAAATCTAATTTCCAACCAACCCGATATTAAATCATAAAATTTATAGAATAAAAAAAAATGCATAAAAAAAGAATGGAGCCAATTCAATCTAGTCTATTAAACTTGCGACCTAGATTATAAGATTAAGATAACACTATAAAAAGCAAATAGAAAAATTACAAAGCTCTACTTCCCACATATTTAAATTGAAGATTCAAATTGAAAAATATATATAAATTTATAATACCGGTATACAACCTAACAAAAAGAAAATTGAGAAAAATAATGAAGTACTTTGAAATATTGTACTTACTTTGTATAGAGGTATTTTATGTAATATGAAGTAGGAAGAGATACAAGCAAAATGATTTCACACTTGTTGACTTATTATCGTTCAATATTGGGTTGGTTGAAAATTACATTTTATATTAAGATATTTGTAATTGATTTTAGGGATTAATTAATAATATAGAATATGTTTTGCAATTTAATTTAGATGTTAAATATTATTCAATGTCAAATGTTTTGTTCCAAATAAATTTGTATTAGAAACCATGTTTGCCTTCATTAAAAAGAAGAAGTCAATTAATTTAGTAAAGAAATATTAATGGACAATAGTAGATTATTTCTTAATTAATTCCATTCCATTTGTTAAGGAATCATCTGATCTAAAAATTTAACTTTATAGATAAGGTCCTAGAATATAATTTATATTATTCTCTAATATACTTCCTCAAGTGAAAGCCTTTTGAGTTTAAGCTAGCTTTACTAACCATCGGGAATTTACTTTCTAACTTGTTTCTTACTTCAGGATTTCAATGCCCATGAATTCTGGAATTTATTTTCCTAACTTGTTTCATGCTTCAGGATGTCAACAGCCATTATCCTGTGGTATTTATTTTCTAACTTGTTTCCTACTTCAGCATGTGAATGGCCATCAACTTCTGGAATATATTTTTCTAACTTGTTTCTTACTTCAGCATGTGAATGGCTGTCAACTCCGCACCAAAATTTTCTATGCATAGCTGGTCATTCCCACTTCCTGCTTCCAATTTGGTTCAAGAGCCATTAGCCATGGAAAATTCTCGGGCAGTGACTTGTGTCCGTGGAAATTACAATTCTTCAGTGCTATGAAATTATTATATCTAAAAATTTAAATGGTTAAGTAAAATTTTAAAATATAATTTATATTATTTTCTAATACAATTCTTTTAAATAAAAAAAATTTAGATTTAAAATTTATATAAGCTCATACTACCTTGTACTTAATTTTTATTAAATATAATGGGATAATAAAATTCGAACTCATAATCATTCATAATCATTAGATCAACTAAACTCTAATACTATAATTATTTTATTTAAAAACTTAAATAATTAAATATAATTTTATAATATAATTTATATTATTATCTTAAAATTCAAAGCGTCAAGAATTCCCAGGGTGCTTTGCATTTCACTTCAACATTCAACGGGTGAAATTCATGTCGACATGCAATTACAGATACAACCAAAAAAGTCCTCAAGCGGAAACGTTCCGTACCATAGGGACAGTATATAATTGGTGTGCTGTCGATCTTGAACTATCCACATTAATCCTGCAGCTTTCCCCCCCCCTCATTCGTTCAGATCCTTGAAAAGTTTTGGCTTTGCTTACCTCGAAATGGCTGCTGGGAAATATCAAGAGTCCTCCTCTTCACGGTTTTCTAACTGTAAACATCAAGTGCTCTTGAGTTTTAGAGGTAGTGACACCCGCAAGAACTTTACCGATCACCTCTACTCGGCCCTAGTCCAAGCTGGGATTCACACATTTAGAGATGATGATGAGATTCAGAGAGGACAGAATATAGAGTTGGAGATCCAGAAAGCAATACAGCAATCAAAAATATCGATAATCGTGTTCTCCAAAGACTATGCTTGGTCGAGATGGTGCCTCGATGAACTTGTGATGATCATGGAACGTAAGAGGTCTGCTAACTCCATGGTGTTGCCCATATTCTATGATGTGGATCCATCCCAAGTAAGTAACAAAACAGGGACCTTCGCTGACGCATTTGTCGAGCATGAAAAGTGCTTCAAGGGGGAGATGGAGCGGGTGAATGGGTGGAGGATTGCTTTGAAGGAAGTTGCAGATTTGGGAGGAATGGTTTTAGGAGATGGGTAAGCTGTATTTCTTAATGCAACTACACATGGCATAAGACTAGAATGCTGGTTGTGAACTATTTTTCGGAGAACATTTAAGAAAAACAAAATAAAAGACTTGTGATTTCTTCTTTGTTACATGATTTTTTTTACCCCCAAATTTAACTACCTGCTTTAATTTCTTAGCTAAATATTGTTTATTTCTATTCCTTACTAATTATCGTAGCTTGTATTTTACTTTGTAATGTAGGTACGAGTCACAGTTTGTCCAATCTATTGTGGAGAAGGTCTCAAAGAATTTGGATCGAAAAGTATTCCATGTCCCCCTTCATTTCGTTGGAAGAGATTCTCTAATACAGTATATCAACTCATGGCTGCAAGATAGGTCCCACGGTGCGGCCACAGCTTTACTCTATGGAATTGGTGGAGTTGGAAAGACAGCCATAGCGAAGAGTGTTTACAACCAGAACTTTTATAAATTTGAAGGAAAGAGCTTTCTATCAAATTTTAGAGAAAGGTCAAAAGAATTCAAGGGTATGGTTTGCCTACAGAGACAACTTCTTTCCGACATCCTGAAAAAGACTGTTGATGAGATAAATGATGTTGATGAAGGAATTATGAAGATTAAGGATGCATTATGCTGCAGAAGAACTCTTATTGTTCTTGATGATGTGGACGAAAGGGGGCAGTTCAATGCAATCGTTGGCATGCAAAATTGGCTCTGTGAAGGAAGTAAAATCATTTTAACAACCAGAAACAAGAGTCTGATTTCAGCTAATAATGATATTGAATGGATCAAGTGCAAAGTTGAGCCTCTAGATAACATAAAATCACTTGAGCTTTTTAGTTGGCATGCCTTTGGACAAGCTTACCCTGTTGAAGGTTTTGCAGAGGACTCTTGGAGAATAATTCATCATTGTAATGGGCTTCCATTGGCCCTTCGAGTTATTGGTTCTTCATTATCTGGTAAGAGTAGAGAAGTGTGGGAGAGTGCATTACATGAAATAGAAGTGATTCCAAATTGTGAAGTTCAAAGGGCTCTTCGAATAAGTTACGACTCTCTTGATGATGACTACCAGAAAAACTTATTCCTTGATATGGCTTGTTTCTTCAATGGGATGGGTTACAATTATGCTGTCAGGATACTAGATGGGCTCAGTGTAGGTGCAAGATTCAGGATTGACAATCTCATCGATAGATGTCTGGTAGAAATTGTTATAATCAACAATGATAAGAGATTGTGGATGCATCAACTCGTAAGAGATATGGGAAGGGAAATCGCTCGTCAAGAATCGCCCAAGTGTCAAAGAATATGGCATCACATGGAAGCTCTTACAGTTTTGAAAGAAACAAGTGTAAGAACCAGATTTTGTTTTATTATTTGCATGGTGCATATATGGCTTTTACTATATATATTAAAAGAAGCTACGGTACCTGATCATTATGTTTATTCTTTTACTTTCTCTTCTCATGTAATTTTAATATTTTGAAGCAGGATGCTGAAAAATTGCGTGGCCTTACCCTTGATATGCGTTCATTAATGGAAGATAATCGTATCGAAGTTATCTGTGGTGATTCAATGGTTCATGACAAGCATAACTTCTTTCAACATTATCGTCTTCCTACGTTTCCCTCTCGGGAATGGCTTTCTGACCTTTTCTTCAGGGAACAAGTACAGACCAGTCAAGCAAGTCTTTTACCCGTCCTCAGTACGGATGCTTTGAGAAAGATGAGGAATGTAAAATTTCTCCAATTAAATTACATGAAGTTCAATGGAAGTTATGAACACTTCCCTAAGAATCTTATATGGTTATGCTGGCATGGATTCTCTTTGAGATCCATACCGAAGCACTTATGCTTGGAGAAGCTTGTGGTTCTTGATCTATCCAGAAGCTGTCTAGTTGATGCGTGGAAAGGCAAGATGGTATGTTTCTAGTCTCTCTCCATAGCTATCTCTCATTTCCAGTTGATAACAACTAAATTCGAGTGTTTTTGCAGTCTCTTCCAAAATTGAAAATACTTGATCTGCGTCACTCGCATGTCCTCATTAGAACCCCAGACTTGTCAGGTATCCCACGACTTGAAAATCTAATACTTGAAGACTGCATCCATTTGGTTCAGATTCATGAATCTATTGGAGATTTACGTTGTCTCGTTATGTTAAATCTGAAGAATTGTAAGAGTCTCATCGAGCTTCCAGAAGAAGTGAGTGGCTTGAATTCACTTCAAGAGCTTTATTTAAATGGTTGTTCAAACCTTGAAAGCTTGAATTTTGAGTTAGGGAATCATCAGGGACATAGGTTGCTTCAAAGTGATGCTAGCACACCATCCATAATCACATCTTTGCCATTAAAGTTATTGTTTCCTTCTAGGTTTTCAGCAAGAAAAGCTCCCAGATTTACATTGCCACACTCCTTGACGAGACTAGATTTAAGTGAAACTCCAATTCGTTTTCTTCCAGAAAGCATTAAGGACCTTAGTCCACTCGTAGGCCTGACTTTAAGAAATTGCAAAATGCTTCAGACACTCCCAGAGCTTCCATCCAATTTGTCCACGTTAGATGTGTCTAGTAGTTATTCACTACAAAGTGTTCCAAATCTGATCCCTTGGACTGTAGTATATGATTGTGATCAATTAGCTGACATCCAAGATTGGATGAAGCTAGAATTAATCCAAAAGGCTGACTCACACATGTTCAGAATATTGGAATCGGTGAATGCTCAAATACAGCCATGGAATTTTCAGGTCCTCCCACACCCATTTCACTGTATTTCAAATCTACATCTGTGTACTTCTCCTCGAATAGTTTTCCTTAGCTCATTTTATCATTGACTTCGTTTTGATGGTACAGGTAACAGTTGTTAAGGGCGTGTTCAACGTTGTCGTATCTGATGAAGATGGGATGTGTAAGTTTTACGAGGAGGAGGAAGAGGAGTGGATAATTCAGAAAGAGTTCGTAGGCCACCTCTCATTCCAAATAGCCTCACCTGCGGCGCACCGGATATGTGCCTTTAATCTATTCACAAGGTTTTGCACCACGCCGGAAACCCTTCTCTGCGGTTCTGTATATCTTGAAATCAGAAACAATACTAGTGGTCGATCCTTATTCTGTCCCGCGTCTTTCTTTCCGAGTGGTTACAAGCATGGGAATGCTGTATTCCAATCGCTAAGCCACTGGAAATTAGGGGGCGATAATCCTACATTTGATAATGGTGATGACGTGAGTATTTCTGTGCTTCCACTTGATCCTACTATTCAAATAATGACGGTTGGAATCCTATTGTTGCATGAAGAGGAAGGAAATGGTGATGATGATAAAATCCAATCAAATAATAAAGTTGTCACATCCCAATGTAGTAGCTCATCAAACAGGGAAGTTATCGCCACTCACAACAATAGCGATGATGCTGTATATCTAGCCAATATAGAAATAGCTTCTCGTGTTTTTAGGATTTATTCCTGTGATGCACGCTATAATCCTGGCAACTTGGAAGTATGTACGTGGTTATTTGAAAAGAAAGGTGAGAGGGTATTAAGTGGGTGTTTGGCTATGCGGTGGCTTCCGCAATTGAAGATTGTCAAATGGTTCCCACCTAAAAAAATTGAGTTTGAAACTTAGTTTGAAAAGTATATGTTAGATGCTTTTCACGCCCCACCACAACGGCCCTTTCCCCTTGTAGAGAGCCTCTGATCACACACCCACACAACAACATTACCATGCAACCTCCGATCACACAACAGAAGAGCTTGGCTGGTTGGAAGGTAGGGCAAGCTTTCATTGGCTGGAAGAGTTACTCTTTGTCAATCGGTCATTCCAGCCCTGCCTACTTGTGAGGGAATTGAGAGGATTCACAAGCGTTTCATTTGGGGAGATCAGGAGCATGCTAGATGGTTCATCTGGTAGCTAGGGTGGGATAGAATCTGTAAGCCTAAGAGATGTGGTGGTTTGGGTCTTAAGAACCTTGAAGCCATGAACAAAACTTTGTTAATGAAGTTTGTTTTGGGGTTTGATGAAAGGGAATGGTCAGTTGTGGGTTCATGATCTAAGGGATAATTATGATGGTTATGATTTGGGGTGGTTAGCCAAGCCTGATTCGTCTCCTCTGTGGAAGACTGTTTGTAGATGTTATCCAAAGGTGTTAGAAGATATTTTTTGAGTTCTTGGTAATTGAAAAAAAGAGCTCGGTTTTGGCAGGATTGACTCTCTCCTATTTTGACGGCATTTATTTTTAGTGTTTTCTTAAAAGAAAACACCCACACATCTGTGTTTGTTTCTACTGTAGTCGGTGCGGTGAGTGTAAATATATGTACACATCTTTTGCGTGTGTGTGTGTGTGTGTATATATATATATATATATATATAGTTTAAATATTTTCACAAGTTAACAGCAATATGAAACGCTTGGTAACCAAATACATGAAATTACTTTTCATTAAACCTCAAACTCAACTACAGTTTTAACCAAACACTTCAATTTCAGTTATTGTTAAGATTTGTGATGGGCTGTTTGTGATTTGTGCAGGTGAAAGGTTACAGAAAACAATAGCAGTAAAGCTTGGACTTGAAGAACAAGAACAACACACAAGGTATTCGATGAATTGTCTGTGTAAATATTCATAGAATGCATGTCTTTAAATACATGAAAGAAACTAAACAAACTTCCTAATAATCTGCCACTAATCGTAGTGGACATGTGTTGCCACTAACTCAGCATCAACCCTCACCATAGTGGACAAAGTGCTGCCATTAACTCAGCAACAACCCTCAGAAAATCAAGGAACTAATATTTGACTAGATCAAAATAGAAATAAAAGAAAAAACAGACAACATCAATTGATTAAATAACAAAATGAATAAGTTGAATAAAACTTAGAGTTAAAATATCAATTGTCTAATAGTTATGAACCACAACTAAAAGTGTTGTTTATAAAACTACTTGTTTTAACCTTAACCACAACAGCAACCACAATATTTTTTTTGTGCAGAGTAGGTCAATCTTTCCTGAGCCATGGTATCTTGCTTGCGCAGAGTTTATAATACACACATCATGAAGTTCCTTAAGCTACTCTTTCTACTTGCTATGCTCATTTCTCTTTTAGCCGGTGTCATCACCCAATTCTAGGTTATTCCCCTAAATCTATCCAAAATAAAACAAAAATAACAAAAATAAAATAAAAGGGGCTGGTGTCAGCAGAAAAATCAAGGTAAAATTTTGGACGTTTTTGAGAGCCCGATCGTATCTTTTTTGTGCCCAGAAATGAAGGAAAATGCAGATTCAAGGCTAAAATAATTTATTATTGGATAAATCTGCATAAAAATTAAGTCAAAAGACATATTAATATTTTATGGGCCAATTTGATTTAATCGTCAGCCAATTTAAAGTGTAATTATGTTAGAGATTAATTGAGAGCCCAATTGAAAGATTTAATTAAACGCAAGGACTTAATTATACTTTAAATGGGTCAAATTAATTTTATTAAGGGCTTAATTGGTGAGAGATTAAGTTTGGAAGCCTAATCTGGGTTAAATTGAGAAGATCAGATTTTTCAGAGATGAAACTTTTTTGGATGAAATCGGAAGCCAAAATTGAAGAGAAAAAAATCGTTCTTCCCGGTTTTCCTATCGAAAAACTCTTTTTGTAACAATCCATTTTCTTAGTCTATTTTATATTATTATTAAAAAAAAAACTTACCTACCGAGGCATTACCGGCAGCCATGCCCTGCAACCTACCACTACAACACCCCATTCTTGGACACCTCTCCCATGCCTTGTAACCTGCAAATTTAGTCTATAAAAGGGGGAAGAAAATGTACACATAGCGGGGGTTGAATGAAATAATACTGCAAAAAAACTGAGGGAGGACACAACAGAAAAACACATAAAACAGGGGAAAACATTGCGGGAGAATTTTTTAGAGAGACGAACACAGAGGTAGAAGATGATAGAACCACTTAAAAAAAAAAATACAAACGGCCACTAGCAACAACCACTCTTCCTCTTCCCCGGCAACGACAGGACGTCCACCATCGTTGACAACTCTCTCGCTCTCTCTCTCTCTCCACACTGCAACAGCCTAGTTCGGCTTCTCCCTTGGCAATGTTCAACAGCCTCTTCCCCGACGCCAGTAGGTCATCAGCCACCACCGTCAGCCCTTCCTCAGCGTTGACATCACTTGCAACAGCCCAGCCAAGGTTGTTAAAATCACGATTTTGACACGACACATAATTCGCTTTTGAACTCGGATTGTAAAATCGTACATAAAATTTTTTCGTACAAAAATCATAAAATCACAACTAAAATCGGGTAGGTAGAAAAATCATAAAATCATAAGTAAAATATTTCTGAATACAATACAACACAATTATGGCCATAAAACTTCATTAGTTAAAGTTCATACATGATTTAAAATAACTTCAAAATACATTATAAAATAATTATGTCCATAGAATTTCATGTTAGCGTGAGCTGTACAGTTTAGGAATTAATATTAGCATGAGCTGTAGAGTCCAATATAGGAATTATATTCCGTAATTGATTGTATCCCGATTTGTATGGGATTTTAATCACTTGTCGTATTTGAGTTATCTTTGTAAAGTTTCTCTATAAGAGAAGGAGTCTGTAACAGAACAAAGCAATAAGAAAAAATATGGGATTCCCAGAATTATCATTTCATTAGGTAAAAGCTAACAAATTTAAAATAAATATTCAGCTGGCGTGCAATGTAAACTAAAATCAGCCTCATTACCTTCATCTCCCTCGCTATTTCTAAGACTTTCATCAATAGCATTACTATCGAAAGGATTATTAATACTACTTTGGTACCAACACCAATATTGCTAGTACTAGCTCCAACTCCAATAGTATTTAACTCCAAACTCGAATTATATGGATTGACATTATTATGAGTTTCAAAATCAGCTTCAATAACATGAGTACCCATTTCAACATTATTATTCGCATGATACTACTTGCGGGTTTTGACAACCTCAGTTGGTTTTGCTAGTGCTTTGTGTTAATACTTTTTTTATTGATTTTTTCTCTCTATTTCATCCTTCTACAATTTGGTTTATAAGGTTTGATGATCATAATATTTTTTAGTTCTATTATTATTATGTCAAGTCGTTGATTTTCTTTATTTAAAATACAATGGCAGTACTTTAACATTGTTTTTTTACGCTGCAAAGAAACTAGTTTGGCCCGTGGCGAAGCACGGGCCATCAATCTAGTAAGAAAATAAAAACTTTGAGGAGTTCAGAAATGACACTCTTTACAACTTTGTATTTATATAAAATGACAAAATAACCTTATTTCACAAATATTATTTTTATTTGAAATCGATGATATTAGAAAAGGAATTATCTATATCTAATTATAAAAATTACTTAAACTATATAAATCGATGATATTAGAAATAAAAGCTTTATATCAATCATAATGTTAAATCTTATAAACAAAGATAATGGATAAGGGTTGAGGCTGGCCTATGTCTACAAGTGCTCTAGTCCAAAAAACCAAAGCCCCAAATCGTTTGAATTATTTCAGGTTTTAGAGATTCAGGCTACTGCTGATTTCTGGTTTTGGACTAAAAACAATTTAATTAGCCATGAATAGAAAGTGCTCCCATAACGGTTTTTCTAGTTTGTCAAACACGTAGGGTTTGCTTGAGAAAAATGAAAAAAAGGAAAGTCGGCTGAAGATGGTTGCTGAAAAAGTCTACTAATCTGATTCAATGACCGATTTAGTGTGAGCTAAACATTTATTTGCTGAAAAATGTTTTCTTTAACCATTCCACATATATTAAAAAGTTACTAAATTATTGATTTGCATTGTGTTGCGAGTTAGATTAACTTTTCTTGTTGAAAAAAATTATCCAAGCATTGATAACAATTTTTCTAATGGTTTCTAATCAATCCAATACTCAAAGACTACATTAAAAAAGAAAAAAAAAACTACTTGAATCAACGAGGGTTAACCTACTAAACTCCATACAAAATAAATAAAAATTACTAAGCTTAATTTTCAACCAATGTTTAAGGACGAAATAAAAAAATCAACTAATAAAGGAAAAACACTATAACCCAAGATAACCTGTTAAACTCGTACACTAGATCATAAGAATATGATAACTTCATAAAAAAGTATGAAGCACTATTTTCAACAAATCCAATATTATAGGTTGAAATCAAGAAAAACAATTCCATGTTACAAAGATAACTACATATAAATATTTTCTTTTAAATGATGGCTAAATTTCAAAAAATACCTAGTATTGAAGGGTAAGAAAAAAAAAAAAACTAAATTTGTAAGACTGATATGAAACCATCAAAAAGGAAATTAATGAAAACTACAAAACACAATTTCTAAAATATTTTCTTATAAACAAAATTGAATGTTAAAGGATTAAATTAAAAATAATGAAGAAAAAGAACACAAACACTATAACAAAGATAAATAATAAGCAGGATATAGATATCAAGAATCCAACTTGTACTCCATTTCGTGTTTTACTGATTAGTGTAATAATGGATAGAAGCGAGACTTCATAGCCATCATAACAGGAGATTAATGCAACTACGTAATACAACAAATGTGATGGATTCATGTAAGTCAACTACTATAATCAATTTATTTGCGAAAATTTGTTTTTTAGCTAAGTAATAATACTACTTGACTTGCCAGATTCAACTACCTAACTTTAAAAGCCTAACTTGGTTTACTTATTGATTTAAAGTTGAATTAGAGCACACCAGTAATCGCACACAGCATGAAAAACCATGCAATGTTCTGTCAATGAGACTTGTGTTTTCCTAAAATCGAGAATTCTATAAATACCTCATCAAACCTCCTTTCTTCTCCATCATCAATCCATCCATACCAATAACCCTCTCAGCCTCGCCTCCTTCAGCAGTTCAATCTTTCCTGAGCCATACTATCCTGCTCGCGCAGAGTTTATTATACACACAAAATGAAGTTCCTCAAGCTATTCTTCCTACTTGCTGAGAAATTGTATTGACAGTGAAGAGAGTAATTTGACAGAAGAAAATAATTCGATTCTATTCAATTGAGAAGAGATTACAAGGCTATTTATACAATTGGCTACAACGGCTATTTAATAGGAAACAGAGTCCAATACAAAACAGGACTTTTATATTTCCTAATCTATACAGTGAGAGTTTGTGAGCTTTTCTTCTTCTTCTGCAAATAATCTTTTCAACACTCCCCTTCAAGTTGGAGCATGGATGTCAAGAATGTTCAACTTGCTTGTTAATTTCTTAAAATTGTCTCCCCCTAAGGCTTTAGTGAATATGTCTGCCAACTGAAGATGTGAAGGGACAAATTTTGTAATAATTTGGCCTTCTTGAATTTTTTCTCGAACAACATGACAATCAATTTCGATATGCTTTGTGCGTTCATTATATACCGGATTAGCAGCAATATGTAGTGCAGCTTGATTGTCGCAGAATAGTTCCACTGGTTTTAACTGTACTCGTAGTACTTTAAACAAATGTCGAAGCCAAGTAAGTTCACATGTTGTAGCAGCCATAGACCTGTATTCTGCTTCAGCTGATGATCGAGAGGCGGTCTTTTGTTTTCTTGTTTTCCACGAGATGAGAGAATTTCCAAGAAATACACAGTAACCCGTTGTAGATCGTCTTGTCATAGGGCAATTTGCCCAATTGGCGTCGCAATATGCTTTCAATTGTAAGGAGCTGTTTGCTGAAAATAATAAGCCATTACCTGGATTGCTCTTCAGGTATTTGCACACAAGAAGGGCAACATCCCAGTGAGGCTTTCTTGGAGTGTGCATAAATTGACTTAAAATGTTGACCGAATATGTGATATCTGGTCTGGTGATTGTCAGGTATATTAATCGCCCTACCAATCTTCTGTAATTCGCAGCATCTTGCACCATTTCTCCTTGATCAGCCGTGAGCTTCAGATTTTGTTCCATCGGGAAATCTACTGGTTTAGCCCCAAGGAATCCAACATCGTCAAGTATTTCCAGTGTATACTTTCGCTGAGAAATGACTAATCCAGCTTTTGATCTTGCCACTTCTAATCCAAGGAAGAACTTTAATTTGCCGAGATCTTTTATGTGGAATTGCTGTTGAAGAAACAATTTAACATCTTGAATAGCTTTGTCATTGTTACCTGTGATAATTATGTCATCTACATAAATGAGAACAATGGTTAGAGTGACTCCCTTTTCTTGCACAAAGGGAGAGTGGTCTGAGTGCGATTGAAAAAATCCAGCTGTTTTGATAGAGTCTGAAAACTTTGCGAACCAGTTTCTGGGTGCTTGTTTGAGTCCATACAAGGACTTATGGAGCCGACATACAAGCTTCTCCCCTTGACGGCAAAGTCCTGGAGGTGGGACCATATACACTTCTTCATGTAAATCGC
Source organism: Salix caprea (assembly GCA_964035475.1). Taxonomy (NCBI): domain Eukaryota; kingdom Viridiplantae; phylum Streptophyta; class Magnoliopsida; order Malpighiales; family Salicaceae; genus Salix; species Salix caprea. Next base: position 16,909,172 of record OZ037749.1, read on the forward strand.
CGTGAAGAAATGCATTATTGACGTCCATATGGAATAGCAACCAGTTTCGTACTGCTGCCAAGGCAAGAAGGCAGCGGACGGTGGTTAATTTGGCCACCGGTGCGAAGGTATCATGATAATCCAGTCCTTCTTGCTGATTGAATCCCTTGGCTACTAGACGCGCTTTATACCTTTCAACGGAACCATCGGATTTGTGTTTGATGCGAAAGACCCATTTGCTGCCAATGGGGCGACAGTGAGGAGGAAGGGGAACAAGTGACCATGTCTTTTGATTTTTAAGTGCATTGAGTTCGGTCTGCATTGCTTCACACCACTTGGGATCATTAAGTGCCTGCTCATATGTTTTAGGCTCAACAACACTTGTAATGTTGTTAACAAAGTGTCTATGAGTAGCAGATAAGGATTTATAAGAGAGGCAATGAGATAAAGGATACCGAGTACCTGACCTTGAAGAGAAAGATGTAGTTGTGGGAGCCGAGAGAGAGGACATACCAACTTGGCCACAATGGAAATCACGAAGAAGAACGGATGGTTGTCTTGGTCTGTCACTGCGGCGAAGGACAGGAGATGAAGATGGTAATGTGGAAGGTGGTGTTGGTGATGGTAGAAGGTCTGTTGTTGACGGTGTGGTAGAAGTTTCATTTGGTGGGGGGGGCTTGAATTGATAATGTTGGGCTGTCATCATTTATAGGTGGCATGATGGGTAATGGTGTGTTGGCTGGTGGTATTTCCGTTGTGGGGTTGGAAAATGGAAAGGTGTTTTAATGGAAGATGATGTCTCGGCTAGTGAAGAATTGGTGAGTGGTGAGGTCGTAAACACGATATGCTTTTTGGTTGGAAGGATATCCAACAAAAATACAGCGACGAGCTCGAGGTGAAAATTTGTTTAATGGTTGTAAGTTGGTTGCATAGCAAAGGCATCCAAAGGCACGAAGATGATGGTAGATAGGTGGTTTTCCATACAAAAGCTCATGTGGTGATTTGTGTTTTAAAATCGGGGTTGGAATGCGATTAATGAGATAAGTTGCAGTGAGTAAACTTTCTCCCCAAAATTTTAAGGGCAGGTTTGATTGGAATCTTAATGCGCGACCAACATTTAATAGGTGTCTATGTTTGCGCTCAACTACCCCGTTTTGTTGCGGTGTATATGGACATGAAGTTTGTAATAAAATCCCTAGGGTAGAAAGATATGGTTTTAAGGAGATAAATTCCATCCCATTATCACTTCGCATGCATTTAACTTGACAGTTAAATTGAGTATGAACAAACACGATAAATGATTTTAATAACCTTTATGTTTCGGACTTGAATTTCATGAGAAAAATCCAAGTAAAACGAGAGTAGTCATCCACAATTGTTAAGAAATAATGTGCCCCCGAGTGAGTTTCAATTTTGTGTGGACCCCAAATATCGCAATGTATAAGCTCAAAAATTTTAATACTTTGAATGGAGCTTATGGGAAAAGTTAACCTTGTTTGTTTTGCCAAAGGGCATACTTCGCATGAGTGATGTGAATCATAGACAAATGATGGAATTAATTTTGATAAAAGTTGGGATGGTAGCTTTGAGGGGTGTCCTAGCCAGTTGTGCAACATAGCAGCTGATTGTCCAGATATTTGATAGGATCGTGATTCCGATTGTGGCATAAGGTAGTATAGCCCTTCAATCTGCTTCCCCAGGCCAATCATCCTCTTCGAAGCTAGGTCCTGCAATATACAAAATGTTGGAAAGAAGTGGATGGAACAATTAAGTGCAGCTGTGAGTTTACTAACTGATAGCAAATTCACAAGAAATGAGGGTGCACAAAGTACACCGTGAACATGTATATTTTTGGTGATATGTGCAGAACCAGTTTTTGTTATTTTTGCACTAGAGCCATTCGACATTGTGACTTGGGAAGACATAGGTGCTGTGTCTTCATCAGAAATTGAGGTGGCTATGTGATTGGTTGCGCCACTGTCGATTATCCACTGTAAAAATTCAGCTGAGTTTAGGTTACCTGTATAGTTTGCTGAGATGGCAGATTTTTCATTTAGAAAGGCTTTGATTTGAGCTAACTCTTCAGCCGTGAGTTGTAGAGGCTGATTAGAAGTCTGCACAGGGTTGTATTTCAATGGCTCTGTTTCAGCCATATTGGCTGAGAATTTCTGGCGATTTCATGGCTGGATATTCTTACCGTGAAGGGCATGACCAACTGGAAATCCATTCAAGAAATCCATCCAAATTTCAGAAGGGGTTTCAACATAAAGAACGCTGCTGGCGATTTCTTGATTTAAAGAATTGAGAATCCAAGACAGTACCATATCATTGCATCGTTGCCACAGCATAAATTTGGGATCGGTTTCAACGGGTGTGGGTATGATTCCGTTGATGAAGCCCAGTTTGTTCTTTGCGCTAAGACTGATCAATATAGATCGTCTCCACATAGCATAGTTTGTTCCATCAAGAACCTTTGGTACAAGGTTCATACTTGGGTGATCGGATGTGTGGATGAAAAGGGGATCGGATGGTTCTATGGTTAAAGTCTGTGTATTTTGTGTAGTGGAACTGGGGTTTGTGTTTCGATTACTGCTGTTTGAATCAGCATTGTTCTCCATTGGAGTTTTGCGGAAGCTTTTGTTTAATGGGTATGCTCTGATACCATGAGAAATTGTATTGACAGTGAAGAGAGTAATTTGACAGAAGAAAATAATTCGATTCTATTCAATTGAGAAGAGATTATAAGGCTATTTATACAATTGGCTACAACGACTATTTAATAGGAAACAAAGTCCAATACAAAACAGGACTTTTATATTTCCTAATCTATACAGTGAGAGTTTGTGAGCTTTTCTTCTTCTTCTGCAAATAATCTTTTCAACACTTGCTATGCTCATTTCTCTTTTAGCCATTACTACTCTTTCTGCCACACCAACTCAAGATGTTTCATTCCCTGATCACTTCGATTACGAAGACAAGGCAAACTCTGACCTTCCTCGGCAAACAACTTCATCTCTGAGAGGGACGAGCTGCTTTCTAGCCCAGACTCGGGCTTTCATTACATGTGACAAGAACCCTAAGGTTTGTCGAGTTCAGGGAAGCCTCGGTCCAGATTGCTGCAAGAAGATGTGTGTGAATAAAACGACAGACAGGTTTAACTGTGGGAAGTGTGGTAAGAAGTGTAAGTACACAGAGATTTGCTGCGGAGGTCAATGTGTGAACCCAATGTATAGTAAGAAGCATTGTGGAGGTTGCAACAACAAGTGCAAGAAAGGGAGTGCATGTCTGTATGGGATGTGTAGCTATGCATAGAAATGCATGATGCCTTGCATGCATGCATGCATGTTCTTATGTTTCGATATATATATGGGACCAAACGATTAGATATTTTTTTTAATTATGTTAATAACGTAATATTTTGTGTGTGGAATAAAGGCGAACCATCGTCCAATCATAAGGTTTGCCATGATGTAAGAAGGGACATACCTTTAAGTCTTGATTTGTTTTATGTGAATTGTTCTTAGGCCCTGTTTGTTTGCTGGAAAGTGGTTTCCTTTTGAAAAGTGAATTCCGGGAAAAGTGAATTCCTGGAAAAGTGAATTCCTGGAACGTAAATTCCAATATTTGGCAGTGTTATGGAAAATGAACTGGAAAACACTTTCCAGTGTTTGTTTGTGTTATGGAAAATGAACTGGAAAATAATTTATTAATAAATTAATTTTTTTTTCAAGTTTATTAAAATAATGAGGAACAAATCTTACAAATTAAAAAGTTGAATGAGAATGAAATTGAAAAAAAATATAATTTCATAAATTATCTCAAATAAAATAAATAATAATCAAAATAATAGAGATCAAATCTAAAAAATTAAAAAAAATGAAAGGTGAATAAATTAAAATAATAATAATTAACATTTCATAAATTATTTCAAATAAAATAAGTAACAATAAAAAAAATGAGGACCAAATTTGATAGATAAAAAATTTCAATAAAAAAATGATAAGAAAAAAACAAATAGCAATTATAAAAATAAGGACCAAAATTAATATAAAAATTAAATTTTAAGAGATGGAATTGAAAAATAAATATTCAAAACAAATTATATATAGCAATCAAAAGTTTGAAGATCAAATTTGATATAATCAGCAAATAATGACATTTCTAAATTTTTCACAACTTCCGGAAAGTGTTTTCCGCCCAAATTTTCTGGAAAATACTTTTCTGAAAACCAAACCAAATTTTTCTTTGACTGGAAAGTGTTTTCCGTTGACCAACTTTCCGGAAGGCAAACAAACACAGGAAAGTTTGGAAAGTGGTTTCCTGGAAACCACTTTCCTTGAAACAAACAAGGCCTTAATAAAGTTTATCTTTACTTTATTTCTTTTTCTAGTTTTTGGTAAACTTGTTTTTATTATCTTGTTACTAATTACTTACTGTAATACTAAAATATTGATTTCAATTAAATGAGTAAACACACAACTCAAGCAATAGGTTGAATTTATAGGAGGGAGAGAGAGAGAGTAATTAATTAAATAGGTAAAACTAAATCTCATCGGTGCCTATGGATCTTTAAATATATTCAAAACCTCAAAAAAACAAATCCTTTAAAATTATTTTAATCTTGGTAATGCTTATTAATTTTACTGCTTGAGAGGAAAGAAAAGGAGTAAATAATTAAAGATGAAAGGAGAAAGTTGTAAAGAGTAGCTGGAACCTTGTGCAGTACAACTTTGGAGGAAGGAGATTTCCATGTAGGTGAATATTTCCTTATTTAAAAAAAATACTCTTTGGGTCAACGAAGGCAAAAAAATCTAGATATTTGAGAAGCTAGAGAATATATTTACTTAAATAAGTGAATTCTCAATTTCATTCTTGATTTTTAATTCAAAGTAAGAAACAATTTTACTACCAGTTATTGTTCTTACAAATCTCTGGAATAGAATAATACATCAAATCTCATCAGCCGGACATGGCAAAAGGCAAGTTCCAGCAAATTGCATCAATGGTGCTGTTGTACGGTATTTTATACGGTATTAATTAATAGTTCAAATACAAGGAGAAAAAATGTCTACCCTCCTTTATTTTATCCTTATTTGTCTGTCTCCATTGTTTTGAGCTTCAAGTTTAGAATTTAGTATAGATCCACCCGTGGGCTAATTAACCGTGGATTGATCCAGTTTAGTATAGAAATGGGCCAAGATCCAATAAAAAAATAAAATAAAATAAACCATTTGCCATGTTGAGCTCAAGGCTGAAGATAACAATCAAATTTTATGGTAATTAAACTAGAGAAAGAGGTAGATGAGCTCCAAATTAAATATATAATAATAATACTCCATTTGCACAATAATTTCGAACATTTTCTGCATGCTCGTTAATATATAATAAAAATTGTTCTTTTCAACAAACAAGTGAGGAATAAGAAAATGCTTGCAACACTTCCGTGAACAGATCGTAGAGGAAGAATATGATCTGGACCATGAATTTATGTTTTTAATTATGCCCTTAAACAATTAATTTTTATTTTATATGGTTTTCAATTCTTAGATACCTTTTGATTTACTTTTTATTTCGGTTCCTAATTCTTTGATGTTTTTTCAATTCAGTTTTAGATTTCGTCCCATCAAGTTAGGGAGAAAAGAAAAAAACGAGATGAATCACATTAGTTTTAGGTTAGTGCATTTTAACGGAAATAAATGGGTCGAGCTATAAATTTAACATGTTAACCGGGTTAAGTAAAATCTATTTAATATGGTTTCATTTTATTATGTCAATTCCTTAACATTTTTCATTCTTTAGAGGTTCATTGAGCCTAATTGGGTTAGGCAAAGATTACGACAATAATGAACTAAATAATCTTTAGGAGCTAGATTGGGTTTTGAATGGGGTGATCGGGTCACATTTGGAACAATTTTTTTTTTATATCGGCTGCGTGAAAGAAATTGATGGCTAGAAATAAAGAGGAGACTGACCTAATTTTACACATAATTTTCATTAAAAGCCTAACTTGGTTCAGCTTGAGCTTGATAGGAGCTCTCATGACCGTTGGATAAGACCACCCCACTAAAAGCACACAACTTGAGAAACCATGCAATTTCCCATAATCAAAGAGAAGCCCGGCTACTTTCATGTCTTCTCTATAAATTCTTCCATAATTTCCTCTCCTTCTCAATCAAAAGCATTTATATCTACACCACTCTCCTTGATCAATCCTTTTGATCACCACTTCTAGCTATAATTTACTTGATTAAGTGCACATTAACAATTTCATATATATCATATGAACCTAATAATTATATTAGTGTTAATATTAATAATTTATTTCCAAATCATTATCTACAAACCTAATATGCATAGTGTTTTTAGGAAATAATTACTTATGAATATTCAATGCTAAACAAAATATCTATTTTTTTGTATATTTTTATATAATTTTTCTCAAGTTTTGTTAATAGATTAGTGTCAAAATTATCAGTTTTTTTTTTATTATAACTTGAATTTAAGATTTTGTCAATTTCTTATTTGAAAAAAATGCCTTTAATAGAAAGAATTTCAAAAAATAATGAATTGAAAATTGAAAATGGTGTTGATTAAAGAGAACATTTATCACTTTCAGCTTGCATGCAATAAACAATATGTGTGTGTGTGTGTGTGTGTAAAGGATAAAAATCTACTCAGGTTGACTTGGGTTAATTTGTCAAACCTGCAACGTATATCATGAAATTAGAATAACCCAATAGAAATAATTTTTTTAAAAAATATATGAAATCTAATTTGTAACTAACTATATATTGAACGATGAGATTGAAAATAAAATAAAATAAAAAACAATTCGGGTCAATCTAAGCTAATACGTTAAATCCGTAATATGAGTCGTGAGATCGAAATAACTTTATAAAAAATAATTATAATAAATTATGAAGCTTCAAATCCAATATATCCAATATTCAAGGTTGATATAAATAAAAAAATAGATCAAAATAACACTATAGAAGTAGATTGAAAAAAAAAACTATATATGAACATAGTTCACTTAAGTTAACTTATCAAACCTGTGATCTAAATTATAAAATCATGATAACCCTATAAAAACAAAAGGAGATATAAAATTTAATTTCCAACCAACCTGATATTAGATTATAAAATTTGTAGAATAAAAAAATGTAGTCAACTCAATTTAGTCTATTAAACTTGCGATCTAGATTAAAAGATTAAGATAACACTATAAAAAGTTGTTTCATGCTTCAGGATGTCAACAGCCATCATCCTGTGGTATTTAATTTCTAACTTGTTTCTTACTTCAGCATGTGAATGGCCATCAACTTCTGGAATATATTTTTCTAACTTGTTTCGCACTTCAGGATGTCAATAGCCGTCAACACCGCACCAAAATTTTCTAAGCATAGCTGGTCATTCCCACTTCCTGCTTCCAATTTGGTTCAAGGGCCATTAGCCATGGAAAATTCAGAGTGCATTTCTCGGGCAGTGACTTGTGTCCGTGGAAATTACAATTCTTCAATACTATGAAATCATAACACCTTATAACTTAAGTTATTTTATATTATTTTTTAATACATTATTTCAAGTAAAAATTTTTTAGGTTTAAAATTTATATAAACTCATACTATCTTGTACTTTATTTTTATCAAATATAATAAAATAATAAGATTTGAACTCATAATCATAATCATTAGATCAACTAAACTCTAATACTATATTAAAAAATTATTTTATTTAAAAGTTTAAATAAGTAAATAAAATTTTAAAATATAATTTATATTATTATTTTATACTCAACCCGTCAGGTTGATCTGCATTTCTCTTCGACGTTCAACGCGTCAAGATACCAAGTTCATGTTTGATTGTTGCGACGCGTGACATTTCATTTTATCCATGTCAACATCCAAGTCTTGCAGATACAACCAAAAAAGTCCTCAACCGGAAACGTTCCGTACCATAGGGACAGTATATAATTGGTGTTGCTGTCGATCTTGAACTATCCACATTAATCCTGCAGCTTTCGTTCAGATCCTTGAAAAGTTTTATCTTTGCTTTACTCGAAATGGCTGCTGGGAAATATCAAGAGTCCTCCTCTTCACGGTTTTCTAACTGTAAACATCAAGTGTTCTTGAGTTTTAGAGGTAGTGACACCCGCAAGAACTTTACCGATCACCTCTACTCGGCCCTAGTCCAAGCTGGGATTCACACATTTAGAGATGATGATGAGATTCAGAGAGGACACAATATAGAGCTGGAGATCCAGAAAGCAATACAGCAATCAAAAATATCGATAATCGTGTTCTCCAAAGACTATGCTCGGTCGAGATGGTGCCTCGATGAACTTGTGATGATCATGGAACGTAAGAGGACTGCTAACTCCATGGTGTTGCCCATATTCTATGATGTGGATCCATCCCAAGTAAGTAACAAAACAGGGACCTTCGCTGACGCATTTGTCGAGCATGAAAAGTGCTTCAAGGGGGAGATGGAGCGGGTGAATGGGTGGAGGATTACTTTGAAGGAAGTTGCAGATTTGGGAGGAATGGTTTTAGGAGATGGGTAAGCTGTATCTCTTGATGAAACTACACATGGCACAAAACTACACCTTCTTTAATTTCTTAGCTAAATACTGTTTATTTCTATTCCTTACTAATTATCGTACATTGTAATTTACTTTCTGATGTAGGTACGAGGCACAGTTTGTCCAATCTATTGTGGAGAAGGTTCTCAAAGAATTTGGATCGAAAAGTATTCCATGTCCCCCTTCATTTCGTTGGAAGACATTCTCTAATACAGTATATCAACTCATGGCTGCAAGATAGGTCCCACGGTGCGGCCACAGCTTTACTCTATGGAATTGGTGGAGTTGGAAAGACAGCCATAACGAAGAGTGTTTACAACCAGAACTTTTATAAATTTGAAGGAAACAGCTTTCTATCAAATTTTAGAGAAAGGTCAAAAGAATTCAAGGGTGTAGTTTGCCTACAGAGGCAGCTTCTTTCCGACATCCTAAAAAAGACTGTTGATGAGATAAACGATGTTGATGAAGGAATTCTGAAGATTAAGGATGCATTATGCTGCAGAAGAACTCTTATTGTTCTTGATGATGTGGACGAAAGGGAACAGTTCAATGCAATCGTTGGCATGCAAAATTGGCTCTGTGAAGGAAGTAAAATCATTGTAACAACCAGAAATAAGAGTCTGGTTTCAGCTAACAGTGATATTGAATGGGTCAAGTGCAAAGTTGAGCCTCTAGATAACGTAAAAGCACTTGAGCTTTTCAGTTGGCATGCCTTTGGACATGCTTACCCTGTTGAAGGTTTTGTGGAGGACTCTTGGAGAATAGTTCATCATTGTAATGGTCTTCCATTGGCCCTTCGTGTTATTGGTTCTTCATTATCTGGTAAGAGTAGAGAAGTATGGGAAAGTGCATTACATGAAATGGAAGTGATTCCAAATTGTGAAGTTCTAAAGGTTCTTCGAATAAGTTACGACTCTCTTGATGATGATTACCAGAAAAACTTATTCCTTGATATGGCTTGTTTCTTCAATGGGATGGATTACAATTATGCCGTTAAGATACTAGATGGGCTCGGAGTAGGTGCGAGATTTAGGATTGACAATCTCATCGATAGATGTCTGGTAGAAATTGTTGACATCAACAATGATAAGAGATTGTGGATGCATCAACTCGTAAGAGATATGGGAAGGGAAATCGCTCGTCAGGAATCACCCAAGTGTCAAAGAATATGGCATCACATGGAAGCTTTAACAGTTTTGAAAGAAACAAGTGTAAGTACCTCATTTTGTTTTCTTATTTGCATGGTGTATATATGGCTTTTACTATATATATTGAAAGAAACAACTGTAAGTACCTCATTTTGTTTATTCTTTTACTTTTTTTTCTCATGTAATTTTAATATTTTTGAAGCAGGATGCTGAAAAATTGCGTGGACTTACCCTTGATATGTGTGCATTAATGGAAGATAATTTTACCAAAGTTATCTGTGGTGATTCAATGGTTCACGACAAGCATAACTTCTTTCAACATTATCGTCTTCGTGCGTTTCCCTCTCGGGAATGGCTTTCTGACCTTTTCTTCGGGGAACAATTACAGATCAGTCAGGCAAGTTTGTTACCCGTCCTCAGCACGGATGCTTTGAGAAATATGCAGAATGTAAAATTTCTCCAACTAAATTACATGAAGCTCTATGGAAGTTATGAACACTTCCCTAAGAATCTTATATGGTTATGTTGGCATGGATTCTCTTTAAGATCCTTACCGAAGCACTTATGCTTGGAAAAGGTTGTGATTCTTGATCTATCCAGAAGCTGTCTAGTTGATGCTTGGAAAGGCATACTGGTATGTTTCTAGTCTCTCTCCATAGCTATCTCTCTCATTTTCAGTTGATAACAACTAAATTCGAGTGTTTTTGCAGTCCCTTCCAAAATTGAAAATACTTGATCTACGTCACTCACATGGCCTCATTAGAACCCCAGACTTGTCAGGTATCCCACGACTTGAAAATATAATACTTGAAGACTGCATCTGTTTGGTTCAGATTCATAAATCTATTGGAGATTTACGTTCTCTCGTGATGTTAAATCTGAAGAATTGTAAGAGTCTCGTGGAGCTTCCTGAAGTAGTGAGTGGCTTGAATTCACTTCAAGAGCTTTATTTAAATGGTTGTTCAAACCTTGAAAGCTTGAATTTTGAGTTAGGGAATCATCAGGGACACAGGTTGCTTCAAAGTGATGCTAGCACACCATCCATAATCACATCTTTGCCGTTAAAGTTATTGTTTCCTTCTAGGTTTTCAGCAAGAAAAGCTCCCAGATTTACATTGCCACACTCCTTGACGAGACTAGATTTAAGTGAAACTCCAATTCGTTTTCTTCCAGAAAGCATTAAGGACCTCAGTCCACTCGTAGCCCTGACTTTGAGAAATTGCAAAATGCTTCAGACACTCCCAGAGCTTCCATCCAATTTGTCCTCGTTAGATGTGTCTAGTAGTTACTCACTGCAAAATGTTCCAAATCTGATCCCTCGGACTGTAGTATATGATTGTGATCAATTAGCTGACATCCAAGATTGGATGAAGCTAGAATTAATCCAAAATGCTGACTCACACATGATCAGAATATTGGAATCGGTGAACGCTCATTTACAGCCATGGATATTTCAGGTCTTCCAACACCCATTTCACTGTATTTCAAATCTACATCTGTGTACTTCTCCTAGAATATTTTTCCTTTGCTCATTTTATCATCGACTTTGTTTTGATGGTACAGGTAACAGTTGTTAAGGGCGTGTTCAACGTTATCGTACCTGATGGAGATGGGATGTTTAAGTTTTACGAGGAGGAGGAAGAGGAGTGGATAATTCAGAAAGAGTTTGTAGGCCACCTGTCATTCCAAATAGCCTCACCTGCTGCGCACCGAATATGCGCCTTTAATCTATTCACAAGGTTTTGCACCACGCCAGAAAGTACCCTTCTCTGTGGTTCTGTTTATCTCGAAATCAGAAACAATACCAGTGGTCGATCCTTGTTCTGTCCCGCCTCTTTCTATCCTAGTGGTTTCAAGCATGGGAATGCTGTAATCCAGTCGCTGAGCCACTGGAAATTAGGGGGCGATGATCCTGCATTCGATAATGGTGATGACGTGAGTATTTCTATGCTTCCACTTGATTCAACTACTCAAATAATGATGGTTGGAATCCTATGGTTGCATGAAGAGGAAGGACATGGTGATGATGAAAAAATCCAACCAAATAATAAAGTTGTCGCATCCCAATGCAGTAGCTCATCAAATAGGGAAGTTATCGCCACTCACAACAGTAGCGATGACGATGTACATCTAGCCAATGTAGAAATAACTTCTTGTATTTTTAGGAATTATTCTTGTGCTGTACGCTATAACCCTGGCAACTTGGAAGTATGTTCGTGGTTATTTGAAAAGAAAGGTGAGAGGGTGTTGGCTATACGGCGACATCCACAGTTTGAAAAGTATATGTTAGATACTTTACACGTCAAACCACATCAACCCCTGTTAGTGGGAGAGATTATTGGCAGTGGCTTCAAAACACTTACAGGGGATAAAATATACCATTTTATTTCAACAACAAAATGATATAGAGCCTGAACAATCTGTCAAAGCTCTCTTCTTCTCTCTAGTATTTCTCTCTACTGTCTCCCACTACTAATTTACTTTAACTAAGCTTTTTATATACACACAAAATGAAAGCTTGATAAAATAGATTTTAAGGAGTGAAAGCAGCTAGTAGCTGCAGTCGGTGGCCGTAGTCGGTGGTTATAGATAGTGGTTGTCGGTGGCTTTAGTTGGTGGCCGTAGTCGGTGGTTGCTTGTGAAACCCGAGAATAAAGTATACAAAAAGGGAGGAGGTTTATAATAATTCAAAATATTGTTATAATACAAAATTTATGAAGAAAGAAAGCAAAGCAAAAAAAAAAAAAAATGGGGTCAAAATGGAATTAAGAAGAAATGGGACTATAAATACCCATCCCTTCTCTCAGCCATGGACGACTCGAAACTAGAAGAAAGAGGGGAGGGAGAATCTCAAATTTTACTTCACAAAACTAAGAGTAAACACCCAAAAATTTGTAAAACCATATAAGCCTTGGAATTCTAAAGTGAAAGAACACAATTAGGTGGAGAATTAACAAGAAGAAAGTGAAGAATTGGGGAAGAAAGGAGGGAGAAAAGTTGCTGGTTATATACAAGGAGAAGAAGGCTAAGATTCTTCCAAAATTGTGAAGTAAAGTCAAGATTCCATCCAAGTAAGGAGTTCTAATTCCAATTTCTATGAAATTAACTTCAATTTGATTAGAATTTCATGAATCTTCTTGAATTGGGAATTAGGTTTTTTTATACAAAATGTTGGGAAAATGCATAAATGAGTAGGGTTTTCATGAATAAAGAAAAGGCATGGCTGTGATCGATGAGTAAGTAAGGATTGAAGATGAATAGGAGATACTTTCTCCATTTTGCAAAACAGGGCAGATTCGTTACCCTATTTCTTAGGAGAATTTGGACCTGAAAAATACATAATTCAGGGAGGGTCCCTTCATAGAGGTTGTAGCTGGGAGTGTTATCTTTCCAAAGAGTCTGATCCCGTCTAATTTGGAGTTCTAGAACTCCAGATACAGATAAAAATTTGAGGAGAGGTCAAGTTATCACCCCTGTTAGCAGATTCGGCCAAATTGATAAAATAGCGAAATTTAGCCATGTTAAGGGTAGAATTTGTTTTCTTGCCCTTCATAAAGTGTGTCATGATCTTTAGAAAATTAAAAAAAAAGAATAAATTAAAATTGAATTCATGACGTCCACTTGGGCTACTAATGAGCTGAAAAGTTAAAGGATGATAATGAGGAATGTAAGTGAGATAGAAAACTGCAGTTGAAAAAGATGAAGATGATCATCCATGCCGCTGATGCTCCTTATTTACAATATTCCTCATGGTAATTCCATTTCTTTCAAACCTTCACATAGTAAAAATCTTCCCAGTCTCAATATTAAGCTGATACAAACCAGTAGAATGCAATTTCCTTCCATTCATCACGCATAAGAAGTGTTGCTGCTCCTCATTTAGTTGTTGTCTTGTTCATCCATGAGATTGCATTTCAGCATACATTTCAAAATCTCCAGTCTCTGCGCATCAAATTGTTGTATTCAAATTTTGCGCAACAAAACTAAAGCTCAAACAGAGCAGCAGCAGAGCAAAAAAAAAAAAAGAGTTCCTGCAACAATTCTCTCTATCAAGTTCTCGAAGAAAAACAAGAGAGAAGTGAGAAATAAAAGCAGGGATATCCAAGTGAAAGATCTCGCCAGAGAGGTGAAGACTCAGACACGCACGTAACCTCGTGCTTGTTTCAGATCTGAGTACATATCCAAAGTAGAGAGACACGATGGCTGCGACAAAGACAGAGCCCAAGGAAGGATAGATCCCGGCGGCAGGTGAATCTTCATTATATGCTAAGCAAGGCAGTAAGAAAAAAAAAACGTTTCTCTGTTCCAGATCCAGTAACAACAAGCAATTAGAATTAGAAAGAGACGACATGTTTCCGTTGAGTCTCGTCGCAAAGAGAGCAATAATGATCAGATTGCAGTAGAGAGTGTTTGCAATGTGCCTAGAGACTGAAGACCTGAAGGCTGCGGTGGCCAAGGCTATGGTCGCTGGGGCTGAGTCTGAGAGCGAGATTGTGGAAGTTGAAGGAGCGTACTGCTATGCCGAGCGCGTGACGAAGGTCGTTTCGTCTGGCAATTCCGTTCTCCTTCCAAGTGCTGTGAATTTTTTATTTGTATTATGGTGTCGCTTTGTGCATGCCAAATGTGTGTTTTGATTAGTTGTAAGAGAAAAAAAAAAGAAAAGAAAAGAAAAAGAGAAAAAAAAGAAAGAAAAGAAAGAAAGAAAGAAAAGAAAAAGAAAAGAAAGAAAGAAAGAAGTAGAAAATGAATTCTTACACAGATTAAGAAATTCATCAAAGATGAAAAACTTCAGAAAAACTGAAGTAAACAAATGAAAAACTTCAGAAAAACTGAAGTAGACAAATGAAATTCAAACTCATTATATCACCTCTCTTCCCTCCCATTTCTTTCTTCTCATCCCTCTCTTCTCAAAGATGAAAAATTTCAGAAAAACTGAAGTAGACAAATGAAATTTAAATCAAGAAATGGACAAATGAAATGTCTTCTCTCTCTCTTCTATCTTCTTTGTCATTTGAGCATTTTTCTTTTTCTTTTTAATCAAATTCAAACTCATCTTTCTATTCTCTTCTTTCTATTTTCCAAACTGATTTCTATTAAACAGGGTTAAATACTCATGTGTTTTGTTTTCATTGCTGTAATCTCATGCTTGCTTTATCAAAAGCATGGGATTGAGGGGGGGGGGGGGGGGGGCGGGGGGATTAATGTGGGTAGTTCATGATCGACAGCACACTTTGGTAATGATTAATGTGGGTAGTTTCCGGTTGAGGACTTTTTTGGTTCGCGTCGCAACAATCAAACAATGAATAGTTAATTGTTGAATCATGATCGACAGCACACTTTGGTAATGATTAATGTGGGTAGTTTCCGGTTGAGGACTTTTTTGGTTCGCGTCGCAACAATCAAACAATGAATAGTTAATTGTTGAAGTGAAATGCTGGAATTTTTAGACGTGTTGAAGAATTGTAATTTCCACGGACACAAGCGCCCCCCCCCTCATTTGTTTAGATCCTTGAAAAGTTTTATCTTTGCTTGACTCGAAATGGCTGCTGGGAAATACCAAGAATCCTCCTCTTCACGGTTTTCTAACTGTAAACATCAAGTGTTCTTGAGTTTTAGAGGTAATGACACCCGCAAGAACTTTACCGACCACCTCTACACGGCCCTAGTCCAGGCAGGGATTCACACATTTAGAGATGATGATGAGATTCAGAGAGGACAGAATATAGAGTTGGAGATCCAGAAAGCAATACAACAATCAAAAATATCGATAATCGTGTTCTCCAAAGACTATGCTTGTTCGAGATGGTGCCTCGATGAACTTGTAATGATCATGGAACGTAAGAGGACTGCTAACTCCATGGTGTTGCCCATATTCTATGATGTGGATCCATCCCAAGTCAGAAACAAAACAGGGAGCTACGCTGACGCATTTGTCGAACATGAAAAGCGTTTCAATGTGGAGATGGAGCGGGTGAATGGGTGGAGGATTGCTTTGAAGGAAGTTGCAGATTTGGGAGGAATGGTTTTAGGAGATGGGTAAGTTGTGTCTCTTAATGAAACTACACATGGCATAAGACTAGAATGCTGGTGGCTGTGAACAATTTTTCGGAGAACATATAAAATGATTTCTTCTTTGTTACATAATTAATTTTACCCCCAAATTTAACTACCAATGACTGGGGCACGCAGCCTGCTTTAATTTCTTAGCTAATTACTATTTATGTTGAAGAATTTGGTTCCATTTCTGCTACAAATTAGTGATAAATTTTTTTTTTATTAATGTCAGTCATTTAATTCCATCATTTAGTGATGTGTTTTGATTGTTCTTTTCTACTTCTAGTTTAAATCTTATCTATGATAAGATTAGTTTAAAAGTTTGTGTTTGATTAGAGTTTTTCTTGTAATGCTTTGATTTCTTCTATAAATACAATTAGAGGGATGACAAGAAAAAATAGATATTGGGTTTTTACCCCTTGGTCTCTTTGTTCTTTAGCTAAGGGCTGAAATATTTCAATTAATTCTTAGCTAAGGGCTAGAATTTTTCAATTGAATTAGTGGGCACCTCTACATTCCAACATTTGGTATCAGAGTTTTTTTACAATTTTCCAACAATTAGTATCAGAGTTTTTTTCAATTTTCCAACAAATGGTATCAGAGCTATTAGGATCTTTGAAGGGATTGTGTGAAACACGAGAGATTAAAAGTGAGGTTTTAAGGGAAATCAAAGCTAAGGGCTTTGAAGGGTTTAAAAGTGAGGTTTTAAGGGAAATCAAAGCTAAGGGCTTTGAAGGTTTTTGTGAGGTAAAAACCGAGAGTGTGAGCAGAGTATTATTTAAATGGAATCAATCACATGTTTTCCTGTCAAATCACCATCATTCAAAGTTTGAATTATGGTATTAGGGATGTAAAAATGGAGATATACTTGAAAGCTTTCGAT
Source organism: Salix caprea (assembly GCA_964035475.1). Taxonomy (NCBI): domain Eukaryota; kingdom Viridiplantae; phylum Streptophyta; class Magnoliopsida; order Malpighiales; family Salicaceae; genus Salix; species Salix caprea. Next base: position 16,925,817 of record OZ037749.1, read on the forward strand.
TTATGGGAGATAGTGGAGAGTGACAATCAACTCCCACAGAGAGACAAATTTAAACAGCTAAAGGAGAAGATAGATATGTGCAGCCTTGGAACAAAGGAGGAGTGTTGAAGAATTTGGTACCAATTCTACTACAAATTAGTGATGTGTTTTGATTGTTCTTTTCTACTTCTAGTTTAAATCTTATCTATGATAAGATTAGTTTAAGAGTTTGTGTTTGATTAGAGTTCTTCTTGTAATGCTTTGATTTCTTCTATAAATACAATTAGAGGGATGACAAGAAAAAATAGATATTGGATTTTTATCCCTTGGTCTCTTTGTTCTTTAGCTAAGGGCTGAAATATTTCAATTAATTCTTAGCTAAGGGCTAGAATTTTTCAAATGAATTACTGGGCACCTCTACATTCCAACATTTGGTATCAGAGTTTTTTCCAATTTTCCAACAATTTATTTCTATTCCTGAATTATAGAGAGACTACTAATTATTGTACATTGTATTTTACTTTCTGATGTAGGTACGAGGCACAGTTTGTCCAATCTATTGTGGAGAAGGTCTCAAAGAATTTGGATCGAAAAGTATTTGATGTCCCCCTTCATTTCGTTGGAAGACATTCTCTAATACAATATATCAACTCATGGTTGCAAGATAGGTCCCACGGTGCGGCCATAGCTTTACTCTATGGAATTGGTGGAGTTGGAAAGACAGCCATAGCGAAGAGTGTTTACAACCAGAACTTCTATAAATTTGAAGGAAACAGCTTTCTATCAAATTTTAGAGAAAGGTCAAAAGAATTCAAGGGTATAGTTTGCCTACAGAGGCAGCTTCTTTCCGACATCCTAAAAAAGACTGTTGATGAGATAAACGATGTTGATGAAGGAATTCTGAAGATTAAGGATGCCTTATATTGCAGAAGAACTCTTATTGTTCTTGATGATGTGGACGAAAGGGGGCAGTTCAATGCAATCGTTGGCATGCAAAATTGGCTCTATGAAGGAAGTAAAATCATTGTAACAACCAGAAATAAGAGTCTGATTTTAGCTAATAATGATATTGAATGGGTCAAGTGCAAAGTTGAGCCTCTAGATAACGTAAAATCACTTGAGCTTTTTAGTTGGAATGCCTTTGGACAAGCTTACCCTGTTGAAGGTTTTGTGGAGGACTCTTGGAGAATAGTTCGTCATTGTAATGGACTTCCATTGGCCCTTCGTGTTATTGGTTCTTCATTATCTGGTAAGAGTAGAGAACTGTGGGAGAGTGCATTACAAGAAATGGAAGTGATTCCAAATTGTGAAGTTCAAAAGGTTCTTCGAATAAGTTACGACTCTCTTGATGATGATTACCAAAAAAACTTATTCCTTGATATGGCTTGTTTCTTCAACGGGATGGATTACAACTATGTTGTTAAGATACTAGATGGGCTCGGTGTAGGTGCAAGATTCAGGATTGACAATCTCATCGATAGATGTCTGGTAGAAATTGTTGAAATCAACAATGATAAGAGATTGTGGATGCATCAACTCGTAAGAGATATGGGAAGGGAAATCGCTCGTCAAGAATCACCCAAGTGTCAAAGAATATGGCATCACATGGAAGCCTTTACAGTTTTGAAAGAAACAAGTGTAAGTACCTGATTTTGTTTTCTTATTTGATGGTGTATATATGGCTTTTACTATATATATTGAAAGAAACTACTGTAAGTACCTGATCATTTTGTTTATTCTTTTCTCATGTAATTTTAATATTTTTGAAGCAGGATGCTGAAAAATTGCGTGGCCTTACCCTTGATATGCGTGCATTAATGGAAGATAATTGTACCGAAGTTATCTGTGGTGATTCAATGGTTCACGACAAGCATAACTTCTTTCAACATTATCGTCTTCCTGCGTTTCCCTCTCGGGAATGGCTTTCTGACCTTTTCTTCGGGGAACAAGTACAGATCAGTAAAGCAAGTTTGTTATCCATCCTCAGCACGGATGCTTTGAGAAATATGCGAAATGTAAAATTTCTCCAACTAAATTACATGAAGTTCTATGGAAGTTATGAACACTTCCCTAAGAATCTGATATGGTTATGCTGGCATGGATTCTCTTTGAGATCCATACCGAAGCACTTATGCTTGGAGAAGCTTGTGGTTCTTGATCTATCCAGAAGCTGTCTAGTTGATGCTTGGAAAGGCAAATTGGTAAGTATCTAGTCTCTCTCCATAGCTATCTCTCTCATTTTCAGTTGATAACAACTAAATTCGAGTATTTTTGCAGTCTCTTCCAAAATTGAAAATACTTGATCTGCGTCACTCGCATGGCCTCATTAGAACCCCAGACTTGTCAGGTATCCCACGACTTGAAAATCTAATACTTGAAGACTGCATCCATTTGGTTCAGATTCATGAATCTATTGGAGATTTACGTTGTCTTGTGATGTTAAATCTGAAGAATTGTAAGAGTCTCGTGGAGCTTCCTGAAGAAGTGAGTGGGTTGAATTCACTTCAAGAGCTTTATTTAAATGGTTGTTCAAATCTTGAAAGCTTGAATTTTGAGTTAGAGAATCATCAGGGACACAGGTTGCTTCAAAGTGCTGCTAGTACACCATCCATAATCACATTTTTGTCGTTGAAGCTATTGTTTCCTTCTAGGTTTTCAGCAAGAAAAGCTCCCAGATTTACATTGCCACACTCCTTGACAACACTAGATTTAAGTGGAACTCCAATTCGTTTTCTTCCAGAAAGCATTAAGGACCTCAGTCCACTCGTAGCCCTGACTTTGAGAAATTGCAAAATGCTTCAAACACTCCCAGAGCTTCCATCCAATTTGTCCTCGTTAGATGTGTCTAGTAGTTACTCACTGCAAAATGTTCCAAATCTGATCCCTTGGACTGTAGTATATGATTGTGATCAATTAGCTGACATCCAAGATTGGATGAAGCTAGAATTAATCCTAAAGGCCGACTCACACATGTTCAGAATATTGGAATCGGTGAACGCTCAAATACAGCCACGCGTATTTCAGGTCCTCCCACACCATTTTACTGTATTTCAAATCTACATTTGTGTACTTCTCCTGGAATATTTTTCCTTTGCTCATTTTATCATCGACTTCGTTTTGATGGTACAGGTAACAGTTGCTAAGGGCGTGTTCAACGTTGTCATAACTGATGAAGATGGGATGGTTAAGTTTTATGAGGAGGAGGAAGAGGAGTGGATAATTCAGAAAGAGTTCGTAGGCCACCTCTCATTCCAAATAGCCTCACCTGCTGCGCACCGGATATGTGCCTTTAATCTATTCACAAGGTTTTGCACCACGCCAGAAACCCTTCTCTGTGGTTCTGTTTATCTTGAAATCAGAAACAATACCAGTGGTCGATCCTTGTTCTGTCCCGCCTCTTTCTTTCCGGGTGGTTACAAGCATGGGAATACTGTAATCCAATCGCTGAGCCACTGGAAATTAGGGGGCGATGATCCTACATTTAATAATGGGGATGACGTGAGTATTTATGTGCTTCCACTTGATCCAACTATTCAAATAATGATGGTTGGTATCCGATGGTTGCATGAAGAGGAAGGAAATGGTGATGATGATAAAATCCAATCAAATAATAAAGTTGTCGCATCCCAATGCAGTAGCTCATCAAACAGGGAAGTTATCGCCACTCACAACAGTAGCGATGATGATGCTGATGCACATCTAGCCAATGTAGAAATAGCTTCTCGTATTTTTAGGAATTATTCCTGTTCTGCACACTATAATCCTGGCAACTTGGGAGTATGTTCGTGGTTATTTGAAAAGAAAGGTGAGAGGGTATATATAATTTATTATATTTTAAAGCAATTAGATATTCAAGGCTTCCTCACAAACTTCAGGTCATCATCTAGTCTTTCCTTTCCATTTGCTGAGCTCCAAAAGAAATTATATATTAGCCTTTTTCAGAGATGAGTTTTTTATCTTTTATTTTTGTTCTTCTCATTTGATATTGATGAGTTCTGTGCTTATTTTTCTCGACAGGGATAATGGGAAAAAAAGGGAGGGGTCTTTGTTTAGCCTCTTGGATGGTTGATTTCGCTGTAAGTGATAGGGGTTGATTCTTTCGAAATGCGGAGGAGATCAGCGAGCAACAGGTTCTCTGATCATGACACATTTGTCTTCACTCAGGTCTATATTTTTCTGGGTCGTCTTCTCCTTTTCTTTTCTTTTTTGGCATTTCAACTTATTTTCAAAGCCTTTTTAGGATTATTATATAATGAGATATTCTTTTGGATGAGATTATATTAGATTAATTCATTTTCCATGGCTCGAAATGGTTTATTTTCAACATTTTTTTTTTTTGCTGTAAGAACAAATCATGGTCATTGTGTTTTGGGGTGTTGGTTTTTGGTTTTCGATAGATGACCTGCTTTAATTATTTTTAAGGCTGTTTAGAAAAAAAGATATGTGATAACGACAACACACACACTACTAAAAAAGGGTGCCGTTAGCAACGGAATTTTGCAACGGCAAAATTCCGTTGCTAAATTTGCATCCGGAAATTGTTTAGCAACGGATTTTCCGTTGCTAAACCAATTCCAGAAAAAAAAAAAAAAAAACATGGTTTGCAACGGATTCGCCGTTGCAAATTAAATTTGCAACGGACAAATTTGCAACGGATTTTGCAACGGCTAATCCGTTGCAAATTAAAATTCCAGAAAAAAAAAAACATGGTTTGCAACGGATTATCCGTTGCAAACTTGTCCGTTGCAAATTAAATTTGCAACGGCGAATCCGTTGCAAAGAATAAAACTATTATTATTATTATTATTATTATTGCATCAATAATGAAAAAAAAAAATTAAATCAAAGAATAAAAAAGCCTAAAACTATAACAAAATAGCAAACAAAATCAATGAAAAAAAAATATTAGCTGGAAAAAAATTATTTGACTTGAAAATAAAAAAAAAACTAAAAGAAAGAACAAACTAAAATCTAAGAACAAAATTTTTCAAAAAGTTACCACCTTAACACAGTATGATAAATTAACATAGCACCCCTACATTCAACTCTTCAATTTTGTCTTATCATGGGTAAAAGAGTTATTTTACCGTGCAATAGTATGTGAAATCACTATGACACCTCCTCTGTTAACTCTTAGTTTTTATCTTATATCAGGATAGAATAGTTATTTTACTATAAAAATATAAAAAAATCTCAAAAAAATTTATATTTTAATATAAAACATAAAAAAATTACTAAAAAAAATGCAAGAAACAATTTTGAAGCATAAAATCAAATAATTCATCATCAGCGCATGCACGTGTGCGTGCTCTGTCAGGTTCTAAGCAATATATCTAACTTAAATCTCACGAGGATCAGCCACAAAAACATGTTTTCATTTTCATTTCAAAACCTTTAATTATGGATAATCCGACCCAATCCGAACTCTCTAATCCAACTTCACCTCCTTCAACTACTCTGAATCTGGCTCAACCTCTTTGTAAGAGCAAGTTCAATGGCAAGATCTATTTTGAAGATTCAAATCTTGAAAATGACTCTTTGAATAATGTATATTTGATTTTTTTATTGATATGTACTCCAATGATAAAAAAAATATTTTGAAGAGCTATTTTTTATATTATTTCAAATATAATGCAATTATTTTGAATTTAGTTTAATTATGCAATTAATAGGAGTAAATTATACAATTAAATAATTGCTTTTGAAAAACCTTCCAACAATAAAATAAAAGATTTGTCTTTTCTAAGGAATAGCTCTTCTTTTAATCTAAGGAAAACAAAAACAGCCGGTAAATCGATCGTAAATTAATAGAATATCAACAAAAAGAAAAGACAAATTACTTATTGTCTTTGAGTGCTAGAAAAACTTAAGAAAATAAAATGAACACATTAATAAATAACCAATAAGTTCAAACATAATTAATTAAAATACATTCCATTACATTCCTACATTCCTGATAATATAAATTAATAAATAAAATTTTTATTTTTTATTTATATTTAAATTAAAAAAAATAAATTTAATTATTATTAAAAAATGAATTTAATTATGATTAATAATAATAATTAATATAAAACCCCCCACCCACCCAAACCCTACATTCCTTTGATTTTCTGTTTCTTGCACACCAAAACGATTTGTCGTTCTGTTAATTTTAGAGGCCTAGGGTTTCTGATTTTTTTATTTGTATGCAATTTTGAAGGTGGAAGAGTGAATGAAGATCCAGTAATTACACTACAAGAAAAGGGTGCTAAACAAATTCAGAAAATAAAAAAAATACACATGGGTTGCAACGGATATACCGTTGCAATTTAAGCAAATGTTGTAATGGAAAAATAATATAAATTAATAAATAAAATTATTATTATTTATTTATATTTAAATTAAAAAAATGAATTTAATTATTATTAAAAAATGAATTTTATTATAATTAATAATAATAATTGATATAAACTCAACAACATTAACAAAAGAGTAAGCACGAAGAAAAGCCTAAAATTATTATTAATATTATTGTTAGTATTGAGTTAATAATGAGAAAAAAAATTAAATCAAAGACTAAAAAAATCTTAAAACTTTAACAAAAGAACAAACAAAAAAATAATAAAATAAAAATTATTAGCTAAAAAAATTATTTAACTTGAAATTAAATTTTTTTGTTAATAACTGTTAAAAAAATATGGTAAATAATTCACCGATTAATACTTATGTATTAATAATTGTTTCTTGTCCACTGATAAAATTCCCCGTCTAGAAAAGAAAAGAAAGCTCCCGCTCTAGACATGGGATGGGCGGGCTAAATGAAAAGGTTGGATTTTTCAAGTCTGGAAACACTACTCTCCCCGTCTCATCTTCCACCTCCATTTTTCAAGTCTCACGCAATCTCACTCTCCCCGTCTCATCTTCCACCTCCATGATACCTCTCCTCTCCCTCCACACCCCAAGGCCTTCACTTTTCCTCACCCATTTCCCTCCTCACCTTTCCACTCCTCTCCCTCGCTTCAAATCCCCTCCCCCCCAAACTCACCATCCCTGCTTCCCGATCTCCACCTTGCCGGCGAAGACGAAGACACCGGTGCTCAGGTTTTAACGAGTTCTTTCTGGCCATTTGGGTTGAGCAGGTTTAGGAGAAATTCTTACCTTACCCGGATCTTGTTTCTGCTTAATTTTTAATTTGCAGATGTTTTACAGATTTCTATATAATTAATAGCAGTTTCAGATTCTTTTTTTGTTTCATTCTCCTTTGTTCGTGTGGTATAAAATCAATTAGGCTCACTAGAAACAACGATCCAGCTTCTCTGATTTCATGATCCCTTGTAATTTTGGAGGCTGAAAGGATATGCTGTGTTACAAAAATCATCTCTGACCTAGAAAATGCCCTTCCTTTCTTATCCTGGCAGTCTTCCATGGGCTGATTCTTACACTGAGGCTCAATAATTCTGTTCTTTTAAAACCTTTAGTGATAATAACAGTTTATTTAAATACTTTATTTGCGGCTTATTATTTTTGCTGTCTCATCTCTTGCTATACCAGGTGTAATTGGAATGTCATGGTGTCCCAATGACAGCTCATATTTGCTTACCTGCGCTAAAGATAATCGAACAATCTGCTGGAACACAGTAACTGAAGAAGTAATCAAACAATCTTGAGTTTTTCTGCCTCTTTTCTTTTTATGAATAGAAATTTGATTTATAACATAAACTCAGCAGGAAATTGCTGCTACAAAACCCGTACAACTGAAGCAGTATAAGTTTAGTCATATAAGTTTAGTCATATAAATGAAATCGAACAACAGGTTCTCCTCCTCCTCCTTTTTTTGGAATATTTTTTTCTGATTTTTTTATGGTTGTTTTGATTTCTAAATAAATATCCTCTTTTTTTAACTAATTTAGAGAACGGCAGGATTTTCTTGATTTCGTTGTTGAGTTTAGAGAACAGCAGCATAGAGCTGTACAGATTTCGGTGATCATTGATATAATTGTTTTGTTACAGTTAGAGTATGGTGCTAAAAAGGGGGATGGTTTGAGATTTTTTCCACCAGCAGATCGTCAAACCAAAGTTATTGATCCCGTTCCGGCCGGAACGGCCCGTCCCGTTGCAAAATCCGGGACAAAACGGCGACGTTTTTGTCCCGGTAAAAATCCCGGCCAGTTCCGGAAAATCCGGCCAAATTCCGGCCGGAACGCCCCGGTTCCGTACCGGGCGTTCCGTTCCGGGTTCAAAAAATTCCAAATAAAACTCTAAATTAAAATAAATACATTCTGCCGCCGGTTCAAACTTCAAAACGGAGCCAAGAAAAAACAATGGAGAAGAGGATGAGGAGATGAGGAAGAGAGTAAAGGAGATGAGGAGGAAGAGAGTAAAGGAGATGAGGATGAGGAGGAAAAAAAATAAATGGAGAAAAGGAGATGACTGATGAGGAAGAAAAATAAATGGAGAAGAAGAGATGATGAAATGAGGGTGGGCGGCGGCTGGGAGAAGGAGATTGGAGCTTTAGGGTTATGTTGGGTTTGCCTTTTATACTTAGTTATTATAATAATAATAATAAAAAAAAAAGAAAAGAAGAAGGAGGTAGTTACGGGGGGGGGGGGGTTATGTTATATAAATTAATAATAATAATAATACTTTCTAGGGGGGGTTATATAAATTAATAATAATAATAATAAAGTAGGTTTATACGGGGGAGGGGTAATAATAAATTAATAATAATAATAATAATAATAATAATAATAATAAATAACTAAATAAAAATATGTTTCTAACTTTTTAGGGGGGGTTATAAATTAATAATAATAATAATAATAATAATAATAATAATAATAATAATATTTTTTTTTGGAGGGTTAATTTTTTTGTGGGTCTTTTAATTATATTTAAATTTATTTTTTTAATTTAAATATAATTAAAAATAATAATTTTATTGTTGGAGGATTTTTCAAAAGCAATTATTTAATTATATAGCTTACTCCTATTTATTATATAATTAATTGTATCATTAAACTATATATAAAATACTTGAACTTTATTTAAAATAAGATAAAAAAATGGTTCTTTTATTAATGATGTAGAAGATGTTTGATGTATTTTTCTTTTATTTTAGAACATTTTACTTTCATAATATTTTGGAATTTCAAAGATGTTTCTAATTTTGAGATTATGTTTGTATTGTATAATTTAAATTTCATTTATCTTGAATTTAAATTATACTTGTTAAATTAATATTTTATTTTTTTCATATATATAATTAAATAAAAATGAACAGTACAAAACCGGAACGGTACCGAAACCGGAACGTTCCGTTCCAAACACAAAACCGGAACGGTACCCGGGACGGGATCAATAACTATGCGTCAAACACAGGAGATGCATTTCCAGACGATGATGCAAGACATAGCAGCTTCATTGCTGATGGAATTTGAGAAGTATGTTTTTCAAGCGGAATATTCTGGAACTTACTCAAGACACCTTTGGATTCGCAAGCTAGTTTAAGCTCAGAGGAGGTTTATTTTTAGGTGTCCTAAGGATTTTGAATCTGGAATTTTTGTTTCAAAAGTTTTGAGTTTGTAATGGGATGCCATGTATTTGTACCTTGTAGGTTGATGGTTTTTTATTCCATGTTGATTTACTTATACATGTAATTGTAACTGAATTTTTATTGTATTATAAATTTTAATTTATAAAATTTTTATTTCAACTGTATTTATTTAGTTCTCAATATTAATAATATATCAATAATATTTATGAAAATATTTATTCATAATTAATTAAAAAATAAATAAATTCGAAATTGATCAAAAAATTTAAAAATTTAATTTGCAACGGAATTTCCGTTGCAAATTTCCGTTGCAAATGGATAAATTTGCCGTTGCAAATTTCCGTTGCAGATGGATAAATTTGCAACGGCCCAGCCGTTGCAATTGCAACGGATAAGCCGTTGCAAAATGTGTATTTGCAACGGGAGAATTTGCAACGGATTAGCCGTTGCAAATTATTTTGCAACGGGTAATCCGTTGCAAGCAAAATTTGCGACGACTTGTTTCTAACGGATGGAGTCCGTTGCAAATGCCGTTGCTAATATTAATTAGCAACGGCTTTCTTCAGAATTTGCAACGGCTGGCGTCGTTGCAAAGAGGGTCTTTTTTTTGTAGTGACAGTAGCCAAGTGACATGGAGAATAATGGTCATGTACGGGGAGGGATGCAAAGTTGTGTTGAAATTTCTGGACTCCAAGATTGCTGAAAGGTAGAAGAGTAAAGGCTGAAGTCCACGACATCTAAAGGATGAAGATTGAGGAGATCACAACAAGGCGTTAGAGTTAGATTAGAATTTATCTAGCATGTTTTTCTTTCCTAAATAATATCAAATGTTTGATCAAGTGTTTTAGTCTAAATACAATTTCAATTCTAGTTTAGAAGTAAGAAACATAAGAAGTTGTAAACACATTAGAACTATTATGTAATCCTACAAGTTTTTCATTATAAATAAAGAAAAAAGAATGACAATAACCTCACCTTGATTCTGTCTCTTATAGCTGAAAGTGTGTTCATCAATGTTCTTCAGTTTTGTCCAAAATTCCAAAATTTAATTTGCACAGTAGCTGTTCTTGAATTAATAAAACAACAGTGTTGACTTTTGTTGACTTTTTCGAGATTTTCAAATCCAACAAGTTGGTGATGGCTCTGGAAAAAATACCTCATAAAGCCGATCCTTTCATCAATCCATCCATTCCAATAACCCTCTCAGCCTCGCCTCCATCAACAGTTCAATCTTTCCTGAGCCATACTATCTTGCTCGCGCAGAGTTTATAATACACACAAAATGAAGTTCCTCAAGCTAATCTTCCTACCTACTATGCTCATTTCTCTCTTATCTATTACTACTCTTTCTGTCACTTCGATTATGAAGACAAGGCAAACTCTGACCCTCCTCGGCAAACAATTTCATCTCTGAGAGGGACGAGCCGCTTTCTAGCCCAGAGTCAGGCTTTCATGACATGTGACAAGAACCCTAGGGTTTGTCGAGCTCAGGGAAACCCTGGTCCAGATTGCTGCAAGACGATGTGTGTGAATAAAACGACAGACAAGTTTAACTGTGGGAAGTGTGGTAAGAAGTGCAGGTACACAGGGATTTGCTGCGGAGGTCAATGTGTAAACCCAATGTATAGCAAGAAGCATTGTGGAGGTTGCAACAACAAGTGTAAGAAAATGAGTGCATGTCAGTATGGGATGTGTAGTTACGCATAGAAATGCATAGTGCCTTGCATGCATGCGTGTTCTTATGTATTCGATATATATATGGGACCAAACGATTAGACATTTGTTTTAATTATGTTAATAACGAAATATTTTGTGTGAGGAATAAAGGCAAACCATCGTCCAATCATAAGGTTTGCTATGATGTAAGAAGGCACATACCTTTAAGTCTTGATTTGTTTTATGTGAATTGTTCTTAATAAAGTTTATCTTTACTCTATTTCTTTTTCTAGTTTTTAGTAAACCTGTTTTTATTTCTTTCTTTATTAGAAACAATGTTACTACCAATTATTGTTTTGGCATCTCTGGAATAGAATGCATCAAATCTCATCAGCGGGACATGGCAAAAGGCAAGTTCCAGCGAAGTGCATTAATGGTGCTATTTTATACGGTATTGATTAATAGTTCCAGCCGAAATATATATATATTTATTTATAGTCCAAATACAAGGAAAAAAAATGTCTACCCTCCTTTATTTTATCTTTATTTGTCTCTCCATTGTTTTGAGTTTGAAGTTTAGAATTTAGTGATACGATCCACCCGTGGGCTAATTAACCGTGGATTGATCCAGTTTAGTATAGAATTGGGCCAAGATATCCAATAAAAAAATAAAATGAAATAAACCATTTGCCATGTTGAGCTAAAGGCTGAAGACGACAATCAAATTTTATGGTAATTAAATTAGAGAAAGAGGTAAATGAGCTCCAAATTAAAGATATAATAATACATCTCTCGTTAAACATTACCATTTGCACACAAATTTCGAACATTTTCTGCATGCTCGCTAATTTGTCCAATAGGTCATCCATGTAATAAAAATTATTCTTTTCAACAAACAAGTGAGGGATAAGAAAATGATTGCATCACTTCCGTGAACACATCTTAAAGGAAGAATATGATTTGGACCATGAATTTATGTTTTTAATCATGCCCTTAAGCAATTAATTTTGATTTTATTTGGTTTTCAATTCTTAGATAACTTTTGATTTATTTTTTAGTTTTTACTAATTCTTTGATATTTTTTCAATTTAGTTTTAGATTTCGTCCCATCAAGTTAGGGAGTAAAAAAATAAATGAGATGACTTGGCATAGGTTAGTGCATTTTAACGGAAATAAATGGGTCGAGCTGTAAATTTAGCATGTTAACCGGGTTGATTAAAATCTATTTAATATGGTGTCATTTTATTATGTCAATTCCTTAACATTTTTCATTCTTTAGAGGTTCATTGAGCCAAAGATTACAGCAACAATGAACTAAATGATCTTTAGGAGCTAGATTGGATTTTGAATGGGGGAAATCGGGTCACAAATTTGTTTATATCGGCTACGTGAAAGAAATTGATGGATAGTAATAAAGAGGAGACTGACCTAATTTTACACAAATTTTCATTAAAGGCCTAACTTGGTTCAGCTTGAGCTTGATAAGAGTTCTCATGGCCGTTGGATAAGACCACCCCACTAAAAGCACACAACTTGAGAAACCATGCAATTTCCCATAATCAAAGAGAAGGCCAACTACTTTGATGTCTTCTCTTTAAATTCCTCCATATTTTTCTCTCCTTCTCAATCCAAAGCATTTACATCTACACCACCCTCCTTGATTAATCCTTTTGATCACCACTTCAAGCTATAATTTACTTTTTTTTGGTATAAACCACGCGGTGTCCCAAGCACTGACCCAGACTAATCCACGTTCGCACCGGGTGGGCCCCGAATGGGTGAAAGTGCTCTCCAAATAGCCGGCTCCATACAAGAGGAGGGTTTGAACCCCTGGCCTCTCTTAAGGGATGAGAGCGCCCTCACCACTCACACCAGGACCCCTTGGGTAAGCTATAATTTACTTGATTAAGTGCACATTAACAATTTCTTATATATGACATGAACCTAATAATTATATTAGTGTTTTAATGGTAATATTAACAATTTCTTTCCAAATCATTATATACGAACCTAATATGCATATTGTTTTTAGAAAATAATCACTTATGGATATTCAATGCTAAACAAAATATCTATTTTTTGTATATTTTATATAATGTTTCTCAAGTTTTTTTTTAATAGATCAATGTCAAAATTATTAATTTATTATTTTTATTATAACTTGAATTTAATATTACCACAATTTCTTTTTTGAAAAAAAAAGCCTTTAATAAAAAGAATTTCAAAAAATAATGCATTAATAATTGAAAATGGTGTTAATTAAAGAGAAACATTTATCACTTTCAGCTTGCATGCAATAAACAACAAATATATATATATATATATAAAGAATAAAACTCTACCCAAGTCGACTTTGGTTAATTTGTCAAACCTGCAACTTATGTCATGAGATTAGAATAACCCAATAGAAATAAATTTTTAAAGAAACATATTAAATCTAATTTGTAACTAACTAAATATTGAATGATGAGATTAAAAATAAAGTAAATAAAACAAACGATTCGGGTCAATATAAGCTAATACGTTAAATCTGTAATGTGAGTAGTGAGACTGAAATAACTTTATAAAAATAATTATAATAAATTATGAAGCTTCATTTCCAATATATCCCATATTGAAGGTTGATATAAATAAATAAAAAATTATAGATTAAAAATAAATCTATACATATAAATTGAAAAAAAAACTCAATTTATCAGGATAACTCTAGAAAAACAAAAAGAAATATAAAATCTAATTTCCAACCAACCCAATATTCAATCATAAAATTTATCGAATAAAAATAAGTACAAAAAAAAAGAATGGAGTCAACTCCATTTAGTCTAGTAAACTTACGACCTGGATTATAAGATTAAGATAACACTATAAAAAAAGCAAATAGAAAAACTACAAAGCTCTACTTCCAACAGATTTAAATTGAAGGTTCAAATTGAAAAAATAAAAACACTAAATTTCACAATAATGGTATAAAACCTAAAAAAAAGAAAATTGAGAAAAATAATGAAGTATTTTCATGGAATGTGCTATATTATAGGAAATGTTGTACTTACCTTGTATAGAGCTATTTTATGTACTATGAAGTAGGAAGAGATGCGAGCAAAACGATTTCACACTTGTTGACTTATTATAGTTCAATATAGGGTTGGTTGGAAATTAGATTTTATATTAAGATATTTGTAATTGATTTTAGAGATTAATTAATAATATAGAATGTGTTTTGCAATTTAATTTAGATGTTTAATATTATTCAATGTCAAATGTTTTGTTCCAAATAAACATGTATAAGAAACCATGTTTGCCTTCTTTAAAAAGAAGAAGTTAATTACTTTAGTAAAGAAATATTAATGGACAATAGTAGATTATTTCTTAATTAATTCCATTCCCTTATTATCATGCCAAATAGTTAGCTTTACTAACCCAATAGAAATAAATTTAAAAAAAATATATGAAATCTAATTTGTAACTAATTAAATATTGAACGATGAGATTATAAATAATATAAAAAAAACTCGTGTCAATCTAAGCTAATATGTTAAATTTGTAATGTGAGTCGTGAGACCGATATAACTTTATAAAAAATAATAATCATAAATTATGAAACTTCATTTCCAATATATCAAATATTGAAGGCTGATATAAATAAAAACAAATACAGCAAAATAACACAATAGAAGTAAATTGAAAAAAAAAAACTATATATGAACATAGTTCACCTAAGTTAACATATCAAACCTGTGATCTAAATTATAAAATCAGGATAACCCTATAAAAAAAAGGAAATATAAAATATAATTTCCAACCAACCCGATATTAAATCATAAAATTTATAGAATAAAAAAAAATGCATAAAAAAAATAATGGAGCCAATTCAATTTAGTCTATTAAACTTGCGACCTAGATTATAAGATTAAGATAACACTATAAAAAGCAAATAGAAAAATTACAAAGCTCTACTTCCCACATATTTAAATTGAAGATTCAAATTGAAAAAAAAAAAAAAAACAAATTTATAATACCGGTATGCAACCTAATAAAAAGAAAATTGAGAAAAATAATGAAGTACTTTGAAATATTGCACTTACCTTGTATAGAGTTATTTTATGTAATATGAAGTAGGAAGAGATACGAGCAAATTGATTTCATATTTGTTGACTTATTATCGTTTAATATTGGGTTGGTTGGAAATTAGATTTTATATTAAGATATTTGTAATTGATTTTAGGGATTAATTAATAATATAGAATGTGTTTTGCAATTTAATTTAGATGTTAAATATTATTCAATGTCAAATGTTTTGTTCCAAATAAATTTGTATTAGAAACCATGTGCCTTCTTTAAAAAGAAGAAGTCAATTAATTTAGTAAAGAAATATTAATGGACAATAGTAGATTATTTTTTAATTAATTCCATTTCATTTGTTAAGGAATTATCTCACCTACAAGTTTAAGTTTATAGGTGAAGTCCTAGAATATAATTTATATTATTCTCTAATACACTTTCTCAAGTAAAAATATTTTGGGTTTGCGCTAGCTTTACTACCCATCGGGAATTTACTTTCTAACTTGTTTCTTACTTCGAGATGTCGATCAATTCTAACTTGATTCTTGCTTCAGGATTTCAATGGCCATGAATTTCTGGAATTTATTTTCCTAACTTGTTTCATGCTTCAGGATGTCAACAGCCATAAATCCTGTGGTATTTATTTTCGAACTTGTTTCTTACTTCAGCATGTAAAAATGGCCATCAACTTCTGGAATATATTTTTCTAACTTGTTTCTTACTTCAGGATGTCAATAGCCGTCAACTCCTGGCACCAAAATTTTCTAGGCATTCCCACTTCCTGCTTCCAATTTGGTTCAAGGACCATTAATTAGCCATGCAAAAATTCTCGGGCAGTGACTTGTGTCAGTGGAAATTACAATTCTGGAATACTATGAAATTATTACACCTAAAATTTAAATGATTAAGAAAGATATAATTTATATTATTTTTTAATATATTTCTTTAAATAAAAATCTAATGAATTTAAATTTATATAAGTTTATATTACCTGTACTTGATTTTTATCAAATATAATAGAGTAATAAAATTCAAACTCATAATCATTAGATCAACTAAACTCTAATACTATATTATATAATTATTTTATTTAAAAACTTAAATAATTAATAAAATTTTATAATATAATTAATATTATTATCTTAAAATTCAACGCGTCAAGAATTCCCAGGGTGCTTTGCATTTCACTTCAACATCCAACGCGTCAAGATACCATTGGGTCAAATTCATGTTGGATTGTTGCGATGCGTGACATTTCATTTTATCCATGTCAACATCCAAGTCTTGCAGAATCAACCAAAAAAGTCCTCAAGCGGAAACGTTCCGTACCACAGCTAGGACAGTATATAATTGATGTGCTGTCGATCTTGAACTATCCACATTAATCCTGCAGCTTGTTATCCCCCCACATTTGTTCAGATCCTTGAAAAGTTTTATCTTCGCTAGACCCGAAATGGCTGCTGGGAAATATCAAGAGTCCTCCTCTTCACGGTTTTCTAACTGTAAACATCAAGTGTTCTTGAGTTTTAGAGGTAGTGACACCCGCAAGAACTTTACCGATCACCTCTACACGGCCCTAGCCCAAGCTGGGATTCACACATTTAGAGATGATGATGAGATTCAGAGAGGACAGAATATAGAGTTGGAGATCCAGAAAGCAATACAGCAATCCAAAATATCGATAATCGTGTTCTCCAAAGACTATGCTTGGTCGAGATGGTGCCTCGATGAACTTGTGATGATCATGGAACGTAAGAGGTCTGCTAACTCCATGGTGTTGCCCATATTCTATGATGTGGATCCATCCCAAGTAAGTAACAAAACAGGGACCTTCGCTGACGCATTTGTCGAGCATGAAAAGTGCTTCAAGGGGGAGATGGAGCGGGTGAATGGGTGGAGGATTGCTTTGAAGGAAGCTGCAGATTTGGGAGGAATGGTTTTAGGAGATGGGTAAGTTGTATCTCTTGATGAAACTACACATGGCATGAAACTACACCTTCTTTAATTTCTTAGCTAAATACTGTTTATTTCTATTCCTTACTAATTATCGTACATTGTAATTTACTTTCTGATGTAGGTACGAGGCACAGTTTGTCCAATCTATTGTGGAGAAGGTCTCCAAGAATGTGGATCGAAAAGTATTCCATGTCCCCCTTCATTTCGTTGGAAGAGATTCTCTAATACAGTATATCAACTCATGGCTGCAAGATAGGTCCCACGGAGCGGCCACAACTTTACTCTATGGAATTGGTGGAGTTGGAAAGACAGCCATAGCGAAGAGTGTTTACAACCAGAACTTTTATAAATTTGAAGGAAACAGCTTTCTATCAAATTTTAGAGAAAGGTCAAAAGAATTCAAGGGTGTAGTTTGCCTACAGAGGCAGCTTCTTTCCGACATCCTAAAAAAGACTGTTGATGAGATAAACGATGTTGATGAAGGAATTCTGAAGATTAAGGATGCATTATGCTGCAGAAGAACTCTTATTGTTCTTGATGATGTGGACGAAAGGGAACAGTTCAATGCAATCGTTGGCATGCAAAATTGGCTCTGTGAAGGAAGTAAAATCATTGTAACAACCAGAAATAAGAGTCTGGTTTCAGCTAATGATATTGAATGGGTCAAGTGCAAAGTTGAGCCTCTAGATAACGTAAAATCACTTGAGCTTTTCAGTTGGCATGCCTTTGGACAAGCTTACCCTGTTGAAGGTTTTGCAGAGGACTCCTGGAGAATAGTTCATCATTGTAATGGGCTTCCATTGGCCCTTCGAGTTATTGGTTCTTCATTATCTGGTAAGAGTAGAGAAGTGTGGGAGAGTGCATTACAGGAAATTGAAGTGATTCCAAATTGTGAAGTTCTAAAGGTTCTTCGAATAAGTTACGACTCTCTTGATGATGATTACCAGAAAAACTTATTCCTTGATATGGCTTGTTTCTTCAATGGGATGGATTACAATTATGCTGTTAAGATACTAGATGGCCTCGGTGTAGGTGCAAGATTCAGGATTGACAATCTTATCGATAAATGTCTGGTAGAAATTGTTGAAATCACCAATAATAAGAGATTGTGGATGCATCAACTTGTAAGAGATATGGGAAGGGAAATCGCTCGTCAGGAATCACCCAAGTGTCAAAGAATATGGCATCACATGGAAGCTTTAACAGTTTTGAAAGAAACAAGTGTAAGTACCTCATTTTGTTTTCTTATTTGCATGGTGTATATATGGCTTTTACTATATATATTGAAAGAAACATCTATAAGTACCTCATTTTGTTTATTCTTTTACTTTCTTTTCTCATGTAATTTTAATATTTTTGAAGCAGGATGCTGAAAAATTGCGTGGCCTTACCCTTGATATGCGTGCATTAATGGAAGATAATTTTACCGAAGTTATCTGTGGTGATTCAATGGTTCACGACAAGCATTACTTCTTTCAACGTTATCGTCTTCCTGCGTTTCCATCTCGGGAATGGCTTTCTGACCTTTTCTTCGGGGAACAATTACAGATCAGTCAGGCAAGTTTGTTACCCGTCCTCAGCACGGATGCTTTGAGAAATATGCGGAATGTAAAATTTCTCCAACTAAATTACATGAAGTTCTATGGAAGTTATGAACACTTCCCTAAGAATCTTATATGGTTATGTTGGCATGGATTCTCTTTAAGATCCTTACCGAAGCACTTATGCTTGGAAAAGGTTGTGGTTCTTGATCTATCCAGAAGCTGTCTAGTTGATGCTTGGAAAGGCAAACTGGTATGTTTCTAGTCTCTGTCCATAGCTATCTTTCTCATTTTCAGTTGATTACAACTAAATTGGAGTGTTTTTGCAGTTCCTTCCAAAATTGAAAATACTTGATTTGCGTCACTCACATGGCCTCATTAGAACCCCAGACTTGTCAGGTATCCCACGACTTGAAAATCTAATACTTGAAGACTGCATCCATTTGGTTCAGATTCATGAATCTATTGGAGATTTATGTTCTCTCGTGATGTTAAATCTGAAGAATTGTAAGAGTCTCGTGGAGCTTCCCGAAGAATTGAGTGGCTTGAATTCACTTAAAGAGCTTTATTTAAATGGTTGTTCAAATCTTGAAAGCTTGAATTTTCAGCTAGAGAATCATCAGGGACACAGGTTTCTTGAAAGTGATGCATGTGCTGCTAGTACACCATCCATAATCAGATCCTTGTCGTTGAAGCTATTGTTTCCTTCTAGGTTTTCAGCAAGAAAAGCTCCCAGATTTACATTGCCACACTCCTTGACGAGACTAGATTTAAGTGGAACTCCAATTCGTTTTCTTCCAGAAAGCATTAAGGACCTCAGTCCACTCGTAGCCCTGACTTTGAGAAATTGCCAAATGCTTCAGACACTCCCAGAGCTTCCATCCAATTTGTCCTCGTTAGATGTGTCTAGTAGTTATTCACTGCAAAGAGTTCCAAATCTAATCCCTTGGACTGTAGTATATGATTGTGATCAATTAGCTGACATCCAAGATTGGGTGAAGCTAGAATTAATCCAAAAGGCTGACTCACACATGTTCAGAATATTGGAATCGATGAACGCTCATATACAGCCATGGATATTTCAGGTCCTCCCACACCCATTTTACTTTATTTCAAATCTAGTACTTCTCCTGGAATACTTTTCCTTTGCTCATTTTATCATCGACTTTGTTTTTTATGGTACAGGTAACAGCTTTTAAGGGCGTGTTCAACGTTGCCGTATCTGATGAAGATGGGATGGTTAAGTTTTATGAGGAGGAGGAAGAGGAGTGGATAATTCAGAAAGAGTTCGTAGGCCACCTCTCATTCCAAATTGTGAGAATATTAAGCTTGCTTGTTTTTCACATAATATTCTTGCCTTTAAATAGGCATTACAAAATAACAACAGAAGTAATTACATGGATTCTTGCTATATATATATATACACAGAGATTGCGAGAATCATAAAGTTAATGGCGTGAATCATTCTGATCATAGAATGATCTGCTGCATCTTGGCATGATCTCCTGCATCTCCATATCTGCATTTCATATCTGCATTTAATATATTACTATATTTCTTCACATTCCCCCTCAAGCTCAAGGCGGGGCTGGACCGAGGCAGAGCTTGTCACGATTGAGAGCAAACATGGCAGCGCCAAGGGACTTCGTAAAGATATCTGCTATTTGATCTGATCCTGGGATGAATGCCAAGGAAAGAGCACCGTTTGCCACACGTTCTCGAACAAAATGGACGTCTATTTCAATGTGTTTTGTTCGATGATGGAACACTGGATTTTTGGCCATTTGAATGGCGCTGATGTTATCACAATGTAGCTTTGGAGGAGGGACAGAGTAACCGATGGTGCTGAGTAGGTGGACGAACCACATGAGCTCCGCTGTCGTAGATGCTAAGGCGCGATATTCTGCTTCAGCTGTTGATCGAGACACCGTGGCTTGTTTCTTTGCTCCCCAAGATATAAGATTTTTGCCTAGAAAGATAGCAAAACCAGTGGTAGAACGTCTGTCATCCCGACAACCAGCCCAATCCGCGTCACAAAATCCACGAAGATCATGAATAGGAGTGCGAGTGTAATGTAGTCCAACACTTAATGTCCCCTTTAGATACCGAAATATTCTCTTGGCAGCAATGAGATGGGTATCATGAGGTTCTTGCATGAAACGGCACACTTGATGTACAGCATAGGAGATATCCGGTCTTGTTAGAGTGAGATATTGCAAGGATCCTACCAAACAACGGTAGTGAGTGGGATCGGATAGGGGCACACCATCTGCAGCAGATAAGGAGGATCCAGAAGCCAGTGGAGTGTTGACTGGTTTGGCACCATCAAGACCAAACTTCTGCAGGAGTGACAATAAATACCTTGTCTGTGTGATGGTGATTGTGGACTCATCACGAGTGATTTGAAGCCCCAAGAAGTAGTGAATGTCACCAAGGTCTTTCATATGAAAGACAGCCGAGAGATGAGCAATAAGCTTCTTAATTTGTGAGGCCGAGTTCCCTGTCAATAAAATATCATCAACATAGATGAGGAGGAGCAGAATATCTGATCCTTGAATACGATAAAAGAGTGATTGATCATATGGACATCGTATGAATCCCATTTGCTGTATGTAGGTACTGAACTTTAGATACCATGCACGAGGGGCCTGCTTTAGACCATATAAGGCTTTATGAAGATGACACACATAATCCAGCTTAGATGGATCTTCAAAACCTGGGGGTTGGGCCAAATACACACGCTCCTGTAGCTCACCATGAAGGAACGCATTGCTGACGTCTAATTGCTTGACAGGCCAGCTTTGAGACAGTGCAATGGTGAGTATAAGCCGAATGGTGCTAGGCTTAATAACTGGACTAAATGTTTCATCATAGTCAAGTCCTGGTTGCTGTGTAAAGCCGCGAGCCACTAAGCGAGCTTTGTATCTTTCAACCGATCCATCAGAGCGTGTCTTTATTTTGAATACCCATTTGCTGCTGATGATGTTCATATTCGGCTGTTTAGGTACCAAAGTCCAGGTGTTGTTGCTGTGAAGAGCACCCATTTCGTCTTGCATTGCTTGGAACCATTTTGGATGCTGAAGAGCTTGTTTGATTGATGACGGTTCTTGTGGCTGGGCAACAAGGTCAGCAACAAAACAGGTAGGTATTGGATGTCTTGAAGATAGGAATACCTTTGGTTTTAGCTTTCCTGTTTGAGTTCGTGTGGTCATGTGATGCAGGCGCTGTGGGGCTGAAACAGACGCAATGAGGTGCTGTGACTGGACTGGAGCTGCTGTGGAGGTGGCATCGGGAGAATTTGTGGAATGAGAATTTGAAGGATCAGCTGCAGATTCAACATGGGCTGTTGCTGTGACACCATGGGGACTGACCTGGTGTGACTGAGCAGAGGGAGACGTGCAAGGAATCTCGGATGAACTAGTTGAAGAGTTTACTGAGTCAGCAGCTGCAGATTGGAATGCTGATTCATCATAAACATTTTCTTCTTCTGGAGCATGGTGATTGATCGAAGGGGCTGTGATCATAGATTTGGTCACTCCAGACTTCAACAAATGTGGGATTTTCTGCACATTAAACTGCCGTGAGATACTTGCATGTGTGTCAGGTGGTTGCATGTCTTTGTAGGGAAATTGAGACTCATTAAACTTGACATGCCGTGATATGTAGATGCGATTTGTCTTCGGTTCAAGGCAGATATAGCCTTTGTGCTTGGTTGAATAACCCATAAAAACACATCTTGTGGATTTAAAGTCCAGTTTTGATCGGCCAAATGGTGCAAGTAACGGGTAACAAGCGCATCCAAACACTCGCAATGAGTCATAAGTGGGGGTGGAACCAAAAATCACTTCATGAGGTGATTTATAACCCAACACAGGGGTAGGTAATCTGTTGATCAGAAACACTGCCGTTCGAAAGGCTGCGGTCCAGAATTTTGTTGGAACAGATGCATGTGATAACAGTGACAACCCAGTTTCTACAATGTGTCGATGACGTCTTTCAGCTAGACCATTTTGTTCTGGTGTTCCTGGACATGAAATTCTGTGGATGATGCCATTAGTGTTGAAAAGAGTCTGTAAACTGTGATTAACAAACTCACCACCTCCATCACTCTGAAAAATTTTAACATGTGTATCAAATTGTGTTTCCATTTGCTTGATGAATATGGGAAGTATTTCTGCCACCTCAGATTTTCGGTTCATTGGAAACATCCATATATGCCGAGAAAACTCATCAACAATAATGAAATAAAATCTATTTCCATCAAAGGAGGGGACTGGTGCAGGACCCCAGACGTCCGAATGCAATGTATGAAGAAAAGAATTAGCATAAGATTTTCTTGAATCAAAAGGAAGCTTGGTTGATTTTCCCAGTACACAGCTTTCGCAGAAAGCGTTTTGCTCATTCATAGAAGCTAAACACAATTTAGAAAGAATATTGGCAGAGGGATGGCCAAGCCGTGCATGCCACAAATTGCTCGGCACTTTATTTGCTAAGAAACAAACTGGAAATGTGGAGAGCTGCTGCAAATTGATTGGATATAACCCATCCTTCACTAGGCCTTTAAGTATTACCTGCCTCGTCTTCATGTCCTTAAGTAGAAATCCCCATGGATAAAACAAGAAATAGCAGTTATTATCTCTAGTAAACTGAGATACAGATAACAGTTTCTTCTTAATTGCAGGCACCACAAGAACATCATTAAGTTTGAGTTTAGAACTGTCAAGAAAAATATGCCCTGTACCAGTGATAGACAAGTCCTGCCCGTTTCCAACCATAACAGAGTCATTTCGGGGATAAGATACAGTACCTTGAACCTCATTTATGTCAGGAGTCATGTGCTGGTTTGCCCCAGTGTCCGAGTACCATGCTTCATCTGCAGTTTCTCCAATTTTAATAGCAGCAAATGCTTTGTACTGGTCAGCTTCTTCATCAGATGCAAAGCATCCATCAGCTTTGTGATTTGGCCCCCCACACCGAAAACAAGTGATACTACCACGTCCACGGCTGCTACCATTTGAGAGATGTTTCTGACGTGTTCCCATATTGTTTCCTGTCTGACGTGGAAACCGTGGTTCTTTAGCCCGTGGTGAAGTGTTGGTATTGAAGTTTCTACCAGTGAAGCTGCGATGATTTCGACCACGGTTATTTTGATTTATCCATGGTTTTGGGTTCGTGCGACCACGATTTGTATAAAAGGCAACAGATGGAGCAGCAGTTGTTCGTGCTCCTTGAATTCGAATTTCATAGTCACGGAGTTTGCCAATAACTCCTTCAATTGTTGGAAAAACGTCCCTGGCATTTAACGCTGCCACTATAGGATCGAATTCAGATCCTAGCCCACGAAGGATACAAATGATGAATTCATCATCATCAATCGGTTTACCTGCACCACAGAGAGACAAAGCCAATGATTTTGCTTTGTGTATATAATCTTCCAATGAAGACGTACCTTTTGTCAAGGATTGTAACTCGCCTTTGATTTGTTGTATGCGATCTCTGGTGTGGGTACCATAAAGGGTTTCTAATGTCTGCCATGCTTCATATGAGGATTCACTATTGATGACTTGTGAAAGAGGTCCATCAGATAGTGAACTATTGATCCACCCAAGGATCAATTGGTCAGTACGCAGCCACACTGCTGCAGCAGGATTTGGTTTCAACCCACCATCTTCACCCGTGATGGTTGATTCTGGGCAGGGGATTTCATTTTTCACATAGCCGAGAAGGCCATAGCCACGTAGAACAGGGATGACTTGGGCTTTCCATAGAAGGTAATTGTTTGAAGCTAGCTTGGTGGAGATGTCAGGTAATTGTGATTTCGGGAGTGAAATCTCAAGAGAAGAGGAAGACATTGTTTGGCTTGATGTGGAAGATGCTGTATTGTTTGGCTCTGATACCATGTGAGAATATTAAGCTTGCTTGTTTTTCACATAATATTCTTGCCTTTAAATAGGCATTACAAAATAACAACAGAAGTAATTACATGGATTCTTGCTATATATATATATACACAGAGATTGCGAGAATCATAAAGTTAATGGCGTGAATCATTCTGATCATAGAATGATCTGCTGCATCTTGGCATGATCTCCTGCATCTCCATATCTGCATTTCATATCTGCATTTAATATATTACTATATTTCTTCACACAAATAGCCTCACCTGCTGCGCACCGGATATGTGCCTTTAATCTATTCATAAGGTTTCGCACCACGCGGGAAACCCGTCTCCGTGGTTCTGTTAATATCAAAATCAGAAACAATACCAGTGGTCGATCCTTGTTCTGTCCCGCCTCTTTCTTCCCGAGTGGTTACAGGCATGGGAATGGTGTAATCCAGTCGCTGAGCCACTGGAAATTAGGGGTCGAGGATCCTACATTCGATAATGGGGATGACATGAGTATTTCTGTGCTTTCACTTGATCCAACTATTCAAGTAATGATGGTTGGTATCCTATGGTTGCATGAAGAGGAAGGAAAAGGAAATGGTGATGGCGATAAAATCCAATCAAATACTAAAGTTGTCACATCGCAATGTAGCAGCTCATCAAACAGGGAAGTTAGCGCCACTCACAACAGTAGCGATGATGATGATGATGTACATCTAGCCAAAGCAGAAATAGCTTCTCGTATTTTCAGGAATTATTCCTGTTCTGCACGCTATAATCCTGGCAACTTGGAAGTTAGTTCGTGGTTATTTGAAAAGAAAGGTGAGAGGGTATTAATAATTTATTATATTTTAATGCAATTTGGTACTATATTTTAAAGCTTAAATATTCAAGGCTGCCTCACAAACTTCGTGTCATCATCTAGTCTTTCCTTTCCATGAGCTGAGCTCCAAAAGAAATTATATTGTAGCCTTTTTCAGAGATGAGTATTTTGTTTTTTTTATTGTAACCACTGCTGATTAATCTCTGTATTTTTTATCTTTTATTTTTTTTCTTGCCATTTGATATCGATGAGTTCTGTGCTTATATTTCTCGACAGGGATTATGGAAAAACAAGAGATGCGTATTTTTTTAGCCTCTTGCATGTTTGATTCTGCTGTAAGATATAGGGGTTGATTCTTTCGAAATGCGGAGTGAGCAACAGGTTCTCTGATCACGACACATTTGTCTTCACTCAGGTCTGTATTTTTCTGGGTCGTCTCCTTCTTTTCTTTTCTTTTTTGGCATTTCAACTTATTTTCAAAGCCTCTTTAGGATTATTATAATATAATGAAATATTCTTTTGGATGAGATTATATTAGATTAATTCATTTTCCATGGCTCGAAATGGTTTGTTTTCAACATTTTTTTTTTGCTGTGAAAACGAATCATGGTCATAAATTATATAAGGAAACATTTGTGCCAAATTCATCCATAGGAGCAGGACACTCGCCGCCGCCGGAGAAAAACTGCATGGCAGGGGGTGTGGATCAGCCTCTTCCCTTCCTTTCTCTCGCCGGTAGTGGCCTCCACGGTGACCTGCAACAGAGAAAGCACAACACACAAAAACGCAAACAATGGCAGTTCGGTTTTTCTTCTCTTCTCCAGATTTCAGATCTGCTCTTCCCCTTCTTAAGGTGGCTAATCGGTGCAGAGGAGCTGGCCACCGACAGGGAGGAAAGGAGTCAGGCCGTGGGGGCGTTGGAGGCAGACGGCGCTGCTACCGAAGGAGAAGATGAAGAAGAAAAAAATGAGAGCTGATGGAGGCTGCGACTGCAGCTGCCGTGGCTGGGAGGCAGATCTATCTAGTGGGCAAAGGGGGTGGCCATTGCTGAAGGCTGTGTGGGTGAACTGGAGGCAGATGGCGCTGCTAAAAGAGGAAGAGATGAGAGGCCGTCGATGCAGAGGAGCTGGCCACCGACGGTTGGAGAGGAGGTTGGCGAAAAAAGGGGAGTAGCCGCAGGAGAAGAAGGGAAAGGAATTGAGACAGTGGGGTCTGTTGGAGGTGCAGGGAGGTCTGCTAGGGGCGACTAGCCGGGAATAGGGGAAAGGTTGCCGGAGGCTGAGAGGAGGCTCGTCGGCGAGGGAGAGAAAAGGAGTCAAGCCATGGGGGAGAGGGGCCTGGGCGGAAAACGGAGAGAAGAGAGTGGAAAGCGCCGGCTGCAGCCCTAAAAATGGGAGAAAGAGATTAGGGTTTCTTGGGATTTTAGGGTTTTTTAATTTCTTTTTTATATATTTTCGGGGTCCCCCTTTACAAAGCAAAACTATTCTATTTATAGAGTTTGAATTTACACATTCTTTTCAATTTAGTCCTTTATTTTGGATTTATGTAATTTGATCCCTAATTTGACCATTAAAATTCAATTGTCTTCAATTTAACCCTTGATTTCGCACAATTGGATTAGAAAAATTCAATACGGTCTCCGAACATTCCAAACTTCTCAATTGAACCCAAATTAAGCTCCAAAACTTGATTTTTCATCAATTAAACCCTTAATTAATTTGATGAGACCAATTTAAAGCATAATTAAGTCCTTGCATTTAATTAAATCCTTCAATTGGATCCTAAATTAATTCTCAAACATAATTACACTTTTAAATTGGTCGACGATTAAATCAAATCAACCCGTAAAAATATAATTATGTCGCTCGACTTAATTTTTACACAGATTTATCCCATGATAAATTATTTTTTCCTTAAATCTGTATTTTCCTCTATTTTTGGGGACAAAAGAGATACAATTAAACTCTCGAAAACAACCAAAATTTGCACATTGATTTTTCTACCTACGCCGGCCTATTTTATTTTGGGTTTAATATTTTTGAGTGGATTTTGGGGAGTAACCTAGAAATTGGGTGATGACACCAACGGTGAATAATAACGAATTATCCCCGACAATATTTTGGATATTGACCCTTTTAGGATTTATTTATGCAAATACCAACGGTGAATAATAATGAATTATCCCGCCAATATTTTGGATATTGACCCTTTTAGGATTTATTTATCCAAATACCAACGGTGAATAATAACGAATTATCCCCGTCAATATTTTGGATATTGACCATTTTAGGATTTATTTATCCAAATACTAACAGTGAATAATACGAATCACCAAAAATAAGGTTTTGATATTTTTGGAATATTGTCCAATACCCTTTGGATTTTACAAACATGTTGTAAAATCCAAAAATGCAAGAAATGATTTTTTTTGCGAAATCCATGCTAAAACACATTTTTTCTTCAAACTCCGAGATACTATATATTTTTTTTGAAAGAAAAAGAATTTTGAAAATATGCTAGTGTATTGGTCGTATGCACGAAAACAACACATTTTATATTTTAAAAAATATATATTTTTTTATTGCAAATTTTGTATTTTTGTATTTTTTATTATTTTTTTATTATTGGTGGGCTGGTTGCCCAACCCTGATGGGCCAGGCTGCCAGCCCAATTTATATTGTTCTGGGCTTAGGCCCATGCAATTTTGGAATGTGCTTTCAGTCCACTTATTTTCGGAGTGGGCTTTGGCCCATTTATTTTTGGACTGGGCTTCCAGTCCCAACAGGCCGGGAGCCCGCCCTCCTCAGGGGTTCAGCCCGGGCACAAAGCCCAGCCCAGACCAGCTCACGCGGGGAGTGAATTACTTCACTCCCCCGCATGCAAAATGCAAAAGAGAAGATGAATAGTAAATTTTGGAGTGTGACGAACGATGTACCTGTCAATTCCATTGTGTAGAGGAGGTTGAGGTGGTTCTTTCTGTTGTGGTGGCGTCAAAAATGGTGGCCTATGGTGGTCGGAGCAGGAGTCGGAAGTCAACGGGCTCACGTTGCTGGTTCTTGGCTGCTGCTTCGCCATTCGTGGTTGCTGCCGTTGGAGATGAAGGCTGATCTGTTGCAAGTCACGGCAGAGGTGTTTTCCTTGTTGTGCTCGCCGGGAGATGTGGCAGGAGTGGGCGAGGAGAGAGAGCTGGAGGAGAGAGAGAGCTTGCTACTATGGAGAAGGAAGAGAGAGAGAGGCTGCTGCTGGTTCAACCGGAGATGAGGAAGATGGCCGAGAGAGAGATAGACTCTGCCAGAGATGAGGAAGATGAAGAGAAGATGGTCACGTTCTGTTGTCCCCCTCTCTCTGTGTAAATTTTCTCCCCTTCCTCCTCTGTTTTTAATTTTTTTTCTCTGTTCGTAAATTTTTCTATTCTTTCTCCTCTTTACGTAAAAATCTTCTCCTCTGTTTCCTCTTTTTTTCTTCTTCTCTCCTCTCTGTTATTTTTCTCTTATCTATTCGTTCTCTCCTCTGCTCGTAAAATCTTTCTCTCTTTCTTTTATAGAATTTTTCTCCCCCCCCCCCCCCCTCTTTCTCTCCTTTATGCTCATCCTTTTATAGACAGTGTAGAGGTTACCGTTGCAAGCAACGGTGGGCTATCTCCTGCGGCAGTAGGCGTGCTGGTGGCGGCGGCA
This sequence comes from Salix caprea, assembly GCA_964035475.1. NCBI lineage: Eukaryota > Viridiplantae > Streptophyta > Magnoliopsida > Malpighiales > Salicaceae > Salix > Salix caprea. The sequence continues at coordinate 16,954,927 of OZ037749.1, forward strand.
GGTGGCCTGTCGACGATGGGTGTAGTGGCTTGTCGGCGGTGGGTGTCAGCAGGTGCAGTGGCTGGTCGGCAGCAGGTGGCAGGCGATGGCGTGCACTATGTCTGTTGCTTTGGGGTGTAAGTGTAATTTAGTCCCTCAATTTATAATTGTTCTAATTGCACCCCCAATTGAATTTAAACTTATGATTTTGTGCAATTACACCCCGTCAAAATTTCAATATCAGCCTTGACTTTGCGCGCCTTTTGATCCTCAATTGACCATTAAACTCTCAATTTATTCAATTTGGCCCCCGATTTCGCATAATTGGGTTGGAAAAATTCAAATGGGTTTCCGAAAATTCCAATTTCATCAATTGAACCCGAATTAAATTCAAGAACTTGATTTCTCATCGACTAAGCCCTTAATAAAAATTAACTTGACCAATTTAGAGTATAATTAAGTCATCGTGCTTAATGAAACCTTTCAATTTGATCCTAAATTAATTCTCAAATATAATTACACTTTTATATTGGCCAACGATTAAATCAAATTAGCCTAAAAAATATAATTATATCTTTCGACTTAATTTTAACGCAGATTTATCCGATGATAAATTACTTTAGCCTTTAATCTGCGCTTTCCTTCATTTCTGGGAACAAAAGAGGTACGATCGAGCTCTCGAAAACGTCCAAAATTTTCACCTTGATTCTCCTACCAACACTGGCCTCTTTTATTTTATTTTTTTGTTATTTTCGGGTAGGTTTGGGAATGACCCAAAATTGGGTGATGACATCTGCAAGATTTGTTTTCAAGATTGATTCAATAATTGTTGAATCGGTGAGAAATTTAGGTTTGTTTGAATACGAACAAAAAATTGGAAGATGCAAATTGCAATTTCAGAAGCGTGAATTGAATCATTCGAGCTCTGATACCATGTTAAGATAGTGAATAATCATTGAAAAATATAGTAATTGAAAGGAAGAAGAAGATGATCTTGCAGGTTGTAGAAGGGAGAGAGAAGAGAGGGAAAAAGAGAATTTGAATTTGTATACTCTGTTATGTATTTCTTCTTAGTCAAATACACGTGAGTAATAGTACCTATTTATAGTAGTCTATAACAGCTACCTATTCCATACAATACCACCCACATATCAGCAGTATATACATGCATCTAAGTATACCATACGTATACTCTAACAAAGTTGGATACTTGGTGATAACATAATTAGATATAAGCTGAAAGATTCAATTGATAGGCTTCAAATCTAAAATGTTCTCTCCTCCTAGTTGATTTTTCACCACTTAACTATTTTTAGCTGAGGTACTAACTCACGTACAAAAATTATTTATATATATGGAATTATAAAAAATAACATAAATTATATAAGCAATGCATAATAAAAGTCTTAAATTAATTATAATGTTAAATCTTATGAACAAAAATGGCAATGGATAAGGGTGTAGGCTTGCTTTCTCTACGATTGCTTCAATCCAAAAAATCCAAGCCCTTCATCTTTTGAATTATTTCAGGTCTTAGAGATTCAGGCCCCGGTTGATATCTGGTTTTAGACTAATTAAAGCAATTTAGCCATCATCAGAAAGTGCTCCCGTAACGGTTTTTCAAGTTTGGCAAACACCGATTTTGCTGAGAAAAATGAAACAAGAAAAGTCGGTCGAAGATGTTTGCTGAAAAATCAGTGTAATAATCTGAGTTGACAAATTTAATTTGTTTGGAAAAAGAGGTGAATGAGCTTGAGATTAAAACCTTCAACGGAACGTTATTCAAAGATTTTTTGCACACCTATGTGTCCTAACCATTTATCGTGATTAATGCAATAATTATCACTTTCTTTTTTCTTTTTTGTATATCACGAATGCAAGTAATTGTCAATAATAATCAATTACCAGTTATAAATAATTGAGGAATGCTTTGAAGATATATCGATACATGTGAGAGAAATTGATAGCTCTTAAAGAAGAGGAGACTCACCTACCTAATGTTGAAAACTAACTTAGTTTACAACTTGATTTTCTTATTAAGTTACCAATTTTTTTAATAAGACCACTCCACTAATAGCACACAACATGGAAAACCATGCAATTTCCTATCAATATCAAGAATTCTATAAATACCTCATAAAGCCTCTCCTTTCATCAATCCATCCATATCAATAACCCTCTCATCCTCGCCTCCTTCAACAGTTCAATCTTTCCTGAGCCATAGTATCTTGCTAGCGCAGATTTTATAATACACACAACATGAAGCTCCTTAAGCTACTCTTTCTACTTGCTATGCTCATTTCTCTTTTAGCCATTACCACTCTTTCTGCCACACCAGCTCAAGATGTTTCAATCCATTATGGAGACTCTGACCTTCCTCAGCAAACAACTTCATCTCTGAGAGGGACGAGCCGCTTTCTAGCCCAGACTCGGACTTTCATGGCATGTGACAAGAACCATGGCAAACAATTGAATTCTCAATTTCATTCTTGATTTTTAATTCAAAGTCTTACCTCTAAGATATCCCAGTGATATTTCTTTCTTTACTAGAAAAAATGCTGCATCTCTGGAATAGAATACATCAAATCTCATCAGCGGGACATGGCAAAAGGCAAGTTCCAGCAACGTGCATTAATGGTGTTCTTGTACGGTATTTTATACGGTATTGATTAATAGTTCCAGCAGAAATATATATATATATATATATATATATATATATATATATATATATATATAGTCCAAATACAAGGAGAAAAAAATGTCTACCCTCCTTTATTTTATCTTTATTTGTCTCCATTGTTTTGAGTTTGAAGTTCAGAATTTAGTGATACGATCCACCCGTGGGCTAATTAACCGTGGATTGATCCAGTTTAGTATAGAATTGGGCCAAGATCCAATAAAAAAATAAAATGAAGGAAACCATTGGTCATGTCGAGCTAAAGGCTGAAGATGACAATCAAATTTTATGGTAATTAAATTAGAGAAAGAGGTAAATGAGCTCCAAATTAAAGATATAATAATACATCTATCGTTAAACATTACCATTTGCACACAAATTTCGAACATTTTTTGCATGCTCGTAATAAAATTTGTTCTTTCCAACAAACAAGTAAGGAATAAGAAAATGATGGCAACGCTTCCGTGAACAGATCTTAGAGGAAGAATCAGACGCCATGTCATGTTATGATTTGGACCATGAATTTATGTTTTTTAATCATGTACTTAAGCAATTAATTTTGATTTTATTTTTTTATTTTAGTTTCTAATTCTTAGATATTTTTTCAATTTAGTTTTAAATTTCCTCCCATCAAGTTAGGGAGAAAAGATGATAAAAGAAATAAATGAGATGAATTAGCATACTAGGTTAGTGCATTTTAATGGAAATAAATGGGTCGAGCTATAAATTTAGCATGTTAGCCGGGTTGACTAAAATCTATTTAATATGATGTCATTTTATTATTTCAATTCCTTAACATTTTCTATTTTTTAGAGGTTCATTGTTCCACAGTTGATCCTAATTAGGTTAGGCAAAGATTACAACAACAACGAACTAAATAATCTTGAGGAGCTAGATTGGGTTTTGAATGGGGTGATCGGGTCACATTTGGAACAAATTTGTTTATATCGGCTACGTGAAAGAAATTGATGGCTAGTAATAAAGAGGAGACTGACCTAATTTTACACAAATTTTCATTAAAGGCCTAACTTGGTTCAGCTTGAGTTTGATAAGAGCTCTCATGGCCGTTGGATAAGACCACCCCACTAAAAGCACACAACTTGAGAAACCATGCAATTTCCCATAATCAAAGAGAAGGCCACCTACTTTCATTTTTTCTCTTAGAATTCCTCCATAATTTTCTCTCCTTCTCAATCCAAAGCATTTATATCTAAACCACTCTCCTTGATTAATCCTTTTGATCACCACTTCAAGCTATGATTTACTTTATTAAAAATGATTATATACGAATATATCAACCTGATATAAATTTAATAATTATTAGTGTTTTAACTTTTCTCAAGTTTGTTTTAATAGATCAGTGTCAGAATTATCATTTTTTTATTATTATAACTTGAATTTAAGATTATGACAATTTTTTATTTGAAAAAAAAATGCCTTTAATAGAAAGAATTTAAAAAAATAATGGATTAATAATTGAAAATGGTGTTAATTAGGAGAAACATTTATCATTTTCAGCTTGAATAGAATAAACAACAAATATATATAAACTAGCCAAGTGCCCCCGCGCGTTGCCGCGGGCATTTTTGTGTATATAATTTAACATAATTAAATTCACAATGATAAATTTATATGATATAACTAAATAAAAGTTATAGATTAGGAGATAAAATGTATAAAATTTTAAGTAGAGTTTGTTACGCAAGCATAGATTACATCTTTTAGAATATAGGTATTGCGTCATAAAAGGTCACAAAAGAGCGCAAACTAACATTAAAAAAAAGAGCAAAATATTTTTATAAGAAAAAAAATTTATCACTAAAATCCTTATTGTGCAGATAGTAAAATTATAAAAATCATTTAATACAAAGAGCAAATAAAAATAATAATAAAAATAAAATAAAGGGGAAAAGGAAGCAATATTAATTTAAATATTATAAAAATAGCAACATCGGAGTCTTAACATCTAAAATTATTATTGCTGTGACTATCAAAACAATAAAAATTATCAAATTATACCGAGGGAAAAAAATAAAAAGCATGAACAAAATAGCAAGCAAGAAAAACAATTAAATTATTATTATTATTATTATTATTATTATTATTATTATTATTATTGATATTATTATCATGAAAGATTAAATAAATAAATGAAAGAATAAAAAAATTGTAAAAACTACAAAAAAAGATCAAACAAAAAAATACAATAAAAACTAAAAATTATCATTGTTATCATTGTCAACACAATAAAAACTATCAAATTGTTCTGAGGGAAAAAAAACCCTAAAAAACATTAACAAAAGAGTAAGCAAGAAAAACAATTAAATTATTATTATTATTATTATTATTATTATTATTATTATTATTATTATTATTATTATTATTATTATTATTATTATTATTTTCATTTATTTGTTTTATTTTTGTCTTAATAATGAAAGGAAAAAAATGGAAGAAAAAAAAATCCTAAGAACTTCAAGAAAAAATAAAACAAAAGAATAAAACAAAAACAAAAACTATCGTTGCTATCACTGTGAAAACAATAAAAATTATCAAATTATCCCGAGGAAATAAACTCTCAAAAACATTAACAATAGAGTAAGCAAGAAAAAAAATTAAATTATTATTATTATTATTATTATTATCATTATAATAATTATTATTATTATTCCTAAAAACTTCAACAGAAGATCATACAAAAGAATAATACAAAAATAAAAACTATCATTGCTATCACTGCCAAAATAATAAAAATTATCAAATTATCCAGAGGAACAAATAACTAAAAAACATTAACAAAAGAGTAAGCAAGAAAAACAATTAAATTATTATTATTATTATTATTATTATTATTATTATTATTATTATTATTATTATGTTAATAATGAAAAAAATAAATAAATGAAAGACTAAAAAAACCATAAAAACTTTAAGAAAATTTAAATCATAAAAAGAAATCAAGGGATTAAAAAAAAAATTAAAAGTATAAGGACCGAAATGAAAATCAAATTTATTATCAATTTCAATCAAAGGACAAAATTGAAAAAATTAAAACTGCTGTACCGAAAAAAAATTAAAAATATAAGGAACGAAATGAAAATCAAATTTATTATCAATTTCAATCAAAGGACAAAATTGAAAAAATTAAAACTGCTGTACCAAAAAAAAATTAAAAATATAAGGAACGAAATGAAAATCAAATTTATTATCAATTTCAATCAAAGGACAAAATTGAAAAAATTAAAACTGCTGTACCGAAAAAAAATTAAAAGTATAAGGACCGAAATGAAACTCAAATTTATTATCAATTTCAATCAAATGACAAAATTGAATAAATCAAAACTGATGTACCGAATTTATTGATTTATTTAAACCCAATCCAGAAATTAAAAGAAGGAGGATGGAAGTGAAAATTTCTCTTCCAATTAATTTCAATCGAAGGACTCAATCGAACTAAATCAAAACTTATATAACTAAAATAAGGACCATAAACAAAATTAAAAGTACAGGGACCGAAGTGAAAAAGCAACAAACCCGGGGGACTCTCCTGCACTTTGACGTGCAGGAGAGAGAGAAATGGCTGCAGCGGCTTTAACCGGCCGCCGCCGCGTCCACGGACGTCAGAGACTAGAACGCGCCTCACCGGGAGGAAGACCAGGCTGAGGCGCATCGACCTAGACGCCGGTAGCTCATCTCCGGCGACTCCATCACAACGCACGCGCCGCTCAAAGAGGGCGTGAGGCGGAATACTGTCGACCGCGTGTGATACACGCACCGACAGTAAAAAGAAAAAAAAATAAAAAAAAGCATGGTCAATTACCGGTTTAGCCCTGTGCCTAAGTCAGCTATTTTGTCTTATTAGGGGTCAAACCGGTAATTAGCCATTTCCGGTTAAATATAAAATAATGCAATGGTAGAAGGACCGGACCTGATCGGTCCGGTCCGAAAGGGTGCAATTACTGCGGAGCCCCTCCACCCTTAATCGGTTTTTTGTCTTTTTCGAGGGCTAAAATCGCTATTTCACTGTGCAAAAAACAATAAAAAAATGGGAAAACCGGCAAATCAACCGAACCGAGCGAACCGAGAACCGACCCGACCCAAAAATCACTATTACAATCCATAGTTAAATTACTCACAATCTACAGTAAACAAAGCTACAGTGTTTAGGCCACGTCGTTTATATATTAGTTAATTAATTATGAAATCAGGATAACTCTAAAGAAACAAAAGGAAATATAAAATCCAATTTTCAACCAATCCAATGTTAAATGATGAAATTTATCGATAAAAAAGGCTAAAAAAAAGAATGGAGTCAACTTGATTTAGTCTATTAAACTTGCGACCTAGATTATAAGATTAACATAACATTATAAAAAGCAAGTAGAAAAATTACAAGATCTACTTCCAGCAGGTTTAAATTGAAGAAAAAAAAACTAAATTTATAATACCGGTATACAACATAACAAAAAGAAAATACTGTACTTACCTTGTATAGAGTTATTTTATGTAATATGAAGTAGCAAGAGATACGAGCAAAATGATTTCACACTTGTTGACTTATTATCCTACCACCACTCATAGACCTCCAAGATATTTCTCTTCCCCTCCACCAATATATATCAAGATATTTGTAATTGAGTTTAGAGATTAATTAATAATATATAAATTACTATCGGGAATTTACTTTCTAACTTGTTTCTCACTTCAAGATGTCGATAAATTCTAACCTGAATCTTCCTTCAGGATTTCAATGCCCATCAACTTCTGGAATTTATTTTCCTAACTTGTTTCATACTTCAGGATGTCAATCGCCATCATGGTTGTCAAAATCGCGAGTTGACTAGTAAAATCGGACAAACCTTGTCAACTCGGGTAGAAAAATCAATTTTGATCAAACTCGCTCAAAATCAGTCAAATCATAAAATTGGACCGGATCGGTCCGATTTTACGACCTTGCTGAACCAATTCATTCGCCTCTTATATTTATACACAAAACATTTTGCCTTCTCAATTATTTATCCGATAAGGGATAAATGTAGTAAGGAAATATTTGAGGTTGAAGAGTGAAGATAATTTATACTGAAGAAACATGTGGGACAATGCTATTTGTCCGATGTGGGACAAATGCATTGCCCGAGTTGACAAGGTTTGTCCGATTTTACTAGTCAACTCGCGATTTTGACAACCATGATGGCGATTGACATCCTGAAGTATGAAACAAGTTAGGAAAATAAATTCCAGAAGTTGATGGGCATTGAAATCCTGAAGGAAGACTCAGGAAAGAATTTATCGACATCTTGAAGTGAGAAACAAGTTAGAAAGTAAATTCCCGATAGTAATTTACCACAGGTTGATGGTGATAGAGTATGAGGTGGAATGTATGCATACCATGAGTATGCATACATTACAACACATACATACATAGATTCTTGTCTATAAATAGCTCATGTATTGTGTGTGAATGAGATCAGAAAAACAGAAATAACAAATACCAGAAATCTAACAGATTCGGGTTCTCTCTCTTCTCTCTCAAAATATCTAAACACCTCACCTTTACAAATCCATACATGGTATCAGAGCCTCTATGCTCAAGCAAGAAAATTGATTGAGATTGATCCAAAATCTGATCTCTCACGCAAGCAGATTAATTGATCCGAAAAGTTGATCTCTGCTGCGATTTTTCTTCTTCTGCAATTTTCTGCAGAATATTGAAGAACTTTGTGACAAGTTCACTGTGCAAATTACAGTGATTAATTAGGTGTTTTCTTGTCAAGAATTTGACTGAAGAAACGATTATCTTCTGTAATTTTGGAAATTTTTCATCGATTTCATCGATCCTCTGCTGCAATTTACGCAGCTTTCACCTCTGCTGTAGTTTTCGTTCCTCTGCAATTTGAGAGATTTTCTGCAGATTAATTGAATCTGCGATTCTCTGCTGCGAAATTAAGAAATTGCTTCTGCAATTTTTTGAAAACTTGATTATCAGCTGCAATTTTCGAAAATTTTTCGAACTGTTTTCTGCAGATTTCTGAATCTGCGAATTTCTTTGAATCTATCTCTGCTGCAATTTGCTTCTTATTTCACAGCAGCTTACACGAATCAACTGGAGCTGTGATTTGCTGTTGCGATTGTCTGCACTTTTCGCAAGTTTCTGCAGATTCTGATATCTGCGATTGTTTCTGCAATTTTGGAAAAATCTCTGCAGATTACTAAATCTGTGGTCATCTGCTGCGATTATTGTTTAATCTGTGAGGCAGCAGCACTGTGATTGATTTTTTGAGCTGCTGCGAAACTTCTACAGATTTCTTTGAAGTTCAATTTCTGTTTGAAATCTTGCTTCTCTGCTGCGTTTTTCCTCTGTAATTTTTTTTTTCAAACCTGTCTGCAGCTCACTACATCTGTGATTCTCGGCAGTAGAGTGTTAAATCTGTGAGGCAGTAGCATTGTGATTGATTTTCTGAGCTGCTGCGACCTCTCTACAGATTATTGAAGCTCAATTTTTTAGTTGTGATTCTCGGCAGCAGAGTGTTGAACTTGCGTCTGCTGTCTTCCAATTTTTCAGAATTTGCGTTTTTGAATTTCTGATCATCAGCAGCCATGGTAACTGCCTCGCAACTCCAAATCCTCCAATCTCCAATTGCAGGTCTGATTTCCACAATCTCCACAGCTGTAAATGTGAAATTGGACGATTCAAATTACCTAAATTGGCATTTTCAAATGCAATTGTTGCTAGAGAGTAATGGCATAATTGGTTTTGTGGATGGTTCTCACTTGTGTCCACTTGATGAGAGTGAATTGAATATTTCAACCTCATCTTCAAGTGATGAATCCGAGAATGTGTTGATATGGAAGATGCATGACAGAGCGGTCATGCAGTTGATCACTGCTACCTTATCACCTATAGCCATGTCCTGTGCTATCGGTAGCAGAAGCTCAAGAGACCTGTGGAATAGATTAAAGGAGCATTTTTCCACAGTGTCCAAAACCAGCATATTTCAACTTAAGTCTGATCTGCAAAATGTGAAGAAAGGCACTGATTCCGTAAGTCAGTACCTGTTAAAGATAAAGGAGGCCAGAGACTATCTAAGTGCAGCTGGAGTATTCTTTGCAGATGAAGATATCGTGATCTTGGCCTTGAATGGCTTACCTCCTGAGTACAACACGTTCAGGTGTGTGATACGAGGTAGGGAGAGTGTAATTCCTTTGAAGGAATTCAGATCACAATTGTTGGCTAAAGAACGAATTGTGGATAATTCAATTTCGGCCACCCCTGCGTTTCTGAGTGCTATGCATACTGTTGCAAAATCGGCACCACCAGTGCATTTTCAGCAGTCCCGTGGAGTGCATAGTTACAATTCATCTGGAAATGGTGGATATAAACCATTTCATAGAAACAGGGGAAGGGGAAGATTTGGTTCGCAGCAGAGGGGTTATCAGCAGAAGCATCAATTTCACACCAGAATGCATGATATGGCAGTCATGAATTCTGGTGGTGTTGGCCCATATCAATCTGCTCCATCAATGTCCAGCAATTTGGTGTGTCAATTGTGTAATGCTACTGGACATGCAGCTCCGATGTGTGCACTGAACAGAAGCGAGAGGCTTCAGTGCAATATTTGTGGGAAGAATAATCACAGTACATTGTATTGTTTTTACAATAACAATGGCCCAAATTACTCGGGCAATGCAGGCTACTCTTCGGCTCAGGGGTTTCAGCCTAATTACCAAGCATCCCAGGACCATCATGTGCAGCAAAATGCCATCCACGCAATGAATACTGTTTTGCAACCATCACAGAACAGTTTTCATGTGCAGCAAGCTCAGAATTCAGGTCTGCAGCAACCTCAGAATTCAGCTCCTGTGTGGATAGCAGATACGGGTGCTACAAACCATATGACAGCAGATTTGAACAATTTGTCATCATCCACCACGTATCTCACAAATGATACAGTCCAAACAGCAAACGGTGAAGGTTTGCTATTATCACATGTTGGAAATTCTATTATTCCAACACATACAGCACTCATTAAGCTAAATTCTGTTTTACATGTGCCTCAATTGACTCAGAATTTATTGTCGGTCCATCGTTTATGTTTGGATAATCAGTTTCGGCTAATCTTGGATTCAGGACAAGGTCACAGGGAGGATTATATACAAAGGGCAATGCAGTAATGGACTCTATTCCTTACCTTTTGCTCCTCATCGTCAGTCCTTCCGGTCATATCTTGGTCAGTTAGTTCTCTCGTCTACTTGGCATCATCGCTTAGGTCATCCATCAAATAAAATTGCTACGATGATGTTAGACAAATCTCATATTAAAATTCCCATTGATTCTAATAATTCTGTGTGTCATAGCTGTCTTCAGGGAAAATTTTCGAAACTTCCCTTTCAGTCCAGTACTCATAAATCTGTAATCTCATTTCACACTATACACAGTGATGTTTGGGGTCCGTCTCCTTGTGTTTCAATAGATGGTTACAAATATTATGTGACTTTTATTGATGAGTTTTCGCGTTATTGCTGGTTATTTCCACTAGTCAATAAAAGTGATCTTTGTGCTGTGTTTGTCAAATTTTATTTCTATGTTCAAACACAGTTTTCTTGTTCCGTTAAAATTCTGCAAAGTGATGGGGGTGGTGAGTATGTCAGTACACAACTCCAAAAATTCTTAATTTCTAAAGGAATTGTCCATCAAAAATCCTGCCCCTATACACCTGAACAGAATGGTCTTGCGGAACGCAAACATAGGCATTTAATTGAAACTACAATTACATTGCTTCAACATGCCAAATTGTCAGCTTCATTCTGGACCTATGCAGTACATACGTCTGTATATCTTATCAACCGAATGCCGTCTGTGGTCTTACAAAATAAATCTCCCTATGAGATTTTATTCAAAACTACTCCTTCTGTGTCTCACTTACGCATTTTCGGTTGTGCTTGTTTTCCACTTTTGCGACCCTATAGGCTTCATAAATTACAGCCTAAAACAATTATGTGTGTATTTTTGGGATATGCCTCTCAATATAAAGGCTATCTTTGTTATGAAATTGACAGCAAACGCACATATATATCTCGACATGTCATTTTTAATGAGCATGTCTTTCCATATGTTGATTTAGCTACTCGTGTTAAGGGCACTACTGCATCTCCTTCCTTGTCTTTACATGTGCCCTTTCCCGTTGTTACCAATGACAACATTGTAGTTTTTCCTTCTGCTATTTCGCATATTTCGGGTCACACGTCTTCGTCTTCACACTCTTTGTCCAAACCTGTGTCCTCCGCGTCAGAGTCTACTACTGCTGTCCCTTTGCCATTATCATCCATACCTGCTGATCCTGAATCCAAATCTGGAAAGTCATTGGAAGGTAATCAAGCCCCAATTGATTCTTTCAGACCTGAGTGTATTTCAGTGGTTCTTCATATTCCAGATATGAACTTGCATCCTATGCAGACGAGGAGTAAGAGTGGAATTTTTAAGAAGAAGGCGTGCCTTGCCACTTCTACTGCCACAACCACGGCTGATCTGAATTTGGTTGAACCTAGCAGTTACAAAGTTGCTTTGACCATCCCTGTTTGGTTGAAGACCATGAATGATGAAATTGTTGCTTTGCAGTCGCAGCATACATGGAGTTTAATGCCTCTGCCATCTGATAAAAATCTGGTTGGATGTAAATGGATTTTTAAAATCAAGAGGCATGCTAATGGGATTATTGCCAGGCATAAGGCCCGACTGGTTGCTCAGGGTTTTAGTCAGGAGCCTGGTTTGGACTATGGGGAGACATTCAGTCCGGTGGTAAAGCCTACTACAGTGAGGATAGTATTGGCACTTGCTGCGCAGTTTGGTTGGGGTTTACGGCAACTTGATGTTAAGAATGCGTTTCTACATGGCATTCTTAATGAGGAAGTGTTTATGTCACAACCCCCTGGTTTCATTGATCGCACACAACCTCAGCTGGTATGCAAATTGCATAAATCCCTTTACGGTCTGAAGCAGGCCCCTCATGCATGGAATGACAGGTTCACATCTTTTCTGCCATCCTTGGGATTTCATCACACGTATTCAGATTCTTCACTCTTTGTCAAATATCTGGATGCGGGGATTATCATCTTGCTGGTGTATGTTGATGACATTATCATCACGGGGATGAATAGTATTGTCATCAATCAGGTCATTGCATCCCTCACTGCAGAATTTCAGATCACAGATATGGGAGACTTGCATTTCTTCTTGGGGGTTCAAATTATTCATACTTCTGCTGGCCTGGTTCTCTCCCAGTCCAATTACATACAGGATTTGCTCCTTAAGACTGACATGCATGCTGCCAAGCCCTGTGCTACCCCTTGTCTTCCATATCAGCGTTTACTCAAGGATGATGGAGAGCTTTTTGATGATCCTTCCTTGTATCGAAGTGTTGTAGGAGCACTACAGTACCTCACTTTTACCAGGCCTGACATTGCGTTTGCTGTTCATCAGGTGTGTCCTATGGTGGATCATTTTGTGGCTGTGAAACGCATTCTCAGGTATCTTAAGGGCACTCTCTCTGTTGGGATTACTTATCAGAAAGGGTCCTTAGATCTCACAGCATTCAGTGATGCTGATTGGGCTGGTGATCCTAATGATCGACGATCAACAACTGGCTTGGTTGTGTTTCTTTGTGCCAATCCCATTTCTTGGTCGTCTAAGAAGCAGCAGACTGTGTCCCGATCCTCCACTGAGGCTGAGTACAGGGCTTTGTCTCGGCATCGGCTGAGCTTGATTGGATCAAGCAGCTGCTACAATTTTTACGTATTCCACTTCATCAGCCTCCTGTTCTTTTCTGCGACAATTTGTCTGCGATTGCATTATCTTTTAACCCTGTGCAGCATTAGCGCACAAAGCACATTGAAATTGATGTGCATTTTGTCCGTGAGAGGGTGGCCAACAAGCAGCTGGAGGTTCAGTTTGTCTCATCACAGGAGCAGTTTGTTGACATTCTTACCAAGGGGCTGAGTTCTCCTTTATTTCTTGCTCATTGTCGCAATCTCAGGCTAGGTTTATGTGCGCCTGTGATTGAGGGGGGATGATAGAGTATGAGGTGGAATGTATGCATACCATGAGTATGCATACATTACAACACATACATACATAGATTCTTGTCTATAAATAGCTCATGTATTGTGTGTGAATGAGATCAGAAAAACAGAAATAACAAATACCAGAAATCTAACAGATTCGGGTTCTCTCTCTTCTCTCTCAAAATATGTAAACACCTCACCTTTACAAATCCATACAGATGGCTATTGACATCCTGTTTTTAAAGAAGGCGATCATGAACTACCCACATTAATCCTGCAGCCCCCCCCCCCCCCCCCCGCCCCATTCGTTCAGATCCTTGAAATTTTTTATCTTTGCTCGACTCGAAATGGCTGCTGGGAAATACCAAGAATCCTCCTCTTCACGGTTTTCTAACTGTAAACATCAAGTGTTCTTGAGTTTTAGAGGTAATGACACCCGCAAGAACTTTACCGATCACCTCTACACGGCCCTAGTCCAGGCAGGGATTCACATATTTAGAGATGATGATGAGATTCAGAGAGGACACAATATAGAGTGGGAGATCCAGAAAGCAATACAGCAATAAAAAAATATCGATAATCGTGTTCTCCAAAGACTATGCTTGGTCGAGATGGTGCCTCGATGAACTTGTGATGATCATGGAACGTAAGAGGACTGCTAACTCCATGGTGTTGCCCATATTCTATGATGTGGATCCATCCCAAGTAAGTAATAAAACAGGGACCTTCGCTGACGCATTTGTCGAGCATGAAAAGTGCTTTAAGGGGGAGATGGAGCGGGTGAATGGGTGGAGGATTGCTTTGAAGGAAGTTGTAGATTTGGGAGAAATGGTTTTAGGAGATGGGTAAGCTGTATTTCTTAATGCAACTACACATGGCATAAGGCTAGAATGCTGGTTGTGAACTATTTTTCGGAGAACATTTAAGAAAAACAAAATAAAAGACTTTTGATTTCTTCTTTGTTACATGATTTTTTTACCCAACAACTGGGGCACACAGCCTGCTATAATTTCTTAGCTAAATACTGTTTATTTCTATTCCTTATAGAGAGACTACTAATTATCGTACATTGTAATTTACTTTCTGATGTAGGTACGAGGCACAGTTTGTCCAATCTATTATGGAGAAGGTCTCAAAGAATTTGGATCGAAAAGTATTCCATGTCCCCCTTCATTTCGTTGGAAGAGATTCTCTAATACAGTATATCAACTCATGGTTGCAAGATAGGTCCTACGGTGCGGCCACAACTTTACTCTATGGAATTGGTGGAGTTGGAAAGACAGCCATAGCGAAGAGTGTTTACAACCAGAACTTTTATAAATTTGAAGGAAAGAGCTTTCTATCAAATTTTAGAGAAAGGTCAAAAGAATTCAAGGGTATAGTTTGCCTACAGAGGCAACTTCTTTCCGACATCCTAAAAAAGACTGTTGATGAGATAAACGATGTTGATGAAGGAATTCTGAAGATTAAGGATGCATTATGCTGCAGAAGAACTCTTATTGTTCTTGATGATGTGGACGAAAGGGGGCAGTTCAATGCAATCGTTGGCATGCAAAATTGGCTCTGTGAAGGAAGTAAAATCATTGTAACAACCAGAAATAAGAGTCTGGTTTCAGCTAATGATATTGAATGGGTCAAGTGCAAAGTTGAATCTCTAGATAACGTAAAATCACTTGAGCTTTTCAGTTGGCATGCCTTTGGACAAGCTTACCCTGTTGAAGGTTTTGCAGAGGACTCCTGGAGAATAGTTCATCATTGTAATGGCCTTCCATTGGCCCTTCGAGTTATCGGTTCTTCATTATCTGGTAAGAGTAGAGAAGTGTGGGAGAGTGCATTACAAGAAATGGAAGTGATTCCAAATTGTGAAGTTCAAAAGGTTCTTCGAATAAGTTACGACTCTCTTGATGATGATTACCAGAAAAACTTATTCCTTGATATGGCTTGTTTTTTCAATGGTATGGATTACAATTATTCTGTTAAGATACTAGATGGGCTCGGTGTAGGTGCAAGATTCAGGATTGACAATCTCATCGATAGATGTCTGGTAGAAATTGTTGACATCAACAATGATAAGAGATTGTGGATGCATCAACTCGTAAGAGATATGGGAAGGGAAATCGCTCGTCAAGAATCACCCAAGTGTCAAAGAATATGGCATCACATGGAAGCTTTTATAGTTTTGAAAGAAACAAGTGTAAGTATCTCATTTTGTTTTGTTATTTGCATGGTGTATATATGGCTTTTACCTGATCATTTTGTTTATTCTTTTACTTTCTTTTCTCATGTAATTTTAATATTTTTGAAGCAGGTTGCTGAAAAATTGCATGGCCTTACCCTTGATATGCGTGCATTAATGGAAGATAATTGTACCGAAGTTATCTGTGGTGATTCAATGGTTCACGAAAAGCATAACTTCTTTCAACATTATCGTCTTCCTGCGTTTCCCTCTCGGGAATGGCTTTCTGACCTTTTCTTCAGGGAACAAGTACAGATCAGTCAAGCAAGTTTGTTACCCGTCCTCAGCACGGATGCTTTGAGAAATATGCGGAATGTAAAATTTCTCCAACTAAATTACATGAAGTTCTATGGAAGTTATGAACACTTCCCTAAGAATTTGATATGGTTATACTGGCATGGATTCTCTTTGAGATCCATACCGAAGCACTTATGCTTGGAGAAGCTTGTGGTTCTTGATCTATCCAGAAGCTGTCTAGTTGATGCTTGGAAAGGCAAACTGGTATGTTTCTAGTCTCTCTCCATAGCTATCTCTCTCCTTTTCAGTTGAAAACAACTAAATTCGATTGTTTTTGCAGTCCCTTCAAAAATTGAAAGTACTTGATCTGCGTCACTCGCATGGCCTCATTAGAACCCCAGACTTGTCAGGTATCCCACGACTTGAAATCTAATACTTGAAGACTGCATCCATTTGGTTCAGATTCATGAATCTATTGGGGATTTATGTTGTCTCATGGTGTTAAATCTGAAGAATTGTAAGAGTCTCGTGGAGCTTCCTGAAGAAGTGAGTGGGTTGAATTCACTTCAAGAGCTCTATTTAAATGGTTGTTCAAATCTTGAAAGCTTGAATTTTGAGTTAGGGAATCATCAGGGACACAGGTTGCTTCAAAGTGCTGCTAGTACACCATCCATAATCACATCTTTGTCGTTGAAGCTATTGTTTCCTTCTAGGTTTTCACCTGGAAAAGCTTCCAGATTTACATTGCCACACTCCTTGACGAGACTAGATTTAAGTGAAACTCCAATTCGTTTTCTTCCAGAAAGCATTAAGGACCTCAGTCCACTCGTAGCCCTGACTTTAAGAAATTGCAAAATGCTTCAGACACTCCCAGAGCTTCCATCCAATTTGTCCTCGTTAGATGTGTCTAGTAGTTACTCACTGCAAAATGTTCCAAATCTTATCCCTTGGACTGTAGTATATGATTGTGATCAATTAGCTGACATCCAAGATTGGATGAAGCTAGAATTAATCCAAAAGGTTGACTCACACATGTTCAGAATATTGGAATCGGTGAACGCTCAAATACAGCCATGGATATTTCAGGTCCTCCCACACCCATTTCACTGTATTTCATATCTACATATGTATACTTCTCCTGGAATATTTTTCCTTTGCTCATTTTATCATAAACTTTGTTTTGATGGAACAGGTAACTGTTAAAAATATGAATTCGTATATTTCCAGAGTTATTTTTCATTACAATTGAGAATGAACTTATATAGTAATTACAAAACTAAAAAACTACTTTACAACGGCTATATTCTAACGGCCATATTAACGGCTATATTCTAACGGCTACTTTACAATGACTATATTTTTAACACTCCCCCTCAAGATGGAGCGTAGATATTTATCATGCCCATCTTGCTAATAGCGTTATAAAAAATTCTTCCTGAAACTGCCTTTGTGAGGATATCTGCTAACTGATCTTCGGACCGAACAAATGGAAATTGTATAATCTTCCGATCAAGATTTTCTTTGATGAAATGTCGGTCTACTTCGATGTGTTTCGTACGATCATGTTGTACCGGATTGTGGGCAATCTCAATAGCCGCTTTATTATCACAGTGTAGGTTCATAGACATCTCATAATCGATTCCCAAATCCTGCAATACATGTTTTACCTATAATAATTCGCACACACCGTGAGCCATACCTCGAAATTCTGCTTCTGCACTTGATCTAGCGACTACTTTCTGCTTCTTACTTCTCCAAGTGACAAGGTTGCCTTCTACAAATGTAAAGTAACCCGATGTCGATCTCTTATCGGTCTGGTTTCCTGCCCAATCTGAGTCTGTATACCCTTCAATCTCGTGAATATCCCTTTTTGAAAACAGTAGTCCTCTTCCTGGTGCACTCTTCAGATACCTTAAAATCCGATATACTGCTTCCATATGTTCTTCTCCTGGTGAATGCATGAACTGACTTACCACACTCACTGCATATGCTATGTCTGGCCTAGTATGTGATAAGTATATTAGTTTTCCAACTAACCATTGATAACATCCTTTGTCCGCTGACGTTTGATTTTCTGCTTGTCCCAATTTGTGATTTATTTCCATAGGTGTATCTACCGGTTTGCATGCAAGCATTCCAGTTTCAGCCAATAAATCTAACACATATTTTCGTTGTGATAGACATATCCCCATCTTTGACCTTAAGACCTCAATCCCTAAGAAATACTTCAGTTGTCCGAGATCTTTCATTTAGAATTTCGATGCCAGAAACTATTGTAGTGCCTTTCTTTCTTCTGGATCATCTCCTGTTAAGACCATATCATCCACATATACTATTAGTGCCGTTACCTTCCCTCCTTTGTGTTTTATAAACAAAGTATGATCTGAATTACTTTGTTTATAGCCAAATTCCTTCATTGTAGACGAGAACCTTCCGAACCAAGCCCGGGGTGACTGTTTAAGACCGTATAATGCCTTCTTTAGTTTGCAAACTTCATTTCTACACGAGGGTTTTTGTTTAGCTCCCGGTGGCAAATCCATATAGACTTCTTCTTCAAGGTCTCCATTTAGGAAAGCATTCTTGACATCGAATTGTTGCAGGACCCAATCTCGATTAACTGCTAAAGATATGAGGATGCAGATAGTATTGATTTTTGCAACTGGGGCAAAAGTCTCTTGATAATCTACCCCATACTTCTGTGTATACCCCTTCGCAACTAGCCTTGCTTTGTACCGGTCAATACTGCCATCTGCCTTGAGTTTTACAGTGAACACCCATCTGCACTCAACTGTCTTCTTCCCTTTTGGTAATGGACACATTTCCCAAGTGTTATTCCTCTGAAGTGCTTCCATTTCTTCGTTCATCGCCTTAGTCCATTTTGGATCTGCTAGTGCATCCTGTAAATTACTAGGAATAGATACAGTGGATAATTGATTAACAGAGAATGCATACGATTTAGACAACCTATGGGAAGACATATAATTATTGATTGGGTATTTAGTCTTGGTATTTGGATCAGGTTCATATTGTTTTCTCGGAACTCCCCTATTCGATCTCTGTGGGTATCTGTTGATCATATTATCTTCTAAGACAGGGATTTCATTTATCTCATTTGGAATAGGATTTAGAGATACCTGAGGGAACTGAGGAGAGATATTTAGAAATACCTGAGGGAACTGAGGAGAGATATTCTTGGTTAAATCTTGAATTAATGGTGTAGACATTAGCAACTCTGAAGACAAAGGGGGGTTGTTGCTTGGGAGATTTTGATCGACATAAACTTCCAAATCTTCACTGTCGTGAGAAGCTACATCAGTTTTCCTTGTTTCCTCAGGTTGACTCTCAACTATTCTTCCATTTTCCTCTAATTCAAATAGATCGTCATTCTCTTCATTGTTTCTCTCCCCCTGAAGAGAAGACCCGGGAACTCCCCCTGGATAGTAGGGTGCAGATTCTCGAAAGGATGCATCCAAGGTTACATGTAGCTTTCGATGGTGAGGATCATAGCACCGATATCCTTTCTGAAACTCCGAGTAACCTACAAAAACGCACCGCTTTGCACAAGGATCCAGTTTGCTTCGCAGGACTTTCGGGATGTGGACATATACCGTACAACCAAACACTCGTGGTTCCAGATTTGGTAGATGAGGAACAGAGAGAAGAGATTCCATTTTCTGTTGAGGAGATTGAAAGTCAATTACACTTGACGGTGTTCGATTTATTAAGTAAGCAGCTGATTTTACCGCCTCACCCCAATAGTATCTTGGCATATTCATGCCAAATAGCGAAGCACGAATAACTTCCATAATCTGCCTATTCTTCCTTTCTGCTAATCCGTTCTGCTGTGGAGTATACGTGCAAGAGGTCTGATGTCGAATTCCATGATGATTTAAAAAATTACCTAACACTTGATCCATGAACTCCGTACCATTATCTGATTGAAGTGTACGAATGTGTCATTGGTATTGGGTCCGCACCATTATGTGAAATTCCTGAAAAACTGTACCAACTTCACTTTTATTCCGGAGAAGAGATATCCAGGGTCTTTAGTCATATGATCGGATGCACCTGTATCAATAATCCAAGAACAATTCTTAGAAATAACAGAGGCTGCAGAAGTTTTACCAATGATACCTGGATGAACAACGTTCGCCGTAGGTTGTCCTTGTTCTGCTTCCATAAAATTTACCACATTTGTTCCAATATTTTTACGAGTTGATGCTGATGGTTCTAGGTATTTCTGTTTCGAATGACCCGATTCACCGCAATGAGTACATAACCGCCCACCAGTTTTGAACTCATCCAAATACCTGTGATAATCTCCCTTCATCTTCAAATAGAAACACTTCGAATTACCAGTCTTGGCCACTGGAATCACCTTTGAGTCGAGCACCTTCAAGATCCCGTCACAAATCGAAGACAATTCGGTCTCAATCTTAGCCCTATAGTCACGAGTCACAGACACTTGGTCTTCGTTACCACGACTACCCTCTTTCTGCTCGATCGAGGAAATAATCCTCCACGAAGCACGTCTAGCACCGATCACGTTTTTGTAAGCCATGGAGAGGAGGTTTCGTTCTTCCATGGTGAGTTCCTTGTTTTCGAGAGAGACAGAGACTTTCTCCATTTAGAGCTTTGTGAAGGGTGTATGGATTTCTGGGATTAATTTCGAGATGAACAAATACGGTTCAAGAAAAAAAAATTCGAGATTCGAGATAAAAAAAAAACGTTTCAAGATAAAAAATTCGAGATTCGCTCTGATACCATGTTAAAAATATGAATTCGTATATTTCCAGAGTTATCTTTCATTACAATTGAGAATGAACTTATATAGTAATTACAAAACTAAAAAACTACTTTACAACGGCTATATTCTAACAGCCATATTAACGGCTATATTCTAACGGCTACTTTACAACGGCTATATTTTTAACAGTAACAGTTGTTAAGGGCGTGTTCAACGTTGTCGTATCTGATGAAGATGGGATACGTATCTGATGAAGATGGGATGTGTAAGTTTTACGAGGAGGAAGAAGAGGAGTGGATAATTCAGAAAGAGTTCGTAGGCCACCTCTCATTCCAAATAGCCTCACCTGCTGCGCACCGGATATGCGCCTTCAATCTATTCACAAGGTTTTGCACTACGCCGGAAACCCTTCTCTGTGGTTCTGTTTATCTCGAAATCAGAAACAATACCAGTGGTCGATCCTTGTTCTGTCCCGCCTCTTTCTTTCCTAGTGGTTACAAGCATGGGAATGCTGTAATCCAGTCGCTGAGCCACTGGAAATTAGGGGTCGATGATCCTACCTTTGATAATGGTGATGACGTGAGTATCTCTGTGCTTCCACTTGATCCAACCATTCAAATAATGATGGTTGGAATCCTATGGTTGCATGAAGAGGAAGGAAATGGTGATGGCGATAAAATCCAACCAAATAATAAAGTTGTCGCATCCCAATGCAGTAGCTCATCAAACAGGGAAGTTATCGCCACTCACAACAGTAGCGACGACGATGGTGATGCACATCTAGCCAATGTAGAAATAGCTTCTCGTATTTTTAGGAATTATTCCTATGCTGCACACTATAATCCTGGCAACTTGGACGTGTGTTCGTGGTTATTTGAAAAGAAAGGTGAGAGGGTATTTATAATTTATTATATTTTAAGCAATTAGATATCTAGTCTTTCCTTTCCATGAGCTGAGCTACAAAAGAAATTATCTATTAGCCTTTTTCAGAGATGAGTTTTTTATTTTTTTTATTGTAACCAACGTTGATTAGTCTCTGTATTTTTAATCTTTTATTTTTTTTCCTTGTCATTTGATATTGATGAGTTCTGTGCTTATTTTTCTCGACAGGGATGGTGGAAGAAAAAGGGAGGCATATTTGTTTAGCCTCTTCCATGGTTGGTTTTGCTGTAAGAGATAGGGATTGATTCTTTCGAATTTCGGAGGAGATCAGCGCGCAACAGGTTCTCTGATCATGACCCAACATTTGTCTTCACTCAGGTCTGTATTTTTCTGGGTCGTCTACTTTTTTTCTTTTCTTTTTTGGCATTTCAACTTATTTTCAAAGCATTTTAGGATTATTATATAATGAGATATTCTTTTGGATGAAATTATATTAGATTAATTAATTTTCCATGGATCGAAATGGTTTATTTTCAACATTTTTGTTTTGCTGTAAAAACTAATCATGGTCATTATGTTTTTGGGTGTTGGTTTTTGTTTTTTTGATAGATGATCGATCTGCTTTAATTATTTTTAAGGCTGTCTTTTCCCCCCCTTCTGTGGGCTGGGTCGTCAAGGCCCAAGTAATAAAATTTCATGAAATTCAGACAATAACAAGTGGGTTGATGTTGAAACCATATACGTAGATTACGTTAAAAGTCACAAGCAGTGATGGGCCAACGTTGGGCTTAAACCAACAGCTTAAAACAAAATTTATCAGCTACAAAAATAGAGGCAGACAAGTGAATCTGTCCGCGCGCTGCGCTGAACTTTTTTACATGTAAAAAATTGATTGTTTTTATGTGTATTATAAATTGTTATTTTAATAATTAATTAGTAAAATTATAATTGATAGAATCTGTTAGAAACGGGTTTTTTCCCGCCTAAAAGTGATTGAATATTGCTACTGTTAAAACCATTTCGATAATTATTTAATTGGTGGATTGTACAATTGGAATCAAAAAAATTCTATGAATGTTGTGTATGTTTTATTTGTTTCATGAATTCTTTCATTAGCAAATAGTAAAATTACAATCGTTGAAGTGTAGCACAGATAAGTGATTTGTTTTATACAGCAAATAATTTGATTGATGATTTTGTTTTAACTACTTTGGTAATAATTTAATTGGTAGATAGCAAAACCGCAATTGATCAAATTTACTAAAGATATATTACTTGTTGCCTACGACATACTAATTGTTTGTTGGGCATGTTTTAACTATTTGCCGAATAATTTATTTGACAGAGAGCAAAAATACAACTGCTAAAATATATCAAAGATTATTTTTTCAGATTTTTTCTTTATATTATTATATTAAAAAAATTTAGAACACTGAGATTAAATTAATGTGAGATTTTTAAAGAAAAGTCAGTTCAAATTTTTATATATATTTTAAGACGATAATATGAAAAAAAAATCACAATATATAACTAGTCTCTCCTATTTCTTAAGGAAAAAGTCCCAAAAATAATATATATATATATATATATATATATATATATATATATATATATATATATATAAAAACAATTTAGGACCATTAACAATTTTGTTACATGTTAAAAAATTTGGTGTCGACTATGGCGAAATGCAAGGCAATTTTTTATTTTATTATTAGAGATAATTTGACACAATTTTTCTACCTGTCTTTTCTACGTGTTGTTTCGTATATATTTTTTTCATGATATCAGATCTGAAATATCATACATAAAAAAAGATACGGAATTATTTTTCACAAAAATAACATTGTCCAATGAATTTTTATTACAATTATTATAGTTGTCATTATAAATATTATAATACATAATTAATATTCTAATTATTATTGGTTATACTATCGATGACTCTGCCATTGTTGTTTAAAAAAGATTTTTTTTTATTTGTTAAGATTTATTCCTCGTATTAATATATTAAAAATATTTTAGAATACTGATAGTAAATTATCATTTCTTGAAAATAATAAATAGGTTATATATATATATATATATATATATATATATATATATATATATATTTGTATTTAGCTATTTAAAAAAATATGTGCAATAACCTTAATGCCCCCGGCAGTTCCTGTGCATTTTTGTTTTGTTCATGGGTATTATGGTTATTTTACTGTGCAAAAATACAGGAAAAATACAAAACTACCCCAAACAATCTAGTAATGCCAACCGGTCCCGTGGAAAATTCAAAAATACCCCTGATCCCAAGGCAAGGGCTGAGGCGCACTAAGAAGTGATATCGTTAATACACTGTTGTAATCCACAGTGTTTTGTGAGTGTGTGCATAGTATTTAAGCGAGTTGTTTTAGCTTTTTTCTTAATAATAATAGTCATGGTGCGTGTAAGCTAGCCCGGACACTCAAGTTATAAAAAAAATGTATAAGTGGGAAAAAATTAAAAAAAGTGGGTCCTAGGATTATTCATGGCGCACGTAAGCTGACCCGGACACCCCGGCTACAAAAAAACCCAAAAAAAATGTATAAGTGGCAAAAAAAACATGAAAAAAATGTAAAAAAAAGTAGGTTCGAAGATTAGTCATGGTGCGCGTAAACTGCCTCGGACAACCCGATTATTAAAAAAAACAAAAACAAAAAAAAAGTGCAGAGGGAAAGCACCTTTTACTGTTCATTACTGTGATTTTCACTGTTCATTCCTGTTTAAAAGTAAGCGTAAGCTGACCTGAACGCCCCGCTTTAAAAAAATGAAAAAAAATGTATAAATGGCAAAAAAAAATAGGAAAAAAATGTTTTAAAAAAGTATGTCCGGAGATTAGTCGTGTTGCGCGTAAGCTGCCTTGGACACCCCGGTTATAAAAAAAAAAAAAAGCCCAATTGTAAAAAAAAGTGTAAGGGGTAAGAATATTTTCAAACAGTAATGAGAAAAAAAATCATGGTGCGTGTAAACTGACCCGGACACCCCGGTCATAAAAAAACAAAAAAAACATATAAGTGGCAAAAAAAAAGAGGAAACAAATGTTAAAAAAATAGGTCCAGAGATTAGTCGTGGTGCGCGTAAGCTACCACAGATACCCCGATTATATAAATTAAAAAGCATGGTTAAAAAAAAAATGGAAAGCCCCTTTTCAAACAGTAATGAACAGTAAAAATTATTGTTCATTAAAAAAAAATCATGGTGCGCGTAAACTGACTCGGACACCCCGTTCATAAAAAAACCAAAAAAAATATATAAGTGGCAAAAAAAAGAGGAAAAAATGTTAAAAAAAATGGGTCCGGAGATTAGTTGTGTTGCGCGTAAGCTGCCCCGGACACCCCGGTTATAAAAAAACAAACAAAAAAAAGAAAGCCCGATTATAAAGAAAAAATGCAAGGGGAAAGCACCTTTTCAAACAGTAATGAAAAAAAATGATGGTGCCTGTAAACTGACCCGGACACCCCGGTCATAAGAAAAAACCAAAAAAAATGTATAAGTGGAAAAAAAAAACACAGAAAAAAAATGTGAAAAAAATAGATCCAGAGATTAATCGTGGTGCACGTAAGCTGACACGGATACCCTATTATAAAAAAACAAAAAAAAAACCTGATAAAAAAACTGAAAATTCTATTCACTGTTCATTACTGTTCAAATGGACGAACTCTTTTAGGTATACAGTAATTCCACGATACCAAAAAGCTCATCTACAATCGAGTATGCTGTCGTTGATAATAATGCTGGGAGTAATGTTGGAAATTGTAATTAGACATCCGGTAATTATTTCTCGCAAAATAAGATTTTATTTTAATAATAAATATTAATTAATTTCATGTACAATATAATATATATAAACCCATAGTTAAGAATTTTATTTTAATTATTAGTATATTTTACTTTGAAAAAGGTTAAATAGTAATAAAAACAAATAATATAGTTTAAAAATGATAATAACTTTTAATGGTCCATGGGGCGCATAAATTTGGGCATGTCACTTTTCACAGACCAATAATAATTTATTGAAGCGTGATGACAACATATTAATTATTTAAGAACTGGGTTATTCAATTGTGCGATCCAGACAGGAAAAATGAGCTCTCCTAGGATTCCAGTTGACAAAATTCTGGGAATCTTATGTCTCATTGCATGGCATAAAGCAGATGTACCTTTCCACTAGTGATCACATTAAACAAGTACTTGGCTCGTTTGATAATGCATGCTGGCCTCTTTTTTATTTTCATGTCTGAAACTTTTGTGTCTGAGAAAATTTAGGTTTATATCATGTAAGTAGTTGAGCAACCCTTCTGGTTGTGGTTGTTAAACAGCAAATTATATATATATATATATATATATATATATATATATATATTCAGAACAATGTTTATTTTATAACTCATCATCAGTGTTCATCTAAATCTGATAGAATCAATGTCTTATATAGTTCAAATTGAATCCTTGTCCAAGGCTAGACGCTGCTGTAAATCATAGGAGTTAACTTCCGTTCTAGATTATTAGATTTAATATTTATGTTAAAATTTTACAGGCAAGCAGATGACTGTCCAAATAAATAAGCCACAATCTATTTTAAAAAATGTTTTTGAAATTTAATCGAGGCCCTTGGACAAGGGAGAATAACAGTGTCCATAAAGGGCCTGAAAGAGAGATTATTATTATTATTATTTTGAAAAAAAGAGAGGCCTGCTTGTGCGGGTGGTGACCTACATGTGTTATGGCCAAATATGAGAAGGTGGGATAAATTTGGTCAAAAAGAATAATCATATTCCAATCAAAATGATGTGCTGTCCTGCTGGGCTACACGTGGTTTTCTAACGTCTCTCTCTGGAAATGCGTGCCTTTCATCGACGCCAGAGTACCTGTCGGTCTACAAGGCCACTTTAGGACCATTATATTAGCATTAGCAGTCACATGGTTAAAACCATATTTGCGATGCGTGATATTTCATTTTATTCATGTCAACAACCAAAAGAGTCCTCAAGCGGAAACGTTCAGATAAATATTGGTGTGGTGTCGATCTTGAACTATCCACATGGTTAATCCCCCCCTCATTTGTTCAGATCCTTGAAAAGTTTTATCTTTGCTTGACTCGAAATGGCTGCTGGGAAATATCAAGAATCCTCCTCTTCACGGTTTTCTAATTGTAAACATCAAGTGTTCTTGAGTTTTAGAGGTATTGACACCCGCAAGAACTTTACCGATCACCTGTACACGGCCCTAGTCCAAGCAGGGATTCACACATTTAGAGATGATGATGAGATTCAGAGAGGACAGAATATAGAGTTGGAGATCCAGAAAGCAATACACCAATAAAAAATATCGATAATCGTGTTCTCCAAAGACTATGCTTGTTCGAGATGGTGCCTCGATGAACTTGTGATGATCATGGAACGTAAGAGGACTGCTAACTCCATGGTGCTGCCCATATTCTATGATGTGGATCCATCCCAAGTGAGAAACAAAACAGGGAGCTTTGCTGATGCATTTGTCGAGCATGAAAAGAGATTCAAGGGGGAGATGGAGCGGGTGAATGGGTGGAGGATTGCTTTGAAGGAAGTTGCAGATTTGGGAGGAATGGTTTTAGGAGATGGGTAAGTGTATCTCTTAATGAAACTCCACATGGCATAAGACTAGAATGCTGGTTGTGAACTATTTTTCGGAGAACATTTAAGAAAAACAAAATAAAAGATTTCTGATTTCTTCTTTGTTACATGATTTTTTTTACCCCCAAATTTAACTAACAATGACTGGGGCACACAGCCTGCTATAATTTCTTAGCTAAATACTGTTTATTTCTATTCCTTATAGAGAGACTACTAATTATCGTACATTGTAATTTACTTTCTGATGTAGGTACGAGGCACAGTTTGTCCAATCTATTGTGGAGAAGGTCTCAAAGAATTTGGATCGAAAAGTATTCCATGTCCCCCTTCATTTCGTTGGAAGACATTCTCTAATACAGTATATCAACTCATGGTTGCAAGATAGGTCCCATGGTGCGGCCATTGCTTTGCTCTACGGAATTGGTGGAGTTGGAAAGACAGCCATAGCGAAGAGTGTTTACAACCAGAACTTTTATAAATTTGAAGGAAACAGCTTTCTATCAAATTTTAGAGAAAGGTCAAAAGAATTCAAGGGTGTAGTTTGCCTACAGAGGCAGCTTCTTTCTGACATCCTAAAAAAGACTGTTGATGAGATAAACGATGTTGATGAAGGAATTCTGAAGATTAAGGATGCATTATGCTGCAGAAGAACTCTTATTGTTCTTGATGATGTGGACGAAAGGGGGCAGTTCAATGCAATCGTTGGCATGCAAAACTGGTTCTGTGAAGGAAGTAAAATCATTGTAACAACCAGAAATAAGAGTCTGATTTCAGCTAATAATGATATTGAATGGATCAAGTGCAAAGTTGAGCCTCTAGATAACGTAAAATCACTTGAGCTTTTCAGTTGGCATGCCTTTGGACAAGCTTACCCTGTTGAAGGTTTTGCAGAGGACTCTTGGAGAATAATTCATCATTGTAATGGGCTTCCATTGGCCCTTCGAGTTATTGGTTCTTCATTATCTGGTAAGAGTAGAGAAGTGTGGGAGAGTGCATTACATGAAATGGAAGTGATTCCAAATTGTGAAGTTCAAAGGGCTCTTCGAATAAGTTACGACTCTCTTGATGATGATTACCAGAAAAACTTATTCCTTGATATGGCTTGTTTCTTCAATGGGATGGATTACAATTATGCTGTCAGGATACTAGATGGGCTCGGTGTAGGTGCAAGATTCAGGATTGATAATCTCATCGATAGATGTCTGGTAGAAATTGTTGAAATCAACAATGATAAGAGATTGTGGATGCATCAACTCGTAAGAGATATGGGAAGGGAAATCGCTCGTCTAGAATCGCCCAAGTGTCAAAGAATATGGCATCACATGGAAGCTTTTACAGTTTTGAAAGAAACAAGTGTAAGTACCTGATTTTGTTTTATTATTTGCATGGTTCATATATGGCTTTTACTATATATATTGAAAGAAACTACAGTACCTGATCATTATGTTTATTCTTTTACTTTCTCTTCTCATGTAATTTTAATATTTTGGAGCAGGATGCTGAAAATTTGCGTGGCCTTACCCTTGATATGCGTTCATTAATGGAAGATAATCGTACCGAAGTTATCTGTGGTGATTCAATGGTTCACGACAAGCATAACTTCTTTCAACATTATCGTCTTCCTGTGTTTCCCTCTCGGGAATGGCTTTCTGACCTTTTCTTCGGGGAACAAGTACAGATCAGTCAAGCAAGTCTGTTACACGTCCTCAGCACGGATGCTTTGAGAAATATGCGGAATGTAAAATTTCTCCAACTAAATTACATGAAGTTCTATGGAAGTTATGAACACTTCCCTAAGAGTCTGATATGGTTATGCTGGCATGGATTCTCTTTGAGATCCATACCGAAGCAGTTATGCTTGGAGAAGCTTGTGGTTCTTGATCTATCCAGAAGCTGTCTAGTTGATGCTTGGAAAGGCAAGATGGTAAGTATCCAGTCTCTCTCCATGGCTATATTTCTCTCATTTTCAGTTGTAAACAACTAAATTCGAGTGTTTTTGCAGTCTCTTCCAAAATTGAAAATACTTGATCTGCGTCACTCACATGGCCTCATTAGAACCCCAGACTTGTCAGGTATCCCACGACTTGAAAATCTAATACTTGAAGACTGCATCCATTTGGTTCAGATTCATGAATCTATTGGAGATTTACGTTGTCTCGTGATGTTAAACCTGAAGAATTGTAAGAGTCTCGTGGAGCTTCCTGAAGAAGTGAGTGGCTTGAATTCACTTCTAGAGCTTTATTTAAATGGCTGTTCAAACCTTGATTTGGATTCGAGTCAAAGCTTGAGAACATGCTTTGAAAACTCGAATCCAAATCTAATCATGCTTGAATTTTGAGCTAGAGAATCATCAGGGACACAGGTTGCTTCAAAGTGATGCGTGTGCTGCTAGTACACCATCCATAATCACATCTTTGTCGTTGAAGCTATTGTTTCCTTCTAGGTTTTCAGCAAGAAAAGCTCCCAGATTTACATTGCCACACTCCTTGACGAGACTAGATTTAAGTGAAACTCCAATTCGTTTTCTTCCAGAAAGCATTAAAGACCTCAGACCACTCATAGCCCTGAATTTAAGAAATTGCAAAATGCTTCAGACACTTCCAGAGCTTCCATCCAATTTGTCCTCGTTAGATGTGTCTAGTAGTTATTCACTGCAAAGAGTTCCAAATCTGATCCCTTGGACTGTAGTATATGATTGTGATCAATTAGTTGACATCCAAGATTGGATGAAGCTAAAATTAATCCAAAAGGCTGACTCACACATGTTCAGAATATTGGAATCGGTGAACGCTCAAATACAGCCATGCATATTTCAGGTCCTCCCACACCCTTTTTACTATATTTCAAATCTACATTTGTGTACTTCTCCTGGAATAGTTTTCCTTTGCTCATTTTATCATCGACTTCATTTTGATGGTACAGGTAACAGTTGTTAAGGGCGTATTCAACGTTATCGTAGCTGATGAAGATGGGATGTTTAAGTTTTATGAGGAGAAGGAAGAGGAGTGGATAATTCAGAAAGAGTTCGTAGGCCACCTCTCATTCCAAATAGCCTCACCTGCTGCGCACCGGATATGTGCCTTTAATCTATTCACAAGGTCTTGCACCACGCCGGAAACCCTTCTCTGTGGTTCTGTTTATCTTGAAATCAGAAACAATACCAATGGTCGATCCTTGTTCTGTCCCGCCTCTTTCTTTCCGGGTGGTTACAAGCATGGGAATACTGTAATCCAATCGCTGAGCCACTGGAAATTAGGGGTCGATGATCCTACGTTTGATAATGGTGATGACGTGAGTATTTCTGTGCTTCCACTTGATCCAACTATTCAAATAATGATGGTTGGTATCCGATGGTTGCATGAAGAGGAAGGAAATGGTGATGGCGATAAAATCCAACCAAATAATAAAGTTGTCGCATCCCAATGCAGTAGCTCATCAAACAGGGAAGTTATCGCCACTCACAACAGTAGCGATGATGATGCTGATGCACATCTAGCCAATGTAGAAATAGCTTCTCGTATTTTTAGGAATTATTCCTGTGCTGCACACTATAATCCTGGCAACTTGGAAGTATGTTCGTGGTTATTTGAAAAGAAAGGTGAGAGGGTATATATAATTTATTATATTTTAAAGCAATTAGATATTCAAGGCTGTTGGAAATTGATGATCTGCACAGTAACTGTTTGTAACAGTTACTGTAGCAATCAAATTCTGGAAAATGAGAATTTTAAGAAATGAAACAGAGCCGAATTGAAGATTGAGTTGACATAAATTTCTGGAATCAAAATGACTTGATCTTTATTGAATTCAAAATGCCTATATATAGGCTAACAATGCAATTGAATCAATCTCCACAAATCTCTCAACAATCCTGAGAGATTTGGATAAATACAGGTTTTGAAATTCAAAACCTGTTTCAAATTCAAATACTTAGCAATAATCAGAAATCCTACAGCTAATACAAAATCCAAATCCTACAGCTAATAAAATCCTTCTTATCCAAAGCTGAACTCACTCCAAAATCTAACACTCCTCCTTGAGTTTAGCTTTGGACATTCCCATCTTCATCTTCAAGAATTCCAATCTTGCTGGAGGAATTCCCTTCTACTAAAACATTATCATGTAACATCATCAATGAATTTAAATTATGATGCCTAAAACTCTTGTGCCAAATAACACTCTTATCAATTTGGGCAGTAGAAGCATGTCCTTCACCTGCATCCAGCTTCACGTAGAAGCTGTTTCCATTCATTTTCAGCCTTGCTATTTCCAATCCATGTGTATCAGAAATAAGACATGAGTTGTCTTTGAAACGAATTTCATAACCATTCTTCATCATTTGTGCAACACTAAGTAAGTTTTGATCTAACTCTGGGATGTACAAAACATGTCTTAAAAATTTTGTACCTCTCTTAGTGTTCACAGCAATGGTGCCTCTCCCTTTTGCTTGAACAATATCACCATTCCCAAGCTTGACTTTTGGTTGTATTGTGACATCAATGGATGAGAAAATCTCCAGATGTTTAGTCATATGACTAGTACATCCACTGTCAATAAACCAAACATTAAAATCATGTGAGTTTGAAATCTGTGAAACCATGAACAGATGCTCATCCTCCTCCTTTTCTGCCTCTGTTACGAGGGCTTGTTGCTGAGTTGTCTCCTGAGGCGATTTCTTCTTGGATCTACAAAATTTCTCACTGTGACCCAAGAAATTGCAGAAGGTGCACTTGATGGCAGGTTTGTTTTTATACCAGCAGTCCCTCTCTGCATGATTTGTTCTCCTACAGTGAGAGCAAGGTAAAAAGGCTTGCCCTTTTTCTTCCATATCTGATTTACTTTCTGTAATTCTGAAAGGCCTTCTAATCTGCATATTCGAAGGCATTTTCCCCTTATCTTTAGCATAAAAAGCACCTTCAATTTCTTCTTCATCCCTCATCTGGGTTCTTTGTTCTTGAACAAGTAGTTTACTTGTTAATTCTGCAATTGTGAGACTGCTCAAGTCACAGGACTCCTCTATTGCTGAGATTTTTGCTTCAAATTTCTGTGGTAAAGAAACCATGATCTTTTCCACCACCTTTTGATCCTCAACATCCCCTCCAAGTAGCCTCATTTGATTGACAACATCCATTAGCCTGCCAGAATAACTCTTGACAGTTTTGGCTTCCTTCATTTTCATCAACTCAAATTCTCTTTTGAAAGCAAGGAGTCTAACTGTTTTCACTCTACTGCTTCCTTGAAATTCTCCTTGTAGCTTGTCCCATATAAGCTTGGGCGATTCCAGATCCATGATTTTTGTAAAAACATGATCAGCAAGACCTGCGTGCAGGCAAGTAATTGCCTTATCCTTCTTCAGTTTATCTTCTTCAAATGTTCTGATTTGCGCAAGTGTTGGATCTGGTTCAAGTGGAGATGGATCATCATTGTTTGCGACAACATTCCATAGCCCTTTAGATCTTAAATAAAATCTCATTTTAACAGCCCAGATATGATAATTTTCTCCAGAAAATAGTGGAATGGCAGAAGCTTGATTGCTCGATGCAGACATGATTTTTGAAATCAATTGACTCACTTGTGTTTTGCACTCACCCTCTCTGTGTTTCACTCAAAAAAACCTCACAATTCACTCGAAAATACCTCACAGTCCCGAAGGAACCAGGCTCTGATACCACTGTTGGAAATTGATGATCTGCACAGTAACTGTTTGTAACAGTTACTGTAGCAATCAAATTCTGGAAAATGAGAATTTTAAGAAATGAAACAGAGCCGAATTGAAGATTGAGTTGACATAAATTTCTGGAATCAAAATGACTTGATCTTTATTGAATTCAAAATGCCTATATATAGGCTAACAATGCAATTGAATCAATCTCCACAAATCTCTCAACAATCCTGAGAGATTTGGATAAATACAGGTTTTGAAATTCAAAACCTGTTTCAAATTCAAATACTTAGCAATAATCAGAAATCCTACAGCTAATACAAAATCCAAATCCTACAGCTAATAAAATCCCTCTTATCCAAAGCTGAACTCACTCCAAAATCTAACAAAGGCTTCCTCACAAACTTCAGGTCATCATCTAGTCTTTCCTTTCCATGAGCTGAGCTCCAAAAGAAATTATATATTAGCCTTCAAGTAGAGTTTTTTTATCTTTTATTTTTGTTCTTCTCATTTGATATTGATGAGTTCTGTGCTTATTTTTCTCGACAGGGATAATGGGAAAAAAAGGGAGGCTTGTTTGTTTAGCCTCTTGGATGGTTGATTTTGCTGTAAGAGATAGGGATTGATTCTTTCGAATTTCGGAGGAGATCAGTGATCAACAGGTTCTCTGATCATGACCCAACATTTGTCTTCACTCAGGTCTGTATTTTTCTGGGTCGTCTTCTCTTTTTCTTTTCTTTTTTGGCATTTCAACTTATTTTCAAAGCTTTTTTTAGGATTATTATATAATGAGATATTCTTTTGGATGAGATTATATTAGATTAATTCATTTTCCATGGCTCGAAATGGTTTATTTTCAACATTTTGTTTTTGCTGTAAACAAATCATGGACATTGTGTTTTTGGGTGTTGGTTTTTGGTTTTTGATAGATGATCTGCTTTAATATTTTTTAAGGCTGTTAAAGAAAAAAAAGACATGGCTGTGGTTTTCTTGGTATTAGAAATATGATTTTAATAAGATAAAGTCTTTGAAATATAAGGTGTGCCTACCGCCTTCCAATCACTACATTTTCTTTCATGGGATAAAAAATGAATAGGATGAAAATTAAAAACATGGAAACAATATAAGTAAATTACTCCATAGTCCATATAGTAGTACATGGTAATGATGAACTCATGGTAGTGCTTGACTGGAAAGAAGTAATTTGGTTCAGTGGAGCTTTAATAATTTATTTTCCATGATGGTTCAGCCACGAGGTTTTTGTTTTTTCCGAGAATTAGACTTCTTCCCTATTAGTGTGTTGTCTTTATATATTCTGTGATAGTTCATTATTTGTCCTCTATTTTTTCAGGTCTGGTTGCTGCAGTTTCTCTCTCTCTGATCTTGCTTAATCCTCTATTAATACAGTTAAGGTCTGGAAAGAAGTAAAATTGTCTGTCTTGTGATAGTTCAATATGTGATTATTTCTGAAACTTGACTAACTTTGCTATGCAGCAACATGTATGATGCTGTGGTGAATGGAGCTTTCTTAAAACTTGAAATGATTTAAATCGACGAACAAGACAGTATATAACCTTTAGAATTTACTACTTTATTTGATGATGCTCACCTTTTCATCATGTGTAATTGGACCTTTTTCCCATTACTAAGTGACTTGCTCCTCTTTAATTTTGCTGGCATGATGTATGTCCATATATCTACGCAAGCATTGTTCTTCTTCTTCCTGGTTGGTTCTAATTCCTTACAGACAATTTTAATTAGATGCAACCACTGTCCAAAAGCTTTTAAAACCTGTATTAATCATGTAATAACTTTTTAACATCTGTACATTTTGCAGCGTCGCCCGCCTCTTGATGCCAGTAAGGGAAAGCTGAATATTGTAAGTTATATTCAATAACTAATTTATACATTGGAAGAAAAAATGCTTCATGATATTCAGATATTCGAATCCTCGTCTTGTGTTGAGTTTAATTCATATGTTCGGCCCGTGCCTGCCTGTAGCTTCTGGAGCTATTGGAAATGTTCTTTCTATGGTGAATTCTGTCTCAAAGCAGTTTTCAACTCATATACTATGCCTTTGCCAATTGTAGATCATAATATATTTGTTATACCTTACTGGTGTTTGCTCAATTATCTTTGGCTGCTTCTGTATAATGAAGCAATAATATATGTTTGCGAAATAGCAGAGAGAGGAGTTCCAGTTAAGGCTTGTATATTATGGAAAACTTCAAGTTGGGGCTTGTTGATTTTCAATAATTTTGTGGATTTTCGAAATATTTTATATTCCTGATATTGTGATCCATTCTAGTTTCTTTCAAGGATCTGATCATTATTCTGATCTGGGCCTAATCATAATGCAGAAACTTCAGAAGCAGCACAACTGTATTCCTGATGAACACTATGTGCAGACATTGTTTTCAGTTAGTAGCATTTGGTTTTGTTTCTACCCATTGCTGTCTTCAGATCTCTGCCCATTGTTGTCTTCAGATCTCAGCCTAATTGCTTTTTTTTTCTTTTTCTTTTCCATGTCTACTTCTCAGATGAGTGGACTGGAGGGTGAACTTGAAAGAAGGACCGTGACTTATACTGTATGGAATCAATCTGCAACAAAAATGGAAAATAAAGGCTGGCATCCTATGACGTTTTCCTATGCAAATGCAAGCCCTCGGAAAATCAAGGAAATAAAGGTTGTTATTTCATTTCTATTGTTAATTTAGTTTTATGAAATGACAGAAAGCATTATATGGTCATATGGAATTCTTCCATATCTATTATGTTACCTTATCTTGAATTTGATTTCCTTAGGGATCCCATAGATACCATCACCATGCTATCTATGCGTTTGGAATTGTGCTGTAACTTCTGAGGAAGAGTTTAATTTCTATCGCAAATAAAAGTGCATTTAGGCATTTCACCTTCATTCTATGGTTATTTTTGTATCATTTTTAGCCACTGGAATGGTTTGGATGATTCTTTTTTCTAGCACACAGTGTGGTTTTCTTGGTTATCATCATATGTGCTTTTCTCACTTTCTACTTACTCTTCTGCTACTCTGTACTAAATTTCACAGGGCATCAACCATATATACTATGAGACCGAGTACCGAACAGAATGGTGCCAGACTAACTCAACATTCGTTCCTTGTTTTCTATTTGCACGGAAGTTCTCGCGAGGAGCTGCCATGCGCCTATTGAGTGAGGGCATTGCTGGTCCATTTGATGCCTCTTCCATATTAGCCAGGTCCGTCCCTGATTAGGAGCAGTGACATTTCTCTCAGTACTCTTAGCCCTCAACCTACACTCTTCACATACAGTCGCCGCAGCTAGAGCACACTTAGTCTGTTACCGCTCTCCCAAACAATCAAAATGATATTATCTTTTTTTAAAGAAAAAATTGTAAGCAAGTTTCAATCTTGTTTTGACTAGATTTTCTCCAAGTTAACCAAAACATTGGTAAATCCAAGGTTTTTTCTTACAACATTACACTAGATTAGTTCTCCCTCAATTTCTTTTGAAAGTCAGGCTAATATAAGACAAGAGTCACCCAGGATACATGTGAACCCATCGAGTTGAACCAAGT
Source organism: Salix caprea (assembly GCA_964035475.1). Lineage (NCBI taxonomy): Eukaryota > Viridiplantae > Streptophyta > Magnoliopsida > Malpighiales > Salicaceae > Salix > Salix caprea. Next base: position 16,991,629 of record OZ037749.1, read on the forward strand.
TTTTAAATAGTTTTTTTCCCAGATACGATGCTTTAAGTTTAGTCACTATCTAATGTCACGAGTTTGAAAAAATAATACGGATTGATGTCATTTTCTTTCCCAATTAAATCCTTCAAAATTGTTTATCTTTAAAAATGAACTTCATTATTTTTATCAAAAAAAAAAATTCAATCAAATTATCCCTATCTCATGATATAGGTGAGAGGTTTATCTTGGTGACCCATGTCTTTTAAAAGTCTCTTTTTTTGTCCTTATCTCATATTCAATTCTTTTTAAAATTAAATGTTATGTGTGTATATAAAATTAAAAAAACTAAAAATGACAAAATATAAAATTTCGAGGAGTTCAGAAATGAAACTCTTTACAAGTTTGTATTCATATAAAATGATAAAATAACCTTATTTCACAAATATTATTTTTATTTGAAATCGATGATATTAGAAAAGAAATTATCTATATCTAATTATAAAAATTACTTAAATTATATAAGCGAAATATAATAAAAGCTTTATATCAATCATAATGTTAAATCTTATAAACAAAGATAATGGATAAGGGTTGAGGCTGGCCTTTTTCCACAATTGCTCCCATCCAAAAAAACAAAGCCCGTCATCTTTCGAATTATTTCAGGTTTTAGAGATTCAGGCTACGTCTGATTTATGGTTTTAGACTGAAAGCAATTTAATTAGCCATAAAATATATAGAAAGTGCTCCCATAACGGTTTTTCAAGTTTGTCAAACACGTAGGGTTTGCTTGAGAAAAATAGTCAAACACGTAGGGTTTGCTTGAGAAAAATGACAAAAAGGAATATTGTTTTTTTATACAATAAGATATATACACATCTCAATATTATATAGATATATTTATAGAATATAAACTTCATAGCCATCATAACAGGAGATTAATGCAACTACGTACTATAGCAAATGTGATGGATTCATGTTAGTCAACTACTATAACCAATTTTTATCTAAAAAAAAAAAACTACTATAACCAATTTATTTGCGAAAATTTGTTTTTTTAGCTAAGTAATAATACTACTTGACTTGCCAGATTCAACTACCTAATTTTAAAAGCCTAACTTGGTTTACTTCTTGATTTAAAGTTGAATTAGAGCACACCAGTAATCGCACACAGCATGAAAAACCATGCAATGTTCTGTCAATGAGACTTGTGTTTTCCTAAAATCGAGAATTCTATAAATACCTCATCAAACCTCCTTTCTTCTCCATCATCAATCCATCCATACCAATAACTCTCTCAGCCTCGCCTCCTTCAGCGGTTCAATCTTTCCTGAGCCATAGTATCTTGCTTGTGCAGAGTTTATAATACACACAAAATGAAGTTCCTCAAGCTATTCTTCCTACTTGCTATGCTCATTTCTCTTTTAGCCATTAGTACTCTTTCTGCCACACCAACTCAAGTTGTTTCATTCCCTGATCACTTCGATAACAAAGATCACAAGGCAAACTATGACCTTCCTCGGCAAACAACTTCATCTCTGAGAGGGACGAGCCGCTTTCTAGCCCAGACTCGGGCTTTCATGACATGTGACAAGAACCCTAGGGTTTGTCGAGCTCAGGGAAGTCTCGGTCCAGATTGCTGCAAGAAGATGTGTGTTAATAAAACGACAGACATGTTTAACTGTGGGAAGTGTGGTAAGAAGTGTAAGTACACAGAGATTTGCTGCGGAGGTCAATGTGTGAACCCAATGTATAGCAAGAAGCATTGTGGAGGTTGCAACAACAAGTGCAAGAAAGGGAGTGCATGTCAGTATGGGATGTGTAGCTATGCATAGAAATGCATGGTGCCTTGCATGCATGCATGCGTGTTCTTATGTGTTCAATAAATATGGGACCAAACAATTAGAGATTTTTTTTAATTATGTTAATAACGTAATATTTTGTGTGTGGAATAAAGGCAAACCATCGTCCAATCATAAGGTTTGCCATGATGTAAGAAGGGACATACCTTTAAGTCTTGATTTGTTTTATGTGAATTGTTCTTAATAAAGTTTATCTTTACTCTATTTCTTTTTCTAGTTTTTAGTAAACTTGTTTTTATTATCTTATTACTAATTACTTACTGTAATACTAAAATATTGATTTCAATTAAATGAGTAAACACACAACTCAAGCAATAGGTTGAATTTATAAGAGAGAGAGAGAGAGAGAGAGAGAGAGAGAGAGAGAGAGAGTAATTAATTAAACAGGTAAAACTAAATCTCATCGGTGCCTATGGATCTTTCAATATATTCAAAACCTCAAAAAAACAAATCCTTTAAAATTATTTTAATCTTGGTAATGTTTATTAATTTTACTGCTTGAGAGGAAAGAAAAAGAGTAAATAATTAAAGATGAAAGGATAAAGTTGTAAGAGTACCTGGAACCTTGTGCAGTACAACTATGGAGGAAGGAGATATCCATGTAGGTGAATATTTCCATATTAAAAAAAAAAAAAAAAACTCTTTGGGTCAACGAAGGCAAAAAAATCTAGATATTTGAGAAGCTAGAGAATATATTTACTTAAATAAGTGAATTCTCAATTTCATTCTTGATTTTTAATTCAAAGTCTTACCTCTAAGAAACAATTTTACTACCACTTATTGTTCTTAGAATTGGTTTGGCATCTCTGGAATAGAATACAACAAATCTCATCAGCCGGACATGGCAAAAGGCAATATGATCTGGACCATGAATTTATGTTTTTAATTATGCCCTTAAACAATTAATTTTGATTTTATATGGTTTTCAATTCTTAGATACCTTTTGATTTACTTTTTATTTCGGTTCCTAATTCTTTGATGTTTTTTCAATTCAGTTTTAGATTTCGTCCCATCAAGTTAGGGAGAAAAGAAAAAAACGAGATGAATCACATTAGTTTTAGGTTAGTGCATTTTAACGGAAATAAATGGGCCGAGCTATAAATTTAACATGTTAACCGGGTTAAGTAAAATCTATTTAATATGGTTTCATTTTATTATGTCAATTCCTTAACATTTTTCATTCTTTAGAGGTTCATTCATTTTCATTAAAAGCCTAACTTGGTTCAGCTTGAGCTTGATAGGACCTCTCATGACCGTTGGATAAGACCACCACACTAAAAGCACACAACTTGAGAAACCACGCAATTTCCCATAATTAAAGAGAAGCCCGGCTACTTTCATGTCTTCTCTATAAATTCTTCCATAATTTCCTCTCCTTCTCAATCAAAAGCATTTATATCTACACCACTCTCCTTGATCAATCCTTTTGATCACCACTTCTAGCTATAATTTACTTGATTAAGTGCACATTAACAATTTCATATATATCATATAAACCTAATAATTATATTAGTGTTAATATTAACAATTTATTTCCAAATCATTATCTACAAACCTAATATGCATAGTGTTTTTAGAAAATAATTACTTATGAATATTCAATGCTAAACAAAATATCTATTTTTTGTATATTTTTATATAATTTTTCTCAAGTTTTGTTAATAGATTAGTGTCAAAATTATCAATTTTTTATTTATTATAACTTGAATTTAAGATTTTGTCAATTTCTTATTTGAAAAAAAATGCCTTTAATAGAAAGAATTTCAAAAAATAATGAATTGAAAATTGAAAATGGTGTTGATTAAAGAGAACATTTATCACTTTTAGCTTGCATGCAATAAACAATATGTGTGTGTGTGTGTAAAGGATAAAAATCTATCCAGGTCGACTTGGGTTAATTTGTCAAACCTGCAACGTATATCATGAAATTAGAATAACCCAATAGAAATAAATTTAAAAAAAATATATGAAATCTAATTTGTAACTAACTATATATTGAACGATGAGATTGAAAATAAAAAAATAAAAAAAAAACAATTCGGGTCAATCTAAGCTAATACGTTAAATTCGTAATATGAGTCGTGAGATCGAAATAACTTTATAAAAAATAATTATAATAAATTATGAAGCTTCAAATCCAATATATCCAATATTGAAGGTTGATATAAATAAAAAAATAGATCAATATAACACTATAGAAGTAGATGGAAAAAAAAACTATATATGAACATAGTTCACTTAAGTTAACTTATCAAACCTGTGATCTAAATTATAAAATCATGATAACCCTATAAAAAAAAAAGGAGATATAAAATTTAATTTCCAACCAACCTGATATTAGATTATAAAATTTATAGAATAAAAAAAATGGATAAAAAAATGTAATCAACTCAATTTAGTCTATTAAACTTGCGATCTAGATTAAAAGATTAAGTTAACACTATAAAAAGAAAATAGAAAAAATAAAAAGCTACTTCTCACATATTTAAATTGAAGATTCAAATTGAAAAAAATAAATAAATTTATAATACCGGTTTACAACCTAACAAAAAGAAAAGTGGGGTTGGTTGGAAATTAGATTTTATATTAAGATATTTGTAATTGGTTTTAGAGATTAATTAATTAATAATATAAAATGTGTTTTGCAATTTAATTTAGATGTTTAGTATTATTCAATGTCAAATGTTGTGTTCCAAATAAACATGTATAAGAAACAATGTTTGCCATCTTTAAAAAGAAGAAGTCAATTAATTTAGTAAAGAAATATTAATGGACAATAGTAGATTATTTCTTAATTAATTTCATTCCCTTATTATCATGCCAAATAGCTAGCTTTACTACCCATCGGGAATTTACTTTCTAACTTGTTTCTTACTTCGAGATGTCGATCAATTCTAACTTGATTCTTGCTTCAGGATTTCAATGCCCATCAACTTCTGGAATTTATTTTCCTAACTTGTTTCATACTTCAGGATGTCAATAGCCGTCAACTCCTGGGACCAAAATTTTCTAGGCATTCCCACTTCCTGCTTCCAATTTGGTTCAAGGACCATTAATTAGCCATGCAAAAATTCAGAGTGCATTTCTCGGGCAGTGACTTGTGTTCTTGATACTATATTACCTGTACTTGAATTTTATAAAATATAATGGAGTAATAAAATTCAAACTCATAATCACATAATCATTAGATCAACTAAACTCTAATACTATATTATATAATTATTTTATTTAAAAACTTAAATAATTAAATAAAATTTCGTAATATAATTAATATTATTATCTTAAAATTCAACGCGTCAAGAATTCCCAGGGTGCTTTGCATTTCACTTCAACATTCAACGCGTCAAGATACCATAGAGTCAAATTCATTTTATTCATGTCAACATCCAAGTCTTGCAGAATCAACCAAAAAAGTCCTCAAGCGGAAACGTTCCGTACCACAGCTAGGGCAGTATATAATTGATGTGCTGTCGATCTTGAACTATCCACATTAATCCTGCAGCTTGTTATCCCCCCACATTTGTTCAGATCCTTGAAAAGTTTTATCTTTGCTTTACTCGAAATGGCTGCTGGGAAATATCAAGAGTCCTCTTCACGGTTTTCTAAGACAATAGAAGTAAATTGCACAAAAAAAAACTATATATGAACATAGTTCACCTAAGTTAACTTATCAAACCTGTGATCTAAATTATAAAATTAGGATAACCCTATAAAAAAAAAATATAAAATCTAATTTCCAACAAACCCGATATTAAATCATAAAATTTATAGAATAAAAAAATGCATAAAAAAAAGAATAGAGTCAATTCAATTTGGTCTATTAAACTTGCGACCTAGATTATAAGATTAAGATAACACTATAAAAAGCAAATAGAAAAATTACAAAGCTCTACTTCCCACATATTTAAATTGAAGATTCAAATTGAAAAAAAAAATACAAATTTATAATACCGGTATGCAACCTAACAAAAAGAAAATTGAGAAAAATAATGAAGTACTTTGAAATGTTGTACTTACCTTGTATAGAGTTACTTTATGTAATATGAAGTAGGAAGAGATACGAGCAAATTGATTTCATATTTGCTGACTTATTATCGTTTCATATTGGGTTGGTTGGAAATTAGATTTTATATTAAGATATTTATAATTGATTTTAGGGATTAATTAATAATATAGAATGTGTTTTGCAATTTAATTTAGATGTTAAATATTATTCAATGTCAAATGTTTTGTTCCAAATAAATTTGTATTAGAAACCATGTTTGCCTTCTTTAAAAAGAAGAAGTCAATTAATTTAGTAAAGAAATATTAATGGACAATAGTAGATTATTTCTTAATTAATTCTATTTCATTTGTTAAGGAATTATCTCACCTAAAAATTTAATTTTATAGGTAAAGTTCCAGAATATAATTTATATTATTCTATAATACACTTCCTCAAGTGAAAATATTTTGGGTTTGAGCTAGCTTTACTAACCATCGGGAATTTACTTTCTAACTTGTTTCTTACTTCGAGATGTCGATCAATTCTAACCTGAGTCTTCCTTCACGATTTCAATGCCCATCAACTTCTGGAATTTATTTTCCTAACTTGTTTCATGCTTCAGGATGTCAACAGCCATCAACCTGCGGTATTTATTTTTTAACTTGTTTCTTACTTCAGCATGTGAATGGCCATCAACTTCTGGAATATATTTTTCTAACTTGTTTCATACTTCAGGATGTCAATAGCCGTCAACTCCTGGCACCAAAATTTTCTAGGCATTCCCACTTCCTGCTTCCAATTTGGTTCAAGGACCATTAATTAGCCATGCAAAAATTCTCGGGCAGTGACTTGTGTCAGTGGAAATTACAATTCTGGAATATTATGAAATTATTACATCTAAAATTTAAATGATTAAGTAAGATATAATTTATATTATTTTTTAATACACTTCTTTAAATAAAAATCTTTTGAATTTAAATTTATATAAGTTTATATTACCTGTACTTGATTTTTATCAAATATAATGGAGTTATAAAATTCAAACTCATAATCATTAGATCAACTAAACTCTAATACTATATTATATAATTATTTTATTTAAAAACTTAAATAATTAAATGAAATTTCATAATATAATTAATATTATTATCTTAAAATTCAACGCGTCAAGAATTCCCAGGGTGCTTTGAATTTATCTCAACATTCAACGCGTCAAGATACCATAGAGTCAAATTCATTGTTTGATTGTTGCGATGCGTGACATTTCATTTTATTCATGTCAACATCCAAGTCTTGCAGAATCAACCAAAAAGTCCTCAAGCGGAAACGTTCCGTACCACATGCAGGGGCAGTATATAATTGATGTGCTGTCCATCTTGAACTATCCACATTAATCCTGCAGCTTGTTATCCCCCCACATTTGTTCAGATCCTTGAAAAGTTTTATCTTCGCTAGACCCGAAATGGCTGCTGGGAAATACCAAGAGTCCTCCTCTTCACGGTTTTCTAACTGTAAACATCAAGTGTTCTTGAATTTTAGAGGTAGTGACACCCGCAAGAACTTTACCGATCACCTCTACACGGCCCTAGTCCAGGCAGGGATTCACACATTTAGAGATGATGATGAGATTCAGAGAGGACAGAATATAGAGCTGGAGATCCAGAAAGCAATACAGCAATCAAAAATATCGATAATCGTGCTCTCCAAAGACTATGCTTGGTCGAGATGGTGCCTCGATGAACTTGTGATGATCATGGAACGTAAGAGGACTGCTAACTCCATGGTGTTGCCCATATTCTATGATGTGGATCCATCCCAAGTTAGTAACAAAACAGGGACCTTCGCTGACGCATTTGTCGAGCATGAAAAGTGCTTCAAGGGGGAGATGGAGCGGGTGAATGGGTGGAGGATTGCTTTGAAGGAAGTTGCAGATTTGGGAGGAATGGTTTTAGGAGATGGGTAAGCTGTATCTCTTAATTAAACTACACATGGCATAAGACTAGAATGCTGGTTGTGAACTATTTTTCGGTGAACATATAAGAGCAACAAAATAAAACTTTTATGACTTCTTCTTTGTTACATGATTTTTCTGACCCCCAAATTTAACTACCTGCTTTAATTTCTTAGCTAAATACTGTTTATTTATATTCCTTACTAATTATCGTACATTGTAATTTACTTTCTGATGTAGGTACGAGGCACAGTTTGTCCAATCTATTGTGGAGAAGGTCTCAAAGAATTTGGATCGAAAAGTATTCCATGTCCCCCTCCATTTCGTTGGAAGAGATCCTCTAATACAGTATATCAACTCATGGTTGCAAGATAGGTCCCACGGTGCGGCCACAGCTTTACTCTATGGAATTGGTGGAGTTGGAAAGACAGCCATAGCGAAGAGTGTTTACAACCAGAACTTTTATAAATTTGAAGGAAACAGTTTTCTATCAAATTTTAGAGAAAGATCAAAAGAATTCAAGGGTGTAGTTTGCCTACAGAGGCAGCTTCTTTCCGACATCCTAAAAAAGACTGTTGATGAGATAAACGATGTTGATGAAGGAATTCTGAAGATTAAGGATGCATTATGTTGCAGAAGAACTCTTATTGTTCTTGATGATGTGGATGAAAGGGAACAGTTCAATGCAATCGTTGGCATGCAAAATTGGCTCTGTGAAGGAAGTAAAATCATTGTAACAACCAGAAATAAGAGTCTGGTTTCAGCTAATGATATTGAATGGGTCAAGTGCAAAGTTGAGCCTCTAGATAACGTAAAAGCACTTGAGCTTTTCAGTTGGCATGCCTTTGGACATGCTTACCCTTATGAAGGTTTTGTGGAGGACTCTTGGAGAATAGTACATCATTGTAATGGACTTCCATTGGCCCTTCGTGTTATTGGTTCTTCATTATCTGGTAAGAGTAGAGAAGTATGGGAAAGTGCATTACAAGAAATGGAAGTGATTCCAAATTGTGAAGTTCTAAAGGTTCTTCGAATAAGTTACGACTCTCTTGATGATGATTACCAGAAAAACTTATTCCTTGATATGGCTTGTTTCTTCAATGGGATGAATTACAATTATGCTGTTAAGATACTAGATGGGCTCGGTGTAGGTGCAAGATTCAGGATTGACAATCTCATCGATAGATGTCTGGTAGAAATTGTTGAAATCACCAATGATAAGAGATTGTGGATGCATCAACTCGTAAGAGATATGGGAAGGGAAATAGCTCGTCAGGAATCACCCAAGTGTCAAAGAATATGGCATCACATGGAAGCTTTAACAGTTTTGAAAGAAACTACAAGTGTAAGTACCTCATTCTGTTTTCTTATTTGCATGGTCTATATATGGCTTTTACTATATATATTGAAAGAAACAACTGTAAGTACCTGATTTTGTTTATTCTTTTACTTTCTTTTCTCATGTAATTTTAATATTTTTTGAAGCAGGATGCTGAAAAATTGCGTGGCCTTACCCTTGATATGCGTTCATTAATTAAAGATAATTTTACCGAAGTTATCTGTGGTGATTCAATGGTTCATGACAAGCATAACTTCTTTCAACATTATCGTCTTCCTGCGTTTCCCTCTCGGGAATGGCTTTCTGACCTTTTCTTCGGGGAACAATTACAGATCAGTCAGGCAAGTTTGTTACCCGTCCTCAGCACGGATGCTTTGAGAAATATGCGGAATGTAAAATTTCTCCAACTAAATTACATGAAGTTCTATGGAAGTTATGAACACTTCCCTAAGAATCTTATATGGTTATGTTGGCATGGATTCTCTTTAAGATCCTTACCGAAGCACTTATGCTTGGAAAAGGTTGTGGTTCTTGATCTATCCAGAAGCTGTCTAATTGATGCCTGGAAAGGCAAACTGGTATGTTTCTAGTCCCTCTCCATAGCTATCTCTCTCATTTCCAGTTGATAACAACTAAATTCGAGTGTTTTTGCAGTCTCTTCCAAAATTGAAAATACTTGATCTGCGTCACTCGCATGGCCTCATTAGAACCCCAGACTTGTCAGGTATCCCACGACTTGAAAATCTAATACTTGAAGACTGCATCCATTTGGTTCAGATTCATGAATCTATTGGAGATTTACATTCTCTCGTGATGTTAAATCTGAAGAATTGTAAGAGTCTCGTGGAGCTTCCCGAAGAATTGAGTGGCTTGAATTCACTTAAAGAGCTTTATTTAAATGGTTGTTCAAATCTTGAAAGCTTGAATTTCCAGCTAGAGAATCATCAGGGACACAGGTTTCTTGAAAGTGATGCATGTGCTGCTAGTACACCATCCATAATCAGATCCTTGTCGTTGAAGCTATTGTTTCCTTCTAGGTTTTCAGCTAGAAAAGCTCCCAGATTTACATTGCCACACTCCTTGACGAGACTAGATTTAAGTGGAACTCCAATTCGTTTTCTTCCAGAAAGCATTAAGGACCTGAGTCCACTCGTAGCCCTGACTTTGAGAAATTGCCAAATGCTTCAGACACTCCCAGAGCTTCCATCCAATTTGTCCTCGTTAGATGTGTCTAGTAGTTATTCACTGCAAAGAGTTCCAAATCTAATCCCTTGGACCGTAGTATATGATTGTGGTCAATTAGCTGACATCCAAGATTGGGTGAAACTAGAATTAATCCAAAAGGCTGACTCACACATGTTCAGAATATTGGAATCGGTGAACGCTCATATACAGCCATGGATATTTCAGGTCCTCCCACACCCATTTTACTGTATTTCAAATCTAGTACTTCTCCTGGAATACTTTTCCTTTGCTCATTTTATCATCGACTTCGTTTTTTATGGTACAGGTATCAGTTTTGAAGGGCGTGTTCAACGTTGCCGTATCTGATGAAGATGGGATGGTTAAGTTTTATGAGGAGGAGGAAGAGGAGTGGATAATTCAGAAAGAGTTCGTAGGCCAGCTCTCATTCCAAATAGCCTCACCTGCTGCGCACCGGATATGTGCCTTTAATCTATTCATAAGGTTTCGCACCACGCGGGAAACCCGTCTCCGTGGTTCTGTTAATATCGAAATCAGAAACAATACCAGTGGTCGATCCTTGTTCTGTCCCGCCTCTTTCTTTCCGAGTGGTTACAGGCATGGGAATGGTGTAATCCAGTCGCTGAGCCACTGGAAATTAGGGGTCGAGGATCCTACATTTGATAATGGGGATGACGTGAGTATTTCTGTGCTTTCACTTGATCCAACTATTCAAGTAATGGATGTTGGTATCCTATGGTTGCATGAAGAGGAAGGAAAAGGAAATGGTGATGGCGATAAAATCCAATCAAATAATAAAGTTGTCACATCGCAATGTAGCAGCTCATCAAACAGGGAAGTTAGCGCCACTCACAACAGTAGCGATGATGATGATGATGTACATCTAGCCAAAGCAGAAATAGCTTCTCGTATTTTCAGGAATTTTTCCTGTTCTGCACGCTATAATCCTGGCAACTTGGAAGTTAGTTCGTGGTTATTTGAAAAGAAAGGTGAGAGGGTATTAATAATTTATTATATTTTAATGCAATTTGGTACTATATTTTAAAGCTTAAATATTCAAGGCTGCCTCACAAACTTCGTGTCATCATCTAGTCTTTCCTTTCCATGAGCTGAGCTCCAAAAGAAATTATATTGTAGCCTTTTTCAGAGATGAGTATTTTGTTTTTTTTATTGTAACCACTGCTGATTAATCTCTGTATTTTTTATCTTTTATTTTTTTTCTTGTCATTTGATATCGATGAGTTCTGTGCTTATTTTTCTCGACAGGGATTATGGAAAAACAAGAGATTCGTATTTTTTTAGCCTCTTGCATGTTTGATTCTGCTGTAAGATATAGGGGTTGATTCTTTCGAAATGCGGAGTGAGCAACAGGTTCTCTGATCACGACACATTTGTCTTCACTCAGGTCTGTATTTTTCTGGGTCGTCTCCTTCTTTTCTTTTCTTTTTTGGCATTTCAACTTATTTTCAAAGCCTCTTTAGGATTATTATAATATAATGAAATATTCTTTGGATGAGATTATATTAGATTAATTCATTTTCCATGGCTCGAAATGGTTTGTTTTCAACATTTTTTTTTGCTGTGAAAACGAATCATGGTCATAAATTATATAAGGAAACATTTGTGCCAAATTCATCCATAGGAGCAGGACACTCGCCGCCGCCGGAGAAAAACTGCATGGCAGGGGGTGTGGATCAGCCTCTTCCCTTCCTTTCTCTCGCCGGTAGTGGCCTTCACGGTGACCTGCAACAGAGAAAGCACAACACACAAAAACGCAAACAATGGCAGTTCGGTTTTTCTTCTCTTCTCCAGATTTCAGATCTGCTCTTCCCCTTCTTAAGGTGGCTGATCGGTGCAGAGGAGCTGGCCACCGACAGGGAGGAAAGGAGTCAGGCCGTGGGGGCGTTGGAGGCAGACGGCGCTGCTACCGAAGGAGAAGATGAAGAACAAAAAATTGAGAGCTGATGGAGGCTGCGACTGCAGCTGCCGTGGCTAGGAGGCAGATCTATCTAGTGGGCAAAGGGGGTGGCCATTGCTGAAGGCTGTGTGGGTGAACTGGAGGCAGATGGCGCTGCTAAAAGAGGAAGAGATGAGAGGCCGTCGATGCAGAGGAGCTGGCCACCGACGGTTGGAGAGGAGGTTGGCGAAAAAAGGGGAGTAGCCGCAGGAGAAGAAGAGTTGATTGGAAGGGAAAGGAATTGAGACAGTGGGGTCTGTTGGAGGTGCAGGGAGGTCTACTAGGGGCGACTGGCCGGGAATAGGGGAAAGGTTGCCGGAGGCTGAGAGGAGGCTCGTCGGCGAGGGAGAGAAAAGGAGTCAAGCCATGGGGGAGAGAGGCCTGGGCGGAAAACGGAGAGAAGAGAGTGGAAAGCGGCGGCTGCAGCCCTAAAAATGGGAGAAAGAGATTTGGGTTTCTTGGGATTTTAGGGTTTTTTAATTTTATTTTTTTTTATTTTCGGGGTCCCGCTTTACAAAGCAAAACTACTCTATTTATAGAGTTCGAATTTACACCTTCTTTTCAATTTAGTCCTCTATTTTGGATTTGTATAATTTGATCCCTAATTTGACTATTAAAATTCAATGTCTTCAATTTAACCCTTGATTTCACACAATTGGATTAGAAAAATTCAATACGGTATCCGAACATTCCAAACTTCTCAATTGAACCCAAATTAAGCTCCAGAACTTGATTTTTCATCAATTAAACCCTTAATTTATTTGATGAGACCAATTTAAAGCATAATTAAGTCCTTGCATTTAATTAAATCCTTCAATTGGATCTTAAATTAATTCTCAAACATAATTACACTTTTAAATTGGTCGATAATTAAATCAAATCAACATGTAAAAATATAATTATGTCGCTCGACTTAATTTTTACACAGATTTATCCCATGATAAATTATTTTTTCCTTAAATCTGTATTTTTATCTATTTTTGGGGACAAAAGAGATACAATTAAACTCTCGAAAACAACCAAAATTTGCACATTGATTTTTCTACCTACGCCGGCCTCTTTTATTTTGGGTTTGTTATTTTTTAGTGGATTTTGGGGAGTAACCCAGAAATTGGGTGATGACACCAACGGTGAATAATAACGAATTATCCCCGGTAATATTTTGGATATTGACCCTTTTAGGATTTATTTATCCAAATACCAACGGTGAATAATAATGAATTATCCCGCTAATATTTTGGATATTGACCCTTTTAGGATTTATTTATCCAAATACCAACGGTGAATAATAACGAATTATCCCCGTCAATATTTTGGATATTGACCATTTTAGGATTTATTTATCCAAATACAAACAGTGAATAATACGAATCACCAAAAATAAGGTTTTGATATTTTTGGAATATTGGCCAATACCCTTTGGATTTTACAAACATGTTGTAAAATCCAAAAATGCAAGAAATGATTTTTCTTTGCGAAATCCATGCTAAAACACATTTTTTCTTCAAACTCCGAGATACTATATTTTTTTTTGAAAGAAAAAGAATTTTGAAAATATGCTAGTGTATTGGCCGTATGCACGAAAACAACACATTTTATATTTTTTTAAAAAAAATTTATTGCAAATTTTGTATTTTTTATTATTTTATTATTATTGGTGGGTTGGTTGCCCAACCCTGATGGGCCAGGCTGCCAGCCCAATTTATATTGTTCTGGGCTTAGGCCCATGCAATTTTGGAATGGGCTTTCAGTCCACTTGTTTTCGGACTGGGCTTTGGCCCATTTATTTTTGGATTGGGCTTCCAGTCCCAACAGCCCGGGAGCCCGCCCTCCTCAGGGGTTCAGCTCGGCCCAGACCAGCTCACGCGGGGAGTGAATTACTTCACTCCCCCGAATGCAAAATGCAAAAGAGAAGATGAATAGTAAATTTTGGAGTGTGACGAACGACATACCTGTCAATTCCATTGTGTAGAGGAGGTCGAGGTGGTTCTTTCTGTTGTCGTGGCGTCAAAAATGGTGGCCTATGGTGGTCGGAGCAGGAGTCGGAAGTCAACGTGCTCACGTTGCTGGTTCTTGGCTGCTGCTTCGCCATTCGTGGTTGCTGCCGTTGGAGATGAAGGTTGATCTGTTGCAAGTCACGGCGGAGGTGTTTTCCTTGCTGTGCTCGCCGGGAGATGTGGTAGGTGTGGGCGAGGAGAGAGAGCTGGAGGAGAGAGAGAGCTTGCTACTATGGCGAAGGAAGAGAGAGAGAGGCTGCTGCTGGTTCAACCGGAGATGAGGAAGATGGCCGAGAGAGAGATGGCTGACTCTGCCGGAGATGAGGAAGATGAAGAGAAGATGGTCACGTTCTGTTGTCCCCCTCTCTCTGTGTAAATTTTCTCCCCTTCCTCTGTTTTTAATTTTTTTTCTCTGTTCGTAAATTTTTCTATTCTTTCTCCTCCTTACGTAAAAATCTTCTCCTCTGTTTCCTCTTTTTTTTCTTCTTCTCTCCTCTCTGTTATTTTTCTCTTATCTGTTCGTTCTCTCCTCTGCTCGTAAAATCTTTCTCTCTTTCTTTTATTGAATTTTTCTCCCCCCCCCCCCCCCTCTTTCTCTCTTTTATGCTCATCCTTTTATAGGCAGTGCAGAGGTTACCGTTGCAAGCAACGGTGGGCTATCTCCTGCGGCAGTAGGCGTGCTGGTGGCGGCGGCAGGTGGCCTGTCGATGATGGGTGTAGTGGCTTATCGGCGGTGGGTGTCAGCAGGTGCAGTGGCTGGTCGGCAGCAGGTGGCAGGCGATGGCGTGCGCTATGTCTGTTGCTTTGGGGTGTAAGTGTAATTTAGTCCCTCAATTTATAATTGTTCTAATTGCACCTCCAATTGAATTTAAACTTATGATTTTGTGCAATTACACCCCGTCAAAATTTCAATATCAGCCTTGACTTTGCGCGCCTTTTGATCCTCAATTGACCATTAAACTCTCAATTTGTTCCATTTGGCCCCCGATTTCGCATAATTGGCTTGGAAAAATTCAAATGGGTTTCCGAAAATTCCAATTTCATCAATTGAACCCGAATTAAATTCAAGAACTTGATTTCTCATCGACTAAGCCCTTAATAAAAATTAACTTGACCAATTTAGAGTATAATTAAGTCATCGTGCTTAATGAAACCTTTCAATTTGATCCTAAATTAATTCTTAAATATAATTACACTTTTATATTGGCCAACGATTACATCAAATTAGCCTAAAATATAATTATATATTTCAACTTAATTTTAACGCAGATTTATCCGATGATAAATTACTTTAGCCTTGAATCTGCGCTTTCCTTCATTTCTGGGAACAAAAGAGGTACGATCGAGCTCTCAAAAACATCCAAAATTTCCACCTTGATTCTCCTACCAACACTGGCCTCTTTTATTTTATTTTTTTGTTATTTTCGGGTAGATTTGGGAATGACCCAAAATTGGGTGATGACATCTGCAAGATTTGTTTTCAAGATTGATTCAATAATTGTTGAATCGGTGAGAAATTTAGGTTTGTTTGAATACGAACAGAAAATTGGAAGATGCAAATTGCAATTTCAGAAGCGTGAATTGAATCATTCGAGCTCTGATACGATGTTAAGATAATGAATAATCATTGAAAAATATAGTAATTGAAAGGAAGAGGAAGATGATCTTGCAGGTTGTAGAAGGGAGAGAGAAGAGAGGGAAGAAGAGAATTTGAATTTGTATACTCTGTTATGTATTTCTTCTTAGTAAAATACACGTGAGTAATAGTACCTATTTATAGTAGTCTATAACAGCTACCTATTCCATACAATACCACCCACATATCAGCAGTATATACATGCATCTAAGTATACCATACGTATACTCTAACAAAGTTGGATACTTGGTGATAACATAATTAGATATAAGCTGAAAGATTCAATTGATAGGCTTCAAATCTAAAATGTTCTCTCCTCCTAGTTGATTTTTCACCACTTAACTATTTTTAGCTGAGGTACTAACTCACGTACAAAAATTATTTATATATATGGAATTATAAAAAGAACATAAATTATATAAGCAATGCATAATAAAAGTCTTAAATTAATTATAATGTTAAATCTTATGAACAAAAATGGCAATGGATAAGGGTGTAGGCTTGCTTTCTCTACGATTGCTTCAATCCAAAAAATCCAAGCCCTTCATCTTTTGAATTATTTCAGGTCTTAGAGATTCAGGCCCCGATTGATATCTGGTTTTAGACTAATTAAAGCAATTTAGCATTCATCAGAAAGTGCTCCCGTAACGGTTTTTCAAGTTTGGCAAACACCGATTTTGCTGAGAAAAATGAAACACGAAAAGTCTGTCGAAGATGTTTGCTGAAAAATCAGTGTAATAATCTGAGTTGACAAAATTTTGTTTGGAAAAAGAGATGAATGAGCTTGAGATTAAAACCTTCAACGGAACGTTATTCAAAGATTTTTTGCACACCTATGTGTCCTAACCATTTATCGTGATTAATGCAATAATTATCACTTTCTTTTTCCTTTTTGTATATCATGAATGCAAGTAATTGTCAATAATAATCAATTACCAGTTATAAATAATTAAGGAATGCTTTGAAGATATATCGATACATGTGAGCGAAATTGATAGCTCTTAAAGAAGAGGAGACTCACCTACCTAATGTTGAAAGCTAACTTAGTTTACAACTTGATTTTATTATTAAGTTACCAATTTTTTTAATAAGACCACTCCACTAATAGCACACAACATGGAAAACCATGCAATTTCCTATCAATATCAAGAATTCTATAAATACCTCATAAAGCCTCTCCTTTCATCAATCCATCCATATCAATAACCCTCTCATCCTCGCCTCCTTCAACAGTTCAATCTTTCCTGAGCCATAGTATCTTGCTTGCGCAGATTTTATAATACACACAACATGAAGCTCCTTAAGCTACTCTTTCTACTTGCTATGCTCATTTCTCTTTTAGCCATTACCACTCTTTCTGCCACACCAGCTCAAGATGTTTCAATCCATTATGGAGACTCTGACCTTCCTCAACAAACAACTACATCTCTGAGAGGGACGAGCTGCTTTCTAGCCCAGACTCAGACTTTCATGACATGTGTTGCTACCCAATTTTTGACTCTTTATTTTTCTGGAAAAAAAAAATAGATCTTGGTTCAAGGGAAAAATTGAACAAATTGAGAGTTTAATGGTCGATTGAGGGTTAAATCGCGAAAATCAGGAACCAAGGGCCAGAATAAGGAGATCGCGCAAAGCTAAGGTTGAGATTGAATTTTTGATGGGATAATTGCATAAAATCAAGTTTAAATCCAATTGGGTGCAATTAGAGAATTTATAAAGGACCAAATCATATTTTTACCTTCTTTTGATTTTTTGAAATCTGCATTAAAAAAATAAGCATAACTGTTCCGGCGTGCATTGCGTTTTCAGGCAAGATTTGATCACAACAGATCAATCAAATTTTCTTCCTATATCAATTTGATCTTCTTCCCAATTCATCTCCATCAATCAGCCAAACAGATCAAAATTCTTCCTATATAAATCGTGATCTTCTTCCCAAATTTATCTCCAAAAAATCGACTTCCTGATTCTCCTCTGATTGCTGCATTAAACGTTGGGTCTTCTCTGCTATAAATAGCAGTGCACGGTGAAGAGGAAGAGGAGGAAAAGAAGGAGAGGAGATTTACGTGAGAAATATTGTGAAAACACGCAGAGAAAGAGAGAAAAATTTCAGAACCTTTCGTTAGTCTTCTTCAACTCCGACCACCACAGGCCCCCATTTCCGACGCCACAATGACCAGAAGAACCACCACGACCTCCTCTACCCAACGGTATTGACAGGTACTCCATTCTCCATACTCGAAAATCCTCCTTGTCACTGTTCATTATCCCTGTGTTTGCATGCGGGGAGTGAATTAATTCACTCCCCGCGTGGGCTTGGCGGGCCAAGGCTACCAGCCATCTGGGCTAGCAGCCCAGCCTGGAGACAAGCTGGGCTGGGCTGTCAGCCCAGCCCAGCCCAGCCCGAATTTAGGTGGGCTGACAGCCAGCCAACCGAAAAAGAGAAAATATAAAGAAAAATATAAAAATAAAAATTTTCCAAAAAATATTTTTATTAAAGAAAAAATGTGTTGTTTTCTTGCATACGGCTAATACTCTAGCATATTTTAAAAATTGTTTTTCTTTTGAAAAAATATATATTATCTTGGGTTTTGAAGAAAAAATGAGTTTTAGCATGGATTTCGTAAAGAAAAAAATCATTTCTTGCATTTTGAGATTTTACAACATGTTTGTAAAATCCAAAGGGTATTGGCCAATATTTCAAAAAATATAAAAATCTTATTTTTGGAATTTATTATTCACTGTCGGTATTTGGATAAATAAATCCTAAGGGGTTAATATCCAAAATATTCGGCGGGAATGATATGTTATTATTCACTGTTGGTATTTGGATAAATAAATCCTAAGGGGATAATATCCAAAATATTCGGCGGGAATGATATGTTATTATTCACTGTTGGTGTTTGGATAAATAAATCCTAAGGGGTTGATATCCAAAATATTCGGCGGGAATGATATCCCATTCGCCATTTAACCAACATATGTTTTGAAAGATCAAAACCATAATAAATCATAAACAAACCAAAACGTCAAGCAGCTTACCTTAGTTAGGGCGTACTAGGGGTGCTAAAACCTTCCCTTTACGCAACCAGTCCCTTACCCTAGAATCTCTGAAAGACCAGTTTTAGGTTTCCTAGTAACCATAATACTAGGTGGCGACTCCCTTTTTCACGAAAATAAAGAATCCCTCCGACACACGATATACCCCCGCACACGGGGAGGGTCGCCGCGACGCCGCGCTTATTTTTTTGGGGTGCGACAGAATGGCGACTCCACTGGGGACTTGGACTAGGCTTGATAGTTTTGTTTGTTTATGATATGTTATTGTTTTTCATATTGCTATGGATGGTTTATATTTTTTTATAAGCTTTAGCATGCATCTTTACATCCTGTCATCATAATATGCCTTGTCATGCATCACTTTTATTATTTTGAGAGCACACACTAAACTTTAAGTTAAGTGGGGGACTAGCAGCTTACCTATGACTTGAGTCAAGGTTGAAGTTTGTGTAAACCCCAACTCTTTGCTGAGTGTTTAGACTTGTAGTGATTGGTATACGTGCCATCCCACTATCTGCTAAACCCCCATATCGCCTTTACGAGGGTGATCACTGGGACAGCAAGAGACCCTCTTTAGAGACCAAGTAGTAAACTTACCCTATGTCTCACGTAAAGGAACTAGAACCTATCGTTAGGATATATGCTCCATAATATCTTTTTGCATAAAAAGAAAAACCCTAAAAAAGCATTTTGACTTACAGGTCTTGTGAACGAAATGGCCACCACTACTAAACTTTCTATCATGGAATATGGGAGAAGTTCTGAATTGTCACAATTGACTGAAGGAGACTGCCTTAAAAGCGATGCTATGAGGCTATCACCAATCAAGAATCTGGATTGTATTATAAATGAGGTGAACAAGTTAACGACCCATTTTCAGGATGTGGATAAGGACATGTTTTTTAGAAAATATGGACGCCTGATGGTGCTAGCTCTAGTTCATTTTTGGGATCCTAACTACCGTTGTTTTTCTTTTGGGAACATAGACCTATGTCCTACTATGGAGGAATACGGAATGTTGACTGAATTTCCGAATGATCTGTACAGAATTTATTTCCCTTTGAGATATGACAAAATCATCCCTGAACTGTCGAAGCTGCTCAGGATCCCCAGTTTGGAAAGGTTTTTAGAGAAGAAGGTTGCTGGTCTGAAATGGAAGACGTTGGAGTTTGAACTAGAGCAGAGGTCCGGATCAGAGAAAGAGAGATTGATTGCCTTAGGCATATCAGGTATAATAAGCTTGGAAGCTGCTGCTGCTTATGTGGAATATGAGAATACACGAATCAACCCAGTGGCCTCTATTTTGGCTGAAACCATCATAACACTTAACCATTGTGGAAGAGCCAGGAAAGGAGCAATGAGATGTTGCACGCAGTTGCTATATATTTGGATGGTTAGCCATATTGAAACAAAAAAGCCTGTTTTTAATAATTTTTGGTGGTTCAACCAAAAACCATTGAGGATAGTGGAGGAAGAAGAATGGGGAGATCTAGACAACCAAGGTTGGGTAGAAAAGCTAAAAGTTTTACCCAGTAGCAGTTTCAAATAGAGAGCTCTTTGGGTCAAAGCAGTGGATGTCCTAATGAGTTGCGGGCAAAGATGCTGGGTTCCATTGGTAGGGATTACCGGCTACGTGAGTTATGCTCCCGCCCTTGTGGTAAGGCAGCATGGGGGCATGCAATTTGTTCCGAGGACGATGGGAATTGCTCAGTTCTTTGGTTGGTTTAAGGATCCCGTTTCACGAGAGGTCTTGCAGATCATCAGACAAGATTGGAGGCATCTCGTCTTGGTGGAAATAAAAGGTATGGGAGATCCAAGTGCAAGTGAAGGGTATGCAAGATGGAGAGACTTAGCTGCTTCAACCGTGATTAATAAAGAAGTCAAGCCCTCTCAAATTGAAGAAAAACCTATTAAGAGAAAAAGGGTTGGCAATGAAGAGGAATCGAGAAGACAGATAGAAAAACTCCAGAAAGAATTAAGCAAAAGCAGGAAAGACAAGGCAGCATTGGAAGAAATGGTGTCGGAGGGCGATAAGAGGAGAACATTTTTAGATGAGCAAATACAGTCTAAAGATGTGAGAATAACCAAGCTTGAGTTAAAGTTGGGTGAGGAGAAGAATGTTAGGTTGGGAATGGAGAAAGAATTAACGGAGATGAGTCTGAAGTGGATGCAAAGTTGCTCCGAGCTCGGCGCATTGAAGACTGAACATAATGAATGCGAAGAGAGCATAGAATATTACCAAGAGAAATTTGCAGAAGTTCAGTGTGAGCTGATGGATAGAATTGAAAAGTATGAAGATTTGTATAAGAAATATGTAATGTCGGAAAGTCGTTCGACGGGGTCCGAGAAAGATGAAGCCATTTAAGCAGAGTTAGCAGTTAAGGGAGAGGAGATAAAAACTCTGAGAACAAAGCTCGATAAGAAGAGAGAAAAGGTGAAGCATCTGGATGAGAAACTAGCAGTAATGGAAAAACACAAGGATCAAATCGATACCAACAATACTTCGTTAAACATAACCAATATGTTGCTTATAGAGAAGATGACCAAGATGGATGAACAAATGGATAAAGTTGTTGGGCATGCTCGGGTCATTAGAATCAATGCACGAAATGTTGGAAGGGATATCATCCGCTACCGCCGAAGTCTAGCTGAGACCGACACCTTTTTGGAGAAAATCGAGAATCACGGTTTTGCCTTCCTACCTTTGGCCGAAGAGAAGTAGATTAATTTTTTTCTCCATGTTTTCAAAAATGTAGTAACTTATCAAGCATTAATGAAAAGGGCGTTGACCCATCTCTTTTACAAAATCTGGCTCTTGGTGAATATGACTCAAGCATCGACTCGAAAGGCAGTACTCATAGCAAAGCAATGTGACAAGAAACCCTATGTTCATGAGGTGATGGCTATCAATCGTTCACAAGGGAAATGCATACATACCCATTATACAAAGCATTTTTATCATAATCACACATTATATCATGCACTTCTCATGCATTTATGCACGCATCGTCGACCGAGAAACATTTGGGACCCACAATACCTGGAAGAAAGGATGAAGAACTGCCGCAATTAACCATCTATGCTCTAGAGGAAGTTACTGCCCGTACATGTATTTGGAAGCTAGCCGAGGGAGAGAAGTTCCAGAATTGGGAGATCCAGGATGCTCCATTGGTTTTCAAAATAAATCCTGAAAGCAGAACTTCCACAACAACACCTGCACTTCACACTGAGAATTAATGACCGGATTTTAAAGAATATATAATAGTTGTAGAAGAAGAAGAAAAGGATGAAAACCGCATTAAGGAATTCATAGAACAACATGGACAGGTGTGGAAACCCGCTAAGGAGGAACTTTAAACCATAAATGTGGGTAATGAAGAAAGCCAGAGAGAGCTCAGATAAGAACTCTGATCACACAGAAAGAAAAGACTCAATTACACTACTGAAAGCCAGAGAGATTACATAGATGTTTTTGCTCGGTGTCATGAGGATATGCATGGATTGGATATCATAGTATACAGGGTACCGCTGAAAGAAGGATGCAAGCCGATTGAGCAAAAGGATATAATCAAATAAAAATGGCACAAGAAGATGAGGAGAAGACAACCTTTGTGACACCATGAGGAACGTTCTGTTATAAAGTCATGTCATTTGGGTTAAAGTATGTTGAGGCCACTTACCAAAGGGCTATGGTGACTTTATTTCACGATATGATGCACAAAGAGATTGAAGTATATGTGGGTGAAAAGGTTGCTAAATCTGGAGAAGAAGAGAATCACGTCCAGATATTGAAGAAATTGTTTGAAAGGTTAAGTTTGAGGTTTGACCCCGTGAAAGGTTCATTCGGGTTGAAATCTGGGAAGTTGTTAGGATTTGTGGTGAGTGACAAGGGGATAGAAGAGGATCCTAAAAAGTAAAGGCTATTCAAGCCATGCCAATTCCCAAGATAAAAAAAAAAAAAAACAGTATAGGATGCACCCAGAGATTTGCCAGTTTCCCTCCTTGCACTGTTATGATAGCAAGTTGATGAACGGAGAGCAAATGTCAAACAAATCAGTATCATTTCATGAGATTGGGTTCTTGGCCCTTATTTATTCTATGACATTACGGACGGCCAGGAGCTTCGCGGTAAAAAAATTCCGGTGCATCGTCTCTTATAATGAACGTGAGGCTGAAGCTGCAGTTGAGCTGCTATGATTTTTCAAAAGGAGGTACTCATCCGAGTTTGTTGGTGGTAGAATTGGCATCATAACTCCATATAAGTGCTAGCTCTCACTTCTGCGCTCTCGTTTCTCTAGTGCATTTGGATCATCTGTTGTTGCTGATATGGAGTTCAATACTGTTGATGGCTTTCAGGACCGAGAGGTTGATATACTGATACTTTCCACTGTTAGAGCAGCTGATTCAAGTTCATCTATGAATGGATTGAGCTCCAGCAGTATTGGGTTTGTCGCTGATGTAAGACGGATGAATGTTGCCCTGACAAGAGCCAAGCTCTCGCTTTGGATTTTGGGTAATGCGAGGACCTTGCAGATGAACCGGAACTAGGCAGCTCTAGTAAAGGATGCTAAAGAGAGGAATTTGGTCATCTCAGCGAAACCGCCATATGAATTCTTGTTTGAAACAGCTCCTAGGGATGCTTGCAAAAGAGAAAGTATTAATAATCATTCAAGACTGTCTAGGCATGCTGAAAATTCTAGAAGCAGTGGCAAACTAGGCAAACAAAATGAGCAGAAAGTGCACAGGGATAAAAAAAACTCTATTCGTTCTGTGACCTGATGCCATAGTACTGTTGCTGGACACGGTAAGGATTTTTATATCCAAAGTAGCAAAAGAAAAGCCAGAGAGGAACATGATCTTCCAGGGAAAATGGATGTCAAGTCTGTAATTCCAGGGGAATCTGTTACTGGTGATGAAAGCAAGGGAAGAGAAAGAAGCGAGAAGAAACTTGACTCCGGTAAGAAGAAAGATAAATGTGCAAATTCAAAGAGTTCTAGGGAGCGTTCTGAACATGAACTGGGTGATGGCCACAAAAATCTGAAATTGAGCAGGGGAACAAAGAAATCTATTGAAGGTAAGAGAAGCCAGAAGAATTTGGAGAGTTCTACATCCTCAGATGAAGGCAGTCTCAAAAGCAAGAAGGTCAATGATGGTAAAGATCCTAATCCTATAGGTGCTTGTTTAGATATGATTACAAAGAGGAAACAACAACGTGAAGCTGTTGAGGCCATTCTAAACTCATCGCTCATTTCCTCCAAGAAGACAGAACCATCAACGAAATCTATGTATTCCAAAAGGCCTCCTCCAACCTCTGTTGTAAGTGGTGGAATCAGACCTCCCAAGACAAGAAAAGGTCTGCAGTAGCCTCAAAAAGGTTTATTGCAAAATTAGATCCATCAGCACCACAGTAAAAGTGAAAATTTGTGTGATCCCAGTATGGTATGAAGTCGGATTCTGTTTTTAAGATTTTAGCGGAGCCTATTTTATCATCCCTGAAAGTTTATGGAAAGAAGGCCGGCTTGATCTTGAATATCAAGGTAAACCATGGATTGGATAAGTTTGGTTTACGTGTGGTGATTCATTGTTATAGACCCCCAAGGCAATACAGCATTGGTCTTGAAAATACAAAAATGCTACTAGTGTGACTGATCATTGTGGATAAGATCGATTTTTGGTTCAACACTGCATATGCTTGCCAATTATATTTTGCGGGCAAGTTTTGTCTAGAAACTCTAGACCACGGTGCCTCTCGGGTGGACCTTGTTCTGAGCGACCAAAACCCTGCTGAGTATGAAGCCTGTATTCTTGGTTTAGAAGTTGCATTAGGGTTAAACATAAAAAAAATAGATGCGTATGGAGACTCAATGCTAATTATTTGTCAAGAAAAAGGAGAATGACAAACCAAAGAAAAGAAATACCTTACTAAGAAATCCTGTCTAAGCTAGCTGGAGAATTTGAGGAAATAGAGTTCACCCATCTAGGAAGGGAAGGGAATCAGTTTGTCGATGCTTTGGCCACACTAGCTTCTATGGCTAGAGTAGACTTAGGACAAAACTTACAGTCGATACACATTGATATCAGAAGATAAACCAGCTCATTGCTGCTCAGTTGAAGGAGAAATAGATGGAAACCCTTGGTACTACAATATCAAGAATTTCATCCAAAACCAAGCTTATCCCCTGGGGGCATCCAAAAAGAGAAGAAAACCTTGAGGAGGTTAACGATGGATTTTTACCTTGATGGGGAGGTTTTGTATAAGAGGTCATCTGACGGTACTTTGTTGATATGCCTAGATGGAGTTAAAGCCAGAAACGCGTTGCGAGAAGTCCATGAAGGGATCCGCTCAACCCATACTAATAGGCATATGATGGCTAGAAAAATGCAAAGAAATGGTTATTTCTGGAGGACATTAGAGAAGGATTACATCGACTATGTCCGCAAGTGTCATAAGTGTCAAGTCCGGGGTGACAAAATCAATGCCCCTCCGGCTCTTATGTTTAACTTGATATCTCCATGGCCTTTTGCACTGTGGGGAATTGATGTGATTGGGCCTATCAACCAAAAGCCAGCAATGGTCATAGGTTTATTCTCGTGGCTATCGACTACTTCACAAGATGGGTAGAAGTTGGGTCATTTGCTCATGTAACGCAAAAGGTGTTGAAGAAATTTGTTGAAGGAGATTTGATATGTCGATACGGACCACCAGAAAAGATCATAACTGATAATGCTCAGAACTTCAAAAGAAGAATAATAATAGAACTCTGCGCTAAATGGAAAATCAAGCAACCCCACACTTGGGGGCATGGTCAGATTTGGATAAAAGCAAAGATCATCGCAGATAGCCCATAATAAGCAAGGCGCTTGCGTTTGAGTGGTTGAATGACTTATGACAAATTTGAATGAGCCATCCAATCAGAGAAGCCTGCAAAGCTTTGGAGATTAGGCAAAGGCATCCTGTTGATAATGGAGCATCAGAGAAAGAGGCCTATGTTTCTAAAGAGAATCTCAGGTCAACAAAATCGCGGAAGATGAATTGAAGATCGGTGTTGCTTCGTTCCTCGAGACGGGTGGGTCACCCAGGAAAATGAGACCATTGCTAGCCGGGTAGGTCACCCAGAAAAATGAGACCACGCTAGCCGGGTGGGTCACCCAGAAAAATGAGACCATGCTAGCCGGGTGGGTCACCCAGAAAAATGAGACCACGCTAGCCGGGTGGGTCACCCAGAAAAATGAGACCACGCTAGCCGGGCCAGTCACCCGTAATAATGAGACCTCTTTATTTTTTTCATCCGGGTTGGTCACCCAGAAAAATGAGACCATGCTAGCCGGGTAGGTCACCCAGAAAAATGAGACCACGCTAGCCGGGCCAGTCACCCGTAATAATGAGACCTCTTTATTTTTTTCATCCGGGTAGGTCACCCAGAAAAATGAGACCCATATCTAACCGGGTAGGTGACTCAGAAAAATGAGACCCTTCTAACTCGGGTAGGTCACCCAGAAAAATGAGACCCTTCTAACTGCTAACCCGGGTAGGTCACCCAGAAAAATGAGACCCTTCTAACTGCTAACCCGGATAGGTCACCCAGAACAATGAGACCCATATCCACCATTCTGTTTTTCTTTACAACACTTACTATTTAAAGTCTTTTACAAGACTTTAGTCGTAAGCATTGTAAAGAGGGGACATCTGTTGCTACCCAATTTTTGACTCTTTATTTTTCTGGAAAAAAAAATAGATCTTGGTTCAAGGGCAAAATTGAACAAATTGAGAGTTTAATGGTCGATTGAGGGTTAAATCGCGAAAATCAGGAACCAAGGGCCAGAATAAGGAGATTGAATTTTTGATGGGATAATTGCATAAAATCAAGTTTAAATCCAATTGGGTGCAATTAGAGAATTTATAAAGGACCAAATCATATTTTTACCTTCTTTTGATTTTTTGAAATCTGCATTAAAAAAATAAGCATCACTGTTCCGGTGTGCATTGCGTTTTCAGGCAAGATTTGATCACAACAGATCAATCAAATTTTCTTCCTATATCAATTTGATCTTCTTCCTAATTCATCTCCATCAATCAGCCAAACATATCAAAATTCTTCCTATATAAATCATGATCTTCTTCCCAAATTTATCTCTGAAAAATCGACTTCCTGATTCTCCTCCCTGTCTTCCTGATTCTCCTCTGATTGCTACATTAAACGTTGGGTCTTCTCCGCTATAAATAGCAGTGCACGGTGAAGAGGAAGAGGAGGAAAAGAAGGAGAGGAGATTTACGTGAGAAATATTGTGAAAACACGTAGAGAATGAGAGAAAAATTTCAGAACCTTTCGTTAGTCTTCTTCCTACAAATCCCAGTATTTTCATCTCGTTCTTTTGCCTCTGCCTCTCTCTCTCTCTAAAACCAGGCCTCTGTCTAGCTCTCCCTCTCGGTTGCAGTAACTCCGGTCATCAACTCTGGCCACTTCGCATCATTACTTCGTCACCAGCCTCTCCACCACTACTCCAGCATTTCTGCCTTCTTCTCAGGCGAAGGAGGCAGCAACAGCGAGGGGTAGTTGCAACGTGAACCGTCTCCATTCCAACATCAACTCCGGCCACCACAGGCCCCCATTTCCGACGCCACAATGACCAGAAGAACCACCACGACCTCCTCTACCCAACGGTATTGACAGGTACTCCATTCTCCATACTCGAAAATCCTCCTTGTCACTGTTCATTATCCTTGTGTTTGCATGCGGGGAGTGAATTAATTCACTCCCCGCGTGGGCTTGGCGGGCCGGGCCTTGTGCCCGGCCTGGACTTGAAGAAGGCTACCAGCCATCTGGGCTAGCAGCCCAGCCTGGAGACAAGGTGGGCTGGGCTGTCAGCCCAGCCCAGCCCAGCCCGAATTTAGGTGGGTTGACAGCCAGCCAACCGAAAAAGAGAAAATATAAAGAAAAATATAAAAATAAAAATTTTCCAAAAAATATTTTTATTAAAGAAAAAATGTGTTGTTTTCTTGCATACGGCCAATACACTAGCATATTTTAAAAATTGTTTTTCTTTTGAAAAAATATATATTATCTTGGGTTTTGAAGAAAAAATGAGTTTTAGCATGGATTTCGTAAAGAAAAAAATCATTTCTTGCATTTTGAGATTTTACAACATGTTTGTAAAATCCAAAGGGTATTGGCCAATATTTCAAAAAATATAAAAATCTTATTTTTGGAATTTATTATTCACTGTCGGTATTTGGATAAATAAATCCTAAGGGGTTAATATCCAAAATATTCGGCGGGAATGATATGTTATTATTCGCTGTTGGTATTTGGATAAATAAATCCTAAGGGGATAATATCCAAAATATTCGGCGGGAATGATATGTTATTATTCACTGTTGGTGTTTGGATAAATAAATCCTAAGGGGTTGATATCCAAAATATTCGGCGGGAATGATATCTCATTCGCCATTTAACCAACATATGTTTTGAAAGATCAAAACCATAATAAATCATAAACAAACCAAAACGTCAAGCAGCTTACCTTAGTTAGGGCGTACTAGGGGTGCTAAAACCTTCCCTTTACGCAACCAGTCCCTTACCCTAGAATCTCTGAAAGACCAGTTTTAGGTTTCCTAGTAACCATAATACTAGGTGGCGACTCCCTTTTTTCACGAAAATAAAGAATCCCTCCGACACACGATATACCCCCGCACACGGGGAGGGTCGCCGCGACGCCGCGCTCATTTTTTTGGGGTGCGACAACATGTGACAAGAACCCTAGGGTTTGTCGAGCTCAGGGAAGCCCCGGTCCAGATTGCTGCAAGAAGATGTGTGTGAATGAAAAGACAGACCGGTTTAACTGTGGGAAGTGTGGTAAGAAGTGTAAGTACACAGAGATTTGTTGCGGAGGTCAATGTGTTAATCCAATGTATAGCAAGAAGCATTGTGGAGGCTGCAACAACAAGTGCAAGAAAGGGAGTGCATGTCAGTATGGGATGTGTAGCTATGCATAGAAATGCATGGTGCCTTGCATGCATGCATGCGTGTTCTTATGTGTTTAATATATATATGGGACCAGACAATTAGAGATTTGTTTTAATTATGTTAATAACAAAATATTTTGTGTGAGGAATAAAGGCAAACCATCGTCCAATCATAAGGTTTGCCATGATATAAGAAGGGACATGCCTTTAAGTCTTGATTTGTTTTATGTGAATTGTTCTTAATAAAGTTTATCTTTACTCTATTTCTTTTTCTAGTTTTTAGTAAATTTGTTTTTATTTCTTATTACTAATTACTTACTGTAATACTAAAATATTGATTTCAATTAAATGACTAAACACACAACTCAAGCAATAGGTTGAGTTGATAAGAGAGAGAGAGAGAGAGAGAGAGAGAGAGAGAGTAATTAATTAAACAGGTAAAACTAAATCTCTTAGGTGCCTATGGATCTTTCAATATATTCAAAACCTCAAAAAAAACAAATCCTTTAAAATTATTTTAATCTTGGTAATGTTTATTAATTTTACTGCTTGAGAGGAAAGAAAAAGAGTAAATAATTAAAGATGAAAGGAGAAAGTTGTAAGAGTAGCTAGAACCTTGTGCAATACAACTATGGAGGAAGGAGATTTCCATGTAGGTGAATATTTCCTTATTTAAAAAAAAATACTCTTTGGGGCAACGAAGGAAAAAAAATCTACATATTTGAGAAGTTAGAGAATATATTTACTTAAATAAGTGAATTCTCAATTTCATTCTTGATTTTTAATTATAAGTCTTACCTCTAAGAAACAATTTTACTACCAGTTATTGTTCTTAGAATTGGTTTGGCATCTCTGGAATAGAATACAACAAATCTCATCAGCCGGAAATGGCAAAAAGCAAGTTCCAGCAAATTGCATTAATGGTGCTGTTGTACGGTATTTTATACGGTATTAATTAATAGTTCCAGCCGAAATATATATATATATACTTTTTTTATTGGATCTTGGCCCAATTCTATACTAAACTCTAATTAGCCCACGGGTGGATCTATCACTAAACTCTAAACTTGAAGCTCAATGGAGACAAATAAAGATAAAAGAAAGGAGGGTAGACATTTTTTATATAGTCGAAATACAAGGAGAAAAAATGTCTACCCTCCTTTCTTTTATCTTTATTTGTCTCCATTGAGCTTCAAGTTTAGAGTTTAGTGATAGATCCACCCGTGGGCTAATTAGAGTTTAGTATAGAATTGGGCCAAGATCCAATAAAAAAATAAAATAAAATAAACCATTTGCCATGCTGAGCTCAAGGGTGAAGATAAGAATCAAATTTTATGGTAATTAAACTAGAGAAAGAGGTAGATGAGCTCCAAATTAAATATATAATAATAATACTCCAATTGCACACAAATTTCGAACATTTTCTGGATGCTCGTTAATATATAATAAAAATTGTTCTTTTCAACAAACAAGTGAGGAATAAGAAAATGCTTGCAAAACTTCCGTGAACAGATCGTAGAGGAAGGATATAATCTGGACCATGAATTTATGTTGTTAATTATGCCCTTAAACAAGTAATTTTGATTTTATATGGTTTTCAATTCTTAGATACCTTTTGATTTACTTTTTATTTTGGTTCCTAATTCTTTGATATTTTTTTCAATTTAGTTTTAGATTTCGTCCCATCAAGTTTTTAAAAGGGATACATGTTTTCACTTGAACTCGAAATCTGCTATGCAGAATTGCAGATCACAAGTATTCTACCCTCACGTCATACACTTTGAAGACAATATGATATATGAAGGAAGAAATTAAGCCTCAAAATAATTTTTCTTAAAAATATATGTTTACTTGCTTGATTTAAAACTTATTAAGAGAAAGGCACGCATTACAACAAAAAATTAAAGGAACTTCTATTTTTCAATGTGAGATGATAACAAACACTGGATTAATTATTTATTACACCGAGAAATATAAATTGATCTAGACAAAAATTGGAAAATACAACCATTCATTAAACAGGTAATCAGTGCCTATGGATTTTCAATATACTCAAAACCTCAAAAAAATCCTTTAACATTATTTTAATTTGGTAATGTTTATTAATTTTACTGCTTGTGAGGAAAGAAAAAGAGTAAATAATTAAAGATGAAAGGAGAAAGTTGTCAATTCTTAGATAACTTTTGATTTATTTTTTTATTTTGGTTCCTCACTCTTTGATATTTTTTAATTTAGTTTTAGATTTTGTCCCATCAAGCTAGGGAGAAAAGAAATAAACGAGATGAATTAGCATACTAGGTTAGTGCATTTTAACGGAAATAAATGGGTCGAGCTATAAATTTAACATGTTAACCGGGTTGACTAAAATGTATTTAATATGATGTCATTTTATTATCTCAATTCCTTAACATTTTTCATTCTTTAGAGGTTCATTGAGCCTAATTGGGTTAGGCAAAGATTACAACAACAATGAACTAAATAATCATTAGGAGCTAGATTGGGTTTTGAATGGGGTGATCGGGTCACATTTGGAACAAATTTGTTTCTATCGGCTGCGTGAAAGAAATTGATGGCTAGAAATAAAGAGGAAACTGACCTAATTTTACACATAATTTTCATTAAAAGCTTAACTAAGTTCAGCTTGAGCTTGATAAGAGCTCTCATGGCCGTTGGATAAGACCACCACACTAAAAGCACACAACTTGAGAAACCATGCAATTTCCCATAATCAAAGAGAAGCCCGGCTACTTTCATGTCTTCTCTATAAATTCTTCCATAATTTCCTCTCCTTCTCAATCAAAAGCATTTATATCTACACCACTCTCCTTGATCAATCCTTTTGATCACCACTTCTAGCTATAATTTACTTGATTAAGTGCACAATAACAATTTCATATATATCATATGAACCTAATAATTATATTAGAGTTAATATTAACAATTTATTACCAAATCATTATCTACAAACCTAATATGCATAGTGTTTTTAGAAAATAATTACTTATGAATATTCAATGCTAAACAAAATATCTATTTTTTTGTATATTTTTATATATTTTTTCTCAAGTTTTATTAATAGATTAGTGTCAAAATTATCAAAAAAAAATTTATTATAACTTGAATTTAATATTTTGTCAATTTCTTATTTGAAAAAGCATGCCTTTAATAGAAAGAATTTCAAAAAATAATGAATTGAAAATTGAAAATGGTGTTGATTAAAGAGAACATTTATCACTTTCAGCTTGCATGCAATAAACAATATGTGTGTGTGTGTGTGTGTAAAGGATAAAAATCTACCCAAGTCGACTTGGGTTAATTTGTCAAACCAGCAACGTATATCATGAAATTAGAATA
Organism: Salix caprea; assembly: GCA_964035475.1. Classification (NCBI taxonomy): domain Eukaryota; kingdom Viridiplantae; phylum Streptophyta; class Magnoliopsida; order Malpighiales; family Salicaceae; genus Salix; species Salix caprea. The sequence goes on from OZ037749.1 coordinate 17,023,901, forward strand.
ACCCAATAGAAATAATTTTTTTTTAAAATATATGAAATCTAATTTGTAACTAACTATATATTGAACGATGAGATTGAAAAAAAAAAAAACAATTCGGGTCAATCTAAGCTAATACGTTAAATCCGTAATATGAGTCGTGAGATCGAAATAACTTTATAAAAAATAATTATAATAAATTATGAAGCTTCAAATCCAATATATCCAATATTGAAGGTTGATATAAATAAAAAAATAGATCAAAATAACACTATAGAAGTAGATTGAAAAAAAAACTATATATGAACATAGTTCACTTAAGTTAACTTATCAAACCTGTGATCTAAATTATAAAATCATGATAACCCTATAAAAACAAAAAGAGATATAAAATTTAATTTCCAACCAACCTGATATTAGATTATAAAATTTGTAGAATAAAAAAATGTAGTCAACTCAATTTAGTCTATTAAACTTGCGATCTAGATTAAAAGATTAAGATAACACTATAAAAAGTTGTTTCATGCTTGAGGATGTCAACAGCCATCATCCTGTGGTATTTAATTTCTAACTTGTTTCTTACTTCAGCATGTGAATGGCCATCAACTTCTGGAATATATTTTTCTAACTTGTTTCGCACTTCAGGATGTCAATAGCCGTCAACACCGCACCAAAATTTTCTAAGCATAGCTGGTCATTCCCACTTCCTGCTTCCAATTTGGTTCAAGGGCCATTAGCCATGGAAAATTCAGAGTGCATTTCTCGGGCAGTGACTTCTGTCCGTGGAAATTACAATTCTTCAATACTATGAAATTTTATAATATATTTTATATTATTTTTTAATACATTATTCCAAATAAAAATCTTTTGGGTTTAAAATTTATATAAACTCTTGTACTTTATTTTTATCAAATATAATAAAATAATAAGATTTGAACTCATTATCATTAGATCAACTAAACTCTAATACTATATAAATGGTGTGCTGTCGATCATGAACTACCCACATTAATCCTGCAGCCCCCCCTCCCCATTCGTTCAGATCCTTGAAAAGTTTTATCTTTGCTCGACTCGAAATGGCTGCTGGGAAATACCAAGAATCCTCCTCTTCACGGTTTTCTAACTGTAAACATCAAGTGTTCTTGAGTTTTAGAGGTAATGACACCCGCAAGAACTTTACCGATCACCTCTACACGGCCCTAGTCCAGGCAGGGATTCACACATTTAGAGATGATGATGAGATTCAGAGAGGACACAATATAGAGTTGGAGATCCAGAAAGCAATACAGCAATCAAAAATATCGATAATCGTGTTCTCCAAAGACTATGCTTGGTCGAGATGGTGCCTCGATGAACTTGTGATGATCATGGAACGTAAGAGGACTGCTAACTCCATGGTGTTGCCCATATTCTATGATGTGGATCCATCCCAAGTCAGAAACAAAACAGGGAGCTTCGCTGACGCATTCGTCGAGCATGAAAAGCGCTTCAAGGGGGAGATGGAGCGGGTGAATGGGTGGAGGATTGCTTTGAAGGAAGTTGCAGATTTGGGAGGAATGGTTTTAGGAGATGGGTAAGCTGTATTTCTTAATGCAACTACACATGGCATAAGACTAGAATGCTGGTTGTGAACTATTTTTCGGAGAACATATAAGAAAAACAAAATAAAAGACTTGTGATTTCTTCTTTGTTACATGATTTTTTTACCCCCAAATTTAACTACCTGCTTTAATTTCTTAGCTAAATATTGTTTATTTCTATTCCTTACTAATTATCGTACATTGTATTTTACTTTCTAATGTAGGTACGAGGCACAGTTTGTCCAATCTATTGTGGAGAAGGTCTCAAAGAATTTGGATCGAAAAGTATTCCATGTCCCCCTTCATTTCGTTGGAAAAGATTCTCTAATACAGTATATCAACTCATGGATGCAAGATAGGTCCCACGGTGCGGCCACAGCTTTACTCTATGGAATTGGTGGAGTTGGAAAGACAGCCATAGCGAAGAGTGTTTACAACCAGAACTTTTATAAATTTGAAGGAAACAGCTTTCTATCAAATTTTAGAGAAAGGTCAAAAGAATTCAAGGGTATAGTTTGCCTACAGAGGCAACTTCTTTCCGACATCCTAAAAAAGACTGTTGATGAGATAAACGATGTTGATGAAGGAATTCTGAAGATTAAGGATGCATTATGCTGCAGAAGAACTCTTATTGTTCTTGATGATGTGGACGAAAGGGGGCAGTTCAATGCAATCGTTGGCATGCAAAATTGGCTCTGTGAAGGAAGTAAAATCATTGTAACAACCAGAAATAAGAGTCTGATTTCAGCTAATAATGATATTGAATGGGTCAAGTGCAAAGTTGAGCCTCTAGATAACGTAAAATCACTTGAGCTTTTCAGTTGGCATGCCTTTGGACAAGCTTACCCTGTTGAAGGTATGGCAGAGGACTCCTGGAGAATAGTTCATCATTGTAATGGCCTTCCATTGGCCCTTCGAGTTATCGGTTCTTCATTATCTGGTAAGAGTAGAGAAGTGTGGGAGAGTGCATTACAAGAAATGGAAGTGATTCCAAATTGTGAAGTTCAAAAGGTTCTTCGAATAAGTTACGACTCTCTTGATGATGATTACCAGAAAAACTTATTCCTTGATATGGCTTGTTTCTTTAATGGGATGGATTATAATTATGCTGTTAAGATACTAGATGGGCTCGGTGTAGGTGCAAGATTCAGGATTGACAATCTCATCGATAGATGTCTTGTAGAAATTGTTGAAATCAACAATGATAAAAGATTGGGGATGCATCAACTCGTAAGAGATATGGGAAGGGAAATCGCTCGTCAAGAATCACCCAAGTGTCAAAGAATATGGCATCACATGGAAGCTTTTACAGTTTTGAAAGAAACAAGTGTAAGAACCTGATTTTGTTTTATTATTTGCATGGTGCATATATGGCTTTTACCTGATCATTTTGTTTATTCTTTTACTTTCTTTTCTCATGTAATTTTAATATTTTTGAAGCAGGATGCTGAAAAATTGCGTGGCCTTACCCTTGATATGCGTGCATTAATGGAAAATAATTGTACCGAAGTTATCTGTGGTGATTCAATGGTTCACGACAAGCATAACTTCTTTCAACGTTATCCTCTTCCTATGTTTCCATCTCGGGAATGGCTTTCTGACCTTTTCTTCGGGGAACAAGTACAAATCAGTCCAGCAAGGTTTTTACCCGTCCTCAGCACGGATGCTTTGAGAAAGATGCGGAATGTAAAATTTCTCCAACTAAATTACATGAAGTTCTATGGAAGTTATGAACACTTCCCTAAGAATCTGATATGGTTATGCTGGCATGGATTCTCTTTGAGATCCATACCGAAGCACTTATGCTTGGAGAAGCTTGTGGTTCTTGATCTATCCAGAAGCTGTCTAGTTGATGCTTGGAAAGGCAAATTGGTAAGTATCTAGTCTCTCTCCATAGCTATCTCTCTCATTTTCAGTTGTAAACAACTAAATTCGAGTGTTTTTGCAGTCTCTTCCAAAATTGAAAATACTTGATCTACGTCACTCGCATGGTCTCATTAGAACCCCAGACTTGTCAGGTATCCCACGACTCGAAAATCTAATACTTGAAGACTGCATCCATTTGGTTCAGATTCATGAATCTATTGGAGATTTACGTTGTCTCGTGATGTTAAATCTGAAGAATTGTAAGAGTCTCGTGGAGCTTCCAGAAGAAGTGAGTGGCTTGAATTCACTTCAAGAGCTTTATTTAAATGGCTGTTCAAATCTTGAAAGCTTGAATTTTGAGTTAGGGAATCATCAGGGACACAGGTTGCTTCAAAGTGATGCGTGTGCTGCTAGTACACCATCCATAATCACATCTTTGTCATTGAAGTTATTGTTTCCTTCTAGGTTTTCAGCAAGAAAAGCTCCCAGATTTACACTGCCACACTCCTTGACGAGACTAGATTTAAGTGAAACTCCAATTCGTTTTCTTCCAGAAAGCATTAAGGACCTCAGTCCACTCGTAGCCCTGACTTTAAGAAATTGCAAAATGCTTCAGACACTCCCAGAGCTTCCATCCAATTTGTCCTCGTTAGATGTGTCTAGTAGTTACTCACTGCAAAATGTTCCAAATTTGATCCCTTGGACTGTAGTATATGATTGTGATCAATTAGCTGACATCCAAGATTGGATGAAGCTAGAATTAATCCAAAAGGCTGACTCACACGTGTTCAGAATATTGGAATCGGTGAACGCTCAAATACAGCCATGGATATTTCAGGTCCTCCCACACCCATTTCACTGTATTTCAAATCTACATATGTATACTTCTCCTGGAATATTTTTCCTTTGCTCATTTTATCATAAACTTCGTTTTTATGGAACAGGTAACAGTTGTTAAGGGCGTGTTCAACGTTTTCGTATCTGATGAAGATGGGATGTGTAAGTTTTACGAGGAGGAAGAAGAGGAGTGGATAATTCAGAAAGAGTTCGTAGGCCACCTCTCATTCCAAATAGCCTCACCTGCTGCGCACCGGATATGTGCCTTCAATCTATTGACAAGGTTTTGCACCACGCCGGAAACCCTTCTCGGTGGTTCTGTTTATCTCGAAATCAGAAACAATACCAGTGGTCGATCCTTGTTCTGTCCCGCCTCTTTCTTTCCGAGTGGTTACAAGCATGGGAATGCTGTAATCCAGTCGCTGAGCCACTGGAAATTAGGGGTCGATGATCCTACGTTTGATAATGGTGATGACGTGAGTATTTCTGTGCTTCCATTAGATCCAACTATTCAAATAATGATGGTTGGAATCCTATGGTTGCATGAAGAGGAAGGAAGTGGTGATGGCGATAAAATCCAATCAAAAAATAAAGTTGTCGCATCCCAATGCAGTAGCTCATCAAACAGGGAAGTTATCGCCACTCACAACAGTAGCGATGATGATGGTGATGCACATCTAGCCAATGTAGAAATAGCGTCTCGTATTTTTAGGAATTATTCCTGCGCTGCACACTATAATCCTGGCAACTTGGACGTGTGTTCGTGGTTATTTGAAAAGAAAGGTGAGATGGTATTTATAATTTATTATATTTTAAGCAATTAGATATCTAGTCTTTCCTTTCCATGAGCTGAGCTACAAAAGAAATTATATATTAGCCTTTTCAGAGATGAGTTTTTTATTTTTTTTATTGTAACCAACGTTGATTAGTCTCTGTATTTTTAATCTTTTTTTTTTTTTTCCTTGTCATTTGATATTGATGAGTTCTGTGCTTATTTTTCTCGACAGGGATGGTGGAAGAAAAAGGGAGGCATATTTGTTTAGCCTCTTCCATGGTGTTGGAAAGTAAGTTGCTGAGCTGGATTAATGGATGCAAAAGGCGGTGATAACTGGCAGTGATGACTGACAGTGAAGAAGAGGAAGAAGCCAATTCATATAAACACCAAACATGCATTACGTGTGTGTGTTGAACATGCATTAAGTGCTGCATTAAGTTCTTTTGATTAGTTAAAAGTCAGTTACAATCTGTTAAGCATGTAAAACACATGTTCTAAGCCTAAGAGTATATAAAGGCATAAAATCAAACATATGGTAAGCACAACAGAAATCAGCTTACCTTTTCTGCAAATCCTCTCGGGAATTCCAAATTACTCTGTTTCTTCTTCTCTCCCAAAACACAATCAATTATCCCTGCAAACACAATTGAATCAAAACCAAATCATAAACTGAAAAAACTCAGAATTACAGCACATTGTTGGTTTTACTGTAAGAGATAGGGATTGATTCTTTCGAATTTCGGAGGAGATCAGCGATCATGACACATTTGTCTTCACTCAGGTCTGTATTTTTCTGGGTCGTCTTCTCTTTTTCTTTTCTTTTTTGGCATTTCAACTTATTTTCAAAGCTTTTTTAGGATTATTATATAATGAGATATTCTTTTGGATGAGATTATATTAGCTTGGTATTAGAAATATGATTTTAATAAGATAAAGTCTTTGAAATATAAGGTGTGTCTACCACCTTCCAATCACTACATTTTCTTTCATGGGATAAAAAATTAATAGGATGGATATTAATAACATGGAAACAATATAAGTAAATTACTCCATAGTCCATATATTACATGGTAATGATGAACTCATGGTAGTGCTTGACTGGAAAAAAGCAATTTGGCTCAGTGGAGCTTTAATAATTTATTTTCCATGGTGGTTTAGCCACGAGGTTTTTGTTTTTTCCGAGAATTAGACTTCTTCCCTGTTATTGTCTACTAGCTAGCGTGTTGTCTTTTTATATGCTGTGATAGTTCATTGTTTGTCCTCTATTTTTTCAGGTCTGCAGTTCTTCTTGCTTGATTTAGAGAGGGGCTGCTGGATTAGTGTTTGTGTATTGCAGCTTTCCTTCTTCAGTTTCTTTTTATGAAAGATCGATGACTTTGCTTTCCCTTTACGATGTTGGTCAGGTTTCTTTGTTTAATTTGATATCTTTGGGCAGATTAGTTTCTGTATTTTTCGCATCTAGGCATTGTTCGCTGTGTTTTCCCTGCAATGTTTGTTTAAATTCTGGAGATGATTCTTTTGTAAAAGTTATAATAGATATTTCAAAAGGTTATCCCGCATTATTAAAACACTTGATAAATTTGTAATTATTAAAAATTTATTCTTAAAAGTTACAAATATAAGTGTTACCATAATTTAATTTTATAACAGACATATTTTAAATTATTGTAACTACTATTTTTAATTTAATAATTAAATTAAATATGACTTACATTCAGCTTCTTTTAAACACAAAGAATCCAAAAACTACTTTTCTTCTTTTTCTTATTTGCTGGACTCCTCTTATTTCTAAGCTGTTTTGTGTTCCCCTTTTTATTTGAGGAAGAACTTGTTGAATCCTGGAAAATACCATATTGTTGGAGAAATATCCTTAAGAACAATACACAAATACGCCTCAAGTTTTTTGTTTATGTTTCCTTGTATCTCATTATTTACACAACAGGTTCGTGTTTATGTGGATTTATGGGTATAGTTCCAATACTTGTTGTGTGAAGATTTCTTCATCTCCGGCAAGTTAGATAATTTGAGGGTTTAGAGCTCTATATAGTTTGTGCTTCATGAGAATGTTTGAAGCATGGTCGAAGGAAAATTCTCCACTTGCTGAGTTGCCTAATTCTTCTCCTGTTGGTTTTTTCTCCTCTTAAATATTTTCGTTTCCTATTAAATATGAAAAGATGAGAAGTTAAGATGAGAAGATGAAGGCTTAAGCTGAAGCAGACCATGGAAATGTACAGCACAGCTTGCAAGGAAGCACTTTCTGCCAAGAAGATTTGAAAGAAGTTCGCTGTCATTGAACTCAGTCCTGCATTTGAACATGGACTCAGTTGGCTGTTCAATGTAAGGAAGGAACTTAATTGATAGATCATAATGAAAATGATACTACACACCACAGCTTCAATGAACCATTAACAAAAGATTATTTTTTTTTTAATCAAATATGGTTGGTGCGAGTGGTTCAGCACTCTCATTTCTTAAGAGAGATCTGGGTTCGACCCTACCCTTGCTCTTGTATGGAGTCACCATTTTGACCAACACTTTACCCCTTATGGACCGACCCGGTATGAGCGAGGATTAGTCTGGGTTGTGGATATGGTTTAAAGATGCCTCTCCTTTGAGGGCCCACCTAGGACCATCTCGTGGTTCAGATCAAAAATAAATTCAATAATTCTTTTTATCTAAAATAGATGCTTATAAAATTAAAAATTAACCAAATATAGATGAAATTAGATAAAATTACCAAATCAAAACAAAAATTTTATTGCTGAAATAATAATTAACAGAATATTAAACTATCAAGTGTGAAAAATATAAAGATAAATAAATTGAAAGATAAGTTTTTTTAAAAAAAAGAAGCAAAATGTTATGTTGCTATTAATGTGTTTTCTAGTAGAAGAAATAAACTAATGAAAATAAAGAAATTGGATATTATTATTTTTTTTTGCATAAAATGTTGATTTATTAAAAAGAAAAAGAAAAACTCTATTGGTTAAAATAGATATTTTAGATTGAAAACGTTAACGAAATTAAAATTGGATATGACATTGTTGAAAACCCGTGTATAGATTAGGGACCTAATTGCGAATAGATGTATAAGTTGGGACTAATAGTACATTAGCCTACCAAAAAGAATAGACATTAAATAGGAAACTTTAACCAGTCCCGATTCCAGGTCTGGAGTGAGGCTAGTGGGCGTGGGCTGCTATACGGCCCTACGAGCGTGGATATTTATATGCCCAAGCATGAGGCCCCTTTTTTCTCTCTAATTTATTTTTACCAATTTAATTGTATTTTCTATTAGTTAATTCATGCCCACAATTAATTATTTTGAAAAACTGTACACTTCTTATTTATTAATTTAATTTCTAATGATTTTTAGGTCTTTCAACAAATGGGTGTATTGATCTCCATAAGGAACGGGGACCCTTGCCTCCATTGTTGTTATTTTTGGGTTTGATGATCCTACCACTTCCATCTCTTTCTTTCTTTCTTCCACTTAATGTTTATAGGACTATCGTTGCTAAATTATCATACATAAATTGTTAGAAAAGAAGAATGGGATGTGATAGATATTTTATAAGAACAAAGCTAAATGACAAGTATAAGAATAGAATAAATTATGGTTTTTATTAAGTGTTTTTTCAAAATGTATATCTTCTTAGTTTTTCTCTATATCTCTTTATGTTTATGCATTATGTTTTTAATTATACGTCTAAAAAACAACGTTTGAGACATATGTACATTACATATCTCAACTCTTAGTTTCCAAATAGTAACATATATATATTTATATATATTTGGATAATTGCAAAATTTATTATGATAAATCAATTAATTGAATCATATAAATCACTTTAATTAATTTTAAATGACATGCGCTAATGTAATTCTAATATATCTCAACTCTTAATTTTCATGCCACATTATGGCCACTCTAGGTTATTTCACTTCAGATTCTCTAGTCTCATATTTTTATGTATTTAGAGACACTTGTTTTTGGATTCAAGGAAATCCCACCTCCCTTTAGGCACTCTTTCCAGGCCCGAGTTAAACGAGTAAAATCCAAGACCTGCAAAACAAATCTTAAACTCTTTATCATCACGTCACGCCCCTTGAAAACATATTTAGATACATGGTTCAACATTAGAATAAATAAGGATGATAAAATTCAAGTTGTTCGGCTATTAAAATCTCAATATCATATTATAAAACTATTACAATGTAAAACCCTCAATTATTAGATGAAGTATAATTATAAATAATTCTATATTAGGCTCTAAAAATAGAAAAAGAAAACGAAAGAAAGAAAAAGGTGATAAAATAGAAGATACTTAAACTGAATATTTAGTTGTTAGGTTCATAATTAATTAGAAGCCGAGAAGGAGTTATATAATCTTGATCTAGAAAATGAACCAAATTTTATATTTGTAGTTTGACATTTTATCTGTAAAAGAAGATTAATTAGTGGCCATCCAAAAATACACCAAATAATGAGGAGTGTAATTACAACCCAACGTCGTCGTCTAGCATTCCCATCTACATTTTTTTTTCAAAAGAATGAGTCGACACAAAAATATTCTTCTGCATGTTGCCAAATCCATTGTACACTTGAATGATGTGGTGGGTTTCCTGGTTTTCTTTATAATTTCAGAGTAAACTTACTATGTCAACCATCTTTTTATTCTTGGCTTTCTTCTTCTTTGAGATAGACAAGTCAGCCAGATTGAGCTCGTGCAACCACGTTTATCTAGCTCTAAACTCTTACCAAACAACTCAACCTAAAAAACAAAACAAAACTAATCAATGTCTTTAGCCTCTAGACGTGTGATCCACGTTCTTTTGCTGTATAAAATTCGCTTCTTTCTATTCATTTTTTGAATTAATTATCTCACTAGCTAGCCATGGCCTCTCTTGCTCCTCTACTATGGCTAGCATATCTTGTACCATACTTATGTTTAACCCTACCAGCCTATGCACAATCAAGCTATGTTCCAAGAAATATGAAGAAAACTCTGAACACAATCGACTCGTGCTGGCGCGCCAGGTCAAATTGGGCCAGCAATCGTCGTGCCTTGGCCGATTGCGCAGTAGGGTTTGGCAAAGGCGCAATGGGAGGGAAATATGGGGCGATATACGTTGTTACTACACCGAATGATGATCCTGTCAACCCTAAACCGGGCATGCTCCGGTATGGTGCTATCCAAAGTAAACCTCTTTGGATCGTTTTTGCCAAGAATATGGTAATCACACTTAAAAATGAGCTTATAATGAACAGCTATAAGACTATAGATGGGAGGGGAGCTAAGGTAGAGATTGCATACGGACCGTGCATAACAATTCAAGGCGTCAGCCATGTTATTATTCATGGGATTAGTATTCATGATTGCAAACCAGGGAAATCTGGTCGTGTTATTAGCACTCCTACGCACGTTGGGAAGCGTCGAGGCTCCGATGGAGATGCTATTGCCATCTTTGCATCTTCAAATGTTTGGATTGACCATTGCTATCTCGCTCGTTGCACCGATGGCCTGATTGATGTGATTCATGCTTCAACCTCCGTCACAATCTCGAACAATTACTTCACCCAGCACGACAAGGTACTCAGACTGCACTTCATTTTATAAACGTGTTCCGATTCTATTAGAGCATTGATAAAGGTGAGATTCGAGCAAATAATGCATGTGTTTACGTAGATCATCCTAATGTTAGCCTCTAATTATGTCCACAAAACTAATGATTTCTCAAGCTAGGCTTGCCTGCTAACCGAATATACTTCACTGGCAGGTGATGTTGCTCGGACACAATGATGGATACACAGCAGATAAAGTTATGAAAGTTACAATAGCTTTCAACCGTTTTGGGTCTGGACTTATTGAGAGGATGCCAAGGTAAAAGTGTTTCTCCTACGGGGCATTCTTTTACTTTTCGATGTTTGATTTGATAGGGTGTTATCGATCAAATCTAAGATAAATTTTGGGGGTCAAATATTGCAGGGTAAGGTTTGGCTATGCTCATGTTGCTAACAATAGATATGAGGAGTGGCAAATGTATGCAATTGGTGGCAGTGCTAATCCAACCATCTTTAGTGAAGGAAACTACTTTATAGCTCGTAGTGGCAATTCCAAGCAGGTATAATTAATCTTCTTAATTATATCCCATATGCAGAGAGAACTAGATATTCTTAAGGCTTGATTATTTGAAATTGTCCTCAACTTTCTATCTGGCTAAATTTGGCTCCCGATCTTTATTGTCTTCTCTTTATTTTTATTTGAACTTCAAAAAAAGAAAAATGAAGCTATTCTTAATTATATAGCCTGTATACAAAGAACTTATCTTGACTTAATATGGATAATGTTTCTTGCATTACAGGTTACTAAGAGAGAGGCCAGGAACGGTTGGAAGAATTGGAAATGGAGATCATCCAAGGATGTGTTCATGAATGGTGCTTATTTTTTACAATCCGGATATGGAAGTTGTGCGCCACTTTATTCGAAAGCTCAGTCATTTACTGTTGCTCCTGGATCATTGGTTCTTGCTTTGACATCTAGTGCAGGTCCTCTAAACTGTGTTCGGGGTCAACCATGTTGATACCCTAAACACTTTGCCAAAGCTTTCTGGACGTTCCTCTGTAACTCTGTAATTTAGCACTCGTCTGATTTGACTGCTATAAACAAGGACTTTAAACCAGTCCAATGAGGATAATTTAGGGTGTCAATGTAAAGCAGGTGAAGTCCACCGAAAATTGTTGCTCCAGTGAAAGCAAATTTGTGATCATTATAATATTTAGCTGACCTGTGTTCATCTCTTAAAAGTAGATTATTTTTTACAAAAAATAATAGTATTTGGAGTTAACTCGCCTGGTTTTCATCTAGATTTTGATCGGATTAACAATATTTAACAGATGAACTCTCAATTCAATTCAAGAAGGATCCACCTGCGTTCATGTTGCTAAGAACAGCGATCAATTTACTATGCCAATTAAGCTCACTAGTGCATTATCTAGCTCTGACAAACAGAGGGGAGGAAAAAGGAAAGTTGACAGACAATGCAACAGCACTAATTTAGAAACCCGAAAGCAAAAACTATCATATAGTACTTTATAAACAGTGGAGGATAAAATTTAAAACAAAGAAAACAGATCCATTAAGCTGCTTATTAAAGTGCGAAAGTCAGCTCAAAAAATAGGGAAAGTGGAAAAGAGAAAGTAATTGGTATTCACTTTCGTTGATTTGCTCTTAAAAGAGCCTATTCTCATTGCTATGAACCCCACATGTTACCGGTGCTGAGGCTCTCACTTTCTTCCAACACCATACACCAGCTCCAATTCCTATGGCCCCAGCAGCTGAAACTCCAGTTACAGTCCCTGCAAACCACAATAAGAAACATCAGATTAAGTAAGCCTGATCATCTTTCAACATGATGTCTTAAACATGCCAAGAAAATTTTGAAAACATGAATGAGATTTTAGTGCTTCACCTGCAATTATTCCTGCCTTGCTATGGCGACTGCTGCTGTGATCTGTAAAACAGAACCAAAATAACTTTTGATTTCTGTCATTTGGTTTTGAAATAGTGGGATGAAGAGGCTTGGATACTAAACATACCATTGCAATATGTTGTCACATTTGATCTCTGATTGCATAGACATAAGAAATTCTGTGATTGTGTGTCAAATCCACAGCTTCCACCTCCTTTCTTCATGTCTTGACATTGAAGGCAATCTGTAGTCACTGGAATTTCAAAATCAACTCGAATACCATACTCAGGTACAAGATCATCAGGAGCATTTCCACCATTAATTCTCCAATAAACACTAGAGTAACTAGCACAATACTTCAGCATCAGCCTCAAAGATTCGGTCGCTTTCGGCTAAGATTTAGCTCTGGCTCTTCTTTTGTGATAATACTTTTTCGTTGCTATTATTATTATTATAATTATTATTATTATTATTAGCTCTAATGAATTGAGTTAATTTTATCTGTGAATACACTTTTAAGTTTTTAATGTATCTTTCTAAAAGAATTTCATAGAAACCCACCAAAATTAATCACATAAATTATACTTGACTTAGATACTTAACACATATAATCCTGCACGTGATTAATGTTGATAAATTAATTTTAGATATTCATATAAATCATAAATTAGATACTTAACATTTATTCAAAAATAGAACTGAATCAATTAAGAATATAAGGACACGATGAAGAAATATCTCGCTATATAACAATATAATAATAGATTATTAACTCATTAACCCTATCATCACCATCATTATGTTTATAGTTATCAATCCTGTTTTTTTTTTTCTTTTTTAATGTTAGATTCATGCTGTTCATATGGCCATTGCCTACCCAATTTGCTTTAACAGCTAAGAGCGTTATTTTTACGTCTCCAACGAGAGAGCTAAATGGACAGCCAAAATAGCTTCTCTTTCCATGGAGAGCTATTCCTACAGAATTTCCCAGCAGAGACAAAAAACAAATATGACCGTTGGAATTGTGCCGTTGAGTTCTCCAAATTAAAACACACAGCAACACAGCAACACAGCAACAAATCAACAAATCAACATAGCAACGAAAATGAGAGTAGAAGCTTTGATATAGAACCCAAAAACATGAAACAAAGGTAATATAAACAGCGTAACCGGAGGTGGCTCGGGTTGGTTTGGGTCGGGTACTGAAGAGAATGAAAGTGTAATTGATTCTCTGTTTGTATTGTATTCATTCAAAAGGACAATGTTTACACAGATTATATACAAGACGATCCACTATATCAGGAGAGATTCTCGGCTACAATATTGCAGAGGAATATTCAATCAACAGCTCATGCATATCTCCTCATCTCCTAATATATCTCGGGCATATCTGGAATCATAATTATCTGGGATTCTTTCCTTCAATACTCCCCCTCAAGTTGGAGTGTATGTTGATCACTCCTAACTTGCCGAGTAACATGGAAAACTGGTTTGAACTCAGTGGCTTTGTGAAGATGTCTGCTGGTTGATCCTTGGTCCCTATGTGTTCTGGCTGAACTAATCCTCTTTGCACCTTGTCTCGCACCACGTGGCAATCTATTTCTATATGCTTCGTTCTTTCATGAAATACAGGATTTGAAGCTATATGGATTGCGGCTTTGTTGTCGCAGAACAATTTGACAGGTCGCTCATGTCTAACATTCAGATCTTTCAAGATGTATTGTAGCCACGTTATTTCACAGCATGTAGTGGCCATGGAGCGATACTCAGCTTCAGCACTTGAACGTGATACGGTGGTCTGCTTTTTCGTCTTCCATGAGATGGGCGCATTTCCAAGGAAAATGCAGTAACCAGTCGTGGATCTTCTAGTGTCCTTACAGCGAGCCCAGTCTGCATCACAATATGCCTTTAATTCCAATGACCCTTTGGATGGTAAGAGGATCCCCTGACCCGGTGCGTGCTTGATGTACCTCAATACCTTGTGTGCTGCTTCCAAGTGGGGTTGCCTGGGTTTATCCATGAACTGGCTAAGTATATGGACTGCGTATGCAAGGTCTGGCCGTGTGATGGTTAGATATATAAGACGTCCAACCAGTCTTCGATATTGAGAGGGATCTTCTAATAATTCTCCATCTCCTTGTGTAAGCGTCACATTTTGTTCTGCTGGAAAACGTGAAGGCTTAGCACCAAGGAAACCCGTATCTTCCAAGATTTCCAATGCGTATTTTCTTTGACACAAAGAAATCCCATGCTTGGATCTTGCTACCTCTATCCCAAGAAAATATTTCAATTGTCCCATATCTTTTAGCTTAAACTGGCTAGACAGAAAGCTTTTAGTCTTGGTGATGTCGTCTAAGTTGTTCCCTGCCAGAATAACATCGTCAACATATATTAACAAGGCTGTGAAGATCCCTTGATGATTTCGGACGAATAAGGAGTAGTCAGACCATGACTGCTTGAAACCAACTGATTTGAGTGCCGAGGAGAGTTTAAGGAACCATTGTCGTGAAGCTTGTTTCAAGCCATAC
The DNA here is from genome assembly GCA_964035475.1 of Salix caprea. NCBI lineage: Eukaryota > Viridiplantae > Streptophyta > Magnoliopsida > Malpighiales > Salicaceae > Salix > Salix caprea. The sequence goes on from OZ037749.1 coordinate 17,038,936, forward strand.
AAGGATTTGTGTAGTTTGCAAACCCGAGTCTCCCCCTTTCGTCCGAACCCAGGAGGGAGCCGCATGTAAACATCTTCATATAAATCACCATTAAGGAATGCATTATTGACATCCAATTGGTGAAGATGCCAATTTTGCATGGCTGCAAGGCTCAGTAGGACACGAACAGTGGTGAGCTTAGCAACCGGTGCAAAGGTCTCCCGATAATCAATCCCTTCAATCTGACTGAAGCCCTTGGCCACCAACTTGGCTTTGTAACGATCAATTGTGCCGTCGGGATGATACTTTATTTTATAAACCCATTTACAGCCAATGGGGCGTTTGTGAGCTGGAAGGGGGACCAAACTCCAAGTCTTATTGGCATGGAGAGCTTGGATTTCTTGCTGCATGGCTTCCCGCCATTGGGGATCCTGGACTGCCTGAGAAAATGAGAGAGGTTCTCGAGAAAGAGTCATATTGGCAGTAAATGTTCTGTAAGGAGAGGAAAGATTATCATAAGAGAGAACATTGGAAATACTGTGAGCCTGACCTGGAGAAATGACCACTTCCGAGGAATTAGATTGATCGGGGCGTGAGGGGAGGGCTGCATCAATGTGAAAGCCTTGCAATGCAGTAGGCAGTCTCGTGGCGCGAGAAGATCTGCGGGGAGGGGGTGTAGGTGGTGGTAAGGCTGATGAAGGAGCAGGGGATGTTTCAAGTGTGGTATGGTCGGGAGGAGTTATCATAGGACAATTGTCCGTGGATGGGATGGGATTTGGAGGTGGGGATGGTGTGGGGAAATCTGAGGGTGAAGTGGTAGGAGGAACAGCGGAAGAGTGGGAGGTGGAATTTTGTAGTGTAGGACTATAGGTATGTGTGGGGGGTGAAGGAGAAATGACTGGAATGGGAAGCAATGAAGAAGGCAAAGGAGTCTGACTTGTTTTGAACGGAAACACATGTTCAAAAAATGTTACATCTCTAGAGACAGTAGTGTGTTGGGTTGTTAAATTGTAAACCTTATAACCTTTTTGGCCATGAGGGTAGCCAATGAAAACACATTCATGAGCTCTAGGATCAAATTTGCTTGGACGAGTGGGGTGTGTAGACACAAAACATTGACATCCAAAAACCTTGAGATGAGAAAAGGTAGGCTTGGCGTTGAATAGACATTCGAAAGGTGTTTTTCCCTTAAGAACTGGAGTTGGAGTTCTATTTATCAAGTAGGCTGCAGTGAGTATGGCGTCCCCCCAAAAATGTTTCGGAAGGTTTGCTTGAAAAAGTAAGGCTCTAGCAACATTTAACAAATGTCTATGTTTACGCTCAGCTACACCGTTTTGTTGAGGTGTATTGACACAACTGGTTTGGTGAATAATGCCTTTGGATGAATAGAAGTCTGAAATTTTGAATTCTGGGCCATTATCACTCCTGATGATTTTAACATGTTTGCTAAATTGATTGGCGACCAAGTGAATGAAATGGATAAGAAAAGTTCGTGCCTCAGATTTATGTTTCAACAAATATATCCATGTGCTTCGTGAATGGTCATCAACAAGAGTTAAAAAATATTTGGCTCCAGAGGAAGTTGGAACATGATATCCACCCCAAATGTCAATGTGGATTAAATCAAAACAAGCTGCACTACGTGTAGTGCTCAATGGAAAGGGTTGCCTAGTCAGTTTGGCTAAAGGGCAAATAGAGCAAGAACTGGGAATACATGATTTATTGAAGAAAAATGGAAATAATGAAGATGTTTTAGTTGAGGGATGACCAAGTCTTTGATGCCACAAATTGTCTGTGATGGTGGAAACTGCATTGCATGTTGCTTTCCGTGACAGGTTGAGGCAATAAAGGCCCTCCTTCTCAGTGCCCGTCCCAATCGTCTTCCCCGATCGTAGGTCCTGTATGAAGCAAACTTGTCTGAGAAAAATAGTGATATAAAATGAATCATATGCCAGCTTGCTCACAGATATTAGGTTGAGGTAGAAAATTGGGACGCAAAGCACATTATGAAGTACAAAATGGGAAGAGAATACTACTGTGCCAATATGGGTGACTGGTGTGCAATTTCCATTGGGAAGTTTGACCCAACGATTTTTAACTGGTGTAAGTGAGGTAAGGAGAGTTGAACTACAAACAATATGGTCACTTGCACCACTGTCCAGTATCCAACAGATTTCCATATTTCTTTGGGAAAATTGGAATGATTTACCTGAGAGTTCCTCATAGTTTGGGATGTTACCAACTAGGTTGGCTGATGCAGACTTTGTTAAGAGTTGGCTGAGAAGTTGTTGGCATTCTTCTCGTGAGAAAGGGAATTCTGGCAAAGCCCCCTTGTCGTGACTTTGTGGAGCCACATGATTGACTTTCGATCTTCCTTGACTGCCTTCAGCAGTGTTCCTTCTCCTTCGGCAATACTCATAAGTATGACCTTTTCCGTTGCAATAGGTGCATTTCAGGTGTGCTCTGCAATTTTTCGTATTGTGATTGTTCATGTTGCATTTGTCACAATACTTACCCTCTCCATTTACTGGTGTAAAGTCACGAGTCACCTTCTTGATTGAGAAAGCAGATGCCTCTGCTGGTGTTGCCAATTTCCCAGTGAAAGTCTCTGCTTGCTTCTCATGGCGCAAAACCATGGCATAGGCTTTGTTCAGGTTTGGAAGAGGATCCATGTTTATGATGTTGCTTCTGGTTTGGGCATAACTTTCATTGAGACCCATTAGGAATTTCATGGTCTTTTGTGTCTCCAGAAAAGTCTTCATTGTGGTGGCTGCTTCACAGGTGCAAAGTGGGAAGGAATTAAGTGCATCCTTCTCATCCCACAAACATTTGAGTTTTGTGAAAAACGTCGTGACTGAATTGGTGCCCTGTTCACAGTCATGAATGGCATTTTCTATATGAAATAGAGAGACTGTGTTGGTCTGGGAAAATCTCTCCTTCAATTCTAGCCATATACTTCTTGCGTCTTTGCAGTGAATAACACTGCCTGAGATCTCTTTTGACATGGATCCAAGCAACCATGTTTTCACAAGGATATCACATCGGTCCCATTGTTCCTGCTCATGGGAGTCACTCGTTGGTCTCCTGAGAGTTCCATCTATGAAACCCCTTTTGTTTTTGATAGTGAGTGCCATGCTCATCGACTGCACCCATGTTGTGTAATTGTCTTCCATCAATATTTATGAAACAAGGACAGCCCCTGGTTGATCTGCATGATGGAGGAAAAGCGGATGATTGGATTTCTCCCATGTTTCTGAGGTCTTGGAAGTTGTTGAGCCCCTGTTTTGTTCAAGGAGCCTTTGATCTTCGTCACCTGCCATGAGGAATTTCTGGGTTCTTAGAACCACTGCTCTGATACCATGAAGAGAATGAAAGTGTAATTGATTCTCTGTTTGTATTGTATTCATTCAAAAGGACAATGTTTACACAGATTATATACAAGATTGTAATTTACCATGAAGTGAGTGCCATGCTAAGATCATTACACAACTCACCACTAACAAGTTATTCCCATACCTCTCAGCTACAACTTCACCTCCTCCACTCCTCCACTATCCCCACCATCACCACTACCTACCTCACCATACCCTCCACTGCCCCATCCTCATTGACTCCCCCGATTTCAACTCCTTGTTGACTCACTCAAAACCCCAAACCACCCATCCCCAAAGTTGAAGTGAGTCAATTCATCAGTGGCTGCGATTCCTTACTCCTCGGGCACGACAGGGCGAGTCAAAGGCGTGGCATTGACTCACCAGAACTTGATCGCTTTAATCTCCGGTTCTCACCATAACAAGGCAGTACCCGACCCAAACCAACCCGAGCCACCTCCGGTTACGCTGTTTATATTACCTTTGTTTCATGTTTTTGGGTTCTATATCAAAGCTTCTACTCTCATTTTCGTTGCTATGTTGATTTGTTGATTTGTTGCTGTGTTGCTGTGTTGCTGTGTGTTTTAATTTGGAGAACTCAACGGCACAATTCCAACGGTCATATTTGTTTTTTGTCTCTGCTGGGAAATTCTGTAGGAATAGCTCTCCATGGAAAGAGAAGCTATTTTGGCTGTCCATTTAGCTCTCTCGTTGGAGACGTAAATAATCTGTGTAAACATTGTCCTTTTGAATGAAGTCGATGAGCATGGCACTCACTATTACACAAATTACCATGAAGATTATATTCTCGGCTACAATATTGCAGAGGAATATTCAATCAACAGCTCATGCATATCTCCTCATCTCCTAATATATCTCGTGCATATCTGGAATCATAATTATCTGGGATTCTTTCCCAGCAGAGACAAAAAACAAATATGACCGTTGGAATTGTGCCGTTGAGTTCTCCAAATTAAAACACACAGCAACACAGCAACACAGCAACAAATCAACAAATCAACATAGCAACGAAAATGAGAGTAGAAGCTTTGATATAGAACCCAAAAACATGAAACAAAGGTAATATAAACAGCGTAACCGGAGGTGGCTCGGGTTGGTTTGGGTCGGGTACTGCCTTGTTATGGTGAGAACCGGAGATTAAAGCGATCAAGTTCTGGTGAGTCAATGCCACGCCTTTGACTCGCCCTGTCGTGCCCGAGGAGTAAGGAATCGCAGCCACTGATGAATTGACTCACTTCAACTTTGGGGATGGGTGGTTTGGGGTTTTGAGTGAGTCAACAAGGAGTTGAAATCGGGGGAGTCAATGAGGATGGGGCAGTGGAGGGTATGGTGAGGTAGGTAGTGGTGATGGTGGGGATAGTGGAGGAGTGGAGGAGGTGAAGTTGTAGCTGAGAGGTATGGGAATAACTTGTTAGTGGTGAGTTGTGTAATGATCTTAGCTGAGGACTGGGAGAGGGAGGTTCAGGCAATGTTGAAAGACGGGCTTCGTGTGGCGGTCGATGGCTGAGAAAAGAGTGTGGTTTGTGTGGGGTGAGGTTTTCAAGTGACTGAGGTGAAAAAAAGGAGTAGGGTTTCTATGGGATGGGTTTGCTGTGAGGGAATGGTGGCCGGCAGAAGGTGAGGCAACGATGGTTGGTAATGATGAAAGGGAAAGTGGATAATAAAGAAGGGAGAAAAAAAATGAAGAGGAAGGGATGAAGACGGTGGAGTGCTGGTTGTGTGGGTATATAAAATGTGCCGGAGAGGGGGGGAGAACAGAGTGAGAGGGGGAGAGCATAGTGATAAGGGTAGGGTTTCGAATAAATGTGTGGGTGTGGGTGTGTTGGGGTGGGGGTGGGGGTGGGGGTGGGGGTGGGGGTGGGGGGTTAATTAATAATAATATTTAGGGAAAAAAATAAGGGGGGTAATTAATAATAATATTTAGCATAAAAATAATTATGTGAAATTGGTAAATTAGAAATTTCTTGATCAGTTAGCTTAATTACATATTTTAAATTTACTTTTAGATTTATAAACTGTTTAAATTTTGTGTTTAGAGCTGCTGTGCATTTATTCGTAAATAGATGTTTTTATAAGTGTATTAATATTGTAATTTTGTTAATGTGTTCATTTTGTTTTTTTAACTTTTTCTAACACTCAAAGACAATAAGTAACATTAATTAACTTCAAATACAACAACCATAAAAAAACATACAATTACTTGAAAAACATACAATAAGTAGCTTAAATGTAATGATTATCTACTCATTACCGTATTGTTTCCATAAATGTTCAATCAAATCGGCTTGGAGTTAGGAGTTTGTAGCTCTGTCCCTGATTCGATTATGAGTTTGAAGAAAATCATGTAGTTTTGGTGTTTCATCATGTGACACTGATATAGAAGAACTAGTTTCACTTTCATGATCAAATCCAACATTCATTGCGCCTTCATCCTCAATAATCATATTATGCACTATTATGCAAGCTTTCATAATATTTGCAAGAGTTTCTTCATCCTAGTTGTTGCTACCCAATTTTTGACCCACTTATTTTTCTGTTTCGAAAAAAAAAAATATATCAAAAAGACAAAAATCCAAAAATATCTTGATACAGAGACAAAATGGAACAAATTGAGAGTTTAACTGTCAATTGAGGGTCAAATCGCACAAATCAAAAATCAAGGACCAAATTGAAAAAGGCACGCAAGCTGAGGGTTGCTTTTGAAATTTTGACTATAAAAAACTCTATAAATAGAGCTATTCATCAACAAGAATGGGGGACAAAAAAAAAGACATACAGACCAAACCCTAAAAAACCCTAAACCCATCTTCTTCTCTTCTCCCCAAAGGGCTGCCACTACCAGCCCTCACCTTTGACAGCTGCAGCCCCCCCTTACCCCATTTTCTCTCTTCCTTTCCCCCTCACTCTCATCTCCTCCGGCCACCCTTCCTTTCACTCTCTCCTCCGGCCAGCCTTCCTCTCCACCTCCCTCCGACAGCCTCAGCAGCTCCCTCCACAGGCCCTCTTCGGTCTCTCCTTCTCAGCTGCAACCCCCTGCTCTCTTTCTCCTTCTCCCGGCCTAACCACAGCAGCCCACCCTCACGGTCTACTTTCCAGCCTCCCTTCACAGATCGACCAGCCTCCACTCTCAGGCTGTGCTGCCAGCCCCCTCAGCTCTCGTCCTTTCCTCTTCCTCCGGCAAGCGGCTGCAGCCCCAGCCTCCATCTATTCTCCTCGTCAGCCAGCCACCCCTCACAGCCACCCCCCGTCTTCCTCTCCTGCTCCAGCCCCTCAGCGCCGACAGCCCCTGCTACGGCAGCCCAGCCCCTTTCACGGCAGCGCAGCAACCAGTCCAGCCGCCCCTTGCAGAAGAAGAAGAAATCGAGAAGAAGAACAGATCTAAGATCTGAGATATGAAGAGAATAAAATTGATTTTTGTGCTTTTGTGTTACGTTTGTTATGTTTTGTTTTTGTTTTGCGGGTCCTCTCCTCCTCCAGCCAGCCAGCCTCCTTCTCTGCTCCCTTCGGCCGGCCAACCTACCCCATTGTCTCTCCTTGCGAGATCTGAGCCACGACCAACCATCCTCTCCTCCACAGCCACTAACAGTAGCCTCGGTAGCATAGCCTTTCCCCAACAGCTCTTCCCACCGTGGCTGCAGAGAAGAGACAGCAGTCGTCGGCCATCAACAGCAACCCCCCTATGAGTAGTCCAGCCGCCCCTTGAAGAAAAAGAAATCGAGAAGAACAGATCTGAAAGAAATTGAATTTGATTCTTGTGGTTGTTGCTTGTATTGTGTTTGTTGTTCTGTTTGCAGGTCGTCGTGAAGGCCACCACCGGCGAGAGAGTGTAGAGAAGAGGCAGATCCAGCCCCCCTGTCCAATTGCTCCATCTGTGGTGACGCGTGGCTCCACGAGCCGCCAGTGGCGGTGGCGCGTGGGCTGACGCGCCCTAGTTCTCCAACTGCTGCCACCACTGTCCAGAACTGTTCCCGAGGTTGTTTTGTAATTTTGTTTATGTTTGTGTTTATTTGGATTTTTATTGCTGTTTAATTATTATTTGTGAAATATAATGAAAAAGAAATAAAAAAGAGAATGTGTGTGTTGCTGTATTTTATTTGTAGAAATGTAATGAAAAAGAAATGAAAAAGAGAATGTGTGTGTGTTTTGTTGTGTTTTATTTATGTTGTTTTGTTAAGGAAAAAAAGGAATATAAAGTGAAATAAAAAAATGTGTTTTATTCGCATACGGCCAAAGTTTTATCCGAAAAATTACTTTAGATTTAATAACAAGTTTGTTAAATCTTGAGAATTGGCCTAATATTAAAACAAATCGTGAAATTAATTCATGAGAGTTAATGGTTAAATTCAGATAGTAAATGTCGGACCTACACGTAGACTAGCATTTAAATATCTAGAAATAACCATTAAAATTCACAGGATTATTCTGAGCGGTGACCGATTCCTTTTTTAATCGGAACATTTTTTACGAGGCATAAAATTGCGGAAAACTCTTCCATGATAGATGATCCTTTTAAGGCATCTACATGGATGTTTTTCCTGATATTTTATTTGGGTTCATGAACTCATAATAAAATCTCAAAAGCTACATTTATTCACATGAATAAATACGGCCCGTTGAAGCGTTCAAAATCACATCAAGATAGACAATGTAGCTTACCTCAGGTAAGGCGTACTAAGGGTGTTAATACCTTTCCTTTACGCAACCAGTCCCCTACCTTTGAATCTCTGACCAGACCAGTGCAATCGGGTTTTCCTAGCGACCCTCAACAGCTAGGTGGCGACTCCCCAACACTCCCTTGCGAGACAAAAAAACCTTCCCGGGACGCCGCGCGAAGACGTGTGACACCAGTATCGCACAGGTCCATGCACAATTGCGAAACGAGATTGTAACACCCCAAATGCCCTCTCCATGTCCTTCCTTGTAGAGTCTTGTTTACTTGCGAAATATTTTCTCTTTTCTCCTAATGGCATTGGGATTGTCTTAACAAAGGTTGACCAATTCGGATAAATCCCATTTGCTAAATAGTACCCCATTGTATATTCATGTCCATTGATTGTGTAATTGACAGGTGTAGCACGACCTTCAGCAAGTGCAGCAAAGACAAGTGACCGATCAAGAACATTAATATCATTTAGAGATCCAAGCATTCCAAAAAAGGCATGACATATCCAAAGATCTTGTGAAGCCACCGCCTCTAGAATTATAGTAGGTTCCCGACAATGTCCAGTATACATCCCATGCCATGCAATTGGACAATTCTCCCATCTCCAATGCATTCAATCAATGCTCCCTAACATCCCTGGAAATCCACGATGCTCGCCAATTGATAATAGTCGACCAATATCGGACTCGTTTGGAGCTCTTAGATACCAATCCCCAAAAACTTCAACAATTGATTTGATGAAAGCTCTAAGACTTTCTATTGCAGTGCTTTTTCCAATCTGAATATATCCATCAGTAAGATCTGCAGGAATACCATATGCAAGTATCATATGAGCGACAATTACCTTTTGAAGACAAGATAAGCCAACAACGCCAAATGCATCTTTCTTTTGATTGAAAAATGGATTGTGAGCTTCCACCGCATTTGCGATCCGAAGAAAAAGATAACGACTCATCCTAAATCTCCTTCGAAACTGACTTTCTGTGAATTTAGGATTTTCTGCAAAATAATCATTATACAGCCTCAACGCACCTTCCTTTCTATCACGATTGACGATGTTGTGTCCAGTAACATATCCACGAGCCCCTATTCTCCGCCCTTGATTTATCGATTCTTCTTTAGCAACCACTACAGCAGCATTTGGCAGACCAACATGGGAGTATCATCATCAAAATCAAAAGCATCATAAAAATTAAAATGATTCAGGATGAACTTTAATGAAATAAAATAAAGATTGGAAAGTAAGAAAACAATGAAGAAAACTATGATGAAGAAAATGTTAAGGTTTATACGGATATTTATAGATGAATTTATTTTCCCCTAAAATTTGAAATTTGAAATTTTAAAATGTTGGCGCCATTTTTTTCAAAATTTGAAATCCAAAAAATTTAAAATATTGGCGGTTATTCTTTCAATATTTGAAATTTTAAAATTTCAAAAATTGGCGCCTTTTTTTTTAAAATAATGAAATTTTGGCGGGTTTTTTCAACATTTTCAAATTTCAAATTTCAAATTTCAAATATTGCGGATCTTGTAATTATAATTAAATTCATTTTTTTATTTTTTTTATTTAAATATAAATAAAAATAATAATAATTTTATTGTTGGAGGGTTTTTCAAAAGCAATTATTTAATTATATAACTTACTCCTATTAATTGTATAATTAAACTATATACAAAATAATTGAATTTTATTTAAAATAAGATTAAAAAAAGGACTCTCCAAAATGGCTTTTACCATTGGAGAACACATCAACAAAAAAACCATATATATACTATTCAAGAAACCATTTTAAAGATTTGGCTCTTCAAAATGGCTCTTATCATTGGACTTGCCCTAAGGCTGCTGCCATAAAATCACAGCCAGCAGCCAGCATGCTCTCTGCGGTCTAATCAATTAAGGCAATTGGTTGAAAGGGGCTTCAGTCACATAAACTAAGAGAAAGAGTGACCAGACGCTCATTAAGATGGTCAAAAAGACTAATAAATATGGTATGGTTGCGACGTTATTCACAAATGAACCATCTCCATCTTCTTCAATCTCTTCAAAGGCTGGAAAGGGATTCATAAAAAAAAATAATAAAAAAAAAAGAGTTGTGAGCTTCAACTAGAATCAGAGTTATAAATCCCGTTCCGTTCCGGCCGGAACGGCCCGTTCCAGTGCAAAATCCAGGACAAAACAGCGATGTTTTTGTCCCAGTAAAAATCCCGCCCCGATCCGGAAAATCCGGTCGGAACGCCCCGGTTCCGTACCGGGCGTTCCGTTCCGGGTCAAGCCAAAACGACGTCGTTTACATAAGTAACAAACGACGTCGTTTAGCCAATACACGGGCAAACAATTCACCTCCTTTCCCTTTCTTCTTCCCACTCCAGTCCCAGACGAACGATTTCCCCCAATTTCCCCCAATCTATTCTCGATTTCTCTGATCTCAAATTAATCCAGAAATCCCTTGTTTTCGATTCATAATCCAGAAATCCCTCACTTGAAAAGCTCAATTTGTAATCCTCAACCCCTAAATCAGCTCAATTTCTGAAACCCTAAATCAAAAATCAAAATCACGGCGGCACAATTTCTTCCACACGGCGGCGCAATTTCTTCCACACGACGGCACAAAATCTTCAATAGTTCTTCTTCCCCAAATCTCTAGTTAAAGGTACACATTTATTTATTGTTTGAAATATTCACCAGATTCTATTTTCTTGTGTGCATTAATTTGAGTGATTCAAGTATTCCATCTTTTACAGTAGACAACTTCTTTTTTTCCAGTCTGCTATAAGGAATCTGCAGATAGATTACCTACTTGTTCTTCTTGCCTATATCGCCAACTAAATTCGAACCTCTTTTCTGGCATGTTTTAGCTGAGTTATGTCACTGATTGGAATGTACAGACAGATTCTATGCTTGTTCTTCTTGTTCATGTCGCCTCCAAAAATTTTGAATGCTACAACTCGAACAAATTCCATGTTTAGAATATCTTGATGCATTGTTTTCACTGTCTGTTGATGGAATTTCACGTAAAATGGCTGCATTTCCAACAACACTGGTTAATCAGAGAGCATATTCTTGGATGTCACTATTGTTAGTATCACCTGTTGTTAGAATCTATTGCACTGCCATGCCTGGAAAATCCAACATCTCTGTCACCTGGTCCCCTCCCTACTTTTATCACCTTCATCAGGGAGTCAAAGTCTTAAAAAAACACCAATTGCATTAGAGAGATTGAATTCCATGCTCTGAGACTACCTTATATTTTCTGACAAGCCCATGTTGGCACACAAGTCTAATGGATTGCATTCTTCTTAAACATGATGAAGCAGATAAGATACTTCATATGAACATTCAGTTCTGAGAAGATGAAACACTTAAATTATAGTTTTGTGTTGGATTAAACATGATTAAAGGGAATATACAGGTTTGATTCACATTCTAATTGGTGTGGTAGGCAGAGAAAAAATGAGTTTATCTTAAGCAGAGTAGCAGGTTTGAGTCAATTTCTGCTGCCTGAAATTTTGCTTTTGGAATATTTTGGCTCTGAATAGTTATCTTATGGAATATTAAGAAAATAGTAAAATTGAAAAGCAAAACTGTTAATAATACATGACTAATCAAATAGTTTATTTAAATGTTGGCTTTCGACAATCTTCTTAAATCCATATATCCTCGTATCTTTACAGAAAATAGCACATTCTACATTATAGCTAATTATGAGCCCTAATTTCGTCCATTAAGAGATTCATGTTTTGAAATCCAATTTGGTATGAATTTCAAATCGTGGAGTAAAGAATGATACATGCCTAACTTGTGTTATCTTTTTACAACAGATTAAATTACATGGCTGAATACTCATCTAGTGGTGGGACTTCCTTTTCTTCAGCTCCAGTAAGATCAGATGATCCAGCATGGGCTCATGGACAGGTGGTTGCTGGTGTAAAGAATGCAAATATATGTATTTATTGTAATAAACGAATCAATGGTGGTGGTGTTACTCGGTTGAAGTACCACCTTGCTGGTATTAAAGGTGAAGTTGAACCTTGTAAAAAGGTCCCTCCGGAGGTTAAGTGGCAAATGAAACAACTGATAGATGACATGACAATGGAGAAAGAGAGAAGAAAAAGAATTAGAACTGATATTGGAAATTCTCAATCAGTTTCCAATGATGAAGAAGTAGAAGAGGGTGATGCTGCAAATCCTCGTTCGGGTGATATACGTTCACAAACAAGTAGAAGAATGACAGTGCAAGGAACAAGTACATCTAGAAGAAGGATTCCTTTATTTGCTCCACGAACTACCCCGGGTTCCCAGCCTAGTATTAGAAGTGCAATGGCTACTAAAGAGATGGAATACAATGCAAGAAAAGTCGTAGCAACATGGTGGTATGATGCTAATATACCATTTAACAGTGCTAATTCGTATTATTATCAGCCAATGCTAGATGCCGTAACATCCATGGGACCTGGGTTTAAAGGCCCATCATATCATGATTTAAGAGGATCACTTTTGAAAGATGTAGTTCATGATGTCCATGAATACATTTTAAGTATCAAGGCTGATTGGAGACTTTATGGATGTTCAATTATGGCTGACGGGTGGTCAAATAGGAGGAATGCACCAATTATGAATTTCCTTGTCTATTCTCCGAGAGGCACCGTATTCTTGAAGTCTGTTGACACTTCAGGATTTCGAAAAGATAAACAGACATTGCTGGAGATGTTTGATGAAGTTGTCAAAGAAGTTGGACAAGAGAATATTGTCCAGTTTGTTAGTGATAATGAGGCTTCATTTAAGGCTGCTGGGAAAGCTTTGTAGCAAAGGTATGGCACCTTTTTTTGGTCTCCTTGTGCTGCCCATTGCATTGATTTAATGCTAGAAAATATTTGTGATCCGAGATATTTTCCAATGATTGATGAAACCATTAAAAAAGCAAGAAATATAACCAAGTTTATATATAATCATGCATGGGTTCTAGCTTTGATGAGGAGAGAATTCACAAATGGACATGATTTATGTCGTCCTGGCATAACAAGGTTTGCAACCCATTTCTTAAGCCTCCAATGTTTACTGAAGTTTAAGAATGAGCTTCGATAGATGTTTACTTGCACAAAATGGGTTGAATCAAGTCATGGCAAAAGTCGGGTTGGAAAGGAAATTGCTGCTATAGTTTTAGAAGATAAAGACTTTTGGCCGAGATGTGCACATATAGTCAACGTCAGCGAGCCTTTAGTACGAGTTCTAAGGTTAGCAGACAGTGTAGAAAAACCATCAATGGGATATTTATATGAGGCAATGGATAAAGCAAAAGAAGCCATCAAAACAAGGTTGCAAGATAGAATGTCTCAATATGGACCATATATTCGGGTAATTGATGCTAGATGGGATAAGCAACTTCATAGTCCATTACATGCAGCAGGATGTTTTCTTAATCCTAGAATATTTTTTAGGCCTTCTTTTTCAAAACAAAAGGAGATAACTCGAGGTTTGCTTACCACAATTATGAGATTGGTTCCTGATTATGATACTCAAGATAACATCAGTGCCCAAATTGAGGAGTATAAGAGAGCAACTGGTGATTTTGATATAACCCTAGCTATTCGTCAAAGAGAAAAGTTAAATCCAGGTAATAACTTTTATTTTTTACAATATAATGTCTTTTTTTTATCTATAATATTTGATTTATTCAAATTTTCTTATCTAGTTTCATGGTGGGAGCAATTCGGCAATAATACTCCAGAACTTCAAAAGTTTGCAATTCGAGTTCTTAGTCAATGCTGTAGTGCAACTGGGTGCGAAAGAAATTGGAGTGTATTTGAATACATCCATTCAAAAAAGCGAAATAGGCTTGAGCACAAGAGATTAAACGATTTAGTATTTGTTCGCTATAATCTAAAGATTAAACAGAGGTAAAATATCAATATTATTATATTAGTAATTATTTTCTATTACATTGCTATTAATTTTTTAATTTCTTTCGTGTTTATTCTTTGTAGGAATATGAGCAGAACAAGAGATGCTTTAGATCCCATTAGCCTTGACAACATTGATCTATTGAATGAATGGATTTGTGAAGAACCCGGTCTTCTTGATGGAGATGACATAAGTTGGGAGAGTATCGAAGCACCTTTCGCTACTTTAAATTTAGATGATGAAGAGACATGTGTAAATGAGGAGAATGAGCTTGGTGGAAATGACCAGCAATTGGAATGTCTTGTTGACGACTTTCCTTATGTTCCACAGCAAGATCAAGATCCTTATTTTTATATTAATGATGTAGAAGATGTTTGATGTATTTTTCTTTTATTTTAGAACATTTTACTTTCATAATATTTTGGAATTTTAAAGATGTTTCTAATTTTGAGATTATGTTTGTATTGTATAATTTAAATTTCATTTATCTTGAATTTAAATTATACTTGTTAAATTAATATTTTATTTTTTTCATATATATAATTAAATAAATATGAACAGTACAAAACCGGAACGAAACGCCGGAATGCACCAAAACCGGAACGTTCCGTTCCAAACAAAAAACCGGAACGGTACCCGGAACGGATTTTACAACTATGACTAGAATATATTCTTTCTTGCTTCAAAAATTATACAACTCGAACAGAGTCTATGGCCTAATATGTATGAAAAGACGACGTTGAAAATTTCTGGATAGAAATTATGGGAAATAAAAATTAAGACTATCGATGTAGCTAGAGCACATCTCTGTTGTGAACACGCATGCACGAAAGGTGCATAGCTTGGAGTGGTTGCTGCTACACGAAAGGTGCACGGGTGCATAGCTTGTAGTGGTTGATTGGTTTGGAAAATATGATCTCATTCATTGAAAAAAAGGCCTTTACAAATGGGTTAAAAATCAAAGAACTTGACCAAAATAATTAAATCAAAAGGAAGTCCTGAATTTCGGACCGAATCCCATGAAACAGTCTGAAAGGTATCATTATATTCTTAGAATATGCTACCTAGCTTAGAGATGAAGAAGAAAAGAGGAACTTTCTTGTTTCAAAGTCCACCGAAGTTGCCTGGTTGCCCATCATATGACATAAATTTATTGTAGCATCCCATAATACCATGGTCCATGTCATAACTCTTTTTTAGGTTTTTCCTCCAAAATTTATCCTATTTATTTTCAAAAAAAATAAAAAAAAATAATAACAAGGAGACAAGTGACTTGGCAAAAAACAAGTTGAAAAAGGTTTTGGATTTGTGGAAGAATCAAGCCTAAATTCTGGACAAAGTCAAGAGTCTAATTTTGCCCTGTTGTACCCAAGACTAAAGAGACAATGTAGATTCAAGATCAAATAAAATGATTATTGAACGAATCAACATAAAAAATAAGTCCAATGATATAATTATATTTTTAATAGGTCAATTTGAATTAATCATAGGTCAAATTAAGAGTTTAATTATGTTTAAGAATTAATTTTGGTCAAGTTAAAGGTTTTAATTAGGTGGAAGGACCTAATTATACTTTTAATAGATCAAATGAATTTTATTAGGGCCTTAATTAGTGAGAAATTAAGTTTATGATCCCAATTTGGACTTAATTGAGAAGATCATAATTTTAAAGGGACAAACTAAATTTTTACAAAGTCAATTGATTGAAATCAAGAACAAAATTGAAATAAATCAAAGTTTAAAGTCAATTAAGGGCTAAATTAAAATAATTCACAACGAAATACCATTTTGAAAAAGGTGTTAAACTTTGAAGACTCAATTCAGTTGAAGATAAAGAGGAGAAATTGAATTAAGTCGAAAGCTTAATTAATGGTCAAATAAGGATCAGTTTGCATAAATCCAAAACTAAGTTAAAATTGTATAAGATTAAAAGTTTGAAGTCAATTAGAGAAATGCAACAACATATTTTGACCAAAATGGCATCGTTTTGACCATTTATTTAAAAAATGGCTAGACGATATGTCGTTTGGTTTATTGTTAATTGTCTTCGACCTTTTATACCATAAATGCTACTTGAGATGTTATTTTCTCACAGCATTTAATGTTTTGTCTCTCTACCAAATCGAATAAACGATACACCACCATGATAAACTAACATGAATCAGTCTTCACAACATCACACCAAATAGGCCAATTATGTCATCCTCTAGTTACAAAATTCCAGCATCTTATAATGAAACTTTGAGTCAATGGTTGAGATCCTTCTCAGTTGAATCAAGAGGCAAGAGTGTTCCCCAAAATGACAAGATGTATCTCTATAAACAAGAGTGGATTTTAGGCATTGATAAATAAGAAATATGAATGCAAAGTCTGCTGTATTTTTCAATAATGTTTTTTTCTCTCTCCACCGCTTCTACCACCTTTCACCATCAGCATAACAACCATCAATAGCCACCAAAGCAGACCTCCTCCCTTAGCACCATCATGACCCAAACATTAGCCATCAATAGTAATAAATCCTACTTATCGACATTTGTTTCTTTTTCTTCTTCATCATTCTTGCGCCCACCTATTATTACATCCCAGCCACAACAACCTACATGGTTGGGCTTGACCTAACCTTTTGAAATAATAATAAAAAATAAAAATAAATCTAAAAAATAACAAAAATAAATTCCAATGATCATTTTAAAATACTTATGGGTTCCTTGCATATTTGTTTTGTTCAGTATCGGGTCGTATACTTACACTGTAAGATATGAACCCATTATAAAATATCTGGTTTTCTTTGAAATTTCTGGAAAAAAAAACAAATAGTAAAAAAATCTATTTTTGAAAAACACAAAAAAGATATTTTTGTTTTTATTCATACAACCAAATTCTAAAGGTTTTCCAAGCATGTTTTATTAAAAGAAAAAATCGCCTTTTATTATATTTTAAAATGCAAAATGGATATTGTAGATAATTTATGATTATATGTTAGGGTTTGGCTAAAGTATAAAAAATCCTTCAACAATTATTTTTTTAATTAATGTTTAGAGAGTTATGATTTAGTTGTAGGTTTTAATATTTTGAGACTGTAAAATTACACTGTAGAGTATACCCTCAGGTATTAAATATACAAAGTATAAAATAAATGTGATTCTAAATTTTGTGTTTTAGAGTGGTTAGGTTTTAACTTGGTAAGATAAAGACTCTTTATAAAGGGATATTTGTCTTGAACTTTAGATAAGACCAATAACTAGAAACACAACTTAGGTGAATAATCAAACAACAATGTAGCTGATCATAGGTAGGGTGCACTGTAGATGATGTATTTTTCCCTTGCACAATAGATCTCCTTATGCAGACTCTCGCAAACCATAGATTTTTTAGTGACCATAATATTAGATGGCGACTCTCTCCTATCATAATTGTATGATACACCAAAAATACCCCCTCCCTTTCCAAACTTAGGAGGCAATTCCATTATTCAACATGGTGCACATCACAAAAGTCCAACGCACAAACTAATTAATTTTTCTCTTATCTACATAGACTTAATTCTTGCAATGATCATTGCTATAAGTTTACCATTTATAATCAATGTTACAAAAAGAAGGGTTATAGGCAACTACTTATTCCGTTGTAGATAAAACTAAAATTTGTTATTGATAAAAATCAATAACTCAATTAGTAATAAAAAAAATTAAGATATAGATAATAAATATTAATTTCTCATCAAATAATTATCTGTTGAAATGATTTTGAGAGTGTTTTTTTTTTCTTGCAGCAATTATTTAATTTTGCCTAATTACAAGAAGCACATCCTTTTCTATAATTTCACATCAAAAGAGAAGAAAAGGTTGTCCAATTCCAATGATATAGTCAAATTAAGATAATG
The DNA here is from genome assembly GCA_964035475.1 of Salix caprea. Taxonomy (NCBI): domain Eukaryota; kingdom Viridiplantae; phylum Streptophyta; class Magnoliopsida; order Malpighiales; family Salicaceae; genus Salix; species Salix caprea. The sequence continues at coordinate 17,056,755 of OZ037749.1, forward strand.
AAATTTGTTGCCCTCTTAGATTTATGCACACTACATATAGTTTCTAACAATTTGTCCTTTCTATTATCTATAAGCTAAAATTGCTCACGGGTCACCTATTGTTCACCAAGAGACAAAGCACTGTGGACGGCAATAGTAATGCTCAATTTTTGGTTCGGTTCGGTTAGGTTGGTTAGTTCGGTTCTTCCGGTCTACTATTTTTTTCCATTTTTGCACACTGAAATAACTAATTTGTCCCTCGAAAAAGACAAAAAAAGACACCTGGGTTGAGGGGTTCCACGGTAATTGTATATTTTCGGTCTAGTCCGGTCCGGTTCGTCTAGCCAGTTTATTTTTTTAATATTTCTTTGCACAGTGAAATAACTATTTTGTCCCTCGAAAAAGACAAAACTCAGGTCTGGGCGGGAGGGGTGTCTCGATAATTTACCATTTTTTTATTCTTTTTTCTGCCGAATTACTGTTGGCGCGTCGCCGAACGCGCCTTCCGTTTCCACGCTCACGCTTGTTTTGAACGGTACATGCAGCGTATTCCGGCGTCCAAAAATACCCAACTGACGTCTAGAATGCTTTTTAGCTATGTTCTCTTCCCCCTGGTGCGGCGCGTGAGAGTGTAGGGTGGCCGGAGACGTGTGAATGGTCGTTTGAATTTTTTCCCCTTTTCTCTCTCCTGCATGCCCAAGCTGACGTCAGCGCGGCTGTTTTTTGCAATATTGCATTTTAGTCCCTTAACTTTCGATTGTTTGTTATGGTCCTTATAGCTATTATATAGATTTTGATTTGTTTCAATTACATCCTTCAATTGAAATTGATTATATATTGTAGTTTCATTTAGGTCCTCAGACTTTGAATTTTCAAATTGGTCTAGAATCCTTAATATTTTCGGTATCAAAGTTTTGATTTATTTCAATTTTATCCTTCCATTCAAATTTATTATAAATCCTTAATATTTTAGTTATCAAAGTTTGATTGTTTTCAATTTTATCCTTCCATGCAATTTAATTATAGATTTCAGTTTCATTTCGGTCCCAATTCTTTTAATTTCTGGTTTTGTTTTAAATTATTTAATTTTATTGGTATCAATGTTTAGATTTATTTCAATTTTGTCCTTCATATTAAATTTATTATTTATGTTTTTTTCATTTTATCCCTTATACTTTTAATCTTGGATTTTATTTTAATTCCTTTATTTTTTTTATATATTTCTTACATAGTTCCTATTTCTGTCCATGTTTATATGTATATGCTCTTAGTTTTTTGTTTCCAATTTTTCTTTATTTCCAATGTTATTAGGTTTTTTTATTTAATGTTCAAATTTTAATATGTGCTGGTGATCATTTGAAAATTAATAATTATTATGATTTCTGTTTTTTTTTCCTTCAAGTCAAATAATCTCTTAAAATCTAATAATATTTATTTTTATTTTATCATTTATTTTATTTTTTAATTGCTTATTTGTTAATATTGTTAGGTCTTGAATTTGCTTATTAAGATTTTTTTTAAATGTTTATATTTTAATTTGTGTTGATGATCATTTTAAAATTGATATGTTTTTTTCCTCTTTGTTGTTTTTTAAATTCTTTTTATTTATCTTTCAAGTCAAATATGTTTTTTCAAATCTACTTATTTTTATTTTTCTTTTGTCATTTATTTAGTTTTTTTCTTATAAATATGTGAGACTAATTATATATTTTAATATTTATTTAATATTAGCGCCTGAAAATATATATATAGACAGAAAAAAATGACCTATGATTTTTTAAAGAAAAAAATTAATATCAGTGTTCTTAAATACTTTTAATATAATAATATGAGGAATAAATCTTATAAAATAAACAAAATAATTTTGGATTTTAATTCTAATTTTGTCCTCTTTTGTTTAAGCTTATTTCTTAGAAAATTTTGATTATTGGATTTTAGGTTATTTTTATAAAATAAAAAAATAAAAAAATTTATGCAAAATATTTCACATATGATATTACTGGGAAAAAAATGTAACTTACAAACAAAATGGGTAGACAAATTTACCCAAGTTATCTATAATTAAAAAATATACGAACCACTTCCCCTGCGTTTTGATTACACTGTTCCTTTTAGGCGGAGAAAAAACTCATTTCGAACAGATTTGATCTATTATACTTTCATGAATTAAATATTAAAATAATTAATTACAACATGCAAAAAATCAATTAGTTTTCTATATAGAAAAAAATCCAACACAACACGCAGGCAAATAACCCTGTAGCAACCTAATTTAACTCCCTGTGCTCTATTCTGCTCTGGAATTTAGAAAGATGGGAGGGACACGCAGGGAATTTTGGCGTGGGAAGAAGAGTATACCGCTATTTAATTTAGGATTAAGATATGCCATCGCAGAAGACATAAATTTTATCTCTGTCAAGTTACCAATACCGTAGAACACAAAAAGAAAAAAAGAGAAAAAAAGTCAAGAATGGGAAAGATCAAAGACTCGAACCCATTTAAGAGTTAAGAGAGAATATAGATGACAATTAAACTAAAAAATCCCCAGAGATATGAAGATAAAATCATCTCATGCATTGGTGTCAAATATCAATAGCAACTGTTGATATGATCTAAGTAAAAACTTATTTGCACTCAATGTTAAACTCATGCTTGATTTTTGTAGCTTGAAGATTTCCACATTGGTTTTCAGATCGTTGTCGTAAAATTTTCTTTTTGGAGTGAAGATCACGCAGGCGAAATTTTAATATTTTAACAAAGTATTTGGGCATATATATTGGTTGACATTTGATTCCAAACCTAACCATAAATTATGATGCGTTTTAGTTTCATTATTATGGATAATGTTTTTATGAAATGATCTTTACAGAAAAAGTTAAGGCAATACTCCCCCCAGTCACCATCACTTTTAAAAGGGGAATTTGGAAAATAAAATAAAACAAAACAAAAGAAAAAAAAAAAGGGGCAAAAATCACGAGAAGTTTTGAGCAAAAATCTTCTATTTTGCTAGTTCTTACTATACGATGATGTTCCCTCAAGTAATATAATTGTGATATCCTTGAGTGACATTACAAAACTTTAAATCCTTAGAATTAATTAATCTTAATATCATGTTTTGGTAGCTAGTTTATCGTACCATTATTTTATTCTCAAGAAAGAATCACCCTGAAGTGTTGACAATTTTTCTCGCTGAATTAGTGCCAACTAGCTAGCTAGATCGCAAGCAACTTATCGTTAAAAAATAAATATACACCACTATGCCTCAGCACGAATCAATCTCAACACTTGATAACCATGCATGAAACATCAGATTAGTTAGGTGTCAAATATCTTGGGTCCATATTTTTTTTTTTTATAATTGGGGTGTCCGGGTCAGCTTATGCACACCACAACTAATTTCTGGGTCCACTGAACATCCTGCAAGCTCAATGAACAAGTAAAACACCGCGGGGATAACAGGCGCACAGAAAAGACTCTAACCCCTAGCATAAAGGAAGGGAATAAGTCCCTTCCTCCACTGGCCAAGTCCTCAAATGCTCTTGGGTCCATTTTTATTATTATTTCTTGGTGTGTTAAAAAAAATGTGGAAAAGACAAGCAGAAGATGGCCAAAATGAGGATCAAAATTGGCATTTTTTTTTGTTGGAAATCAAAGAAACAAAAGTCAACATAATTCAAAACTGGAATTGTGCCAAAATAAAGAACAATGAAGAACACTAAGGAATAGCAAGAATGAGCAGAATTCAAGTGTGTTTACTGCTATCCCTCTTCTTTATTTATAACTAAAACTTGAAGAGTTACATTCAAATAGGATTTCGTAATTTGATTACAACTTCTTCTTCTGTAAACTAAATAGGAAAATACTTGACTTCTAATGAAACTAGAAACTTGATCAAACAAGGTGATCTTATTTAGGAAACATAATAATTGAAAGCTAGACTAATTCTAACACTTGTTGTAGACTTGGAATTAGTCTTCAATCTTCAATCTTCAACACTCCCCCTTGGTTCCAAGACTACAGGGTTGCACGATCCAACCTTTTCTCTTAGGTCTTCAAATCTCTCTTTAGCTAGTGATTTGGTGAACAAATCAGTCAGCTAATCTTTAGAAGTGCAATACTTTATTTCTAATTCCCCTTCTTGCTGGAATTGTCTTAAGGCGTGAAACTTGATTTTCATGTGCTTGGTTTGCTTCCCTAATTGACAAGTTTCACAAAAAAATAGCTTCATCTTGTATATTAGGCAACCCATATGCCTTCTGCAAATTTGTCATTCTTCTTAAGGTAGCATAGTTGAAATGACCTAACCTTTTATTCCAAAAAATAGATTCGTCTACCTTGCATGTGTTGACATCCCAACATGTTTTTTTCCAATCAACATTGAAACTTCTATTCAACATTTTTGTAGACAACAATAATACTCCATTTTTATCTTTGATATTACACACTCCATCATCAAAGAGTAGTGAATATCCAGATTCCATTAGCTGCCCCACACTAACCAAATTATGATTTAGTTGAGGTACATATAAGATATTGTTTAGAATTTTTGTACCTGCCTTTGTCTCTACTGCAATGGCTCATTTACCTTCAACTCTGACAAAATCTTCATTACTAATCTTTACTCTTGATATGCAGTTTTTGTCTAAGTTCCTGAATATGCTGAGATTTGTTGTCATGTGGTTAGAACAACCACTATCAATGAGCCAAGATGAATCATCTCTCTTTGTTGATTGCACATCTGTTGAATTGTGGCTACAAATAAAAATACATCTTTGATTTCTGAAGTGTCCTCTTCTTGAGCCTGTTTGACTTCATCTATTCATGTTTTGCAAAATTTTTGTATGTGAACGAATTGATTGCAATTTCGACACTGCACATTCTTGTACCAACACCATTCCTCAAAGTGATTTGTTTGTTGACAATATTTGCATGCAGGGAACTCTTTCTTTTCTTTCCTTATTAGGTTGTGTTGCCAGTTGCTAGATTGTTGATTATTTGGTCTCCAGTCTTTCCTTTTTCCATCTTTCCACTTTGGTTATTTCTGGAAAAATTCTGAGTGTGATTCTTCCCTTTGTAGACAGCAACAAGAGCATTCTCACTTGTTCCTTCCTGCTTGTAGGCTTGCCTTTGCTCCACATCTTGTAGAGCATTCACAAGCTCTTGAAAGCTCATCTCATAAAAATCCTTTGAATCTTCTAATGAGCAAATCTTATGCTCAAACTTTTCAGGTAAGCTCACTAACACTTTTTCCACAATTCGAGATTCTGGAAATTCTTCTCCTAACAATCTCACTTGATTCACCAGTTTTGAGATGTGTGAGGAGAAGTCTTTGATTGTGTCAGATTCCTTCATCTTCAACCCTTCAAATTGCCTTTTCAAATTCAAAATCTGCATCTTTCTTGATCTCTCATCTCCTTGGAATTCAACCTTTAGCTTATCCCAAGTTTCTTTGGCCGTTTTACAAGCCATGATTCTTTTAAAAATTTCTTCACTTACTGCATTATGAATGCAAGTAAGTGCCTTGAACCCTTTAGCCTTTTCTTCACTGAAAAATTTCATTTGAGCCACGGTTGGATTGTTTCTAAGAGGTGTTGGTTGTTTGTCTTTCTCCACAAACTCCCATAAATCAAAAGCTTTCAAATATGCCTCCATCTTCACTGCCTAAATTCCAAAATTCTGACCAGTAAACACTGGTGGTTTTGGTGAAAAAGATGCATAATCCATTCTGAAAAATTCAACCGTGATTCGTTGAAAAAGAAGTTTAACAATTGCTGCTGTGAAGCCTTTGTGTAATTGTTTTAAAGGATTTGAGAAGAGTAACTAATCCTTCTACTTCAAGATTTTGCAGAAAAAAGAACTCTCGTTTTTCTCTCCCCTTCCCTTCAAAGTTAATAACTTTGAAAATTTTCACTTAAATTCTCTCGTGTTTCACTCAATCCCTTCAAAGATCAAAATCTGCTCTCTCAATTTTTTTCTTTCAAAAACCCTTCAAAGCCCTTAGCTTTGATGTCCCTTTTAAAACCTCACTTTTAATCTCTCATGTTTCACACGATCCCTTCAAAGATCCTAATAGCTCTAATACCAATTGTTGGAAATCAAAGAAACAAAAGTCAACATAATTCAAAACTGGAATTGTGCTGAAATAAAGAACAATGAAAAACACTAAGGAATAGCAAGAATGAGCAGAATTCAAGTGTGTTTAGTGTTATCCCTCTTCTTTATTTATAGCTAAAACTTGAAGAGTTACATTCAACTAGGATTTCCTAATTTGATTACAACTTCTTCTTCTGTAAACTGAATAGGAAAATACTTGACTTCTAATGAAACTAGAAACTTGATCAAACAAGGTGATCTTATTTAGGAAACATAATAATTGACACTACAAGAAAAGAGGGGTGTTTGCAACGGACGGATCCGTTGCAAACACCAAAGGAATCCGTTGCTAATATTAATTAGCAACGGAATTTGCAACGGACGTGTTCTGTTGCAATCCTGTGACTGCAAATTTGCAACGGATAATCTGTTGCAAATTTACAACAGAATTTCCGTTGCAACTTTGCAACGGCGAACCGTTGCAAATTTGCAACAGAAATTAATGTCCGTTGCAAATTTGCAACAGAAATTCCGTTGCAAATTAGCAATTAATTTTTTTAATCAATTTTGAATTTATTTATTTTTTAATTAATTATGAATAAATATTTTCATAAATATTATTGATATATTATTAATATTGAGAACTAAATAAATATAGTTGAAATAAAAATTTCATAAATTAAAATTTATAATACAACAAAGATTCAGTTACAATTACGTGTATAAGTAAATCAACATGGAATAAAAAAATACATATTTTGAAGTATTGGCTACTGATCCATTTATGGATCAGTGAGGATCAAGAGACGAGGTTCACTGAATGAAGTCTGCATCTGGTTAGTGAAGGTACCAGGGGTATGCCTTCCAGCAATTGCTTGAGCACCAGTGTATTGGGCAAACTTGAGGACAGCTCTTTGACCATATGGCCTTGCAGATTGAACAATCATATCCTGGGGGTTCTCAATTGCAACAATAACTCTGGCAGCCAGTAAAAGCTTTTCCCATGTTTTTCCAAGGTTGATAATATAAATTCCTGAGAAATAAAGACAAATCAATTAGACAGACTAGTCAGAACTAAAACCATTTTCCCATCACAGCAATGAACAGCCACAATAAGCATATTGTACAAACATTCAGAAAAATTGAGTCAAATTGACAAATAAAACAGACAAATTTAAAATTATAACTCCCTTGCATCTCAATCAGCTAAAAGGAAACACATTCTTAATTTTATAAGACTATTCGAAGCCTTAATAACAAATGACATAAAACACACTAATTACATCTTCTCTGTTCCACAACGATCTCAACATAGATAATTCATCCAAAAACCGCATCCCCAAACCATTTCAAGTTCATAAACACAAAAGAAAAGGAAAACACAAAAACTCGCAAATAAACTACAATCAAACATCCAAATAGAAAAGGAAAACACAAAGACACACTGCACGTAAAAGAAATCATGCTCAAAGACTCAACCTTTAATAGATCAGCAACAGCAACTGGCCACAAAACAAAAACATATTACTTATTTCCCAAAAGTATAATGATCAACACATCTAAAACAGATGGGTAGTATACCATCATTGCGGCGCTTGAAAACATAACGCTCCATTTGGAAGTCACAGTTTTTGGTTAGCAGTCCATTTGGGAATACATATCAGTCCCGTTAGCAGCACTGCACTTCTTCGATTTTCTGGATTTGTTTTTCAATCAGTTTGCCTGTTATACAGGTTCTAATTTCCTTCATGATTGATAGAAAGAAGCCACCATTATTAAATGCGTGGGTGCTAGTGTGCCCACCAGATTTTCTTCAGTTCTGGGCAGGATATGAAATTTCTTCGAAAGAAATAAGTAATGTAAACGAAGCTAAAACGGATCCAATGCAAACAATTTTGTACATGATTGTTCCCGAACCATGTCAGCAGATGCCTAGCTAACAATTGGCTAACAACTTGCAGCAATGTTTGAATTACAAATTAGTAAAACTCCTTTAACTAAAAAACCTACCAAATCAAATAACTTTTCACATCCCCATCGAAGGAAAACTCTATTCCATGAGAAACTGAAGACCAACTAAAACAAGAATGCTTACCACAAGCTCCAAGAAACCCTAGCCCATCCTGGCACCTTACAAGTTTTCACATTCTGAAATCAATCCCAACACCATCACCATCACTCTCATTCCCAACCCCAGAAACACCAAGTCCCAAACTTTCTACCATATTGCCCGCAAAAAAAAATTAACAAGGAAAATTGTACCGTGCACCAGAGGAAGCAAATCTTCGTTGTCGTTGTGATGGGTCTTGTGGGTAACTGAATATCGACGCCGGCAAAGAGTAGATCGCGAAGCTTAGCTGGAATTAAACTTTGATTTACTGTTCAAAAAAATGTTTCAGAGGAGAGTGCAGAAATTAAAGGAGAACGAGCCGGAGAGATAGAGTGACGAAGAAAGGAAGCTGGTTTTCATTAAGTTTAAAAAGAAGCGCGCAAATCTATGTTATCTCTATTAATTTATATTATTTTATCATTACAACATTTGCAACAGATTTCCTGTTGCAGATGTAATTTACAACGGATAATTCGTTGCAAATGGTTTTACATTGCAACGGATTTTCCGTTGCAATTTAATTTTTATTTGCAACGGATTATCCGTTGCAACACATGTGTTTTTTTTTATTCCGAAAATTGTTTTTCCGTTGCTAAACAAAATTCCGTTGCAAACAGCCCCTTTTTTTAGTAGTGTGAAAGCTAGACTAATTCTAACACTTGTTGTAGACTTGGAATCAGTCTTCAATCTTCAATCTTCAATTTTGACCAAGAAGAGTGAAGGGTTCCTTTCTGTTTTGAATGATACAGAAGGGAGGAAGCACCTGCAATTTGGCAGAGTTAATCGTCAAAATACGTGCGTCATCCATTTTGTCGGTCTTAAAGACCATCAATAAAGAAGTCCTACATATTTGTTTTTACTTCAGCATGTCAATAGCCATCAACTTCTGGAATATATTTTTCTAACTTGTTTCGTACTTCAGGATGTCAATAGCCATCAACTCCCGGCATCAAAATTTTCTATGCATAGCTGGTCATGCATAGACATTCCGACTTTCTGCTTCCAATTTGATTCAAGTGCATTTGTCGGGCAGTGCCTTGTGTTCGTGGAAATTACATTTCTTCAACACGTCTAAAAATCCCAGGGTGCTTTGCATTTCACTTCAACAATTAACTATTCATTGTTTGATTGTTGCGATGCGTGACTTTTCATTTTATTCATGTCAACATCCAAGTCTTGCAGATGCAACCAAAAAAGTCCTCAAGCGGAAACGTTCAGATCCTTGAAAGTCCACAGGGGCAGTATAATTGATGTGCTGTCGATCTTGAACTATCCAAATTAATCCTGCAGCTTGTTATCCCCCCGCATTTGTTCAGATCCTTGAAAAGTTTTATCTTCGCTAGACCCGAAATGGCTGCTGAGAAATATCAAGAGTCCTCCTCTTCACGGTTTTCTAACTGTAAACATCAAGTGTTCTTGAGTTTTAGAGGTAATGACACCCGCAGGAACTTTACCGATCACCTCTACACGGCCCTAGTCCAAGCTGGGATTCACACATTTAGAGATGATGATGAGATTCAGAGAGGACAGAATATAGAGTTGGAGATCCAGAAAGCAATACAAGAATCAAAAATATCGATAATCGTGTTTTCCAAAGACTATGCTTGTTCGAGATGGTGCCTCGATGAACTTGTGATGATCATGGAACGTAAGAGGTCTGCTAACTCCATGGTGTTGCCCATATTCTATGATGTGGATCCATCCCAAGTCAGAAACAAAACAGGGAGCTTCGCTGACGCATTTGTCGAGCATGAAAAGCGCTTCAAGGGGGAGATGGAGCGGGTGAATGGGTGGAGGATTGCTTTGAAGGAAGTTGCAGATTTGGGAGGAATGGTTTTAGGAGATGGGTAAGCTGTATTTCTTAATGCAACTACACATGGCATAAGACTAGAATGCTAGAGGCTGTGAACTATTTTTTCGGAGAACATATAAAATGATTTCTTCTTTGTTACATAATTATTTTTACCCCCAAATTTAACTACCATTGACTGGGGCACGCAACCTGCTTTAGTTTCTTAGCTAAGTACTGTTTATTTCTACTCCTTATAGAGAGACTACTAATTATCGTACATTCTATTTTACTTTCTGATGTAGGTACGAGGCACAGTTTGTCCAATCTATTGTGGAGAAGGTCTCAAAGAATTTGGATCGAAAAGTATTTCATGTCCCCCTTCATTTCGTTGGAAGAGATTCTCTAATACAATATATCAACTCATGGTTGCAAGATAGGTCCCATGGAGCGGCCATAGCTTTACTCTATGGAATTGGTGGAGTTGGAAAGACAGCCATAGCGAAGAGTGTTTACAACCAGAACTTCTATAAATTTGAAGGAAACAGCTTTCTGTCAAATTTTAGAGAAAGGTCAAAAGAATTCAAGGGTATGGTTTGCCTACAGAGGCAGCTTCTTTCCGACATCCTAAAAAAGACCGTTGATGAGATAAACGATGTTGATGAAGGAATTCTGAAGATTAAGGATGCATTATGCTGCAGAAGAACTCTTATAGTTCTTGATGATGTGGACGACAGGGGACAGTTGAATGCAATCGTTGGCATGCAAAATTGGCTCTGTGAAGGAAGTAAAATCATTGTAACAACCAGAAATAAGAGTCTGATTTCACCTAATAGTGATATTGAATGGGTCAAGTGCAAAGTTGAGCCTCTAGATAACGTAAAATCACTTGAGCTTTTCAGTTGGCATGCCTTTGGACAAGCTTACCCTGTTGAAGGTTTTGCAGAGGACTCCTGGAGAATAGTTCATCATTGTAATGGCCTTCCATTGGCCCTTCGAGTTATTGGTTCTTCATTATCTGGTAAGAGTAGAGAAGTGTGGGAGAGTGCATTACAAGAAATGGAAGTGATTCCAAATTGTGAAGTTCAAAGGGTTCTTCGAATAAGTTACGACTCTCTTGATGATGATTACCAAAAAAACTTATTCCTTGATATGGCTTGTTTCTTCAATTGGATGGATTACAATTATGCTGTTAAGATACTAGATGAGCTCGGTGTAGGTGCAAGATTCAGGATTGACAATCTCATCGATAGATGTCTAGTAGAACTTGTTGAAATCAACAATGATAAAAGATTGTGGATGCATCAACTCGTAAGAGATATGGGAAGGGAAATCGCTCGTCAAGAATCATCCAAGTGTCAAAGAATATGGCATCACATGGAAGCCTTTACAGTTTTGAAAGAAACAAGTGTAAGTACCTCATTTTGTTTTCTTATTTGCATGGTGTATATATGGCTTTTACTATATATATTGAAAGAAACTACTATAAGTACCTGATCATTTTGTTTATTCTCTTACTTTCTCTTCTCATGTAATTTTAATAATTTTGAAGCAGGATGCTGAAAAATTGCGTGGCCTTACCCTTGATATGCGTCCATTAATGGAAGATAATTGTACCGAAGTTATCTGCGGTGATTCAATGGTTCACCACAAGCATAACTTCTTTCAACATTATCGTCTTCCTATGTTCCCCTCTCGGGAATGGCTTTCTGACCTTTTCTTCGGGGAACAAGTACAAATCATTCGAGCAAGTTTATTACCCGTCCTCAGCACGGATGCTTTGAGAAAGATACGGAATGTAAAATTTCTGCAACTAAATTACATGAAGTTCTATGGAAGTTATGAACACTTCCCTAAGAATTTGATATGGTTATGCTGGCATGGATTCTCTTTGAGATCCATTCCAAAGCACTTATGCTTGGAGAAGCTTGTGTTCCTTGATCTATCCAGAAGTTGTCTAGTTGATGCTTGGAAAGGCAAATTGGTATGTATCTAGTCTCTCTCCATAGCTATCTCTCTCATTTTCAGTTGATAACAACTAAATTCGAGTGTTTTTGCAGTCTCTTCCAAAATTGAAAATACTTGATCTGCGTCACTCACATGGCCTCATTAGAACCCCAAACTTGTCAGGTATCCCACGACTCGAAAATCTAATACTTGAAGACTGCATCCATTTGGTTCAGATTCATGAATCTATTGGGGATTTACATTGTCTCGTGATGTTAAACCTGAAGAATTGTAAGAGTCTCGTGGAGCTTCCAGAAGAAGTGAGTGGCTTGAATTCACTTCAAGAGCTTTATTTAAATGGTTGTTCAAATCTTGAAAGCTTGAATTTTGAGTTAGAGAATCATCAGGGACACAGGTTGCTTCAAAGTGATGCATGTGCTGCTAGTACACCATCCATAATTACATGTTTGTCGTTGAAGCTATTGCTTCCTTCTAGGTTTTCAACAAGGAAAGCTCCCAGATTTACATTGCCACACTCCTTAACGAGACTAGATTTAAGTGGAACTCCAATTCGTTTTCTTCCAGAAAGCATTAAGGACCTCAGTCCACTCATAGCCCTGACTTTAAGAAATTGCAAAATGCTTCAGACACTCCCAGAGCTTCCATCCAATTTGTCCTCGTTAGATGTGTCTAGTAGTTACTCACTGCAAAATGTTCCAAATCTGATCCCTTGGACTGTAGTATATGATTGTGATCAATTAGCTGACATCCAAGATTGGATGAAGCTACAATTAATCCAAAAGGCTGACTCACACATGTTCAGAATATTGGAATCGGTGAACGCTCAAATACAGCCACGCGTATTTCAGGTCCTCCCAATCCCATTTTACTGTATTTCAAATCTACATTTGTGTACTTCTCCTGGAATATTTTTCCTTTGCTCATTTGTGTACAGGTAACAGTTACTAAGGGCGTGTTCAACGTTGTCCTATCTGATGAAGATGGGATGTTTAAGTTTTATGAGGAGGAGGAAGAGGAGTGGATAATTCAGAAAGAGTTCCAAATAGCCTCACCTGCTGCGCACCGAATATGTGCCTTTAATCTATTCACAGGGTTTTGCACCACGTCAGAAACCCTTCTCTGTGGTTCTTTTTATCTCGAAATCAGAAACAATACCACTGGTCGATCCTTGTTCTGTCCCGCCTCTTTCTTTCCTAGTGGTTACAAGCATGGGAATATTGTAATCCAATCGCTGAGCCACTGGAAATTAGGGGGCGATGATCCTACATTTGATAATGGTGATGACGTGAGTATTTCTGTGCTTCCACTTGATCCAACTATTCAAATAATGATGGTTGGTATCCGATGGTTGCATGAAGAGGAAGGAAATGGTGATGATGATAAAGTCCAATCAAATAATAAAGTTGTCGCATCCCAATGCAGTAGCTCATCAAACAGGGAAGTTATCACCACTCACAACAGTAGCGATGATGATGCTGATGCACATCTAGCCAATGTAGAAATAGCTTCTCGTATTTTTAGGAATTATTTCTGTTCTGCACACTATAATCCTGGCAACTTGGAAGTATGTTCGTGGTTATTTGAAAAGAAAGGTGAGAGGGTATATATAATTTATTATATTTTAAAGCAATTAGATATTCAAGGCTTCCTCACAAACTTCAGGTCATCATCTAGTCTTTCCTTTCCATGAGCTGAGCTCCAAAAGAAATTATATATTAGCCTTTTTCAGAGATGAGTTTTTTATCTTTTATTTTTGTTCTTCTCATTTGATATTGATGAGTTCTGTGCTTATTTTTCTCGACAGGGATAATGGGAAAAAAAGGGAGGCGTGTTTGTTTAGCCTCTTGGATGGTTGATTTCGCTGTAAGTTATAGGGGTTGATTCTTTCGAAATCAACAGGTTCTCTGATCATGACACATTTGTCTTCACTCAGGTCTGTATTTTTCTGGGTCGTCTTCTCTTTTTCTTTTCTTTTTTGGCATTTCAACTTATTTTCAAAGCTTTTTTAGGATTATTATATAATGAGATATTCTTTTGGATGAGGTTATATTCGATTAATTCATTTTCCATGGCTCGAAATGGTTTATTTTCAACATTTTGTTTTTGCTGTAAAAACAAATCATGGTCATTGTGTTCTTGGGTGTTGGTTTTTGGTTTTTGATAGATGATCTGCTTTAATTATTTTTAAGGCTGTTAAAGAGAAAAAGACATGGCTGTACTAGAAATATGATTTTAATAAGATAAAGTCTTTGAAATATAAGGTGTGCCCACCACCTTCCATCCACTTCATTTTCTTTCATGGGATAAAAAATTCATAGGATGGATATAATAACATGGAAACAATATAAGTAAATTACACCATAGTCCATATTACTATGGTAATGATGAACTCATGGTAGTGCTTGACTGGAAAAAAGTAATTTGGTTCAGTGGAGCTTTAATAGACTTCTTCCCTATTATTGTCTACTAGTGTGTTGTCTTTTTATATGCTGTGATAGTACATGGCTCTGCTTCTAAAGAGAGAGATAGATTGGACAGGGATATGCTTGAATAACTGTTGTATTGTAGAATGATCACTGTAATTGATACATTGTATGAATTTGCTAATGCTATTTATATACATTCAATTGACAGAGTCTTGGCTGATCTGTAGCTATAGTTTCCATATACAATACTATCCGTTGCATGATTGCATGATTGAGGGACGTATTGATATGCTGATCAGATCTTCATTAAGTGTTGCATGATCTTCGGCTTGCTTGGGGATTGTCCGTTGCTGCATCTTTGGTGATCTCCTTCATACGCCCCTTCAAGATTGGGCTGCCATCGGCAAGACCAATCTTGAGACGTAGGAGTTCAGTTCGTTGTCTGGATAAGGGCTTTGTAAGCAAGTCAGCCAACTGGTCATCTGTGTGGACGTGGTGAACTTGCAGAACACCCTTATGAACAAGGTCTCGTACAAAATGGAGATCAATCTGGATGTGCTTCATACGGGAATGGTTGACAGGGTTGTAACTGAGATGAGTTGCACCAAGGTTATCACAAAGTAGTTTTGGGGGTGACGATAATGGAGAGCCAAGTTCTTGCAAGAGATGAAGAATCCACATTGTTTCAGACGCAGCAGTTGCAAGGGCTCTATACTCGGCCTCAGTTGAAGATCGTGCGACAGCACGTTGTTTTTTTGAGCTCCATGATATCGGTGTATTCCCCAGAAATGTGACATATGCAGAGTTTGAGGTGCGATCGTCTAGGTTGCCTCCCCAGTCTGCATCAGTGAATGTGTGAAGAACAGGGGAACCATTTCGGCTTATCTGAAGGCCATGCAAAAGAGTCTGCTTGAGATACCGTAGAAGACGTTTTGTGGCTACCCAATGACTGTGTGTTGGTCTGTGCATGAATTGGGAAAGCCTATTCACTGCGAAGGAGATGTCAGGCCTTGTCAGAGATAGGTATTGCAGGCTGCCGATGACTCGACGAAATTCAGTGCTATCAACTGGGGCACTGCCATCATCAAGCTTGAGGGAGGAGCTGGTAGACAGTGGCGTGAAAACATCTTTGGCACCACTCATGTTGGTGGTGGATAGGAGGTCACGGATGTATTGTTGCTGTGACAAGAACAAACCATCTGAGTTTGGCAGCACTTCAATGCCAAGGAAAAAATGAAGACGTCCCATGTCTTTGATGGAAAATCGGGAACTGATCTGTTGAATAATTTCTGACACGAAATGTGGCTTATTACCTGTAAGAATGAGATCATCTACATAGACAAGCATAAAACACACATTAGATTGATTATTGAAAATAAATAAAGATGGATCGGCTTTAGACTGTATAAACCCCAGTTGTAGAATTGCATCTTTCAGTGTGTTATACCAAGCTCTCGGAGCCTGTTTAAGGTCGTAGATAGCTTTGTTCAATTTACAGACATGAGAGGGACGAGAGCTATCCTTGAAGCCTGGGGGCTGTCTCATATATACTGCCTCTGTGAGAGATCCATGCAAAAACGCGTTATTAACATCCATTTGCCGTAATGTCCAACCATTGAAGACAGCAATAGTGAGCACTGTTCTAATAGTCGCAGGTTTTACCACAGGACTGAATGTCTCTGTGTAGTCAATGCCGGAGACTTGATTGTAGCCTTTGGCTACAAGCCGGGCTTTAAACCGATCTACAGAACCATCGGGTTTACGCTTAACGCGATAAATCCATTTGCAACCAATTAAATTGCAGTGTGGGGGAGGAGTAACTAGATCCCATGTTCCATGCTTCATGAGGGCTGTTAATTCACTGGACATGGCGTCACGCCATTGTGGATGAGATAGGGCATCTTTAACACTGGTTGGTTCAATGGGTGTTGGGAGAGGGTGAAGAGTGGTGGTGTTTATGTGTTTGGGTTTATAGATGTTATTCATGGATCTTGTGCACATGGAATGGGTTCGAGTCTCGGGATTGGGCTGTGGTGGAGGAGAAGGTAACGGCGATGGTGGTGTTTGAACAGTTGTAGGGGACCTGACTGGAGAGGAATTAATAGAGTTGCTTGGTAAAGGAGAAGTTTGAGAAGAGATACCCATACCTGAGTCATGTGAAGAATCGGTGTGAACACTTTCTATTGAAGCTGCCTGACTGTCAAGGATTTGGAATAAATTGGTCACTGTTGGGGAAGATTGTGCGACCGGGGAATGAGAGGTAGGTGACGAAGACTTTTTAAAAATTAAAGAAGAGGAATTTTGACTCTCATCAAAAGTGACATGGCGTGATATGTAAATCCGATTGGTGGATGGGTCCAAGCATTTGTATGCGTTTTGACTCTGCGAATAACCAAGAAAAATGCACATGATGGATTTGGGTTGCATTTTATTGGAGTTGTATGGTCTGGTCAAGGGATAGCATAAGCAACCGAATTTTCTTAATTTAAGATAATTTGGTTGCTGTCCAAACAATGCTTCGAATGGGGTCTTATGGGATAATAATGGGGTGGGCTGTCTGTTTATAAGGTAAGTAGCAGTTGCAAAAGCATGGGGCCAGTAGGATTGATCTAGAGAGGCATCATGAAGGAGAGTTAACCCGGTTTCAACCAAATGGCGATGGCGACGTTCAGACACGCCGTTTTGTTCCGGTGTATGTGGGGCTGTGGTGTAATGACTAATGCCATGCAAAGATAAATACTTTTGTAATGCAACATACTCACCACCATTGTCAGAGTAGAGATTGCGAATTTTGGCATTGAATTTTGTTTCAACCAAATTTTTGAATTATGGAAAAATATGAGAAACTCCAGATTTGTTTGTCATGGGATAAAACCACATGTATTTAGTATAGTGATCAACAAGTAGTAAGTAATATCTAAAACCATCAATGCCCATGTAGGAAGCGGGTCCCCATACATCGGTGTAGATGTATTCAAGGGGTTTTTGACTTTTAAAACTTGTGGTGCGAAATGGTAATTTATGCGCTTTATTGATTGAGCAAGAGGTACATAACGACTCTTCTTTTTGGGATATGACTGGAAGTGAAAATTTATTGACTAGACCGCGTACTAGTTTATTGGAAGGGTGGCCTAGTCGTTTGTGCCATCTATCAAGAGATGCACGTTCATGCATAAGTGCAAGTTTGGGATGGAAGACAGTGGACAACGTCTTTGGTAGAGTGTAGACTCCGTTTCTACACATGCCTTTTAGTAGGGTCTCCTTCGTGAACTTGTCCTTCACAAGAAAATGAAACGGGTGAAGCTCAACAAATACATTGTTTTGTTTTGTAAAACAATGAGCAGATATTAAATTTTTGTTTATATTTGGAACATAAAGAGTATCTTTCATTTGAAAAATTCTGTTTGGAAATGGTAAATGTAAAGAACCAGTATGAGAGATAACCAAACCTGAACCATCACCTAGAAGAATTTCATCAGTGCCATTATATTCCGAATGGACTGACAAATTTTCCAAGTCGCCAGTGATGTTGTGGGAAGCTGCGGAGTCTAAGAGCCATGATTTGTCTTTACCTGTGGAGGATTGAGTACAATTAATAGTGGCTTTTGTAATCTGGGAGCAGTGTTTTGCCGTGTGACCTATGTGGTCACAAAGTTGACATTTGGGTTGATATCTCTTGTTGAATCTGGGCTGCCTGCTAGCACTGGAATTGTTCCAGTTATTGTCATACGAGTGGGATGCTCTGGGTGGGCTGCTGTTTTGATACCTGGGAGGCCCATGGTATTTGTTTGGCCTTTTAGAAGGATATCCACGATGAGAGTTGTTTCTCATTTTGTTCGTGTAATTGGCAGTGATAAACTGCTGTTGAGTGGCATTGTCAAGACGCCGGAGGTAAGTTTCATGGCTGATGAGCAAATCATGAAGCTCCTCAAATGCCAGAGATTTTTCCCTTGCCCGAATGGGCGCATCAATTTCTCGAAAATCTGGTCCTAGGCCATTTAGGACATACAAAGTGAGATCATCATCCGAAATGGGATGATCAATGATGGTAAGTTCATCACTTACTGCTTTGACAGTATGCATGTATTCCGAGATGGTTCGATTACCCCTTTGAACAAGGGTGAGTTCTTCCTTCAATTGCATAGCTCGTGTTCTCGAGCGACTCGCATAGAGCAAGTTTAATTTCGTCCATGCTGCGTGAGATGTCTTTGCAGATGCTATGAGTGGAGTTATGGCAGAGGATGTGGACGCCAAAATCGCACTCAGAATCAACTTGTCCTGTCGAACCCAGTGGGTTTTGTATAGATCAACAGTGGGTATGCCTGCAAGAGAGGGACACATGGCAGATCCAGTTACATAATCAAGCAAATCGTATCCAATAAGCAATGCTTCGAATTGAGCACGCCATTGCGGAAAAGTGGATGGGGTTAATTTGTCACTGATTTGGGCAGATATGTTGAGGGAAATCAACGGTTTGTCTGTTGTGGATTGAGGCTGGGTGTTGGAACTGGTGTTTTGAGTTTGTTCTGAGGGAGATGACATATTTGGGATTTGAATCGTTTCCTCGTTTGAGTATGGAAGCTCTGATACCATAAAGAGAGAGATAGATTGGACAGGGATATGCTTGAATAACTGTTGTATTGTAGAATGATCACTGTAATTGATACATTGTATGAATTTGCTAATGCTATTTATATACATTCAATTGACAGAGTCTTGGCTGATCTGTAGCTATAGTTTCCATATACAATACTATCCGTTGCATGATTGCATGATTGAGGGACGTATTGATATGCTGATCAGATCTTCATTAAGTGCTGCATGATCTTCGGCTTGCTTGGGGATTGTCCGTTGCTGCATCTTTGGTGATCTCCTTCATAGCTTCTTCTTCATGCTAGCATTGATTTGTCCTCTATTTTTTCAGGTCTGGTAGCTGCAAATTTTCTTGCTTGATTTAGAGAGGGGCTGCTGGATTAGTGTTTGTGTATGGCAGCTTTCCTTCTTCAGTTTTTTTTTCCAGCTTGCTTCCTCATGGATTCTGTTTTGTTGCTCCGATTTTTTTCTCTTTGATCTTGCTTAATCTATGTCTTTGTGGTTTCTTCTTTTTATGAAAGATCGATGACTTTGCTTTCCTTTTAAGATGTTGATCAGGTTTCTTTGTTTAAGCTGATATCTTTGGGCAGATTAGTTTCTGTATTTTTGGCTTTCTTTTTCCCCTCCTATACGTTTATGCCCTAATCTAGGCATTGCTCGCTGTGTTTTCCCTGCAATGTTTGTTGAAATTCTGGAGATGGTTCGTGTTTATGTGGATTTATGGGTATAGTTCCAATACTTGTTGTGTGAAGATTTCTTCATCTCTTTCAAGTTAAATAATTTAAGGGTTTCGAACTCTATATAGTTTATGCTTCATGAGAATGTTTGAAGCATGGTCAAAGGAAATTCTCCACTTGCGGTGTTACCTAATTCTTCTCCTGTTGATTTTTGATTCCTATTAAATATGAAAAGTAGTTCTTCATTATTTACAATTCTCAATGTTGCTTGCACTATGATAATTTCTGTTTAGTAAAATAGGAACAAACTGGTGTGCACCTATTTTTTCATAATAACATCAATATTTTTTAATGTCTTTTATGGTTGATGATTTCTTTATTTCCCTTTTCACAGCGTGGGTGTTAGATTGGAAGGCAACATCACACCAGCTTTTTGGATATAGTCGGGGGTGTCCCACTCGCTATTGAGCTCGTTTGGCTGATTTCTATAGTTTTAGCATATGAACAATTTAAATGCTTCAACCAATATTGCCGGTTAAAATATAGTCGTTTATTTCAATATATAGCTATTTATTATTATAATAGGGAAAATATTTCTACGTGTTTAAAGTATATTGTATTTTAGCTAAAATTGTATTGTAATTATTTCCTATATAAACTCCCAACAGCAAAGTAATTGAATATATCGAAATTAAATCGAAGTTCAAATTTTTACATGATATCAGAGCAAATCTCAAATTTTTTCCTTTGAATCATATTGCTGAAATTTTTTCTCTCTTCTTTTCTTTCTGGTTCGAAACCTAGAAATTAATCTCTACAGTGCTTGTTCATCAATGATTATTGTTCATCAAACCCAGAAATCAACCCGTACCCAGAGGAAAAAACCACAAACAGAAACTACAGTGTTTTTTTCTTCCCAAAAACCCAGATTTTCCCCAGAAACCCGTTCATCAAACAAAAAACCTAGTTGCTATTACTATTCATCCACCCAAAACCGAATACTAATTTTTCATCCACCTAAAACCCACTTCAATTCCCAGAAAAACAAAAAAAAAACAGAAAAAACATAGAAAACAAGCAAATTCATCAGCAACAATGGAGATTAACCCAACAAACATACCCGCTTCCACTTCGGCGACCTAGATCGTAGTCCATCAAGACAATTCTGCACTCCCAAGTGGAATTGTACTAGATGAAACGAATTATTCTCTTTGATCTCAACTCATGGAGATGAGAATTGGTGCCCACATCAAGGCCGGGTACCTCACCGAAGCACTGAAGACATAAGAGAAAAAAAAATTCAAAACAACTAAAGACAAAAAAAAATGAAGACTAATTGAAAAAACAATATATAGAAGGACAACTTTGAATTTTTGTTGACCTAACACAAATTCCAAGAAGGTGAGAGAAAAAAGAAAAGGGAGGAGAAAAAAATCTATTAGATGGTAAAATAGGAAATCTGCATAAAATAGGACATTTGATGTTCCTATATTCTTACGGCAAATAGAAAGCAAGTAGGAACCAAAAAGGGCACTGTCATGCACTGCCATATATAACTCATAGACTCACAATACAGGGAAAAAAAACAAGATTGTAACTCAGCTCTTGCAAATTGCAAGATTATATCAAATACAAGATTGTATTATGGTATCAGAGCATGGTTACACAAAACCAAAATTAAACCAATAAATTCCATCAAAAATCTACCACCCAGCATCTGCTGGTACCAAACCCAGAATTCGCAAGAAACCTAGAACACAGTGACAACAAATAAAAACCATCAAACATCAAAACAATCAAGAACTACCAGAGATCACCCATCAACATCTACATCAGCCAGAGATCAAGTATCTGCCAAAGATCAAATATCCACCACTCCTGCCAAAACAAAACCACAACATCAAAACCCCAGAATTCGCAAACAAACCCAGAAATTGGGAATTGAAAAGAAACCAAGAAGTATCTGCCAAAGATCAAATATCCACCACTCCTGCCAAAACAAACCACAACATCAAAACCCAGAATTCGCAAACAAACCCAGAAATTGGGAATTGAAAAGAAACCAAGAGTTGAGTTATGGCCGAGAGCACCACTGCCTCTGCCACCAAAGAACAAAGAAAAACAATCTCACGCTATGACATAACCTCCCTCGACAACCCGGGACTTACAATTACTTAGGTGCAATTAAAAGGGGACAACTACGAAGAATGGGCACAATCAATCAGAATTGCCCTAAGAGCCCGAAAGAAATTCGGGTTCATTGATGGAACTATCAAATGACCCGACAAGAATTCAGAAGATTTGGGAGATTGGTGGACAATTAACTCACTATTAGTATCATGGATTCGTAACACTATTGAACCAACACTCCGATCAACAATTTCACATGTCAAAATTGTCCAAGAACTGTGGAAAGACTTGGAAGACCGATTCTTCATCACCAACGGGCCAAGAATCCAACAATTGAAATCTGCATTAACAGAATGCAAACAGAAAGGAAGCAACATCATGGATTACTACGGGAAACTAAAACAAATTTGGGATGAATTAGATAATTTCGAACAAATACCGGTGTGTAAATGTGGGAAGTGTACCTGCAATCTCGGGTCAATCTTGGAGAAAAAAAGAGAGGAGGAGAAAGTGCACTTGTTCTTGATGGGTCTTGATGAACAAACCTACGGGACAGTGAGGTTGAACATCTTGGCTCAAGACCCACTCCCAAGACTCAACAAAGTGTACTCGACTTTGACCCAAGAAGAACGGGTGAAGATGATAACACGGGGAAGAGATGAACAAAGGGAAATCATGGCCCTAGCCACACGAGCTCGACTCGACGGGAGAGACAGAGCCAACATGCTCTGCTCGCACTGCAAGAAAATGGGTCACGAGGCAGAAACTTGCTTTAAATTGCAAGGATACCCGGAATGGTGGGGAGATCGACCCAGGAGTGATGGGCGAAACGGGTCTGGCCGTGGAAGGGGACTGATGAATGGAAGAAGAGGTGGCTGGAGTTACAGAGGCAATGGGTACAGGGGTAACACAGCTCGGGCCAACGCAGCTCAGGCTGGGTCAACGAGCTACGCCGCCGAGAAGGAGCCACCATCACCGCTACCTGGGTTGAGCACCGAGCAGTGGCAAACGCTGCTCAAACTGCTAGAACCGAAGCAAACAAATGAGTTATTGATGGGTAAGATGACGGGTAAGCAATTAATTGCAACCTTGACAGGTAAGATAACAGGTGAAGAATGGATTTTAGATACTGGAGCATCAAATCACATGACCGGTACTGTTGGGGAATTTGACGATTTAAAAGAAATTTCTAAGTGTCACGTAGGATTACCAGATGGAAGTAGTATCGATGCCACCAAAGAGGGAACAATTCCCCTCGGAACAGATTTGAACCTTCAAAATGTCCTTTACATACCAGGACTCAATTGCAATTTAATTTCTGTGTCACAATTGATTGACTTCTATGATTGCATTGTTCAATTTGCTAAAGGTGTGTGCGTTATACAGGACCGCACTTCGAGGATGCTGATTGGAGCGGGTGAAAGACGATATGAACTCTACTACTTCAAAAGGATACCGCGAGTACAAGCATTACGAGTCAGTAGTGTGATATCTTTTGATCTCTGGCATATGCGATTGGGTCATCCGTCTATGCGAATAACACAGCTGGTTCCTGAAGTAGGAAAACAAAGTGACAATTTGAATAAAATTTGTGATGTTTATCAGAAAGCAAAACAAAGAAGAGATAAGTTTCCTATCAGTAACGATAAAACTGAAGATATTTTTGAACTCATCCATTGCGATTTATGGGGACCATACAGAACAGTATCTTCTTGTGGTGCCTCATATTTTTTGACAATAGTCGATGATTTTTCTCGTGCCGTATGGATTTATTTGCTCGTTGATAAGAAAGAAGCTCCTGATATGATTAAGAGTTTTTTTTCAATGGTTGAAAGACAATTTAATCAGCAAGTTAAAATTCTACGAAACAATAACGGAACTGAATTTACATGTTTGAGGCAATACTTCCTGAATCAAGGGATTATTTTTCAAACCTCATGTACAGGCACACCGCAACAAAATGGAAGGGTAGAACGGAAGCACCAATATATTTTAAACGTCACGTGAGCACTGCGGTTTCAGGGATCACTTCCAATTAAATTTTGGGGAGAATATATATTAACAGCAGGCTACCTGATAAATAGAACTCCCTCTTTAACTCTCAACGGGAAAACCCCTTATCATGTACTCTATGGGAGTGAGCCTAATTACAAACACATGTGTATTATGGGCTCTTTATGTTATGCACATAAAAAACAGGGGATAAGTTAGCCAGTCGAAGCCGTTGATGTATATTTGTCGGCTATCCTTATGGGAAAAAAGGGTGGCGTCTATATGACTTAGAAAAACAAGCTTTCTTTGTCTCTCGAGATGTTGTATTCTCAGAAGGTGTCTTTCCATTCGCTAAAGACGACATGGTTGATGGGCTTCCCACTAGTAAAGACATTAATGATCCCTTCGCAGATTCCAATGCCCTAATATCAAGAGGTATCATAGAGATTGATCACTTGACATATAAGCCGAATACAGATATTACACCTGTCGCACCCCAAAAAAAATGAATGAGCGCGGCGTCGTGACGACCCTCCCCGTGAGCGAGGGATTAAATGTCGGAGGGATTCTTTATTTTCATGAAAAAAAGGAGTCGCCACCTAGTATTATGGTTACTAGGAAACCTAAAACTGGTCTTTCAGAGATTCTAGGGTAAGAGACTGGTTGCGTAAAGGGAAGGTTTTAGCACCTCTAGTACGCCCTACCTAAGGTAAGCTGCTTGACGTTTGGTTTGCTTATGATTTGTTATGACTCAAAACATATGTTAATTAAATGGCAAATGGGATATTACTCCGCCGAATATTTTGGATATTAACCCCTCAGGATTTAATTATCCAAATACCGACAGTGAATAATATCATATTATTTCCGCCGAATATTTTGGATATTAACCCCTTTAGGATTTATTTATCCAAATACCGACAGTGAATAATAGCGTATCATTCCCGCCGAATATTTTGGATATTAACCCCTTAGGATTTATTTATCCAAATACCGACGGTGAATAATAAATTCCCCAAAAAATAAGATTTTATATTTTTTGAAATACTGGCCAATACCCTTTGGATTTTACAAACATGTTGTAAAATCTCAAAATGCAAGAAATGATTTTTTTCTTTGCGAAATCCATGCTAAAACTCATTTTTCTTCAAAACCCAAGATAATATATATTTTTTTTGAAGAAAATAATTTTTAAAATATGCAAGTGTATTGGTCGTATGCAAGAAAACAGCATATATTTTTATAAAAACATTTTTTTTGCAAATTATGTATTTTTATATATTTTTATTATTTTTTTATTTATGGGTGGGCTGGGCTGCCACCCCACTCGCTAGGCTGGGCTGCCAGCCCGCCCATTGTGGCTGGGCTCGCGGCCCAGCCTATCTGGAGTTGGGCTCGTGGCCCAAACAATCTGACGTTGGGCCTCGACCCGTTTATTCTAAGGATGGGTTTCGGCCCATTTTATTCTTGGACTGGGTTTTCAGTCCAGATGGGCCAGACTCATTAGGCCTCTTCTCGGGCTTGGACTGATTTTTCAGTACAGCCCATTTCTCTTTGTCTTGTGAGCCCGGCCCACTTCACTTGGCCTGCATGAACAGTGGGACGCGAATTGTGTCCCGCTGCATGCAGGCAAAGTGGAGACGACGCAGGAACAATATTTTTTGCAGTATGACGAAAGGAGAAACGGTTAGTACCTTTGCGTAGAGGAGGTCGAGGTGGTTTTTCTGGTCGTTGTGGCGTCGGAAATGGTGGCCTGTGGTGGCCGGAATGGGCGTCGGAACGGCGACTGGTCACGTTGCCAGGTTGCTGCTGCTTCGGCTATCTTCGTCTCTTCCTTCGTCTGAGATGGTGGAGGATTTGTTGGGGTTGAGGGGTGGCTTATGGTGATGAGAAGGAGCAAGAATGGTTGTCGACAGTGGTGGTGGTTGCCTGCCGAGAGTGAGAAAGAAAAACAAGGGTCTGGGTTTCAATGAGAGAAAACGAGACCGAGAGAGAGAGGGAGAAAGCTGCACCGAGATGAAGGTGCTGCTCTTTCTTTTTTTTTCGTTTTTTTTCTATCCTTTTTCTCTCCTTTCTGCGTGAATTTCTTTCTTTTCTTCTCCTCTCCTCTTCCTTCTCTCTCCTTTTTTTTTCTGTGCGAGCTGCTATTTATAGCAGAGAAGACTCGCACTGTTAAGGTAAATCAATCAGAGAATCAAGGAGAAATGGAGGAGAATCGGGCAGAGAGGGAGGAGAATCGGGAAGAAGATTTTGATGGAGATAAATTTGGGAAGAAAATCACGATTGATTAGGGAAAAATAAAATAAAATTTTGATCTGCTTTGCTGTGATGGAGATGAATCGGGAAGAAAATCAACATTGATGGGAAGAAAATTTGAGTTGCCTTGCTGTGAAAAATCAATGCAAGGCAAACGGAACAGTGCATGCTTAATTTTTAAAAAATGCAAATTTCGAATTTTTTTAGGAAGGAAAGAAAAATATGATTTGGTCCTCTAAAAATTCTTTAATTGCACCCAATTGGATTTAAACTTGACTTTATGCAATTATCCCATCAAAAATTCAATCTCAACCTTAGCTTTGCGCGATCTCCTTATCTGGTTCTTGGCTCCTGATTTTCGCGATTTAACCCTCAATCGACCATTAAACTCTCAAATTGCTCGATTTTGCCCTTGTACCAAGATATGTATTTTTTTCAGAAAAATAAATGAGTCAAAAATTGGGCAGCAACAACACCATCAGCTTCTGTAAGCACAGAAGCCAACCAAGAAGAAATTTTGGGAAGGGGCCATCGTCAGCGGCAAACCTCAGTCCAGTTTCGTGACTATATTTCTCACACTATCCAGAAAATGAGTCCATCTCTCCCTTCACCACCCGCACCACAGCATTCCTCAGGTACACCCTACCCACTTTCGAACTATGTAAATTGTGATAAATTTTCAGTGCCACATAGGCATTTTCTCGCAGCATTAACGCCTACATAGGAACCTACATCCTACTCTGAAGCAATGAAACACAAAGGTTGGCAAGAGGCTATGCAGCAAGAAATTACGGCGCTTGAAAATAATAACACGTGGGTCGTTCAAAATTTACCAGATGGAAAAAGGGCACTAGGATGCAAATGGGTATACAAAATCAAATATAACTCTGATGGTATTGTTGAGCGACTAAAAGCTCATCTGGTTGTCCTTGGAAATCATCAAACTGAAGGCCTTGACTATACAGAAACCTTTGCTCCCGTCGCCAAAATGGTAATTGTGCGGGTATTTCTTGCCCTGGCTGCTGCAATGAATTGGTCGGTTCATCAAATGGACGTCCACAACGCATTCCTACATGGTGATCTCTTTGAGGAAGTCTACATGAAATTTTTGCCCGAATTTCGGGTAGGGACATCCGGGAAAGTATGCAAGCTTCGGAAGTCATTGTATGGGTTAAAACAGGCACCCAGATGTTGGTTCGCTAAACTTTCATCAGCTTTGAAAAAATATGGTTTTAAGCAATCTTAATCAGATTACTCCTTGTTTACCCTACGGCGAGGAGCGAATCAACTTAGTGTTCTGATTTATGTTGATGATCTCATTATTACCGGCAGCCACTCCGTCGACATAAAAACATTCAAAGACTATCTCAGCGCATGCTTTCACATGAAAGATCTTGGTCCTCTGAAATATTTCTTGGGTATAGAAGTGGCACGCGGGCCTGAAGGATTTGTGCTTTGTCAACGTAAATATGCACTTGATATTATTTCTGAGGTCGGGTTACTAGGAGCTCGCCCCTCTAGAGTTCCAATGGAACCTAAGCACCGACTCGCCTTATCTACGAGTGCAAAACTCAAGGACCCAGACTAGTATCGTCGCCTAGTGGGGCGGTTGATTTATTTGTGTTTTACTCGACCCGAATTATCCTACAGTGTTCATGTCTTATCTCAATTTATGCAGTGTCCACGAGATGAACACATGGAAGCCGCTTTACGAGTAGTCCGCTATCTTAAAAGTAATCCGGGTCAAGGAATACATCTTCATCGGCAAAATGATCTACAACTACATGGCTGGTGTGATGCCGATTGGGCTGGGTGTCCTATGACTCGACGTTCTCTTACTGGATGGATTATTTTTTTAGGCGATTCTCCGGTGTCTTGGAAAACAAAGAAACAACATATTGTTTCTCGCTCCTCTGCAGAAGCGGAATATCCATCTATGGCTATGACTACATGTGAGTTGACATGGCTCAAAGCTCTATTATCCAGTCTCGGAGTGTCTCATACCAGTCCGATGTCTCTCCATTGTGATAGTCAGGCAGCACTTCATATTTCTCAAAATCCTGTATTCCACGAGCGCACTAAACATATTGAGGTCGACTGCCATTTTATTCGTGATGCCATTATCGCAGGTGACCTTACTACTATGTTTGTCTCCTCGACTATGCAGCTTGCTGACATCTTTACCAAAGCTTTGGGAAAACAACAATATGAGTTTCTATTGCGCAAGTTGGGCATTCGAGATCTTCATGCTCCAACTTGAGGGGGGTATTAGATTGTAAAATAGGAAATCTGCATAAAATAGGATAATTGATGTTCCTATATTCTTACGGCAAATAGAAAGCAAGTAGGAACCAAAAAGGGCACTGTCATGCACTTCCATATATAACTCATAGACTCACAATACAGGGGGAAAAAACAAGATTGTAACTCAGCTCTTGCAAATTGCAAGATTATATCAAATACAAGATTGTATTAAAATCCCCCTTGGTCAAACCACCACAAATCATGCCACACGTACTCACCTTGCCACTAATACTTTAGAGGACATAGTGCTAATCTATTTTTGATAGTTGGAGCATGTCATACACGTCACTTGAATGATGCAAATGATATTCATTTACTGGTGTGATTTTTTATAGGCGTGGTCACATTTTTTATTGATACTTTATATTTGTTAAAAAAAATGGTTCGCCCTTATTTTCATATTAATTAAAAACAAAAATATATCTAAAACGTTATTCTATTTTCCCTCTATTAATATCACATGAAAAGGTATTATACCTCTAATGATCAATCCATTTTTTTATGCAGAAAAGGCAAAACCAGCATTACACTATAGTTCATGCATGCTTTTAATTAAATAAATCATGAATTATTCATATAGCAAAAAAAATTATGAAATTTAATTTCTAATGAATCAAAGTTAACTAGTTAAACTTGTGACCCATGTGACAGATTCAATTGCGTTAAACAATTTTTTTCAATAATTGTTTTTATCTAAAATAGACACTTATAAAATTAAGAATTAACTAAATATTGATGAAATTAGATAAAATACCAAATCAAAACAAAATTATATTGATCAAATAATAATTAACAGAATATTAAACTATCAAATGTGAAAAATATAAAGATAAATAAATTGAATGATAAAATTAAAAAAATAAACAAAATATTATGTTGTTATTAATGTGTTTTCTAGTAGAAAAAATAAACTAATGAAAATAAAGAAATTGGATATTATTATTGTTTTTTTTCCAGAAAATGTTGATTCATTAAAAAGAAAAAAAAAACTTTATTGGTTAAAATAGATATTTTAGATTGAAAACGTTAACGAAATTAAAATTAGATATGGCATTGTTGAAAACCCGTGTATAGATTAGGGACTTAATTGCGAATAGATGTATAAGTTGGGACTAATAGTACATTAGCCTACCAAAAAGAATAGACATTAAATAGGAAACTTTAGCCAGTCCCGATTCCCCGGGTGTTTATATTTATTTGAACTTCAAAAAAAGAAAAATGAAGCTATTCTTAATTATATAGCCTATATACAAAGAACTTATCTTGACTTAATATGGATAATGTTTCTTGCATTACAGGTTACTAAGAGAGAGGCCAGGAACGGTTGGAAGAATTGGAAATGGAGATCATCCAAGGATGTATTCATGAATGGTGCTTATTTTTTACAATCCGGATATGGAAGTTGTGCACCACTTTATTCTAAAGATCAGGCATTTACTGTTGCACCTGGATCTTTGGTTCTTGCTTTGACATCTAGTGCAGGTCCTCTAGACTGTGTTCGGGGTCAACCATGTTGATACCTCAATGGCTCAAACACTTTGCCAAAGCTTGCTGGACGTTCCTCTGTAACTCTATTTGCCATAGCTTCTTGGGAAGCACGTATCAGAAATTTAGCACTCATCTGATTTGACTGCTATAAACAAGGACTTTAAACCAGTCCAATCAGGATAGTTTAGGGTGTCAATGTAAAGCAGGTGAAATCCACCGAAAATTGTTACTCCAGTGAAAGCAAATTTGCGATCATTATAATATTTAAGGTGTGTTTCGTATTAAGTTTGCTGTTGTGGTTGAGGTTGAAAAAAAACAATTTCATAAAAAGTGTTTTTACTGTGGTTCAAAATAAGCAGTGAAGTGTTTGGTTAAAACTGTGGTTAAGTTTAAGGTTGATAAAAAGCAGTTTTGAGGGTGTTTGGGTATCATGCTTTTAGTATTGCTGTCAACTTGTGAAATTACCTTAAAGAACACGCGCGCGCCCATATATATATATATATATATATATATATATATATATATATATATATAAAAAATATAATTAATAATTCAAGTAAATTAGAAACTTGTTTTAATTCTCTCATCAAACTAATTGTAATTTCATCACGAACTAAATCTATATGTGAAGGCCTTAGCGATCCCGGAATAACATATAGTAAAATATCATCTGAAACAAAATTAGGATTGCAAAACAAAAATTATACTGTGATCTTCTTCTAGTATATTTATTTATTGTAATTATTTTTTAGATTATTTTAATATTAAATATATATATATATATATATATATATATATATATACACACCCAGACCCATATATATATATATAGGCCTGTTTGGCTAAGCGGTTGAACCGCCGTTTGGCCAAATTTTGAAAAAAAAATTCATTTTAAATGAAATTTTTTGGGTGTTTTTAGATCATTTTGATGTGCTGATGTCAAAAATGATCTTTAAAAAATAAAAAAATATCATTTTGATGTATTTCTAAACGAAAAACACTTTCAAAAACAACTGCAATCACACTCTCAAACACCCCCTTGAATTTGCTTTACATAAAACGGTGGTTGGAACGTTTTTATTGATGGGCCATAGGATTGTGCGTTACCAAATGGCAAGCTACTAGCTTTTTTTGGAACGTTGTTAACACCATACCAAACGGGCACTTAGCTGGCCTGTGTTCATCTCTTAAAAGTAGATTAGTTTTTACAAAAAATAGTAGTATTTGGAGTTAACTCGCCTGGTTTTCATCTAGATTTTGATCGGATTAACTATATTTAACCGATGAACTCTCAATTCAATTCAAGAAGGATCGACCTCCGTTCATGTTACTACAAACAGCGATCAGTTTACTATGCCAATTAAGCTCACGAGTGCACTACCTAGCTCTGACAAACAGGGGGGAGGAAAAAGGAAAGTTGACAGACAATGCAACAGCACTCTGGCAGCACTAATTTAGAAACCCGAAAGCAAAAACTATCATATAGTACTTTATAAACAGTGGAGGATAAAATTTAAAACAAAGAAAACAGATCCATTAAGCTGCTTATTAAAGTGCGAAAGGCAGCTCAAAAAATAGGGAAAGTGGAAAAGAGAAAGTAATTGGTATTCACTTTCGTTGATTTGTTCTTAAAAGAGCCTATTCTCATTGCTATGAACCCCACATGTTACCGGTGCTGAGGCTCTCACTTTCTTCCAACACCATAGACCAGCTCCAATTCCTATCGCCCCAGCAGCTGAAACTCCAGTTACAGTCCCTGCAAACCACAATAAGAAACATCAGATTCAGTAAGCCTGATCATCTTTCAACATGATGTCTTGAACATGCCAAGAAAATTTTGAAAACATGAATGAGATTTGAATGCTGCACCTGCAATTATTCCTGCCTTGCTATGGCGACTGCTGCTGTGATCTGTAAAACAGAACCAAAATAACTTTTGATTTCTGACATTTGGTTTTGAAATAGTGGGATGAAGAGGCTTGGATACTAAACATACCATTGCAATATGTTGTCACATTTGATCTCTGATTGCATAGACATAAGAAATTCTGTGATTGTGTGTCAAATCCACAGCTTCCACCTCCTTTCTTCATGTCTTGACATTGAAGGCAATCTGTAGTCACTGGAATTTCAAAATCAACTCGAATACCATACTCAGGTACAAGATCATCAGGAGCATTTCCACCATTAATTCTCCAATAAACACTAGTGTAACTAGCACAATACTTCAGCATCAGCCTCAAAGATTCGGTCGCTTTCGGGAAGTAGGAGCAGCAGGAACGTCCTCCTAACGCAGCACCACATCCTGGCAAGTGCCTGCAAAGGTAGCTAGCACTGTCGCATGTCGAGTCGCACCGGTCAGGAAACCTCTCGCAGAAGATTGGTTTCGGCTTAACGATCACTCTCTCTTCACTACAGTTGAAGAAGAGGAGGTCATTTTGAGAGGAGAGTGTTAAACGAGTGTTTGTATCAAGGCTAAATGGCCTGGTTGCACGAAAGTGGTGGCCATCTTGACACTTCCACATGAACGGATCCGTGACTATCATGTGAGGATCTGAGTAGCTTATGCTACGAACTTGGTATCTCCCGGAAGGCGTTCGAAGCTGGAGAACGCCGGCATCGGAGCATACAAGTACGTGCCTGTAATACGGGCTGCCACAGCCATCATCAAGGCCGAAAGGGTAGTTTATTGGAATCGTCCCACATGAGGTTCTACAATGGCTTGCAGCTTGAGCTTTTGCGAGGAAAAAATATGGGGAAATGAATGTGATGAATAGGAGACAAAAAGAATCATAAAAACAAGACCTTGAAGAAGGATTACAGGCCATTAAAATATGTGATGGAAGCTTTGGATTTCTAGTTTATATGGTCGAGGATAGCAATGAAATGAGTGAAGGGGAGGAAGGCTTCATGAGAGTTGTCACTGAGAATAAGTGTTGTTTCTTTTTCTTTTATGTTTGCTTGCTACTTTGTTTTCACTTGTTCTTTGCTTTCTGGTTTTAGAAGAGAATCTTGGGACAGGGAATGATTGAAGAGTATGTGTCCTAAGAAAGCAAAAATAAAACACTGAAGAGCTAAAGATTAAGTGCTTCTGCTCCACTTTCTTTGGGCTTTGGGCCTGATTAAAACCCTTGAGGCTTTGGGCTTTGCAGTATATTAGATGGGCTTCAATTACAAGATTAGATTTGTGATCTTGAGTTGATTAGAATTATATATGTATATATTTCTTCCTAAGTTTGTTTTTTATTAAGCCATTGTTTTCATATTTAATATTATTTTTTATTCTTATTAGTTTTCCAATCTGGGTCTCAAATAAAAATTATTATTTGAAAAGTAAAAGCATTGACAAAATAAACAGAACACCGGAGTTTGGAAAAGGCCACCGCGAAGAAAAGTATATATAGTAGTGGCTGCAAGTCTGCCACAAAATAAATGCAAAAACACTAGAACAGCTTGATTTTCCAGCTTCGAGAAGAAAATTAATTTAAAATCTTAAAAGGATAAGATTTAGCTCTGGCTCTTCTTGTGTGGTCATTTTTTTCGTTTTTATTATTATTATTATGGTTAGCTTTAATGATTAAATGAATAACATGTTTTGAGTTCGTGTTAAGATATAATTCTTTGTAAGAATTTAGGATAAACAGAGTTTTACTCGCTCATTTGATTTGGTGTATTTTAGAGACGGGTTTTCTCACATCTATAAAAAATTGAGTTAATTTTATGTGTGAATACATTTTGAGTTTTTATTGTATCTTTCTAAGAGAATTTCATAATCCTGCACGTGATTAATTTTGATAAATTAATTTTAGAAATTCATATAAATCATAAATTAGATACTTAACATTTAGTCAAAAATAGAACTGAATCAATTAAGAATATAAGGACACGGTGAAGAAATATCTCGTTATATAATAATAGATTATTAACTCATTAACCCTTTCATCATCATCATTATGTTTATAATTATCAATCCTGTTTTTTCTTCTTTTTTTTTCTTGCTCTTTCTTTATGTTAGATTCATGGTGTTCACATGGCCATTGCCTACCCAATTTGCTTTAACAGCTAAGGCTGCTGCCATAAAATACAGGCCAACTTAAGACTTAAACTGTCCGTTTGAAAGTATAATTTTTTAAATAATATTTATTTTTTAAAAAAAAAAAGTTATTTTTAAGATTATCTAATCTATAAATATTAATTTTTTTAATATAAAATAAATAATTAAAAAACTCTTTTTAAACAGTAATAAACGTGATTTGAGCAGCCAGCATGCCATCTGCTGTCTAATCAATTAAGGCAGCTGGTCGAAAGGGGCTTCAGTCACATAAACTAAGATAAAAGAGTGACCAGACGCTCATTAAGATGGTCAAAGGACTCATAAATAGGGTATGGTTGCCACGTTATTCACAATTGAACCATCTCCATGTTCTTCAATTATTCTTAAAATAAAAATTAAAGAGTTGTGAGCTTCAGCTAGAATATATCCTCGCTTGCTTCAAAAAGTACACAATTCCTACAGAGTCCATGGCCTAATATGTATGAAACGACGACGTTGAAAAATTCTGGATAGAAATTACGGGAAATAAAAAAAAAAGAAAAAAAAAGGTATATAATTAAGACTATCGAAGGAGCACATCGCTGTTGTGAACACGAATACACGAAGGGTGCGTGGCTCGACACGAAAGGTGCACGGGTGCATCGCTGGGAGTGGTTGCTTGGTTTGGAAAATATGATCTCATTCATTGAAAAAAAGGCCTTTACATGGGGGTTAAAAATCAAAGAGCTTGACCAAAAAAAGTCCTGAATTTCGGACCGAATCCCACGAAATAGTCTGAAAGGTATCATTATATTCTTAGAATCTGCTACCTAGCTTGGAGATGAAGAGGAGGAACTTTCTTGTTTCAAAGTCCACCGAAACTGCCCATGGAAAAGTAGTCTTCATTTTATGGGAATTCTTCAATTTCGACTCTCCGAAATTTACCCTTTATTGTCGTGCGTCCAAGTTACAACTTTTGGGTTAGAGTAGATTGCCGACACCTAAGATAGGCATGGCTCGACCTTAATTTTTTGTTTTTGTTTTTGTTTTTGTTTTTGTTTTCCCCCCTTGTTGAGTGAAAGGATTTTCAGCTTATCAAAGAAGTACTTGGCCCCGTGTAGAGTTTTTGTCTATTCCCTTTAATTTACGGGAGTGTTTTGGATTATCATTGGAAAGTGATTTTGAAAAAAATTAATTTTTTTTATTTTTTATTTTAAATTATTTATTTTTGATGTTTTTAGATCATTTTGAAGTACTGATATCAAAAATAATTTTTTTAAAATAAAAAAATATTATTTTAATATATTTCTGAACAAAAAACACTTTCAAAAATAATTTCAATCACACTTCAAAACAGACACCACTTCGGTAATTGTAGTGATTGCAATGCAAGGTTTTAGAGCGATGGAGTTTTTGAGGAACACAATGGTTGAC
Source organism: Salix caprea (assembly GCA_964035475.1). Taxonomy (NCBI): domain Eukaryota; kingdom Viridiplantae; phylum Streptophyta; class Magnoliopsida; order Malpighiales; family Salicaceae; genus Salix; species Salix caprea. Next base: position 17,092,027 of record OZ037749.1, read on the forward strand.
GTGAATTTGCGATGAAATTATATCCGAATTTGATGCCTTGTGTCCTCCCTGCTGCTGGTATATAGTGGAAGGAGTATGCATTTTGATTCGAATTTTGATTTTAAATATAAATACATTAAATATCACATCAATGACACATCCCTTGTCATTGATAAATTTATAAGCCTGATAGTCAATAACAGGTTTACAAATATTAAAATGATTTTCATTTTTTTTTATTAACGTGTGTGTCTGGGTCAGCTTGCGTGTCTCTCGATTAATCTCACGATCCTGAAATTAATAATCATATAAACCTCCAATAATCATTATATTAGCAATCACATGTCTCGAACTTGTGAGCATAAAAAGAACAAATTTCTTAGTCTCAGGCTTTATTACCGGCTACCTACTAGATAATTAATAGTAAAACTATCTTCATATTACGTACTGTAGAAATGTCAGAAACTAAGATATATAATTAATAATTATACATATATTACTATTTTTACGCTCTATTTGGATAAGAATTTGATAATTAAGCATTTTATTTGACAAAGAATTTGAGTAGGATGGTCTAACAAGTAACAATTGATCAAATTTCATAAACATGGATTGTTTATACTGAAACGTTAGACCTCTGCGGACTAATAAAATAGCTTGTATTTTATTAGTACAAAATAAATGTGATTTTAAAATAAAATAGCTTCTAAAATTATATTATAGACTATACCCTCAGATATTAAATATACAAAGTACAAAATAAATGTGATTTTAAAATTTGAACTTTAGAGTGGTTAGGTTTTAACCCGGTAAAATTAAAACTCTTTATAAAGAGAGATTTGTCTTAAACTTCAGATAAGACCAATAACTAGAAACCCAACTTAGATGAATAATCAAATAACAACACAACTTGCTAAAGATAAGGTGCACTGAAAGTGATGTGTTTTTTTCTTACACAATAGATCTTCTTATACAGACTCTCGCAGACCATAAACTTCATAATGACTATAATATTAGATGGTGATTCTCTCGTATCATAATTATACGATACACAAAAAATATCCCATCCCTTTCCAAACTCAGGAGGCAACTTCATTATTCAATGTTGTACACATCACAAAAATCTAATGCACAAACTAATTAATTTTTTTCTTATACTTAGTTCTTGTTACAATCATTGCTTTTAATCACTGTTACAAAAAGAAGGTTTATAGGCAACTAATTATTCCGTTTTAGATGAAAGTAAAATTTGTTATTGATAAAAATCAATAACTCAATTAGTTGTAAAAAAAATTAAGATATAAATAATAGATGTTAATTTCTCAGCAAATGATTATCCTTTGAAATGATTTTGAGAGTGTTTTTTTCTTGCAGCAATTATTTATTTTTGCCTAATTACAAGAATCACATCCTTTTCTACAATTTCACATCAAAAGAGAAGAAAACGTTGTCCAATTTCAATGATAAAGTCAAATTAAGATAATGAAATTTGTTGCCATCTTAGATATGCACACTAGCTACATATAGTTTCTAACAATTTGTCCTTTCTGTTCTTACTAGACGATGATGCTCCCTCAAGAAATATAATTATGATATTTTTTAGTGACATTACAAAACTTTAAACCCTTCAAATTAATTGATCTTAATCGTGTTCTGGTAGCTAGTTTATCGTACCATTATTTTATTCCTCAAGAAAGAATCACCCTGATGTGATGACAACTTTTCTCTCTTAATTAGTGCCAACTAGCTAGCTAGATCGCAAGCAACTTATCATTTAAAAACAAAATATATATATATATATATACTACTCAGCACGAATCAATCTCAACACTTGACAACCATGCATGAAACATCAGAATAGTTAGGTATCAAAATTCTTGGGTCATTTTTTTTTTTTATTATTTCTTGGTGTGTTAGAAGATTGTGGAAAAGACAAGCAGAAGATGGCCAAAATGAGGATCAAAATTGGTGTTTTTTTGACCCAAGAAGAGTGAAGGGAGGAAGCACCTGCAATTTGGCAGTGTTAATCGTCAAAATACGTGCGTCATCCATGTTGTCGGTCTTAAAGGGGTTTGAAATTAAGAGAAATCTGCTTGAACAACGTAAACAAACGAAAGAAAATTAAAAAGCATAACAAAACATAGACATTGGAAAAGGTAAAAAGGTTGTCGATCCGAATAAATAAGTTTCGAGGTTCTTTGTCGGCAGGAATACAAGATGCCTTTGGTTCTTAATTGTTTGAGAAATAAATAGGAATATAATTTCTCCCGTTCCTTGTTATATAAAAAAGCAGAGTCAAAACATAAAAAAATAAAATTATATCTATTTATTTTTTAAAAAATATTTCCTTGATGATGATAGTGGTGATAGGGTTTAATAATAATTATGATTATTATTATTTCAAAATAGTATTAAAATATTATTTGTATTCTTTCATTTCTATTCCACATCGATTCTCATTCCCAGACTTTCATTTTTAATTATCAAACTTAACATCTAAATTTTTTGATAAATAATGATTGAGGAGAAATACAGGGCTAATGCATGTGCTCATTGCTTGTTGTTCAAGTGGGCTTGATAACTAATTTTTCTTTGCTTTCGTCCATTCTCCTGTGTGGTGTCTAATCAGGTTTATGGATTTTTCTCATCTTATGATTAATTATTTCATAGTTTATAATTAACCAATTCTATGACCTTGATATAAATTAATTATATAGACAGGTTATTTTCCTAGTTATGAATGGATGAGCATTCCACCACCACTAGACACTTGGCTTTATTCGAGATTGCGTTTTCAAAACTATGTTTTGCATATATAAAACCATGGTTCAATCTCAAATTTCAGCTTTATAGCAATATTTTAAGTGTACGGCGTTTTAAAAAACCATGATTTAGAAAGTGTACTCAACTTGTTGCTTACAAACGCAACAACCATATCGAACGGGAACTAGCTTCATTGAACCAACTCAATTGACATGGAATCGACCCATAAATTAATGTTGGAATAATAAGAGCAACTCCAATGAAATAGCTAAAAAAAATAAAGGGAAAAGACAAAATAATTTAGTTTTTATTTTGTATTTTCTTAGCTCCAAAATAATAAGAGTTATATTGAGCAGCTAAAATGATATCTTTAAGTTGAAAAGTTATTCTTACATGTTTGATAAAAAAACTAAAAAAATATTTAATATATTTCTATGCAAAAAAGTGATTTTAATTGTACTTGTATTAGTTATTTATTATTAATACATAGTTATATCAATATTATATATATTAAAATAGAATTGACTGCTCTAAATGATTTTTTTTTCATTGGAGTGCAAATATAAAAATGTTATATTTATATTATCTAAAAATTCATATTATTAATTTGCCTACTCTAAATTGTTTTTCTCCTTGAAAATGCTATACAAGTGCTGTGATTTGAACAAAAAGAAAGAGATCAATTCCCAGTAGAAAACATAGAAATTGGAGAGAAAAAGAGACCCAAATGTTTGAAATATTGCATTTGTTGGTGGGAAACGTAAACCAGAAATTAATATGGTGAAAAGAACGGCATGTCAAACGAGGTGTGAAAAGTATCTGTGCATAGAATTTGCTTTGTTGCTTGTGGCAGTACGCCAACTTGGTGTCTAGTTTTTTTAATGCCGTTTAGCTCATGGCTCTGCTTAATTATTCTGAGTGTTATTTTCAATAATCCAAGCTGTCAAAACCTAACCACTCGCCAAATTTCTGTATCAGGTTAGGAAGCCACGTGAGGTAGGATCGACATGGTCAACGTGAAATTCAGTCAATTTCTTCTGTTTTGATTTTGTTTCCTCAAGAGTCTTGAAACTCTGTGATTGTTTAATTAGGTGGGGGTGTCGACATTTTTTTATCCCTATTTTTTTATTATCATCATGGATATCAAGATCAATTTGCATGCGCGCACCTCAACTAATCAACGGGCTCTGAAGTTAACGATTGTATAAGTCTTTAATAATTATCGTATTAGTAAACACGGGATTAAAACCTGATACTACCGGGAGAATAAACCTTTTAATTTTAAGATTTTATTACCAGACACCTATTAGATGGTTTGGGGATGGCCATTCTTATCTCTATCCGTGTGTGTGTTGCTGGTCGATAATATTATACGAGAATAGTTATAACCACTCTTGTATTATTGTGAAAGGACTAGTTTGAAAGCTGCATTAAGATGATGTTGAAGTGATATACCAACCAGTTACTTGTCACACATGATAATCTTGTTTTATATCACTACGTGGGATGCCAGAGGCACTGCAAAATTTTATTTATTTTTACGTGTGTTTGATATTCTAGTATAAGATGTTTTTCAAATATAATTTTTACTTTGAAATATATATAGAAATAATTCTTTTTAGATTTATAATTTATTTTTGATATAAGCTCATCAAAATAATTTTTAAAAAAATGAATTTGATTGTTTTCAAGACAAATACACTTTTAAAAAGTGTAATAACCCAATTTTGGATCCCAAAAAATCGTTTTACAAAAATACATATTTGAAAGATCCAAAACAAATAAAAAAATACTTTTGGAACACGAGGAGATAAACCTCCTAGCTGTAAAGGATCAAAATACTAGAAGAATGGTCGGATCATGAGATTTTGACTTAGATTGGATGAGGAAAAGAAGAAAATTGAGGCTGAAATTCATGCTTGATCAAAATTGGAAAAAAAAAATATATTTTTTAAATGTGTATATTTAGTGCTGTTTTTGGTTTGAGGTCATTTCTAGGTTTTTTTTTGGATTTCTATGTTTTTATAGGCAATGTTCTAACTACATGATTTGTACTAGTTTTGGTTTATTTATTTGCACTGACCACTTCGCCTAACATCCTTAGCAAGTAATTTAGATTTCTTTTGCCTCCATAACATGTCTTTCATGATTTTAATCTTAGAGTTTTGGCTTTGAATCAAAACCTTCCTTGACCCAATCATGATGATTTAGTGATAATCCAAGTGAATAAATGTTAGATTATTGATCCTTGAATGGTGTATAATCTCTCTGTGCCCTTCTCTTTGGTTAAACAACAACACATATATAGAACACAAACACATCGAGATAATGATGGTATAATTAAATTAATAATTAATTAATTATATAACAATAAAAAAAAATCAAAATCGTACAGCTTCCCCAACATGAGGGCATAATAAATCTAACCTCAAACACCTTCTTTAAGATATTCCCATTTTTGTTGTCTTTAATGAAAATGTTTTCCTTTGTAACAAGTAGCAAAAAACTGCATCCATATATAGAAAGATATAGCGAGGTTTGTAATATTAATCGGAGATTAATTTTATTTTTATTTTTTTCAAAAATATTTTTAAAACACAGTCAAAAGTATCCTGTATGCAGTCGCCGGCCTCCGGCGGCCAGTATTCTCCTGCATGCACGGTCGTAGTTAGGACTGTACACCTCCATCGTGGTTCACGTATATTTCATCCACTGGTTAGCTAGGGCACAAGAAATTAAAAATCAAGTTGCCCCGCCAGACAATTCTCTCAATGTCTTTTGACTGGAATCTCTATTCATTTTCGAGCCCCTTTCCTCGATCTCTTCTTTTCTTTGGGCGCCGTAGGTTTGAACAGAAACCACTTTCTTACACATAGAATAATGTTCTCGATCGTTACATGCATGCAATCTGGAGAAACTTTTCGATTTCTATTCCAAGTCCAATTCACGAGTTTGGTTGCATTGGAGAATTTGGAGGAAAATTATGATTTTTGAGATCCAAATCAATGCAATGGTCAATTGTTGGCCAACGTTTTCCCACTCATGGTAGTAATGTTCGAAGGCGTGAGCTAGAATTTATCTATTTATTCCTCTGAAAAACTGTAGATATTTTGGGTGATTACTAGGATGCACGTGTACCGTGGGAAGCCATCACCTTTTGGTGTTTGGAAGTCCTTTTAGAAAGTGTTTTTGAAGAAAAAATTTATTTTTTATTTTAAATTATTTTGTATTTTTAGATCATTTTGATGTGGTGATATCAAAAATAATTTAAAAATAAAAAATATCATTTTGATGCATTTCTAAACGAAAAATACTTTAAAAAACAACCACAACCATTATCCAAACAATACTTAACCTCATGGGCAAGATTTGAAAAGGTACAATAAATGAGAAGTGAAGAGATAGAACGTCACTAAATGTTGACAATTTGTGTGCAATAGAGAGAGGAGAAAGCTAGGGTTAACTAATTAGTCGAGTAATACGAACAGGCCAAGTAGTATCCACCTAATGTCATGCAAATTTCTTTTCTTTTCTTTTCTTTTTAATCTTTTTGTGTTGAGATACGTGTTTCTCTCATTCCATCGCCATAGGTTGTCAATGATGAAGTTTTAAAGCCACACACAACCCAAAAATCTAATTTCCACGCTTTAAGAATCATTAATTAAATCCTTAGCTTAACTAAAAACCAAAAGGAAATATATAAAATATGTGATATAACTTGTAGCAAAGTTTCAATGCACACGGAAATTCGTGCAATAATTCTTCCATGGTCAAGATTTGAGGCTAGTAGAAACGAGATTGAACTCTTGATTGGTCGAGGCACCGGTGAATTATGAAATGCCATGGCAATCAAACAAAAAAAAAGGGATGTCAAAACATGGAGTTAGCTAAGCAAAATGACTCCTCGAGGAAATATGATTAGAAAAGGAAAGGAGCGCAAGTTCTGCTATTGTTTTTTTATCTCCAATGTGACAATGTCAAAACGTTGCTGTATTATATATACATTAATCTTAGAAAAATCAGTTGAATATGTATCTAGCTATACGTATCAACTTGACTTTCTCTATATTATTTATTATATAAATTGATTCAATAATACCTCTAAATTGATGGGTTACTATTCAACTAATAACACTACAATATATATATATATATATATATATATATCACTTGGTGATAAAGATTTTGCGATTTATTTAATGTTTGTTTGGTGGTATGGTTGAAATTGTTTTTTAAAGTGTTTTTCGTTTAGAAATACATAATAATGATGTGTTTTTTTAAATTATTTTTTACATCATCACATGAAAAATGATCTAAAAACACTAGAAAAATTAAATTTAAAATAGAAAATAGAAATTAAATTTATAATTTTTTTCAAAAATATTTTTGAAACGTGGTGACAAATATCCCCTTAAATTATTCATCGAGTACTTACATTTATTTAATTTATCAACTTCTAAAAATCCAACTCCAGAAGAAATACAGGGTAAAATCAATTAAATTGAGATGGGAAAAACAAAATAAGATGAAAAAAATATGTTTTTTATTATGATTTCAAAATATATTTTTATATTTTTCAATATATATATATCTGTTTTTATTTTCTTGATTTCTTATATTTCATCACTAAATCGTGACCAAAGGTTACACGTGTGCAGTCCTCAAGGGTTTATTAGCACAAGGCAACGAGAGATGTATAAAAAAAGCATTTAACTCGGTCCCACCCGTAAACAGTCAACTTGGTTACCGGGGAGCAGATCTGAAACGTGTGTGTCCCGTGTAATAAAGGAACCCATGACCCATCCATAGACTAAGCAACTGCCCCGTCCGGTCTCCAGTCATAACCTAGCCTTGCCGTCAATTTCGTTGACGTGCTCTCTCTTACTTAATAAATAATAAATAAATATGAAAATAATATAGAACTGGTTTATTGAATTTCATCACGTGGAACGCGCCGCACAATAAGGGACGGTGGGATTGACAAATAATTTTATTTTTTCCCTTAGGGTTTTTCTTCGTTGATTTGATTTTATGAAAGAGTCAAAACTCTTTCTTGACGAAATGTAGACGAAACCCCCCACGCCCCACGCCCCACCACCACAACCCTTTTCTTTTTCTGGCCTTACTTTACAAATCTGGTCAACATTTCATCAATTTTGGTTCTATTCAACCCATATACCCATTTTCATATCCGGACCCTGATTTTTTTTTTTATCCTTGGAAATTCAAGTTGTTGTAGTTGATTATGATATTTGAATTCTTTATTTTATTTTATAGGTAATTACTAGTTATAAGTATGCATTAGATTGCGGTCAATCTATTTTAAACATGACAAAAAATTAAATATTCATGTATAAGAAACTATTTAATATTTTTTATTAAATCAACCGAGCTCATCAACCTTGAAGCCTTCTTATCTAACTTTCTACCTAACTTAGGTTTAAAATTAAATTGTATGAAGTTTTTTCAATGTAATTCAGTTGATTTTGCTAATCCAGAGGTATTTTGGTTGAGTACTAAAAGAAATCAATGGATGAAATTGAAAAAATAAATATGATGATACTAATATAAAAAAAAAACTTCTCAACCCATCTTCATGCCAAGTCTAGTTCTAGCATTAAATTGTACAAAAAGTTGTCTAACATGACCCGTATGACTTCATTAGTTCAAAAACAACCTAGCTACTTGGTGAATAGAATAATGAAAAAAAAAAAAAAAAAAACCCACCGCAATCTAACTCCTTGCTTAGGTCGGGTTTAATATTAAATCATGTCAAAGTTGCTCCAATATGATCCAGACAATTTAACTGATCCCAAAACAGCCCAAATGACCATTAAAAAAAGTATAAGAATGAAACTAAAAAAAAAGACTATATTGAAATAAAAGAAATGGGAAGATGAAAACATAAATGAAAAAGAAGAAGAGGATGAAATAAGGCTAAATTAAAAAGGAAAAAAAGAACTTCACTATTCATATGGCTAACAAAACTCTATTAAGATTGTTAATTGTTTTAGTATGGAAATAAATTATGAATGCTTAGAAGTTACTAGTTAGCATAAGAGGTGAGGTTAATGAAGGATGTGTAGAAGTGGTTTGGTTTGGTTTCTTAAGAAGTGAGTTTGCTCTTCATGTTTTTTCTATTTTGAATTTTAGAGTGTGTTTGTTTATGTGGTGTGGCTATGTTTTTTTTTTTAAATGATTTTTTATAGTTTTAATTTGTCGATATTAAAAATAAATTTTAAGAATTTTTTTTTTATTTTAATGTATTTTTAAGTAAAAAAAAATACATTAAAAAGGATAAAACATACTGTGAATTATAAAGTCCAATCTCTTCTACATCATGATTTGAAAAATGTTATAATAAATATGGCATAACGTGTGAAAAAGGCCTCATTAACTAATTAAAAAAGAAAAATTGGTAAATTTTGCCCACAAAAAGCTCTATTTCCAATGCCATCGGTATATTATTATCAAAAGCCATGGTAATGGACTATCCACTTATTCTATATGGATATCCATCGACAACCCATTTTCTGCAGGGTCTCTAAAGTCAAAATTTCTTGTATCAGCAGCAGTAGAAGACTGGACCAATCTTGCCAGCTTGGAATGTCCTGACGCACCACCTGACGCAATATCCCTCCAATTTCTTCTAAATATATCCATTTTCAATCCGAAAAAATAAAAAAAATAATCTCTTTTGGTCCACCCTCCAACCCTTTTTATAGCCGAGCTCATTGCAGCGGCTAAAGACTTCAAAAACTTTGCACACATAACACGTACACAAGAACTCTCTTCTTTCCTTGTATTTCTTCTTGTTTTCTTTCATTCATTTATGGACAAAGGATGGGGTCTTACCCTTGCTTCTGATCCTGTTTCTGTCTTCTCCAGCAGCACCAACAACAGCCCAGTTGGCTCTTTTTTGAAGATCAAAAGAGATTTCATTACTGATCATAACATGGCTGATTCTAGGAGCAAGAACATGTTTCAGTTTCCAGGTTGTCTTTCTGCTGGCCAGGATGAGCAGCCACCTTCTACTGCTCAAGAAGTAGATTTCTTTAAAGAAAAGATAATTAATGATGATTCGAAAACCACAAGTGTTACTGTCAAGAAGGAGAATCCCATCGCTGAAGCTGCTACCAGAACTTCTCTTGGTGTAAATGTAAGAAAATGAATCTGTTTTCTTCTTCTTTGAATCAGCATGGCTTATATAGTTTTTCTATAAATGGAGATGCTGATTTTTTTTTTCTCTAAATATAGACTGGGCTGCACCTTCTTACTGCTAACACTAGAAGTGATCAATCAACGGTGGATGACGGAGTTTCATCCGATGTTGATGATAAGAGATCAAAGAACAACGAGGTAATTAATTATATATAGGCTTAATTAAACACAATCCAAATCGATGATCATTTTATTTTTTATCCCATTGAAGGATTTATTTATTTATTTATTTATTATTTTTTACTTGTAGAAGTTGGCACAATTACAAGTGGAGCTGCAAAAAATGAATACAGAAAACCGAAGGTTAAAAGACATGCTTGGTCAAGTAACCAACAATTACAGTGCTTTACAGATGCATTTTGTAGCCCTAATGCAGCAACACCAGCAGCAAAATCATGGAAAAGAAAGCAACACAGAACAAGAGGTAACTGATTATCTCTCGAAATAATTTCCAAGCATTTTAGTGCACCATGTTAACTTAATTGGTCCAAGTAGGTTAAATTGATTTGTTTTTGATGTGTTCAGAATGTTGAAGGAAAGTCGTCGGAGGAGAAGAAACACGACGACGTGGTGGTGCCCAGACAATTCATGGATCTAGGCCCTTCAGCCGAGACCGATGAGCTATCCAATTCATCTTCCGATGAGAGGACTCCTTCCGGAACACCTCAAAACCATGCTGAAGATGCATCCCCGAAAAACAATGCTAAACTTCCACATGATCAAGAAAAATCTACCTTCCGATACGGGAAAAGAATTGGCAGGGAAGAGAGTCCTGAATCAGAATCACAAATATGGAAGGCTCAGAAATTGGATCCTTCTGCTGGTAGGGCGCCGGCTATTGAGCAATCGACCGAAGCGACGATGAGAAAAGCCCGTGTCTCTGTTCGTGCACGATCGGAAGCTCCCATGGTAAGTCACTAGCTAAATATATATTCTTGTTCAAAACATTGATATCATTTTTGTTTTCAACAAATTGGAGTGGAACTAATTTGGTTTGACCTATTCCAGATTACCGATGGCTGCCAATGGCGAAAATATGGTCAAAAGATGGCCAAAGGAAACCCGTGTCCGAGAGCTTATTATCGGTGCACCATGGCAGTTGGCTGTCCAGTTCGAAAACAAGTAAGTTTCAGAACATTTCTCGATCCCCATTTTCAATAATTCTGTCTATAACCCGATCAAGATTTTATCCGAGACCAGTGTAATTTATTTTGGCGATTGATTGATTTCAGGTTCAGCGTTGCGCGGAGGATAGAACAATCTTGATCACAACTTATGAAGGCAATCACAATCATCCTCTACCTCCAGCTGCCATGGCAATGGCCTCAACAACAGCAGCTGCTGCGAGCATGTTACTTTCAGGATCCATGTCAAGTGCAGATGGCATCATGAACCCTAATTTGCTAGCAAGAGCAATACTGCCAGGTGGCTCATCAAATATGGCAACCATTTCAGCTTCAGCTCCATTCCCTACTGTAACACTAGACCTCACCCAAAATCCAAACCCTCTTCAGCTACAAAGACCTCCTCCACAATTCCAGGTCCCTTTTCCAGGCCAGCCTCAGAATTTTGGCCCAGTCACAGCACCGCAATTGCCTCAGGTTTTTGGTCAAGCCTTGTACAACCAATCGAAATTCTCTGGCCTGCAATTGTCTCAGGAAATTGGGACCTCACAACTAGGCCACCATGCTCAGCCCCACTTGTTGCACTCAGGACAACAGCCTTCCCTATCTCATGACACATTGAGCGCTGCCACCGCCGCCATCACCGCCGATCCTAACTTCACTGCAGCGCTCGCAGCTGCCATCAGCTCCATCATTGGTGGTGGTGCTAACAGCAACACCACGGCGACCAACAACAATAACAGCAATGCCACGAACAACACAAGCCACAGGAATTAATTAGACATATCTCTTATCCATTTTTTTGTTTTTTTATGAATAGTTAATTTCTTTCTTGTTTATCAATACTTCCTTTTCTCTTTGAGGGATGAAAATGAGGTTAGATGTTCATAGTTTTGTTTTTTTGTTTTCCCTTGTTTGGGGGTGGAAGAGGTATAAATTAAGTGAACACAAGATTTTCATTCCTTTTGTTATTTTTATTTCATGCCTCGAAAGGTTGTTTCAACTTTCAAATTGCTCAGCTCTAAAGATGATCAATACAAAATAAAAAATCAACATAGATTTTCCAACCCATGAAAGAAAAATGTTTCATCAATTGGGTTGTTTGGTCGCAGCTTCAGTTTTCGAGATAGAAAATACGAGAATAATCATAATAATAATAATAATAGAGAAGATATTTCTGCATGAACTTTCAAATAAAAAAACACCCATATTATATTATATATATCATTTTAAATTTATATTAAAACACGATTATATTAACCCAATAGAGCCTCAATTAGTAATTTCCCTCTTGTTTTCACATCCCAATGACTTAATTGCTAGTATTCAATAACGACTAATGTTTGCAAGAAAAAAACAGAAATGAAATACAAGTCAGGAACCCGAGGAATAAGTTTTGAAGAATATCAAAACATTACGGTGATTTTAGCGGTCAAGAACTACGGCCGGCTAGTCTATGAACAACTGTTTGACACGGAAACTGTCAGGGTGTAAGCTGGAAGGAAGCTCAGCTTGCCTGCAAGAGTGGACTTTGAGGAGACTTCTAGGCAACCACAACACCATGTGGGGGGTGAGCAATGAATGAATCTAAATGTGGATTGTGAAAGCTATCTTCTTAGGTCAAATTTGGACCAAGAAAGAGAGAAATGGGGATTTGGTAAGTTTCGTGGAGAGTGGTGAGGGTAGGGACTTATTTTATTGGACAAACTAGGATACGTTTGTTGACTTTCGGTGCAAATTGGCCCCCCTTTTTTTTAATTGATCCATTGACATCGTGTCATGTTCATCTGGATAATTAATTAATGGAGGAGGTTGTGTTGTTTTTGTATTTTTTTAAAATTATTTTTAAAATTATCTTCGTATTTGAAAAAATAGCATTATCACAGCTCTAAATTCTCCAAAATAAAACTTGTGGGGGCACAACCGTACCTCATCAATCAATACACCGTACATGGAAGGATCTTTTACTCTTCTTAACTTCACCTACCGTTCATGGCACCTGCTCTCATGACTTGCATGGAGTCATTTGTGATTTGCACGGAAATAACTTTTTGGAACTTTTTATATATGAAATAGTGATTTTTGATTCTCTGCTTTCAGGAAGATGAGAAGAAAAAGAAATACTTTCAATTATCGTAACACATGGATTTATTTTTGTTTATCAAATATTTAAACATGATGTCCTTAATTAGAGATCTTACAACAAATAACTTTTGTTCATGCATCTCAAAAAGAAAAAAAAATCATTTAATTATTGTGGTAGATAAGAAAAAAAGGAAATTGTCACGTATGATCAGTTTATACAAACCAAATCAATGAATAATAATAATAATAATAATAATAATAATAATAATAATAGGCTGCCTATAGATAGTTTGGGTACACCTAAATCTAGTTTTTTTTTATTGAATATTGATTTTTCAATAAGAAAACAAATACCATATTGATATTGATGCAGATAAAAGCTGAAAACCATATTACAAATGATAGAAAAAAATATATTAAAAACACAGAAAATGAAATTTAATGAGCGAAAAGAAAATTTTACTTTTAAATGGGCCAAGAAAATTTTATTCTCTATAAATAAATAAAGTGTATGTAGCTGCTTCCACAATAGATTTACAAAACTTACATTTACAAAACTTTTAAATAATCTAGGAATCCATAAGCTTATTGACGATCCATAAGCTTAGAGCATGGGTTTAGTTTCCAATTGGATGGCCCAATTCCTTCACTAAATAACGGGCCCAAATAAAAAGGCCAGCCTTTTGGTTTCGGCCTTTAATGATAGCTGAATTGTAAAGGGCAAAGACAAAAATTTGAAGGTTGATCGTTTCAAGCATCCATTGTTAGTGGTTCGCTCGCTCATGAAAACAACATTTTCCCTTTTTTTTTGCCAATACAATTCTTGCACTCAACAAGCAGTCTTCACTTACTGAAGCTAGCTAGCTACCCGCATCATTGCTTGAGGAAATGGACTTGCTTGCAGGGGACGACGACTTCGCTTCGCAATGTCTGATTTCATTCATTAATGAAGGCCTGGCCAATTCCTTCTTCTTTATTTTATTTATGGGGTATTGTTATATTATATACATGCGCTTGGACTATATGATAAATAAATAAATAAAAACAATACTCTCCTCCTTCCCCACAACCACCTCTCTCTAACACATCGACCATTCCCTTACTATAATTTAATAGGAGACTCGCCACTCTTTCCAAGACATGAAGCAAAGAAAATAATAAAAAGAAGTCTTTAAACGTCTATATTTTAAGATAATCTGAATTCAATGGTTATTTTCTGCTCAATTTTTATATTGCACACCTACCTTTACACACACACACACACACACACACACACATATATATATATATATATAATGGGCACGTGTCAATGGTCGAATCGAATCAAAAGCAAAAATACCTCACACCAAACCTTGAATCCAAAGCTAATGATGCCGAGTTTGAAAATTATAATGAATATCACATACATATGAGATAATATCAAAGGTTTTATAGCTTATTCCAACGTGTTTTTTCACCATTAAAGATCACTTGAAATTCAAAATTAATTCTCGATGCCAAAATCCCAACCCCAATTCAAAAGAACATAAAAAGAAAAATGACACACCATTGTCTCATCACTCCATTGATGCCACAAACTTGTGAAAGGAAGCAACGTGTCGCGTGTGAAGGCAACCAAAGTGCATGCTTAGCTGAGACGTCAACTTTTCTCTGCAAACGCCACCCAGCATAATCCTTCGTCACGATACCCATGCTCTTTCATCCCACGACCTCCCACATCATTATCCTGCCCTTAATCACCGTTCATTTCATGATCAACGGCTTAGATGGGCTGTGAAAAACCATTTGGGAAAGCATGGATCCCTTGTTATATGCTTTATTTTAGCTTCTTTTGAGTCCTTGAATGAGGGCAAAGGCGACACTATCGTGGGTTTGGAACGTGGATCCCCTAGATGGTTTAAGGGCACATATTAACCCCCGTTTTTTCAAATATATATAGAAAAGTCCCTGTACTTTGAGTTTAAGAATGATGCACACCCATTCATCATAAAATTGGTATTAATTAATTAATTATACTATATAATTAGACTTATTATATTATAAACTTTCTTTGTGGACAATCATAAGCAAGCAACAAGAAAACTAAATTAACATAAATAATTCGAATTTATCTAAAACAAATATATGTAGTCTGCAACAGGAGTAGTGCATCAAGCATGCTCAACTAAAGACTCAACACATCCTCTAAAGATTAAATGCCGTTGTTCTAGGATAGAAAGTGTAAGGACTTTAAGTGAGATATACTCATAATACAGGGATTAACATGTAAAACAATTACAAAGACCAAAAAGGATTCTAGAGCTAGACCAATCCAAAATCAATGGTTAAAACTCTATAAAATCTACACATTCAACAGCCAAGATTAAGCCTCACACTTCGCCTAGCTGGGCCCTTGAAGGTCTAAAAAGTTGACAGGTTTCTTCTCTCCTTATTCTATATAATCTGCTCTCTGCTCCTGTTCTGTTGCTGTGACACACACTCTCTCCTTTTCTTTTCTGCTTTTCAGAGTCGGTGAGCAGCTTTATTTTTTTCTTGATAACCCGTTTTTATTAATGTGTTTTTGTTACTATCGTTATTGGTAAAAAGTTAGTCTCTTTTTGTGTGATTTTTTCAAATCTCTTACTTTTTTGTTTTTTTTTAACAAGTTTTAGTTTTTTGGTGGGTTTGATTAATGCTGTTTAGATTATGCTGTTAAATCAGAGTTTAGTTGCGTCAATTTGTTCCTTCTTTTGTGTACTGAGGTGGGTTTCGGTAAAGTTTCTTTCTTTGTTTTGGAATGAAGAGCTAGGTGCTGATTATTTTTGCTTTGGTGTAGTTGAGGACTTTAATGGACATAAATGGTTTGGAAATTTTGATCTTTTACTATATTAGTTTTGTAGAAGTGTAAAGACTGAATAAAGAAATGAGCTTTACTTGAGCCAAGATCATGCAGTGGGGAACCGCTTGTTTCTGAGTTTAATTTCATGACTTTATGTTAGACTTTTGATGTATGATTTTTGAATTTGGTATTAGCTTTTTTTCTTGTTTTTGCATGCTAATCACTTTGGATTAACGTGATTGTTTTTATTGGTTATTGTGTTTTCTGATTTTTTTTAACGTGAATTTATAGGTGTAAAAATGGGAGTGATCTTGAAAGCGATTGGGGGGTTTGTGTTTCTTTCATTTTTGTTGTTTGTTGTGGCATCATCCGAGTCAAATGATGGTTTGCTTAGAATTGGATTAAAAAAGGTGAAATTTGACAAGAACAACCGGATTGCTGCACGGCTTGATTCCCAAGAGGCTTTGAGAGCTTCTATTAGGAAGTATAATCTCCGTGGTAATCTTGGAGAATCTGAGGATACCGATATTGTTGGTTTAAAGAACTATTTGGATGCTCAGTACTATGGTGAGATTGGTGTTGGGACTCCTCCTCAGAAATTCATAGTGATTTTTGACACCGGTAGCTCCAATTTGTGGGTGCCATCATCTAAGTGCTATCTGTCGGTGAGTTAATGCATGTTTTTTTTTTTTTTTATGTTGATTGCATATCAAATGAAGGTTTTTGGATGTGTAAGGATATTAGGAATTGATTGCCGAAAATAGATTAATGGTTGTACTTTGCTATGCAGGTTGCATGTTTCTTTCATTCCAAGTACAACTCTGGAAAGTCGAGTACCTACAAGAAGAATGGTTTGGTTCCTTGCTAACAGAGAATTTATTAAATTTTTTCTGTTTGTTCTATAAGAAGACATTTTATCTTGTTAATTTGTATGTGGTGCATTGAAGTTTTATCAAGAATGTTAATGTAGAAATGCTGCATGTTAATTACTTTCTTACTTGTGTGGCTGTCATGATGAGCTACCGTGTGTATGCATGCTAACATTAGTTAGGAACTAAAGATGTAATGCTATCATTATAATAACCCTAGGAACTAGGGATGCCATCATTAAAATCCTTGACCATACAATGCAACACTAGCTACAATTTTTTAGTCTAAACCACTTGTCATTCTGCAGTTGAATGAACTGTGTGGCCGGGAAACTATCATTTAGGGTGATAATTTTTGTTTTTTGGTTTTTTGAAACTGAGTCTATTATGATGAATTTTGCAGGAAAAAGTGCTGAAATTCACTACGGCAGTGGATCCATTTCTGGTTTCTTCAGTAATGATGCTGTCAAAGTTGGTAACCTGGTTGTGAAAGATCAGGTAATGTTGCGCCTTGCAACTTATTTGCATGTTAATACATGGTGCGACTACTCTGTTCTCACTCCTGTTTTTGAATTTTAAGGAATTTATCGAGGCAACTAAGGAGCCTGGTATAGCATTTGTGGCGGGCAAGTTTGATGGTATTTTGGGACTTGGGTTCAAAGAAATTGCTGTGGGAGGTGCTGTTCCAGTCTGGTACTTGTCTTATCTCTTAGTTCTCACTGATCATCTAAACTTTTTTTATGGTTTGTGTTTGAGATAACTTATTGCATTTTGAACAGGGACAACATGATTAAACAGGGTCTCATCAAGGAACCGGTATTTTCTTTTTGGCTTAACCGCAATGCGGATGATGAAGAAGGGGGCGAAATTGTATTTGGTGGGATGGACCCAAATCATTACAAGGGCAAGCACACATATGTTCCTGTGACACAGAAAGGCTATTGGCAGGTTATTGGCCGTAACCTTTTCTTTTCTTGGAGTTCTAAGTATATGTCATCTCTATTTTTCAATTATTTTTCTCATTTTGTTGTATCATAATTCCTGTTCATAGTTCAACATGGGTGATGTCATTATCGGTGACAAACCAACTGGTATGTTCTCTCTCAGTACCTGCACTTTTTATATAGAAATTCACATAAATCAAGAGGGCAAAGCTCTGTAATAAGATATATTGTATATATCTACAGCTACAATTATCTTGCATATGATTTGTACTACCTCTCATTATATGGTCTGACTACCTAAGGATGCTGCTATTCAGGGTATTGTTCTGGTGGTTGTGCAGCAATTGCGGATTCTGGAACTTCCTTGTTGGCAGGTCCAACGGTATGAACAATGCTTCAGCTTGTTGGGCGTGTACTTGTTGATATCTTATCCAGTACAATTTGATAGCTAACTGTTTAACTATCCTATTTTTTTTCCCGTTGAGTTGAAGTTATGTTGATTGCCTAGAACAGATGGATGAAAAAGTAAAGCTATTAATGCTTTTTACCCTGCCGGTTTTAAGATTTAAAATTGAGTTCATTCTCTAGTGTTTTCTTTCCCCTGCTCTGGATATAACTTCTGATATGGATTCTGACATTGAACTGTACTTTCATACGATGGCTTTTAATGTGATATTTTTGTAATTCTTTTTTAGGTGCCTGGAATATATTGATAATGTTCATTTTTGTCATTTGATCTAGCACTCTAATAGGCTTCTAAGACTCTAAGTTGAGGCATAGACTATGAAAATAATAAATTTTGAAACAAATTATTTATAGGCTGAATGAGAATCTTCTGTGATGGAGGTTCATGTTGGTCTCTCTGTTATTTTTTCCAGCCTATAATTACCATGATAAATCATGCCATGGGAGCCTCTGGAGTTGTTAGCCAGCAATGCAAGGCTGTTGTTTCACAGTATGGGGAAGTCATTATCAATTTGCTACTGTCCGAGGTGAAATGCTTTACTTGTATTCAGATATTTTATTTCTGAACCCCTGGCTGATAAAATCTTAGGCGAGAAAATGGGTGTAGTCAGCATCTATTTTTGGATTTATATGTGTTCCTTCCTGTGTATTTACAGGTACGGCCAGACAAGATCTGCTCTCAAATTGGACTCTGCACATTTGATGGAACCCGTGGCATAAGGTTGGGCTCTAAAGATGTTCTCTTCTTATGCTTATGCTTTCACAGTTTTACTGGGATGCACAACATTTTCTCCTGGATAATACCCCCCTTCTGTTTTATTTTTATTTTTTTACAAAAAGAAAATTAATGAAAGTAATTCCAATTTCATGGAAGAATTCTTGCCACCATGCATGTTGCTGCTTTTGTTACTAGAAAGGTTTACCCTAACTTAGAGGTTTGTGATTTTGCTTAGCATGGGCATTCAGAGTGTGGTGAACAAGGGCAATGACAAGTCATCTGGTATTCTTGGTGATGCTATGTGCTCTGCTTGTGAAATGGCAGTTGTCTGGATGCGAAGCCAGCTTCAGCAGAATCAGACACAAGATCGTATATTGGACTATGCCAATCAGGTGATTTAAATGATCTGTACTTTAATCGATTAATCACTTCAAAAAAATATTGAACCATGTCAATCAGGTGTGATACATGCATTTTCCCCTAATGTTTGCGCCTTTATTGATATGCATCTCTTGTTGATACCTATGACAATTTAACAGCTTTGTGAACGTGTTCCAAACCCGATGGGACAATCAGCTGTTGACTGTGGAAGTGTTCTTTCCATGCCTAAAATTGCTTTCTCTATTGGGGGGAAAGAGTTTGAGCTTGCCCCAGAAGAGGTATGGTAGCTGAACCCAGTCTTACCATTCATGCTATCAAGGGATGTTTCCCTTTTTTCCCTTGAAATTGTGCACTGTTAATTGATTTTGAAATACACAAAGCTGGTAAAGTGTAATCATCTATTCATCTATTAATGAGGTGTCACTGATTTCAAAATTGTGATGTTTTGATTGTTTGTTGCGAAGAATCTTCTAAGAAATGCCACTTGTGTTAGGATAATAGTCTTCATGGACATTTCAACAGGACTATAGTAATGTCATTATATTTGGATGGATATCAATAGTCTAAATGTTAATATCTAGTAGTAATGTCTTATTTTCCAACAAAGGCCTCCGGAAGAATTAGGATACAGCCTAATTTTCCTCTACTGGAGCATGAAGTGCTCCTATCGAACATGCAACACAACTTACTATTACATGAAACAATGCCCCCCCCCTTAAATGCGCCAAATATATCAAACGCGCATATTAATTCGTAGAACTAATGCCTCTTTCCCGGTTCATGATCAGTACATTCTCAAGGTTGGCCAAGGTTCTGCAGCCCAGTGCATCAGCGGCTTTACTGCTTTGGATATGCCTCCTCCTCGCGGACCTCTTTGGTATATATTATTTTCTTATCAAAGGATTCAAAGACTAGTTTTACTTGCTTTATCACCTTATCCATGCTCATAATAGATGGCCATAATGCTCCTTGAAATCTCACTCATTGATCTTCCACAATCCAGGATACTGGGAGATATTTTCATGGGACGCTACCATACTGTATTTGATTCTGGGAAGCTTAGAGTTGGATTTGCCGAGGCAGCGTAGAGGATTTGTCTTTGGGGTCCGTGACTCAAATTCCTCCCCTTTATCAAACTAATATGTAATGTAGGGAGTCACTGGCGAATATGAAAGTGCTTGCTCTGTTCTTCTTTATATAAAGTAGTTTTTTATGGAAATATTCGCGTGCTTGCTTGCTTCTTTCAAGTTTTAGTAGCAGAGATTGATACAGTAGAGTGACAAGAAATGAATGTGGGTTTAAATGCTCTGCATGCCTTTCACCCCCCTTATCCATGCAGTTATCTCGAATCTAACCTAAGCATAGAGGGCAATGAATCAATGGCCATGGACAGCTACGATAAATGTAATTTGATATATTCCCAGCAGGCTCATGGAAATGACTGGTGCTTTTCTGGCATAATTATAACATCTTTGATTTACAGTTTCATTGATTTGGAAAGATTTAATCTGTTAGGTATAGGCTGGTACCAGGTTGGCTCCTAGTCTTCTCTCGTAATAATCTTTCTAGTTTTTCATTGCGAGGACGGTCATTTCTTTTCTTTTTTTTATTTTATTTTCCCCAGATATGTTAGTTAAAGCATAAATATAGCTTTGTGGGGGCGTGGAAAGTGAGTCTAGTTTATGGGAAATGCCGCTCCATTATTGATAATAGCTCGACTCAGTAATGGCATTGCAAGAACTTAAAATGGAACAATCCACCTGAGAGCTATTATAACAATCGGGTCAATTTGTCGGGTCGGGTCGGGGTTGGTTTGGTGTGCATATTCGAACATGGTCACTACCATGTGTTTGGTGCGTGTACATAGAGCTATCTGACGGATTCTTGTCCCATCTCCCATCTCTCCATCAAGATTCGATTCTTGCTCCCCAAACATGTCACAATAACTTCCATGTATTCCAGTGTTGTCTGCTCACCAAACACGTCTTATGAACTTTCTCTGTATAGACTAGTTGTTTAGGAGTATGGTTGTAGTTGTTTAAATTGTTTTTCATTAAAAAAATACATCAAAATTATATTTTTTTATTTTTTAAAAATTATTTTTAATATTAGCACATGAAAATGATCTAAAAATATCAAAATATTTAATTTAAAGTAAGAATAAAAATAATTATTTTCAAAAATATGTTTGAAACGAAGGGTGTACACTTCAAATCTTCAATGCTCTCTTCCTGGCTTGCTGCTCCCAGTAACGCGAATTTTCATTTACATATATTTTGTGGTCACCAAACCACTGGGTGTCCCCAACTGCCAGTTCTGATGGTCTTTGTCTTGGTGGTTAAGCACGACAGAAATTGGCTGGTAAGGATGAAGACAAGACAGGCATGTAAAATATGAAACAAATAACAATCAAAAGCAATTCCTGTAGCTGTCAGATAGTCCAAGAATGAAGACTAAGATCATTTGCAAGGAAACCTCAAACGGGCCCTGTCACTCTGTCAACGAAATTCACACTGCCCTGCTTTGGTCAATTATTGGTAGACAATTTTTGTTTTTGATGCATGTTCAGTGTAATGATCGAAGCCAATTGCTGTTCTTGATCTGCTCAAATAAATGGATATTCAATAGCCCAACAACGGGCAACAGACATTGATGTAGCTCCTTTGTGTTTGTAATGAAAAACCTGAAAGCATATAAAATGCGATCTAGTTGGTATAAAAATAGGAAAGATACATGTATACATAATCCTGTCAAAATTATAATCCTAGAAAGAGAGTATACCTTTATGCATAAAATACATAAGATGGGTGAATTTCACACGAAAATTCTTTCCTTGCCTGTGAAGGAAAGCAATCAAAACCTAACCTATATCACCATGCAAGACTAGGAAGCAGGAAGAGTCCAAGAAAATCCATCAGACAGAACAGTAACAGTAGACTCGAATGTATCCTTGTTGTGTAAGGATCTTTCGCTCCACTTTATGTAGCTTTACACCCATTATCCATTCATCACAGTACTGAGGAGCTTGATCTTTCACACATACAATTCGTGGGCCCCAAACCCTTTGCCGAAAGCCAAAGTATAAGAGCTCAAGCCAAGGGATCGGTGGCCGGCACATGAAGAAAGCAACTTAATAGTTTATGTTACTTGGAAGGAAGGTATGATGGATACCATAAGGAGTGTGCAAGGAAAAAACTAAGTAACCCCGTCATCAGTAAATACCATAACCAACTAATAATTAGAAGTGAGAGTCTCGTTACACTAAAATCTAGATTATTGATGCTAGCCAACCAAACATTTAAAACTATGTTATTTTAATATTATTTAAAATAAAAATAAAATTATATCAATTTAGATAAACGTTGTCATTTCCATTTTTTTTTGTATTTCGTTTTTTCAAGTAGAATGGAATGTTTCGGTTTCAAAATGTTTTTGGCATTCCGTTTCGGGATTGTACTGTTTATGTATATATATATAATTAAATATATTAATTCAAAAAAATTTACTTCAAATCCAAAAATAAAATTATTTAAAATTGTGTAATTTAATCTAAAAAATACACAATAAAATAATTTTTTTGAACAAAATTATGAATAAGTATAATATTTTGAGAATACCATAATCAATCTCGCAAGGTCATTAAATTCTTTGATTGCTTTGAAATTTTAACATAATATATATAAACATATCAAGAGACCCCTCGTAAAATTTCATCTCAATCTAACGGTCGGATTAAGAGATATGATTGATATTGTAAAATTATTCATTATTTTAAAAAAAACACTATTTGGCCGAAACGGAACGGGCGGAATGGAACCGGGACGTTCCGGCTGAAATTTGAGAAAAATTCCGGAATAGGCTGAAATTTTAAACAAGGTAAAAACCGCGTCGTTTTATCTTATTTTATTAACTAATACAAAATGTTTTGACCAAAACAAAACGAGATAATTGATTTTTCAAATCCAAAACCCAAGTCTTTTCCAGGTTGATCATTGGCCGGGTCTACAAGAATGAGTGAGAGGGTGAGTAATAATATTGAAGGGTTGGTGTGTGAAAGTGAGTAGGAGGGAGGGACTATACTTTGCTGGGGTGATTGTTAGGTTGCTTTTCCAGCTAAAATCCAACCGATTGGATTGGTTGTATGGGATTGTTGGCATTTCTTGGAAGCAGATGCAACTGTCATTCTTTGTGCACTTGCTTTTTCAGGTGCCTTGTGAAGAATTCTTCTTGAATACTTCACCCACAAGGTAGGAAAGCAACAGATTGCTTCCTCTAAAGAGTTGTAGGCTGCTACTCTCAAGTCTCTAATCAATCAATGGATATGAAATCCAGGGCTGTGATTTCTCTGACATGCCAAAGGTTTTAGATATTTCAGGAATTGAAGAAATACCCACATTTTGATAATCATTTTTCATTTTACCATTTTTTAAGGGGAAAAAACACTACACATTTTAATATGAGACACATCCATTAAACTCGAGCAATATATTTACATCATTAATTTTCAAAAGCAAACATTTTGATGCAATAATAAAATAAAGAAGCTCATAATTGGTTGCTAGCTGGAAGAATATTCCTTGACCAAAATGAGCACTTGATCCATGAACGTGGAGAGTCATTACAAAACAAAACCCTAATTGACTTTTACTGCAAATTAATGACACCCCGACATATAACTAATACAAATGTGCAGCTAGGTTCAAGGTATCCCATAACGTAGCATTATTGGAGGTTTACCTAATCATTGTCTATTACCATCAGAGAGACTTCATTTTCAAAGTCAATTAGTGATGGGGATTAAGCTTTTAAATCTACTCTTATCCACTAATCAACCTCTCCAAAGAATAGAATATCCCATGCGATTGTACCATACACTGCATGCTCCCACACTCATTCACAGAGATGTCACCACAAATCACGCACGTTTTCACGTGGTGTCTCGTGAGCAAAGCATAATGCATCGCTAAGCTAAGCTAAGCGTCAGGATTAAGCAACTGGCCTTGGAAAGCCGGAGAGTGCTTGCGACCACCCGCTTCTCGACACGTGGAAGGATCTCGTCTAGAGAGAGAGAGAAACGGCGGCCGCCCATTGGCCACAAGATATGCTAAAATACAGTTTAATAAAGAAAGCAACGTTTCTTGCATTAAAGCCAAACGTACCGAACCAAACGCACAAAACTGTTCGAGTATGTGCTATTTATATATATATATATATATATATATATAGCGATGGATAGCTCCCACAGCAAACAATTCAGCACAATACACATTCTTTAAATTTTGTCACGCCCCCCACCATTCTCTCCAGAATGGACTGGACTAGAGGCCAAGCCATTGGCCATGGCTCCTCGGCCACCGTCTCGATGGCCAAGGCCAACCGGTCCGGTCAAGTATTTGCGGTCAAGTCAGCTGAGCTGTTGAAATCGGAGTCTCTCCAGAAGGAGCAGAGTATTCTTTCATCCTTGGATTGTCCGCAGATTGTAGTGTACAAGGGGTGTGACATTACGAATGAAAATGGCAAGTTGTTCTATAATCTTTTCTTGGAGTACATATCCGGCGGCACGCTTATCGACGCGATTCGGGAGGGCGGAGGCTGTCTTGACGAGGCTATGATCAGGTTGTATGCTCGGATGATTTTGCTTGGCCTTGAGCACCTTCATTGTAATGGTATAGTTCATTGTGACATCAAGGGTCACAATATTTTGGTCACCGGTGGTGGGGCGAAAATCGCTGACTTGGGCTGCGCCAAGCGGGTTGATGATGAGGTGTCGGGGGCAACGCCGATTGCCGGCACTCCACTTTACATGTCACCTGAGGTGGCGCGTGGTGAGCACCAAGGGTTCCCAGCTGATATCTGGGCTTTTGGGTGCACCTTTCTCGAGATGGCTACCGGACAAGCTCCATGGGTGAATGTCTCGGACCCAGTTTCAGCCCTCTACCAAATCGGGTTTTCAGGTAATGTGCCAGAGATTCCAAGCTTCATGTCTCAGCAAGCCAAGGACTTTCTTAGCAAGTGCTTGAAGAGGGACCCGGAAGAAAGGTGGTCAGCCAGTGAGCTGCTTACACATGATTTTATTACAGACCAGGAGCCAGACTTTGCCTTGAAGAAAATTATGAGCCGCTCAAATGTGAACACTCCAACATGTGTATTGGATCAAGTCCTGTGGGACTCGATCGAGGAGGTGGAGACAACTTGGGATTCGACCCATAAAAGTAGTTCTTTGGTCTCTCCGATTGAAAGAATCAAGCAACTGACCGAAGCCAACGGAGAAGTGCCCATCTGGTCATGGGATGATACCTGGGTCACAGTTCGAAGCAACGAACAGGAAATGGTTCCTTGTTGTGAGGATTATAACTTGGCATATGCTAATGTACGCATTGGCGACAGTGGGGCAGAGATAGCTTGGGTTAGCATAGAATATGACTTCGTCTTTCTTAATGAACCCACAAATGTTTGTGCGAATAGCACGTGTAAGGCTAGCAGTAGTGGTAGCTGTGGTGATGGTCGGAGGCATAAAACTTTGTCGATGCCTTTTGAACGTAGAAAAGATGCTTTCTGTAGCAGTTCATTTTTTTTTGAAGGAAATAAACTTCGGTTTTCTACATGGCAATTCTTGCACATCATATAAACAAGGCCTCAAAGATGCATCGCATTTCTTGTTTAAATTTATCTCCATCGTTGATTTGGGAAATTTGAAATCCAAATCCTGCTCAAGCCATAATTTTGTGTTGAATTTGATAGAATAGTTATTCTGTGAGATGTAATTCCAACTACATATTTATTTAACCAATTCCGAGTGAATTGAAATAGTTAAATAGATTTGTCAAATTGATTGTATCATTAATTATTATAAATGGATTAGTGATTATTATTGTAAATTTTAAGCTATCTCTTTCCCACCAGCAAATTGGAACACCGTTGACATTTGTCACATCCCACCATGAAAATCTAGCTAATCAGCTCTTTTCAATGCATTAATTCTCTGTTTCTTCCCACCAAAATGATATGGTGTTTTTTTATATTATTTGAAAAGGTACATAAAAATGAAGAAAAAAGTGTAAATGATCAAGTTATTTTTAGGTGCGAAGAACTTAGGAAACATGTTCTAAGAGGTGTGACGTGGTGTCAAAAAACTTAAGATTTGTACTACAGGTCTCGGTTCGAGTCATGATATATTTGTTTTGTAAGAGTCTGAGATAATTAGAGTTTTACTCACTTAACCTGAATCTATAAAAAAAACTTAAAGAGAGGTGGAGTTTCTTGTAATCCAAAAAAATAAACTTAGGGAAGCATATTAATTGACAAGTATCCTTGAAAGCCCAATATTCGGACAAATAAAATGCATTGCTTGTACAAGTCATGCACCTTATTGCCTGTCGAGTGAGAATGATATTGACAAGATATTGCTCGATTCCATGCTTGATTCCTAGCTTTCCCTACCTTCTTATGTCATATTGACAAGATCTGTTTCTTTATTACTGTGATTTAGACTTTGTTTGTTTCTTGTATTTTTAAAGATTTTTTTTTATTTTAAATTAAATTTTTAAATATTTAGATCATGCTAAGACTAAAAATAAAATTTAAAAAATATATTATTTCAATACATTTCCAAACAAAAAATATTTTAAAAAACAATATTTGTAATTCTTAATATGTTTAAATTGTTTTTTTACCTGAAAAAAAAATATTAGATTGGTATTTTAAAATGTTTATTATAGAATTTTAATATATCAATATTAAATTTTAAAAAAAATTATTTTAATTAAAAAATATTATTTTAATTAAAAAATATTATTTATTCGCATTACAAATCATACAATGGTCCTCAAAAGAGCACACGCAACATTTACGTGGTGCCTGTGCAAAGGAATCAAGCCTTTATGCAGCACGTACAGTGGCTTGCACATCCGAAACAAGTTTCGCTCCCTTATCTATGTGGTGATGTTACGCTCCATGGATTTCATGGCTTTTGTTGCCTCAATCGACCAGTTTCAAAGACTCTTCCCTATTTTGTTTATTGCCACATTTCTTTTTATAACCGGGGTGTCCGGGTCAGTTTACGCGCACCACAACTAATCTACGGATCCACTGGACACCCTGCAAGCCCAGTTGACAAGAAAAGCACCACGGGATAACAAGTATGCACAGAAAAACTTGAACACGGACAAAGGGAACAAATCCCTTCCCCTTGCTACGCCAAGACCCTCAAGTACCATTGTTGCATCTTTGCTATTCCTGTTGTGATGGATTTCATGGCTTTTGTAGCGTGGTGAGCTTACTCATTCAAATTAACAATCCTGGCACCCGTTTCTGTTAAATATGCGAAGGAGCTCAAAGTTCTTATAGCATCAGGAATGATGCTTGTTTTATCTGCACTATCAGTTCTGATCTTCTTTGGCTTAAAACAATAACTTCAGGTTAAATTAATCACAATCAATTGTAAGCACGAATCATAATTACAAATCAAAGTTCGAGTCAATTCATCACTGCCCTCAAAAAGGTTAGCCCGACTCACCAGGACAGACAAGAGAATACCAGCAGTATTTGTTCTCTTTAACAAAAATCTATGTTAAGAAAAAAACATGTCAGAATTTCTGCTGACAAAATACATCCCTTATTTTTCAGCGTCAAGCTCTACATTTGAATTGAACTGAACACAAAATGAGAACCTATTTTTACACTCCTTTTCTCTGCTTTTCAATTTGTCGTTCTCTCCACACTTACAGGCTTACAATGCATAGATGGAAATTAAACCCTGAAGTATTCTTCTTGCTAATAGTATGAAAAAAATAAAAAAAAATTGAGGATAAAAAGGCTATTTGACAAGTGGGGCTCAGTTCCTCAAGTATTCTTCTTGCTAATTGAACGTGAAAAATTCAAGTCCAGAGATTGCAACTGGCTCCTAAGGTTCTGATTCTCTTCAAGCAAACGATCATACTCAAGAAGGAACCCTTCCGATTGCTTACTTAGAGCAACTGCATTGGCTTCTGAAGTATTTACCTCTTTTGTCTTGACTTCCAATTCAGATTCCAGCTGTTTAAGTTTTTCTCGCAGTGTGGATGCCTCTGCTTCTAATGCTTTGGTCTCCTCAACCTTCCCATCCTCAAAACTCCGATTTTGTTTCTTTACATCCTCCATGGTCTTCCTCCTCATTCGGAGTTCTCTGATATAATGGTGCAGACGGTCTATCATTAGCCCAAGAAAAAGGACGGAACCTGCACATAGTTACCTCAAGTTTATGCAGATTGGAGAGCGAAAAAGGTCTCTAGAAACAAGGGATTTTCAAAGGTAAATTGCCTAGTCTATCAACTCGAAAAAAAGAGAGTTTAAAAAGATTTCGAAACAGTCAAGACTCACCTTTCAAAGTGCTTCCAAGAAAAGATATATTTCTCAAGAGAATGCACTTACACCACTCCCTTTATACATTATTTACAGAAATACGGTTAACATCACTATATTCTTGAAAACTCTGGGAAAAGTTCACTGGAAAGCAATTCTAAAAATACAAGAAAGAGATCGCATGGTATAACTGTTATTTTAAATGAAGGTAATAGTCATTCTGGGACTGCGCAGAAGTTCATAGCATGTTAAATATGACATCTTGCGTGGCGAGGTTTCCTTTGCACACTTTACTGCCACTTAATGGCGAGAGAGAAGAGTCAGGAGAGGGATAATGCCAACCACCAAGGTGTAAAGTTTGATAAAAGCAAATGTTCAGAAATGAAAAACAGATACTTGAAGTTACAAAATTGGATCATGACCAAAATTTTGCAAAACAGCATGTTAAATTTTATTATAAATGAGGTTGGACAGCATTCTGAAATGAAAAATAGATATTGTAAGTTATATAACCCACCTTTGGCTTAAAGTTATTTGCATTTATAGCCATACTCAATGTACAATAGACCAGAGCATGTATAATGGGGGGGGGGGGGATCAGATAGCTAAAGAGAACTCCATTGGTATAAAAAGATGCAATATTTTAAAGTACTTTTGCATATATATGATTCGGGATGTTCTAAGTTTGACGTCTCAAGGGAACCATAGGTCTGCAAGGCATGACACATGCATAGACCAGAGCACGTATAATGGGAGGGAAATCAGTACAGCTGAAGAGAACTCCATTGGTATTTAAAAGATGCCACATTTGGAAGTACTTTTGCAGTATATGATTAAGGATGTTCTAAGTATGACATATCAAGGGAACCATAGGTCTGCAGGGCATGACACATGCATAAAAAGGTGAGATATCATTACTTTACTATATATGAGAAAAAAATCACAATGTATTGCTCTTAATTTAAAGTTCCTAGTCACGGCATTCTTTTTTTGTTTTAAAAAAAAGGAAAAGCACCTTTGTTCCATATTGTGGCATTATTATAACATCAAAGCAGAGTTCAATCATCTATAACTTGGAAAAAAGCAGAGCACATGTGTAGACATCCATTCAAAATAATTTTCCTCCATCAAATAAGTCACATGCTGTCTTTATGAGCTTGATCACAACAATAACGAAAGAATCACTTAATGGACACTCTCCTAAAATCATGAGCAAAGAGGTCCAAATCCCAAGTCCTCCCTTGATCTGACAAGGAAAAACATAATATTTGGACTCCATTTGCTAAAGGTCAATGAAAATCCAGATATTGGAGTTATGCAACTCAAGATATTCTTTTCTTCCGCAGCACTAGTTGCTTGATGATCCATCTTCCATAATGATGGAGGATACAATGCTATCGTTCTAAATTCTAAAAAAACTAGCCAATAATAAATAGGGTCAAATCAAATGCCTCATTCATCACATCATTCAACATGCATGTTTGAAGCAAGAAAAAAAAGAGTCAATTTCACAATCAAAACTCAGAACAAATCTCTAATTTAGATATCATTCTTCAGCGTTAACAATGGATCGAAGATATCTCCAATCCAAAATGAAATAGCAATTTTTTTCATCAAATCATGAGTAAAGCAGATAAATTATCAGCCCCGCCAAACCAATAACAAACATATCAAACGAATCAAATCTTCAGCGTACAATTATGGTTTGAAGCAAGTAAAAATAACTCAATTTCACAATCAAAACTCAAGAACAAATCTCTAATTTAGATATCATTCTTCAGCGTTAACAATGGATCGAAGATACCTCCAATCCAAAATGAGATAGCAATTTTTTTCATCAAATCATGAGTAAAGCAGATAGATTATCAGCCCCGCCAAACCAATAACAAACATATCAAACGAATCAAATCTTCAGCATCCAATCACATTGCATTAACCTCACAAAGCTGAAAACTTTAACAGAACAAAAAAAAAAAACATTAAACCAAAAATAACTCAAGAAACGAAGAATTATTACCCATAAGAGTAGCCTCTAGCAGATGTTTAGCCATAAGAACCTGGTCTGTAGGATTAACAACACCACCATCATGGAACCCTCGTTTCTGGATCTTCACCATACTATAAACGCTCGACATTAAAACCACAAACACTGTCCCTGCAACTGTCTTAACCATGACTGGTCCCCGCCCTCTCTTGACTCGATCCAAGCTCATTATCAACAATTTCCTTGATGGGGTCTTGAAAACAAATAACAATATCATTGCCATCTCTGAAAATATCACTGTAAACAAAAGCTGAATCATTTTTTAGAGTTCTTTTTTAGCAAAGATTGAGTCTTTTGTGTTAATTATTAAAAAGATTGAATCTTTGGATGTGCAGGATCAAGGATTTTGTGGGTTTGAGGTATTTATAGCAATGAAGATGATGATCAAAGAAAGCTTACAGAGATAACATCAACGAAGAGGTTTTTATTGAATGGAATGGAGAAAGAGAAGGTGGGTGTTCTATTTCTTAGTGTTAAATGAGAATAATTTTGTAGTCTCCTTTGAAATGTCATTTATTAATACGTGAAGGTAGAAATTATATAGTCCTTGTATCTCTTAGATTTAGTCACCTTAATCCAATAGTAAAAAATACAAATTCAAGCCAATATCCCTTCATAGTAAGTTTTTTTTTTTAATAATATTGAGATAAACCATTTTTTATTCTAGATCAAATTAAACTATTTAATTTGTATTTATCAATGATAGAAACTCTCAATATAAATCTATATATCTGTGTATATATAAAATTACAAAATATTTATATATTGATGGTATTAAAATCGAACTAAATTAATTGATGAATTATATATTTTATTGGTCCACAACAAAAATATATATATTATTTGTGCAATTGACTTGGTAAGAACTTACTAAACTCAATAAAAATCGGATTGAATCAGGTTGAATTAATTAAAAATAAACCCGCTAGAAAAAAAAAATAGATGTTGAACCGAACCGAATTGAATTGTTAAACTAATGGTTGAATCAAAAGGCCAATGAATCAGCACCTTTAAAAATCCAAGCTCAACTTCAACTATGATAGGTGAGGATGAATAGATCAATTCAGTATAAAAGAGGATCAAATTGATTAAAATATTTTAGATATGTGATTTGACTAAAATATGATGGACTACGTGCGATTTTGCACTTAACAATACTTTTTGAACGTTTCTTGTATTTAACTTAATCTAAGAATTCAATTTTTTTTAGTTTTAACACTAGATTATACATTCACGTTGTGCTGTAAATTTTTCTTTATCTTTTGATCTATTTAAAATTAAGAGTTCTCGCAATGTAATTTAGTTCGACTTAATGAATTTCAAAAAAATAAAAATAATTAGCAAAAATCATTGTTTAGAAAAAAACTAAAAAAAAACTATTTTTTTTAATATTAAGATGACTCAACTAAGTTTTAAAACTTTGTTTTTTAAAAATATTTTTATTTAATTATATAATAATAAAAATAAATATAAATCAAAATATATTTATATTTGCTTACGTCTCCATAAAGCAAATTAAATTAAAAAAGATAAAGTAAATATTAAAAAGTTCATAAAAGGAAAGAAAATGGAAACATCTCCTTAACTGAGAAGGAATCATTGAGGTGGCATCCCATCCTTTTCATGTAGCAAGTAATGCTTGTGTGTTTGTTAGAAGGAAAAATGTTATGCAAATAGTAAGATTTGATTTTGTGGGACTTTTGTCAATCAACTCATGAAATACCTTTGATCAAACTCATTATAAATTTTGTCAACCATTTTTTTTTTTTAAAATGAACATTTCCTAAAATTGTTTTGAAAATACCCTCATTTTTTTCCCCAAGGAAACATAACTTGATGACCAATAACTTACAATCTACACAACAAGTACATGACGTGATGACAAATAACTTACAATCTACACAGCAAGTCCCACGCGTCCCTTGTAAAAAATGAGTCTTTAGACCATAGCATGACCCGGACCATGTGTCATTTCCATGCAGAAAATTATTAGCAAAGAGACTCAAATAATCAAATTATTAGTGAAGTAAAAAGTAAAACAAATAGAGCAATAGGAAACATTTCCATTAAAAATTTCAATCAACATTCATCACACGTTACACACATAAATAAGGGCTAATGTTGCTGACTTTATGGCTGCTGAAAACAATGTGCTAAATATCCTTGCAATTGGAAGCATTATTCATCAATGGTGACATATTGGTGATCTCTGATCTTCTTCTTCTGTTAAGCTTTGGTCAATGCCATGGACTTTGCTCGGAGATTAAGAAATATTCCCCTGAAAATGAAGGAAAAGAAAGCCAATTTCATATGCTGCAAAATCTAGTAAAAGAAATTCAAGACAGAGATGAGTAGGTTGGAGATGAAAGGAATACCAGCCGACTGCGATAAGGCTGTGGAAGATGACACGGAATTGCAGTGGTACGTACAGGTGATTAACCCACCCAACAACCGGCCAGAACTGCATTTTTTCATTTATCCAAGTTTTATGACAATTAATAGACTTGTTATTTAAAATTACGAACTGATTTAACTGTAATTAGAAAGGAGTAATACCGTCCATGATGTGAACTGCACTGCTGGGTATTCCTTCTTTAGTTTAGTTCTCACCTGCGACCAGGGTCTTCCTGCATTTCATGTTTCTTGTTAGATGATAAGCATCGATAATGTTCGCTCTCATGCAACAAACAAATCAATCAGCACATCGTTTCCCAATGTCTCTGTGAAATTTTCTCATACCGAGCCAACACGTGCTTCTTCCAAGCTAACTTCGTTTTAAATTTCTACAGTTCTTTCACATTAAAGTCATGCAAAAGTACTTAGAATTAATAAATGGAAGAAATCTTACATTGGGATCATAATTGTGGAGTGATTCTTTTCTGCTAATCAATCGATTTATTTTTTAATCCCTTTGTTTCCGCTAAAGATTCTTTTCCATGGATCTAGACTTATAACTTCACCAACATAGTTTTCTGATGTGGCTTACAAGATTTTAAACAAGTGAAGCTTAGAAAAGCTAACCATCAGATAGGATTGCAGCATCGCTGAGTTAAGAATCTTAAGATGCAGATATGGACTTACCGTCAATAACCATCCCATAATAAACCATGAAAACCAAGTTGTTCCAAGGAGAAGCTGTCAACTGCTCCAATGCCACCTGATGCAATAATTCAGCATTTTTTAGTGGCTTTTAATTTGATAAGCTACAAAAAATAGCGTGATTGATTGAATGATCACCACTATTTACATATGCATCAGGTGTTGCAGTAATATATAGAACATAATTACAGTTGAACAAATTTGAGCATGAAACTAGTTATATGATGGAAATGTTCTAATTTATAATTATAATAGAAGAATTGAGAGTTCAGAGTTTTACAGGTGGAGTCACAAGTCAGTATACCTTCTTGGCAACTGTTGCTGTATCCTTCTTTCCCTTGAAAAGTTTATCCAGTAGTATATGTAGGAAATGCCCGAATGGTCCAAGATATCCAAACCCAAAAAGCTGCATTTACCCACTTTAGGATGAATGATTGTGAAAGAACAGGAAAGGAATAACAGTAGATACACATATTTTAATTAACATT
This sequence comes from Salix caprea, assembly GCA_964035475.1. Lineage (NCBI taxonomy): Eukaryota > Viridiplantae > Streptophyta > Magnoliopsida > Malpighiales > Salicaceae > Salix > Salix caprea. Next base: position 17,126,364 of record OZ037749.1, read on the forward strand.
TCACAAGATGACATGCATGCAACTTGAAATATCCTCAACTTATTACAGCATTTAAAGATTCAAATTGATTTGCTGTAACTTCTGAAAGCTACCAGGGGATCACTATTGTGTTTTGGTATGGTGAATTCAATTACGATTGAAATATAGGTAGATTTGTTCATCTTTGTGAACAAAATGCTTGTCACTTGCATCTAATGCCTGATATATAGCAGAAAGTGAACAAATGTAAACCATTGGTTAAATAAGTTAGTTTGATTCCACCGAATAGGATCACCACACAAAACCCTAATTCAATTTTTTATTGCTGAACAACTCGATATATACTAGTCCTTGGGCGAAAAAAAAATTATAGAGCTACAGTATTTTTGGTATAGTTCCTTTCTTTGCTTTCAATGGCCCCTGACTATTTGATATCAAGCTTGATGCACATTCACCAAGCAACATCAACATGGTAAGAAGAAACAATTTACAAACCAATGGAAAGTGGTCTATCACAGTATACCAGTCTACAACTAACTGAACTACACAGATAAGTTGACTTCATTGAGCTAAAACTGATAATCCAAACTTCCCACAAAATCTCTCAGCTTTCCTACTACTTCCTATCAATTAGAATTTTGCTTACTCCAGAGTCCTAACACATAAATTACTAAGGATTCTGGCTCTACCGGTCAATGAAGTTAATGAATTATATAATAAAAATCAAAAGGGAAAAATAAACTGAAAGATATAAAACTCACACGGCTCAATCAGTTGCATTGGAAAACAATTGAAGGAAATGATATGAGAAAGAAATTAGTTTATACCACTTTGAGCAAAATCCTTTTAATTTGAAGTTTCTGAATGCCAGAGAGTTTCTGTGATACTATGTCACTGAGAGCTGACAACACCCCTGCTGTAATTGCCTGCGTTGCACAAATTTTCTTACAACATCAGACCACAATACTAATTCACAACGGTTAGCAATTTACAAATTTAGATCTCAACTTTTCACTTCCAAACTCAAAACAATTGCAATAATCAAGAGGGCAGTTGACCTCAATTTCCCTTTTTTTTTTAAAAAAAAAAAAACCAGAAAACTGCAAAGACCCAAACTTTCATCACATTCTTCTCTCAACCAAAGCAGCCCATAAAAAAAACTAGAAAAGATTCAAACTTTCATCAATTTCTTCCTCGATCAAAACAACCCATCAAAATCAAATCCAAAACAAACAAGAAAACCCATGAAAAACAGATATTGTTTTCACATACAGACCTTAGTTCTTAAGGGGTGGTGTTGAAGCTGTAACATATACTGTTGCAGTCCCTTCTTTGCTACTGACCCCATTTTTGTTTCCTTTCTCCTCTCAGATTGGGCGAGAAAGACTCCACTTTTTATAGTACTAGTCACTCTCACCTAACCCCCCCTCGTCTCTTCTCTCTTGCTAACTTGACCACCTGCTCGCTCTAAAATATCTAACAAGGCATAGAAAAAGTGTCAAGTGGTACATGTGTTTTGTAGTCTCGGTACTGCCTATGTAAAATGTGCCGATAGCAACATGAGTTGACTATATTCACAACCATAGATATTAAGCACAGTTAGAAGATTAACCGGTGCACGGTTTGGGTTACAAATTGAATGCATTAATTTTGGTTCAATTTCTTTTTTAAGTCAACAAGATATTATTTTCTTAAGAAAAATTAAAAATTAAATTAACCAAATCAAATCAATTTTCTTAGTAAATCAAGAGATGAATATATCATGTCTTACATCCACCACAGAAGTTTACTAACCATGTTCACAGATAACATGAGAATATTCAATGTCCTTTGCCTTGGAAATAGCTACCTAGTAGCACATTTTTTACTGGGTCAAGAAAATGATGTGCTAACCCCTCTATTTGTTTATGCAAAATTATTGTGATTTGACTTTTCTTATGATAAACCCTATTCCTGTCTGCCTATCAGCACCTTGATGTTTTTTTTTTTTTTTTTTTTTCCCCAGTAAGGGTATCAATTTGATGATTTCTAGAGAATAAATAAATAATCACCAAAATATTATTGGATGGAATCATACTTTAATTTGTGCTCCATCTTTGTATGAAAATGATGGACAATTTGGTCCAGGAAGTAGGTGGTAGTTTTCTAATTATTGAAATAAGCTATCTGCATCAACTCACCTAGAACTAATTGATTATCTTAGCATCAATGGGACACCACTACTCAAATGCCAAGCACAGGGCTATAAGGAGCTCATCCATGACAAGAATTCTTATACACCTTAAATCTATCTTGACCAAGTTCAAATTATAATAGTGGAGCTCCATTACCAATTCAAATGATAATTTAAGATCCAACTTGGTATAGTCCAATTTAGAGTTTAGGTTATTGGACTATCGTATCAATTTAAATCAATTATAAAATAATATTGTTTTGGATAAGTTTTTTTTTTCTTTTAAAAAAACCTAAAATAACATCATGTTAGAAAAAAAACCAAAAACTTCTTAGTGTGATTTTTTTTAGGGTTTTTTCTAATGTTTAACCAGATTAATCAGATTAACTTATTAAATCATTGAGTTTGACTTTTTCTCCTTTTTAATTTTAGAATTTCATGTTTTGATTCTAAACTATATTTATTTAACATTTTAATACCTGGATTTTGAGAGAGAAAGAGTACCAACTTTGTTTATCGAGATTTTTACATACCATTAGCAATTTTATATATATATAGAATGGACTACATTCAACTAATTAAGAAAAAAAAGTAGATAGAGCCATGGGGTCACATGATCTATCAAGCCTTTCTTTTGATATAATTCATTATTTTTTAAAAATCTTAATTAAATTTAATTATAAATAAAATAATTTAAAATATATTTTAGATATTATTCCATTAAATACCACTCTATATTGCATTTGTTTTTAGATAAAACTAAAGCATTTTATTTCTTATAATATTAGCGATCACTTTATTAATTAATTACCATATGAACCTAATATGCATTTTTTTTAGGATTTGTAATCATCAACATTCGCTAAAAACTAAATCTATATTTTATGATAAATGTTTTAAAATATTTTCTCAAATCTTCTATTCTCTCTTCAATTGCATATAATATATCAAAAAATTATTTTTAACATTTTTTATATTAAACCATTCTTTTCATATCATAAGAGAAGTTTTTTAATTCAAAAATGATATTTATGATAAAAAAAACTATATTTTCATTAAAAAAATGTATTAATAACTAAATGTAGTTTATATTGAAGATATACAATTTTCTTAATTATTTTAAATTATTCAAAATTTTACAAAAAAAAGTTATTTTGATCTTTAACTTTTAATTAAAAAACCATTTTATTAATTAAAAAGTATTTCTGTAAAAAAAAGTGAACAAGAAAGAAAATCTTTTATAAAAAATATATTTTTTAAATATTAAGTCATAATCTTTCGATCAAATATTTATCTGAATGGTACGAAAACTAAATAAGATAGAATTTAAAAGTCATCTCGCAACATAAGACAGATAAATAGCAAATATCATTTTAAAACAATCGGTGATTAAACAAATAATTTCCAATCGTTATTTTCTTCGTAAACTCAAAGGTAACCCAACTTTTCCTCTATTTCCCTTATTCTTAATTTCATCTTAATCCCAATTAACAAGTTAATGATGTAATCAATGAGAAGACATTGGCCAATTCCAAAATATTCTAGTCTTGTCTCTAGTTCTTGAGATCATGATATTAACTTGTGGAAGGGGCAATAAGAAGTTGATCAAGCAAGAAAAGCTTCTGCATGAGCAATGATCATGCAACAAGAAACTGAGAAAACATAAATTATAACAGCAGAATTGATCAATTTAAGTTGCAGTCGAAGACCCGATAGAGGTACACGCTAGAGTCTCATGAATTTTGAAGCTGACAAATATTCTAATGGCGGTGAACGGGTCCGGTCAGCAGCCATTAGCCAATGATCTTCACTGCTGGTTGCTATATATACCTTCCATTATCTTCCTCCATTTTCCATCATCAACCTCTCTTCATACGTACAAACTCATTAAAGAAATCAAAGAAATTCTTGTACAGTATGACCTCTTTGCAAGCTTCAAGCTTTCTTTTCTCTTCCACTTGTAGCTGTTCAACAAGAACCCATGCAGCCATTACAGTAGCTAAACTTCCAAGAATTCCCTTTTCAGCTCCAAAAATTCCATTGAAACCGGTTGAGGATTTGAATTTACGAGATGGATTCAAAGGTAAAATCCCATTAGAAAACAATGATCCTGCAAATAGCACAGGACTAGATCAATATGAGGCGCCAATCATTTCTACGACATCTACCACAGCAACAGCCAAGCTTTATGCGATCTTGGAAGCTGTTGGTGATAGAGTAGAGATGCACGGAAATATTGGCGAGCAACGTGACAATTGGAACAAACTTCTTATGAACTCAATTAATATGATCACTCTCACAGCTGCAACTATGGCCGGTGTAGCAGCAGGTGGCGCAGCAGGAGCTCCATTTTTGGCATTGAAGTTATCATCAACTCTTTTATTTTCTGCTGCTACAGGAATGTCAATCATCATGAACAAAATCCAACCTTCACAGCTTGCAGAAGAGCAAAGAAATGCCACGAGATTGTTCAAGCAGCTTTATAGCCAAATCAAAAACACACTAGCTGCTCATGATCCTACTGATACAGACGTGGAGGATGCAATGGACAGGGTTCTGGCTCTTGATGAAGCTTATCCTCTTCCTTTGTTAGGGAAAATGATTGAAAAATTTCCTGAAAAATTTGAGCCCGCTGTTTGGTGGCCTCAGCCAAACAAGTCCCACAGTAGAAAACATGTGAAAGCAGAAGGAATGAATGGGTGGAGTGAGGATGTTGAAGAGGAAATGAGGGTGGTGATTGAAGTGATCAAGAGAAAAGACAGTGAAGATTATATGAGACTCGGGAACTTGGCATTGAAGGTGAACAAGATCTTAGCCGTCTCAGGTCCATTGCTTACTGCCATTGCAGCTGCTGGGTCTGCTTTTGTCGGCCATGGATCATGGGCGGCGATCGTGGCAGTCACAGCAGGTGCATTGGCTAGCACAGTCAATACATTCGAGCATGGTGGCCAAGTTGGAATGGTGGTTGAAATGTATAGAAACTGTGCTGGATTCTTTATTCTTTTGGAGGAATCAATTGAGTCCACAATTCAAGAGAAAGATTTGGAGGAAAGGGAAGATGGAGAAATATCAGAAATGAACGTTGCATTGAAGCTTGGAAGAAGCTTGTCACAGCTTAGAGATCTTGCCAGAAAACCATCTTCTTCTCATTTAGATGGAAGCACCATAGATGAGTTTGCTAGCAAACTATTTTGAAACTAGATTTTTTAATTCCAACATTACTAGGTAAATTACTACCAATTCCTATGTACAAACTACAAGGTGAAAACTTGTTTGCAAGTCCAATATTTTTCTTTTATTTTCGAATTATAAAATTGTGCTATTCTCGACACTTCCATTGAATTGTTGAATGAAGCTAAAAACTATTTATGTTTTGTTGTTGTATCATGAGATCATCACATGGAGTGCGATGTGTTATTTCTAGCTGTGGAAATTAAGGATTAGCCATGCAATGGTAGATATTTGAAGTTTACAAGTTATCAAGGGGTGAACAAGTCCGGTCAGCAGCCATTGTCCCCTCTTCCTGGCGGTCAATATTTTCCATTCCTTTAAAAATATGACCTTTTCTTTTCAGATTTTTTTTCTTTATTACTAGTTCGTGAGTTGCATTAAGCGGACTTGATTTTTTTTTTTTAACATGAATGATGGTAGTATTTTTAAAATAAAAAAACAAATTTGGGATCGAAGTTATTGATTTGAATACATTCAATAAATTCAGTTAATTTAATAATATAATTATAAAAAAGAAGTGATAAAAAAAATTGATGATGACTAAATAATAATAAAATAAATGTTTGTCAATTTTATATGAAAAATGCCCTCAAATATTCTTAAAATGTCTTATTTGCTAAAAAAATAGAAATTGATTGAGAATGAGATAATCTCATAAAGAGAAAGATTAAAAACAATCTATAGTTAAATTAATAACAAATCAAATGTTAAAAGATAAACTAAAATAAAAATAATAATTTTTTAAAGAACTAAAAACTTGACTCTATTCAACATTATATATTTGCGATCTACTTGTAAGGGTTATATAACCTCACACAAAAGAAATTGAATAAAACAATAGAGGTCATCTCTTAAGAAAACAAAATAATAAAAGATGAAATTAAAAAAAAGTTAGAATTAACCTAAATTAACTTAATTGACAAATAATCTAACATGCGAGATTAAGATAATTTTATAAGAAAAAAAAAAAACTTACAAAGCTGAAGGCCAAATAATCTAATATCAAAATATAAAATTGAAAAATTTAATTTAGAAAAAGTAAAGGCACAATGAGACTAGAAGACTGAGCTTTAAATGATATGGTGCATGATTTTATGAAAAAAAATAAAAAAAATTGAGTCCACATATTTTTAAAGGGATATACGAACAAGGCAAGAGCAGTGGCTTTCCACCCGGACAACAAGGACGTGCATGGTGTGCTCTTAATTATCCAGAGCCGAGAGTAGCTAGGAAGTTATTTCGGCCAGCTAATTCGGATGCATTTAATGACTCCATGGATGAGATTTAAGAAACAAGAGGTCCTTGAGTCTCGAGGAAAACGATGTCGCATGCAGGAAGCTAGGGTTAGGTAGCTTGGGTATAACCGCTGTAGATCAAGTTTTACAATGTCGCACCTGAGACCAGACGACAGTTTTCAAGGGGTGAATTGGTCCAGTCAGCAGCCTACGTGGTGGCTTGTCAACTCTATGATACAGTCAATTCAACCCAGATGACATTTTCTTTCTGCTTAACTTGGTTGCTATAAATACCTTCCATGGCCTCCCTCCATTTTCATTCATTAATTATCAACCTCTCCTCCTACTTTCAAAGAGATCAAAGAAACCCCATTAAACAATATGGCCTCTTTAATAGCTTCAGGCTTGCTATTCTCTTCATCTTCTTATTGCTGTTCAAAGGGAATCAATGCTGCCATTTCTGTACCTAAACTTCCAAGAATTCGTTTCTCGGGTACAAAAACTCCATTGAAATTAGTGGAGGAACTGAATTTAAGAAATGGTTTCACAGGTAAATTCCCATCAGAAAACACAGGGCTCGATCAATATGAGCCCATCAAGTCTACAACTAGCACTGCAACATCAGCCAAGCTTTATGCAATCCTAGAAGCTGTTGCTGATAGAGTTGAGATGCACAAAAACATCGGCGAGCAACGCGACAACTGGAACACACTTCTCTTGAATTCCATCAATATGATCACTCTTACAGCTGTAACTATGGTTGGTGTTGCAGCAGGAGCTCCTGTTTTGGCTTTGAAGTTATCATCAACTCTTTTATTTTCTGCGGCTACAGGGATGCTAATCATCATGAACAAAATCCAACCTTCACAGCTTGCAGAAGAGCAAAGAAATGCCACGAGATTGTTCAAGCAACTTCATAGCCAAATACAAACTACACTTGCTCTTCGCGATCCTACCGAGTTAGATGTGAAGGATGCAATGGAGAAAACATTGGCCCTTGATAAAGCTTACCCTCTTCCTTTGTTAGGGAAAATGATAGAGAAGTTTCCTGAAAAATTTGAGCCTGCTGTCTGGTGGCCAAAATCACATGAATCCCCACGAAAGCAGCACAAAACACAGGGAAAGAATGGGTGGAGTGAAGATTTTGAAGAGGAGATGAGGGAGGTGATTGAAGTGATAAAGAAAAAAGATAGCGAGGATTATACGAGACTAGGAAACTTGGCATTGAAGGTGAACAAGATCTTGGCTGTCTCAGGTCCATTGCTTACAGGCATTGCAGCAGCTGGGTCTGCCTTTGTAGGCCATGGATCATGGCCAGCAATAGTGGCAGTGACAGCAGGTGCTTTAGCCAGCACAGTCAATACATTTGAGCATGGAGGGCAAGTTGGTATGGTGGTTGAAATGTACAGAAACTCTGCTGGATTCTTTACGCTTTTGGAGGAATCAATTGGATCCACAATTCAAGAGGAAGGTTTGGAGAAAAGGGAAGATGAAGAAATGTTTGAAATGAATGTTGCATTGAAGCTTGGAAGGAGCTTGTCACAACTTAGAGATCTTGCCAGAAAATCATCTACTTCTCATGTACATGGAAGCACCATAGATGAGTTTGCAAGCAAACTTTTCTGATAGTATTAGACCTCTCTGTCCATAACTGATTCACATTCTTTTAAAAATTCCTTCTGCGCATCAAAGTAACATGTTCAGGCTAGCAAACTTTTAATCTCTTTTGTAAATGATATTAATTTTTTTTCATCAAGATGTTATGTATGACAAACTTCTCTCTTACCTTGCAAGGATGATAATTACCACTAAATTCATGAGATTTGATATCTAAAATATAAAGGGAATCAATGTTCTTAAATCTTACATTTGTTCCAAGTGGCTGTAGTTCGAAGAGAGCATGTCAAAGATGGCAAGTTTCATATACTTTTGGCCCTGATGCTTATGGCTAGTTAAATATATGTTTCTCAAGCCCTCGAGTTATTGAATAATCTAGTTCTAAAGAATATTATAATAGATATCCTAGTTGAGTGAGTCGTCATTTAAGCCACCAAATCCAGAAGTTAATCTTTGGGTGTTTTGATTCAAATCTGTCTCAGTCAACCATCGCTTTATAATAATATTTTTATAAAATTCGAAGAAGAGAAAAGTCAAAATATGAAGTTTTGAATATTCAGATGAACAGTTTTTTTTTTTTTTTAATGAGATGTGAACAGTGGAACCTGGAATGAATGGACTTGAACTTAATTTCAGGCCATTTCCAGGGCTTAAGGAAACAGTCCAATATGGCCTAAACAGGAAACCAGTTGAACTGCGTTCAACCTTTTTTTACTGTTTAAAATTGTTTTTTTGTTTGAAAAAACATTTATAGAAAAGCACTTTCCACATTAGCAAAGCAACCAAACTTTCCTCATAAAAGTTGCAAGGATGAGATGTGCCCAGTTCTCTTGGGATTATTATTCGAAACACCAATGGGCGATAAAGAAATTGTTCATTGTCAAGGGTTAGAAATAAATTTGAGGATTTAATCAAGTTCTTGAACAGTAGCCACAAATGAGAGAGACATGTATGAACATCCTTGTGGGCAAGCGCTTTGTGCTTTGCTTTTCTTATAATATGGGCCGACGCCGTCGGCCATCTCATCTTTCCAAGGACGAGGCTGCTTCTGGCAAAGCATGGTAGCTGCAGATGTGTATCGGTCAGCAGAACTTCGGTATTTCGAAGGCCTATTTTAGCTATCCAGTGCATAAAGAAAGTAAATGTGGTTTTCATTTATCATAATGAAATTTGTTCTCATTTGGAACGACGATGTAACACCATCATTCCTGTCAACTAATAATGAAAATATGAACAAGATACAGAGAACTTCTTGGAGACAGAAATAGGGGAGATTTCGTGGATCGAGTTCATCGAAAACAAGTCAAACAGGAACCAATTAGAAAACCTGGGACTGAAACCTGAGTTAAGATGGCTTGTAATATTTAGTAGGTACAAATGGCTTTTTTGTGACGACCCCATCATAGGCCTTCCCACGAACCAGTATTTTAGCTTTGGTGCCTGTCTTGTGGGAACCAGATTTCACGTACCCCATGGCTATATTTTTCTTGAGGCATGGACTGAATCCTCCACTTGTGATTTCTCCGATGGTAGTCCCCTTCTCGTCCTGAATCTCACTGTGCGATCTGGGCGGTGGACCGGTGGAGGTAAATCCTACGAGCCTGACTTTTGGGCCTTCTGCAAGTTGTTTGAGTATCACTTCAGCACCCAGAAAGCCGCCTTCTGCCTTTCTTCTCTTCCCTATCGCCCAGTTCAGTCCTGCCTCTACTGGTGTTGTGTGCTGCTCCATGTCATTACCATATAAGCACAGCCCAGCTTCAAGTCGGAGACTGTCCCGAGCACCAAGCCCTGTCAGCCTTACTTTTCCTTCAGATTTTTCCAGGATTGCTTTGGCAAGATCCACTGCATTCTCAGAAGGAACTGAGATTTCAAATCCATCTTCGCCAGTGTACCTGAAAATCTCAGCAAAGAGACGGGAGAAATCCACCATGCCCAGTAAGACAAAGGCAGACATGGTTTACTAATTTGAGGACATATAAAGTAGGAGAAACCAATATGAAGTGTACCCTGTCCTAGTAATAAAGCAGCGCGCTCCATTGATGTCTGTAATTCGGAACTCCCCAAAGTACACCTTGCTCAAATCCTCTTTTGTTAGGTGTTGGAGAACAGGGGCAGCAAGAGGACCCTGCACCTCAAAAAAAAAGAGGAAACTCTGTAAGGGCATGATATTAGGACACCGTTGCTTCTTAAAAGGTTTGGCAGTGGCAAACAATAGAAGAAGAAAGAGTAGTTCAGAGCACAGAAGTATTATAAAAATGCGAGATAGTACACATTTCAATAATTAATTATGCAAGAATTCATGAATATCAAGACACAATAAAAGACCCAAAGACGAAAAAAAAGAAATGAAAAGAAAAGATAGGAATACAGAATTGACCTGGAGGGCGAGAAGAGATCTCTCATCATGGATGTTCCAGGAGACATCTCCACCCTTTGCCTTGAATGACTTCATATGCGCCTCAATGTGAGCAAGATCCTTATCTCGACACCCTGCATTAACAACTATGTATATGTGATCATCCGTCACCTTGGTGATCACTGAATCATCGATTGCTCCGCCTTTCTCATTAGTAAAGACAGTAAGAGTCCCAGTTCCAGGTGCAAGCGCAGCAACATCAGCAATAACAAGTTTCTCTAGGAAAGGAACACAGTCCTTTCCCTTCAGGCTTAGCCCACACATATGTGAGACATCAAAAAGGCTACCATTCTGTCTACAATTCACTGTCGATTCCATGATGGAATCCTTGTACTGAATGGGCATGCTCCACCCGGCAAATGGCACCATCTTGCCACCGTTAGCCACATGGAAGTCATAAAGGACAGTCTTTTTCTGCTCAGCTTCTGAGGCAAAGTATCGTCGTCCCACAGCCTTCTTATCAGCCTGAGCGAGTCGGCGGGTTATTGATTGGCCAAGTTGCCACAAACCTCCTCCCCTCATCTTCTTAACAGAGTAAATCTGATCAAAACAACAATCATATGAACTCTTTGATACTACTGGTGACACCGAAATGAACATGCCATAATCAGAGCAGGCCAAATACAGGATAAAGGTTGGATTTTTATCATGTATATAATAAACATAAAGATTGGATTTTGATCATAAATATGTCTACATATAATCAAACCACAAAAAGATATATGATGCCAGAAACTTAAAACCAGAGCAAAAGGGATCACATGGATGCTAGTGTCTGAGAGAGGTGAACACATGGAAACTAGGACATGATTTACAGGCCAATGACATTACCTATCACAAGACAAACCAAAATATGCAGTCCAGACAACACACCAGCAATCAAAACAAAAATGACAAATCTTTCACTTCCCATTTCCAAACAATATCTCAAAACACAATCAACAATCTAAAAGGAAGCCAAATGCAAAATTGAAAATGGGTTTTCTAGATCTCATTCAAATACTCATCACTCGCAAGAAGCACCATCATTCAATCTCAAACCCTTGTAACTAAATCACGTATAAAAAGAAAGGATGCAATCTTTACAGCATAATTGCATAGCAAATGTCATGAACATGAAAACAGAACAAGAAATAGAGAAGCTTACATGATTGTTCTTGGTGGTGGTGAGTGTTGTTCAAAGGAGAGCAAATTTTGGAGAGCTCAAAAGAGCGTCTCATGCAGTGGAGTCTAGATGGATAGAGGGATAAAATTCGGCCACTTTTATATGTGATGGATAATATACTATGTTTTATGTAACAAGGATGTTTGGTGTTTTGTGTCGTGGCTGGAGGATGGTGTCTCAGCCAACTACAACCCCATCGTTAGTGAGTGGTGCTTAGGACGATCGACTTTAGCAACCCCATCTTTTTTTTTAAAGGTTAGAATTTTTCATATCAGCAATCTTGCGATAAAATTGTTGTCTTATTTAGATATGCCAATATACTGACAATAAATTGTTTACTCATTTGAACTTATTATTTTAATGTTTTTTCAATAGTTATTTAACATTTAAGTTTTGGACTATGAAAAATGAGATTCTAGTTTATTTTTTAATAGGAGTATAGACAGTCTATTTTTGAGTGGGTTCAAAGATTAAACTTAAATTAGCTATATAAAAATCAATTTGAGAATATATATTTAATAAAATAAAATGATACCATTTGATTATTGTACCGTAAGATAGTGAAAACAGAAATGATATGCTGCCTTGAATACCGAATGAGATCTCAGAGCCCAGCATAAGGTTTTCAGTTTTGTCACCGTCACTGGTTTGTTTAGCTGTTACACATTGAAGCTTTTGCCACAGTTTCATGCCTACCTCTTAGAATCCAATGGATGTCAAGAGGTACAATCTGATACAAGAGAATGTGTACCCTTGATTCCATATCATGTGAAACGGAGGACCCACATTAGAAACATAATTACTGATGTCAGGATGACGACGAGCAGTCCTCTTGAATCAGAGCACATTAAGATTAGGGTTTAAGGTTATTGATGGCGGGACTAAGAGCATGGGATTAGTTTCATGACAGATGACCTATCAGACTATCAGTTGTTGTTGCAATCATTAACAGTATAGAGGGAAAAGGAACAGGAAGAAGGGTGGTTGGTGAGATTCTAGAGGGTTCCACCAGGTAAGGGAAAGGCAATTGGAAGTTCAAATTGATATGAAAAAACTTGCAATTTGTTATTTAATTCACGTTTTCTTTGAAAAAACTTTGACTTGATATAATATAACTGATTTTATGGATCAATCTACCAAACAACACCAGTAAATTAAAAGAATAACAGGAAGGAACAAGCATGCATTTGAATCATCACAAATCTGAAGCAGCAGGAAATGCAAGTAGCAGAGTCGTTTCTGTCTTCCATGCATGCCAATAAACTGCATTTGCCATTTCCGATGGATTCAACTGATGCATTCAAAAGAGATAGTGCAGGATGAAGATGTTGGTGCTAGCTACAATAACAGAGGAAGCAATATCTATGGCCCAATTTGCAGCACTCATGGTGGCATCATAATATTCGTTTTTGTGACACCAAATCTCTCAGAGGAAGCAATATCTATGGCCCCATTTGCACTTTTCTCCATGGAAGTTCACGTGATGGAATGATTGCTGCATGCATGCTAGGCAGTATCCATCTGGATGAAGATCCTACAGAATTGAGCAGGTAAATTTAGAGAAATGAAAGTTGAAGACAAAAGTCACGTGTATTGCTTTGATCACGATTGTGGAATGCACATAGTTGTTGAAAATGGTTCTGGTTAATAAAATATATACTAAATGAGATTATAAAACCTAATCATTAAAGGAAACTGAAATAATTAGAAAAACAAATGAAATTATAAAATAGCATTTGTTTTAGATCTTAGTTTAAGCATGAAACTCGCCTCGTCTTGTGTTAATAGGCACATCTTAAACACTATAAGACTTGTAAAACGCAGGATGATAAAACTTCAATTCAATTCAGCAATTGAATAAAATATTATATTTATTTTCATTAGAAATATCTATTTACTCATCAAAACTTCAGCGAGGCTCCAGAATATGATTATATTATACTCTAACACCCCCCTTCAAGTGAAAGCTTTTTGGGCTTGAAACATGCACAAACCCACATTACCTTGTGCTTGATTTTTTTATCAAATAGAATGGGGTGGTGAGATTCAAATTAACTCGTGACCGCTGAGTTAACAAGGCTTTGATACCATATTAAGGAACCATCTCACCTAAAAGTTTAAGCTGATAGGCGAGGCTCCAAAATATGATTATATTATACTCTAACATAACATTTATTTTATAATAAATTTGAATCAAAGTTCTAAGAACTTTTAGTAAGGTGACACATTTGTTGTTATTCAATTTTGGACCTCACATACAAAAAGGTAAAGAAACTATAAAGAGAAAATAATAATAATAAAAATTCTTTTGAAAGTGAAAATTGCAATTAGGAGGTATGAGAATCCAGCTAGATTTGTAAGGGATTTTTTTAGGGTTTAATTGTAAGAGAAATTGAGTTTTGAATCCAATTTTAGGTTTTAATCGGAAGAGATTAAGTTTGAGGGGGTTAATTTGCAATTTTAAAGAATTCATATTGTCAAACCAGGGGCTTAATTCCATAAATTTTGAGGTTTTATGATCAATTAGGGACTTGATTGAAGAAATCTAAAACGAAGGACCAAATTAAAAAAAACACATTAATAGAGGGGCTGACTGGATGAATCATTGGGACAAATTGATGAAATTGAAAGGTTGTTGGTCAATTAGATACTAAATTGAACAAATTTACATTTTAAAACGGATGGATTAATAATTTAAAATATAATAAAGAGTATAAACTCCTGCATGAATGGTGGAAATAAAAAAGAAATAGGTAAATACAGTCACACAAATAACATAAATTAAAATACATATATGATTCCCACCACTTTTGAAGTGATTTTATTGGAAAACAACCTACTTTCAAGGATCAATCCTCTAGGATAAATAAATCCCAATAGAATCACCTTAATTAAGTGGGAGACATTTTGCTCATTCCCTAGCTTATTATTATTAAAACCATAAATTACATACAAGACCCGTCAATAAACAACATAAAAGATGATAATATTTGAGTCAAGGCAATGCACCTCCAAACCCACCACCAGTTCCTCCACCATACCCCCCACCAAGATTATCACCAACCCCGCCGCCGCCACCACCTCCGCCTCCGCCTCCACCTCCACCTCCTCCTCCATCACCAAATCCAAAACCAGACCCAAATCCACTTCCAAAGCCAAACCCTCCACCTTTTTTACCACCCCCACCCCCTCCTCCTCCTCCCCCTCCCCCTCCCCCACCACCGTTCTTTCCCTTTCCATATCCACCACCAAAACCAGCACCATGACCAAATGCAGCACTAGATGTCTTTTCCCCATGAAGTACACCCTCTTTGCTCATTGCTAGCTTCCTAGCATCCATGACAATAACAAGTGCAAAAAGCAATAATAAAACAAGCCTTGTAGCCATCATCAGGGAAAATACCTTAACTAGGTTTGAGATGATGTTTTCTTATGCAATGACCGAACCAGTGGAGAATTTATATAGCCGTAGAACTTCGAGATAATTAGCTGATGAAACTAAGGGTGTAGGTGAGAATTAATGCTGCAAATTCTACACGTCCACTCATCTACACGCCGTGCTTATGAAGTTAATAGAGCCATCTGCCTTCAGTACTGAAAAACTGCCCCACCGTGTCACCTCTCGACATCCATTTTTGATTGATTAACCTAGCTTTCGATAGAATTCACCAATAACATTCATTCATTTAATTATTTCTGAGATTTTTTATCACATCATGCTCGTTTAAGTAGATTCATTCTCCAGGGATTTGTTTAATAAAACCTTTCCATTAAATATGATTTTGATGGTAATAATATCCGAAGAGTTCATTTGCAGCCGGAATATCATGCCCCATGAACTAAGACAATTTAACTTTGTCCCTGCAACTCTTCGAGTATACTTAGTTGCTGCAACTCGAGGGAGAAAAAAAATACATGTTAGAGAATCTGTTTGTTTTTAAAGTTTACAAATCTTCAAGAAAAAGATTTATATTATCCGTATAACATGAAAGATGAACAATATTAATAGGGATAACTGTTAATGAAAAACAGAAAAACACCTGGTAGCTATTTATTTATTTTGTTTAAATGATCCGAATCTTTTGGTAAGAGGGAATGAGGTTCATCATGGTTGGTTCTATATATGAACATGAAATGACCCTATTGCAATAAATCACCGATAAAGAGGTTCAATTTACTGCCGAAAATTTGGGTGTGGCATAGCAAAAGTTAATCTTTAATGTCCCCGTTTCTAAAACAGGACAATATATTTAAGATCTCTTGGCTTTTCCCATAAATTTTCTGCTAAATTTGTTGGATATACATCAGGAAAATCAAGTATGTATTGAATAATATGATTGAAAGTAATTTTTAAAATATTTTTTTATATAAAAATACAATAAATTGAATTCTTATCATTTTTTAAATTATTTTAAAGCTATATAAAAAAATATAGTTTAATCAACTTGATGTTTTATCAATACTAATTAACGTGTTTCGAAAAGCATTTAGAATTAAGACATCCTGACTACATCATCAAACTATATCTTATCAGTCATGTCTCCAGGTTTGTACTTATAATGTCTAAGATTCAGTGACGATATCTCATATTGTGCTTGCAGAATGCCTGTTGGCCATCATTCTTGTAATTAACTTTCGAAAAGGATAAAAAAAAAAACTTAATCATCCAGGTTATTTTGCTCATTAGCACCAGTCATTGAAGAACATTCAAATGCACAGTCTGCCATTTCAGGCCCCCAGCCTTCTTTTTTGCTCACTAATCAACAAATTTATTAACTTCTCATGATGAGTATACTAGAATTACAAAGTTGGGGTGATTAATTTCCTCGAAAGGTTCCAAAATGCTTATTAGCTTTCTTTAAGCAAGAGTGAGCTCAAGAGAAACATCTTGCAAACCTGAACTATTCTTTGCTTCGCTAAACTTCAAAAGGGGCTCAGAAACATTTGAGTTTAGGGATAAAGACATTCTGTCACCATCTATTCTCTGTGCAGTCTCAGTTAATTCCTCTAAACTTCGATGACTTTTAGTGCAACCTGTGGCTCCTGCTGGCATCTTATCTTGTTCATTCCTCTCCTGAAATATCAAATACCACAAAATGAATTCAGTTCTTTGAAATTATATATAATTCCAAGACTAGATTGTCTAACTTTTGAGTTCAACTTGGAAAAATTGCAGAGAGAACATGCATTTATACAATTTATATTTTAAAATGATATAAATTCATTCTAAAACTATTTCTGAAACACTTAGTTTATTCTTATGTCTATCCAATCACATATATAATTTCTTCTTCTATATCTTTCTTCTTTAGCAAGACGAGACATTGATCAAACGTAATTGCAAATTGATCCGGCCGGTACAAATCTATATATATATATACACATGCTATTAGAATTAGGGGGTATATAACATATCATAAAATATTAATATAAACTTGACATGCAGTAGAGTGTGTACTTCGCTATTGCGGCTCTTGAGTAGATCCTTGAAGATAATGTAATTATCAGGTTTTTTCTCCCCCTCCTTGCGTGCTATTTCTTCATGTAAGATTGGCTCATCAACTCTCTTTCCAATCCACAGCACCTTCTTCTGTCTCCTGCAAAGATGCCCCAAATAGTACTCGCATATATATATATATATATATGGTTATTTGATTCTTAACAAGTCTGACCAAAAGGAAGAAAATCATTACAAAACAACATGATAGCAGAGAAACAAAGAGTAGAAAAGCAAGAGAATAACACATCTCATGAGTGAAAATGTTGACTACTTGAAATAATAATGATTTTTTTGCCCCTTGATTAGTTGTTGTGATCATGGACTTTAATTACTCAGCAGAATTAGCTTTTTGTTTCCTATTTCGTCCCATTTTAGATTTTATGAGCATGGTTTAATCTCTGTCATTAAGAACAACATTCAACTTGTAGGTCTATCCAGTCCTCAGTGAGTTTTATAACTCTAAACTGGAGTGACATGAGCTTGCTTGCATCCTGTAATACTGTAGGTGGTTTGTTAATTCAATGGCTTACGCGATTTCCCGTTCGAATCTCTTATTTGTAAATCAATCCCTTTCTTTTTCATGAGCACTAATTTATACGTACTATTCCTATTTTCACTGCTAATGTGTTCATGATTCTTGGATCCCTGAATGTAAATTAATATACTACCATTATTAATTGATATAACTACAAGAACTCCGTTGTGGAGAAATGATTGAGATTGACGAACCTTTGAGATGGCAAGCTAGCATTTTTTAGGGCAATCCCATCGGCAGGAGTATGAACCCCACGACCTTGATAGAGAAGTTCCTCGTCGTTATTAGTGATCAGTCCCTTGCCATTCAAATGATTCTGATGGCAGCACGTTGTATGGGGGAAATAATTGGAGTGATCCCTGAACGGCTCCTTACCATTCTTCTTTCCTTCCATGCCAGCTTCTGCACCAAGGAAATCATGTTGGGAAAATTTGTTTCAAATATGGCTGATCGATGAGTGAGTGTAATTGAGTTCAAATTAAAAATGAAATCCATTTAATTATATATCTGTTGCAAGATACTCCATCAAAGAGGATGAAGGGGGTGCTTTTGGTTGGTTTTTACGCACAATTTCTTGACAAAAGGGGGCATTTGTTCTCACAGGCTGATAAAAATATTGTCCAAAGAACGCGGCATCGATCGTACCCTTGTGTTGCAGCTTTAATGCAATTCTTCTTTTAGATGATAACATTCTGACATACAGTCAAATGAGTGATACTAGATAGAATTATTGGTATTTGAAAAAATAGAAATTTTTATTTTTATTTTAAATTATTTTTTTATATTTTTAGATTATTTTCATGTGTTGATATCAAAAATAATTTTTAAAAAATAAAAAAATTATTTTAATACATTTCTAAACAAAAAACAATTTCAAAAGCAACCTCAATTACACTACTAAACAGACACTTAATACAAAAGGGTTGGGCAAATAAATAAAAAAACAGCATTGTATTAAATAAAAAATGTCTACATATTAAGCTGAAATAATATTATTTTTCTTAAATTTTACTTGATTTTTAAACTGATTAAAGAAAAACATTTCAAACATTGACTGAAATATATATATATATATATATATATATATATATATATTATTTGAAAAACTTACCTTCACATGAGTCATATATATATATATATTATTTGAAAAACTTACCTTCACATGGACTCATTAATACAATTGATAAATACCGGCGCTTCTTTTGATTTTTCTCCTCTATAGAGAATAAATATGATCCATTAACAGTTAATTATACATTTGCTATGTACCTTGGATCACCTGCTCATTCTTCATGCTCCTGTACATCTGGCCACAAACATCCCCAAACTCTTACTAAAAGCTCTTAATTAAAAGTTGTAACAAAGTTTTCTTAAAAAAGCATCTCAAAGCAATTTTGATCATATATAACCAATTAACCTGAAGGTGGCTCTTTACGTGAGATATGGTAAGGTCCTTCACATCCATCATTTGCAGAACCATCTTTGGAGTTGCCCCTGTGATTAGTATACAAAACCCCCGTAATAATAAAAAAAAATGTAAAATATATATATATATATATAATTAAAAAAAGAAGAGGAGAAAGTGAAGGGCTTGCATAGATAACTTACGATCCTCTCCACCGAGCCTTTCAACTGCATGCACAAAGCAGTGATGAAGATCAGGTGTCCAACGAAGCCTAGCCATTTTTGACCGAACGTAAGGCCTAACCATGGCTGGCCTCAACCCTATCTCTTGAAAATTAACCCCAACTCGTCTCTTAATGCTTCTCATATCACTAGATGATGATAGTGGAGACCCTTTAATGGGAGAGCTCTCAACTTCAATTCTCATCAGAAAAGAAAGAGAGATAGAGATGATAGAGAGTGGAAAGCGAGCTGGTCTATGCTATACAAAATAGAATAATAAATACCAGGGAGACTGGTTGCATAATTTTGTCACTATGTGCAGCTTTTTTCTTTTTTGTTCTTATAAGGCCATTGAAGTGGTCATCTCGGGGCCTCGATTACAAAAAGGAAAAAATGGGCGAGGAATAACAGAGAGACTTGTTCAAAAAATGCCTTCATGATTGAGTGAAAATGAAAGTTGAGAAAAGATTACGATGATCTCATTTTGTGCATGCATGAAATTCCTTGAGCCATTTCCAGATGTTCTTTGCAAGTTTTGAGGAGAAAAGATGTTCTTGGATTTGGAATTATCTTTCAGAATAGAAGTTGCAAAAGTGATTTAGGGCTAATCAATAAGAAAAAGGAAAACAATTATTATAGTTTTTTAACTGAGAATCTTGACTTTTTTACTGCCTTCCTTCTCTCCTCGTCCATTCTTGTAGCTGGGTTGTGCAGATGCAGATCAAAATATTCTTGATGAGATCATATCATAATATTCGGTCAAATAAAACAAACGCGAACCCTCTCAAAATAGCAAGCTAAACATGCAAGCAACCATTCCCAGAGAAAATTCCCACGCCCAATTACCTTAACCAAACGTTATAACAAGGAAACGTACGTACGTACAGCAAGAAATTTCACGACATAACGAAGAAAATCCAGACATTTGAAAGTAAAAAACTAAGCAATTGAGGATTCTTCTTGTTGATCTTGGTTTTAGTTTGAAAGTGTTTGAGAGTTAGACTATATAGTTTCTGTTAAGGAACTATCCCATTTAAAAGCTTAAACTTGTTAGTGAGGTTCCAGAATATGATTTATATTATTCTCTAACATACTAAGGGTAGCCTTAGTTTGCATAGTTCAAGACATAGACAATCTAACAAGACATGAAAGAGCATAATTAGCATTGATTTCATTGTGAAAGACACTAATTATCATAGTAATTAACGAGTTTAATACTTTGATTAATCAACAGAGCTAGGTTTATTATTAGTCTAACTCATAAAAAGTAGGGATCGTCACAAAAAGAAAATAAAAGGTTAATGGGAAAGGGGAGCGTGAAGTTGATCAACCAAGGTGATGCCAATTACTGATGTAAATTTTAAATTAAATAATAAAAAACATTAACTCTTTAAAATCTATTTATTCTAATTGACTATAATAATCACTCAATCAAATTCAATATTTAAACTAATTATAATATTTAAAAAAAAATAATTTTAATATAAATAATTAACTGTAATCATCCGTGACTCAATAAACTAGTGACCAAGTTTCTTTTTAAATATATTTTTTGGACATGAAAAAATAACAGTCTCCATTAATGGAAGAATGCACGAAATAATCTCCATTACATGGCAATTACTGATGAGAAGCGAAGGGTAATGCCAATGCCTGAAGATCTACTTCCAGGTAGAGGAAAGCAGCTAATTCTTCCTTATCTTTCTAAGCCTATCATCATAGTCATGTTATGGTAGTTCTTGAAGAATGAGTCTTCTTTTCAACATTGTACCTCAAATCATAATTCCTGACAGCAGCATGATTCAGTGTAGATTTTACAAAAGAAAATGCGTTTTCATGGTGGTTTGGTGCCATTGTTCAACTCACAATTTCACCTCTAAAACTGATAACATCCACTCTTCAAATTCTGCAGCTTATCGTAAATAGCATTTTCTGATGTTTCTTCGTTGACAGAAGGGTAGCAGATAAGTGTATTCCATCAACATGGACAATTAAATTTCTTCTCAACTCAATAAAAAATGGGATTTACCAGCTGAGATTGTCCATTCCTCAGCAGCCCGTTCAGACCTCGAGGTGAAGATTGCGAAGTTAACTGGAAAAAAAGAAGAAGAAAACACAGAACTCTTAAATATTTTCCAAAATGTCAACTCCAGTGTTCTTGCAGGTGTATCTCAATGATATGGATCAAGAACACATGGTCTTTCAAGTGATGATTTTGGGAGCAGAGAATGCAGTTTGTCGGCATGGAATTCATGGATTATATCGGCTATTTAGCATTGATATTTCCTCATCTTTATTATTAAAGGGAGATAACTCCATGATTCTTGTACAGGCCAGAGGTGGAGATGCACTTTGTGGAATTTTATATGATTATTTAAGGCCAGAAGGTCCTGCATCTCCAGCAAATTAAAAGCAGTTGGAAGAACAGGAATCATTTCAGTTTGACTATCATGTTTAACTTATTTCAGTTTGACGATCATGCTTTTTAATGGTGATGATCATCGGCTACATTTCATACAATTGCAACAAAAAAACAAAAAAAAAAATTACTGCAGCCATTTTCAAGTACAAGCTGCTTAGAAATTCTTCACAACTTGAATAGCTCAGTCACTTTCGGAGCTCACTAAATAATTAAGTAGATTCTAGACAGTCCATAAATTGATATTAGGGGTGACATAAATAGATTATTTGATTAAGAAAAAATCCATTTTAATATGAAAAGTTTCATACTAAACCTTTAACATTTGTTTGCTTAATCCGGGGCTGATTATTTTTTACAGTTATTAAAATGAGTTTCCAATTAAATCAAATAAATAATAAACCCTATCTATTAACCCATAAATGAATCAAAACCCAGTTTATTTTATTTTTAACTTTTTTTAAAAAAAAAAACCTTGAAACAAGTTTGTTTTGAACAGGTCAAACCCAACTTGGGTTATCCGGGATGACTTCTAAAATGGATCACATAACAAACAGGTTTGATAAATCTGATTTTGCGCAACCAAGATTGCATTTTTACAAGTTTTGAAAGTTCAAACTGGTTACTACTTTGGAGTTTCAAACGAAGTACAACTTTGTGGACAATCACAAAACATTGAGTTAAAGTAGGGACAGCTAAAAATCACACGTGTTGGGATTCAAGTGGGACAAAAGGGGCTTAGGTGGGACACACAAGGCATTCATGAGCTGATGATGATGGGCTTGAAGTTCTTGTTCTTGGGTCATTTGGACATCCTTCCTAGGGAGTTTGGATTCATATAATGGGGCCAGCGACCTGACTGGTGTATTAAGGTAAAATTTTCAAGAATCCAATCTCTTTTTGTTGCTGTTTTAAAAGTGTTTTTTTTTATATTAACACATAAAAATAATTTAAAATCACAAATAAAAAATTGAAGGTAACAAATAAAATAAAAATTA
Source organism: Salix caprea (assembly GCA_964035475.1). NCBI lineage: Eukaryota > Viridiplantae > Streptophyta > Magnoliopsida > Malpighiales > Salicaceae > Salix > Salix caprea. The sequence goes on from OZ037749.1 coordinate 17,149,258, forward strand.
TTTATTTTCTTAAATTAAGAAAGCTGATTGGTTTTTGAAACAGGGAATATCTTTTGAAGATCCTCATTATCCTGCCCATAATCATGGCCCCAAACAATCCCTCTCTTTAGGCCTCCATGTTTGCTGTTGTATTCTCTTGCTTAAAGAAAGAACTGCACTCATCAACTTTTTTAGGCTCCTTTTATTGATTACAGGGAAGAGCCCACAAAAAATTGTCATTACTTTACTCCTCTCACATAGAGGATCCTACCAGATCCATCACTCAAGTTAGTCTTTGCTTGAACGATTCTTGGAGTAAACACAGCCTAGCACAGAGAGTTAATCAGCATCAACGAATCGAATACTATTAGGTTACAAAAAAATGTTTTATTTTACACCTCAAGACACCACAAAAGGAATGTGTAACAAAATGGAGAAAATTATAGTCAAGAAAGCTTGTAATGCCCTGTCCATCGCACTAACTCTACTGCTTCTGATGCTGATTAATCTTGAACCACCTGCTGCATTACTTGGTGTGGTTGTGTTCATCACCGTCTTCGTCTTATTCGTTATTTTCTTGCTGCATCCAAAGTTAGTTGATTGGTAAGGCATTGCTGAAAGGTGTTCTAATTAAGTAATGATTTTGCTTTTTGCATTTTCCATCTCTTGCCAACCATAAAGGGAATGCAAAGATGCAGAAAAGGAACTAAAGTGTGATATAGTGGTGAAACAATTAGGCCACCATGTAAAAGAGAAGAGATTGTTACCTTCCAGGAAATATACAGCTTCCATGACCTGCCAACATTTACCAAAAAGGAAGAAAATGGATCTTAGATTTGGAGAAAATAACCTGTCACTCAAAATCAACAGGTGAAAAAAATAGCACAAACAGGACTCATTTCGCGAGAATTTATGAAAGAAGGATGAATTATTTTCAAAAGCAATCTTATTATACATGGCCTTGAGATTTTGTTATTGTCCTGACTCTATGGGGCTCACTTGGTATAGTTTCCAAGTTGAAATCACACTTGGCTGATTCAGTACAAAATGTTATTCCATGCCCTTTTCACACTCCAATCACTCAAGAACCCATGTGACTCTGTCAGGTTGGAATCACACAGCATCTATCCTTGGAGTCAAATTTGTTCTAATGAGTTCCCATCAGTATTATAATGGAGGGTGCTACTATTTACTTTCCTTCAGTGGTGTGGCATCAGGCAATTAACACTTTTGAACTTTTTATCCTAAATAATTGAGATTAAGGTGACCTTTTTGACCACTCAAGAACCCTAAGGCACTTAATAAATCACTGCAAATATACTATTTGAACTACCAACATTCCTTTCTCCCTCACGTAAATGCTCTGGATTTGAACTAGGCCACCTTGTTTATCTAAGCAGTACCCACACATTCTATTTTTAATATAGAACAAAAGTTCAATGACTCACTATAGACTACAAAAAATGAAGATCATACCCTGTATTCTGTTAAAATTTAATGCACCATCAAAGACCTGTGACTGTCCAGGGCAAAGAAGAGAACACAACACTTACTTGGATCAGTGGTGGTGATCATGGCTACACCCTTGAAATCACAGGACCCAGCAGCCCTTCCTTCCTTCTGGTAATAGCTATCAAATGCATAAGAGGCATGGTTCTTCACATTGTTAGGCTGGTAGCAATTCTCCCCTGGCTGAATCTCACTGCAATTAGTCCTTCCTGGTCCACATGCCCAATCCAATGCTGCTTGCAACGTCTTTGAATCAACACCGTCCATAACAATACAATATGTTTGGTTGGTGGTATCATTAGCCAAAAAAGTCCCACCTCCAGATACATGAAGCAAATAAACTGGCGTCGCATTTGCATAAAACAACCCCCAATTTGCTTCTGATACTGGTGGTGACCTCAAGTCCTCATTGAACAACTCATACAAGTACACACTAGAAGTGATTTCTGGGTGCAAAGGAGTCCCGCTTTGATCAAGAACATGCTTAATCATATTAGAATTATAAGTATCTGCGTTGTCAATTGTAGCATAAGGCTCTTTCGAATCACCCTTTGAAGGCCATCCACTCTCAGTAACAAGAACCACAACATCAGTAAAATTTAAATTCTTCATCGAATAATAAGCAGCATCAACCATAGCATCCAAAACATTAGTGTAATGCAACAAAGTATTAGGATCAACCATTTCTTTAGATGGAGTCAAGGGCTTAAACAAAGAATTTTCAAGCGGCACCACTCCTTTATTTTGCATAAACACATAGTACGGATAAAGATTCATCATCAAAGGAGAGCCAGTCTCTGATAAAAACTTAAGCAAAGGTTGCATAACTGAGCTCCAACTCTGATTAAAAAAAGCCTGAGAAGGTGGAAATGGATCGAGAATTACTGAAGCAGAATGTGGAGTTGAAATCTTGATCTGATTATGCAAATTTGCAGCCACTAAAGCACTATAAAGAGACTCAATAGCTGGCACAAGCAAAGGAGCTGAAGAGGGTACAGTAGTCAAAACCTCATCACCAACAGCAATTGCAGTAATTACAGTTTGCGGATAATAAGCAAGAACATTTTTACCAATCCAAGAAGCTGCTGTTGCGTTTGAGGAGCCTATAGCAATAAGCTGATTATTTGGGACACTGATAATGACCCGGATCTTGGTTTTAGCCAAGGCCTTGAGCATGTCAGGGTCAGCATCATAAAGCCTGATATGTGTAACCTTCTGAAATTGTAGAAGTGAAACAAGCTCTGTTGCTGACATAAGATTGGACACATCTACTCCTATGTTGATTCCCACGAACGGCTCATTATCTTGTTGGTCCTTGATTTGTGCCACTGCAATTTTCGATGATAAAACTGCAAATTTGACAGGAAAAAAAAACATCAGAACCACAAAAGGGTTGTTCTTAATTACTTGAAATAGTGGATAAACAAGTGGGGTTTCAGTCAATTACCTTGCGATATTGTAAAAAGCGAAGTGTACAAGAAGAAGAAGAAGATAGTGGAGAGAGGAAGCTTAGAGAGTGCCATAACTGAGGAACAGGCTGCGTTTCACTACTTCATCTTCTGGTTCTGGTTCAGCTAATGATTCTTGCATTATCTTGTAGGGCCTTTTTGTTCTGTTTTGAGTGATTTTTTTAGTTAGGTTTTGGTTTGTCGTTGCAGATTGCTTGCTGGCCTCAAGAGTGGAGAGACTTCCAAAGACCTCTCTACCTCTGACAAGAGTGAATGAAATTGCTGGCCAAATCTTAACAATAACCCCCAACTATGTAGCTGGTAACAATTTAACCCTAACTAATTGTTTATATCAATTTCATCCTTCAAGTTTTGTAAAAAACACCCTTCGTTCAGAAATTCCTCCTACATATAATAGTTTGGGGGCATATTTGAAGTTTCCCCTACATGGCTGTCTGATCTAAGTGAATTCCCTAAAGTGGCCTTGTAGACCGACAGGTACTCTGGTGTCGATGAAAGGCACGCACAGGCTGGCACTTCCAGCAGGACAGCACCATCTGCTACTTGCCAAAGTGTCATTCTCCAGAGCTTGAACTTCTAGTTAGCCCCTCGCATCATTTTGATTGGAATATGATTGTTCTTTTTGACCAAATTTATCCCACCTTCTCATATTTTTTCAAACTTTTTCAAAATTCAGGAACAACTAGACTTGATCAAGAGTGTTTGTTTACGGGTTGCTCTTGTCAAAAAACAACATGAAATATGTTTTTTTCTTTCTAAACCGCACAACACGTCTTGTATTAAATTAAGAGAATGATGGGGTTGATTTGATAAATTCTGAGAGAGACAAACCAATTCGATAAAATATATATTAAGATTACGTGTTGCATGTGGGCAAGTAATTGATCTTGACGAAGAGAGTGGCATCCAGAAGCAGAAAACACTGTTTGCGGCAGTGTATCAAACAAAATAGACTGTGGCTCCTTCCATCGTACTACTCTCAGCACTGTGTCATTCACGGGTGTAATTGAACAGAAGAGAACATCTGCGCCATGCTCACATGTAGGTCACCACCCCCACAAGCAAACCTCTCTTTTTTTTCAAAATAATAAAATTAATAATCTCTCTTTCAATCCCTTTATGGAAACTGACATTCTCTATTGCCAAGGGCCTCGATTAAATTTCAAAAACGTTTTTTAAAATAGACTGTGGCTTATTTGTTTGGACAGTCATCTGCTTGCCTGTAAATTTTTACATATATATAGAGTTATTAAATCTAATCTAGAACGGCAGTTCACTCATATGATTTACAGTAGAGTCTAGCATTGGACAAGGATTCAATTTGAACTATATACGACAATGATTCCATCAGATTCAGATGAACACTGATGATGAGCTATATAAAATAAACATTGTTCTGAATATATATATATATATATATATATATATATATATATATATAATTTGCTGTTTAACCACCACAACCAGAAGGGTTGCTCAACTACTTACATGATATAAACCTAAATTTTCTCAGACACAAAAGTTTCAGACATGAAAATATAAAAAAAATAGGCCAGCATGCATCAGCAATTCAGAAATATATTGGCCATTCATTATCAAACAAGCCAAGTACTTGTTTAGTTTGATCAATAGTGAAAAAAGTACATATGCTTTGTGCCATGCAATGAGACATGAGATTCCCAGAATTTTGTCAACTGGAATCCTAGGAGAGTTCATTTTTCCTGCCTGGATCGCACAATTGAATAGTTTGTACTGCAAGTGCTGTTTAACATTGCGGTTAAATTTTATTTTTTAGAATTATTTTTTTGTGTTTTTAGATTGTTTTGTTGTGTTTATGTTAAAAATAAATTTTAAAAAATAAATAAAAATCATTTTAATGAATTTCCAAACAAAAAAAACACCTTGAAAAACAATTTATATCACATTTAAATAAAATAGACACAAAATCTTCTTCTTCTAGTTTTTTTTCCACACCTAGAAATATAATGATCCGAAGCAGCACAAAGATTTATATTGATAGAGTTCGAAATAAGAATGTTGGAATTTGCAAAAACAAATTCATCCAATCTGCCTCTATTTTTATAGCTGATAAATTTTGTGTTTTAAGCTGTTGGTTTAAGCCCAACGTTGGCCCACTTGCTATCGTCTGAATTCCATGAAATTATTATATATTACTTGGGCCTTAATGACCCATCCCACAGAAGGGGGAGAAACGACAGCCACTTTGTGTATTGATCTCAACATAGATCCATCATGAATTTTATGATTATTTCACCAGCAAAATTACAAGAAGAAGAGGAATTATCAAAGGAAAGTTTTTTGATGAACTGTAACTGTTTGTGAGCCTATTGGTAAAAAGCTTTCCGATAAACTTAGAGTCTAACGATTTCATCGGCATATTTAAAAATTCTAGTAGTGAGATCAATTGAGGTGCTCTCCTTTTTTATGTCTTTTTTTTCCTCTTGATGATGATAATAATAATAGATAATTAACTATATATCAAAAATCATCTTATCTCTTACATTTATATCCAAGGTTGTCAAACTCGTTTTTTTGACACGACACAGAATTGTATTTTGAACTTGAATCATAAAATCGGATCGTAAAATCGTAAGTAAAATATTTTCATAAAAAAATTATAAAATTGCTAGTAAAATCATTTTGGTAGAAAAATCATAAAATCGTAAGTAAAATATTTCGGAATACAATACAAAATAATTATGTCCATAGAATTTTATTTGGTAAAAACTAACAAATTAAGATAGTAAGAACTAAGAAGAATTAGGGAAATTAATTAATACTGAAATGGGATGAGCCGGGATCGTAAAATCAGACTGATTCGGTCTGATTTTACAATCCTACCCGATTTTACCGAGTTTGGACAAATTTTAATGGGTTTTGATTTTTTAACCCAATTTTTCCAGGTTTGTTCGTTTTTAAACCATAATTTTAACAACATTGTCTATATCTGAAATTTAGAAACATCTCAATTACTTTTATTTCAATTTGAAGATAAAAATATCTTAAAATACCTTGTTACGTGAAAGTGATCTAGTATAAATATGATATATTTCCCATCTTATTCTTAATGTAGACATTTGGTAACAGAATTATCTGCAATATTTTAATGGCGTGTATGGCAGAATAAAGTGCTCCATGGTGCGATAGGGCGTGCCTATGAAGTTGAGAGCTGTTTTGTAATGGAGAATTTACAGGAGTAAAGACCAGGAAGAGGTGCGCCTATGAAGTTGAAGAGCTGCTAGCAGTGTCACGTCTCTGCTGCAATGTTGATGATCCGACAAAGATATACGGCGTGTGAGATTTTATTTTGCCAATCCACTCCGTTCCCTCTCTGGCATCGTTTTACGAGTTCAGGAAAATCTCAACTGTTGGAGTAAACGGAGAAGATGGAGACCATCTGGCAGAGACTTGATCAAGGACGTTTTGCTAACATCCTTAATCCACAACGGATCCGCAAAAAAATTCTTCATAAATTCAGAAATAAAACCTTACCCATCAGCGAAAACAACAAATCATATGCAGGTGTCTATGAAACTTGTACAGGCCACACTATCTTATATTTTATTTTTATCAAATAAAATAAGGATTATGAAATTTAAACTCGTAACCGTTAGGTCAACAAGGCTCCGATCCTATGAAAAAATTAGACAGAAAGAATTGTGATTTTATTAATTGTTCAATAGCACACACTGTACAATCTTACATTGGTGGTAATGTATTTAGATCCTATTCTATTGCCTGCAATTGAGCTAAATCTTCCATGAATAAGGAAAGAAATAACTATGAATTTAATTACAATATATTCCCAAGTTGACTGCCTCTTCTGGAATTTTATTGCCTTCAATACTCCCCCTCAAGTTGAAGTATATATTAACTACATCCAACTTGCCAAGTATGTTTTAAACTGTGTGGAACCTAATGGTTTGGTAAATGGATCTGTCGACTTGTCTGTGGTTTGAATATAAGCTGTCTGAATCATTCATTCTTGAATTTTCTCTCGTATCAAATGACATTTGATTTCTATGTGTTTGGTTCGTTCATGGAAAACTGGATTAGAAGCTATGTGCATTGCTGTCTGATTGTCACAAAACAAGGTTACAGGTTGTGTGTGATTTATCTTCAAGTCCTTTAAGATGTTCTTCAACTATGTGATTTCGCAACATGTAGTTGCCATGGATCAGTATTCTGCTTCAGCACTTGAATGAGATATTGTTGTTTGCTTCTTGGTCTTCCAAGAAACTAATGCATTTCCAAGCAAAATACAGTAACCTGTGATTGATATCCTTGTGTCTTTGCATCAAGCCCGATCAGCATCACAAAATGCTTGTAATTGAAGTGAACCCATGGATGGTAACAAAATTCTTTGTCCAGGTGTTTGTTTGATGTACTTCAGCACTTTATGGACTGCTTCCAGATGTGGTTGTCGAGGCTTCTCCATGAACTAACTTAGTATGTGTATAACATAAGTCAAGTCTGGCCTGATTATGGTCAGTTAGATCAACCTCATCACTAATCTTCTGTATATTGACCTATCTTCTAGAAGTTTTTCATCAGATTGTGTGAGCGACATGTTCTACTCTAACAGAGATCGAGATGGTTTGACGAACAAGAACCCAGTGTCATCCAAAATTTCCAGGATGTATTTTCGTTGTGACAGGCTGATTCCATGTTGTGATTTTGCAACTTCAATTCCAAGAAAGTATTTAAGTTTCTCCAAGTCTTTACTTAAATTGCTTGGACAAGAAGAGTTTAGTGTCTTCTATATCCTGCAGATTATTCCCAGCCAATATCACAATAACAACATACACAAGCAAAGCTAAAAAAATACCTTGACGACTTCGAACAAATCACTAGTAGTCAGACATAGATTGATGAAATCCTACAGTTTTGAGTGCAGTGGATATCTTGATGAACCACTAACTAGAAGCTTGCTTTAATCCATATAGGGATTTGTGAAGCTTGCAAACGAGTGTCTCCCCCTGTCGTCCAAAAACAGGAGGCATTGACATATAGACATCCTCATGCAGATCTTCATTCAAAAATGCATTGTTGACATCTAATTGGTATAAATGTCAACCATGCAAAGTTGCCACACTGAGTAGTAGCCGGACAGTGGCCAGTTTAGCCACTGGGGCAAAAGTTTCCTTGCAATCGAGTTCTTCTATTTAATTATAGCCCTTAGCCACCAATCACACCTCATTTATACAATTTTTGATAGTATATGGGGCACTGGTTTTTTTTTTTAAATTAATATTTTTATTTAAATATAATTAAAAAATAATAATTATATTGTTGGAGGGAAAATTATTTAATTATAGAACTTACTTCTATTAATTGTATAATTAATTACATAATTAAATTATATACAAAATAATTGTACTATATTTAAAATGATATATAAAAAATGATTCTCCTAAATGACTTTTACCATTGAAATATACATAATCAAAAAAAAATATTTATATTATTCAAAAAACAATTTCAGAGATTTAGTTCTCTTACGTAACTCTTACAATTGGAGAAGCTATGACTCTTGAAAAACACGCAATCAATAATTTAGATTCTTTTTTTCTCCTTTACTTTACTTTTTAGACCTTTTTCTTCTCCTTTTAAGTTTTTGTCTGTACACGACAAAAATGATTAAATAACTACTGTTTTCTATCAGAATATTATCCCCTTATTGGTAATCCAGCTGAAGTGACCATCAGAGTCAACTCATGGTCGTCGTTCCATCATTTTAACTCTAATTCAAAACCTCCCATCATCATATCATGCGAATCAAACGAAATCAAAACCTGGGATGCTTAATTTGGCATTTCAATTTATGATGAGTGGTATCACTTTTGTTTCATTTATTTTTTTCGTTTTAAGCCAGAGGCTGGCATGCAAAGACCAAATTTATTTTTTATTTTTACCTTAAAATATGAGAAATTATCGGAAGATAAAATCAAACAGACATTCATTCATTCATCCTTATTAGACTCTTTTGTATATAAATGAAGAGTAAAGATACAAGAATCATCCCTGTTGGAATGTCTACGGATCAGGCAGTAAAACAAACCAATCAAAAGATGTAGGAACTGGTAGCAACTCCGACAGACGCAAAACACAAATTAAGAACCAATCTAGGCACAATACATAAAATAAAATACAGCAAGGACAGAACACCAAGGCAGACTGCAGACAACAAATTCATAGGAACAAACTCATTATACGTTCTTATAGACAGACACACATGCAATATATTTGACCAAACTCATTACACAACCAGAGTGAACTTCGGACAGCTCCAAGAGAGAGTCTCTGCTTGCGGCCAGCCTCGTGCTTCCATTTATAGAGGGAAGTTACTGTTGCTCATCAATTGAATACCACAAACCGAAATGCTTTCTTTCAGCACTGATACGATAAATTCTTTCGCCATTCTCTTCGTCATTCATGGTCAGGATAACTCTGTCTCCTTTTCTCAGCTGTTTCTGATGAACATAGTCACCCCATTCGCCCTTTAACCAAGGTTTCGAATACCTGCCTTCATTTCGGACTGAGACCTTAAGTCTCCATTGCTGTTCATGGATGTCAGATGCCACAAACTCGACGGAGTTCTGACCATGTGGCATGGGGAAGGCCCAGAGACTCGCAGCTGGAAATTCGAGTCGCCTATTTGTTGCATCACTCTCTGAGAGTTTCCTGTTCATCACCTCCATTTCTAGTTACAATCAAATGGGTTAGTGGTGTGAGAGCTCAAGCAAGATATATAGTGGTACATATGTATAGGAATGATCATACGAACATTCAAAATTACAAAAAATCAGAGAAGTCTTAATCATAGTTGTGACGTTAAGGTTGTGATCGAACGTTTACATGTAAATTTACCTATCTAAGCATGATACATAAATAAAATACAACAAGAACAGAGCACCAAGGCAGACTGCAGGCAACAAATTCATTGGGACAACAGTTCGCGGCTTCAAGATTGTGATCATGATAGATCGAGCACAATTTTGAAAAGCATGGTTTTTGTGTAAAAACAAAACAAAAGCAACATCGAACATGTCGATAGGTAAAAATCACCAACAATTATTCCTCAAAACAAATTAACAGTTTCGTTCTAGCATAAACCATTCATATCAATCCGTAAATCCCATCCCCACCCTACACAGGCTATTGAACATCGACTTTATTCCTCAAAATTCTCCCCCAGCATTCTTCCTCATGAATCCAACCCTTCAACTTCAAATATTTCAGAATATCTATAATTTTATTGATGTCATAAATAAGGCAGGATATAAGAATTTACCTCCAGGAAGCTGCTGGGACAGCGTTGAAGAATGCAGAAACTGGGGTAGGTGAAGCCACACGCTGATGACTGGTGGCGCGTGATTAGCAGAACCTGGTGTTCTCGTTCTATTCTACCTGTTCCTGATAGTGGCTTTATTCACCAAGATCAGGGCCTTGTGGTTCGGCTGTCTTTCACTCTTTCGGTGACTTCTTTGGTGTGTTTTGGTTCTGCTGTCTTTCCTTCTTTATACTCGCTGTGGTCCGTCAAACTGCTTTTCTGACTATTTTTTTAAAATATATTAAAATAATTGTACAATTCTTAATATCATGACTCAAAGAATAAACGGCTCCACGACGTCACCACTGATGACACTTCAATTGTGGAAATTGCCCAGCAAGTCGCTCCGGATCAGAAACGATGAACGGAAGTCGTCATTATTTTTTGTTTTTTTTTTCCTTTCTCCGGATAAGGAACTATCTTAGTAGTTGCCTCGAACTTTCCATTCAAAACCCCGATAACAAGCTTTCTGCTTTTTCCTCATGAGAGGGTTTGAAACTTTCTTCATATCATGACTCAAAGCTATTTGTTTTTTTTACTTGGGATTCCTCGAAGTCTTGAGGATTTTTCTTGGAAACATTTTTCAAAATCATTGTACAATTCTTAGGGTTAGATGTCATGTGTCATAACCTAATTTTTACTCCTATTTATTACTATTTTAAAAAATAGAAAATAAAATATGTCTTTTCAATAATTTAAGCCATTTTTGTTATTTTCATAACTTTTATTAATTTGTGTTCTTAAAATTAATCATACAAAGTTTTAAGAAAAAACAATACTAAAAAAATTTATAAATACAGAAAAAAATATTTAGTTGGGGTTCAAATGAAATTGGCCATATAATTGATTTCTAAGGTCATAATTGAGGAATTAATAGCAGAGAAATTAAAGAAAAATGACTACATTTTAACTTAATTTGGCTAAATTTAGAAAATTGAAGAGCAAATCAAAATCAGGATGGATTTGAAATACTTGACTAAATTAAGAAGTCAATTAAGGATTTATTTGAAGAGGAAAATCAAAATCGGGAATTAGATTGATTAAAATTGCATAATTTTAAGAGCCAATAATAAGTTTACAACAAGTGGTTAAATTTATTGGTGTAAAATGAATCAATTGGGATGCAACTGAAAGAAAAAAGTAATTTAGGGAAACATAATGAAATTAGAAAATTAAAAATTCAAGGAATATAAAGGAAACAAGGTATGTCTTGTCGAGATTTTTATTTCAGCCCAATTCAATACATTTAATTCAATTTAGTCCAATTCGTTCCTTGATTTCAATACTAATTCCAATTTCAATACTAATTCTAAAAGGCTATTCATAGACTCAAAAGGTATTTAATTTTTTTTATAATTAAGAATTATTGACGCTTACTTAAAAACCTTCTTTTGGTCAATGGATTTCAAGACAATTTAGATCATTTGAAAAAAGAATATTCATAAACATGATTGACATAAGTTAGAGGATAAGTTTGCAACAAGTGCTTACATTTGAAGGTCTAAACTGAGTGAAATTGGATTAGGATGCAATTGAACGAAAAAAGTGAGCTAGGGTAAATTGAATAAAATTAGAAAAAAAGAAAACTCCAAGGACTGTAAAAAAAAATTAGGAACGTCTTGCAGGGACTTTTATGGTAGCCCATTTCAATCCATTCAATTCAATTTAGTGCAATCGATTCCTAGATTTCAATCAGACTAATTCCAATTTAGTCCAATTGATCTGATTCAATTCCAAAACCAAGTTCATTCCAAGCAATCTAAACCTGAAGATGAAATCCCTCAAATTAGCACTTCAATCCTATATACAAGATATTCTTGCAAGATCCTAGCTCAAGTTTGGCTTTAGGACTAGATAGAGCATCACTGAATGTTTATGGCTCTTTATCATCTTGTGGAGCAATCATGAACGTTTCCCCTTCAATCTCAAATCGATGACGACGAATTAGTTAATGAATGCTTCTATGAGGTTGAGATTGCTCATGATCTTACTCCATGAGAGTAGAAATAGACAAAATATCACTCCCACTATTACTACGAGGATTAAGACTTTCATTTAAATCCTCTACTAAATGGCTTGTTGTGCCATAATTTAGATTTTCTATTTCATATAATTGAAAAACTTGTTTAATTTCACCTGTTTCTAGAAAAATCTTTTCTAAGAATACAACATCACGTGAATCAGTCTCTTTCACTCTTCCATTAGCTTTTTTACCAATAAATACAAATCTTTTAGAATTGTTCAGAATAGCGTATAACAATACACTTCTTTCCCTTAGGACCAAGTTTCTCATATTTGTGAGACGTATTGTGAATATAAGTTGCACACCCCCATAGATAGAAATAAACTATAATAGGTTTGACACCATTCCATAATCATATGTGGTGGATGAGACAGATTTAGAGGGCAAATGATTAAGTATGTAAGCAGTAGTTAACAATACACTCCCCAAAAAGAAATTGTTAAGTTGGCTTGCTCCATCATTGACCTAACCACGTCAAATAAGGTTCTATTCCTTTTTTCTGCCACACCATTTTGCTGTGGTTTATAAGGAATAATTAGTTCTCTAGATATACCTTTTTCATCATAAGAACTTTTGAACTGTTTAGAAAAATATTCACGTTCTCGATTTGTTCTTAAAATTTTGATCTTAGTGGTTAGTTTATTCTCCACCATATTTATGTATCAAATGAAGCAATTCAATGCTTCAGACTTATGTGAGATCAAATAAACATGACCAAATCGTGTGAAATCATCTATAAATGTGATGAAATAATTCTCTTCATGTCTTGCCCTCACATTCATTGGACCATAAATGTCCAAATAAATAAGTTGTAATGGATTACTAGCTCTTTTAGCTTTGCCCAATGATAATCTAATTGCTTTTCCAGCAAGGCAATGCTTACACACATGCAATTCCTCTTTGAAAAGTGATCCTAGAATACCAACTCGTGCTGATCTATATAAGCAATCTTGCCCACTGTGTCATAATCTAGCATGTCAAGTTATGATATCATTATCTTTAATAGTTATGGAATTTTTGAACAGGAACGGTGTCTAACACTATAAAACCATTTAATACAAAGCTAGAACCATAGAAAATATTATCCAGATATATTCTTACACTACAACTAATAAATATAATATTAAATCCTAATTTGAGAAAAGAGAGAACAAATACAAGAGTCCATCAAACTTCTGGAGCATAGAGTACATCATGAAGATAAAATGTGCAACCTCCTTGTAAATCCAGTTTGCAAGTACCGATCCCAAACACTGCAGCGAAAGCATTATTTCCTATGTATATATATATCTACTTCCCTTTGGAATTCGAGGTGATTGTAAAGTATTTGCAATTTGTACTGTAGGTTTTGAGTTCAAGTTACAACATATATCTTTTAAACGAGCATGAGATATCCAGAGTTTTATTCACTAATTTAGACCAACAAAATATATTTTTCAGGAATAAAATTTCATTGCATTAAAAAAAAAGGTACGATATTCCTGCAAAATGCTTGAGAAATTAAGCTGCTGCTATGCATGGATAAATGAAAGCTCGGCCTCCATTGTTGTAGCTGATAAATTTTGTGTTTTAAGCTGTTGGTTTAAGCCCAATTATGGTTTCAGCATCAACCCACTTGTTATCGTCTGAATTTCATGAAATTATTATTAATTGGGCCCTGACGACCCAGCCCACAGAAGGGGGAGAAACGACAGCCACTTTGTGAATTGATCTCAACATGGATCCATCATGAATTTTGTGATTATTTCACCAACAAAATTACAAAAAGAAGAGGAATTATCAAAGGAATGTTTTTAATGCTAGTTTTTTTATGATAGTTTCAACAGAGGCAACGACATCACTGATTGAGTGTAATCGCAGCCCAATTGAAACCTGATCGACACCCCCATTATCTGATACAAGCTTTACTTTTCTTTTCTTTTTCGCCTTCTTAGAACAATAGGATGTTTTGGTTGAACATATTTTGTGGAGACCCCTATATTTTGTTGAGGCAGAGGAGAGAAAAGCAGAGTCTCTGAATGTTGAAATTGCACCCTCGTAAAAAGAGCTACTGTTTTCTATCAGAATATTATCCCCCGAAGGACCATAAGCCTTTATCACTTCCACATGTTTTGGAAGAGTATGGGTATTCACTTTTGTTTCATTTATTTTTTTCGTTTTAAGCCAGAGGCTGGCATGTAGAGACCAAATATATTTTTTATTATTATTTTTACCTTAAAATATGAGAAATTATCGGAATATAAAATCAAACAGACATTCATTCATTCATCCATATTAGACTCTTTTGTATATAAATGAAGAGTAAAGATACAAGAATCATCCCTGTTGGAATGTCTACGGACGCAGTAAAACAAACCTAACAAAAGATGTAGGAAATACTGGTAACGACTCCGACAGACTCAAAACTCAAATTAAGAACCAATCTAGGCATAATACATAAAATAAAATAAAATACAGCAAGGACAGAGCACCAAGGCAGACTGCAGGCAACAAATTCATAGGAACAAGAGTTCTTACGACTAGCTAGGACTTACATTCTTAAGGACAGACACACATGCAATATATTTGACCAAACTCATTACAGAACCAGAGTGAACTTCGGACAGTTCCAAGAGATAGTCTCTGCTTGCAGCCAGCCTCGTGCTTCAATTTATAGAGGGAAGTTACTGTTGCTCATCAATTGAATACCAGAAACCGAAATGCTTTCTTTCAGCACTGATACGATAAATTCTTTCGCCATTCTCTTCGTCATTCATGGTCAGGATAACTCTGTCTCCTTTTCTGAGCTGTTTCTGATGAACATAGTCACCCCATTCGCCCTTTAACCAAGGTTTCGAATACCTACCTTCATTTCGGACTGAGACCTTAAGTCTCCACTGCTGTTCATGGATGTCAGATGCCACAAACTCGACGGAGTTCTGACCATCTGGCATGGGGAAGGCCCAGAGACTCCCAGCTGGAAATTCGAGTCGCCTATTTGTTGTATCACTCTCGGAGAGTTTCTTGTTCATCACCTCCATTTCTAGCTTGTTAAAATCAAATGGGTGGAGACAGATGGTTTGAAGGATTATAGAACAATATTGAAGGGTTAGTGGTGTGAGAGCTCAAGCAAGGTAGTGGTACATATATATAGTAATGATCATATGAACATCTGAAAATTTAATAAGCAGAGGAGTCTTAATCATAGTTGTGTCGTTAAGGTTGTGATCGAACGTTTACATGTAAATTTCTTGTGATAATCGCTTGACACAATCACCAGCATCCAGATTGTGATCATGATATATACGATGCATGCAACGCAAGAATGTTCAGAAGGGTACTAGAGATTCTTTCGATCATTTGACTTGGAGAAATTATTTTTATATTTTGATATTGATTAGAAACTAAAAGACATGTTTAAAAATAACAGCAATCGACATGATTTTGTTGTAAAGAATAATAATCATCTCACTCCAACTCACTCCTAAGTTCGTTTAAGTTCACAGGTTAATATTTAATTACTTGAACGGTATTTGCTTACCAAACCTCATCATGACTTTGTCAATTTTATATTATATTATAGTATGTTTGTTCGTAGCAGGTTGTTCTTAGTAGTGTGCTAGGTGTTTTATAATACTAAAATCTCTACTTAAATCAACTTATGAATAAAATATCTTATGAATTACCATCTCAAGTCAAGAATTTTAGATGTTGTTTCAACTTCAGTAAATGGTTTTATATAACTATCTAACACATAATACCTCATTAAATAGAAAAGTTTTCTTAACTTGAAATCAGACTCACTATTATTAATTTATGCCAAAATGATTTAATTTAATTAATTAAAAGAATCAAACTCATTTGTTGACGGTCATAAAAGTGCTTGGAAAGATATAAGCATTCAAGAATTAAGAAATGAAGAGTGGGTCCTTCCGTGAGTTTGGGATTTTTTTAATCTAGAAAGACACTTCATAAAAGTTTTTTTATATATTTTATTTAAAAAAAAATATTTGCTCCTCGGAGAAGTACGTACGGGCCAAATAACTAGTTTTACTAAAATTTGTCAATTTAATTTCATGAAAGAAGAAGAAAAGTCAAAGAGAAGGTGGCTCACGACTTAGTTTTTAAATCATTTAATCGATAATGATCATCAGAATTAGGGCGATTGCCGCTCGTTTACAGGTAACTTTTCTTAATTGTCACGTGACAATGGTCTTCTATGTTGTATTCATTCTTAATTGTCAGGTGACATTGGTCTTCGATATTGTATTTATTTTTAGTTGTCAAAGATCATAAATAATCGATTACATATATTATGGTTCAATAATATAAATACATGCCACATCTTCAATCAGACAACACAATTTAGGATGCTGTTCTCGTACGATAATGAACAACTTATTTCATTAAACAATACCAAAGGGGCAATTCTATCGAATTAAAAATAATATTTATAAACTATTGTGAAAATAAAAATTCTCTAAAAAAATACTGTTGGATACTTTTTCAAAGCACCAACGAAGACGAATTCTTATTCTTCTTTAGAAACAATATTTTTTTATTGATTTTTAAAATAGCAATAGTAAGCACTTGAGATTGAAAGCGAGAGAGATCGAAGAGATTGAGATATTAACTTGTGATGTTCGGGTGATTGCAACTCGTTTACTCGTAACTTTTCATAATTTTCGAGCGACAACAGCCTGAAAAGGTATACTCTCATGTTTGATGATAAAGACTTTTTATTGCCAAGTTTTTCTTTGATTGGTACTTTGCAAAGGTACCGACCAAGTTTAGCCAATAATTTTATATAGATGGCGGCTAATCTATATGGTGGTGGCCCTCATATTCTGTCATAATCAACTCTGGTCTCTCTCATCTGAGATTTTGCACTCGAATATCTTCACCCAAGTTTGGGATTGCTATGTTAATCTGTTTTTATATATAGCTTTCACAAAGTGTCTTCTTTAATCTCTGTTGATATAGATTACGTAATAGAAAACACAGATTAATTTTTAAATGCTTGATTATGTTGGTCTACCAGTCATCGAAAGTTCGGAAATCATAGCACACCTTAGACCGTACTGTCCTCCTCGAAAAAGGGTCGTGCAAGTTTGGTCGTTTATTTGAGTAGTCGAAAGTTAAATGGAAAGGTTAACGTTTCATCTCCTTGGACACTGGCTAGAGCTGACGATTGCCTGCCAAAAACGATCATATGTCTCCCGTGCTCTCCCAGTTATTACAGAATTAGATTGAAAAAGTCTCTGTGAGAAAGAATCTTATATAATGTCGGCTAATCAAGCATTCATTTACCTTTTATCTTTTATTTTTTCAATGAAAATGACTGGCCTGCAAACATTGAATTATTATTATATAATATGATATTACATTGGGCTGGGTTGGGTTCAGGCCAAAATATCTGGGCTGGACCTAGCCAAATCCCATAAAGTAAAATAAAAAAGAGGGGATGGTCCTTGCATGCAATGACCATCTTGAGATGGTGAATTTGGGTGGCAAATTGGAGAGGTCACCTTGCCTTTTCGGAGGCGAGTGGTGGCCAGAATTGTTTTCAGTGATGCAGGGGAGATTTTGGATGGCTAATAGAGTTGGTGAAATCAGCGAAGGTGGTGCAGAGGAGGGGCTGAAGTGTTAAAAAGAAAACAATTTGGATGTTAAATGTTTTTTTCCCAACTTTGGCTTCAAATCTCTTGATGTTATAAGCATGACATAGACTTCTATGTAAGGCTGGAGGAAGAGAGAAACATTTTATTTATCGGGAAAACTTTCATTTTTTGATTCAATAAGAGAGCATCTCAACCGGTTTTCTAAGTATCATAGGTTGTTAATTTTGACAACTCAACGTTGTCTAAGTTGTTACATTTCGGTAGCGCTGCGTTTGCTATGTTATAAATCAATCGGCAATGACCATACCACCGAGAAGACAAATATCATGTCATCAAATTTGGTGAAATACTAGTACAAAAGGTGATTTTTATAGGAACCTGCAATAATAAGCCGAAATAGCAAAGACCACCATTGATTTCGCCACAATATCCAAGAACTCATTTCCCACTTCAACAACCCATATTATTTCTCATCACTTGTAAGCCAATATCATGGCCAACGATGTTGGGTCAACAAACACCAATCAATCCTTGGTGTCAATAGACTCTAACACTACCACACAAATTGTCACGTTGCAAAGAGACACCTTCAGCTTCTCACCAGGAATCAAATTGGATGAGAATAGTGATTCTCTATGACATCAAATCATGGAGATGGAAATAACTAAGCGAAATATGTTCTTATTTTTTGAAAAATTTAGTTGTTGATTCAATTAGAAAGCATCTCATTTGTTGGTACAAAATAGGTACCCTGGACTGCTAATTAGAAAGCAACTCAGGGTTGCCTGAGCTGTCACATTTGGGGCACCGCTGCGGTGGCTATCATATCAATTAGCTAACAATGATCAAACCATAGTGTAGAAAAATATAAGGTCATCTTTTTGGTTTATGATTGGTCAAGTTTGGTGAAGGAAAGAGGCATCACATGCTGAACAAAACTGGGCAGTTGATGATAGTTAATTTGTTCAAGCAAGTGAATGATACAGTCCGATTGGGGGCCCGCTTTTCAAACTTAGGAAAATTTTGAGAGAGAACTCTGTCAATGATAAAAAAGCTCTCATGTCAATAAAGAACCCATCGCCAATGTTCCCTATAGAATCCATTCCTTGGATACAAAGAACTTTCAGCAGCGGCAATTCCACTAGTGCAGGGAGACTTTCACAATTTGTGCATTTGACTAACTCAAGTTGTATCAGATTGCAGAAGACAAGTGGACTACAAAGAAGTGTTAAATTTTGGAGAAAAAATTTGTACAAAAACATTTAGAATTTGTTTGATGGAACTAATGCAGTTAAATTAAAACTTTTAAAGATCTAAATTAGGGATAAAGGAGGGGCTTTTACAAAGAAGTGTTTAACATCCTTTTTCTTCTTAGAAAATGAATAAGGGAGCTAATTTTTATTGTGTTTTTTTACTGCTATTAGTCTAATCATGCCTCAAGTGTTCTAGGCTTTAAGTTTTTTTTTTCCAGGGAATATGTTATGCAAAGAAGGGTTGGTTATTTAGAGAATAAAAATCACTTTGATGTCGGTTTAAGGAAAACTTGATCTAGAAAGAATTCAAGTGATTTTCATTGTTAAGTTTTATATTGTTGTTGATGGGAAGGTGAAATGAAGTTTGTTTCACATCCTGTTGGTTAGAAGGGATAAAGTTTTGACTTGGAATTTTAGGGGAAGGACACGTTTGTGAAGCATTTATAAGGCTTGTTTTGTATAGGAAAGTGTTGCCTATTGATCTGAATTGCTTTCCTTTAATAAAAAATAGATTGGTTGTGTAACATACACTTTAGTTTTTAGCTACAAAGAAAAAAAAGAATATTTATAGGCTCAAAATTATTTGGGATTTTCATCTTTATTTTTAGGTTTCAAGTACTATCATTATATTTATTGTTTTGTTATGATATCCTTAAATCCTCTTGACCTTTTCAATTCTTTGATTCAACCCAAGCTTTGTTTGGGCACCTTTGGTCATTGAGGGTTGTTTTGTGGATTTAAAATGTTTTTCATTCTCATACTTTACCCTAGTTTAGGGTGTGATTTTAGTTAGGGTTAATTCTTAAGGAAATCTCCAAAATCACTGCACAACTCTTAGGGGTTAGATGGCATGTGTCATAACCTAATTTTCACTCCTATTTATTACTATTTTAAAAAATAGAAAATGAAATAAAATTTGTCTTTTGAATAATTTAAGTCATTTTTGTTATTTTCATAGCTTTTATTATACAAAGTTTTAAGAAAAAAACTAAACTAAAAAAAAATAAAAATACAAAAAATATATATAGTTGGGGTTGAAATGAAATTGGACCGGTAATTGAGTTTTTAGGTCATAAGTAGAAATTTAACAGCAGAGAAATAAAAAAAATGACTTGATTTGGCTAAAATTAGAAAATTGAAGAGCAAGGATGAATTGGAAATACTTGACTAAATTTAGAAGTCAGTTAAGGATTTATTTGAAGAGGAAAATCAAAATCAAGAGTTTGATTAAAATTGCGTAATTTTAATAGCCAAGGATAAGTTTGCAGCAAGTGGTTAAATTTGGAGGTCTAAACTGATTCAATAAGGATGCAACTGAATGAAAAAAATTGATCAAGGGAAAACAGAATGATATTAGAAAAATGAAAAATCCAAGGACTGTAAAGGAAATAGGGTATGTCTTGCTGGGATTTTTATTTCAGCCCAATTGAATCTATTTAATTCAATTTAGTCCGATTGGTTCCTTGATTTCAATTCTAATTCCAATTCCAATACTAATTCTAAAAAGATATTCATAAGCTCAAAAAGTGTTTAAGAGATTTCAGAACTAAGAATTACTAACGCTCACTTAAATACCTTTTTTTGGTCAATGGATGTCAAGACATTATAGATCATTTCAAAAAGGAATACTCATAAGCGTGATTGGTATAATTTAGAGGATAAGTTTGCAGCAAGTGGTTAAATTTAGAGGTCTAAACTGACTGAATTAGCATCTAATTGAAAGAAGAAAGAGAATTGGGGAAAATTGAATAAAATTAAAAAAATAAAAATCCAAGGACTGTAAAAGAAATTGGGAATGTCTTGCAGGTTTTTTTTATTTCAGCCCATTTGAATCCATTCAATTCAATTCAGTGCAATTGATTCCTTGATTTCAATCAGACTAATTCCAATTTAGTCCAATTGATCTGATTCAATTCTATACCAAGTTCATTCCGAGCAATCTAAAACCTGAAGGTGAAATCCCACAAATTAGCACTTCAATCCTATATACAAGATGTTCTTGCAAGATCCCAGCTCAAGTTGTTTGATTACAAACACTGATCCACCTAATCCAGCCCAAAACTAATTTCTTCAAATCAGTCCCGAAAATCTACCCTTCAATTGATTTTCCAAATGGCAGCCCTGTCTCTCCATAAAAACACCAGCCTCTAAATCTGATTCCGAATCTCCAGGTATCTTTTGACTCGATTACCAAAGACTGCATGATTTCTAGCCTTGAATTTAATTGCCAAAAAACCCAGTTTCTTGACTACGCTGAATCTGCTTAAATATTTTATGCAACTTTCATTTCAGAGACCTTGAAGATCCTTCATGAATTGTATGTGATCAGCCCAGTAATGAATGAAGCGGAAAGCCTCCATCCCTAGTTCTTAGAAGATTGCCCAAAGACAAATTGCCAATAGGATGTTTTGGATGAACATATTTTCTGGAGAATCACACCATTCTCTTCCTCTGTTATTCACTTTTGTTGAGGCAGAGGAGGAAAAAACAGAGTCTCTATGATGAGAGCTATTCACTTTTGTTAAGCCAGAGGCTGGCATGTAGAGACCAAATTATTTTTTATTTTTACCTTAAAATATGAGAAATTATCGGAAGATAAAATCAAACAGACATTCATTCATTCATCCTTATTAGACTCTTTTGTATATAAATGAAGAGTAAAGATACAAGAATCATCCCTGTTGGAATGTCTACGGAGGCAGTAAAACAAACCAAACAAAAGATGTAGGAACTGGTAGCAACTCCGACAGACGCAAAACACAAATTAAGAACCAATCTAGGCACAATACATAAAATAAAATACAGCAAGGACAGAACACCAAGGCAGACTGCAGACAACAAATTCATAGGAACAAGAGTTCTTACGACTAGCTAGGACTTACGTTCTTGATCAAGACAGACACACAATATATTTGACCAAACTCATTACACGACCAGAGTGAACTTCGGACAGCTCCAAGAGATAGTCTCTGCTTGCGGCCAGCCTCGTGCTTCCATTTAGAATTGCGGTTTAGGCCAACCTCGTGCTTCCATTTGTAGAGGGAAGTTACTGTTGCTCATCAATTGAATACCAGAAACCGAAATGCTTTCTTTCAGCACTGATACGGTAAATTCTTTCGCCATTCTCTTCGTCATTCATGGTCAGGATAACTCTGTCTCCTTTTCTCAGCTGTTTCTGATGAACATAGTCACCCCATTCGCCCTTTAACCAAGGTTTCGAATACCTACCTTCATTTCGGACTGAGACCTTAAGTCTCCATTGCTGTTCATGGATGTCAGATGCCACAAACTCGACGGAGTTCTGACCATGTGGCATGGGGAAGGCCCAGAGACTCCCAGCTGGAAATTCGAGTCGCCTATTTGTTGTATCACTCTCGGAGAGTTTCTTGTTCATCACCTCCATTTCTAGCTTGTTAAAATCAAATGGGTGGAGACAGATGGTTTGAAGGATTATAGAACAATATTGAAGGGTTAGTGGTGTGAGAGCTCAAGCAAGGTAGTGGTACATATATATAGTAATGATCATATGAACATCTGAAAATTAAAAAAAGCAGGAGTCTTAATCATAGTTGTGTCGTTAAGGTTGTGATCGAACGTTTACATGTAAATTTCTTATGATCATCGCTCGACACAATCACCAGCATCCAGATTGCGATCTTGATATATACGATGCATGTAACGCAAAAATGTTCAGAACGGTACTAGAGATTCTTTCGATCATTTGACTTGGAGAAATTATTTTTATATTTTGATATTGATTAGAAGCGAAAAGACATGTTTAAAAATTAAGTTGAGAAGATGTGAACAACAATCGACTATCATTGGTCATTGATAATTAATTAGGTCTCTAAGCTTGTGATATTAGGGTGATTGCCGCTCGTTTACAGGTAACTTTTCTTAATTGTCACGTGACAATGGTCTTCTATGCTGTATTCATTCTTAATTGTCAGGTGACAATGGTCTTCGATATTGTATTTGTTATGGTTCGATAATATAAATACAAGCCACATCTTCAATCAGACAACACAATTTAGGATGATGTTCTCGTACGATAATGAACAACTGTTTTCATTAAACAATACCAAATGGGCAATTCTATGGAATTAAAAATAATATTTATAAACTAATGAGAAAACAAAAATTCTCTAAAAAAATACTGTTGGATACTTTTTCAAAACACCAATGAAGATGAATTCTTATTATTCTTTAGAAAGAAAAATTATTTATTTATTGATTTAGAAAATAGCAAGTAAGCACTTGAGATTCAAAGCGAGAGAGATAGGAGAGATTGCAATATTAACTTGTGATGTTCGGGTGATTGCTGCTCGTTTACTCGTAACTTTTCTTAATTTTCGAGCGACAATAGCCTGAAAAGGTATACTCTCATAGTTTATGATGATAAAGACTTGTGCAGTCTCTATCCTATGTTTTTTGGATAAAGATAAACAAGAAAACAAACCTGAAAATCTTTTTATTGCCAATAACAGCAAGTTTTTCTTTGATTGGTCATTATGGTACCGACCAAGTTTAGCCAATAATTTTATTTTATATAGATGGCGGCTCTGAATGACAAGATTTTATGTGCACGCGCCTAAGGATATTGACGTGCTCCAACTACAGCCAGTCATGGATCCACAGTGATCAGTGTTCTATACACAAGTCACCTCTTCGATTAACTTTTTGACCATGGAATATCTTGCCAGCCATTTAACCAAATGTGAAATAAGTTGGATCCAAATGTGTTAAAATATATAGTCGTTTATTTCCTATTATTGAATCTGTGTAAAGTAGGCAGATAAAGCAACTTTTATTTAGCTAATTTAATTTTAGTATTTCTCTATAAATTCATACTCAATTGTAAGAGGAAATTATTGAATATACTGAAATTAATCACATTTTAAACTCTTACATGGTATGGTATCAGAGCGAATATCAAATTTGTTTTTGAACCGTATTTGTTCATCTTGAAATTAATCCTTGAAGTCGGTCTTTTTGTTCAAAGTTACTCTTCAACCCCAGAAAAAACCTAGATTTTCCCGAGAAAAAAAATCTAGATTTTCCCGTTCATCTGTGGCGAGTCTTGTTCATCGTGTTTCTTCTTCATCTCCAGCAAAACCCATCTCAAAACAGTGAAGAACAAACCCATCTCAAGTTCTTCAATGAAGAATCGAATCGAAATCAGCAACCTATCTCCGGCAGACAAACCCATCAAACCCAACAAACCGATTTCCGGCAACAGACCCATCTAGCTCCTAACATCAACAGAAAACCCAGCTACCAACTTCTCAGAACATCAAACACCCCAGTTAACCCACAGAAATTCACAACACACAACACCCAACTGAACCTGAGGTGCCTACAGCTGTGGTCTTTGGTCGTTTGTTTTTTGATATGGCAGATTCAACTGAACCCGAACCTCAACAGACTAATTTTTTAAAGGATGCTCGGGCCATTCGTGACAGAGCTCTAAAGCAAGCCGATGATGCTTTGAAAGGTAGAACAACTAGTTCTGGTGATGAAAAGTTGTACAAGGGGATTTATGGGTATGCTGATCTTTGGTGGCAGATGGAGAAAAAAATGGGATGAAGCAGAAAAGGCAAGGGAGAGACAGATGGGTCACGGAAATGAGAGAAATGAAAGTGAGAGGCTGATGTTTAATTCGGGTTGTAAAAAACCGGGTGGGTGGTGTGTTCTCATTGCGGTGCAGCGGGTCATTTGATACAAATATGTTACAAAATTATTGATTATCCTAACTGGTGGAATTTTACGAAAGAAACCCTAAAAAATATCAGAAAAGGTATGGTAAATTTTATGAAAACTAAACAGGTACAACCTACAACAAATGTTTTTCATGCAGGCACAATTGGTAAAACTTCTGCAAACTCTGTCATTACTAAAAATAGTACTTTGATTATTGATACAAGTGCATCTGATCATATGACCAGGGATTCCGGTAATTTAAAGTTCTTGAAACCTTCCTCTCAGTCAGTTATTTGCATAGGTAATGGTAGTACCTCCCCTATTATGGGGGAAGAGTCTATAACCTTGACTGATTCTCTAACTCTAGATACTGTTCTCATTGTTCCATCTCTTGAATACAATTTCTTGTCAGTCAACCAGATTACGTTTACCTTGCACTCACTGTCACTTTTTGGCCTCTCTTTTGTGTGTTTTAGGACATTCTAATCTGGAAGATTCTTCATTATGGTGTTAGACGAGGAAATCTGTATTACCCGGAGTTAACAGAAAAAGGGGGATCAAAACTAAGTCAAGCACATCAGACAGAAAATCAAGACCGAAAACAAGCTCTTGTATGGTTGTGGCATCGAAGGCTAGGACATCTCTCTTTTGGGTATCTCAAGAAGC
This sequence comes from Salix caprea, assembly GCA_964035475.1. NCBI lineage: Eukaryota > Viridiplantae > Streptophyta > Magnoliopsida > Malpighiales > Salicaceae > Salix > Salix caprea. The sequence continues at coordinate 17,174,811 of OZ037749.1, forward strand.
TCCAACCACAGTTATTTTCAGGGTTAAGCAATTTGGATTTCATTGTGAAATTTGTGAACTGGCTAAAATTCACCGTATTCCCTATTTACCAAGTTTGCATGAAAGCGTAGAACCTTTCGCAGTCATCCACTCGGATGTTTGGGTCCCTGCAAAAATTCTGTCATTTTCTAATTCTCGTTATTTTGTTACATTTATTGATGAATGTACTCGCATGACCTGGATATCTCTTCTCCGAAATAAAAGTGATGTAGGTACAGTTTTTTAGGAATTTCATAACATGGCTATGACCTAGTACCAAAGGCAAATTTGTACGCTTCAATCTGACAATGGTAAAGAATTTGTGGATCATTTTTTAGGGGATTTCTTAAGCCATCATGGAATTAGACACCAACCCCCATGCACATATACTCCACAACAGAATGGACTAGTAGAATAGAAAAATAGGTAGATTATGGAAATCGTTTGGGCTTCCTTTTTTTGGTATGAATATGTCGAAGGTCTATTGGGGTGAGGCAGTGAAATCCGCTGCTCATTTAATTAATTGAACACCATCTAGTATGATCGGATTCCAAACCGCCCAACAGAAGATGGAATCCCTGCTTTCCGTCCCTCATCTCCCAAATCTAGAGCCATGGATATTTGGATGTACGGTGTATGTTCACATACCTAAAGTCCTACAAGGTAAACTTGATCCATGTGCAAAACGGTGTGTTTTTGTAGGATAATCAGAATTCCAAAAAGGGTACAGGTGTTATGATCCCCAGTGTCAGAAGATGCATGTGAACTTGGATGCATTATTTCGAGAATCGGAACCCTATTATTCTTGGGGAGCTTATGGACCTTCTCTTTAGGGGGAGAAATTATAGGAAGACAAAATCATGCAGACATTCATTAATTCGTATAAGACTCTTTTGTATATAAATTAGGAGTAAAGATACAAGAATCATCCCTGTTGGAATGTCTACGGAGGCAGCAAAACAAACCTAACAAAAGATGGAGGAATTACTGGTAACAACTCCGACAGACGCAAAACACAAACACATAATGCATAAAATAAAATAAAACGAGGACAGAACACCAAGGCAGACTGCAGACAACAAATTCATAGGAACAAGAGTTCTTACGACTAGCTAGGACTTACGTTCTTAAGGACAGACACACATGCAATATATTTGACCAAACTCATTACAGAACCAGAGTGAACTTCGGACAGCTCCAAGAGATAGTCTCTGCTTGCAGCCAGCCTCGTGCTTCAATTTATAGAGGGAAGTTACTGTTGCTCATCAATTGAATACCAGAAACCGAAATGCTTTCTTTCAGCACCGATACGATAAATTCTTTCGCCATTCTCTTCGTCATTCATGGTCAAGATGACTCTGTCTCCTTTTCTGAGCTGTTTCTGATGAACATAGTCACCCCATTCGCCCTTTAACCAAGGTTTCGAATACCTACCTTCATTTCGGACTGAGACCTTAAGTCTCCACTGCTGTTCATGGATGTCAGATGCCACAAACTCGACGGAGTTCTGACCATCTGGCATGGGGAAGGCCCAGAGACTCCCAGCTGGAAATTCGAGTCGCCTATTTGTTGTATCACTCTCGGAGAGTTTCTTGTTCATCACCTCCATTTCTAGCTTGTTAAAATCAAATGGGTGGAGACAGATGGTTTGAAGGATTATAGAACAATATTGAAGGGTTAGTGGTGTGAGAGCTCAAGCAAGGTAGTGGTACATATATATAGTAATGATCATATGAACATCTGAAAATTTAATAAGCAGAGGAGTCTTAATCATAGTTGTGTCGTTAAGGTTGTGATCGAACGTTTACATGTAAATTTCTTGTGATCATCGCTCGACACAATCACCAGCCTCCAGATTGCGATCTTGATATATACGATGCATGCAACGCAAGAATGTTCAGAAGGGTACTAGAGATTCTTTCGATCATTTGACTTGGACAAATTATTTTACATTTTGATATTGATTAGAAGCTAAAAGACATGTTTAAAAATAACAACAATCGACTATCATTGGTCATTGAGAATTAGGATCTGATTTTGTTGTATATAATAATAATCATATCACTCCAACTCACTCCTAAGTTCGTTTAATTTCAATAATATTTAAGAACTATGCTCACTTGAGCGGTATTTGCTTACCAAACCTCATCATGACTTCGTCAATTTCTACTAAATTTGCTAGGTGTTTTATAATACTAAAATTTCTACTTAAATCAACTTACGAATAAAATATCTCAAGTCAAGAATTTTAGATGTTGTTTCAACTTCGGTAAATGGTTTTATATAACTATCTAACACATAACACCTCATTAAATACAAAAATTTTCTTAACTTGAAATCAGACTCACCATTATTAATTTAATATAAAAAAATGAAACTGATAAGAATCAAACTCATTTGCTGACGGTCATAAAAGTCCTTGGAAAGGTATTAGCTTTCAAGAATTAAGAAATGAAGAGTGGGTCCTTCGGTAAGTTTGGGATTTTTTAATTTAGAAAAACACGTCATAAAAGTTTTTCTTATATATTTTATTTAAAAAAAAATATTTGCTCCTCGGAGAAGTACGTACGGGCCAAATAACTAGCTTTACTAAAATTTGTCAATTTCATTTCCTGAAAAAAGAATAAGAAGAAGAAGAAGAAAAGTCAAAGAGAAGCCGGCTCACAAGACTTAGTTTTTAAATCATTTAATCACTTCAAGAATTTAGAAATGAAGAGTGGGTCCTTCGAGAGGTCTGCCCGTCTTTCATCGGAATTTCCGACAAGCTTGTGATATTAGGGTGATTGTCGCTCGTTTACAGGTAACTTTTCTTAATTGTCACGTGACAATGGTCTTCTATGCTGTATTCATTCTTAATTGTCAAAGATTATTGTTCAAGAATATAAATACAAGCTGTTCAATCAGAGAACACAATTTAGGATGATGTTCTAGTACGATAACGAACAACTTATTTAATTAAACAATCTATCGAATTAAAAATAATATTTATAAACTAATGATAAAATAAAAATTCTCTAAAAAAATACTGTTGAGATACATTTTCAAATCACTATGATGATGAAGATGAATTCTTATAGTGAAAGTAATATTTTTTATTAAGTTGAAATAATATTTTTTATTAATTTAAAAAATAGCTAGTGAGCACTTGAGATTCAAAGCGGAAGAGATTGCAATATTAACTTGTGATGTTCGGGTGATTGCTGCTCGTTTACTCGTAACTTTTCTTAATTTTCGAGCGACAATAGCCTGAAAAGGTATACTTTTTATTGCCAAGTTTTTCTTTGATTGGTCATTATGGTACCGACCAGGTTTAGCCAATAATTTTATTTTATATAGATGGCGGCTCTGAATGACAAGATTTTATGTGCACGCGCCAAAACAATGTTGGTGGCCCTCATATTCTGTCACAATCAACTCTGGTCTCTCTCATCTGAGATTTTGCACTCGAATATCTTCACCCAAGTTTGGGATTACGTAATAAAAAACACAGATTGCTTAAATGCTTGTATATGTTGGTCTACCAGTCATCGATCGAAAGTTCGGAAATCATAGCACACCTTAGACCGTACTGTCCTCGAAAAAGGGTCGTTTATTTGAGTAGTCGAAAGTTCAATGGAAAGATCAATGTTTCATCTCCTTGGAAACTGGCTATAGCTGACGATTGCCTGCCAAAAACGATCATATGTCTCCCATGCTCTCCCAATTATTAAAGAATTAGATTGAAAACTAACTGAAAAAGTCTATGTGAGAAAAGAATCTTATATAATGGCGGCTAATCTTATTATTTCATTATTATTTAATATGATATTACATTGGGATGGGTTGGGTTCAGACCAAAATATTTGGGCTGGACCTAGCACAATCCTATCAAGTAAAATAATAAAGAGGGGGTGGTCATTGCATGCAATGACCATCTTGAGATGGTGAATTTGGGCGGCAAAATGGAGAGGTCACCTTGCCTTTTTGGAGGCGAGTGGTGGCCAGAATTGTTTTCAGTGTTGCAGGAGGTGCTAAAGTGTTAAAAAGAAAACAATTTGGATGTTAAATGTTTTTTTCTCAACTTTGGCTTCAATGATGTTATAAGCATGACATAGACTCTATTTAAAGTTGGAGGAAGAGGGAAACATTTTATTTATTGTGAAAACTTGCATTTTTTTGATTCAATAAGAGAGCATCTCAACCAGTTGTCCAAGTAAGTATCATAGGTTGTTAATTTTGACAACTCAACGTTGTCTAAGTTGTCACATTTTGGTAGCGCCGCGTTTGCTATGTTATAAATCAACCGGCAATGACCATACCACAGATAAGACAAATATCATGTCATCAAATTTGGTGAAATATTAGTACAAACGATGTTTTTTTTATAGGAACATGCAATAAGAAGCCGAAATAGCAAAGACCACCATTGATTTCGCCACAATATCCAAGAACCCATTTCCACAGTTTCCCACTTCAACAACTCATATTATTTCTCATCACCTGTAAGCCAATATCATGGCCAATGATGATGGGTCAACAAACACCAATCAATACTTGGTGTCAGGAGGCTCTAACACTCCCACACAAATTGTCACGTTGCAAAGTGACACCTTCAACTTCTCCTCAGGAATCAAAATGGATGAGAATAGTTATTCTCTATGACATCAAATCATGGAGATGAAAATAACTAAGAAAAATATGTTCTTACTTTTTGAAAAATTTAGATCTTGATTCAATTAGAAAACATCTCAGTCGTTGGTAAAAAGTAGGTACCTTGGAATGTTAATTAGAAAGCAACTTAGAGTTGCCTGAGTTGTCACATTTAGGGCACCGCTGCGGTGGCTATCATATCAATTAGCCAACAATGATCAAACCATAGTGTAGAAAAATATAAGGTCATCCTTTTGGTTTATGATTGGTCAAGTTTGGTGAAGGATAGAGGCATCACATGCACCTACAAAATAGGTCATTGGCCTGTTTTTTTGGATGGGTAAGGAATAAGACAATAAACAATAATTAGACAACATATCATTTGGTTATCTTTCCTCTCCAAAATGACATTGTTTTGGACTATGATTTCGGTCAAAATTCAATTTGTTCCTTTAATTTTTAATTGCATTAATTACACTCCATTGTTGCATCCTCCATGAGAGCGTGACGTCGTGGCAACCCTCCCCTAGAGTGGGGATTCATGTCGGTGTTTTTTTGTTTTGTGAAAAAAGGAGTTGCCATTTAGTATTATGTTTACTAGAAAACTTAACTTGTCTTTTCAAGATTCTAAGGCAAGAGACTGATTACGTAAAGGCAAGGTTTTAGCACTCATAGTAAGCCTTACCTAGCTGCATGTTGTGTTGGTTTACTTTATGATTGCTATGATATTGATGTTATCTAATCAATTTTTCCAAAGATAGGTTTGCTATGATGAATAGACTTAGGTTCAAAGTCTACAAAAAAGTACTCTTGGCCAAATGGATCATACCTTTAGATATGTCTATACAGTGCCAAGGAGCACCGATGCAGATCTCGTGAAATCCATGTTTGATAAATTTACAGCCTATTTATTAAGATACAACTAGGATAGGAATCTAAGAAGATTCAACGTGCTCACTTTTCTCTTCAGTATTTCAAGTGTTTGTGACTCGTAAATTGCAAGGAGGAATATATTTTTAGAAGCCTGGGTAAATTTTAGTGTACTTTAATAGCCTATTTTAGCCTTAGTGTTTCATGCTTTCACAACTCGTAAATCATGGCGTCAAAAATTGACATGTCCCCAATTATAATCATAACTTGTTTCAAAAATATGTTGAATAAACAATAACGACTTATCATTCCTAAAAAAGTATTTTGGATATTTACCACTTATGGTTTCTTTACCTAAATATTGACAGTAAATAATAGCGAATTACCCCCAATAATGTTATGGATATTAACCCCTTTGGGATTTCTTTACCCAAATATTACTAGTGCAAAATATATGAATCCCTTTAAAAATAGGATTTTTTATGTTTTTTTGGAATATTGGCCAACACCCTTTGGAATTTACAAACATGTTGTAAAATCAAAAAATACAACGAAGTAATTTTTGTGCTTACAAAATCCATGCTAAAACACATTTCTTTTAAACTTTGAATATTTGTTTTTTTTAATTGTTTTTTTAAAAGAAATGTTCAAGATATGTTAGGGTATTGGTCATATACATGAAAAAATTACACACACACACACATGTTATTTGCCGCATTACATCAAAAACCAGGTATTCTAAATACGAGATTGGTATTTTCTTTTTAACAATAAAAAAAATTAAAGACTTTAACACAAGTATTCCAAACTATCATGAATCTCTTCGTTTTTCTTTATATATTATTTTAAACAAAAAAAGAAAAAAAAAAGAGAGAGAAAAAGAGTCGGGTCACTTACCTAAACTAGTGACCCGGTTGGGCAAACAAAAGTCATGCGTGAGTTGCCTCACACATGCCTCCTTAGTTATTGTTGAAGTGAATTATATTCACTTGAACAGTAAAACACAAGTATGTACAATAACTACGTAATTAAAATGCAAAGTGAAGAGGAAATGCATGGAACTTACCTGACAGTTGCCAACTGGAGACGACGATGCTAAGCTCTTGCACAAAATCCTTGGAAACTGGCTAGAGCTGATGATTGCTTGCCAAAAATGATCATGTATCCCCATGTTCTCCCAGTTATTAAAGGAGTTGGAATTAGATTGAAAACTAACCTGAAAAGGTCTCTTTGAGAAAAAATCTTATATAATGGCGACTAATCAAACATTCATTTACCTTTTATCTTTTATTTTTTTCAGTGAAAATGATTGTCCTGCAAATATAATTTTATTATTATATAATATGATATTACATAGGGTTGGGTTGAGTTTGGTCCAAAATATCTTGTTAAAGATTTAAAGGATAATAAACTTATTACGTAAAAGGAAGACGATTAAAATATATTTTTTGTAGTTTCATTTTCTCGCTCTCCAAATAACAACACATGTCATATTGTCAATGTATTTTTAATTTCATTAGAAATTATTGGAGGGACAAATTTCATCGGACTTTGTGTCCATGCGGCCCACCTAGGATGGAAGCCCAAATCGAAAGAAGGTGGTCGGTCATCCCATCTAGGATGGCAATCCAGCCCCCAAAAGATGGGCAGAAATCCAAAAGATAGGCCTTTCAGCCCATCTGAGTTGGACAGCCAGTCCATAAAAATTTAAAAAAACAATAATATATATATATATATAAATAAAAATATGTTATTTTCATGCATACGGCTGAATTCGAAGTTTTTTTCAATCATGTATTTCGTAAAGAAAATATATTTTGCATGTTTCACATGTTTTGAAACGAAAATTGGATATCGTAATTAGTTAATGATTATTCATTGGAATTTGGCCAAAATATAAAAAAAAACAATTAACAATCATTTTGTTTTAGTTACAGGGTGTAAAATTATATTGTAAAGTATACCCGGAGATGGTAAAAACAAAAGGGTAAAAAAAATCAAACTCAGAAAAACAATCAAATAACAATGCAGCTTACCTTAGGTAAGGTGCACTGGGGGAGATGCTTTTCATTCTCATACTTTCCCCTAGTATAGGGTGTAATTTTAATTAGGGTTAGTTCTTAAAGAAATCTTATATGTCTTAAACAGGGATTGCAAGGGATATTTTTTAGAGTTGTGAAAGGATGATAAAAATGGTCTTTTCTCATTACAAAACATACATCTAAGATTGATAAGTTTTTCTTTTCCATGCTTAATAATTTATTATTATTGGTTTAGCTAAGACCTTAGGTTTATTATGTTTTTTTTAATAGATGTAAGATCACCTTTTAAGAAGATTGTTTGAATTCCAATACTCGTTTACTAAAACAAACAACTATTTTATTTTTTATTTCATATTAAATTTTAATTTTCCAAAAAAAACTCATGAAAGTATAAGATCATGCATAGTTTTAAAGAAAACAAGAAATAGAAAAGAATTCATGGTCAAACTTTGATTTTATTGACTAATAAGAATAATACCTTAGGCATAATATTTCTTTACAACATCAAATTTTACAAGTCTAGGCACATTCTTTCCTTAACACATATGGTCCCTCATAGTTTGGCGAATATTTACTTTAATTTTCTCCTGATGCCAATGAGATCTTCTTCAACAGCAAATCCCCTTCTTGAAACAATTTTGGTCTGACCATATTGTTGTATGCTCTCATCATTCTACTTTGGTATAATTGGTGTTGACAAATGTCTACTAGTCTCTTTACATGGATGAGGTTTAATTGTTCAGATCTTAGCCTTGCTAACTCTGATTTATCCATTTCTACATCTTTTAGGATCCTCAATGATGAAATCTTTTGTTTTAAGGGCATAATTGTCTTCATTCCATTTACCAAAGAGTACAAAGTTGTACTTATGGAAGGACTTGTTGTAGTTCAATACTCGTGAAGTGCGTGTAGGAGCATTTCATGTCAATCCTAATAGGAGACTGACATTTTCTAAATGATTATCTTGATATTCTTATTAGTGGCCTAGACTGTTCCATTCATTTTTATTCTATAAGAAGAAAAGTTAAGATGTTTAATCTTTATCAGTGAATTCAAAACCCAAATAACAAGATTTCTACTTTTCGCTCATTAGAGGGTTTGAAACTTTCTTCATATCATGACTCAAAGATAACTTTTTTTTTACTTGGGATTCCTTGAAGACTTGAGGATTTTTCTTAGAAACATTTTCCAAAATCATTATTGATTTCTTAGGGGTTAGATGTCATGTGTCATAACCTAATTTTTACTCCTATTTATTACTATTTTAAAAAAAATAAAAAATAAAATAAAATATGTTTTTCAATAACTTAAGCCATTTTTTGTTATTTTCATAACTTTTATTAATTTGTGTTCTTAAATTAATCATACAAAGTTTCAAGAAAAAAAACTAAACTAAAAAAATTTAAAAATACACAAAAAAATACATAGTTGGGGTTGAAATGAAATTGGATCGATATTTGATTATTTTTAGGTCATAAGAGAGGATTTAACAGTAGAGAAATTAAAGAAAAATGACTTGATTTGACCTTAATTTGGCTAAAATTATAAAATTGAAGAGCAAGGATGAATTTGAAATACTTGACTAAATTAAGAGGTCAATTAAGGATTTATTTGGAGAGAAAAATCAAAATCAGGAGTTAGATTGATTAAAATTGCATAATTTTAAGAGCCAAGGATAAGTTTGCAACAAGTGGTTAAATTTGGAGGTCTAAACTGATTCAATTAGGATGCAACTGAAAGAAGAAAAAAAATGATTTAGGGCAAATGATATTAGAAAAATTAAAAATCCAAGGACTGCAAAGGAAACAGGGTATGACTTGCTTGGATTTTTATTTCAGCCCAATTTAATCCTTTAATTCAATTTAGTCCAATTGGTTCCTTGATTTCAATACTAATTCCAATTCCAATTTCAATTTCAATTTCAATTTCAATTTTAATTTCAATATTCATTGGCTCGAAATCTGTCTAAGAGATTTTAGAACTAAGAATTATTAACGCTTACTTAAAAACCTTCTTTTGGTCAATGGATTTCAAGACATTATAAATCATTTGAAAAAAGAATATTCATAAGCGAATGATTCCTTGATAAAAATTGAATAAAATTGAATAAAATTAGAAAAAGTTAAAACTCCAAGGACTGTAAGAGAAATTGGGAATGTCTTGCCGGGATGTATTTCAGCCCATTTCAATCCATTCAATGCAAATTGATTCCTTGATTTCAATCAGACTAATTCCAATTTAGTCCAATTGATCTGATTGAATTCAATACCAAGTTCATTCCAAGCAATCTAAAACCTGAAGAATCCCACCTTTCTCTTCCTCTGTATACTATACACCCCCATTATCGGATACTGCCTTGTTGTAGACCTGACCCTGTAGAGTCTGAAGAATCCCACCTTTCTCTTCCTCTGTATTCTATGCACCCCCATTATCTGATACAAGCTTTACTTTTCTTCTTCACATTCTTAGAACAATAGGATGTTTCGGTTGAACATATTTTGTGGAGACCCCTATATTTTGTTGAGGCAGAGGAGATAAAAGCAGAGTCTCTGAATGTTGAAATTGCACCCTCGTAAAAAGAGCTACTGTTTTCTATCAGAATATTATCCCCTGAAGGAACATTGGCCTCCATCTCATCTACCTAGGTTTCACTTCCACATGTTTTGGAATAGATTCTATAGCTCCATCATTTTAACTCTAATTCAAAAGCTCCCATCATCATATCATGCGAATCAAACGAAATCAAAACCTGGGATGCTTAATTTGGCATTTGAATTTACATCCAAATGCTATAAAATCTATGATGAGTGGTATCACTTTTGTTTCATTTATTTTTTTCGTTTTAAGCCAGAGGCTGGCATGCGAAGACCAAATTTATTTTTTATTTTTACCTTAAAATATGAGAAATTATCGGAAGATAAAATCAAACAGACATTCATTCATTCATCCTTATTAGACTCTTTTGTATATAAATGAAGAGTAAAGATACAAGAATCATCCCTGTTGGAATGTCTACGGAGGCAGTAAAACAAACCAAACAAAAGATGTAGGAACTGGTAGCAACTCCGACAGACGCAAAACACAAATTAAGAACCAATCTAGGCACAATACATAAAATAAAATACAGCAAGGACAGAACACCAAGGCAGACTGCAGACAACAAATTCATAGGAACAAGAGTTCTTACGACTAGCTAGGACTTACGTTCTTGATCAAGACAGACACACAATATATTTGACCAAACTCATTACACGACCAGAGTGAACTTCGGACAGCTCCAAGAGATAGTCTCTGCTTGCGGCCAGCCTCGTGCTTCCATTTAGAATTGCGGTTTAGGCCAACCTCGTGCTTCCATTTATAGAGGGAAGTTACTGTTGCTCATCAATTGAATACCAGAAACCGAAATGCTTTCTTTCAGCACCGATACGATAAATTCTTTCGCCATTCTCTTCGTCATTCATGGTCAAGATGACTCTGTCTCCTTTTCTGAGCTGTTTCTGACGCACATAGTCATCCCATTCGCCCTTTAAACAAGGTTTCGCATACCTGCCTTCATTTCGGACGGAGACCTTAAGTCTCCACTGCTGTTCATGGATGTCAGATGCCACAAACTCGACGGAGTTCCGACCATCTGGCATGGGGAAGGCCCAGAGACTCCCAGATGGAAATTCGAGTCGCCTATTTCTTGTATCACTGTCGGAGAGTATCTTGTTCATCACCTCCATTTCTAGCTTGTTAAAATCAAATGGGTGTAGTAGGATGTTTGAAGGATTATAGAACAATATTGTAGGGTTAGTTGTGTGAGAGATCAAACAAGGTAGTGGTACATTTATAAAGTACTGATCATATGAACATCTGAAAATTAAAAAAATCAGAGAAGTCTTAATCATAGGATGTGATCGAACGTTTACATGTAAATTTCTTGTGATAATCGCTAGACACAATCACCAGCATCCAGATTGTGATCATGATATATACGATGCATGCAACGCAAGAATGTTCAGAAGGGTACTAGAGATTCTTTCGATCATTTGACTTGGAGAAATTATTTTTATATTTTGATATTGATTAGAAGCTAAAAGACATGTTTAAAAATAACAGCAATCGACATGATTTTGTTGTAAAGAATAATAATCATATCACTCCAACTCACTCCTAAGTTCGTTTAAGTTCACAGGTTAATATTTAATTACTTGAGCGGTATTTGCTTACCAAACCTCATCATGACTTTGTCAATTTTATATTGTATCGTAGCGGGTTGTTCATGGTACTAAATTTGCTAGGTGTTTTATAATACTAAAATTTCTACTTAAATCAACTTATGAATAAAATATCTTATGAGTTACCATCTCTAGTGAAGAATTTTAGATGTTGTTTCAACTTCAGTAAATGGTTTTATATAACTATCTAACACATAGCACTATTATTAATTTTATACGAAAATGATTTAATTTAATTAATTAACTTGTGATGTTCGGGTGATTGCAGCTCGTTTACTCGTAACTTTTCTTAATTTTCGAGCGATAATAGCCTGAAAAGGTATTCTCGCATGTTTGATGATAAAGACTTGTGAAGTCTCTATCGTATGTTTTTTGGATAAAGATAAACAAGAAAACAAACCTGAAAATCTTTTTATTGCCAGGTTTTTCTTTGATTGGTCATTATGGTACCGACCAAGTTTAGCCAATAATTTTATTTTATATAGATGGCGGCTCTGAATGACAAGATTTTATGTGCACGCGCCAAAACAATGTTGGTGGCCCTCATATTCTGTCACAATCAACTCTGGTCTCTCTCATCTGAGATTTTGCACTCGAATATCTTCACCCAAGTTTGGGATTACGTAATAAAAAACACAGATTGCTTAAATGCTTGTATATGTTGGTCTACCAGTCATCGATCGAAAGTTCGGAAATCATAGCACACCTTAGACCGTACTGTCCTCGAAAAGGGTCGTGCAAGTTTGGTCGTTTATTTGAGTAGTCGAAAGTTCAATGGAGAGATTAATGTTTCATCTCCCTGGAAACTGGCTAGAGCTGACGATTGCTTGCCAAAAACGATCACATCTCTACCTAAATCCTTGATTATGTTGGTCTACTAATCATACACAGGTCACATCTTCGACTTACTTTTTGACCATGGAATATCTTGCCAGCCATGTCACCAAATGTGAAACCTTTTCAAGTCCGATCCAAAAAAAAACATAAAGTTATTCAATGTGACAACACAATCTAGGATCGATATTGTAATCGAATGATAACGAACAAGATTTAACTGTGAACGTCCGATCACTACAGCTATAATTATGCTCGAATAGCTTGCCCTCCAGCATTCATCTCTTTCTCAACCTGACAAAAAACCTGCTTAGTGCAATTGAAATCCATTTCTAGCTAGCATCAATGGTGGAGCTCATAGATAAAATCCTAACGCGCACAGACCTAGAGAACCGTCTAGCTTATCCAACCGAAAGTCTCTGGGCGTTTCCAACATTGTCCCAGGGACAAAATTCAGTAAGATTTGATGCACGAGATGCTGTTGGGAAAGTTTGGAATCTTAAGGTTTCTACTCGGACTCAAGGCCGCCATCCAAAGCCAGTCATCACTGGAGATTGGCTGTCGCTTGTGCAAGAGAAGAGCCTTCGAGTCGGAGACAGGATCGTTCTGACTAGGGAAGTGGATGGAGAGGATGGAGTGAGCTACGAAATCAGAACTGCGCACGAGATATTCAAGTGTTGGGCCCCTGTCATCTAGGGCACTTATCTTTGCCTATATTATGCTTGCAGTGTGCGTGTCTGTTTTTATAACAAGCTGTTGTCTAGTAATGTGCTAGTAATGTTGTATGATTCACATATTATGTTTTTGTTCCTTTTAAGTTGCAGTCCATTTGCTTTGAAATAGAAATCATTTTGATGAACAGAATCTACCCGTAATCTGCGTGGTCATAAACTGTTTTGAAGAAACGAATTCGTGGAAGCAGCAAAATCATTTTTCAGTGCAAATTCTAAGGGATTTATCCAACCTTAAAACTATGGTAAATAATAATAATATTAATAATAATAAAAACAGCAACAACAATAATAATAAATAAAAAAAAACATCGTTGGTTTTTTTCTAAAAGAAACAAAACATAACCCTACGAACAGTTGAGCTGCAAAAATTATTGTGATGTTTCCTAAACCAACACCCCCTTTTTTTTCAAAGAGACTAATTAATTTTTCCCAAATTTAAAATTGGTTGTTGGTTATCCCGATAAATCCTTAAAACATTAAATTGGGTCTCTAGAATAAGGCCTGCAAATCTCAGGTCAGAATCATTCTCACACGAGGACTTCCTTCTTTTATGCTAGACACTCAAATTGGAATATCTCGAGCGTACGATATTGAAATCAAGCGATTCAAAAGTCAAAGTCATCTATACATCCATGACTACAACTTTCATAAAAGATCTTAAGCAAGAAAAAATTGTTTTACAGAACAGAAGCTACCCGCAATTTGCTTGGTCAAAAACCAAGCAGGGCTGGACTTTCAAACGAGAATATCTTGTGCTTCTAATATCAAAATTAAGCGAGAAAAAAATATTTTGAAGAACAGAATATGCTCGCAATTTACTTGGTCAAAAAGATCTCTAGTTCTTATTTGGAAACTGACAATGTCGATCATCCCCAATTCTTGAACATGTCATGGATCACAAGATATAGTTGGGATGGTTATATATTAAACGAAACCAAATCAGATTCAAAGTTTAAGTTGGAAAGTAATTTGATATTAGAAAAGAATTGTGACAACAGCAAAATCAGTGCAACTTCTAAGGGTTTCATCCAACCTTAAAGACTAGATAAAGAAAGAATGACTTTAGCTTTATGAAAATTCCTAATTGATCTAAGAATCCTGACGATTTCGGCAACAAAGTCCATCGTCTAGTAACAAAGAAAGGGTTCAAAAACACTTCTATTCTAAACTTTTGTCAATCGTTCAATAACCATGAGCTAAATTCTTGCATTTGGTTCCAAAGGGGCGTACATCATTTCTATCACGTGGAGTCTAAAATGAGTAAAAACAATCATATCATGCGAATCAAACAAAATCAAAACCTAGGATGCTTCATTTGGTTTTTGAGTTTACATCCATATGCAATAAAATCTATGATGAGTGGTATTCACTTTTGTTTAATTTATTTTTTTTGTTTTAAGCGTAAGGGTGGCAGTAGAGACCAATTGTATATTTTTTTTTTTACCTTAAAACATGAGAAATTATCGGAAGCTAAAATTATACATACATTCATTAATTCATATAAGACTCTTCTATATATAAATTAGGAGTAAAGATACAAGAATCATCCCTGTTGGAATGTCTACGGAGGCAGTAAAAAATCCTTACAAAAGATGCAGGAACTGGTAACAACTCCGACAGACGCAAAACACAAATTAAGAACCAATCTAGGCATAATAAATAAAATAAAATACAACAAGGAAAGAACACCAAGGCAGACTACAAACAACAAATTCATAGGAACAAGAGTTCTTACGACTAGCAAGGACTTCCCTTCTTGATCAAGAGAGATAGACATGCAATATATTTGAGCAAACTCATTACACAACCAGAGTGAACTTCGGACAGCTCCAAGAGATAGTCTGTGCTTGCGACCTGTTAGAGGATAATATAAATTATATTATGAGGCCTCACCTAACAGCTTAAGCTTTTAGGTGAGATGGTTCCTTAACATGGTATCGGAGCCTTGTTGACCCAACGGTCACGAGTTCGAATCTCAACACCCCCATTCTATTTGAAAAAAATAAAGCACAAGGTAGTGTGAGCCTGTATAAAGCCCAAAATGCTTTCACTTGAGGGGGTGTCTTGGAGAATAATATAAATCATATTCTGGGACCTCATCTAACAACTTAAGCTCTTAGATGAGATGGTTCCTTGACAATCGCTCCACACATTCACCAGCATCCAGATCGTGATCATGATATATACGATGCATGCACCGCAAGAATGTTCAGAAGGGTACTAGAGATTCTTTCGATCATTTGACTTGGACAAATTATTTCATATTTTGATATTGATTAGAAGCGAAAAGACATGTTTAAGAAGTTGAGAAGATGTGAACAACAATCGACTATCATTGGTCTTTGACAACTAGGATCTGATTTTGTTGTAAAGAATAAAAATCATATCACTCCAACTCACTCCTAAATTCGTTTAAGCTCACTAATATTTAAGACCTATGCACACTTGAGCGGTTTTTGCTTACCAAACCTCATCATGACTTTGTCAATTTTATATTATATTATAGTATGTGTGTTCGTAGCTGGTTGTTCTTAGCAGTGTGCTAGGTGTTTTATAATACTTAAATTTCTACTTAAATCATCTTATGAGTGAAATTTCTATAAAATAACCATCTCTAGTGAAGAATTTTAGATGTTGTTTCAACTTCAGTAAATGGTTTTATATAACTATCTAACACATAGCACTATTATTAATTTTATACGAAAATGATTTAATTTAATTAATTAACTTGTGATGTTCGGGTGATTGCAGCTCGTTTACTCGTAACTTTTCTTAATTTTCGAGCGATAATAGCCTGAAAAGGTATTCTCGCATGTTTGATGATAAAGACTTGTGAAGTCTTTATCGTATGTTTTTTGGATAAAGATAAACAAGAAAACAAACCTGAAAATCTTTTTATTGCCAGGTTTTTCTTTGATTGGTCATTATGGTACCGACCAAGTTTAGCCAATAATTTTATTTTATATAGATGGCGGCTCTGAATGACAAGATTTTATGTGCACGCGCAAAAACAATGTTGGTGGCCCTCGTATTCTGTCACAATCAACTCTGGTCTCTATCATCTGAGATTTTGCACTCGAATATCTTCACCCAAGTTTGGGATTACGTAATAAAAAACACAGATTGCTTAAATGCTTGTATACGTTGGTCTACCAGTCATCGATCGAAGGTTCGGAAATCATAGCACACCTTAGACCGTACTGTCCTCAAAAAGGGTCGTGCAAGTTTGGTCGTTTATTTGAGTAGTCGAAAGTTAAATGGAAAGATTAATGTTTCATCTCCATGGAAACTGGCTAGAGCTGACGATTGCTTGCCAAAAACGATCACATCTCTACTTAAATCCTTGATTATGTTGGTCTACTAATCATACACAAGTCACATCTTCGACTAACTTTTTGACCATGGAATATCTTGCCAGCCATGTCACCAAATGTGAAACCTTTTCATGTCCGATCCAAAAAAAAACATAAAGTTATTCAATGTGACAACACAATCTAGGATCGATATTGTAATCGAATGATAACGAACAAGATTTAACTGTGAACGTCCGATCACTACAGCTATAAATATGCTCTAATAGCTTGCCCTCCAGCATTCATCTCTTTCTCAACCTGACAAAAAACCTGCTTAGTGCAATTGAAATCCATTTCTAGCTAGCATCAATGGTGGAGCTCATAGATAAAATCCTAACGCGCACAGACCTAGAGAACCGTCTAGCTTATCCAACCGAAAGTCTCTGGGCGTTTCCAACATTGTCCCAGGGACAAAATTCAGTAAGATTTGATGCACGAGATGCTGTTGGGAAAGTTTGGAATCTTAAGGTTTCTACTCGGAGTCAAGGCCATCCAAAGCCAGTCATCACTGGAGATTGGCTGTCGCTTGTGCAAGAGAAGAGCCTTCGAGTCGGAGACAGGATCGTTCTGACTAGGGCAGAGGATGGAGTGAGCTACGAAATCAGAACTGCGCACGAGATATTCAAGTGTTGGGCCCCTGTCATCTAGGGCACTTATCTTTGCCTATATTATGCTTGCAGTGTGCGTGTCTGTTTTTCTAACAAGCTGTTGTCTAGTAATGTGCTAGTAATGTTGTATGATTCACATATTATGTTTTTGTTCCTTTTAAGTTGCAGTCCATTTGCTTTGAAATAGAAACTCTGTTCTACAACATTAACTCGTACATCAACATGACTGCCGATATTTTAAATGAATGCCGAAAACAACATGACTGCCGATATTTTAAGCTAGATATTAAAAAGTTTGAAGCCTTCCAAGACTGTTGAAACTCTAAACTTGTTATAAATCCGACTAGCAATAGCTCATGGAGTTCAAGGATATGCCTTTTTCCCTTCGTTTTGCAGACTTCTTTTTTATTTCTGCCAGTCGGGTGGTGTGATCCCATTTTAAACAATCATTGATGGAAAAAATGAGATCATCTTTCACTGTCATGATTTTTTTATTTAATTCTGAAATTAGTAGATTTTCATTTTCATCATCAATTTAGTTTAGAAATATCAATATATTTTTTACTATTGAATATTTTTACCGATCAATAAAAATCATATTGTCCTTATTAGCAATAAAAGTTCTTTTAAAATATACCTTTTGTAATTCTATTACCACGATCAACGCATATAGAATTCGGACAACAAAGTGGTTAAGAGTAATAAAAATAAATAAATAGAACCCCAAAATCAAGCATACTAAAACAAATGGAAAGCAAAATCTTTCTAAACCACGTGCTGCTCTGTCCACTACACTGACTAAATATCTAACATATCGCCACGTCTTCCCATCTTGTCTGTACTCATTAAAGTCTAGCTGTCCACTAACCTGAATCCCCCTTAAACCCCACACTTGTCAAACACTAACAACATGACACCGTAACAGCCTCGTCACTCTAAACGAACGTGATCCTCGTTCCTTATTTCTTGGAAGCCCGTCCAGGTTCACTCCACAGTTACTCCTTAAAAACCATTCCCGGTTCATGTTCACTGTGATCACTTGAGCACTCTCACTCTCTCTGCTCACTTCTCTCTCTCTCTCTCTCTCTAATTATTTCTAAAATTAGGGTTTCGAAACCCTAATGTTTTATGCTGATTTTCTGTAATCTGTGAACAGAGACGAAGTTGAATTTCTGATTTCAAGAATTATGTTATGGCTGAGGAGGCAGCGAAAGCAATGGAGCCTAACGCGGATCTGCTAGAATGGCCGAAGAAGGATAAGCGTCGGTTACTTCATGCTGTGTATCGCGTCGGTGACCTTGAGCGTACCATTAAGTGAGTGAGGTTTTTTTTTCGATTTTTTTATTGTTTCGTAATTTATGTGATTTTCTGCTTATTTTGTTATTTATTTTTGTGAATTTATTTGTAATTAACTTTGCGTGTATTATGAAGGTTGTTTTAGGAATTTATGCGATTTTTACTAAATTCAGTTTTGTTTTTGTTTAGCAATTTGTGTGATTTTCTGAATTTTTTTTTCTTTTCAAATATAGGTGTAATTAACTGTGCATGTATATGTGTGTGCGCGCGCGCGCGCGGGTGTCATCCACATATCAAAACAACCAAAAAATTATAAAAGTATGGTTGCTTTTGAAGTTTTATACAGAAAGAATTTAAACTTTCAATTAGGTGTTGTATTGTGGCATTCAGTTTGCATTTAATATGAAGTTTGGATTTTGATTTGTTCGTTTTTGTGCTTTTGGTGAAGGTTTTATACAGAAGGATTTGGAATGAAGTTATTGAGGCACAGAGATATACCAGAAGAGAAATACTCCAATGCATTTCTTGGGTTTGGACCTGAAGAGTCTAATTTTGTAGTCGAGTTAACTTACAGTATGCTCCTCACAAAATCGTATCCCTTTTACTTTAATTTTCATGTGTGAATTCACTGGTTATTTATGTGTTGTTTAGTTGGTGAATGGTAAATCAGATAAGAAAAAATAAACCAAATGGTAGACATTGGTATCGTGTACTATAATAAAGGGGTTTATGCCCTAAGATAATCTCTTTATGTTGTTTGATGGAGAGTGGATTCTTCGGATTCAAATGGGTTACATTGTTTCTGTTTTTCAAGCTTTTTATAAATTTATTCTTTTGTAATTGAAATTTATGTATTTTTGTACGTGTTGCTCACTAATTACCTGTGTATTTGCTTGCTACTTTTCACGTTTATTATTTTCTAGCATGCTGAATGAGATCTATGTGAAATGGTTATCCATATTCGATGTCTTTGTGCTATTGGATGGGGATTGATTTCTGTATCCAAGGAGTGAAGCATTACTGTTACTGTGATGGCTATATGGAATTTACTTCCAGGCCACAATTGCTAATGTATTTGTGATGTTGTAATGTAGCGAAGGGGATAGAAATGAGTAGATTTTGCGTGAAAAATCATGTTAATCATCATTGCAACAAAAAATGACTGAAATATTTCAATCCTCTCCCTTGTGTCGCACTGGGAATTTATGTACTTGGTTGGCAATTTACAGATTATGGAGTCACTTCATATGATATTGGAACTGGTTTTGGGCATTTTGCAATTGCAACAGAGGATGTAAGTGCCGTGCTATGTTTGTTGGTTTTTAAGCTGATGTTTTTTTCCCCTCCTTGGTGCTGGGAATAAATTGTGTTTAATGGTCATTTAGGTTTACAAGCTGGTGGAGAAACTTCGTGCCATTGGTGGCAACATTACTAGGGAGCCTGGTCCTGTCAAAGGTGGTGTGTCTATCTTTGCCTTTGTGAAGGATCCTGATGGTTACACTTTTGAGCTTATCCAAAGAGGTCCAACTCCTGAGCCCCTGTGCCAAGTAATGCTTCGTGTAGGAGATCTTGATCGCTCAATAAAGTTCTATGAAAAGGTAGTACTGATCGTTTGTGTGAATTTTGTTTGATCAGGGATGTTAATTGCAGGATCAATTATTAAGTAGGCGAGAGAGTACTTAATGATGGAAAGAATATTTTAGCATTTGCAGAAAAGAACCCATTTTATTTGGGCTATTAATTGGTTTCCATGTAATTAGAGATCAGGTGAGAGCTCATCTTCAGGATGGTTAAAGAAAATAACTACAAACAATAATTGATTTTGTAGAAGCAAAACTGAAGAACTTGGAACAGTTGAACTTAAAGCTAATACCATTTTTAGGTTAATATGATGGATTGTTTTCAATTCTCGAATTGATTAATTAAAACCTGACTCTTCAATAACAAAACTTGGTTGAAATATAAACTAGTCTGGTCATTAGGAATGTATGACTGCCCCTTCTGTTCAGTAAATCAGTCAAGTGTATTTCTATATGTTTGTAAGGCTACAATGTTGTGGGGAACATGACCCAAATTACATATTTGATCTAAGCTTTGGTTGTTCCTTCTGTGCAGGCATTAGGGATGAAGCTTTTAAGGAAGATTGACAGACCTGAGCACAAGGTGAAATGTTCTCTTTAATATTTAATTTTAGGTGTGCTAATATACTTTGAGATATAGATGACGCTATCAAGTTCCCTCACTTTCTTGATTGCACTTCACAGTACACATTGGCCATGATTGGCTATGATGATGAATACAAGACAATTGTTTTAGAATTGACGTACAATTATGGAGTGACTGAATACACTAAAGGAAATGCATATGCGCAGGTGAGCTAAATTCATTCTTTCAGCTATGCTATCTCCTTAGCATTTCCTCTGCTTTAACACTGATGAATCTGGTATTCATTATAGGTTGCAATTGGTACTGATGATGTGTACAAAAGTGGTGAGGTTGTCAACCTTGTTACACAAGAGCTTGGTGGCAAGATAACCCGTCAACCTGGACCAGTTCCTGGAATCAACACCAAAATTACCTCTTTTCTAGATCCAGATGGCTGGAAAACTGTAAGTTTTCTCTAATAAATTTTGGGTTATAAGTTAAATAAGATGCATACTCCTCTGCTTTCTAGTATTCTATTAAATTTGTCTGCTGTTAAAATTGGCTGGAAAGGGATATCTAATTTCATTTTTTTTTTCAATTTATTAACTAGAATGTTATGTACATTCTGAAAAATCCTGGACAAAATGGTACCTTATCCACTCTAAAATTTGTTGACTGATAATCTGTTTGCCTTTTGAGTTAAGAAAACTTTGAGTCTCATAAAAGAATCAAGTGGACTGCACGTGGAAAAATGAATTTAGTTTATATTGTTTCAAAAGCTAGACATGCAAGTCTTACAAAGAGAATAAAATGTTCCGGGCAATAGGAGAAATAGATGTCGTTGGCCAGAGGATGTTATTGTAGTGTAGGAACTTTATTTGTTCCATGGAGATATATATTCTTGAGACTCCGTGCAAGATTGAGTACAAGGTGCCCAGTAGCCGGCAAGTCAAATATAGATTCTGCAGTTCTGAATTTGCCTCCAATGCAAACATGTTTGCTGTGACATCTTAGTTATTATTTCTGTTGACTCTGAAATTATAGGTTCTGGTTGACAATGAAGACTTTCTCAAAGAACTGCACGGTTAATTGCTCAAGCAGAGGATAATGGATCCACCAGCTCTGTCTACGATTCTCTACCGATATATGAAGAGTGAACTAGTGCTTGTATTCATCCATAGCAGCCAGTAATCTCTGTTTCGATGTGGCTGTTGCTTGTGACCCCGTGAAAATAATGAATCTGCTACTTCGAACTATAAGTAAATGTTGTGTTTCTGAGTGTCATCTCTGATTTGCATGGTTATTATCAGTTTCCTGCCTCCTCTGGTTCCTTTTCAGCCCTGTGCTAATGATCATGGTTATAAGATCTGGTCTAGTCGGGGGCTGGGTTGGTTAACCTGCGAGTTACATGGTTCTTTTTTGTACAGCCTGAAACTCGGTCCAGGCTGGGCTTTGGGTTGGAGTCACTGGGCTGACCTGTGGGCTTTGGGGTGGCAGGTTAATTGGTAGGTAGGGTCTTATATTTTAATTGCATTTATATAAATATGTGAATTTGAACAGTCGTCTATTTATTGCATTTATATTTTAAATTTCTATTAAAATATGTGAATTTGAACAGTCGTCTATTAAAAAGCACCCTTCATCTCCGTTCAGTCATCAAGGAATCACTGCTCAAATTCACATATTTTAATAGACGACTGTTCACATATTCAGCAGGTTGGGTTGGTTAACCTGTGAGTTGGCAAGTTGGTTTGTTAGCTGGACAGGGATGGAGGCTCCACCGTGATAATATGAAAGCCGCTGTTTTTTTCATCAGGCGACTGTCATTTGTACCGCTCAAAGACGGCAACATTCTTTCCCGTACTGACCCCGGCAATGCAACCACTGTTTCTTTTAATATTATTAAAATGTTAAATGACGAATATACCCCTCACCCCACTTAGCGTAAGAGAAAAAGAAAAAAATCGATGTGATTGACCAAAATAACTCGATCAAAGTGATGGTTGTTATTCTTACTTCAAGTTCAAGGAAAAGGAAGAGAGATCAATGTGCTTTTTACTGGTTCGTAAGAAAAGGACTTTAATACCCTTGTTAACCTGCCTAATTGCTTATGGTAAAATCATAAATTCAGTAGCGGATAAATACGTGTCTGGAGCTACAGTAAAAGCATGGTATGGACCTTTTCCATTTAGTTTATTCTGTTGTGTGTGTGTATGTAGAGAAGGAGAGAGGAGAGAGGAGAGAGGAGAGAGATTACGGGAGGAACAGCGGAGCTATGGCCGGTGATGATGAGAAGCCAAGCAGAAACAGAGAGCGGGCTCTTGTGTCATGCTGCTCCAACAAAAGAACAAGGAGAGATATGTCTTGCTGCTCCAACAAAAGAACAAGGAGAGAGATCCCGTCTTCACCAGAACAGTCCAGTGTTTCTCTTAATGATCTGCAACCTCTCTTGATTGAAATTCTTCATAGGCTACCCTCCACTCAATCTGCGTTTCTGTGCAAGAGCGTATGCAAAAAATGGTATTCTCTAATATCTTCTCCTTATTTTGCTGGTAGATTTATAACCCACCATCTCAATCATCATTACAAGCAAAACCCTTCTGCACTCCTCATCAGTTATTGGAGTAAACCCAGTTGGAATGTCCTGTTCACATTTTCGGATGAACCCATGTTCAGATTTGACCTCAGCTATCTCCCTGAAAGAAATGGGTGTGTTAGGGTCTCAGCCATCGTCAATGACTTGATGTTATGCTGTGTAGCTAAGATTGAAATTGGAATGTTGCAATATTATATATGCAATCCATTTACAATGCAATGGGTAGCCCTCCCTTTGCTTGAAGCTGATTACATGAATGATTACAAGGTGGGTTTTGTTTGTGAACCTTACTATTTTGAAGATGACCAAGGAGAATGTTTTATTAATAGCAAATATCGGTTTAGGGTAGTTCACTTCACTAGAATAGAATCTACGCAAATAGTTATGAAGACATATTGTTCAGAGACTCGGAAATGGTATAGGTCAGTTCTCGAGGGTTCAGAGTTTTGGTGGATTACCGATGTTGTTGCACACAATGGGAAGTTGCTTTGGTGCAATCGCGAGCATATTTTTTCTTATGATCCCTTCAATCCAGAGCTATTCACTTCCATCAATTGCTCTTACATGCAAACCAGGTTGCTGCCCGCGGTGGGAAAATGCTTTGGGGTGCGTCAGGGCTTTCTATGTTTGATGGAATTGATAGGTGTTGGCATTAATCGGACTTTTCATATTTGGAAACTCAAGGATTATAATAACGGGGAATGGAGCTTGGAGGACCATGTTTCTCTTGATGCAATGATCCCTGAAAGTTCCTTGGTCCAGGAAATTGTTGATGGTAGCGAGAACAAGTTAAAACCGCTGGGTTTCCATCCAAGTGATGGGAATATTGTGTACTTGCACTTCCAAACTTATGTAATCTCATTCAACACGAGGACAAAAGAGCTGAAAATGGCTGGTAAGATTCCAGGTGAGAGAGATTCTTTTTGTCATGGAAAGGTCTTCCATGTTGAACTCCCATTGTGGCCTACTCCAATTGCGAAACCAATTGAAATCATTCCTTGCTATTGAAAACATGACTGGATCATGCTCAAAAGACGAGTTTGATCCTGTCTTAGAAGGAAGACTAGCAATATGCCTTACAAAATCCACTCGGTCAGAATAAAAGGAAATTGCCAGCAGCAGTTCTATTTGTCAATAACAACCTGCTCGTGACATATAGTTTGTGTGCCGATATGTATGTATGTATGTATGTATGTTTAGTAGGTGCTCTGGAAACTAACATTTTTTCATATTTATGTGCTTTCTATTCGTGTCTGCCCTGGATTTGTAAGCCCGGTATGCATCCTATTGGAAGCGGCAAAAACCTCTGACTTTGGCCCTCAGCACGAATATCAAAAGGAAATGTAATTACCCCGACGCCTCCTCAGGCGGGTGCTCGATATATTCTCACTGCTTTCTTCTTGATGTTAGTAGCTTGTACTTCATCTACTGATGCTATTAATACGATCCAGCCATGAGCTAGTCTGTCGGTTGTTACTTGAATTAAGTTTTTTGTATATATTGGTGTAAAAGAATGTTGCCCTGGCAATGTCAATCTTGGTATTCTTTACCAAAGTGCAATGATTTCTGAGATCCCCTCTAGCTTGAGGGCTCTTGCTTGATAGTCCTGGACATCCTAATATATTATTTTATGATTTTTCTCTGACGTAGGAATATAAAAGTACTCATCGTTTTTTGGAATGAAGATAGTTGTAATTTATCGAAGTTTTCAATTCCATTTGCTTATTTTGAGGATAGTTTCACTTTCATATATATTTTATTTTATTTCTCTGCTAACCTTGTATCAGGAATGTTTATAATGTTTACATGTGCTGGTTGCGAAGAGGTGATTTTGATGCGTAGCAAATGGCTTATATTTAGGGATGTTGAAACTTCTACCGTCTTCGTAACCATTTTGACTGGTTGGCAGTATAAATTTCTTTTCATCCGTAACCTCTGATGAGCTTTCTGCCATCCAGTATACCTCCTACGGTGGCCAACGCATATTGGTACTTGGAAATTTTTTGAGGAAACCCCTTGCCATGGTGACTTCATTTTCTGGAAATTTTGCTTTCTCCATGATCAAGTCAACGAGTTTGATTAGGGTTTTCACCATAGCTAAAGCAAAAGGTTCCTCAGAAAACATATAGAATGATGAAACTTCAGGTGCATCTCCTCTCCATAGCATTTCCATAACGAAATCAACTTCTCCGATTGGTCCCCCACCCTAAAAAGTCTCACAGCTTCTCTTTCGTCTAAATATGGTTTGAATTACAGGCTTCAGAACTATGGCTTTCATTTGAATGGTTCTGAGGAGTTTAGTTGCAACCTCAACTCTACTTGCCTCTTGATCCTCCAAAACCAATTCATCAAAGTATGACAAGTTATATCATTTCTTGCGCAGACTTGCTTCCATTTTCATTCAGCAAGAAATTATAAAAATGAGTATTGAGAATGGGAGTGAGAGGGATTGCCATTTTCATTCAGCAGTCTTTTGTCCTTTAACATTTGACAGTAAATTGTGGGAAGAAATGATCACTCACCGGAGAAAACATGGCTAAGACTATCAATGCTTTTAAAGACCATGTTATTAAATCTTTGCAGGTCCAAAAACATTAAAGATACAGCGAATAGGGGGCTTACATATCTCATACACTAATTATTTCAAGATCCGAGGGAATGCCCTCACAGTCCATTTAGGCCTCAATTGTTACAGCTTGCACCTACAATCCTCAATTTTGCAAGAGTGAAAAAGAATTTTTAAAGAGAATTAAAAATAGAAAGAGAGTTCATGTCGAAGAGAAACAAACATGTCTTCACCATATCCCAGTAATCTCTCTTCAACATGTCTCCACCATATCCCAGTGATCTCTTCCTCCAGATTTATCAAAAGCATGCATATGTACGGTGACAAGAGCTGAGTCATAATCTCTTCATTACAGATTTGGTGACCACCTAAAGAGTTGCATCTGTTGGATAGCAGCCAAGAACACGAAGAAATCTTGCAAATTCCTGGGAAGATAAATAAATTCAATTGCAGTTAACAAGTTCTGGCTTATGAGGTGTTTGGAATGGGTGGTAACGGCTTTTCAAAGTATTTTTTTGTTCAAAAATGCATGAGAATAATAATTTTTATTTTTAAAAAGAAAAACTTACATCAACACATCAAATCAACCTAAAAACAACAAAAACAATTATTGGAAGCAAAAAAAAAATATTACTTTTCAAAAGTGTTTTTGAAACGCAAAAACAGGCTCTTTAAGGTTTAAGATATGTGAAAGAAAAAATAGGCAACATATCAGAGAGTACATTCAAAGGCAGAATTATACGAAGTAAAAGCTTGAAGAAGAAACATATAGTCAGGGGTTTGCTTCTGAAATATAACAAGGATGATTTTTCTCACAAGTGTCAGGAAATTTTAAGACGACTCACTGACCTGCAAATGTGCCAAAGCATGCTGGGCCCGAGGTTCTGCCATGGAAGCGTCAAAGTCAATGTAGAAAAGGTAATCGAAGTACCTGTTACCAGAAATACATTGTCACTATTAAGCATAATTCAGTGTTCAAGAAATGGTATTTACATTTGAAACTACAGAAATGCATCATCACTATTACAGCATACACCATTTAGCTGCAGAGAAGTCTGAGAAAGAAATGAGAAACTCGAGATTCACCAAAAAATCATTTTAGGTTCAGTTGAGTGAAGTCTATATTTTACAAGTCAAGTCAACAATAATGCAAAACTTATGATGCAAAGGTAAATGGAGATGAACAGCATCTTTCCATCACTGAATTGAGCACGTAATCAAGTCTTGATGATGTAAAAAAGAAAAATATGTAGGCACTTTCTGAAAAAAGACAAGCTTTCTGAACAATGACAAAGCACAAGACTTCCATTCCGAACGTTACATGAAATGGTTTATCTCATCTTCTTCATAGCATAGAGATATAAAAGAGTGCTTTGTGAAATCATCTCACTCAACTCTAACCATGATACTATTCGCTTGATAGAAGAACAGGGTTATTGGTAGCATTTTTTCATATAAAGCAAAAATCCTTTCCAGTAATCATCTTGATCATTACAAGTGCAATAAATATAGGAAAAGGCATGGTAGTAATATGTGACTACTGCATTCTCTCTCTCTCTCTCTCCCTGGTCTTTCAACAGGTATTCTTCATAACTTAAAAACCTCCATTGACCCAGAGTACATACATTTGTTACTTTCTAGTTTTGCTATTAACTACCTATTTCTCCACATCTTTTCTAGTTGAAATGTTATTCTCCTTTTCAATTTTATTTGATGTTATTTTCCAAATCATTCATCCTAAAATGCAATGAATTTCATCAATAGAATTGACCGTCAGATATAAATAGTAGGTTAGCTCATATCCAACCTCACAACTGGCAAACCTTCATCAAAAAGGTTAGCACTAACCTGGCACTTCCCTTGTTAGAATCATCAACAACCCTTAATG
Source organism: Salix caprea (assembly GCA_964035475.1). Taxonomy (NCBI): domain Eukaryota; kingdom Viridiplantae; phylum Streptophyta; class Magnoliopsida; order Malpighiales; family Salicaceae; genus Salix; species Salix caprea. The sequence goes on from OZ037749.1 coordinate 17,202,610, forward strand.
GGCGCTTTCTTTGAGGGCGACTCTCTATCTGAAAGTTGGTCAAAAAGAAAGAGAAATTGGTTTTTTGGGCACAATTAGGAGAGGGGGTATGTTAGCTAAAAGAAAATTACCTTTGTCAAGTTGATGTCCCTCAAAGCAAACACTGCTAGTGCTTTGAACAGCATGCCAGGACCTTCTTCGAGAGTGAAAACAATGCTTGTCTAAGATGGGGAAAAATCATGACTCGGTAACAAATGTTTATAAAAAATTTGTTGATATGTTAAAAGAAAGTATACAGGAATAGGAGATGAATAATAGTACCTTATGGGGCCGGTCACTTCCAGGAATATTAGGTTCTCTTGCAAGTATCAAAAAGCGGGTAATATTGTCATCATCGTCCTAACATGTGTAAGTGAACAAATCAGGCTAAATTAAGTTTTCAGTAGGAGGAATGTACTTAATTTTAAAATTCATGCAATAAACAGTCATGGGAACTTAAAGGAGAAGCCTTACCTGGATTTTTTCCAATAGAATGCTGAGCCCATAGATGTCTGCTGCACGAGCACTAGCGATTGCTCCGGTATCTCTTTCCCCATTTGCCACAACCATCTGTCCCCAAATATTTTAACACTTAGTACACAAACAGTAGAGCATGATTCATGCTTGGTCAAAACAAGATATAAGGATCTGAAAATTACCTGAGCAGCACCTGCAGTATCATCCGCACTAACTCTAACGATACCTAATTTGGTCAAATTCATCTCACATTGAGCGAGTGCCTACAAGTTAGAATATCTTTTAATATAGCATCATATATACTTTTGAATTTAACCATCAAGTCCAAGCATCATTAGTCAGTCTCATATAAAGTTTAAAGATGAAATGCTTGAAATGTCAAGAAGCAAAAGTTAAGAAGATCACAATGAAAGGACCCTACATTTGGCTGGATTAGCACTAGTTAATAGGTATCATACAAGGTTAGAAATGATTTACCATAATGGAATCAGTTACAAAGTTTTCAGTAATAAATGAAATGTCACAAGCACTTTGACCACAAATTGATGAATGTTCATATCTAACAGCTGAATCTCATGGTATACATCAGTAGATGTTTTCTAAAACATTCATTGGAGGGTGTCTCCTAATCTAAAACAAACTTCCAATAAACTCCAGCATGTTAATATTGGCTTTCCAAATCATTTAGTATCACTTTATCCAGAAAATCGTTGGTTATACTTGTAAAGGAAAACAATAACGGTAATGACACTGACACTGACACTGACACTATCAGCAAAATTAAAATTTTATTTGTAATCTGATGCACTTCTCAGGGCAAACATGATATTGCTCATCATTAGTTCAAACATTTTGGTGAAGCCTGCCTCCATTTACTGTTGATGCAAAAAAATAAAGCACCATTTTCAGAAGAGTAAACCAATAAACTGGGCATTTATTCCCTTATCTGACATTCAAATAAGATCTACTCGTAAGAAATATCTGTGGACCTAATAAAAAAAGTAGGCGAGAGCAGAACTCTGAGTACAACTAACCTGGGGGTGGCTCAAAACACGTTTCAATTCCTCCTTTGATACACCAGGCAATCCCAAAAGGCAATGGTTAACTACCATCTGCACCTCCCCTACTATGTGCAGCCTATGACGAAGGAGTAGATCATAATTACGGTGGATACTTCCACCCACTGAATTCTCGATGGGGAGGACTGCTTTATCCACTAACCAGAGTTCAACTGCCTGGTCAAGTGAGCACAGGAAAATATTGGTGACAATCATTTGTAGCTTAGTTTAACAAAGAAAAGTGATACATAAAAATTATATAAACCTTGAAAGCAGCTTCAAACTGATCACATGGAACAGTTTCACACTTTGGATATGCTTTTAGCGCAGCAGCCTCACTGTATGCACCCGGTATCCCCTAAAAATGGGCATCAAAGCAAACATTAGAATAGCACAAAAGACATGGATGCTTGGGAGAATGATATCCAAGTGGTTACCTGATAAGCAACCCGCACTTGTGCACCATTTCCAGGAGAAGAAGAAAGATCTGTAGCGGATAACGGTTCTACAATACATAGAAAAAATGCAAAATGGATCAAAGAACATTTTTTGGAGTTTTGGAAATCAACACTAGCTTAATAGATTGCTTTATTATTATTGCACTGGCACAATGTATTGTTACTTCTTTGACTAACTTAATAGGTAACATGGTAACTATCCATCACGTGGTTTGAAGCTTCCAGGTATGAATACGATCCATCACAATACTCCAAAAGATCTAACATACCCAGACTAGTGGACAAATTGATACAAATAATGGAAACCACTGATTTCAAATTAATGATTAAAAAGGAATAAAATTAATTACTACTATAAAGCTCGATCCCTAGACAATTTATGCATGCAGAACACAAGAATTAACCCAAGAAATGTTCAACTACATGTACTCAAGCATCTGTGACAAGGCTAGCACCTTATATAGAATTTTTAAATTTTCAACAAAATCTTCTTTCACAAACCTAGAAATGCCTGAATGCATGTGCATTTTGAGCATCCAACGTGATCGCATCTTATATCCAGATTCTGAATAAATCTTCTATGGAAATACAAATTCTCAACAAATTCTTCTTCCAATATAAACCTAAAAATGCCTGAACCCATGCCCTCTATAAGCATCCAACACAATTAGCATCATACATAGCATTTCAAGATTCTGATTTAATCTTCTTCCCATAAATTGATCAAAGCATCAAATCATTAGTTATCTTCCAAATATAAATGGAAACACACCATTGATTCTATCAGCTAAATAAAATAAATTCATCCCATCATCCCAGCTAAAACCACAATAACATTGGCTAAGAGCCACAAAAACTACAGAGCAGAACCGAAAATCAATCTGCATGGCCAACCAGATGATTATGTTTTGGTTTTCAAGTCCAAACCAAATTGAATGTTTAACTACAAGCGCATATAAATTAGTAATCCGCCAGTGAATCATGGTCCTGTTTTACACTAAAGCAGGCTGTTTTGTTATTCAACAGTATAAAAAGATAGTAAACTTAAGACATTAATTCACTATATAACAATCCCAAAGAATAAACAGCTTAACTTCAAAAACAGTGAACATGTAATAACTCACTAGGAAGAAGGTTCAAATCCTTGTGAAACCCTCTGGACTGAGTGTCCTGAACCTGATCAATTGCCCCAGAAGTATCCACCTGAGGAGCTGAAGGCTTCTCGTCTTCAACAGGAGTGATAGCTCTTTTAGCCAAAACACTTAAACAACAACATTCCCATTTAGGAAGCCTCTCAAGATCCCAATAGCACCTCAAATCCACACATCTCCTCAACCCCAAATCTGATACTCCCGCTTTAGAATGAGGCCTTAAAGGGCTAACCCAGATGGGAGAAGAAGCCCTTAAAGTCATTAAAGAGTAAAAAAGATTGCAACTTTCACAATGTATATGCAAATGTAAACCAAAACAAAACAACCTCACCAACAAGGTTATTGAGAAAACATAAGAGAAGGGTTGTTGTTATGGGGTTGTTGGAGGTGAGTTTTGGTGAAATCTCCTACAACATTTGTCAAGGAGACTCAAATCAATGGACCCCACTTACCCAAAAAAACCACACAGCCAAAACCCATAATTCTATGGTCTCTCTATGTAATGAAAATCGGAAAAAGAAGTGGTCTTTTTCCGTACAATTTGGCAACAACAAAAAAAAAAAAGGTCTTTACAAGGGATTGTTAGTGAGGTAGGTGAGCCAGAATGTTGGCTGCACGTTTCCACAGATTCTAGAGAGACAAAATAAAATACAAAAGAGAAAAGGCTTTACATGAGAAAGAGGCCCTAAAGAGACAGCTTTGAATGAGAAATGAATTCCTGTAATGTTTAAGTTATTTATGAAAATATTTTTTTATTTAGAAATATATTAAAATAATATTTTTTTTATTTTTTAAAAAGTTATATTTATATCAACTTATGATTTAAAAATATTTAAAAAATTCATTTAAAAAAAATTCATTTTTATTTTTTAAAAGTTATATTTATATCAACTTATGATTTAAAAATTCATTTTTAAAAAATTCATTTTTAAAAAATCGTTTTTAAGACTCAATCTTTCAATGATAAATACCTTCTTGGCTTTCAATGTCTTTAGTTCGCAATTACAAGTAAACTCAATCTTTCACAGGTATTTCCAAAGAAGAGGGTGAGAGTCTTGTTGGGGGGTTGGCTAACCTTATTTTATTTCTACCCTTGAAGATTTTCCATTCTTTACTCCAATTAAAAGTAAATATAAAAAGATTAAGTCTTTGTTCGAGACTGTGGTCACGTTGCTTTTGAAAATGTTTTTATTCTGAAATATATCAAAATAATATTTTTTTTATTTTTTAATTTTTTTTTTTAATATCAACACATCAAATAATTTAAAAACACTAAAAAATATTAATTAAAACAGTAGTCTAGCGTGGTTATTATTGCATTGTTTGATAACCCTTTACTTTTTGTTTTTTTATTATTTTTTATTAAAAAAATAATAAATAGTGTTTTATAAATAAATTGTAAATGGTTTAACATGCCAATATAAAAATATAAAAACTTGAATGTATTTGACTTTGCGAAGCAGAATCTTCTATTTAAGATAAGAGCAAGAAGGTACATTATTGTTTTTTTCTGATTTGTAAGGCTCTAAAAAACAGAGGCGCTTTCAAATCCTTTTTATTTCCAGGTCACTCACTGTCTGTTTATGAGAGAGAGCAGGGCATGATGATAGATAGTGAGTCAATTCGATGTAGATTCCTTACAGTAAGTACACTGAGCCGGCCATTCGTTCTCTAAATCCCGAGTACTGCACTCACTTGATGATAGATAGATAGATAGTGAGTCAATTCGATTTTGTCTACTCTATTTGCCAATCATCCCACAAAGCTGCAATAAGGTTGAATGTATCAAATTTCCTACAAGAAGTTATTATTTATAAATGTTAAATGAATCTGAAGCTATCTAGAATGTTCCTGATCATAAGTGAGAAAATCTTGTTAGACAATATCAGTCATCGTCACCGACAAACAATTTAGCAGTGTGGCACGCTAGAAACTTCAAGGGCAAACCTTAAAAAAGTTCCCGATCCATTGAAGTAATCTCGATTAGGTCCCCGGCCTATTTTTCATCTCAATTAGATCCTTAACATATCAGCAGAAATCCAATCAAACTCTCGTTAAACTGTATTTATTTGTGAGGTGCACCAGCAAACATACCCTTCAGTTTAAGTTAACTGCACGGCGAAGGACTTGATTGCAAATCGTGTCCTTCAACAGGTTAAATCATTTAAAAATAATGTGGTTTCTCAGATCCCCTTCGAGTCTTTGTGTTCATTACAAGGCCCATTTCATGACGTTATTATTCAAAAAATACTACGGGCTCCAAAAAACACGGCGGGCTCCAAGACTATAACAGGGCCTGGCCTGAAAGCCTTGAAAAACATATATTATCGAGCCTGTAGGCCCATCTCTTTTGTCCCGCCAAGGAGCTCAGCCATTTGTGCACGGGAATAAATTTCTTCCCTTCCAAAAAGGGAAAGAAAATGCTAAAAAACACCCACTTTATTTTATTTTTTTCTCTAGGAATTTAACTGGTCGAGGGATACAGCTGTTTTACGAACAATTATCATAATTCTTGTCAAAAGGCTCCTGCTATTTCTGAACAGGCTCTGCGAAGATAAAAGCTATTTGCTTTCATGTTTACTGCTAGCTGTTAATGATTGTTATGATGCAAGAACGCCACGCTGTTTTCCACCAAATGAAAGCCATCCAGCATCTTTTACGGCTTCACCTGACGTGAAATTGATTGTAAAACAGCATGCATGATCCAATAATTCAGACAAAGAAATGGAAATCAACGACATTTTTGGGACAAAAACCTATGTTTGTAGCTAATTTTAGTTTATCTTCTAATCATAATGCCACACATCAAAGACTCAATATGATTGAGAACAGCAACATGGAGATATTTGCAATCCATTCAAGTAATTAATTAATCACAACCACCACCCAATCTCCTCCCTCCTTTTCCCCTCATTCAATCCCTCAAAAATCCATTCTTACTTGGATTTCCTTGTAGACTTGGATTTCTTCAGTTTGGTCGACTTCTCGTCAACACTTGTCCATGTATATCCACTTGGTATGGCGAAAGGTTCACTTTGTAGCTGCTGCTGCTGCTGCTGCCCCCGCACGGAAGAACTGTGCCGGTGCTGCTTGCTCGCCGATTGGCTGCTGTTTCGCTGTAACCATGTGGTCGACTTTGATGAGGACGATGAAGATGAAGATGAAGATGACGATGAAGATGGCAATGACGTGTAATGTGTGTCTGATTCATCTGATGATCCTACTCTACCTCCTCCATGACCACCAAAGAGTCTTGGACTAGAAAGTGGAGTGTAAAATTGCTCTACAGCTGGTAGCTCAACAAATTTAGTGAACGTTATCACAACCCTCACTGTTGGGACTACCGGAATCGCCACCTGCAACCACCACCGTCACTGTTAGCACATTTATTTACCAGATCAAATCAACAAAACTTGGTCCCCGTCAAGCATCTGGAACGACTCTAGGGTTTCATCAAGCCCTTGATCCTGCCATGTCAGACGTGGCAGAATCAGGGCGGTCCAGAAAAGAAATCAGAGCCGAGGAGATCGAGAAGGGAACAAACATGTGGGTACCCCCCCTTGGCCTAAGCCCCCATTCCCTGCTTCTTCACAAGAAAAGGAAAACCTCGGGCCTTTTGGGTCCCTTACACCATCATCGTCGATCAGAGATCATAATCTGATCACAGTATCCCACGTCACATCATATCACCGACCATTAAAAGCCCCCAGCCCCACCATACATCCCCACAAAAGTTTCTTCTTCACCCATCACACACATCCCTTCTCTTCTCCTTGGCTCAAAATCTGATCACAGTATCCCACGTCACATTATAAACCTGACATGGGACCGTCAACTCATCCCCTCAGCAGGCCCCAGTTTTATATATAAAAAAAATAACTTCAAATTGACTCACCTGGTTTTAATTCTATCAACTTCATTAAAAAAATATAAATAAAACTATAATAAAAAATAAATTCACAAAACTCCATCGTTTTGAACTCCACAAAAACCAATCAAATTAAATTTATTTAATATCTATAACAGGAGCCATAATGATACAACCGATTTTAAAAGTATATGTGTTTATAAATGCGCCGGGCAGCGCCTTTCATAAGAGCAATTATTCTCAATGTGTCTGATAATATAATTTGAAACATGTTGTTGTCGTTATTATTATTGAATTACCAAAATAATCCTTTCCCAAGTTTATTCAATTTCACACATTGCAAGTCAAATGAATAAAAAGAGAAAAAAATAAAAAAGAAGGCCCCACTAAAATTACTGATGGGTCCACAAATCTCCATGGCTTTGAACAACACTACACCAAAGTTTAACAGAAATTTAAATACCGGTGAAACGACAGAACCCAACAGTCAAGCAGAGCCCAGAACGACACACTAAACACTAATCCAAAAATCACAATTTAAATACGCAATTAATTAACTAATTATTTTACCTTCACCGGAAAGGTTCCCGCAGGGAATTTCGTAGTCAGCAATTCACGCATTCTCCTAACGGCTTTCACTTTATTCGCCAAAATATCAAGTAACGGCAATAACTCCTCAATCTTTAACGGGAACTGTTCCGTTAGCCAAACTGATGGCTTCAAACTCTTCACATACTCTTTCTCCTTCACCTTTTCCGGCACCGTCACCACTCTCCTCCTCTCCGTCACCGTAGACGACGGATAGATATCCACACTCTTCCTCCCTACACTCACAAACTCCCTCTCCTCCCTCACAAAACTACTGTGCCTCCTTTTACTCTCATTTCCATTGTTAAACTCGAAATTGAGAAAGCTAGGATTTTCCGCTACCAAGAAGCCGTCATCATCCTCGTCAAACTCTAATGGTAAAACCTGTTCGCTTCCTGCGACGTCGCTTTCGATTACTTTCCGAGATCGAAAGCTAAAAACGACGTTGTTTAATTCGTAAACTTTAGCTTTCCATTCCCCAACAGATTCTGTTTTCTCTTGCCGTCTCCAGTTCGTTCGGCTTATTAATTCGGCTTTAGTGACATCCATGCCGGGACGGTAAACGCTAGTTTGGGAGCAGAACCCGGCAATGTCTGACTCGCTCATCGGAGCTCCGGCAGATTCGAATGCGTCAAATATTTTACGCTCATCGTGGTTGAGAACTAAGAGAGAACCAGGAGGTATGGAGTGAGCTTGGTCACCGTCTCCGAGGAAGAGGAAGCTTTGATCGGCGCGCTGGATTTTCAAGCCGTCGAAGCCGGCTAAGGTGGTATCGGCTCGTAGATTAGCATCACGTTTCCAAATCTTGTACGTGTCAGATGGAGCGAGTTTGTTTACGAAAGGAATGACCGAGCTTTCAAAGTGGAAGGAAATTTCCATGTAGAAGTCACGCATGCGGCGGAGGACGGCAGTGAGGCGAGGCAAGCGGCGGCGCCACTTGGACCAGGCGGAGCGGTGGTGGAGGCGGAGGAGAATGAGAGCGATTTCTGAGTACCTGCGACATAATGCTTCCTGGAGAGGGTTCCAGCCAGCGGAGTTCTGTAAGGACACGTCAGCTGCAGCGGCTGCTAGGGATTTGGCAGCGAAGAGGTCGTTCAAGCGGACAGCTAGGTGGAGAGGCGTTTCACGGTAAGGGACATCACGGCGGTCGACGAGAGAAGAGATTTTGTCTGCGAGTTTCTCTTGATTCAGTGAGTCTGACTCGGTGTGGATTTGGGTGGGATCAGTGAGTTTGGGGAGGGTGGAGAGGAGGCGGGTGAGGGTTGTGTGGTCTCCCAGTACGACGGCGTAGTGTACTGGACTATGAGAGTAGGATTCGGGTTTTATTGACGGAGACGGTGTCGTTGCCGAGGAAGACGACGACGTTGAAGAGGATTTGGACATCGTTCAGTTAGAGAGAAGAAGAGGGAGGAGGGAAGGAGACAGCAGGTGTCTGTGTTCTGTCTTCGTTTTGACTGGTGAAAGAATGTTATGGAGGCAAGGAGAAGGACTGTGGGCAGGGTGGAAATGTCTTTTACCGAAACAATAAAAACGAAAAGAACAAAAAAGAATTTCATAAATACACCGACAAATTGGATAGAGAATTTAATTTATATATCACAAGGAAGAAAATTAATCTGGTTTCCAGTATGAGGGGGGAATTTGACATATTATTTTCATTTAATTGGATTTAAAATTTATTATTCTACTTTGAGTGTTTTTATTATGATATTTTCAATATTTCTTACATTATATATCTATATATATATATGTATGTATCCTTAATCGTCTACTTAGATTTAAAAAAAAGGGGGGGTTATTTAGCAATTAATGTATTTAATTGGATAAAGTAGTATTTCCGAAAGAGTGTGGTTTTATTGGAGAGTGTGTAAAGAGAGAGGGGAGGGAAGATACACGCAATCTTGTCTTTGGCTCTCCTTTTCTTGATGCTCTCCGCAGGAGACAGACAGCAGATAGCAGCGGAGTCTGTGGATGTTTTCTTTACCTGTCAGTACTCAGTGTCAGTAGGGGCATATGTGTTTTACTCTCTTTTGTCCTTTTTCTTCATTTTTGTGATTTTTTATTTTCTTTCAAATAAGAGAGCTGATTTTTGACCAAATGATTGAGCTTTTGAAATTAAGAGTGAATTCATGATCTTATGATAAAAGATGCCCCCTTTCTCACAACATTTGAAACTCGCCCTTGTTTTCCTTTTCCTTTCTTTTTCTTTTTCTTTTTCAAGCTTTTTTTATTATTGGGAAATATGGGTTCAACTAATATTATTACTCCCATATCATCTATCTTACACAGCTAAACAAGACTGAGGTCGGTAGCCTTGTCTCTACCCTTTCATTCGAATGATGAACACTTTTTTTTTATTTGGAGATGCCAGTAAATCTGATTTTTAGAAAATATATTTTATAAATTTAAATAAATGAATAAAATCTTGATTATTTCAAATAAAAATAATTAATTAAGAAAGCAAAATGAGAAGGACAAGGATTTTATGTTAAAATTTGTTTGTTTTTATGTTTTTAAATAAAACAAAACCATAGCTCTATTAATAAATAGACATGTATTCATACATTCCCTTGTCGTGACCATAGACAACCAACAAGAGTGGAAGCTGTCTGCATGAAGCTAGACCAAATCTTAACGGATTTCACTCCCTTTCATGCCTTACCAAACAGCCACCCACAGGACATTTTTGCCTTTCTGATTTCTTCTTGGCCCCTTCTTCGTACAATAATTGGGTTCCAATCTCATCAAAATCTAGTTTTTCGATTCGGTTTTGGTCGGATTTGTATTTTCAATTTGAATGAAATATTTTGGTTTTAAAATGTTTTGGTTTTAAAATTGTGTTGTTTATGTGTATATATAAAATTAAATATATTAATTCAAAAAAAATTAGTTCAAATTTAAAAATAAAATTATTTAGAAATGTGGAATTTAATCTAAAAAAATACAATAAAATAATTTTTTTTACCAAAATTATGAACATGTATAATATTATGAGAATTTCATCATCAATCTCGCAAGGTCATTACATTCTCTGATTATTCTGAAATTTGAACATAATATATATAAATATGTCAAGAGACTCTTCGTAAAATTTCATCTACATCAAACGGTCGGATTAAGAGATATGATTGATATTGTAAAATTATTTATTATTTAAAAAAATACTATTTGGCTGAAATGGAATGGACAGAACGAAACCGAAACGTTTCGGCCGATATTTGACCGAAAATCCAGAATAGACCAGAATTTAAACTGAAATAAAAACAACGTTGTTTTATCTCTTTTTTTAAACTAGTAATGCTAGAAACAAAACGAAACTGACAATTATGATTAGAATTATGCACACATTACTCTCGTACAACTTTCTTAAATAAAAACCATCATACAAAAAACTTAATCATTTATTATTTTCTCTTCCTCTTTAATATGTTTGGAGGTAAATTTAAAAGGGGACATAAACAATCTTAAAATGAAGAGTAAGAACTAGCACTAACTCAAGAACATTTCATGATTCTGGTGATAATAATTCCTCAAGTAAACATGAATTATATCCGAGAAGGCTGGAACTTTAATTCGTGAATGTCAATTGTAAGGCCGTGTTTTTTTCATGGAGTTTATTGATTTCTCCATCAACATCTCCCAGCACCAAGGAGGAATCATCAGCCATCTTCTCGATGCTCAGTATTGCTAGCTACTACCCTATTAATCGTCCAATAATAATGTTGTGAAACCATGCTAGTTTAATGTATAATCAATTTTCCAATTTCAAGGAGGGTGTTGGACCCTATTGTTTTTAATATTGAGATTATAACATATTAAATCCTATTTTATTTTTCAAACACTTCGTTACGAGTGACAAAACTTTCCAAAAGAAATCCAATAGAGAGTAGATGTTTAAGGTATACTTTGTTGATCCAAAAGCAGGTTATTTAAGGGCTACTTTTGTTGTTAAGCTACGAATGTTAAGGTAAAGATTGTATCTCATACACAGAAAGAGCAAAAGAAGGATGAACAGATGTACTAACATGAACCCAGAAGACAAACAGCCATGTTAGTGCCAACAGTTTTGGATACAGAATATTTATTTAAAACGGAAGGAAAGCCAGAAAGAAAGATAATCTAAGAGTACAGGGATTGTTCTTTTGCTCCATTCTTGATGGTGTTTCTGTGGCGCAAGATCGATCGATCATGTGTAAGCTAAGCTCTGCAACATCTCTCCCCGGCCATGATCAGCCCATGCTCTCATTTTTCTTTTGCTATTTCAAAATGATATTTCTACCACTTGAAGAATTGGAGTGTCAACTGAAGCTGCATCTGTAGTTTTTTCACCTGGAGGTAAGCCTTCTTTCCTCGGATCATCCTCCTTTTTTATTAAATCCATGCACCAAGAAAGTGATCTTGGCGGTGGATTTAACAGGAGGAGCAGCCGAGGAAAAGAGGCTTACCTCCGGTGAAAACACTACAAATACAACTTGAGTCCCGATTAGAACCACGGGCTCATTCACCTTTTTAAAGCTTCAAAACCACAGGTTGGAGGGTTTTACAAGGTAGGAAATCTCTACAAAACGCCTACTTCTCAAGTGACAATTAAGAGTCTTTAGTTTTATTCTTAATTTACAAGGCGAGAATCTAGGCCTCTTAAATAATAGTAAATCACGCGCGCGCGCGTGCTGGATTTATATACGATAGTTTTGGTATAGAAATCACAAAAGTAGAAACAAAAATCCTATCCTTTGGAAGCGAATTAAGAATTACGTTAAACCGTGTCCGTTATTCACTGTAACAGTAGATACACTGTATCAGTAGATACATATTAATATGGATTATAATAGTGTAATTATTGTTTTGTTTCTCATTGCATTAAAATTTAAGACTTGGACTCAAGGGTATTTTTGATTTTCCATGAGACCTGTTGGCATTCTCTGATTGTTTGGGGGTGTTTTTGATTTTGCACACTTCTATGCAAAGTAATATTACCCTCAAATAAGACAAAAATCAAGAGTTGTCGGCGGTTTCTGTGGTTTTTCATTTTTTTCGAAAAAGTAGAAATACAGGCATGCCCTCAGATTAGACAAAATCTAAGAGTTGGTTGTAGGGGTATTTAGATAATTTAACATTTTTAAAAATTATTTTTTCCACAGAATATTGTTGGCGCGTCGGTTAGACGCCTCGATGGTGTTCTTCCTCGCACTCTTTTCAGGCAGCGCCTGAGACGTCTTGCAGTGATGAAAAATGTTCATATGGTGTATCACCACCGTACGTGTCACCATATCCTTTTTCACATGGTGGTACATATGTCGTCTCACGGGGGCTAGTGGAAGATTAACAAGTATGAGTAAAGACCAATGTGCAGGCAGTCACAACTATGAGTAACAACATGAACATTGTTACTTGCATTTAGAATTTTCTTGTGAGCATAACTTGAGAAAGAGTACTGGAATGTTAGGTTGGTTGGATGCCGAAGATAGCAATCTTCATAGGAAGGAAAGGGAAAGAGAGTTTAGCAAGTCTCTTTTTTAAAGCATAGAATGGAGTTGAAGACAGCCTATCATCAATAGGTGCCTTTCTTCTTTTCAAGCTTCTTGATCCTTTTCCATCAAACTTCTGTATCTCATCGCAAGGTAAACCCTCCTCTTTCACCTAATCACATGCAATGTCTTGATCGTTTCTTTGATTGTTTCTTATGCCATCTCTTCTTATGGGCTGTTTGGATCGATGCTTTCCTTTCGATGTATGCAGTATAGGCTACTAATCAATGGCTTTGTTCTTGTATTCTTGGATTCATTGAAGGAAAAGAAGAAACAATGGCAGGTGAGGCGCAGATCAATGGGGTGCAGGGGGTGTTGGTTCCATGGAAGATGACAATTACACTGGAACCAAGCGAGATACCAGCAAGAAGGAGGAGGTGGATGTCAAAACGGGATTAAACAAAGCCAAAGCATCTGCCATGTCTGGAGCTCAAAAGCTCAAAAGTGGAGCATCCAACAGCTTCAAATGGGTTAAGAGTAAATGCCAGAAAAAATAATCTACAGATTGGCATGGAAAGAAATTGGCAGATTAATCCTTTTTGGGCTGCTATGAATCCTTCATTTTGTCTTTCTCTTTTGTATTTTGCATGTTTATCAGTCTAGGAGATTGTTAGAGAGCTTGATGGCTCACAAAATAAACAAGATCGGCACCATGAAAACTTAAACACCACTAGTTTTGGAAAACTATGGTAATTACAATTGAAAAAAAAGAAAAAGAAAACATTTTGGAAAACCTCTGTTCACACACTTTTTATTTATTTATTATTATTATAGATTGTGATGGTGTCACATTTTTTCTTTTTTTGCCACTCAAGTTTATTTGGCTCTTCAATTTTATCCTTTCAAATTGATTTAAATTGGGATCGGACTTGATAATTTGATTCATTTGACTCAGGTAGGGTTCTCCTTATTTCAAGAAGAAAAAAGGGGCACTTGATGAATGTTTAATTTGAAAAAAATTATATAAATTTTTATTAATTTGAAACAATTAAGACAATAGAAATTGAGATTGAATTATAAAAAAATATTCAATCTTTTTTCTTGAAAGAATCAAAGAATTAATTGGAAGGGCAAGGAAAACATCATCCTGAATTGTCTTTCAAACACTTATTTTTTTCCTTTTAAGTTGATCTTTTAAATTGAATTTATTTAGGTTTGGGCTTGATAGTGTTTTTTGATTGCTCAAATATAGAGATCGTACAATGTCAAGGAAGAATTTTGATGCTTGTAAAATAGAGCTCAATTTTATTTGTCTAAAACAATTAAGAATTGAGAGACTAAATGTGAAACTTAAAACAATTGCAGGGACTAGGGATAATGTACAGTGACAAATTGGTTGACTCGTGCATTGCATGCGAAGAAGTTGTTGTGATCAAGTGACATTTAATATTGTTTTTTGAGAGTGTGAATGAGATTGTTTTTGAAAATATTGCATTTAAAAATGTATTAAAATGATATTTTTTTTAAATATTTTTTTTTTATATTAGCACATGAAAATAATCTAACAAAAACCATTTTTTTAATTTAAAATCAAAAATAAAAATAATTTTTTTTTATTTTTTTTTCAAAAATATTTTTGAAACACAGTGTCAAATAAGATCTTATTGACATTGGAGGCGTCTCAACAAGACCTAATAGTTGGTCTGCCACGTGTGGAGGTTTATTTTTCTTTTTTCCTTCTCCTCTGTTTTCTCTCATCACCTTGATTTTCATGCAAATTCTCTAAGAAAATACCAAGGTGTCTTGTTATTTTGTTGTTATATCAAATTCAATCCTTATATTTTTTTATATTATTTGTTTTTGTTTTTGTTTTAGATCTTGTTTTTAATTGGATTTGTTTTTCAATCTCAACTCATAATTAGAGATTGAATATTAATTAGGATTCATGATTATTTTTTTGTTTTCCTTCTATGAGATAATTACATAATCATAACCCAAGTCACGAATTTAAAAAAATTATACTAGTTACCTCATGTTTTTTAGGGTCTTTTTTCTAAAAAAGTATTTTATAATTTCATCTTTCAATATTATATTGTTAAGATTTAATTTTCATGTTTTTTTCAAGTAAATTATTTTTAACAGGATTATTCAATCTAACAAGTAAAATCGTTGGTTGAGCACACTAACTCTAATTTTGAATTATTGTTTTTTATCTCACTGAAAATCAAACTTTGATTTGACTGAAATTAAGGTAAGCTTTGATGTTATTGCTTCGAGGGGAATCAAGAACATGTTTCACTTTGTATCTTTGAACACCAAGCAAACGGTCAGTCTCGAAAAAAGAAATGCTTCCGAAGCAACTAGCACAAAAAAACAGGAAAACATAAAGCAAAGTGGAAAAGCACTTACAAATTGAATCTATGCATCCGTTCAATTTCGTTAAATGTGCAATGATGCCATTCCATCCATTCAATTCCATTTCATAGATCAAACAACTTCCATTATCCACCCACTGGTACGACTCAGAACTAAAGATAGAAAAGCCATAGCTTAGGCTGAATTCTAAGAATATACATCTTCCAGGATTCATTTACACAGATTGACGACACAATCTAGTGACATCCAAAGGTATTCTCCCCGCTGTATGTCATGTAAAGAAAACCATCTTCATCCTTGTTTTCCTCGTAGAGTACAGACATCAATGCAGCTGCAAAAAGGAAAGGAAAATCACCAACATGACTCACAGAATATTGGCTTCCAGCTTGTATATTACAGAGGACTACTCACCGGTGGGAGGCAGCGTGTTCTTTACAAAGACAAATATAGCCTTTTCAGGACTGAGCTTGATCCGTTTTCGGACGACATAAACAAACTGACCCACAGTCAAATCAGCTGGCACCAGATATCTGAATTCGCAACAGCAGAGAGCTAATTAGAACCAATAGGAGTATCGAGTAAAAACTGATATCTTCTTTCTGGTCTACAGAACTTCAGTCAGCATTGCATCATTAATGATGCTAAATACTAGAACATACTTTCCTTCCAAAAACTACACCGATGGAGCTAATTAGAACCTAACAAATAGCCAACAAAATAGTGTGAAAACGAACAAAGTGACGTCTAAAAAGATCGTGGTGGTTAACTAATATCTAACAGGAGCTCCTTAAAGTAAGATGGCATTGTTCTGCGACTTAGATTTGTAAGAACATATGAAACCGAAAAGAATATAAAAGATCATGGAGCTAACTTCTTCTTATCAATGTCAGGGACATCACTCCTTCCAGCCTTTTCCACAATCACCTGCACAGTGCACCACATGCCTGGTTACAAGGGAATGTATTGCCAGAATTACTTGAATAAAAAGAATCTTCATTGCCAGATGATATTCTTACAGGTACTCTATCAGGATGTTTCTCTCTGATGCGAGCAGCTTCTGCTTGCCTCCTCTCTGAAGTAAGACCAAATTTTAGATGCAAGTTCGATGATTTATATAAGATCTACATGTTAACAAGAAGGAAAAATGAAAGGTGACATTCATTTTGTTGTTTTCAAGAAATCCAACCAATTGATTACAATCACAGTCACAAAATTCAAATCTCATTATAAAGTTCATCTCTACCATGTCATCAAATAAAGGCATAGATGAGACAATAGACAGAATACTTGGGAAGTGCTAACCATACCAAACAATGAAATTAGCCAAATTCCCTGACCACATTAGCGCATTGCAAACTCATACAAATCTCTTACCAAAATAAACACACATCTGAGCTCTTCATACCAAACTGTATAAGTCCAACAGTTTCATTCTGAAAATATAAACTCTTTTATACATCATACTGAAATGTCACCTAAGACAAAACCAGATTATGCCCCAGAATCTCTTTCCAAAAATAAACCTATCTTATCTGCACATATCAAACTAAATACCTACCTGATACGAAATCACAGCATCACCAAGCAAACAAGATCATCAAAACAGTAACTTGAATGCCAAACATCCCAAATTATTAGCAATTCAAAACATAAAAAGCGAATTACCAAAATAAGATCATCAAGCCTTTTTTTCCCCTTCACAATTGCAATAATTCTAATTAACAGTATTTTCCACAACTCCTCAAAAAACTCATAAAAACAATAAACTCAAAACTACCAAAATATATATATTCAATAAAATCAATCAAAACAAAAATATGGGTTTTAACAATTCAATAAAAAAACCCAACGAAATTCACGAGAAAAAAAACAACTAACCCAGAGCATGATCAAGCTTGAATGAACTTTTAGCCATGGTGGTAGTATCAAGACTGGAACTTTTATAACTCTGCAAATTTCAAACACCAAACATCATTAAAATCCTCTCTTTCACTTAAACCCCATAGAAAAGTTTCAATCTTTTTAGCAGAAACAATGAACCCAGAAAAAGCTCTAAACTTTAGAACACACCTAGCAGAAAGAACAAAAACGATGATTAATTGAAGGTGACTTGAGGTATGATCGATCGATCGATCTAAGTGAAGCTAAGGAAAAGAAAACAACAACCTAAATGGGTGAATACCAAAGAGAGAATCATTCGGTGTATTTGTTTTAAAAGAGTGTGTTTTTATGTATAAATTATGGGAGGAAATTGAGGACTCGAGGTAACTTGTTAGGGTTTTAATTTGAAGCCAACAAGAAACCTATTGGTTTGGTACTAGAAGTGTCTTAGGAAGATTGTATTGGATCACAAACAAGACTTTGGTTGCCTACTTGTCAAGAAAGAATTCGGGTTTGAGTCAGCAATTTTGATGGTTGTGCTTGGCTTAACCAACTAGGCATGCATCAGGGTGCTATTTTTTTTTATTATTTAACAGATATTAAATTAATGTTTTTAAATTTTTTTTTGATGTATTGACATCAATTAAAATATACTTTTAAAAAATATTTTATACCACAATAAATTAATTAGTCATATCTGAAATAGTTGAAGTGCTGGTTCATAAAATTAAATTATGGCAATTTATAAATAAAAAGAAAAGTTATTGTTACCTACCCTTTATACTTCCTATACCAAACTTGTTTCTGCTTTGATCATTTGGGATTTGAATTCAATGAAAAGGGATCATTTCCAGGATTATGGTGATTGGGACATGAATGATATGCATAAGACTTGAGATTTAGTTTAAATGAAGATTTCTTTACTATCAAAGCAAAAACAAGTTAATGTTTTTCTTTCAATTAATTGAACAAGTAAAGGAAAAGAAAAGTGTGTCTTAATTTTCTCACTCTCATGAGTGTTGAGTTACTTCATTTTTCTTCTAAAGCAAGGAAAAAGATAGCTTTCAAATTCATATTTTTACTTCCTAGATTAAAGATTGGTAATAAATAGTATCATGTTCAATTCTACCAAACTCATCTCCATATATTTTAAAAGTTGTAATTAGAGCTAGGTCAAACATTATTCAGGCACAATGAATTTGCACACCACCAAAAATAAAAATTAATCATGATGTGTTTTTCAATTTAATCATTTCAAATTGTCCCAGCATTAGACTTGATGATTTATCTCAATCAACTTAGCTTGGATTCTGAAATGTAAGAAAAAAAAACTAATGAGAGCTTGATTTTGCAATAAATTTAAGTAAAAGCTTATGAAATCCCACAGCTCTATTCAGCCACAGTTTTGGGCTGCTCAGGATGTGTACAGCAGATTGGGCAACAAATGCATAGCAAGCCCAATAAATCACATTTAATTTCACCTCCCACTAAGAATTTGGAGTCTTACAGGGATTGAAACAGGAATGTACATGATCTCAGCTTGTCCATTGCTGAGATCAATGATCCTAACAACATTAAACATTGAATAGTATACAAACAAAAGCTTGGTCTGGTGTAGTACACTCCAACAGAAAACAAAGAAATGTGTGCGAACACTCCAAAATTTCCTCTCAGCATATAAATTAGTATTCCAGGGCATTGACATCTCCTACATCTCTTCTTCTCTCTTCATAAAGTCTCTTTTCGGGGACAGACCAGACACCAAGAGACTTGTGGGATTGGTCCCATCGAGGTGCATCAAAAAAGAGCATCTGCTTACCCCTTCATTTGAGCTTCCCTCTCTGTGGCTCCTTAATTGTGGTAAGAAACTGGAACATGGGCCAGTGTTATTCATCGTCAACAGCAGCACAGGGAAAACACAGCAGTGGAGATCATGATCAGACTTGTTCAAGCTCGAGGAAAAGATGGGTGCTTATGGCTAGAGAGCAAAGGTCTAGGCTCTACATAATGAGGAGGTGCATTATTATGTTACTATGCTGGCAGAAATACGGCAAGTAGTAATAACATGGAAAGCTTTAAGGCTACAAAAACCATCGAGAGAAAATGGTGTTTTGCTCGTTTTCTTCTTCTTTTGTATGCTACCCAGATTAATTAAGACATTGAATGATCAACAGGGTCATGAGTTCTTAGGTGGTTAATGTTGTGCTTTTCTTAACAAGATCCTAATTAGGGCGTTGACTCTTAAGGATCAGACATATAGTCAGGAGATTGGCAGCTAACAGGTCATTAGAAGAATGTTAGAGAGGATGGATTGATCATGATATAAACCCAGTAGGGTTTCGTGCACCAAGATGGAGATGGAAGCTTCAGAGCTTTCACGTGAAAACATTGATTAAAGTGGGGCTTGCTTAATTTTTTTTATAATTTTTTTACCGTAAAGGAAAGCTAGGAAAAGACAGCCATTGATTCACATGGGGAGAAGGACAGCAGATCTTCGGGGCAATTTTTGTGGGACTTGGGAGACAAGGGCTAGATTTGGCTTGTTGGCTATGCACCCACTACCTTCCCATCTAATACCACCATGTTTAACCCCAACTCCTGCTTCGATTTTACTGAATTTTGTAGCTTATTTCATGTTTATGTTGTCAAGGAAATAAGGTGAGTCTTGTAGATTGAATTGGAGATAATTCTTTTTTTTTACCTATCCTGATCTTGAGCATTATCTAAACAAAGATATTTTATTAAAAAGAAAAAAACCATAAATAAATAAAATGTTGAAAAAAATAAAAATAATATATGAGTGAGTAGAGTAAATCATAACACTCATAAAATTATTGAAGACTGATTGAGAGAGATTAAAATATACAAAATTAAAAAAAATCTTATAGTGTATTTTTTAGTGATGAAAGCCATATTTACAGGGGGAAAATCAATTTAAAGAGAAAATTTGAAAAATGGATGTTTGAAGATTCATTTAGAGTTTTTTGAAGGTTTATTTGAATTCATGGAGGGCTTAATAAAGTATGTTTTGGAGGCTTAATACGTTACATGTTTCATTTCAGTGCTCTTGAGTGTTGTTTGTGCTCTTTATTTTTTTTATGTTTGATTTATTTCAATTATTTTTTGAGTTTAATCTCTTTTTTTTATATCTTTGATTCTATTTTTGGATTAAACCAGAATTTTTTATTTGGCTTATGGTGAAATAATTTTTTTAAATCAACTCGATGAGATCAACCCATTCGCATCAGGTAAAAACCAATCTAGGTCACAAAAAATTTACCTTTTTTGGTTTTGCTATTTTTTCTTTTAAGGATCTTTTAAGGATCAACCCATTCTTTTAAATCTATGTTTGATGTGTTTGACAAACATCTTGTAATTTATTTTTTTCTTGTTTTATTAAAAATAAAATGTTTTTACCAAAAAAGCCTAAAACACAATAGTAATTTTTTTTTATTCATATTCCCAAAAATTCTAAAATTACTTGAGCATCTTTTGAAAGAAAATTTAAAATATATCGGCATATTTAAAAAAAAAATCACAAGGATTTTACAGTAAATATGTAAAACTAGAAGGAACTATTATCCAAAATATTACCACGAGTAATAATTATTATTCACTTTTAATATATGCTAGGGTAGGGTTGCATATTGATTTGTACTGCAAGATTAACTTGATGATTACATGTTGTATAGAGTAATTAAGTGCTAATTAAGACAAGCACATGCCTTTGAGTTCGACAATCCATATTGTTTCAGGATAAACACAAATCTCTCCGAGACATACAGAAGATGGCATCAACTTCACCATTACTTTCCTCTTAAAATGCAGCCATTTTACGCACACTTTCTTACAAAATAAGTTTCATGTTTCTTTTTTATATTATTTTTATTATTATTTCCGGACCAACTGTCCCATCAATTTTGTTTCGTAAGAAATCAACTACATAGACTTAGACTTAACCCAGAAATTAATTTTCACCATCGAGAGATTAGATTAGATTTGCTTTGCTTTGCTTTTTAAAATTCAAAATGATGGGTGGTGGCACCATGCCATTGCCAGCATGCCCTCTCTCTCAAGCTCTCTCTCTCACAAGTCATAAATACAAATTGAAAGCTCGAGGGACCTGCTTGTGCTTTTTGCATCGTTTGTTTAAGCTTTAAATTTAATATCCTCACCCCTTTTTTGTTGTTGGGTTGGCAGTGAATTTATTGCCAACTTCTTGCCTACACCTCCCTTCTTCCCATCTCTTTCTCTCCCACAAATAAATACACTTTAAGTGATGAATCACAATCTCAGACTCATACAACATTTCTTTACCTTGCAGCAGGGCAGATACAAAATCTCTGTAAAACCCTTTTCCTGGCATCCCTCTCTCCCGAAACCATCTCTTTATTCCTTCAATTCTTGGTAAATTTCAGGGCTTCGTGTTGCATCATGTACTTGGTTGTTTCTTTATCAACTAAGCTATGAGTTTGTAGTTCATTTCTACTCTCTTGAAACTATATAGTATAGTAACGAGATATTGGTACGGTTCAATCAGAAAGTAACGCTCTAAAAATATAGAGTTCTATTGTTTGATTGAGCCGTGCCAATATCACGTAAGTCTAAGCTTCTCCTCAATGAGAGCAACAAGGTGATGCATCTGTAAGGTATGATTCTCTTAGCCTTGATCTCCTCTTCAAATTGTTTCCTTGATTGTCTCTCTAACATGTTCTCATGTCTAAATTTCTTGTTCCAAGACAGATTGCAGTGTGATTTAAAATGCAAGGTAATAGTGTATGTATCATACTTAACCATTAGTTAGAACATTTTCTTCACCAGTTTTTAACAATTTATTTTTTTCTAAAAAGATCTCGATCCCAATACCTTTATGGAAGAATGGAGTTATAAGTTCATCGCTAACAATACTGTTCGTCGCAACGTCTTGTTATGCTGCTATCTGGGCCATGTTTCCATGCAGAAAATGAAGTGAATTCAGCAAGACACTTGATTGGCAAGACTAATTTGTACAGATTATATGTATTTGGATTGTTTTATATAATACTGTTGGATTTCCCCCCTTTTTCTTACCAATAAATTTGCCTTTTCTTTGGCTTTAAAGAAACCATGATCACTGAGTAACCAAATCATTAAAATAAATGAGACTTTTTATTGGCGGTAGGTAAGGACTAGACAAGAAATTAATAATTTTATTCTTTCTTTTGCAAATGTTACTTCCATTGTAGAGTACCATCACCTTTTCTTTTTCTTTTTCTTTTTTTCTTCCACAAAATGGTGTTAGTTGGTAATAAGATTCATTATTTAAAAGTATTTTTAAAAGTTTGAATCAATCATGACAACTTTCCGAATGTGTAGACACTGTGACTCTCAAAAATTGCATTTTTTTTCCTCTCTGCTTTTCAGATTCCTTGCAAAACCATCTAACTCTCTAGGTTTACGTTGTATAGTTTTTCTTCATATTGCAAATACTTCTTCATTCGAGTTATCTGAAAGAGGCTGACAGTAAATTCTTTCAAATTTATACATTTATCCCTCGACGACAAGGAGCTCCATGTATATCATGCATGTACAAGACCAGACATTGCCCTTACCGTTGCTATAGAAGGTCAATTGTTTGATTAATTTATATTTTGAAGCCGATAGTATTCTGTTTATGATGGACTCTGTCAACAGCTTGCAGACTCAACTGCCACCCATGGCCGTAGGAGCACGTATGTAATCGCAGGGAGGTGAAAACTGTCACTGCAGAACTTCCAAGTCGCCAATGGCGACAAGTACTGGTATTTTGTGTCCCTGTAGACTTTGAAAATGTGCCTCGCGATAAATCATCACAAATAGTGATTGCAATGAACTTTTGATTTCTGAAATTAGGCCTCGCATCATGGCTCCCTATTTTTCAATTGCCGACAATGGGCCCTTGAGTCTTACATCTAGTTTCCCAAGTCAATATGATCCATGAGATTCTTCATCCCTTTCTCTGTAATTTCATCCACAGACAGCTGAGGATTCTTAGCTGAGGTCTAAAGGGAGATGAAGACTATTGAAAAGGGAAGAAGACAGCTATGCATTCAGCTGTTTTTCTAGGTGATGGGATTTGCTTTCTCCATTCTGGTCCTGTTAGGTTATCAAACAAATTAGGGTTGCTGACTTGTTGCTGTAGCCCGCAGGTGCCTGACTGTTTCAAAGCTGAAACTCACCATTTGACCTGGAAGCATTCTTATATTCACTGGCATGGATATGGTGTATCATAATGTGACCCAGTTCGATCACTTGTACTTCTCTAAACTTTCTATATTTCAAAAACATATAAATTTAATCTTCCAAAAAAGTTTATTTTACATCCTCATCTTAACAACCGCTATCACTTGCACATAAAATGAAAAACGATATTAAAAAGTGAAAACCATAGCAATCATGATACAAGGAAAACTTCTGATGTATATTATATTGATCTGTAAAGCAAAATATAAGTAAAAGCTGTCCATACATATTTTCTAACTTATCGTTTGGTTTTAATAATCATGGCAGAGAACCAACAAAGCAGCCCTCCAACCATTCAAAGAATTATTGTTACAGCCCTCTTCTTTGACTTTCTACTGCTATCCGGGATGGAAAAGGGCCCTTTAAGCAGCAAGGATCTCTATTCTCTTTCACAGTATTTCTATGACTTCTGTTAGTGTCATCTCTACAACCTACTTTCCCCACTCGCCCTTTCTGAGTTTGGAGGAAAGGTGTCTGTGATCTTAGAAGCTTGCGTGATCCAGAGCACTCACATCCTCACCGCAGGTCTTGTGAACTTCCATCATTCTTTCAACGGACCTGCAAATCCCGCTACATTTCCAGTCAAAAGAAACAGCACAGGTGCTGCCCAGATGAGCCTTCCACTCACAATCTGCGGTAACAAATCACATCATTAACTATGCAAGTTCTTATACTTGTATGCCATATCCGCACTCTTTTAATCAATATATGCTGTTCGGTTAACAGAAATGAATCTGGCCATAGAGGCGTGGAAATTTTACACATTCAGGTGTTGCTATCTTCTTTTTAGCCTACCATTGACCACAGTGATTTTCCTTTTTCCCATGTGGAAACCAAATAATTGATAATAAACATACAAGGCTAACAATTTCACATTTACCTGGTGGGGTACCGCAACAAAGTCTCTTATCATCAACATGCTCCACATCTAGGCCAATAAACCAAGATCCTAGAGATACATCTTCATTGACATATTTATGCAAGATGTGCCTGGAAGATAAGATTAAAAGACAATTCAAGTGCATATTTAGCGAAAGATAGTTCGCAATCTATAAGGAATCAAATATGTGGAGACGGAATTAGAACCCCTCGTTCCAGTTTCTTGGTAGTAAATTAAACAATAAATGTTTCAGCTCATTCAACCATTACTCATAAGGGACTTCGATTTTTTCTGTAAACCAAAAAACATATATTTCTGGAGTGAAGACTCACTGGTTTACTGATATATAGGTCGCCAGATCCTTTGATATAGCATAGAGTTGTCCAGTAGCATGTCGGAAATACTTGTTCCCAGCTTCTCCAAATTTCCAATACTCTGGTTCGTAATATTTCACACCCCTGTTTCATGGAAACATGACAAATCGTACCTCACTAATATTGAGGTAATTCAAAAAGCTTAGTCCATTCAGCTTACTTTTTAGAAAGCACGGGACCAGACTTCATACAACCAACATAAACCCGAGGTTTCTTTTTGTGTCCAGCTAAGATATTGCCAAGCGTTGCTGCATCAATTTCACAGAGCTCAATCAGATGGAGAAAAGCGACAAACATGGTGCTTGGAAAATTCACAAGCACTCATCTCTAAGTGTTTGTCATTTTCTCTAATTTTACATAGTAGTGTGGTGTGTGGGCGGGGGTGGATAGAAAGAGACATGTTGCATACAAGCTCTACAAATTAAACACGCGAGAAAAGATGGATTTTTTTTTTTATATACCTAAATTCACATGAACATCATCGTCAACTTTGATATAGAAGTCAGCATCCCACAAAGCGACAACAGTACTAAAGTAAGTCTTTGTCTTGGACGATAATTCTAGGTAGCCCTCAACATGTTCCTGTTAAAACATAAAAATTAGACCTGTTTTTGAATCATAGGAAGTGCAGAGATAATGTAATGGCTAGGAAATGAATTAAATGTAAAACCAATAAGACAAGAGCATCACCAGCCTCAAGAAATCTCCATGCATCATTTCCTCTGCTTCAATAGCTCTGTCCAGAATGCCACCAGCGGTTGAACTATGGGAAAAACCAGTTAACAGTTGTTCTATAAATCCATACTCCACAAGTACATAATGTACTGCAATCTAGCATGAATAGTGGACTCAGCAATCAAGAAGGTAATTAATCTATGTACATAAGCGGGTCATTAATCATATCACGCAGGGACTAGTGAAAGGTAAGGTTGGCGCTCATACAAACCCTTAACCTATCGTGACTATTTTTTGAGGTAAGTAATCCATGCACATTGACAAAAAGGTTCACAGAGCTCTTAGCTGTTGGTTTTTTCATAACATGGACCAGACAAATAGTTCCTCACTTTCACATGCAGCAACACCTTCTCATGACATTGCAATTACTGTATCCACAATTTTTCAAATCTTTCAAGATTCCTTGCTTTTTAAACAAAGTCCTGCATTGATCAATGCATCGGTTTTGAGATCTGTTTACCATGATATAATCAAACCTGTACCCCCTCTTGCTAGACCCATGTAGAAGAAAGGATGGACAAGTAGCAGAAACTTTCTAAGAAAGTCCAGCACACCACCAAATAACACTAGCAACAAGAAAACCCAGTACAAAATCTCACCTGTGACCTATAACAAAGCGTATGAGTATACCCTTCTCCTCCAACTTCTTCTTTTCCTCACCTAGTTAAAATTTTGAGATATGGAACTCATTAGTCATACTTTAACTGCAAAATTTACAACTGGAATAGCATATGGACAAATAACAGCCCAGTCAATTCACCTTGTGGCATCCAAGTTGCACGGACTGAATCCCTCCGCTTCCGACTGCTAAAAGCTGTATTGATTCCAATTACCATAAAGTATTTTCTTTTCAAGTTTCCCGATGCAGCATCAGCACTCGTCAAAGATTGCTGCTCTGCCTTGGCAGCTGCTAATTTCATCTCTATACTTGAAATTTTACTGTTGAATTTACTGCTTTCAGAATACAGCAACAGGATTTGAATTTAGGTCAACGGAAGGGTAATGACACCCTCAAGGATGTAAAAACACAACATAACATGTATCAGCAGAGCTTACCTAATATCATTCTGAGTATTTGAAATTTGCCCTACACTGTTATTGGATATATGATTTCCAACCTTCTGATATAAACAAAAAATTGGAGCAAATACTATAATTGGCATGTAAATTGCAATGGCTCGATAGAAAAAGCATAGCTAAATATGATCATATGAAAGCTAGTTACACAGAAAAAAAATCCAGAAACAAGCACACAGCAAATTCTAACCTCTGCTTGAAAAAATGACAACCGTGGTAAGAAATAAAAAAAAATAAAAAAACACTGTACCAATATCAAAACTAACATGTAATAATATATTCTTCCACCATGTCTGCAGACAAATCAAAAATATATATTTGAAGAAAACTGCTTCTTTTGTCCACCACTTTTGCAAACACAGATAAAAAGTTTCATATATAAGAAAACGGCTATTATGATAAGACAAACCATAGTCAAGTTAAACAGTTAAATTCTTAACTCAAAGAAATTGTTGATCAACCACTGAAATGTCATAGCTGATGTGTCCGGCTACATATTCCAACCTTTTTTACTCCAAATATTAACTACCAAGGTCTTAGGATAAGAAGATGCACAAGACAGAGAAACATAAGCAATAATCACAATACTCTTCCATGTTAGATGAATTTTACAAATCAAAAGGTTAGATGAAAGTAGAGAAGATTATATTACATGAAAAAATTATTCATAGCCAAACGAAACACAAAACATTTAGTTATACGAATTTATTCATTGATAACATAATAGTGATGCCGCATTCTGAATTCACTCCATGCCACATGGCCCAACACAACATTAAGCTTTATCCATATATTTTTAAGTGAGATTTAGATAAAAGCCTGGTATGCACTTACAAGCTTCTGATCACAAGCCTCAGGTTCTAAATTTGTTCTCTCAGGCTCTGTCCACATCCTGGTACAATATATCTTGATCAATACATACATACATACACACATCATATACAGATATATGACATATGATTCACCTCAACTTGTATTCAAAAAGTCCAAACCCATAAAAATGACATTCAAAAAATAAATATAACTTCAAATGTCTGCCAAAATAATAATAAATGAAGCTTGCTACCTCTTGGCACCAACACTAGTGCTATATATGGAATTATCAATTATGTGGCTCAAAACATAGAACAAAAAGTGCAATTGAAACCAGCTCTACACCATTAGACATTAGTTTAAGTAAAGGCAAATAAAGAAAGAAACGACAGCACACCTTCACAGTTTTCTGTTTCCAATGTGAAGATAGTGTCGGTGGAGACATATTTGCCCCCCAAAAAAGAAGATAATCATGGCTACCATTTGATTCCACAATAACCAAAAATCAAGAACAGAAGTGTAAATTACCACACAATTTTTTCTACAACATTCATCTTCTGTCTTAAGACATTTAGCTTCGAAAATCAATGACAATACTGCAAATTAAAACTCCAAGAAATCAGTCAAAGAGCCTCACTTATTTCAATATCTGTCTCAAAGACCACATATTTCTCAGAATCCGGTGAAACCCAGTTGAGTTAAAATGCATCATGCAATCAAAACAACTACCAAAGTTTACAACTTTGAGGAAAGCAATAAGAGCCCATTAATCAAAACTTACCTGTTAGTGAACAATATCCCAGCAAAGAAGCTACTAAAACAAAGCAAAAGTGCCAAATTCCTTGAGACTACTACATTCCTTGACCACATCTCTCCTACTCCCACTCCTCCTCTACCCTTCACTGACATTCTGTTCTACTTTTTAACTCTCACACACAACCAAAAAGACTAAAACTTTATCAGAAAGTGAGACTCTAAACAAAATTTAGAGACAACCCAGAATTTTTCTTGGTTCAATAAACAAATGCAAGTGGTGTTGCACAAGTGTTCAAGTATATGCAATGACGCACATTCTTCTCTCCCTTCACAAAAGAGCAAAGACACACACAGAGAGAAGGGTGCAAAGTGAAAAGACCTGGTTACCACCTGCCACTCATTATATAAGTCTCCAGAGCTACTTAACCGACTCTTAATCAAATGTTCCAGCTTGTCACCATTAATGCACTTATGATGATATATGTTCTTGACAACATTAACAATAATGTCTTTTTTTCTTTGAAACCATAATAATATTTCTTCTAGTCTTACATTAATAGCAGTAACAGTTTCATTTTGATAGGGTTAGTACTTTATTTTTATATTATTACTGTTCATAGGGTTAAATTAATTTAGACGTGGGAACCCAAGTGGATCGAGTCCATGTTACAAGAGGGTAAATTATATTTTAATCACTAAAAATTAGATGATGTTCCATCTCAATCCTTCATTTTTATAATTAATTGACGATGTTAATCTTTTATCCATATTCCAAATAACTAATGAAAGCTAAGGGGACGTTTCATTATTATCTCGTATGATATAAAGGAAGATAATAAGAATCGAGGAGACTTTATTTTTTATATTCTTAGTCTGTTTTTTTATCCATATATATATATATATTGAGATACTAATTAAATACAATCTAATATTGAGTTTGCTTTTTAAATTAGGTATTTAGAGGTTTATAAATGTTCAGTTTTTGAAAAAATTAAAAACCAATTAAGGGTTAAATCTTTGAGAAAATCTTAAAATTAGAGCTGTTGAGAATTTTTATGGGATATCATTTGATCTACATGGATTGAAGTGGAACATTGTTAAATCTATAGACACCATAATATAGTTTACCTGATAGAGAATTTGTCCAAAAATCTCATTCAATTGTATCTCTAACATATGCCCTTACTTAATAAAAATAGAATGTTATAAATTTCATAATTAACTATAATAAATTAGAAATGTATTAAATTATATAACTTAATCCACTTGATTATGAAAAATAAGTTCCTTAAACAAAACCTATTTATAATGCTATTTAAACAGGGAAGATGTTCAATTTCGGGCAGCATTAACTTAGCTCGCGTTTCTTATAAAAATAAATCAATGAAGCTAAACGTTTTATTTTCTTTCTAACAGCAAGTTTGAAGGTTTTTTAATTCGGCATTAATGTGGTCTTCTATTGCAGTGGAAGTAGCTTTTCAGACTTGA
Organism: Salix caprea; assembly: GCA_964035475.1. Classification (NCBI taxonomy): domain Eukaryota; kingdom Viridiplantae; phylum Streptophyta; class Magnoliopsida; order Malpighiales; family Salicaceae; genus Salix; species Salix caprea. Next base: position 17,232,337 of record OZ037749.1, read on the forward strand.
AAATTAGAGATTGTAACGGGTATAGCTGGTAGGGATTTTTATTAATATTTATATTCTACTTATTATACATCAATTTTGAATATCTCTATTATTATTTACTCTTCAATAAAATATAAAATAATAAAGTTGATCCATGTTATATATTATCAGAAGAAAACTTATATATATATATATATATATATATATATATATATATGTATGTATGTATGTATGTATGTATGTCAACAATCATTTAAACAATGTAAAGAGCAAGGAAAACAAAGTTGCATGAAGGAGATTTGTTGTGGGGATTTGTTGATAATGATGTATTGTATAATTTATATTATAATAACCCTTTTAATATAAAACTTTAAATAAGTAAGTAATGTGATTTATATTAATCTTTAGCAATAATATGGATGGGAAGAACACGGCTTTAACAATAATCTTTGTTCTACTTTTATTTTTATTACTTTTTATATTAATTTATACTAAATTATATTTTCTAACCATTTTAGATGCATTCATATTTAACTAAATAAATCATCTTTAGAATTGATGACAATATCCAAATCCACAAAATTATATATATATATATATATATATATATATATATATATATAAAAGAATAAGAAAGTCAGGTAAACACAAACTAGCAGCCCACACCTTCTTTTTTTATCGATGCATCGATGGAAAGATAAAACAAAGGGGCAGCAAGTTTAGGATATCGTACTTTATTCAGTGGAATATCCATTTGAACAAAAGGTTCTAGTTTAGAGTTTTTTTTTTTTGAACTGAAGGCACAGATAATTAAAAGCACTTTAGCAACACTAAGCATATGGGCCGCTACACCTTAACTTTTTTTTTTTTTTTTGGATTTGATAAAAATATATTTTTTATGGGTCTAGATAAGCGAGTAAAATTCCAAATGTTTCAGGTTCTTACAAAAAATGCACGTCTTGACTCGAACTTGAGACTTGCTATATAGATCTCAAGCCTTTTATCACCATGCTACAACTTAAATTTGCTAATGTGTAAAGAAGATGGCAAGATCATAAAAAAGGAACAATGCTGGCAATAAAACTATTGATCAACCATGTCAAGAAGAGACTAGTGATTTTCGTTCTTTGGTAGTTTCTTTAAGAAAAAACATCAAATTGATATATTTTAATTGTTTTTTTTTGTATGATTTTGATATGTTGATTAAAGAAAAGTACTCTGAAAAAAATATTGTTTAATTTGAAAAACAATTTACACAACATTACCCCCAATCACACATAAAACTCAAGAATCACCTATACTATTTGTTTTTAACACTTGGTGTGTATTCATGGCAATAGCAAAAGTTTTTTATTTTTTTCTCGAGTTGAAGTGGTCCTTGAAACAGTGGGAGGATGCTTAACATGTGAAATCTAGAGGTGGGAAGTGAAAGGAAAGGAGAATTTTGCAAAGGAAATCTGTCGGCAAAAGAGTTGAAGACTTGTGCATGCATCTTCTGGGGCTGTGAGATACAAGTGCTGGTGAAATATTGCTCCAGATTTTGGTACCATTATCAGCAAGAATCTGTCCAAGGACAACGAGCAGAGGACAATTCTCTTCAACTTTAGGCAATAGTGGTGGCCCCTTGATCCGATCGGAATGGATTTTTGAAATCTTTGATAGTTAGGTTACACTATGAAAAGACAATCCGTTTTCTTATCTCAGCACTTTTCGATCATGGAAATCATCGAGACAAGAGATAGTACTTCACCAACTACATTCGCAAAACCCTCCAAAATCTGCACTCATGCTAGCTGATCCATTTTCTTCCTTAGCTTAACAATACACTCGCAGAATACACAGGAGAGAAGACAGTTCAAGAACTTGCATCCGCATCCCAAAAGATAAACACCAGAGGAGGCTAAAACAGCTATATCTATATCCTATGGTAGGTCTGGCTGATTACATGATGACTATGAAGTGAACAATGGCTTGAATTCCTTAGCTTAGATTATTTTTTTTGACAAAATGACAGCTCAGGGGACTGTTTATTGTTGTGGTGGCTCCAGGACGACCAAACATTTTTCATTGCGCAAGTAGAAAACCACAGACATAGAAAGAGTATACATGGTGCCAAACTCTCTTATCAATTGACAGTTCATAAGATGGGACAATTCATGATTTAATGCCCTAAAGTTCAACTTCGAGGAACAAATCCAAGTCATATAGCAATATATATGCAAGTAATAAGGGAAGGCATGAGGCAGCTACAAATCATCAGTGAAGAAACAAAAGCAAGGAGATAAAGAAGGATTAAAGTAATCCCTTGTTCATAAACTATCCTCTTACAACATCACTCAAAATACAAAATTCTGTCCAGCTACCAGACAAAATCTCAGAGGCTGACAAACACACAGTCACACACCCCCCTCTCTCTCTCTCTCTCCCATTTCTCCCTCTCCTCCTAGAGAGCAGGCAACAAAAAGGGGAGCTCTGACTTCTACGACCTCCACAGTACATAACATATCACCGTATTGGATTTCGATTTGATAATTAATACAAGCAACAACTATAGAGTACTACTACATGGAGATGGGGGACCCCCTTTTACAAAATGACAAAAATGATGATGATGATGATTTGATGGTGGTGATGAACTAGATAATTACGATGATTAATTAGGAGGAGGAGGGGATGACCGGGAGCTTGGTTTTGAATAGTAGTGAAGAACTCTTTCACTATTCTAGAAAACCAGTTTTTGTCAAAATAGCATTCCTTACTTTACTAAGATCTCTCCCCTTGAGTGTCCTTCCTACTCCTTCACACACAGAGAAGGAAGAGATTTGACTCCTTGCAAGCTTCCTAGCTAACCACTCATGTGGAGGCACGATGTCATCATCACCGCCCTCATCATCATCGATATGATAATCTCCATCGTCATAAGCGATAACATTATCATCATCAGCCCATGAGCCCTTATTCCTTGGATTCCCCCCATAAATTTTTGACCAATCAGGGATGTTCACCGGAGCTGATGACTGTTGTTGAACTACTTTGCCTCCATGGTTTGTTGGGGTTGGCTTTGTCGATGGAATCATTCTTGGAGCAGTACTAGGGATATGCCATGCAGAAGAAGAAGAACCTGAAGAGGGGTACTTGGAGTTAGAACTCGAATCTCCAATCTCCTTCATGACGGACCATACATCTTCTTCTTCAAAATCTTCATCTCTCGTTGATCTCCTAGTACCACAGCCACCGACTCTACCACTTCCCCTGCCCATGACACCACACCAATCTGCCATAAAAACTAAAAAAATGACAAAAAAAAGAGGAATCGAAGTAAGTTCTTTAGAAATCAAAATAGAGAGGGTGAAAGGACTTGAGCAAAAATTGAAATTTACTTCAAAGAATTTATAAAAAATTAAGGTAAAATGGAGGTTTCCTTTTCTTTTTCTTCCTTTTTTTCTTTTAGTCTACTATTACTTAGTGCTCTCTCTTGTTCTGTTAGCAATGAAGAGATGGACAACACTAAGTTATTTGTATTGGGAGTCAGAAAGGGAGAGAGCTGTGAGAGAATAATATCAAGAATCTACCTTAGATTAGTTTCAAAATCCTACAAAAGAAGTGAGTTTTTGAGAAGATAATCTAAAATGGGTCGACACAAAAAACTGAAACTAGGACCAAAGAAGAGAGAACCTGTGGCAAGACCTCTTCTTTTTTCTGTAGCTAAAATGGGATAGATCCAAAGAAGGTCACAGGCTTCGATGACATCAAACTTTTACAGTTCAACAACAGGAGGAGAGAAAAGGACAACAACAAATGGGGGTTTCAGCTTTAATGGCCTATCAAAACCAAATTCCTGATATGGGAAAAAAATTAAGCAGCAAAAGAAAGTAATAATGGTGATGGGTTCTGATTACAATCTTAGGTGTTGTTTGCCATTCCGGTGTAATTATTTTTTTTGAATTTTTATTTTATTTTCTTAAATACTTTTAATATACCTATATTAAAAATATATTATTTTAATATATTTCCAAATAAGAAATAAATTCCAAATAACTTTTTAATTTTTTATATCACCACATTAAAATACTAAAAAGCATATTAATTGACTGTTAAATGTTAAATCTTGGGTAGTTAAACGTTAAATCCTCAGAATCTTGGCTGGTTAAAGCGAGCATTCATGGATGGAAGATTCACAATTGATTGTTCATAACTATCGTATCGATCTCGTCTGCGCAATGAAAAGGCTGGGTTTTGATTGATTGGGAAAGACCCGCGCCACAAGTTTCAGCAAAACCTCATCGTCTCTAATTTACTCGAACCCCGACGGCAACTTCAGAGGGCAGTTTCTCTCGCAGCTCAGGCTCCGGGAGGCAGCAGGTGGTGTAAGAAAGTGTGAATTAAAGAGTACACGACTGCCTAGGAGAGTTATAAAAGCACTTTTATTACCTGGCCTGCAGCAATATTTAACTGCTACTCGAACTTGTATCCATCCATCTGCTTCCACTTCCTGTTTTCAATGCTTCCTGGGTCTTGGGGATTACATCAGGTTGAGAGGGTGTTCTTACACTAGCTGTTTTGGAGTGAATTATGTTCTGGTCCCTGGTTTTTACCCGTGATTACAACCTGGTCTGCGTATTATTAAAGCATGCTATGATCGATCCTGCTGTATGTAGCGGAGGTTGAGTGAAAAAGGGAGCAGGTGGCACTCAGCATGAGTCGAGGGACTGGTTTTACAGGTTTTAAAACATGAAGGACAGACAGTTCTGCGAGGTGTCTTCTCAACTCCATTCAGAACTGAAGGATGTGACTTGAGAGAAATGTGTGGGTCAACGCCTAAATTGGCTTCATCATGGACAGGTATATGAATGCGACTTCAATTTATATATTTTAATAGTAATCTCATTATAGTTTCTAGCAACTATTATAAGAAATCTAAAAGGTTCGATGAGTTCACTCTAAACAATGTTACGTGGATCCCCTCGCATAACACTGACAGATGTTTATATATATATTTTACAGAGTGCTTGTAGATTAAATTGGAGGCCAATTTATACTAATTTGTTACGGAAAGTTGAGATTAAAAGATAAAAGTGAAAAGAAAATAGCAATCCCTCTGGCAAGAACATGATAACAAAAAGTGTGGCTGCTGGGATTCGAGCCCAGGTCTCCACGGCCACAACGTGGAATTCTCACCACTAAACTACAGCCACTTTGTTGTGAAAGGATTCCAGATATATTGATAAATCAATACTTTCTAAACACGGGCACTAAGAATTATGCTGTATACATCTTTGTTTCACAGGTATATATATCGTTCTGTTTCGGCAATATTTTATACCAGTTAAGAGATAAAATACAATCTATTTTATTTTGGGTTAAATTCTGGTCAATTTATAATTTTTCAGCCACATTCAAGCTGAAATACATTGGAATCATTTTGTCTGTATCGTTTCAGTCAAATAGTATTTTTGTTTTAAATAGTGAATAATTTTAAAATATCAATCATATCTCTTAATCCGACCGTTAGATTGAGATGAAAGTTTACGAGGAATCTCTTGATATATTTATATATATTATGTTAAAATTTCAAAGCAATCAGATAATATAATGACCTTGTGAGATGATGATAATGTTATTCTCCTAATATTATACATGCTCATAATTTTGTTTAGAAAAATTATTTTATTATATTTATATATATAATACAACCTCAAAAGGGTACACCGAAATATTTCAAAACCAAAACATTTTATTCTATTTGAAAAAACAAAACATCAACCAAAATAAAATTGACAATCTAAATATAAATAATTTGAGAAGGTAGGGGACATTAACACGCATTTAAAGGATAGCATCAAGTGTTGTTCTGGCCAGGAAGCAAATGATAAAAAGAGTGTGGAGTAGCAGCTTGTCGACAATGGAATCATTTGTACTGTCTATATCTCTTTAGCCAACTTGAATTTCTCATCATTTTTATTTCAACATAATAAATCAATTATTTTTCTGAAAGAAAGAGAGAGAGAGAGAGAGTTATTGCATTTACATTTTCAAGTGCCAACACCTGAGGATTAAAGGGAGATGATTATTAATCGGGGCATAAATTGCTTGACTTACATAATAATTACGTGGGATCCAAGTGATTTGAATGGAAAAAAACCAGCCATGAATAAAAGGGATCCAGCCACTTGATTAACGAGTCTCGATGATAAGATAAGCAAGGCAGACATAAACTCCCTTTCCTCTCATGCTTTTTTATCTTCCATGATGATAAATCCATGGTGATAAATGAGAGAGGGTTAACTCAATGATCGTGTTATGCTTTATACTTGGCCTTCTTATGCTATCCAGGTGGTTAAATTTAGTTTTTTACTCTCCAGTGTTACACCATTCGGTGCTTGTTTGGGAGTGTAGTTGAAATTGTTTTTGCAAGTGATTTTTGTTTAGAAATACATTTAAATGATATTTTTTTTATTTTTTAAAAATTATTTTTGACATCAGCACATCAAAATGATCTAAAAACACGAAAAACATTTAATTTAAAATAAAATAAAAAATAATTTTTTTAAAAATGATTTCCAAACTTATTCATAAACCCCTCTTAGTATAACTCTATATCCAGCTGTTTAATCGAGTTGAAACTTTACCAAAATATTTTAGATCTGTTTTTATATGTTGGGATGATATTTCAAGTCAATCGGTGTTAACAAAGATCTCACGATAAAACCATTTTCTTTAAATTTGTGAACCTTCTATTTAACAAATATCATTTTTCTACAATGATGTGATATTTTATTTTGGAAATTTTTTAATTCTAGGTTAAAGAAAAGCAACAAGGTTTTTTATATTCTTTGAGGATTATCATCTTTAAAGCTATAATTAATTATCGTAAGCAAATAAAAAAAACTAAAAGGGATACAACTTCAGCAATCAATTTCCTATCTTGCTTTAGATATCTAAAGCTAATACCGAAATCCTAATATTTCTAGAATGAAAATTTCATTCATGTTATTATTTAAACCAGAAGATATATCTGTCTTAAGTTATTATGTTTAATTAGATACAAAAACTTTATTTTACGTGTCAAATTTATTATTCTTATTATTTTCTTAATGTGTGGGCTTAGAGCTTAATTGATATTTTGTTTTCAGCTAATATCCAAAACTTATTTAGATGAAGTTTTAAGTTTTTCTGCTTAGAATTTTGAGATAATTTTGTAAGTGGACTAAAACAGTCCTCTAAAGTAAATTCTTTAGAGTTATATTTTTCAAAAATATATAAACCCTTGTAAAGCCTAAGCATGAGACTTTTTTTTATCAACCAAAGAATGTATTTTTAACTTATATGTGAGTGATTTTTGTATTTTTCAATTCTTAAATGAACTAAACTTGACTTATCAACAATATATTTCTATCATGTCACTCCTGTTAGACATCTTTCAGCTTTTCTAATATCAGATCTTAATCTTAATTGTTAGTTGTGTGACCATAAGTTTCACATCATCCTGATATATGGTTTTACAACTAGGTGTAAGAAAATAAATTAAAACTTAAAATTGATATAATTTAACCAAATCAATTTAATCTAATTTAAGTTGTTTTTTTAAAAAAAAACACACATCATTGACAGTATCAATCGCAAGCCTAGATCACCAGTAATGGATGTTCAACCTTTGATCTTGATACACATGAAAATCAATCCAAAACACAACATTTTTGTAGGTAGAGTGTTTAGTAATGTAATACCGATTGCTTTTACATCAAAATAAACATATTATTTTTGTTTTTTGCAAACCTGATCTATCTGAGCCCCACTCCCAAATGAAGAAACTAGCAGCTCAAAACACCCCGGCACCGCCCACGGCCCACAGTCAAGTCACGGAACTATCATCCTCACTTGCCAGCCTAAAAGGATGCAACTTCAATGGCTATAATGACAAACTTGGTTAACATTCATGCCAAGTTGTCCTTCCTCACCTTTGGCAGGGTACGATGTTTCGATCAGTTACGTAAAGTTGTCAGCAACGACATTTAATCTCCACAATTACAAATCAAATGAAGACATGAACTTTCCTAGAAAACATGCTGAGCAGGTGCTTGTCATGTGTATCATGAGATGCATTGGCCTTGTTCGGGCTCCGTGGCTCCTAATTTCTAACCTTCAAGAGCAAAACTTTCTTTCCCGTAAATAGTTAAGGTATATTGTATTAATAGTTCGAGCAACCTAGTAATGGTTAAGGTATATTGTATTATAACCTATGGTTTTGTCTCACTCAGAAATGGGCGATCCAGTTCAATCGAGAGCAGGCTTATTCCAAGACCAGTCTTGCTTCATCACTTTTTTGCATAACAAGCCGAACCAATCCTGACCACCATACCAATCAGAGATTGCCCTGACTGAAAGAATCAATGAAAAATAAATATTAATGAACACTGTATATTCTGCAGACAAGCCTGTATATGCACGAGTATGCAAGCTAGAACAGGAAAGCGAGTTTAATGTCATCAAAACATTGTACAGTGTCCCAGTCAAAACTCAGACCATCTCTTCTTCACATGTTCAAGAATAAATATGAAGTTTTTGAAAAAAATAGAATGGCAAAAGAAGTTTTCTGTGATGAGGAGATTTATTGAAAAAGAACCGAAAGAATTGATTATTGGAGGAACTAATCGTTAATAGTGTTGGGAGAATCAACAATACTCAACACTCCCTCTTTGCGTGAATCTATAGGAAACTCCTAAATAGAGCAAAATATATGCGGAAAAATATATCCAAAACACCACAAGCACAACACGCAATTTTTACGTGGAAAACCTTCCCAATATGAGAAGGAAAAACCACGGGACCGTAGTCCACTCAAACAATTCCACTACACAAATGATGGGTACAAAATGTTCTTCCTTAGATTAAACTAAGGGCTACAACATATATCATCAAGATTAAGCTATTCTTGGAATGCAACAAGAATTAAAGAGAACAAAGTTGAGAAAGGCTCACAAACTGACAGCCCCGATTTTTGTCAAGCAGATCAACTTCCACAGCTCCAATCTTCAATCCAACCGTTCAAATTGAAGATCAATGTGTCTAGAATCTTCTGTCCAAATCTCAGCCCGATCCAACGGTTAACGAGCTGGCAATCCAAGGAAGAAGACAAAGTGTTCTGCTGCAACTTCTCTCTTTTCTCCTCTCGGCTGTCTCTCTTTTTCTCTTCACTTTTCTTGTCTCTTTTTGTTCTTTTTAGCAGCTCAAAAGAAGTGTGCCCTACCCTTTAAGTGGGGCCTTTCATGTGGGCTAAATCCACACAAGATATTTGGGCCATCCTCCTCCTAGGAGGGAAACCCAAACCCAACAAATCTCCCCCTTCCCGACTAGGTGGAGGGATTCACCATCCCGGCGATCGAGCAACATGTCTCAAGCTTCTCCCTTGCTAGAGCCTTCGTTAGCATATCAGAGCCATTATCATCGGTGTGAATTTTCTCAAGAGTTAACAACTTATCATTGAGAGTATCTCTTATCCAATGATACCATACATCGATATGTTTCGATCTTGAATGAAATGAAGAGTTCTTTGCAAGGTGGATAGTACTCTGATTATCACAAAACAACACATATTGTTGTTGTTTGAGACCAAGCTCCTGTAAAAACCTTTTCATCCATAGCATCTCTTTACAAGCTTCCGTTGCTGCAATCAACTCTGCTTCAGTTGTAGAAAGTGCAATGCATTTTTGTAACCTTGACTGCCAAGAAACAGCCCCTCCTGAGAAGGTGATCAAGTAACCCGAAGTAGACTTACGGGTATCCATATCTCCAGCCATATCAGAATCCGTATAGCCAACCAACATTGGTTTACCACTCCCAAAGCTAAGACACATCTTGGAAGTCCCTCGTAGATATCTCATAATCCACTTCACCGCATTCCAATGTTCTTTTCCTGGATTTGAAAGAAACCGGCTAACAACACCAACTGCATGAGCTATGTCTGGCCTCGTACAAACCATTGCATACATCAAGCTTCCTACTGCTGAGGCATATGGAATTCTTTCCATATCTTCCTTCTCTTCATCTGTCGAAGGGCTTTGCTTTGTGCTCAACTTAAAGTGTGTAGCAAGAGGAGAGCTAACCACTTTAGCATTGTTCATGTTGAACCTCTCAAGCACTTTCTCAATGTATTGCTCTTGTGATATAAACAGCTTCTTATCTTTTCTGGATCTATGAATACGAACCCCAAGAATCTGCTTTGCTGGCCCCAAGTCCTTCATTGCAAATGACTGACTTAACTGCTTCTTCAACTTGTCAATTCTTGAAGAATCCATGCCAACAATCAACATATCATCAACATAAAGCAATAAAATAATGAAATCGCCATCAGAGAATTTTTGCATAAAAACACAATGGTCAGAAGTAGTCTTCTTGTAGCCTTGCTCCTCCATAACAGACTCAAACTTCTTATACCATTGTCTAGGTGCCTGCTTCAAACCATAAAGACTTTTCTTGAGCCGACACACATAGTCCTCTTTTCCTTTTACCTTAAAACCCTCTGGTTGCTCCATATAAATCTCTTCCTCCAAATCACCATGAAGGAAGGCAGTTTTCACATCCATTTGTTCAACCTCTAAGTCTAGACTAGCTGCTAAACCAAGGACAACACGGATGGATGACATCTTCACAACCGGAGAGAAAATCTCATCAAAGTCAATGCCTTTTCTCTGCCTGAATCCCTTCACAACCAGTCTAGCTTTATACCGTGGTTGTGAAGTGTATTCTTCCTGCTTCACCTTGTAAATCCACCTGTTTGTCAAGGCTCTCTTACCCTTTGGTAGCTTCACCAAATCAAAGGTGTGATTGTCATGCAATGACTTCATCTCATCTTGCATAGCATCAACCCACTTTGACTTGTGTTCATCTTCCATGGCTTCTGCATAACACTCGGGCTCTCCCCCGTCATTTAACAACACGTACTCATTTACAGAATACCGAGTGGAAGGATGTCGATCTCTGGTAGACCTTCTGGGTGGAACATCTGGTGGTATCTCTGGTACTGGCAACTGATCTTGAGATTCATCCTGTAAGGGAACATCTGTATCATTTGGAACTTGGAAGTCATTTTGAACATCATGTTCAACTTGTGCTGGCAAATCTACTTAGATTAGCCTCCATTATTCAACACAAGATATTTAGGGTGCTCGATCGCACCAAGCTCTGATACCACTTGTTGGGAGAATCAACAATACTCAACACTCCCTCTTTGCGTGAATCTATAGGAAACTCCTAAATAGAGCAAAATATATGCGGAAAAATATATCCAAAACACCACAAGCACAACACGTAATTTTTACGTGGAAAACCTTCCCAATATGAGAAGGAAAAACCACGGGACCGTAGTCCACTCAAACAATTCCACTACACAAATGATGGGTACAAAATGTTCTTCCTTAGATTAAACTAAGGGCTACAACATATATCATCAAGATTAAGCTATTCTTGGAATGCAACAAGAATTAAAGAGAACAAAGTTGAGAAAGGCTCACAAACTGACAGCCCCGATTTTTGTCAAGCAGATCAACTTCCACAGCTTCAATCTTCAATCCAACCGTTCAAATTGAATATCAATGTGTCTAGAATCTTCTGTCCAAATCTCAGCCCGATCCAACGGTTAACGAGCTGGCAATCCAAGGAAGAAGACAAAGTTTTCTGCTGCAACTTCTCTCTTTTCTCCTCTCGGCTGTCTCTCTTTTTCTCTTCACTTTTCTTGTCTCTTTTTGTTCTTTTTAGCAGCTCAAAAGAAGTGTGCCCTACCCTTTAAGTGGGGCCTTTCATGTGGGCTAAATCCACACAAGATATTTGGGCCATCCTCCTCCTAGGAGGGAAACCCAAACCCAACAAATAGCGCGCATATGTAGGAGGTGTATTAGGCCGTGGTAGCGGTTGTTTTTCAATGTACTTTTTACACAGGCCGCAATACCAAACGGAGGTGTAAAATGGCACCATTGACATCTTCATATTCTTATCGCAGACCAGAAACATGAAACAAAAGTTAGCTGTGTGTTCATGTTTGTGGGTGTTAAATGCCTCCAACGACGTGTTCAAGATGTTGCCAAGGGAATACTGTGGAAATTGGAAACAATACTTAAGTGTGTGTGTTTAATCATGCACTTGAGCAGAAACGATAGACATCCACTCACCTATTTGAAGCATGATCAATGGAAGCAGCAGGATCAGCTCCATCAAAGTTAAATACATTCGATTCCAGACCTTGTGCTTCATCAGCTCTTTCTTTGTAATGGTCCACGTCAAACACAGTGTCAAAAAGCCCTAAAGAGGAAATAACATGAAAATTGATTGCTTAGCATCCTTTAATTGCTAGTACGTACTAACTTGAGAAGTACACCACAAGGCTTGTAAGATATTAATCTTGTAATGAAGCCCCTTCGATTCACGATGCATTAATTTCAAGTCTAGCAGAAGATAAAAAATGCACAGTACTTCGTATCCAAGAGGCCAAGTAACACTTCTATCCATCCACACCTGGCATCCCCATCACTGGTGATAATTGCAATAAAAAAAGTCTATCAGAGTTCTTTTCTCCCTCTTTTGGAGATGCAATTACAAACTGGTGGTTAACATACACATGTCAAAAGTGGGTCTAGATCTATGCCTGTTATAGTGTGGTTGTGGTAGCTTTTCATAGTGCTTATCGTGCCGAAATATATCAAAATGATGTTTTTTTATTTTTTTAAAATCATTTTTGAAATCAGCACATCAAAATGATCTAAAACACACAAAAACATATTCATTTAAACTAAAAAAAAAAAATTCAAATTTCGGCTAAGAAGCCGGTGGGATCGCAATGCCAAACGGGCACGAGAAAGAAAACTTGAATAAATCGAGATATTTTGTCAAAGCAAAACAAAGATAGGTGCTCACCTCCAGTTTTTCGAACAGCAGCTACTGAACCGTATCTCACATCAGTAAGTTGGATCACAAGGATTAAAACTTGATGGGACTAGAATGAAATCAGCACCAGTATCTATCTATAACAGATTTTCCTTTTTAAAATTGCAAAAGGCAGAGGTAAACATGAACACCAGAACCGAAAAAACTCACAATTTTCAGTTCAGAATCAATAAACCAATAACATTTCAATCACATAACATACTCACAAGCACAATAAACAAGAACTAAAGCCTTGTTTGTTTCAAGGAAAGTGGTTTCCGGGAAACCACTTTCCAAACTTTCCTGTGTTTGTTTGCTTTCCGAAAAGTTGGTCAACGGAAAACACTTTCCAGTCAAAGAAAAATTTGGCTTGGTTTTCAGGAAAGTGTTTTCCAGAAGTTGTGAAAAATTTAGAAATGTCATTATTTGCTGATTATATCAAATTTGATCCTCAAACTTTTGATTACTATATATAATTTGTTTTGAATATTTATTTTTCAATTCCATCTCTTAAAATTTAATTTTTATATTAATTTTGGTCCTTATTTTTATAATTGCTATTTGCTTTTTTCTTATTATTTTTTTATTGAATTTTTTTATCTATCAAATTTGGTCCTCATTTTTTTTATTGTTACTTATTTTATTTGAAATAATTTATGAAATGTTAATTATTATTATTTTAATTTATTCACCTTTTTTTTTTAATTTTTTAGATTTGATCTCTATTATTTTGATTATTATTTATTTTATTTGAGATAATTTATGAAATTATATTTTTTTTCAATTTCATTCTCATTCAACTTTTTAATTTGTAAGATTTGTTCCTCATTATTTTAATAAACTTGAAAAAAAAATTAATTTATTAATAAATTATTTTCCAGTTCATTTTCCATAACACTGCCAAACATTGAAATTCAATTTTCAGGAATTCACTTTCACCGGAATTCATTTTCTAAAAAAAAACTAATTTCCAGCAAACAAACGGGGCCTAAATGAGCCCATGAATCATTTTAGAGTAACAAGGACAATTACACTTGAAAGCTGTCCACTTCTAACATGAGGAAAGACCTGATGAAGTATAAATACAGTATAATAATATATGTATGTATTTTAGAATATGTTAGTATGTTCTAGAATAGCATAAGTTTGTTAGCAATACTATTATATAAAGAAGAGCAGGACACGGGGATTGTATGCAAATATATTTTGTGAACAGTATTCAGTTTATTAAAAGTTTCATTTCCTTCTTCTTCTCTCGTCTCTCTCTCTCTTTTATTCCAGCTCAAATCTTCTTCTTCTTCGTTGAAATTGCTTGATTAAATACAATACCCATAGTCTCAACATGGTATCAGAGCTTATTAATGCTCACGCATATTGATTGATCCAGTTTTTTATGCTTCCGCAACTCCAAACACTTAAATTTTCTGTTCACGATTCTTCTCAAATTTACCCAGAAATTGACCCAGTTGAGCTCTTAGCAATTTAATTAGTTACAAAATTATCACTGATTTACAACTCCCTTTCTCATTACTCAACTAAAACAGTCTTCTCTTCGTTGATTTCTCATTCTCTTCATTGAAATCATTCACGATGGTGACTGCTGCCCAATTACAGATTCTTCAGTCTCCGATTGCCAATCTTGTCTCCACCATTTCTGCCTCTGTAAACGTGAAATTAGATGAGTCCAACTATCTAAACTGGAACTTCCAAATACAACTGCTACTGGAAAGCAATGGGATATTTGGATTCGTAGATGGGTCTCAACCGTGCCCTGTTTCTTCAACTGAATACGGTAACATTTCTTCTTCCTCTGGTTCTACTGTTGAATGTGATGAAAGACTGATATGGAAAATGCATGATAGAGCAATTATGCAGTTGATTACTGCTACTCTGTCTCCAGTAGCTATGTCGTGTGCCATAGGGAGCACTAGTTCTAAGGATTTGTGGCAACGATTGAAAGAACAATTTTCAACTGTATCCAAGACTAGTATCTTTCAATTAAAGTCCAATTTACAGAATATTAGGAAAGGGTCTGATTCTATAAGTCAATATTTACTGAAAATCAAAGAAGCACGAGATTATTTGTCAGCAGCAGGGGTATTTTTTGCTGAAGAAGACATAGTTATTTTGGCCTTGAATGGTCTCCCTGCTGAGTATAATACCTTTAGATGTGTGGTTAGAGGTAGAGAGAATGTGATTACCTTGAAAGAATTTCGATCCCAACTCTTGGCTGAAGAACTTATAGTTGAGAATAGCATTGGCAGTAATCCCTCTTATCTTGCTGCCATGAACACAGTCACAAAACCTCATGTTTCCCGTGGTCAACAGGACTATAACTCATTTGAAAATGGTGGTTATAGGTCCTTCAATAGAAATAGGGGAAGAGGTAGATATAATTCTGGGCAGAGGGGATTTTTTAATTCTGGGCAGAGGGGATTTTTTCCAAGAGCACCTATGAATGTCAGACCAGCTGTAGCTCCAAACACACCATCTGGTGGTATGAGTGTTTTTCCCTCTG
Organism: Salix caprea; assembly: GCA_964035475.1. Lineage (NCBI taxonomy): Eukaryota > Viridiplantae > Streptophyta > Magnoliopsida > Malpighiales > Salicaceae > Salix > Salix caprea. Next base: position 17,247,749 of record OZ037749.1, read on the forward strand.
GTGGCATGGGATCCCATAATTCAGCTGCATCTGGACCTTTTTCACCTACATTTTCCAATGGTCCATATAACCCATCACCTGGTTTCAGCATGCTCATTTGTCAGCTATGTAATAAGGAAGGACATTCGGCTACAGCTTGTGGGTTCAGGGGATATGAAAGAACTCGGTGCAATTTGTGTGGTAAACCAAATCATACAACATGGTACTGTTATTACAATGAAAGTGGACCGAATTTCATGGGTCACGGAAATGGTTCTGAGACAAATGCATCCTTGCCCACTCAGCATCAGGCTATGTACACCATTCAGAATCCTTTTGCACCCCTGCCGCAATCTTCATCTCAAGCAGCACCTCCAGTGTGGATCACGGACTCAGGGGCTACGAATCATATGACACCGGACTTATCTAATTTGACAGCAAGCACCTCATATCCAACAAATGATTCAGTTCAAACAGCCAATGGTGAAGGTTTGCCCGTATCTCATATTGGCAATGCCATTATCTCTACACCCACCCAAGCTTTAAAATTGAATTCTGTACTGTGTGTGCCAAAGCTGTCTCAGAATTTACTTTCGGTTTATCAAATGTGTGTGGATAACAATTGTAGGGTGATTTTTGATGCTTTTTGCTTTTGGGTTCAGGACAAGGTCACAGGGAGGCTGCTGTATAAAGGACTGTGCTGCAATGGGCTCTATCCTCTGCTATCATTTCCATCCCAGAATGCTCTCTACTCTCTCGGTTTTCAAGCTCAAGCTCAAGCTCTTAGTGGTCAGTTCGTATTGTCTTCTACATGGCATCATAGACTAGGACATCCTACAACTAAGATTGTCAAGTTAATGCTAAACAAAGCATGTATTTCATGTTCTTTAGACAAATTTTCAGATGTATGTGTTAGTTGCTTACAAGGCAAGTTTTGTAAATTGCCTTTCCATTCCAGTACACATACCTCTGTAGTTCCTTTTCATATTATCCATAGTGATCTTTGGGGCCCTTCACCAAACATCTCGGTTGATGGCTACAAATATTATGTTCTCTTTGTCGATGACTTTTCTAGGTTTTGTTGGTTATTTCCCCTAATCAATAAAAGTGATGTCTCTTCAGTTTTTGTTAACTTCTATCACTATATTCACAATCAATTCTCACATTCTATTAAAATCTTGCAAAGTGATGGTGGTGGTGAATATATGAGTAAATCCCTTCAAAATTTTCTACACACTAAAGGCATTATACATCGCAAATCATGTCCATACACACCTGAACAAAATGGCTTAGCAGAAAGAAAACACAGACATTTTATTGAAACCACAATTACCCTGCTTCAACATGCTAAATTGCCATCATCCTTTTGGACCCATGCCGTGCTTACTGCATCATTTCTTATTAATAGAATGCCCACTGCTGTCCTCTCTTATAAATCTCCCTTTGAGTTATTATTTGGCAAATTACCTCTTATTACTCATTTAAGAGTCTTTGGATGTGCATGCTTTCCTTTGCTTCGTCCTTATCTTCAAAACAAATTGCAACCTAAGACCATAATGTGTGTTTTTCTTGGATATGCTCCTAACTTTAAAGGATATATTTGCTATGATGTCTCCAAGAAACGCTCTTATATTTCTCGACATGTTGTCTTCAATGAGAATGTGTTTCCATATCATGAATTAGTCACTACTCATCAATTGTCCAGTGCATCCACTACACATACTTCTAGGTCATGTCTGCCTATTGTGTCCCCTTCCAATGTAGTCACAATCCATTCGTCTCCTGCTGTGTCTCCTTCACTTCATGATAATGATTTTGTTTCTTCATCATCTTCTGAATCAAATAGACCTACTGTTTCATCTGCTGTTATTCCTTCTAATCATGGTCATGTCTCGGCTTCTTCACCATTCAATGAGCCCATTGCTTCTGCTGCTTCACCTTTTGCTTCTCTTCCTGTGACACCAGAACTCAGCAAAGGTATGAATTCTGAACCCCTCATTTCGGCAGATGCTTTTCACCCTGAGAATATCCCTGTTGTGCTTCAGCTTCCCACAATGAATGTTCACCCTATGCAAACCCGTAGTAAGAGTGGGGTGAGTAAAAAGAAGGTCTGTTGTCATACTATTTCCACTGCTGATGTTGACTCTTCTTTGTGTGAGCCTAACACCTACAAAGCTGCACTAAAAGCTCCTGTTTGGCTAGCTGCCATGCAAGCCGAGATTTCTGCTCTTCAATCACAGGGAACATGGAGCCTTGTATCTTTGCCTCCTCAGAAAAATATAGTGGGCTGCAAATGGATTTTCAAGATTAAGAAACATTCTGATGGTTCCATTGCTCGCCATAAAGCTCGACTGGTTGCACAAGGTTTCAGTCAAGAACCCGGTCAGGATTATGGGGAGACCTTCAGTCCAGTGGTGAAACCTACAACTGTGAGATTGGTTCTAGCCCTTGCTGCTAACTTTGGCTGGATGTTGAGACAGTTAGACGTTAAAAATGCATTCTTGCATGGCATTCTTCATGAGGAGGTGTATATGGCCCAACCTCCAGGTTTCACAGATGCTCATAACTCTCACTTGGTGTGCAGGCTTCATAAATCGATCTATGGTCTCAAACAAGCACCCCGGGCTTGGAATGACAGGTTCACTGCTTTTTTGACTTCCTTGGGTTTTCAACATACATATTCTGATTCATCTATCTTTGTTAAACATGCTGCTGCTGGTAGTGTTATTTTATTGGTGTATGTTGACGATATCATTATTACTGGTAGTCACACTGCTGCTATTACACAGACTATTGAGTCCTTGACTACTGAATTTGAGATCAAGGATTTGGGGGCCTTACATTTCTTCTTGGGTATTCAGATTTCTTGTGTTCAAAATGGTTTATTTCTGTCACAATCTCAGTATGTTCATGATTTGCTGGTTAAAACTGATATGCTTGATGCTAAGGCCTGTGATACTCCTTGTCTCCCTTATCAAAGGTTGTTTAAAGATGATGGTGTTCCGTATGATGATCCCAAACTCTATAGAAGTATTGTGGGGGCACTTCTGTATTTGACTTTCACACGTCTAGACATTGCATTTTCAGTGCATCAAGTGTGTCAGTTCATGCAAATTCCCATGGTTGCTCATTTCATTGCTGTAAAACGAATTCTTCGTTACTTGAAAGGCACTGCCACAGTTGGGATTCAGTATCATAAGGGCTCCTTAGACCTCAAAGCTTTTAGTGATGCAGATTGGGCAGGTGATCCGAATGATAGGAGATCCACTACAGGGCTGGTTGTGTTCTTAGGTTCTAATCCTATTTCGTGGTCTTCCAAGAAACAAAGCACGGTCTCGAGATCATCTACTGAGGCTGAATATAGGGCCTTGTCATTCACTGCTGCTGAAATCGATTGGATCAAGCAATTGCTTGCTTTCCTGCATGTTCATCTCTCGCAGCCTCCAGTCATCTTTTGCGACAACCTTTCAGCCATTGCACTGTCTTTTAATCCTGTGCAACACCAGAAAACCAAACATATTGAGATTGATGTGCACTTTGTTCGTGAAAGAGTAGCTGATCATCAACTTTTCGTGCAGTTTGTGTCCTCCAAAGAACAGTTTGCAGACATTTTAACTAAGGGGCTGAGTGCTCCTCTGTTTAGGATCCATTGTGACAACCTCATGCTTGGCATGCCGAAGCATGAGCTTGAGGGGGGATGATGAAGTATAAATACAGTATAATAATATATGTATGTATTTTAGAATATGTTAGTATGTTCTAGAATAGCATAAGTTTGTTAGCAATACTATTATATAAAGAAGAGCAGGACACGGGGATTGTATGCAAATATATTTTGTGAACAGTATTCAGTTTATTAAAAGTTTCATTTCCTTCTTCTTCTCTCGTCTCTCTCTCTCTTTTATTCCAGCTCAAATCTTCTTCTTCTTCGTTGAAATTGCTTGATTAAATACAATACCCATAGTCTCAACAAGACCCACCAAGAAAAGGTTCAATCTTTAAACCTTTTTTTTTTCATTAAAAACATGCCTTCTACAACTCCCTAGTCTTTGCATTTGCAAAGTCACTTCCATGGCTTTCTATTTTTAGAAACAAAACAGATTGTTTTTGCTTGAGCGAAGCCCACTTCAAAGTTTCAATCTTTCACTCCAAAATGAAGTTATAATGGCTAATCCATTGATCAAGACTCAATTTATTTTTAGATCGTTGATTGATGGGAATTTTTGGGTCAATGGTAGATTGATTGTGAAGATGGGTTTGTTGAGATGGTTGATTATGAGGTAGCATGTGGTGAAGTAGTGCTAGAGATAATTTTGGGAAAAGTTCTTTGAAAGGGACAGGCTTTTGAGATGCCGTCAGTCTATGATAGAAAAGGCTTAGATCGCTCGATAATCAAAACAAGAATTGATTCATCAAATGGAGACATTCCATGTTAGCAGAGCTCGTTTTACGACTCAGGTGAGTCAGAGACCAGACTGTGATTTTGTGGCTTGTCAAAGAAAAGAGAAAAGGGAGGTCATAGTTGAGAGAGTGTACCTAAGTCCATTTCTATTTTTTTCTTAAAAGATGAAAACGATATCATTTTAACATATTTTTTTTTTACAAAAAATTCAACCCAATTAAAGCCCGAGTTTTGATTCGAGCTTTCAAAAAAAATTCTCAGCATGGATTGGTTTAAACCCAGGTTCATCATAAACCAGATCACCCGTCATTCCGTTCTAAATTCTACAAACTATGAACTTAACTGATATTAAATTACTGGGCAATTTCTCAATTAAAAGCCCATAAGACAATTTGAGTATCAAAGCTGCTACAAGAGTTGACCTGCTTAAGATTTGGTTGAAGTTCTTCTCTCTTCATTAATGGTAGAGATTATAATAAACCATTTCCTGCAATCTCATCCATCAACTTATTTGGTAATGGGGTCTTTGTCAGAAATAAATAGGAGAAGATCCACCAGCTTAGTCGAGGGTGGGGCATGGAGTTAATTGGATTAGTGGATCATAATCTTTTGGATGCAGCAAACACTCATTTCCCTGTCAGTGCTCCTCTAATTAGGAGTCTTGAGGTATTTTACTCACATCAATAAGTGTTTTTATATACCTCTCTGTTTTTTTTATGGACAAAAAATAAAGACACAAGAAATCAAACGAATTAAAATCAAATAAAAAAAATTAAAAAAATAAGAATAAAAATAAAATATATAATTAATTTTAATCGGAGGATCAAACTGCAACAAATCAAAATCTCGAGACCGGAAAAATTAAAGGGATTTAAAACAAATAAAAAATCAAAAGATTAGAGCCAAAATAAATTAAAAAATAGCATATATGATCAATTCTAATTGAAGAAAAAAAATTGAAACAAATTAAAACCTGCAGACTGAAAAATTAAAGGAACAAAAAACAAATCAAAAATAAAAAGAATAAGGTCTGAAAAATAGCATATATGATCAACTTCAATTGAAGGATAAAATTTAAAAAAAAACTAAAGTTCTATAGAAGAAATCAGGAAGAAAAAAGAAATCAAAAGATCAGGGACTGATATAAAACACCTATCAACATAGAGGACTGACATGTACTTTGCCACTGTAGGAGAGAGTAAAGAGGTAAAAAAAGATAAACCAACCACCAACAATCCTCCGACTGTTGTACGCCTACACGCATCAACATAGAGAAGAGGACATGACGGCGCATTCAAAGACATGAAGACCGGACATTTTCAATCGCTGCTTGAAAGGTGTGTGTTGGAGGAAACTACCGCCGAGTCTGCCTGACATGCCTGCAATTACTCTGAAAACACAATAATAAAAAAATATGAAATTATCTAAACACCCCCTAGCTAGCAAAAAACAGCGAAAACAACGAAAAAACTAGTCATTTAAGTACCATCATGCCCTCAGTACCAGCTCTTCGTTTTTATCGTTTCTGAGGGTAATTAAGTAGTTTCACTGTTCACAGAACATGAAAAACCAAAAATACCCTCACCATCAGCTCTTGGTTTTTGTCCCGTCTTAGGGTAAAGTTGCTATTTTACTTTTCACTAGGAGATGAAAAAACCGCAAATACCCTTGCTCTACCTTAGTTTTTTACTGTTCAAATAAAAACGGAAAAGATGTAACCACCCCAAACAATCTGGCAATGACGCACATGTGCCTTGAAAAAGTCTAAAATACCCCTGGTATCAAGTGTTAAATTTTAGGATAAAAAGGACAGAATAGTAATTTTATTGTTGAAATCTACAATGATTTATATCTAAAAACACAGTGAAATATCGACGCATTATATATATATATATATATACGAGCCATAAAACCGCGCTTCGCTGCAGGGATTAAAATTTTTTTTGTCCAGTTTTAACATATATAATATTTTATTTTGTATTTTGGTTTTTATTATTTTATTCTCTAGTTTAGTTTCAATCCCTTGATTTTCTCAGTCCTTTTTAGATAGTTTTAAATTTTTTGTTTGTATCTATACATCTTTGCTTTTCGTTGAGATTTTTAATTTTTATTGTTATTTTTATTTGTATTAAATACAACCCGCGTTTAAAAAACATAGTAAGTTTAGCTTTGGTGGTGTAAAATGAGAGTGAAACTCTTTCTTATGCATGTATTGTTAAACGTTAAATGTTTGAAACACCACCGCATGTAACTTTTCCGTTTTGCCTTATTTGAGGTTACAAAAGTTATTTTACTGTGCACTGGAAAAGTAAAATTACCGGGACACCCCTACTGATTTTTTTTTGTCTTATTTGATGGTATTATGATTATTGTACTATGCACAGAAATGAAAGAAATTGAAAATACCTCTGATACCATGACATTACTTTAAACACATTTTACATAATAAAATAAATATATAAAAAACTAATATACATTTTTAGAAGCTCAACGACAGTAATCTTTGATATAATTTAGCTCTGTCACAGGGATAAATATTTTTTTTTTTGTATTCTGTATTTAAGCTTTAATTTTTAAAGATTTTGGTTAAGCCTCAATCCTTTGATTTTTTTTATTCTTCTGAGATAGTTTTAATTTTTTAGTTTGTATCTATACTTTTCTGTTTTTAGTGTAGATTTATTAAAAAAAAAAGAATAGTAAGAAAAATAAAGGGAAAAGAAAACTGTATCGGAAAGCATTGTAGCAAGATACAGCGTAGTGTGTGAGGAGCTACAGTGTTGCCCAAACACTGTTTGCATGTATAATAAAAAAATATAAAAAAAGATGAAGAAAGAAAACAATCTGAAATCATAACTATTATTGTGTGAATAATGGGAAAAAACAAATTATATCAAAGAATAAAAGAAGTCAAAAACTCTAAAAAAAGAGAAAAAAAAATATAATAAATGATTAAAATAGATGAATATTATTAGTTAAAAAAATAACTTTATTTTTCATTAAATATTATTATAACTACTATTGCTAAAACAATTAAAATTATTAAATTACTTCAAGGAATAAGAAAAACCAAATTTTTGAGAAAAAGATGGTGAAAGAAAAAAATCTAAAATTATTGTTATTACTATGTAAACAATGGAAAAAATAAAATTAAATCAAAGAATAAAAAAGCCTCAAACTAAAAAAAAAAAGCAAAAAATAAAATATAATAAATGATACAAATAGATTAATATTATTAGTTAAAAAAATAACTTTAGTTTTCATTAAATATTATTGCAACTACTATTGCCAAAACAATTAAGATTATAAAATTACTTAAAGAATAAGAAAAACCGAAACTTTAAAAAAAGATGAAGAAAGAAAAAAAATCTAAAATTATTACTATTATTGTGTAAATAATGGAAAAAACAAAATTATATCAAAGAATAAAAAAACCTCAAACTCTAAAAAAAGAGCAAAAAATAAAATATAATAAATGAGAAAAATAAATTAATATTATTAGTTAAAAAAAATAAATTTAGTTTTTATCAAAAAAAGAAATTAAAAAACTAATAGAAAGGATAAAGAAAAAAAATAAGAAATATTAATTTTTCAATGAAAAAAAAAATCTAAGTTCAAGAAGAAATTTTTATAAAAAAATATTGGGTACAAAAAGGAGCAAATAATAAAAACTAAAAATAGAGGCAATTGAAGATTTTTTGAAAATAATAAAGGACCTAAATCTAAAATTTTAAGTATAAGGGTTGAAATCAAAACAAAATATATAATCAATTTTAATCAAAGGATAAATTTGAACAAATTAAAACATGTGGACCGAAATTCTCAATAATGTCAAACCAAACCGAAAAATTAAAAGACCAAGGACTGAAATGTAAACCAATTATATAACCAATTTTACTGAAAGGATAAAAGTGAACAAATTAAAACATATGGACCGAAATTATTAAGAGATTGCAAACCAAACCGAAAAATTAAAAGACCAAGGACTTAAATGTAAACGAATTATATAATTAATTTGACTTTAAGGACACAATTGAAACAAATTAAAACTTCTATCAAAGCAATAAGGACTAGAACGCACAATGTAAAGAGAAGGGACTACTGTGCAATAATATAAAACAAAGGGGATTTACGTGTAATTTACTATGCAGGAGAGAAATGCACAGATTCTATTTCAACCGGCCACCGCCACCTACCGAGCAACTGTCCGATGACACGCGCAGCACCGCGCAACAGAACACATGGAGGCACACCCGGAAATAGGCCGGAAGAAGATTTTCGATGACCGATAACCACCGCACGCTCCGTCTAACAGGAGCGTGCAATGAAAAAGCTCCGGCGCGTCAGGGGACGCACCATACAGAAATCCGGATTAAATATTTAAAAACAAAGGCGAATTACTTAAACACCCCTGCCTCAATTTCTTCGATTTTGTCTTTAGTGGAGTTATAAGCGTAGTTACATATTTTTCGAAAATTTGGACACCCGAAAATAGCCCTCCAGGCAAGGCCTCTATTTTGTCTTATCAGTGCCCATTGAGGTCATTACATTGTTAACATAAATTGGGCAATTACTGGAACAACCCCGCCGTTTTTTCTTGTATTCTGTCTTATCTGTGCCCATTGAGGTCATTACACTGTGCAAGAAAATTGAAAAAACGAAAATAGCCCTGTCTCCAGCGTGTAAACGAAGGCGCACCGAGGGGCAAAATAATCATTTCACTGTTGAAATCCACAGTGAACTGTGAGTATGACTACAGTGGAAATGCCATACGGTTTAGTTTCTTTTTAATCTGATTTTGCATTTTCAAGTACGAGGGTCATGCAATCGTAAGTCTGAGAGGTCCGAGTGAACGAGACACTTATGCTCAAGATTTCCCAGGTACCTCTCTCTCTTATTATGAATTTTAGTATTCGAAATTCAATTTATAGTATTTTAATTATTGTAGTTTGCTTTATGGCTTTTGTCTTCCCATCAGGTAAGTTGCTACGAAAAAGTCCTTTTAATTTTATTAACTGAACCTTCACCCTCTAATTTCTATGAATGGATCAAATTTAAACTCTTATCTTCAAACTTTAATATTTATTAATAATTTTTGTAGTTTTTCATCTATGCAAAACAATTTTTATCCCACGCATTGATGATTTTTTTTTATTTACCTATGAAATAAAGTCTCTTCATAAAATCTTTATGAGTATTTTTGTAATATTATTTGGTTTAAATCGGGTAGTTAACTCTTGATAATTTATTAATCCTGGTATATCATTAGCTGCAAAGTATTGTTAGGGCATCAAAAGGTATGCACTGTATTCTTTAAATGAAAAAAAAAATCATAAAAGATTAAAAAAGTTTGGGAACTCGTATCAACTTAACAATAGTTTTGTATATTTTTTTTTCCAGTTTGATTTGAATTTATTTGAGAGAAAAAAGGACGAGAAAATTATGCTCAACTTGGTTAATATTCTAGTTTAGAATACAAGATTAAAAGATGGATAAACAACAATAACTACATTTAAACAAGAAGAAATTCTCATTGATCCTTCATGATGCTTTCTAATTAATTTATAATTGTATAGAACATATAGATAATATGATCACGCCTCTCCTTCATTACATGTAGATTCTTACATTCAATGGTCTACATGTAACTTATTATTCCCTGTATTGATTTTAGGTACTATGATTTATGTATTATCACACATATTTTTTTTTTTAAATAATATATCATCTCTGCATATATGTTTCTGTATGGTTGCTTTATAGGTTAAAAGGTTTTAAGAACATGAGAGAAACCATATGACAATTACAGTGTTACAGTGTGCCCTCCCCCCCCCCCCTCTCTCTCTCTCTCTCTATATATATATATATCTTTGCATGAATGGATGATGTACAGCTCCATCGATCATTTTCATGCAAACGGAAGAATCCTAAAAAACAGTAGAAATTCTTTTACGAAAAGAGATCTATTTTAAGCTTTAGGGAGGACCAACGGATAGAAATTTGATCTAAAAAACAATCAAACAACAATGCAACTTACATTAGATAGGTTGTACTAAGGTGATGCATTTTCTCCTTGCATAACAAGTCCCTTTACCCAAATTCTCATAGACCATGACACTACAAAAAAAGGGTGCCGTTAGCAACGGAATTTTGCAACGGCAAAATTCCGTTGCTAAATTTGCATCCGGAAATTGTTTAGCAACGGATTTTCCGTTGCTAAACCAATTCCGAAAAAAAAAAAAAAACATGTTTTGCAACGGACAATTTTGCAACGGATTTTGCAACGGATTATCCGTTGCAATATTGTCCGTTGCAAATTACATTTGCAACGGCTAAGCCATTGCAAATGAAAATTCGAGGAAAAAAAAAAAAAACATGGTTTGCAACGGATTAGCCGTTGCAAATTTAATTTGCAACGGACAATGTTGCAACGGATTTTGCAACGGATTATCCGTTGCAAAATTGTCCGTTGCAAATTAAATTTGCAACGGCGAATCCGTTGCAAAGAATAAAACTATTATTATTATTATTATTATTATTATTGCATCAATAATGAAAAAAAAAATTAAATCAAATAATAAAAAAGCCTAAAAACTATAACAAAATAGCAAACAAAATCAATGAAAAAAAAATATTAGCTGGAAAAAAATTATTTGACTTGAAAAAAAAAAAAAAAAAAAACTAAAAGAAAGAACAAACTAAAATCTAAGAACAAAATTTTTCAAAAAGTTACCACCTTAACAAATAAGAAAATAATAAAAATTAAAAATCAAAACTAAGAGCACACATATATAAATTTAGACAAAAATAAGGTGTGCGTCAGGTCGAATATTGTCGGCGGGGGTGTCAGATGCGTACATAGTATTCGCAGAAAAGAATAATAAAAAATGATAAATTAACATAGCACCCCTACATTCAACTCTTCAATTTTGTCTTATCATGGGTAAAAGAGTTATTTTACCGTGCAATAGTATGTGAAATCACTATGACACCTTCTCTGTTAACTCTTAGTTTTTATCTTATATCAGGATAAAATAGTTATTTTACTATAAAAATATAAAAAAATCTCAAAAAATATATATATTTTAATATAAAACATCAAAAAATTACTAAAACAAATGCAAGAAACAATTTTGAAGCATAAAATCAAATAATTCATCATCAGCGCATGCACGTGTGCGTGCTCTGTCAGGTTCTAAGCAATATATGTAACTTAAATCTCACGAGGATCAGCCACAAAAACATGTTTTCATTTTCATTTCAAAACCTTTAATTATGGATAATCCGACCCAATACGAACTCTCTAACCCAACTTCACCTCCTTCAACTACTCCGAATCTGGCTCAACCTCTTTGTAAGAGCAAGTTCAATGGCAAGATCCGTTTTGAAGATTCAAATCTTGAAAATGGCTCTTTGAATAATGTATATTTGATTTTTTTATTGATATGTACTCCAATGGTAAAAAATATTTTGAAGAGCTATTTTTTATATTATTTCAAATACCATGCAATTATTTTGAATTTAGTTTAATTATGCAATTAATAGGAGTAAATTATACAATTAAATAATTGCTTTTGAAAAACCTTCCAACTATAAAATAAAAGATTTGTCTTTTCTAAGGAATAGCTCTTCTTTTAATCTAAGGAAAACAAAAACAGCCGGTAAATCGATCGTAAATTAATAGAATATCAACAAAAAGAAAAGACAAATTAGTTATTGATATAAACAGCTCCTTGAACAAAATGAGCCACTTTAATGCCTTGTTGAGTCAGTCGTGCCTCTAATTAAGACAAATAAGATATCTGTGGATATCTTTAGTCTCCGTAAATATTGTTTCAACATATGAATATAGTCATCCTGTAGGAGACTGAAAAATTCATGTATTGAAAAATATGCAATTATAACGTTATGATGGTAAGGTTATGGCCAATTTTCAATGTATATGAATGTGGGTCACTGTGGTGATCCTAACCCTAAGCATACAAAATTATTGACCAAAAGAATCAAATATGTATTTAAATTAGTTTTAATTTCGTTATGATATATTATGGGTTGACTAAGAAAAACTGAAAGGAGGCCGAGCGAAGCGAGCTCCTCTTAACTGGGGTCGAGCCCATCCAAATTGGTGCAAAATGTGAAATGCAAAATTAAAATTTAATTTTAATGGATGTGAAAAAAATTAAAAATTTGTAATTATCTTGGTAAAAAATTAAAAATTGGAAAAGAAAATTGTCGGGCCATCTTCCGGCCAAACCTTAAGAAAAACTAAAAATTAATTGATAAAGAATGTAAAATGTAACTTTTAATAGACGTGAAAAAAATTATATTACAAGTAGATTTTTTTTCTGTAATTATCTTGTAAAAATAATTTGGTGAAATCTCATTCTTCAACTTATTTGTTAATGGTATCTATGTCAGAAATACATAGAAGAAGATCCACCAGCATGGTCGTGGATGGGAAATGGAGTTAATTGTAGTGGATCATGATCTTCTGGATGCTCCAACCACTCATTTCCCTGTTAGTGCCCTACTAATTACAAGTCTTCATGTGTTTAATTATGAATTATGAACCTCAACGGAAATGTTGTAGAAAAAATCTTCATGTTTTTCATGTGTTTAAAAATTACACTATTACTATTCGTATTTTTTTTATATATAAAAAAGATACATGTCTTCAAGTATAATAATTATAGTATTATTACTTTTTTTTTTTTTACAAGAAAGGTAATAATTTTATTACATTTTTTGATAGTGTAATCCATGATGTACGGATCCATGATGTTTGGATCAATATGATCTAATGGCTGACAGTTTGGAACATAATGTGCTTAGGCATCTTCCATTAACCGGTTTGTGTCCACTAACTAATGAATTAGAGAAATGCCCACTTGTTGCATTGTATATTATACTTGTTAAAAATTGCAATAAAAGTTAATTGTGAATGTGAGTTAAAGAATACACTACAAATAGACCTAAAATACATTAATTTCATAGTTGGGCAATTTCTTAAGTAGGAGTTCTCTCTTCATTAATGCTAGAGATTATAATAACCATTTCCTGCAATCTTATCCATCAACTTATTTGGTAATGGTGTCCTAGTCAGATAAGAAAAGATCCACCAGCTTAGTCGAGGGTGGGACATGGAGTTGATTGGATTAGTGGATCATATTCTTTTGGATACAACAAGCACTCATTTCCCTCTAGTTAATGATAGGGATTGTTTAATATTACTGTAATAAAAGAAATCACCTTGTTTTTCTCACTTTTCTTCTCCCAATGATTTTGATATATTCTTTTTTTTTAATAACCGGGGTGTCCGGGTCAGCTTACGCATACTACAACTAATTCTCGTGTCCATTGAACATGCTGCAAGCCCAATGAACAGGTAAGATACCGCAGAGGTGACAGACATGCCTATTTGGGGTGAGAGGAAGGGAGAAACCCTTCTTTACCGTCAGACCAAGACCTTGCTGATGATTTTGATATATTCTTATAATCACTTGTTACATAAAAAGATTAACCTCTATGGAAATGTTCTATAGAATAGAAATACGCTTGATCAAAACAACAGATGATAATGAGATAAAATGTTTTTTTGGGATGCTGAATTTATTGTGTATTTTTCAGGTACTTATAACTTTTTTTCGAAATATATATGAATAGAAAACACAAAATTATTTTTTATTAAAAAAATTGAAACAAAAAAAGAAAACTATCTCTATCGAAAATTAAAATTCTGTACGGTATATTATAACTATAAAAGCGAAAAGTTTATAAAAATGCATCATTATTTAATTTACTCTATTTATAGCAGTGAAGTAATGTTTTATTCAAGAAGAAAATCAATGTGCACTAGAAGAAGGTTGGTGAAATCAACAATTTCATTATTTAGAAGATGAATGTTTAATTTGATACGTAGTGAGTATTTTTTTTTAAAAGAAATTGTTATTAAAAATACAACAAGTGATGTTGCCAATAAAAAACGAACCTAAAAGATAGATTTTTTAGTATTTTTTTTAACAAAATAGCTGAGATTTATTAAATTAATTGTTATAGCTATTAATAACATGGCTCGAAGAAAAAGAAGTGTATGAAAATTCAGAAGAGTCAAAAACTTTCTAATAGAAATAAATCGACAATCATAATCAAGCAAAAAGATTAAAAAAAAAAAACCTATAACCAAGCAACTAAGTCACTTTGTCAATGAATTTATTGCTTGACCAAATGATCAACAACGCATTATTCATTTCATAATAAAAAAATAAAATGAAATCTGCCCTCATGATATCCGATAACACTATCAATTAGGTCTTGATTTGCCATTTGAAGATGCGCCAATATTTCATTTCATAAAGAATCATTTCTTATATTTATCAGTTAGTCTATATAAATACATCATACGCATTTGAGGAGTTGTCTACCAAAAATACAATATAATTATTTTTTTGCTGAAAGATTATAATTATTATTGCCTTATTATCATATTGATATATGTCTGGGCATCCGAGGTGTTAATTGCCTAAGAGATAGTATGTAATTAACCTAGAATCTCAAGCTGACAAGTTTTTTTTTTTTTTTTTTTTTTTTTTATGATTTAATTTTTAAAAGTGATCATTCACCTTGATCATAGATATATCCAGAAAATAAATAGATAATCTGGTTTAGTATATTTCAATCTTGTGGATACTCCAAGTGTTAAGGAACCATCTCACCTAAAAGTTTAAGCTTGTAAGTGAGGCCCCATAATATGATTTATATTATTCTGTAACACACCTCCTCAAGTGAAAGCTCTTTAGGCTTGAAACTTGCACAAATCCATATCACCTTGTGCTTGGTTTTTATCAAATAGAATGGGGGTAGTGAGATTCGAACTCGTGACCGTTGGGTCAACAAGGCTCTGATACCATGTTAAAGAACCATCTCACCTAAAAGTTTAAGCTTGTAAGTGAGGCCACATAATATGATTTATATTATTCTCTAACACCAAACACTCATTTCCCTGTCAGGTTTTGTTTTATAATAATTATTTTTTTCATTTTAACTTGGATAAAAATTTCTACCATAGCCGTTAGGTACCCTATACAAAAATACTTGAAGGGAAGTGTTAAGCCATGTACGATCGATCATCCAAGAATGCATGCATTACACGCATGTGCTTTCTCTTCAATCCTCTATATAAAGGAAGGTTTAGCATGAGAATTGAAACCACAAATCTCTCAAACACATCGCTAGATGGCTACTAGTCTTGGCTGGCCATTTCAAGGAATGCTCCTCCTAATAATTTGCCAGTTAGCTTCTGCTAAGCTAGGGACGCCAGCAACAGATAGTAAAGCTACCACTAATTTCAATCGAACATCCTTTCCAGAGAATTTCATGTTTGGGGTAGCCTCATCCTCCTACCAGGTAGCTAGCGAGACTGAACCTTTACTCAGCTCCCAGGCTCCCCTATTTGATTACAATATTTCAAACATTTCTTCTTATTTCAAGCCCTGCCGCTATAATTTAGGTTTACATGCATGGTGTCAACTTAGTTCTCATCATGAGACTATAAAGATACACACAGTTCAGATGGTTATAAGACGAAACCAAGCTGAGCTTATAGCTAGCTAGCTGAAAACAGACACACAATTCAGACGCTGCTAGCTGCATCCGTCGCCTTTCAAATGGCTTACATGCTTATAAAAATATTTCATTAGAGTGAAGCGGGATCAAAACATGCATCGAAGGATATTTGTTTATTGTACAGAACTGTGCGTCAGAGCAGTTAATGAACTCCTACATATACCGATACTATATTGTTAATATTAATATTTTGCAATTCTGGTTTCAAGTACGAGGGTAACATTGGAGGTCACAGAGGTCAGAGTTTATGGGAGAATTTCACTCGGTCTTTCCCAGGTATCTTTTCTCTCTCTCTCATTATGAATTTTAGTAATTTAATTATTGTAATTTGCTTTATTGGCTTCTGTCTTTCCCTCAGGTGCTAAGAATAAGGCCTTCAATTTTATTAACTGAATCTTTCATCCTCTAAGAACGGATTAGATCTATATTCTCTTTAGATTCCTCTATATTAACTTCAAACTTTAGTATTATTAATATTTTTTTTAAGATTATTTGGTTAGCTCAATTCTTTTAATGAGAAATTCATTAAAGATTAACAAAATCTTAAAAAGTTTGGGAACTCATGTCATCTACGTAATTAACCTGTAAATCTTCAAATTAATTTATAGCTGTATAGAACATAGAGATAAAATGATGTCTCTCTTTCATTACTTGCATATTCTTACATTTCAATGGTGTACTTGTATCTTATTATTCCTTAATTATAATGATTTTATTATTCCTTACATTTCCGTAAGGCTGCTTCATAGATCAAAAGCTCTTAAGAACATGAGAAAAACCATATAAGACAGTTACATGCATGAATGGCTAATGTACAGCTCCATCGATCATTTTTTTGAGAACTTTCAGAAAGGATAGCTGGCGGGACCAACGCGCTCGTCGCCAATGATTTCTTGCATAGCTACGAGGTATCAGTTTCATAATAACTGTTAAAAAATATATAAATTTGATGCTAATGAAATTTTGGATTGCTTTTAGCATGACTTAATGATAGAGAATCGATTTTTAGTTAATTTGATTCATTATCGAAATTATATTTTCATCTCCTTGATACGCTAGCTAGTTTTCCACAAAGATTATAGTAAAAATGGACTACAACGCAAGTAGGGTTTAGAAACACAAAACTAAAGTTTAATCTCGTTAAAATCTAGTGAGTTCATGTAATAGTGAACGTGAATTCCATACCGTTACAGAGGGATCTTGGAGTATTGGAGGACTTGCATATGGATGCTTTCAGATTCTCTATCAGCTGGGCCAGATTACTTCCCAGTAAGTCTTTTACAGAGATAAAGAACAGTAAAAGGATGTGCTTTTAATTATCTGCTGACACTTTTTTACTTTTACTTTTCTCAAAAACAAATATTTAATGATATTCAGGTGGGAATATAAGCGAAGTGAACCCATATGGAATTGATTTCTACAACAGGGTCATCAACGAAACCATAAAAAGAGGTTTAAATCTTCTCCCTCTTCTTCGAAATATACAATTTCTAAAATTACTAGCATATTGAGCCATCTATCTAGTAACTTCTTGAATTGATCCGTGTGAATTTGATTTCATAATATGAAATAAAATTAAAGGGGATAAAAAAAAAATATCATTTTGCTTCTCTAGAGGGTAAAAAACAATCCATAATATGTTTTGAGAAGATATCTAAAAGCCGCTCTCATGTTTTGAGGGTACGCTTCACAGGTTTAGAGCCTTTTGTAACTATCTTTCATTGGGATAGTCCTCAAGCACTTGAAGACAAGTACGATGGGTTTCTTAATGATCAAATTGTGTAAGTTATCACCTTTTACCACTTATTGTGTTCCATCTTCATGATATAATTCAAAAATTGAAGTCAAGCATTTGTATATGTAAAATTATGAAATGGAATTGTATCATTGAATTTATGTTCTTTTAATGAATTTATAGGAACGATTTCCGAGACTATGCTGACCTCTGCTTCCAGGCATTTGGTGACCGAGTGAAGTACTGGATTACTTTGAATGAGCCACAAAAGTTCTCCAGTGCCGGCTATGATTCAGGTGACTTCGCACCGGGCCGATGTTCCAAATGGGTGAATGAAACGTACTGCAAAAAAGGAAACTCTTCCACTGAGCCTTACATAGTTGCCCACCATCTCCTCCTTTCTCATGCAGCGGCAGTAAAGAGATACAAGGAAAAGTACCAGGTATCCAATAAATGCACATTTTTAATGGATAAATTAAGTATTATTTAATCCCTATCATCTTAGCAAAACCGTACTGTATTAAGGCAAATCAGTTTGTTTATTGAAAACGTAGGCATCTCAAAATGGGAAGATTGGGATAACACTGAATACCCCTTGGTTCGAACCCTATTCTAACAGTACGGATGATCTTGATGCTGCCAAAAGATCTCTTGATTTCACGCTTGGTTGGTATGTATTTCTCCAAAACACGAGCTAGTAGCTAGCTGGATCTTCTAAAATTATTGCAATAATATAATTGCCTGGTAGCTGCATAGTAGTCCTTGTGATAGAATTTAGAAGCTTCATATCCATTTCATTTTTATCACGGCTCTAATCCAAAAGTTGGGCTCCTTTAGCAGAAGACAGTGTATTAGCTAGTTTAACAAAGCAGCAGAATTTTCTAAATTTTTGGCATGAATTTAAATTGTATCACTTTTGTATCCTTGTGTTGGAGTACAAGTCTTGTTGGCGGTGTTTGTTTCAATAATTAATCTAGATTTTGGTTTCAAAATATAAAATTAATATATATGTATAACTTATAACAACATTTCATGTTTCTAGGTTCTTGAATCCTATAACATATGGTGACTATCCAGCCAGCATGCGGGAATTGGTTAAGGAAAGACTGCCAGAATTCTCGTCACAAGATGAAGTGAATGTAACATTTGACTTTGTTGGATTGAACTATTACACTGCATATTATGCAGAAAATACAAATCCTGCTGACCCAGATCGTCTTAGATATCAAACAGATTCTAATGTCAACATTATAGGTAAGAAAACAATGTACTCTTTCAGGTAGAAAAGTTTTGGCCCGTACATAGATTTTAGAAAAGTCTGAGGACTAGGTTTTTGAACCTTATATGATAGAACTTAGCTGAGGTTGTGATTATAACATAATTTTCTCATCATACTTTTTTCAGCAAGAAAAGATGGGGTCTCCCTCGGTCCACAGGTTTGTATGAAAATGATCCATCTTTTAACCAATTTCTTTGGACATTTGATATTGCGAAAGAAAGTTATAATCAAGCTGCATGCGTACGTGACAAATTGCAGGCTGGTGCAACATGGCAGTTTGTCTATCCGGAGGGGATACAATATCTTCTGAATCACATCAAAGAAGATTATAAAGATCCAACAATTTACATAACAGAGAATGGTATTATGAAAAACTTTGCAGATTACAATGGAAATCGAGTAATTAAGATTTTAGTTGCCAAGCTAATTAATTCTTGTTTCTCTCCTATTTTTCGTCTATTTAGGGTACAGCCGCGTGCTTGCTAAATTATCAGAATCTGAAACCTTCGATGATAGTCCAAGAATAACATTCCATTTTAACCATCTGCAGAATGTTCTAAAATCTATCAAGTGAGTTTACTCTTTGTGTAACTAAACGTTTTTTAATTTCCTTTTTTGCGCCTTAAATTAAGGTGAACATGCACTTAAAACCGGCTGCTAACCAAAATAGCTAGGGTTCAAATGATGATTTAAATAAACGAAAAGACCAAACTGTTAACATTTGAACTGATCATTTTTGCAGCGATTATGGAGTTAAAGTCAAAGGTTACTTTGCGTGGACTTTCACCGACGACTTTGAATTCACAGATGGATACACCATAGGATTTGGCTTGTTGTATATAAACCGTACAGATAATCTAACAAGACAGATGAAGCGCTCGGCAACCTGGTTTTCGGAATGCCTTTTGAAGAACTGAGCTGATCCAACGGTTTATTTCAAGCGATCAACACTAGCTTGAGGGATGGGAAAGGCTTTGGCCAATATATATGGGACTATATATATATATATATATATATATATATATATCAACGGTCCAGAGAACTGGGCTGTATTATATTTCCTTAGTGTGTTGCGTGCTGTGTGCTGTGTGCTGTACTGTATGTTTCAATAAATAAAAACTTGGCTCTGTAACCAAGTTAAATTTGAACTGTAAGAATCTATGCACTTTGGTATCTGGAAATAAATTGGTAAGCGAGGGGAAGGGCACAAATGGGTAGTTTTATTTTTATGTAGAAATGGGTTTTTAGCACTAATTAAACAGAACATAAGAAAATAAGAAAACAATATATAATAATTTTACCTGTTCAAAATACGTTCGAATTTGTTGGAGGATAATTGAAAGGGTCAAAAGGCCGATAAAAAACATGATAGCGACGTCCACTCCTGCCTCTACCCCGTAAGGCCTTGATTTTCCAGGTCAAAATGGCAGTCGAATTGAAGCGTTCATCACAGTTCATGGTCAACCCAGGTCATCCCGCGTGAGCCAACCGACCAAAATAAGAAGGATGGATCGTGGGTCACACTGGCCTATCCCGACAACAACAAGGATCAATACCACATTTTTCCAAGTTACATGGAATTCAATAGACGACGTTAAAGTCTTCCTCCCGCTTCTGATCTGAGTATTGCACTTCAACACCAACTAAAAGGATTATATATCCCTGTGGATTATCTGCAAGTCAAACGGAATCTTACGAGTGTGAAGACTGTCCTTTCATTTTTCACGTTTGAGTTTCTAGGCAATTGCGCATGACTTTGCTTCAAAATGTAAACTCCTACGATTTGACCATGTCATAACTTTAAAACACAGAAGAAGAAGAAAGAAAACTTTTGACCCAAATTCATAGAAAGTTTGAGATAAATGGAATTACTTTAATTAATCCAATAAGCGAAGCTCGAAAATATTCAATTAATTGTTTTAAGGGTATTATAAACACTGATTCTACGTACGGGTAATGCAATACATATGCTTCTTGCATGTGGAAATTAAGCCTAGGCATGAAACATAATTGACAACGTCGGTCCCTCCCCGATTAAATGGAGTTGGTCAGGAATCTTGAACAGCTTGTCTTTTATATCAAAAATAATATTATTTAAGATATCTTGTCATGAGTTGTGTATTATTGGTACAGTGTGCCGAAAGAGGCTTGTGCTCCATGATCGAGCTGGAGAGTCTTTAATACAAACAAGGACCTTAGCAAAGTCAATCCACCCCCGTGTTCCTTGAATGTTTCTTCTCTTCTTCGAGCTTGCAACTCGACAATATTCTTAATCTGTTCATTTATTAAAATCATGAGATCTAGACACTCAAAGACTTGAATGAAAATATAATATTTAGCTATTTCTAAGGGGAGTTATTTATTTATTTTGGATTTTGCTACTATTTAAAAGGCTGCTTTTTATTTTGATGTTTTTATAATTAATAAAGTTTTATAATATAATTATTTAGCTCAGACAACCAGCATTGACCATGCTTCCTTTAATTATCATTTTCCTTTTCTTTCTAATGCAACCTGTAATCTGTAATTATGATTCTAATGCATTACCATTTGACATAATTAAACCATCTCATAATGAAATTTGGTTGTCTCATCACATTTTTTTTTTGTGGCTAAAATCACTTGGAACTCTAGAGTTTGCATGAACATACTCAATCTAAAGGAAGCTCCAACAGTCCAAACACTACATACTATTTGTATAGTCTCGGTTGTATTGTTAGAGAGTCCGCAAGCCCTTTATAGTGTCCACTAGACGATACTGTCTCCAACCATACATCCAAATCAAAATCCAGATTGTGCCTCCAACCACACATTCAAATCAAAATCCAGTTTGATTAAAAGATCATCCTTGTATTTCTCCTTCAACCGTCTATTAAACATAAGATAGTATGTGTATTCACCACCCTAATTGTATTTAATAAATATTAAGTATAAGGTAGTTTGTTCATGTACAAATTTAAAGCTCAAGATATTTTCACTTGACCATTCTATTCCATAAAATAATAAGCACAAGGTACATTGTGCATGTGAAAGTTTTAAATTCAAATAACTTTTACTTGAAAGAAATGCATTAAAGAATATAATATAAATTATATCTTGATTTTTTCTTAAAATTTAAGTTTTCAAGTGATATATTTTTTAACAGTGAATTTTCAAGGCTAAGAAAAGAGTTGATTAAATATTAACAGAGAAAAAAATAAAAAACTTTATTCAGCGAGGAGGGATTTGATATCTCATAAATATGGAGAATGACAGTTTATGACTTTATGTAATGGTGTGGTCGAAAGCATCTCGTCGGGTGCATGTTTTTCTCTTTAGCTGCTTTCTTTATCGTCACTGTTCATAGCTTTTGGGGCTATCCCATTCTTGATTCCAAACTTTTCAAGGGTCACTTTCTTTGCATTAAAGCTTATTCTGCCTTGAAACCTTGGATGATTTTCATTCGCATCCTGTTTTTATATTTAAATCGGTAGGTTGGAAACTTTTCTTGTAAGCAGATATCACCCCTAAGTAACCAATTAAGAAGAAGACTGTACCTGTTGCGTGCCACGACTGGTTCAAGATTAATTGCTAGAAATTAACCTTTTCATGTGGATTGGTCTGTCAGAAATTCAAGACCAGTAAAATTAATTTTTTTTTTCATTTTTAAGGGATGCGAGGTCTTTAACACTCAAGTATATGCCTTATCTTCACATATGGGTTGAGAGATGCAATTAGGTTGTAGGATTTGAAGGAATGTTCTCTTTCCCTGGCTAATTCCTCACCACTTTATGTGGTAATTATTCAAAATTAAAATGAACATATAATTTTTATATAAACATTAAAGAGCTCTAAATTTATCTATTTTATGAAATATTAAATTCATTATTTTCACTGTATTTCGATAAATACCAATAAGAATACCTTGTAAGTATTCACAACTCCTAACTTGGCTGCGTACGTTACACATGTTCTTTAAGCTCATGTCGGTAATGTAAACACAGTTTTTCAATGTAAACATATATAATATGTACAGTTTAGTGTGTGTGATGTAAGCATGGCCCATGGTGTGAAAAGCTTTCTCACAGTCCAAGAGTCGAGTAAAGTGTTAAATTTCATATTTGAACTTTACACACAGTAGACAACGTCGGCCCCTCCATGCTTGAAGAAGATTGTCTTTTCTCGTACTGTATTGGACAGATTTTCTGAAGGAATCTTCACCAGATGTTTTAGATTAAATACATGAGTTGTATACTGCTGGTGCAAGGTAACTAAACAGACTTGTATTCCGGCCATTCTTGAGCTTCAAAATCTGAACCCTATTTAACACAACCACGGTCCTTGACAAAGCCTGTCCACCCCCGTGCTCAATAAATATATATTTCTCTTCTTACATCTCACTCAGATTACGACTCCACAATCTATGGATCTCATCCGTTTCTTCATTGCTCATTTATTCATATCAGGTAACTGATCATGGATATGGAATAACGCTTCTATGTGTTTTCGTTTCTAACTTTGGAATCTAAATTAACAAGTTATTGTATATCTGCTAGCAGGTGTTGTTTCGACAACTTTTTCAGTAACAAACCTATGCAACTACACGATATTGCCAGGGTTTCTGGGAAATGAAGATGATCCTCCTGCCTCTACCTCTAGCTTCTCCCTTCAGAGGGGACAGTCAAAAACCATACCAGCACCAGCTTCCTGGGGTTTTCCTTTTCGGGGCCATACATATTGCACGGAAGAATCCACAGGAAGCTTCTCCTGCATCACAGGTGACTGTGGTTCTGTCAAACTAGAATGCTCAGGAAACGGCACGGCTACTACTTCTGCCAAATTGGCAGGGTTCAAGCTTGATGATTCTGGTGGGCTCTTTTATTCTTTTTTCTTTTTCAATATTGTTAATCTTGTTGTGCCTTCAACCTGCCTTTGCTTGTTGCGGTCTTCTGATCAGAACTGTGAAGGTACTGTAGGATGCGTGGTGGATTTGAACGGAGCATATCCTTCAGAGCTCAGGGTTAATAGTACTTCCGATGGGGAGATCGATGCGTGCAAGCGTGTATGCCAAGGCTTCAAGATCGATTACCAAATTATTTTCTGCGCCGGTAAATTTTCCACTTCTGAATCTTGCAGCAAGTATTTTGAGTTTGGTGTTCTATTCTAAATCATTATGATATGTAGGGATTGTTTGGTTAATTTGATGAAATGATGTAAAGTTAAAGTGTTTTGACGAAGACATCCTCAATGATTATTCACTATTAAGACTTCATGATTACAGCCATAAAATTATTCAAAAGATTATTAATATACTTCTTTAAATCTTCCAGCTTAAAGTTTAAAAAACATAATCAAACCGAAATATTTTTAATAAAAATACAATGGATTACTTTTAATATTTGATAATATTGAACTTACTATACCAATTATTTGGAATTCTTTATTTCAATCAACTGCTTACCAAAAAATAATAAAAATTGAATTTTATGTATTATAATTTTAATGACTTTTAAACTTAATTAAACATCATCGTTTTTATTAATACAAATGTAAAATTAGAAAGAAAAAAACGTATTATAAATAGGTGTTAAAATGAGAGATCAATTTAAAAAAAAAAAAGCTATTATTGCTATTTACAAAAAATATAAGAAATTTATATCATACTTGAAATCCATAATATTTATTAATGTAGCAGAGGCTAAGTATTTTTTTATTTATTATAAGAAAATAAATATATTTTGATTATTAGATGAGAACCGAATGAAATGCAAACAATTATTTATATATTTTTTTTAAAATAAATACAATTTATTTTGTTTTTACATAGTCTCTTATATATTAACCAATATTCATGCCAAATTTGAGATCACTAGACTGCGCTTTCAAGCAATCAAATCTATAATCCCTTCCATGGGATAATTCAACAAAAAATGTCTTCTACAAAGAAAAGAAACGTATACAAGACAAACTGAGGTTTGGGTTTTGTTTCGGTCAGGCCCGGGTTGATTAGCTATCCGAGTTAGCCGGTTTTTTTTCGAGTTAGCCATACTTTTTTCCTTTTCTATTGAATTAAAGTAGAATTATTAAAATTGATCCATTGTAAAGCTTCCTGATTGAAACTCCACATATTATTGACAAACTAGATCATAGTCTAAAAATCGTACATATGAAGACTTTACAGGGTTGCTGTAATGCGGAGACGTTCGGTTTCTTTCCAAGTAAACTGTTGAAGAATGAATGGTCATTTCCTTTCATCATTGGTTTTTTGATTGATTTATCCATTTGCAGCAAAAACTACTACTTCAAGAAGACGTTTGGACTCCACCACAACCTCCACAACAGTTTCAGTAAATGCTTCTGCAAATGGCGCTGATTCGAAGTCCGAGTCCACCGCAACCAGCCCCACATCCTCGGCGAGAGCTTCTGCTCAAGGCTCCAATTCAGAGAGCAGTGCAACAGTAATTACAAGTAACGTAACAGAGAAAACGCCAAGCCTTGTGTCATTCCCTCCAAGCCCTTTGCCAGATGAGAAATCACCAAGCCCTTCGCCAAAAATAAGGCCTAGTACTGCTTTAAGAAGACGTTTGGCACCAATTATAGCGGGATTAATAGGTGGTGCTCTTCTCATCATTTTCCTCACAGTGATTCTTATTTTGAGGGGGAGGTGGTGGGGGGAATCTGAGAAAAATGAGGATTTGGAAGCTTATGGTATAAGGCAAGTTCCAGGAACGCCTGTGAGGTTTTCATATGAAGATCTTCGTGTTGCAACTCATGATTTCAGTGATAGACTTGGAAAGGGAGGTTCAGGGTCTGTGTTCAAAGGAGTACTGCGAGATGGAACTCATGTCGCTGTGAAGAAGCTGGAGAAATTAGACCAAGATATGAGTTCATTTCTAGCAGAAGTTGAGGCAATTGGAAGCATCAACCATTTTAATTTGGTAAGATTGATCGGATTTTGTGCAGAGAAATCATCTGGGCTTTTGGTTTTCGAGTATATGAGCAAAGGATCCCTGGATAAATGGATTTTCAAGAATGACCAGAGATTTTGCCTCGATTGGCAGACCCGAACTAAGGTTGTGCTTGGCATAGCTAAAGGGCTGGCTTATCTTCATGAAGACTGCCAGAAGAGAATAATACATTTCGATATAAAACCGCTGAACATTCTCTTGGATGCAAATTTCAATGCCAAAATTTGTGATTTTGGGTTATCTGAGCTAGTCGATAGAGATATGAGCCAAGTTCAAACCCCAAACAGAGGAACCCCCGGATATATTGCTCCAGAATGCTGTAAATTACCATCAGGTCGTATCACCGTAAAAGTTGACGTATACAGTTTCGGAATCGTTCTCCTGGAGATAGTTTGCGCACGCAAAAATTTTGATCACTCACAACCAGAATCTGAAAGTCATTTGCTCAGGATGTTACAGGAGAAAGCTGGAGAAGACAGGCTCATAGACATTGTGAAGAATTTGGATGATCAGTACATGCCGAGTGATAGAGAGGAAATAATCAGGATGATAAAGATTGCTGCGTGGTGCTTGCAAGATGACCCGGAAAGAAGGCCTCTCATGTCAACAGTTGTGAAGGTCTTGGAGGGTGTAATGGAGGTAGATTCAAACATTGTTTATGAGTTTCATCATGCATTGATAGCTCCTGCTGCTGCTGATCACCAAAATTCATCAGCACAGCCACAAGCATCTGAGCTCTCTACTGCCAGATGATGTAGTAGTGAATCTCTCTTTTGACCGATACAAAATTCATCAAGCCTGTCAGCATTTGTATTGTTTTTCCATGTAATCCTAAACTAAGCACAGCTATTTTTTGAGTGTCCATGCTCACGTCTCATAATAAAGTTTGTGGAGTTGTTTGAAATTGCAAACCAATCATGAATGAGCTGATGGCTATCATGAGAGTTGAGAATTTAAAAACCTGTGTGTGAAACTGTATTCTTTGTTCTTTTTTTTTTTTTTAGTTTTATAAACAGAATAAATAAAGCCTAGAAAAGGCAGAACCAAAAACTTAATGGGTCAATTGTAAGCAGATAAAACAGAAATAGAGGGACCAAGCAAGAGAAACATAACCCAAAGGCTGTAGCTTAAGACAATCAGAGATTCATCCCTGGTCAAATCCGTCAGATCGTCAAAACAACAATCGACTTCTTAAAGCCTTAAACTGCATGTCTCCGGGCAGCTAATTTTATTGATAAGCTGGAGTCCATGTTGTAACCCAGAGGATGATTCGCCAATCGGCAGTCCCAAATATATTTGAGAGGTAGATCTTCCATTTTGCATCTCAAATTGAAAGCAGTAGTGTAGTGTTTTGAAATTTTTAATATGGAAAATACATGAATGCCTTTAGTGATTTAGAATTAGGTTAAAGGTGTTGTAGTAATTGTATAAGCTAGTAAATATAAATAGAAAAGAAAAGAAAAGAAAAGAAAAAGAGAAGTAATCTGAAAATTTGAGAGAGAGAATCGGGAAGAGAGAAAGAAAGAAGAAGAAGAAGAGAAAAGAGGAAAAGAGAAGAGGAGGAGAAAAGAAGAAGAAGAAATAGTTGTTAAGGTAATGTGTATGTTTTATTATGTATAAATGTGGTTATTAGCTATGATTTTTGCTTGTATTGATTGTTAGGGTTTGTGGATTTTATTTGGGTTTGATTGATGAATTAAGAGAGATGTTAAGGGTTGAATGTGTTGGGTAATGGTTTAATTAGTTTGATTGTAGATGATTTTGAAGGTATTTGGTGTTTGGTGTAAGAAAATGTTGATAAATGGTGAAATAATGTTGAGAAAATTCGAAAATCCCTTGCTGGAAATTCTGGGTTGAGGTTGAAGATGATGAAAATTCATTTTGGTCCTTTTTGTGAAAATTTCAATTTAGTCCCTGAACTTTGGAAAAATTACAGTTTGGTCCCTGGGGTGAAATTGGAGATTCTGGACAGAATTGAGGATGAATTATGGACAAGATTTTAGGATAGCTATGAATTTATGAAGTGTTCAATTTAGTCCTTCAATTTGATAAAATTACAATTTGACCCTAAAAATATAAGAAAATTTCAGAATGGTCCCTAAGAGAAATATTAGTATTTCAGATTGGTTTGATGGATATTTGAAGCTCATTTGATGGATTAATATCAATTTTATGAATTGTGTATTTTGGAATTAGATTTCGGAAGAAACCTTTGTTTTAGGTTTTTGCGAAGAAATGGATAGTCTGATTTGAAAACACATAGGATTATGATTTGAACTCCTAGATATGTTATTAAAGGCATTTTACTTCTTTTGATTCATTTTTGAGTATATCTCCTTTTATATGTTCAGATAATCCCAACATTCAACCGGCGGGACATCAATAAGGTTCCGTCAATATTCTGCTTTTGAATTTCGATCGCTTTTGAGTCTGGTGAGTGGATAATATTTAATATGCATGAAAAATAATATAAATATTTGAATTTGCTAGTATGAATTGGATTATGCTTTTTGATAATATATACCTTGATTATATTCTTGATACGATAAAGCATAATCATTTGTTGAATATACGTTCTTGATATGAGCCTATATCTATTTGTGAATTGATAGCTCTTCATTTGATTGATAACATGAGTTGAGCCTTGAGATATGGATATGTTTGTTTGATTATAAGATATACCTATGGTATGCCAGTCAGAATACCCACGCTAACAGGGTAGTGTTAGCCTTTGTGCACATCGTATCTGAAATCCTAGTTGGTCGGGGGAGTCACCAACCTGTGTGGACTGATCATCCCACAGTACGGAGCCTCATGCTCATTGCATTCTGATTTTCTGACGAGCTTTACCTATCACATGTTTGTTATGACACATATTGAGGAACTTCTTGTAAGAACTTCGAGCCGATTTGTTAATATACTTCTCTTTGTTGTATTATCTCGTATGTGTATATTGGATATTATCTACTCACTGAGTTGTTGAACTCACCCCCTTATTATTTATTATTTTCAGGATCGTAGCTTGCTAGCAGGTCATTTTTGTCCTACTCTTGGAACCTGCTATTTTGGTTGTAGTCGACACTTTTTGTTCATATGTCTAGTTAGTGCTCCACAATTATAACTGTATGTAATCAACTCTTGTGTAAAGACAATCGAATTATGTTATAAAGTTTATTTTGTTATTTCCGTTGCGTTGAACTCTGAAGTTGAATGATAAGTGTGTGTGTAAGTTTGGGTTCGCATAGGTGTGTAAATACTCTGTATTTTTTTTTTCTTTTATAAACAAAATAAATAAAGCCTGGAAAAGGCAGAACCAACAACTTAATGGGTCAATTGTAAACAGATAGAACAGAAATAGAGGGACCAAGCAAGAGAAACATAACCCAAAGGCTGTAGCTTAAGACAATCAGAGATTCATCCCTGGTCAAATCCGTCAGATCCTCACAACAACAATTGACTTCTTAAAGCTTTAAACTGCATGTCTCCGGGCAGCTAATTTTATTGATAAGCTGGAGTCCATGTTGTAACCCCAGAGGATGATTCGCCAATCGGCAGTCCCAAATATATTTGAGAGGTAGATCTTCCATTTTGCATCTCAAATTGAAAGCAGTAGAGTAAATAACTTCCTTTTCCATTCCAACTCTTGAAATGGAGCTTTTGAAAAAGTTTACCTTCAAACCTGAAACCAACTCAAAGCACTGGAGAATTCTTTTCATATTTTGAAGAGAGGAGGCTTTTTTTTAATCTGAAAATGAGGATATCATCCAAAAATTGGTGTTGAGTAATTTGCATCTGGTTCTGACCATGACTGATTCCTTCAGTAAGTCCCATAGAACAGCCTCTTTCTAACATTTTACTGAATCCTTCAGCAGCAATAGTGAAGACAAATGGTGACAAAGAATCCTCTTGACGAAGCCCCTTTTCCATAGCAAAATCTTCAGTGGGATGCCAATTGACCAAAACTGATAATCTAGTAGTAGAAATACATTGCCTTATCCAACCTCTCCATTTAGAGCCACACATTACCTTATCCAAGCTCTAAATCTAGAGCCAGACCCCATGCATTCCATGTCTTCCTCAATGTATTCCTAAGAAACTGAATCAAAAGCTTTATGAAAATCCTGCTTGAAAAGAAAACCCTTTGTCTTCTACCTTTTGATGTAGGAGATCACCTCATTAGCAATGAGGACACTATCCAGGATCTGTCTTCCTTGACAACTTTCAATCGATTAGCGAACACCTTGGAGATTATCTTGTGTAGGAAACCAAATGGGTGTGAAGTGTTAAAGCTTGTTGGCACCAGCAATTTTGGGAATCAATGTGATGAAAGAGTTATTATATAATTCCAGTAGGTAAGGTGCCAAACTCATTAAAATTTCTAACCATGTCAAAAAAATCCATGCCAACAATGCTCCATGCTTTCTTTATAAAAAGAAATTAATGCCATGTGGCCCTGATGCCTTCTTTCCATCACTTTCCTAAATAGATACCTTAACCTTCTCCATAGAAAAGGGGTCTACTAAAGCAGATGAAGAAGAAGGCAATAGCTTATGAAAATCAAGATTTGAACTTGAAGGTCTGAACTATGTAGACCCAGAAATGATTGGTCAAAATAGATGCATTGTTAAGAGGATAGATTAGTGATATGGAATCACAAACTTATATGAAATAAGAATGATCTCTTTCCATTACCTTAATCTCTATTATTCTTATTCATATTATTAACTCTTTATTGAATATATTGTATGTTTCTATATATATAGTTTCATAAAACAATCATTATTTATATATAATTATCCAATATTAAATAAAAGAAACATT
Organism: Salix caprea; assembly: GCA_964035475.1. NCBI lineage: Eukaryota > Viridiplantae > Streptophyta > Magnoliopsida > Malpighiales > Salicaceae > Salix > Salix caprea. The sequence continues at coordinate 17,278,531 of OZ037749.1, forward strand.
GGGTTAATCTTGTCATTTCCTAAAAAAACATTGGAGCTTTTAAATAAATAACAGTTCAAGGACTGAGGTATGATTTATGAAATAAATAGGGACTAAGTTATTACATCACTTAAAAAGAAGGGACTAAATTATTATTTACTCATTCTATTACTTCAGTCCTCAAGAAAAAGAAAGTTTTACTTCGTAGTTCTGTTGCTCGCAGCTTTTTTGTACATGAGCAGGAATATACTTCTACGAGTACTATTATTTCAGCACTAATATCTACCACTAGAATTTGTTAAAAAAAGGTTTTTTAATTCTTAAAATTTGGGTGCTTGGCCTAAGGGAAAAAAGAAATGGGTTAGGCACATGTAGTTCTTCTCACAGTTGTTTGACCCGGGCCTGTAGTCTGAGCTGAAAAAATCTCGAGTCAGTAAATCATCAAATCGAATTAACTTGTAAGTGAATTGAATAGCTTGGTTTTGCTGGTAAGATCGGAATCGAAATTCAATCATTTTTAATATCGAAAATCAGGTTTAATAGCTTGGTTTTGCTGGTCAATTCCCGACCTTGTACTCATGTGGATGTAGTCTATCCTGTCAAAGATGTGGGGTAACATGTGCCTTATTTCCACGAAAGCGTGGTTGGACGCCATGTTTGAACTTTCAACACAAAATGTCGAAACAGGCTTTCTCTTTACTTCATAATTGACCTTCAATCACGCGTCTAGACAAAGGCATGAAACGGAAAGAAACTTTCCTAATTGGAATCCAAACTTCTTCCTCCTCTCAACTAAAATTATTCTGCTTCAATGTCTCGGATAATATTACTTATGCATTTATCTTCTTTCTTGGTTGCTCATCTGTTCATCTCAGGTATGGTCAAAATTCTGTGGCCATCGCTCTTTTTTTTTTCTTACTTTTTTTTAAAAATCAAATTATCTAATCACGTTGTTGTTAATTTGCTATGGTATGTTCTCGCTAAGCAGGAGTTGTTTCAACAACATTTACAATAACGAACAGTTGTAACTACACAGTGTGGCCAGGAGTTTCCTCATCGGGTCTCTCTACAACTGGTTTTTCCCTTGAAAAGAATGAGTCAAAGATCTTAAAAGCACCAGCTTCTTGGAATGGTCGGTTTTGGGGCCGCACGAATTGCACCGAAGACTCCTCTGGAAATTTCTCCTGCATTACCGGCGACTGCGGCTCCGGCAAACTGGAATGTTCAGGCCGCACTGGTGCGCTTCCTGCAACGTTGGCAGAGTTCGCGATTGGCGGTTTCAATGGCCTTGACTTTTATGATGTTAGTCTTGTTGATGGCTTCAACCTGCCATTGCTAGTTGTGCCTTCTAGTCAGAACTGTTCAAGCACAGGATGCATTGGCGATTTGAACGAATCATGTCCTACAGAGCTTCAGGTTACCACTGGTACAGAAGGGAAGAGAGTGGGATGCATGGGCGCTTGCGACGCTACGAGGTTGTCCATATATTGTTGTGATGGCACTACCTCAGGGAATAAATGCAAGCCTTCATTGTATTCTAATTTTTTCAAGAATTTATGTCCACAGAGTTACAGCTATGCTTTGGATGATGATACTAACACTACCTACACTTGTGCATCCACCGATTACCAAATCACTTTCTGCCCAGGTAAATCTGCCTTTTTTCAGTTTTGTAAGTTTGGAATTTTTTTCTTAAAAAAATTAAAATTAATGTTTAAGGGTAGCTTTTTTCATCTGAAAGTCAGGGAAAGTCTGCATATTTTCTTTCTATTACTGTCCATTCTTATAAATTCATCCATCACAGAGCATATATTATCCATCATCTTCTTGGTTTCCATAATGAACTTACTTCTTAAATCATTTTGTTTTGCAGAGAAGTCAATAAATACTACTTCATATATGCCCAACACAACAGTTGGCACGGCAAACAACTCTCGGCCAAGTTCTATGCCTGAAATAAGGCCTAATGCTACTTCAAGAAGAAAATGGGGGCTAATTATAGCAGGAGTTGTAGGAGGCGTTCTTACTATCATTTCATTTGTAGTTATTGTTGTATTGAGGGTCAGGTGGAGCAAGTCCGAAGATACCGAGGAGGATGAGGAAGATGATCATGTGCAGCAGGTTCCAGGAATGCCTGTGAGGTTTTCGTATAGAGATCTTTGTATTGCAACCGATGATTTCAAGGAAACACTTGGAAGAGGAGGCTTCGGTTCTGTGTTCAAAGGAGTACTCCCAGATAGAACTGTAATTGCTGTGAAGCGTCTGGATAATTTAAGGCAAGGAAAGAGAGAATTTTTAGCGGAAGTTGAGACAATTGGAAGCGTCCACCATTTTAACTTGGTGAGACTGATAGGATTCTGTGCGGAGAAATCATGCAGGCTTCTAGTATACGAGTATATGAGTAATGGATCATTGGATAGTTGGATTTTTAAGAAACGCCATACATCTTCCCTTGATTGGAAGACACGAAAGAAGATTATAATTGACATTGCAAAAGGGCTGGCATATCTTCATGAAGAATGCCGTCAGACCATAATCCACCTTGATATAAAACCGCAGAACATACTCTTAGATCCAAAGTTCAATGCCAAAATCTCTGACTTCGGATTATCTAAGCTGACTGATAGGGAGATGAGCGAAGTTCAACTTTCAATGAGAGGAACCCCTGGATATCTTGCTCCAGAATGGCACAAAGCATTAGGTCACGTTACAGTAAAAGTTGACGTATACAGCTTCGGAATTGTTCTACTGGAAGTAGTTTGTGCTCGCAGAAACGTTGATCACTCGCAACCAGAATCTGCCTTCCATTTGCTTAGAATGTTGCAGAATAAAGCAGAATACATTTTGGGATATTTAGAAGAATATATTCAGAGTGATAGAGAGGAAATAATCAGGATGCTAGAGGTTGCTGCTTGGTGTTTGCAAGATGACCCAGAAAGAAGGCCTCCCATGTCAACAGTTGTAACGGTGTTGGAGGGTGTTATGGAGGTAGATTCAAACCTGGTGTATAAGTTTTCACATGCACTTACACCACCTCCTGCTGTTGATGCCCATATTTCATCAGCACCGCCCCAAGCTTCTGTTCTTTCTAATCCTAGATGATGTTGTGAAGTTTCTTCTTTTTTGCCAAGAGAAAAAATGGAGCAAGCTTGTCATATATTTGAAAGTCTCTTCAATTTCAACAAATTGTGGAATTTATGTGGCAACAAAATCCGAAAAATGTATTCTCTACGATAACTGTTCAGGTCATTGAACTTTGATTTTACTTTCAAGAGGATTCTTCAGGGCCAAACTCCTTTTAGGCTGGAGGTGTATCACCAGAAAGCAGAGGACTTAATACTTTGTATTGAATTGCAGAAAAATCATTTTCTGGACACATATTATAACAGGACAATCATGTTGAAGATTCGTTCCAATTCTACTACAAATTAGTGATAAGTTTTTTAATAATGTTAGTCATTTAATTCCAGCATTTAGTGATGTGTTTTGATTGTTCATTTCTAATTCTAGTTTAAATCAATATATGATAAGTTTAGTGTAGGAGTTTGTGTTTGATTAGGGTTCTTCTTGTAATGCTTTGATTTCTTCTATAAATACAATCAGAGGGATGACAGTAATAAACCCCTTGGATTTTGCCCCTTGATCTCTGCAATTACTTGTTCTTTGTTCTTATTCTTTGTTCTTTGTTCTTTAGCTAAGAGCTGGAATTTTTCAATTGAAATAGTGGTACCTCTACAATCCAACAAATCATACTTAAATGCAACCACGCAACTTCAGTATACTGTAAACACATTGAAGGCTACGGAAAAAGTTGGATTACAACAAATGATCAAAGAATTCAGAGAACACCTCACAAAAGCATTTGACAGAATAGAATTATTGGATAATCACCATATGTGACACCCCTCGATGCCAGACCTGGGTTTTGTCATTTTCGGGGGATAAAAGAGTTATTGCACTGTGCAAAGAAATATTAAAAAATACATAAACCGGCTAGCCGGGCCGGTCCAGTCCAAAAGTGCGCAATTACAGTTGTGTCCCTAAGTCCAGTTACCTTATTTTGTAGTTTTGTAGGGTTAAATCTTTTAATGCCCTGTGTCAAAAGGAAAAAATCAGCAGACCGAACGAACCGAAAATTGAGCATAACAGGAACCATGAATAGTGATTTGTTTCTTGGTGAACAGTGGTAACGGGTCGTGATACCATTTAGCTTGTAAGATAAGATGTAGATCCAGAAATGATTGGTCAAAATAGATGCATTGTTAAGAGAATAGATTAGTGATATCGAATTATATGAAATAAGAATGATCTTTTTGTTATCTTAATCTCTATTATTCTTATTCATGTTATTAACTCTTTATTGAATATATTGTATGTTTCTATATATATAGTTTCATAAAACAATCATTATTTATATATAATTATCCAATATTGATTGAAAGAAACATTGGGTTAATCTTGTCATTTCCTAAAACACACATTGGAGCTTTTAAATAAACAGTAGTTAAGGGACTGGGGTATGATTTCTGAACTAAAAAGGGACTAAGTTATTATATCACTTAAAAAGAAGGGACTAAATTATTATTTACTCATTCTATTACTTCAGTCATCAACAAAAATAAAATTTTACATAACTCTTTTTTGTACATGAGCAGGAATACTTGTAGTAGGAGTACTATTATTTCAGCACTAATATCCTTTTTTTAACTCTTAAAATTTGGGTGCTTGGCCTTAAGGGGAAAAAGAAATGGGTTAAGCAGATGTAGATCTTCTCATAGTTGTTTGACCCGGGCCTGTAGTCTGAGCTGAAAAAATCTCGAGTCACTAAATCATCGATTCGAATTAACTTGTAAGTGAATTGAATAGCTCGGTTGTGCTGGTAAGATCGGAATCGAAATTAAATCATTTTTAATAGCTTGGTTGTGCTGGTCAATTCCCGACCTTGTACTCATGTGGATGTGGGGTTACATGTGCCTTATTTCCACGAAAGCGTGGTTGGACGCCATGTTTGAACTTTCAACACAAAATGTCGAATCACAAACGAATCAGGCTTTCCCTTTACTTCATAATCGACCTTCAATCACGCGTCTAGACAAAGGCATGAAACGGAAAGAAACTTCCCTAATTGGAATCCAAACCTCTTCCTCCTCTCGACTACAATTATTCTGCTTCAATGTCTCGGATAATATTACTTATGCATTTATCTTCTTTCTTGGTTGCTCATCTGCTCATCACAGGTATGGGCCACCGCTCTTTTTTCTTCTTCTTCTTTTTTTTAATATCAAATTATCTAATCAAGCTGTTGTTAACTTGCTATGGTATGTTCTCGCTAAGCAGGAGTCGTTTCAACAACATTTACAATAACGAACAGTTGTAACTACACAGTGTGGCCAGGAGTTTCCTCATCGGGTGCATCAGCTTTCTCTACAACTGGTTTTTCCCTTGAAAAGAATGAGTCAAAGATCTTAAAAGCACCAGCTTCTTGGACTGGTCGGTTTTGGGGCCGCACGAATTGCACCGAAGACTCCTCTGGAAATTTCTCCTGCATTACTGGCGACTGTGGCTCCGGCAAACTGGAATGTTCAGGCAGCGGTGGTGCGCCTCCTGCAACGTTGGCAGGGTTCACGCTTGGCGGTTTCAATGGCCTTGACTATTATAATGTTAGTCTTGTTGATGGCTTCAACCTGCCATTGCTTGTTGTGCCTTCTAGTCAGAACTGTTCAAGCACAGGATGCATTGGCGATGTGATCGAATCATGTCCTACAGAGCTTGAGTTTACCGCTAGTACAGAAGGGAAGAGAGTGGGATGCAGGAGCGCTTGCGACGCTCTGAGGTTGTCCAGGATGCATGATCTATATTGTTGTGTTGGCAATTATTCATTACCCGATGAATGCAAGCCTTCACAGTATTCTATTTTTTTCAAGAATTTATGTCCACAGAGTTACAGCTATGTTTATGATGATAAAAACAATACCTACACTTGTCCATCCACCGATTACCAAATTATTTTCTGCCCAGGTAAATCTGCCTTTTTTCAGTTTTGTAAGTTCGGAATTTTTTTTCTTAAAAAAATAAAAATTAATGTTTAAGGGTAGCTTTTTTCATCTGAAAGTCAGGGAAAGTCAATATATTATCCATCATCTTCTTGGTTTCCATAATGAACTTACTTCTTATATCATTTTCTTTTGCAGGGAAGTCAATAAATACTACTTCATATAGGCCCAATCCTATAAGAAACACAACAGGTGTTACGGCAAACAACTCTCGGCCATCATCAGGGGAGATAACACCAAGTTCTATGCCTGAAATAAGGCCTAATGCTACTTCAAGAAGAAAATGGGAGCCAATTATAGCAGGAGTTGTAGGTGGCGTTCTTGCTATCATTTCTTTTGTAGTCATTGTTGTTTTGAGGGTAAGGTGGAGCAGGTCCGAAGATACCGAGGAGGATGAGGAAGATGATCATATACAGCAGGTTCCAGGAATGCCTGTGAGGTTTTCGTATAGAGATCTTTGTATTGCGACCGATGATTTCAAGGAAATACTTGGAAGAGGAGGCTTTGGTTCTGTGTTCAAAGGAGTACTCGCAGATAGAACTGAAATTGCTGTGAAGCGTCTGGATAATTTAAGCCAAGGAAAGAGGGAATTTTTAGCGGAAGTTGAGACAATTGGAAGCGTGCACCATTTTAACTTGGTGAGACTGATAGGATTCTGTGCGGAGAAATCATCCAGGCTTCTAGTATACGAGTATATGAGTAATGGATCATTGGATAGTTGGATTTTTAAGAAAAGTCAAACATCTTCCCTTGATTGGAAGACAAGAAAGAAGATTATAATTGACATTGCTAAAGGGCTGGCCTATCTTCATGAAGAATGCCGTCAGACCATAATCCACCTTGATATAAAACCGCAGAACATACTCTTAGATCCAAAGTTCAATGCCAAAATCTCTGACTTCGGATTATCTAAGCTGATTGATAGGGAGATGAGCAATGTTCAACTTTCAATGAGAGGAACCCCTGGATATCTTGCTCCAGAATGGCACAAAGTATTAGGTCACGTTACAATAAAAGTTGACGTATACAGCTTCGGAATTGTACTACTGGAAGTAGTTTGTGCTCGCAGAAACGTTGATCACTCGCAACCAGAATCTGCCTTCCATTTGCTTAGAATGTTGCAGAATAAAGCAGAATACATTTTGGGATATTTAGAAGAATATATTCAGAGTGATAGAGAGGAAATACTCAGGATGCTAGAAGTTGCTGCTTGGTGTTTGCAAGATGACCCAGAAAGAAGGCCTCCCATGTCAACAGTTGTGAAGGTGTTGGTGGGTGTAATGGAGGTAGATTCAAACCTGGTGTATAAGTTTTCACATGCACTTACACCACCTTCTTCTGTTGATGCCCATATTTCTTCAGCACCGCCCCCAGCTTCTGTTCTTTCTAATCCTAGATGATGTTGTAAAGCTCCTTCTTTTTTGCCAAGAGAAAAAATGGAGCAAGCTTGTCATATATTTGAAAGGCTCTTCAATTTCAACAAATTGTGGAATTTATGTGGCAACACAATCCGAAAAATGTATTCTCTACGATAACTGTTCAGCTCATTGAACTTTGATTTTACTTTCAAGAGGATTCTTCAGGGTCAAACTCCTTTTTAGGCAGAAGGTGTATCACCAGAAAGCAGGGGCTTAATACTTTGTATTGAATTGCAGAAAAATCATTTTCTGGACACATATTATAACAGGACAATCATGTTGAAGATTCATTCCAATTCTGCTACAAATTAGTGATAGGTTTTTTTTTATTAATGTTAGTCATTTAATTCCAGCATTTAGTGATGTATTTTGACTGTTCTTTACTACTTCTAGTTTAAATCTTATCTATGATAAGTTTAGTGTTGTTAGAGAATAATATAATCATATTCTGGAGCCTCATCTATTAACGTAAACTCTTAGGTGAGATGATTCCGTAATATGGTACCAGACCCCATGCATTCCATGTCTTCCTCAATGTATTCCTAAGAAACTGAATCAAAAGCTTTATGAAAATCCTGCTTGAAAAGAAAACCCTTTTTCCTCTTTTTCCTCTTCCTTTTGATGTAGGAGATCACCCCATTAGCAATGAGGACAATATCCAGGATCTGTCTTCCTTTGATGAAGGTATTTTGATAACTCCAAATGACTTCAGGCAATACAACTTTCAATCGATTAGCGAAAACCTTGGAGATTATCTTGTGTAGGCAACCAAAAGCAATTTTGGGAATCAATGTGATGAAAGAGTTATTATATAATTCCAGTAGGTAAGGTGCCAAACGCATTAAAATTTCTAGCCATGTCAAAAAAATCCATGCCAACAATGCTCCATGCTTTCTTTATAAAAAGAAATTAATGCCATCTGGCCCTGATGCCTTCTTTCCATCAATTTCCCAAATAGATACCTTAACCTTTTCCATAGAAAAGGGGTCTACTAAAGCAGATGAAGAAGAAGGCAATAGCTTATGAAAATCAAGATTTGAACTTGAAGGTCTGAACTATGTAGACCCAGAAATGATTGGTCAAAATAGATGCTTTGTTAAGAGGATAGATTAGTGATATAGAATTACAAAATTATATGAAATAAGAATGATATCTTTCCATTACCTTAATCTCTATTATTCTTATTCATATTATTAACTCTTTATTGAATATATTGTATGTTTCTATATATATAGTTTCATAAAACAATCATTATTTATATATAATTATCCAATATTAAATAAAAGAAACATTGGGTTAATCTTGTCATTTCCTAAAAAAACATTGGAGCTTTTAAATAAATAACAGTTCAAGGACTGAGGTATGATTTATGAAATAAAAAGGGACTAAGTTATTACATCACTTAAAAAGAAGGGACTAAATTATTATTGACTCATTCTATTACTTCAGTCCTCAAGAAAAAGAAAGTTTTACTTCGTAGTTCTGTTGCTCGCAGCTTTTTTGTACATGAGCAGGAATATACTTCTACGAGTACTATTGTTTCAGCACTAATATCTACCACTAGAATTTGTTAAAAAAGGTTTTTTAAAAAAAGGTTTTTTAATTCTTAAAATTTGGGTGCTTGGCCTAAGGGAAAAAAGAAATGGGTTAGGCACATGTAGTTCTTCTCACAGTTGTTTGACCCGGGCCTGTAGTCTGAGCTGAAAAAATCTCGAGTCACTAAATCATCGAATCGAATTAACTTGTAAGTGAATTGAATAGCTTGGTTTTGCTGCATGGTCAATTCCCGACCTTGTACTCATGTGGATGTAGTATATCCTGTCAAAGATGTGGGGTTACATGTGCCTTATTTCCACGAAAGTGTGGTTGGATGCCATGTTTGAACTTTCAACACAAAATGTCGAAACAGGCTTTCTCTTTACTTCATAATCGACCTTCAATCACGCGTCTAGACAAAGGCATGAAACGGAAAGAAACTTTCCTAATTGGAATCCAAACGTCTTCCTCCTCTCAACTACAATTATTCTGCTTCAATGTCTCGGATAATATTACTTATGCATTTATCTTCTTTCTTGGTTGCTCATTTGTTCATCTCAGGTATGGTCAAAATTCTGTGGCTATCGCTCTTTTTTTTTCTTCTTTTTTTTTTAATATCAAATTATCTAATCAAGTTGTTGTAACCTACTATGGTATGTTCTCGCTAAGCAGGAGTTGTTTCAACAACATTTACAATAACGAACAGTTGTAACTACACAGTGTGGCCAGGAGTTTACTCCTTGGCTACACCAGATTTCTCTACAGCTGGTTTTTTCCTTGAAAAGAATGAGTCAAGGATCATAAAAGCACCAGCTTCTTGGACTGGTCGGTTTTGGGGCCGCACGTATTGCACCGAAGACTCTGGATATTTCTCCTGCATTACTGGCGACTGTGGCTCCGGCAAACTGGAATGTTCAGGCAGCGGTGGTGCGCCTCCTGCAACGTTGGCAAGGTTCATGCTGGGTTCGAATGGCCTTGACTATTATGCTGTTAGTGTTGTTGATGGCTTCAACCTGCCTTTGCTTGTTGTGCCTTCTGATCAGAACTGTTCAAACACAGGATGCATTGGCGATGTGAACGAATCATGCCCTACAGAGCTTGAGGTTACCACTGGTACAGAAGGGAAGAGCGTGGGATGCAAGGGCGCTTGCTACGGTCTTAGCTCGTCCATATATTGTTGTGATGGCACTAGCTCATCACCCGATAAATGCAAGCCTCCATTCTATTCTAAATTTTACAAGAATTTATGTCCACAGAGTTACAGCTATGTTTATGATGATACTAACACTACCTACACTTGTCCATCCACCGATTACCGAATTATTTTCTGCCCAGGTAAATCTGCCTTTTTTCAGTTCTGTAAGTTTGGAATTTTTTTCTTAAAAAAATAAAAATTAATGTTTAAGGGTAGTTTTTTTCATCTGAAAGTCAGGGAAAGTCTGCTCGTAAATTCATCCATCACAGTGCATATATAATCCATCATCTTATTGGTTTCCATAATGAATTTACTTCTTGAATTATTTTGTTTTGCAGGGAAGTCAAATACTATAAAAATAAGGCCTAATGCTACTTCAAGAAGAAAATGGGGGCCAATTATAGCAGGAGTTGTAGGTGGCGTTCTTGCTATCATTTCATTTGTAGTCATTGTTGTTTTGAGGTTCAGGTGGAGCAAGTCCGAAGATACCAAGGAGGATGAGGAAGATGATCATATACAGCAGGTTCCAGGAATGCCTGTGAGGTTTTCGTATAGAGATCTTTGTATTGCGACCGATGATTTCAAGGAAACACTTGGAAGAGGAGGCTTTGGTTCTGTGTTCAAAGGAGTACTCGCAGATAGAACTGCAATTGCTGTGAAGCGTCTGGATAATTTAAGCCAAGGAAAGAGGGAATTTTTAGCGGAAGTTGAGACAATTGGAAGCGTGCACCATTTTAACTTGGTGAGACTGATAGGATTCTGTGCAGAGAAATCATGCAGGCTTCTAGTATACGAGTATATGAGTAATGGATCATTGGATAGTTGGATTTTTAAGAAAAGCCAAACATCTTCCCTTGATTGGAAAACACGAAAGAAGATTATAATTGACATTGCAAAAGGGCTGGCTTATCTTCATGAAGAATGCCGTCAGACTATAATCCACCTTGATATAAAACCGCAGAACATACTCTTAGATCCAAAGTTCAATGCCAAAATCTCTGACTTCGGATTATCCAAGCTGATCGATAGGGAGATGAGCGAAGTTCAACTTTCAATGAGAGGAACCCCTGGATATCTTGCTCCAGAATGGCACAAAGTATTAGGTCACGTTACAATAAAAGTTGACGTATACAGCTTCGGAATTGTTCTACTGGAAGTAGTTTGTGCTCGCAGAAACGTTGATCACTCGCAACCAGAATCTGCCTTCCATTTGCTTAGAATGTTGCAGAATAAAGCAGAATACATTTTGGGATATATAGATGAATGTATTCAGAGTGATAGAGAGGAAATAATCAGGATGCTAGAAGTTGCTGCTTGGTGTTTGCAAGATGACCCAGAAAGAAGGCCTCTCATGTCAACAGTTGTGAAGGTGGTGGAGGGTGTAATGGAGGTAGATTCAAACCTCGTTTATAAGTTTTCACATGCACTTACACCACCTCCTGCTGTTGATGCCCATATTTCTTCAGCACCGCCCCAAGCTTCTGTTCTTTCTAATCCTAGATGATGTTGTCAAGTTCCTTCTTTTTTGCCAAGAGAAAAAATGGAGCAAGCTTGTCATATATTTGAAAGGCTCTTCAATTTCAACAAATTGTGGAATTTATGTGGCAACACAATCCGAAAAATGTATTCTCTACGATAACTGTTCAGCTCATTGAACTTTGATTTTACTTTCAAGAGGATTCTGCAGGGCCAAACTCCTTTTTAGGCAGAAGGTGTATCACCAGAAAGCAGATGACTTAATACTTTGTATTTAATTGCAGAAAAATCATTTTCTGGACACATTATAAGAGGACAATCATACTTAAATGCAACCACGCAACTTCAGTATACTGTAAGACATTGAAGGCTACGGAAAAAGTTGGATTACAACAAATGATCAAAGAATTCAGAGAACACCTCACAAAAGCATTTGACAGAATAGAATCATTGGATTAATCACCATTTGTTGAATCCTATTACAACTACATGATAAAAAATGATATGAGGTTTAATGTAGCTTAAGAGGTCAAATCAGAAAATAGAAAAACTTGCAACAGCCTTATTGTCACTGTCTACAAAATCAGATGGATATAATAAGACCATGGCAACAATGGTTCAAAAGAGTTTCTGATTTCCACTTGGCTGTCTCAGTCAATCTCGAACCAGTTCTATACAGGCTGAATCTCAGGCCTCCTAAATTTGTATCACTTTGCGATTGGCCGACAAGAATTTCAATATGAAGGAAGTCGCAGGACAAGATGATTGATAATGAAAACTTTCGGTGAAATAAGGTTTGGGATGCGAAATAATTTCATTGAAAAAGGTCGGAGTAGCCGTTTTAAGGTGTAAAATGTAAAAAAGTTGTGGATAGCCTGAGTATCATAAGAGCTGGAAATTATTTGTTCTTTAGTCTGACGGGTTTAATGATGAGGACTCGACTTTGCCTGTGCAAATGCATTCCGAGTAATAAACTTCTGAAGGCATTTGGAAGCTAAAATGATCTGCACAAGCTACTCTTCCATTAATTAAATCAACACACTGCCTCATTAATTCGTTGGCAGTCTAAGATGCGACCACGAACACGTCTAAGGCATCAAGAATCTGAACTTGATTCTGCTCAAACTGTAAAATTGGTGAGAAATCTGATGTTTCAGTCCTAGTAACACCTCTCTCTACGGTCAATTTCCCGTCCTTTGTTGTCAACCTGAAGAACTCATCCTCGGCTGCATTAGCACACACCCCATTCACATAAAAAATCTATCCCTTTGGTGATAGTGGAAGCAAGGTGTGGATAACAGGATAAGACTTAACAAGTGACAAATTTTGTGTACAAGAGCTCCACTATATCAACATCCTCACTTACAAAAAGTGAAAAGACATTATTTGCTATTGCTAGAGCTTCTTTAGCTGTTGGTAGACCAGTTCCTTCAATAAACCTGACAACTGGAATATAAGGCCTATGAAAGAAATAAGAGTTGCCCTTCTATTCAGCAGTAATGACAGTATATTCAATTCAAAAACTCTTCAATTCTGCAATTCTAGCTTCAGCTTTCTTGAGAATATAATTAATAAGAAAAAAAAAACCCACAAAGTCCTCTATCACCAGTAACAACTAGAGCAACTTTCTTAACAGGCCTAACTTTGGTTGAAGGTATATCAATATCATCAGTGAAGCTGTTCATTGATGTTATAAAGAACTTCAACAAGAGTCTCAGAGAAAGGCCTCCCGTTAACAACAGCTTGTTGTGCTCTCCTCACATTAGCAGCAGCAACAAGCTTCATGGCCTCAGTGATCTTCAGGTGTTTTTCACTGAATCTATTCGACTCCTAAGCTCCACAAGACCACAGTGAATTGGGGTCGCAGAAGAGGATCTTGAAGGATTATTTGCAGCTAGCGAGCTTGGGGGATGAAAAGGGTTGAGAGAAGAGAGAAAACAGAGTGAAGTGGTGTCTGAAAGTGAAGGTTTTGAGGACACCCACATTGTTGGATGTGAGCAAGCCATGGTGGATTTGTTGAGGCTCTAGGTAGCCACGAGAGAAGAAGAGAAGGGAAAGAGGAGTTTCTTGGCTATGTTGTTTTTGTGTTATTGGCCTCTCCTCTTCTTGTTTAAAGTTTGTGGTACGGGGGAGAAAAAGAAAGAGAAATGAGTGGAGGGAAAGGAAGAGAGTGGATGAGGTTTTGAGATGATGATTTTGACCGTTGGAAGATTGATTGAGACACCAATTAGCATAGACATGCTTTGTTTGTGATCTGATTTCTTTTTTTCAAGTAAAGTCTATTTAATTCTTTTTTTGTGATTAAATGAGTGACCTAAAATCTAATGTGGCATGATCTCAGTTGAGGACTTTGGTGGCAGTGGACAGCAGACTGATTCTACACATTTTTGAAAGGTACAAGGGGCTATGAGACTTGGATGCTCTCGAAGCAAGAAAATCAACTCTGACCAACCATGGGATCCACCCCTATGGCTTGGTTCTGTAGTTTAGCCCTTTAGAGCACTGTCCCTACATCTATCCAAATCCTACCATTCTGAACAAAAACCAGAGAAAACTTACCAAGTCTTTGAGTTCTAAGATGAGTCACCTTCACAACATGCAACATATGCATGTCTCATGAACCAAACCACCCTCTGATGCAACACAAGCAAATTACACAATGAAATTGATCAATCTTTTGAAAATTTAACAAGTGCTATCAAGAACTACTATGGAAATCACTCAATCACACAAAAAGAAAAAAAAAAGCATAATATGCAGCAACCTTAGATAAAAATTCATCGATCCCAAAATAATATTAACAATTGGTTTCTATAGCAGAAGTTAATCCTAATTTGACTTGAGAGACCCAAACTTGATGAATAGACCTTAACACATTAAAAGCTCAAAATAACTAAAATAATAAAATAAAACCTAACCAAATAATTCTTGAATGATGAGGCCTATAATAAACTACAAGATAATAAATAATAGCCCCACTAATTAAAACAAGCCCAATGTTGAATTTCATAATTTGTTGGTAGAATTGAAGTCCAACTTCATACAAATGGTTCTCTCTTGTTTTGATAAATTAAAAGTCTATCAAATTTCTATCAATAGAATGGCATTAATGTCTACTTTGCAAAGCAACTAGAACCGCATCAAAATTCATAATGTATCTCCAATTATGGCCAAAACAATAGTGAAAGGTTAAAACTGACATGTTTGAATCTTCTTATTCCAATACTTTTGTAATGTCCAGAAGCTCCCCGACAAGCTCTTCTTAAACGTCAATCATATTAATCAAGGCTTGTTCTTCATTCTTTGATATCCTCTTGAAATCCACCTTAGCCCATGTATCTTGAAGAAGTTCATTAATTGAATCCTTAAACCTCTTTGCTCTAAGTCTTGTGACTGAACCCATAAAACTTCTAGTGGATTTCTTTGTATCGAAGCTAGCATTGCATCACCATGTTTGCATCAAGAACTAATTCAGAACTACTTTAAGCCAGTATCAATGAAGAGAACAAAACTGAAAAAAACCTGAAACCAGTGTCCTGTAAATAAAAACAGCAGTTTAACTATAAGTAAGAATGAAAGTACATTTGCAATCCCCTATTTCTATGAGCTCAACAAATTCTTGATTCGAGCAACAGAAATTAAAGAACAGAATTTTGGCCTATGTGGTTTTCTTCTTTCCACGCAGAATGCTCACTCAGCCACACCAAAACTCAGTTGGTTGCACTTTCTTCTTGAAGAAGTGGGCTAACAATGTCTTCATATGTTATTTTATCAGGAACAGCTCCCTTAAGCACCATGTAGTAATGCAATTCAATTACCTCTTATTTGGAAAATTACAGTTTGGTCCCTGGAGTGAAATATTAGTATTTCAGATTGGTTTGATGGATAATTGAAGCTTATTTGATGAATTATTATCAATTTTAGGAATTGTGTATTTTGAATTAGATTTCGGAAGAAACCATTATTTTTAGGTTTTGCGAAAAATAGATAGTGTCACGACCCGATTCCCGGATCCGTGACCGGCACATAGGCATGGTCCCCTCCAAGGTTGCACACTTATGCGAACCCAAACTTACACACAAACTTAACATTCATATTCAGAGTTCAACGCAGCGGAAATATCAAAGTAAACTTTATAACATAATTCGATTGTCTTTATACAAGAGTTGATTACATATTGTTATAATCGTGGAGCACTAACTAGACATAGGAACAAAAGCATCAATTACAACCAAAATAGCAGGTTCCAAGAGTAGGACAAAAATGACCTGCTAGCAAGCTATGACCTTGAAAATAATGAATAATGAGGGGGTGAGTTCAACAACTCAGTGAGTAGATAATATCCAATATACACATACGAGATAATATAGCAATGAAAAATATATTATCGAATCGGCTCAAAGTTCTTACAACAAGTTTCTCAAATAGATCATAACAAGAATGTATAGGTAAAGCTCGTCAGAAAATCAGAATGCAATGAGCATGAGGCTCCGTACTGTGGGATGATCAGTCCACACAGGTTGGTGACTCCCCCGACCAACTAGGGTTTCAGATACGATGTGCACAAAGGCTAACACTACCCTGTTAGCATGGGTATTCTGACTGGCATACCATAGGTATATCTTATAATCAAACAAACATATTCATATCTCAAGGCTCAACTCATGGTATCAATCAAATGAGAAGCTATCAATTCACAAACAGATATAGGCTCATATTAAGAACGTATATTCAACAAATGATTATGCTTTATCGTATCAAGAATAGCAATCAAGGTATATATTATCAAAAAGCATAATCCAATTCATACTAGCAAATTCAAATATTTTTACTATTTCTCATGCATATTAAATATTATCCACTCACCTAACTCAAAAGCAGACAAGGTCCAAAAGCAGAATGTTGATGAAACTTTACTGATGTCCCGCGGGTAGAATATCAGGATTATCTGAATATATAAAAGAAGATATACTCAAAAATGACTCAAAAGAAGTAAAATACCTTTAATAACATATCTAAGAGTTCAAATCATAATCCTATGTGTTTTTGAATCAAACTATCCATTTCTTCGTAAAAACCTAAAACAAAGGTTTCTTCTGAAATCTAATTCCAAAATACACAATTCGTAAAATTGATATTAATCCATCAAATGAGATTCAATTATCCATCAAACCAATCTGAAATACTAATATTTCTCTTAGGGACCATTCTGAAATTTTCTTATATTTTTAGGGTCAAATTGTAATTTTATCAAATTGAAGGACTAAATTGAACACTTCATAAATTCATAGCTATCCTAAAATCTTGTCCATAATTCATCCTCAATTCTGTCCAGAATCTCCAATTTCACCCCAGGGACCAAACTGTAATTTTTCCAACGTTCAGGGACTAAATTGAAATTTTCACAAAAAGGACCAAAATGAA
This sequence comes from Salix caprea, assembly GCA_964035475.1. Classification (NCBI taxonomy): domain Eukaryota; kingdom Viridiplantae; phylum Streptophyta; class Magnoliopsida; order Malpighiales; family Salicaceae; genus Salix; species Salix caprea. Next base: position 17,295,612 of record OZ037749.1, read on the forward strand.
TTTTCATCATCTTCAACCTCAACCCAGAATTTCCAGCAAGGGATTTTCGAATTTTCTCAACATTATTTCACCATTTATCAACATTTTCTTACACCAAACACCAAATACCTTCAAAATCATCTACAATCAAACTAATTAAACCATTACCCAACACATTCAACCCTTAACATCTCTCTTAATTCATCAATCAAACCCAAATAAAATTCTCAAACCCTAACAATCAATACAAGAAAAAATCATAGCTAATAATCACATTTATACATAATAAAACACACACATTACCTTAACAACTTATTTCTCCTTCATCTTTTCTCCTCCTCTTCTCTTTCCCTCTTTTCTCTTCTTCTTCTTCTTTCTTCCTCTCTTCCCGATTCTCTCTCTCAAATTTCAGACCTATTCCTTTCTTCTTCTTTTTTGTTTTTCCCTTTTCTTTTCTCTTCTTTTCTATTTATATTTAAAGCTTATGCAATTACTACCCTGCCCTTAATTTATTTACACACCTAATTCTAAGCCACCAAGGGCACTCATGTATTTTTCCTTTCTAAAATTTTCAAAATACTACAGATAGTTTGATTCAAAACACATAGGATTATGAATTAAACTCTTAGATACATTTATTAAAGAGATGTTAATTCTTGTAAGTCATTTTTGAGTATGTCTTCTTTTATATATTCAGATAATCCTGATATTCTGCCCGTGGTACATCAGTAGGATTTCATCATCATTCTGCTTTTGAATTCTATTCGCTTTTGAGTCAGGTGAGTGGATAATATTTAATATGCATGAGAAATATTATAAATATTTGATTTGCTAGTATTTGGATTATGCTTCTTGATAATATATACGTTAATTACTATTCTTGTTACGATAAAGCATAATCAATTGTTGAATATACATTCTTGAAAAGAGTCAATATCTGTTTGTGAATTGATAGCTCCTCATGTGATTGATGTCATGAGTTGAGCCTTGAGATATGAATATGTCTGTTTGATTATGATATATATATATATATATATATATATACCTACAGTATGCCAATCAGAATACCCACGCTAACAGGGAAATGTTAGTCTTTGTGCACATCGTATCTGAAACCCTAGTTGGTCAGGGGAGTCACCAACCTATGCGGACTGATCATCCCACAGTATGGAGCCTCATGATCATTGCATTCTGATTTTCTGATGAGCTTTACCTATTACATTCTTGTTATGACCTATTTGAGAAACCTTCTTGTAAGAACTTCGAGCCGATTCGATAATATATTTCTCATTGTTGTATTATCTCGTATGTGTATATTAGATGTTATCTACTTACTGAGTTGTTGAACTCACCCCCTCATTATTTATTATTTTCAGGCTCGTAGCTTGTTAGCAGATCATTATCGTTGAAATTTCATAACTTATTATTTTGGTTGTAATCGACACTTTTGTTTTTTTATGTTTAGTTAACACTCCACAATTATAATAAGATATTTTCGACTCTTGTATTAAGACAATTGAACTATATTATAAGTTTATCTTGTTATTTCCGCTGCGTTGAACTCTGAATATGAATGATAAGCTTGTAAGTTTGGGTTCGCATAGGTGTGGAACCTTGGAGGGGGACCATGCCTATGTGTCGGTCACGGATCCGGGAATCGGGTCATGACACTGAGGGTGTGGTTGGGCTTGTATATTTTCTGTTTTGACACCATTTTTGTAATCTGTAGCACCTGGACAAGGTCATGTGGTCTGAGGTGAAGTAGAGGGAACCATCTTATACATTTGAAAACGGTACATGTCTATAACCTCCAGCCCAATCATGTTAATTGGAAATCCTTAGCTAGTACCAGGAGAATTTAGCTGCAAACAGAGAACATTTGGCGCTGTAACATTTAGCTACAAACACTTGTATTGTCATCGTGTTAGAAAGACCTTGGACATGCAAATTTGATATGCAGTGATTTATTTTTGGAAGCTTCTCTAGATTGGTGCATGAATTCTAGCTAAAAAATATTATTTTTATATTATATCTATACTATTTTATTATTTAATAGTTTCATTAAATATTTAGATTAGGTGATTATTATTGGAGATATGTTGAGAGTATTTGTAGGATATTTCATAAACTTCAAAAACAAAGATGCCAGCCGAATCATTTTTCCCTTTTTCGAGGCCAAAAAAAAAGTAGAGGGTTAAAATTTCATAAATTCCCACTTGATGAAGAAAGGCACCTGCAACCACAGCTGGAAGAACAAGTCCAGGTATCATAATCTGCAAGTGGGAGTGGCACTTGATAACTAGCTAGTAACCCCATGAAAGGTAAGTAAGCGAGCTTTCTGTTAATTGTCATTGCAACTGAAACAGTTAACCTTCATGTGTTCATTGGCCATCTTGCAAGTGACTAATTCACAGCTACTAAAAGCTTGTTGAATTAAGCACTGATTAGTTTCCATATTTTGCTAATCTCAATTACATATAATCTTTTAATAGATACCTATATCTCGCATGAATAATTAAGTTGTGTTTTTTAATTGAAAATACATATATTAAACTGAACTATCATACTCCATGGATATATATATTAAACTGACCGCCTAATATTATCCATGGCAAGGCATTGATGGCTGGCTTGCTGCACCAATTTTTAATGGTGAAGTGGCAGTCACCTAATTGCTCCCTTCTCAGCGTTGAAAGAGCAAGATTCCCATTAAAGTGATTTTTTAAAATATATAATTATGGCAAAGAGATCGTAGTCAAGGTCATTATGGAGTATAATACATAATGAATGATAAATTAATAATGTGAGGTTATAATTACTTAAAAAAAGACTCCCTTATGGAGTAGAAAACATGATGAATGCAAATTGTAATCAAACCCTAAATGATATATTTAAGGATACTTTGAAAACATTGAGAAGCAAAGTGACAAGTGTGGTGGCTTCATTTTACACCAAAAGAGAGAAGGCCTTCTGGATACGACCAAAGTTTTCAATTTTTTTATTATTAAAGTTCATGTTTGTTGAGATGTTTATGCTTTGGTCAAATTTTTATTTTATTTACATTTCAGAAAAGAGGAAAGAAAATGGTCGATTGACCGACAAAGAGTCATTTTTAGTGTAAATGGATTTTATTTGATAAAAAAGGCTATGGGTATCTTTATTTGTATCAAACATATATAAATATTTAATGTTTTTTTTTTCTGTGTTTAAAGAGAGAAAGATCCTTCTTATACTAAAAAAATCCTCTCGACTTTGTTTAACCACTCTATAAACTCTTTTGCTCGTAATGTTAAAAGAAAATCAAGGATTTTGATATGAAATCCAAAATCCCTAGATCTAACCTTTTTCTTTTCATGAGCATGTCTTCTTTGATCATGTCATTGGTTTTTCAGTAACAGTCAATATTATTATATAATAATATAATAATGGATTATATAAACTGTTTTATATAATGGTAGTTAGAAGAAAATACCTAGCAAACAATTATCCATGAAATTGTAACTCCCAACAAGCAATATAAAACTTGGGATCATTGGACTTTGATACTAACTAATGAAAGCGAGCTAACAAGATAAAAATAACACAGAAAATCATATAAAAATTCATCGATAAAATGAAGTTGCAAATGTAAATTCTAAATTCATAATTTTATTCTCTGGAATTTAAGTATACGGTGATTGTTTTCTCAAGAGCTTTACAAGATTTTTAAATAGGCTATGAAAACTTACATCCATTAGAAAGAAATTTAAAGTCTAAGAACATAAGAAAATGAAAACAAAACCCAAAATAAAAAGAAATAAACCCAAAAAATCATAGGAAAATAGCAAGATTAGCCTGTACAACAACTTCTAGGTCTAGTTCTAAAAGATCCAGTGGTCTCATAAGTGACAAGATATTTGAGCTTGATCCAATATTCAAATCTCTTGATATCTCAATTTTAAGGTGCTGGCCTAGTTTGATGTGATCAGACCTTCTATTATATCTATACATGTTTTATTGATCTATAAAAATAATCGTTAGATTATTCACATAACTTATTGGATGAGATTCCTATCTTGTTGTGTTAAATATCCACTTGAATGCTAACAACCTTTAGTTTGTGCAAGCAAGACTTCATCAGCTAAGTTATTGATGACTTTAAGAATACAAGAGTAATTAATTACTTTCTAAGACTACATGGACTAATTAATTTCATGCACTAAAATATAAGGATTAAATGATAGTTAAAAAAAGGTTTTTTAACTCTTAAAATTTGAGTGCTTGGCCTAAGGGAAAAAAGAAATGGGTTAAGCAGATGTAGTTCTTCTCATAGTAGTTTGACCCGGGCCTGTAGTCTGAGCTGAAAAAATCTGGAGTCACTAAATCATCGAATCGAATTAACTTGTAAGTGAATTGAATAGCTTGGTTTTGCTGGTAAGATGGGAATCGAAATTCAAATCATTTTTAATATCGAAAATCAGGTTTAATAGCTTGGTTTTGCTGGTCAATTCCCGACCTTGGTACTCATGTCGATGCAGAATATCCTGTCAAAGATGTGGGGTAACATGTTCCTTATTTCCACGAAAGTGTGGTTGGATGCCATGTTTGAACTTTCAACACAAAATGTCGAAAAAGGCTTTCCCTTTACTTCATAATTGACTTCAATCACGCGTCTAGACAAAGGCATGAAACGGAAAGAAACTTTCCTAATTGGAATCCAAACTTCTTCCTCCTCTCTCTCAACTACAATTATTCTGCTTCAATGTCTCGGATAATATTACTTATGCATTTATCTTCTTTCTTGGTTGCTCATCTGTTCATCTCAGGTATGGTCAAAATTCTGTGGCTATCGCTCTTTTTTTTCTTCTTTTTTTTAATATCAAATTATCTAATCAAGTTGTTGTTAACCTGCTATGGTATGTTCTCGCTAAGCAGGAGTTGTTTCAAAAACATTTACAATAACGAACAGTTGTAACTACACAGTGTGGCCAGGAGTTTACTCAAGGGGTCTATCAGCTTTCTCTACAACTGGTTTCTCCCTTGAAAAGAACGAGTTTAAGATCTTAAAAGCACCAGCTTCTTGGACTGGTCAGTTTTGGGGCCGCACATATTGCACCGAAGACTCCTCTGGAAATTTCTCCTGCATTACTGGCGACTGTGGCTCCGGCACACTGGAATGTTTTGGCCGCACTGGTGCGCCTCCAGCAACGTTAGCAAAGTTCGTGCTTTACGGTTTCAATGGCCTTGACTATTATGATGTTAGTGTTGTTGATGGCTTCAACCTGCCATTGCTAGTTGTGCCTTCTGGTCAGAACTGTTCAAGCACAGGATGCATTGGCGATGTGAACGAATCATGTCCTACAGAGCTTGAGGTTACCACTGGTACAGAAGGGAAGAGAGTGGGATGCAAGAGCGCTCGCGACGCTCTTGGCTCGTCCATATATTGTTGTAATGGCACATCATACTATAAATGCAATCCTTCATTGTATTCTAATGATACTCACATTACCTACTCTTGTCCATCACCCGATTACCAAATTACTTTCTGCCCAGGTAAATCTGCATTTTTTCAGATTTGCAAGTTTGGAATTTTTTTCTAAAAACAGGTCGATTTGCAACGGATTGATCCGTTGCAAATAACAAAGAAAGCCGTTGCTAATATTAATTAGCAACGGCATTTGCAACGGACACAATCCGTTAGAAAAACATCGCCGCAAATTTTGCTTGCAACGGATAACCCGTTGCAAAATAATTTGCAACGGCTAATCCGTTGCAAATCCCCCGTTGCAAATACACCGTTTGCAACGGATATGCCGTTGCAATTGCAACGGAACGGCCGTTGCCGTTGCAATTGCAACGGTTGTTCCGTTGCTATTCCGTTGCAATTGCAACGGAAATGCAACGGCCGTTCCGTTGCAATTGCAACGGACCAGCCGTTGCAATTGCAACGGCCGTTCCGTTGCAATTGCAACGGCCGTTCCACCGTTCTGTTGCAATTGCAATGGCCGTTCCATTGCTATTGCAACGGAAGCAGATGCAAATGAAGTAGTTGCAATAGCAGTTGCAATGGAAAATCCGTTGCAACTGCTAATTAATTTTTGAAATCCAATTGAAATATATTTATTTTTTAATTAATTATGAATAAATATTTTCATAAATATTATTGATATATTATTAATATTGAAAACTAAATATTGTTGAAATAAAAATTTCATAAATTAAAATTTATAATACAACAGAGATTCGGTTACATTTACATGTAGAAGTAAATCAACATGGAATAAAAAAATACATATTTTGAAGTGTTTAAAAAAATACACCGATCCTCTTTGGTCTTCATGGCCAGTTCCATTTGCTCAATCCTTCGATTAGTTGTTGCTATCTTCTTCTCTATTCTGAAAATCAATTCCAAGAATCAATATGAACCATCAAATATACACAAAATACCCAAGCAGAAGGGCAAAAGTTATATTAGGCTTCAGGAGTCAAGCTCCTCCTTTGCTTTCCAGATTGCATCCTTCAATGGGAGCTTCCCCTTTTTGGATTGGATTTGCAACAAATATGCGAGAGAGGAGATGACTGCAATTAATCCGGAGTTATGTGGACATAGTTGGGGATCTTGTATTGAACTGCCATAATTCTCTGCAGATAAACAACATGAATATTCATAAACAGAAAAATACAAAAGAATAATTTGAATAAAAGAGAGAGACGCGAGATTGTAATACATTGAGTTTTCCTGAAATTCTTTGGGTCCTCGAATGGATATGCTCCCACCAGCATAACACTAAGAGTCACCCCACAAGACCACACATCCGCCAACTGAACAGCAAAAATGAAAATTATAACAAACAAGCAAAGTGAGATATTCATGTCCTCTGCTAGGAAGATCTTCAGAAAAATCCTAAACTACTTGTCAACCAGATTTTGATGCATTAGTCACCAACTCCTCAAAGCTGCAGAAGATTAATGACACACATAGCGATATAACAACTTTGGAGGTGTTGTTGATGGAGTCATGATCAAAGACAATATTGCAAAAGGGAAATCAAAATATTAGGGAGCTCTTACATCCTGCCAATTCCAGAGGATCACCGCCTAAAGGATAAAAATCTACACCAGCCGATCTTACAAAACTGCAGAAGTTAGCATGAGTTGCCAGCCTAACATGATGACCAAATTCCTGCTAGAAAATATTGGATCATTTGCAAATAAAATTACAAAACCTATAATGATATAATAACAAGAGATTGGGGAACATGTGATGCTGACATCAGGATTTTAACAGTGAATCATGTAAAACATAAGATTGCCCGTGATTTATTAGAACCCGAAGTGCTATCCTTGACATAAAAGGAGTTGGTGACTAATGCATCAAAATCTGGTTGACTGATATTTTTTTACTTGGTCTTCATGGTTTATACTGAAGCTAGCCATTCACAATGGTTGACAACTAAAAGTAAAATGAAACTGAAATATGATGACAGAGAACTGGAAACAGGATGGAAATATACCTTCAACCAGTTATAGCAGCTACTTATTTAACCCGTAACTTCTAATTGATGATAAAGGATATGAAGTCTCAAAAGCTAAATCCATCTAAATCAGATGACCATGAAATTCTTAAATGCTTGAACCCTAAAAGGCAATCCTTCATAAAAAAATTAACTTCCTAAAAAACATATGAAGAAAAACATGTATGTTAATTTCAAGGCTAGAAACAAATTAATCTGAGATTTACCTTGCCATCATATTCTCTCCGAGAGAGAACCTCCAGAGCAATATAAGCAGGAGAACCAACTGTAGATTTGGGTCTTGAATGCAGCAACCTCCTCATCTGTCAGGAGAACATCAGCCTCACGGATCATCTCATCAACCTCCTCATCTGTCAGCTTCTCCCTAAGATTTGTCATGACATGACGCAGCTCAGCAGCAGAAATGAAGCCATTCTGGTCCTTATCAAAAAGCTTCCTTGAACTCGGAGATCTGGTCGTCGGTGATACCTTCCTCTTCTTCTTCTGAGCTTCTTCTTTCTTTTCGAATTTCTTGATGGAAGGCCGAATGGAGGAGGCATGCCCTGTCCCTCCTGAACTGCTACCACTACCTATAAACGCGAATTCAGAGAACAACCCCATAACACTACCACTGACCTCTACCGACCGTCCATGACATCCTTCTTCTTTGCCATCACACTCAAAACCCTTCTTTTTCTTCTTGTTTTCCCTTTTTCTCTTCTTTTCTGCCCCACCCTCCATTAGATTAGATGTAATGTAATTTAATTTTGTTTTTCTAGGGCAAACCTTTTCTTTATATAGAAGAGGAGGGCAATCGGGTTTCTGCGGGTGCTACTAGCACACTCCCTTGTTAATTAAGAAATATCGTTTCATGTTCCGGGGCTTTCTTGGAATTCCACTCTTTCTTTCTGCTATTTCCAGACTTGAAAAATCCAACCTTTTCATTTAGCCCGCCCATCCCATGTCTAGAGCGGGAGCTTTCTTTTCTTTTCTAGACGGGGAATTTCATCAGTGGACAAGAAACAATTATTAATACATAAGTATTAATCGGTGAATTATTTACCATATTTTTTTTAACAGTTATTAACAAAAAAAAATTAATTTCAAGTTAAATAATTTTTTTAGCTAATAATTTTTATTTGATCATTTTTTTGTTTGTTCTTTTGTTAAAGTTTTAAGATTTTTTAGTCTTTGATTTAATTTTTTTTCTCATTATTAACGCAATACTAACAATAATATTAATAATAATTTTAGGCTTTTCTTCGTGCTTACTCTTTTGTTAATGTTGTTGAGTTTATATCAATTATTATTATTAATTATAATAAAATTCATTTTTTAATAATAATTAAATTCATTTTTTTAATTTAAATATAAATAAAAAATAATAATTTTATTTATTAATTTATATTATTTTTCCATTACAACATTTGCTTAAATTGCAACGGATTTTCTGTTGCAAATTAAATTTGCAACGGTATATCCGTTGCAACCCATGTGTATTTTTTTTATTTTCTGAATTTGTTTAGCACCCTTTTCTTGTAGTGTAATTACTGGAACTTCATTCACTCTTCCACCTTCAAAATTGCATACAAATAAAAAAATTAGAAACCCTAGGCCTCTGAAATTAACAGAACGACAAATCGTTTTGGTGTGCAAGAAACAGAAAATCAAAGGAGAAACTGAAACAAGCTGGCATGTTCATAAAATGCAGGAAATGAAATGCGAGCAACATGGAAATACTGACCGTACCGCGCACCAGAGGAAGCAGATCTTCGTTGTGGTGGTGATGGGTCTATTGGGTCACTGAAGCTCGACGCCGGCGAGGTGGAGATTGGGAACAAGAGATGTGAAGGAATGTAGGGTTTGGGTGGGTGGGGGGTTTTATATTAATTATTATTATTAATCATAATTAAATTCATTTTTTAATAATAATTAAATTTATTTTTTTAATTTAAATTTAAATAAAAAATAATAATTTTATTAATTAATTTATATTATCAGGAATGTAGGAATGTAATGGAATGTATTTTAATTAATTATGTTTGAACTTATTGGTTATTTATTAATGTGTTCATTTTATTTTCTTAAGTTTTTCTAGCACTCAAAGACAATAAGTAACATTAATTAACTTCAAATAAAACAACCATAAAAAAAAACATACAAATTACTTTAAAAACATACAATAAGTAGCTTAAATTTCAAATTTCAAATATTGCGGATCTTTTAATTATATTTAAATTTATTTTTTTAATTTAAACATGATTAAAAAAATAATTTTATTGTTGAAAGGTTTTTCAAAAGCAATTATTTAATTGTATAATTTACTCCTATTAATTGCATAATTAAACTAAATTCAAAATAATTGCATTATATTTGAAATAATATAAAAAATAGCTCTTCAAAATATTTTTTACCATTGGAGTACATATCAATAAAAAAATCAAATATACATTATTCAAAGAGCCATTTTCAAGATTTGAATCTTCAAAATGGATCTTGCCATTGAACTTGCTCTTACAAAGAGGTTGAGCCAGATTCGGAGTAGTTGAAGGAGATGAAGTTGGGTTAGAGAGTTCGGATTGGGTCGGATTATCCATAATTTATCATTTTTTATTATTCTTTTTTGCGAATACTATGTACGCATCTGATACGCCCGCCGACAATATTCGACCTGACGCACACCTTATTTTTTTCTATATTTATATATGTGTGCTCTTAGTTTTGATTTTTAATTTTTATTATTTTCTTATTTGTTAAGGTGGTAACTTTTTGAAAAAAATTGTTCTTAGATTTTAGTTTGTTCTTTCTTTTATTTTCAAGTCAAATAATTTTTTTCCAGTTAATATTTTTTTTTCATTGATTTTGTTTGCTATTTTGTTATAGTTTTCAGGCTTTTTTATTCTTTGATTTAATTGTTTTTTTCATTATTGATGCAATAATAATAATAATAATAATAATAATAATAATAATAATAATAGTTTTATTCTTTGCAACGGATTCGCCGTTGCAAATTTAATTTGCAACGGATTTTGCAACGGATTATCCGTTGCAACATCCGTTGCGAAATTGTCCGTTCCAAATTAAATTTGCAACGGCTAATCCGTTGCAAACCATGTTTTTTTTTTTTTTTCTGGAATTTTCATTTGCAACGAATTCGCCGTTGCAAATTTAATTTGCAACGGTGGAATCCGTTGCAAACCATGTTTTTTTTTTTTTTTTTTCTGGAATTGGTTTAGCAACGGATTAGCCGTTGCAAATTAAATTTGCAACGGACAATTTTGCAACGGATAATCCGTTGCAAAATCCGTTGCAAAATTGTCTCCTATGCAAACCATGTTTTTTTTTTTTTTTTTTTTTTTTTTTTCTGGAATTGGTTTAGAAACGGATACGCCGTTGCAAATGTAATTTGCAACGGACAACTTTGCAACGGATTTTTGCCGTTGCAAACACACCCCTTTTCTAGTAGTGTTACAAAAATAAAAATTAATGTTTAAGGGTAGCTTTTTTCATCTGAAAGTCAGGGAAAGTCTGCATATTTTCTTTCTATTACTGTCCATTCTTATAAATTCATCCATCACAGAGCATATATTATCCATCATCTTCTTGGTTTCCTTAATGAACTTACTTCTTATATCCCTTTGATTTGCAGGGAAGTCAATAAATACTACTTCATATAGGCCCAATCCTATAAGAAACACAACAGGTGTCACGGCAAACAACTCTCGGCCATCATCAGGGGAGATAACACCAAGTTCTATGCCTGAAATAAGGCCTAAAACTACTTCAAGAAGAAAATGGGGGCCAATTATAGCAGGAGTTGTAGGTGGCGTTCTTGCTATCATTTCTTTTGTAGTCATAGTTGTTTTGAGGGTCAGGTGGAGCAAGTCCGAAGATACCGAGGAGGATGAGGAAGATGATCATATACAGCAGGTTCCAGGAATGCCTGTGAGGTTTTCGTATAGAGATCTTTGTATTGCGACCGATGATTTCAAGGAAACACTTGGAAGGGGAGGCTTTGGTTCTGTGTTCAAAGGAGTACTCGCAGATAGAACTGGAATTGCTGTGAAGCGTCTGGATAATTTAAGCCAAGGAAAAATGGAATTTTTAGCGGAAGTTGAGACAATTGGAAGCGTGCACCATTTTAACTTGGTGAGACTGATAGGATTCTGTGCGGAGAAATCATACAGGCTTCTAGTATACGAGTATATGAGTAATGGATCATTGGATAGTTGGATTTTTAGGAAAAGCCAAACATCTTCCCTTGATTGGAAGACACGAAAGAAGATTATAATTGATATTGCAAAAGGGCTGGCTTATCTTCATGAAGAATGCCGTCAGACCATAATCCACCTTGATATAAAACCGCAGAACATACTCTTAGATCCAAAGTTCAATGCCAAAATCGCTGACTTCGGATTATCCAAGCTGATTGATAGGGAGATGAGCAAGGTTCAACTTTCAATGAGAGGAACCCCTGGATATCTTGCTCCAGAATGGCACAAAGTATTAGGTCACGTTACAGTAAAAGTTGACGTATACAGCTTCGGAATTGTTCTACTGGAAGTAGTTTGTGCTCGCAGAAACGTTGATCACTCACAACCAGAATCTGCCTTCCATTTGCTCAGGATGTTGCAGGAGAAAGCAGAATACATTTTGGGATATTTAGATGAATATATTCGGAGTGACAGAGAGGAAATAATCAGGATGCTGGAAGTTGCTGCTTGGTGTTTGCAAGATGACCCAGAAAGAAGGCCTCCCATGTCAACAGTTGTGAAGGTGCTGGAGGGTTTAATGGAGGTAGATTCAAACCTGGTGTATAAGTTTTCACATGCACTTACACCACCTCCTGCTGTTGATGCCCATATTTCATCAGCACCGCCCCAAGCTTCTGTTCTTTCTAATCCTAGATGATGTTGATTTTACTTTCAAGAGGATTCTTCAGGGCCAAACTCCGTTTTAGGCAGAAGGTGTATCACCAGAAAGCAGAGGACTTAATACTTTGTATTGAATTGCAGAAAAATCATTTTCTGGACACATATTATAACAGGACAATCATGTTGAAGATTCGTTCCAATTCTGCTACAAATTAGTGATAAGTTTTTTATTAATGCTAGTCATTTAATTCCAGCATTTAGTGATGTGTTTTGATTGTTCTTTTCTACTTCTAGTTTAAATCTTATCTATGATAAGTTTAGTGTAGGAGTTTGTGTTTGATTAGGGTTCTTCTTGTAATGCTTTGATTTCTTCTATAAATACAATTAGAGGGATGACAATTATAAACCCCTTGGATTTTGCCCCTTGATCTCTGCAATTACTTGTTCTTTGTTCTTTAGCTAAGGGCTGGAATTTTTCAATTGAAATAGTGGGCACCTCTATGATCCAACAAATCATACTTAAATCAAATTAACATTTAGTGTTCAAAGAGTCTGCCGAAAGCCACAAAAAAAAAATCTCAAACAGAGCAGCAGAGTGAGAATGCATGACTCACCGATTCAAATCTTCAAAGTTCCTACAACAATTCTCTCTCTCAAAAAGAGAGAGAGAGAGAGAGATAGAAGTGAGAAATAAAAGCAGGGAGATCCAAGTGAAAGATCTCACCGGAGAGGTGAAGACTTAGACACGCCCGTAACCTCGTGCTTGGTTCAGGCACACCTCCTCTCCATTTCTCAAATTAAGCCATATGAGTTGTTGCTCTAAAGAGACATCGCTCGTCAGAACCAACAGTAGAGTCACTGCTATCCTGTTTCAAAGATCCATGTCGGTCCTTCAGATTTGAGTCCATATCCAAAGCAGAGAGACACGATGGCTGCGACAAAGGCATAGTCCAAGGAAGGATAGATCCCGACGGCAGGTGAATCTTGATTATATGCTAAGCAAGGCAGTTAAAAAAAAAAAACCGTTTCTCTGTTCCAGATTCAGCAACAAGCAATGAGAATTAGAAAGAGACATGTTTCCGTTGAGTCTCGTCGCAAAGAGAGCAATATTGAGTAGATGCGACAGAGAGTATTAGAGGAGGATTTTGGTGGAGCTGAGGTGAGCAAAGTCACATTTGATCTAGAAAGCAATGAGAGGTTTGTTTGGAAAATGCAGAGGAACATTGCAAACACAAACAAGAACACGAAGGACACCATTGCAGTATGAGGAATTCCCTTCTTCTTTCATCGGATCCATCGTCCTCACAGCTTCAGTATACGTCAGTATTTGCTTCGTTGGATTACCTTCGACATGGTTTTGCTGCAATACCTTTAGGAAGACAGTGTTTCAATGCGAGAGAGAGGAGGCTGAGGCGGCTGCTTAGTTGTGAAACCCTAGGTTTTGTAGATTTTATGTTTTGTGTGCTCTGCCGTTTTGTGTGTCCCTTTCTACCATTTTTGCAAAAAAAAGAAGAAGAAGAAGAAGAAGAAAATGAATTCTTAAACAGATTAAGAAATTCATTGGCAAATGAAAAACTTCAGAAAAACTGAAGTAGCCAAATGAAAAACTTCAAAAAAAAACTGAAGTAGACAAATGAAATTCAAACTCATTCTATCACCTCTCTTACCTCCCATTTCTTTCTTCTCATCCCTCTCTTCTCAAAGATGAAAAACTTCAGAAAAACTGAAGTAGACAAATGAAATGTCAATCAAGAAATAGACATATGGAATGTCTTCTCTCTCTCTTTTATCTTCTTTGCCATTCGAGCATTTTTTCTTTTTCTTCTCAATCGCATTCAAACTCATCTTTCTCTTACATAGTGTTTTTTGTCAAAAAGGATTCAGTACTCATGTATTTCTTCTCCATTGCTGCAATCTCATGCTTGGTTCATCAAAGCATGAGCTTGAGGGGGGATGTTAGAGTATAGAAGAATATTCTAGAATAGTGTATTTGTATTCTAGAGTATGAAAGAATGTATGAGAAATGTGTATAAATAGAGAAGTGCACACACAACAAATGTATGCAAAACAAAAATTAATACAGCACAATTTTAAATTTCAGTCTCCCTCTCTTTTCTTTCTTCTCCCTCTTCCCTTCTCTAAACTAATTCTTCTTTCTCTTTCAATTACCTGCAACATTTCTCAATCCTAACAAAAGCATCTCGTTGGGTGTTTTTCTCTTTTGGAGCTCTCTTTATCGTCATTGTTCATAGCTTTTGGGGTTATCCATTCTTGATTCCAAACTTTTCAAGAGGAGATGATTGATTATATAGAGTAAAGTTATTAGCATCTTGAGTACGTTTTTTTATATAAACATTAAAGAGCTCTAAATTTATCTATTTTAATTCATTATTTCATGAAATATTAAATTCATTATTTTTCACTGTATATATATGTATTTCGATTAAAAAAAACCCAATAATAATACCTTGTAAGTATTCACAACCTTCAATCTCTCGTAGATTGTGTTGAGATATAGTTACAATTCAGTTAGTTAGTTGTATTTTCTGTTTGATTAGCTGTAATTAGTTAGTTAGTATCTCAGAATTGTTGAGGTACTAAACTGACTTAGTATAAAAGGGGAAAGGATGCAAATTGTTCATTTGCGGATTCAATTGAATAAATCAGAACTTCAAGGATTTATCATTTGGTATCAGAGCCGGTATAAATAGAAGAGAGAGAAAGTAGCTTCCGCGAGAAGCTTCGGAAAAATTGAAGAGAAAGGCAGCGAGAGAAACCTGCCTCGTCTTTGATTTTTTTTTCACTGAGAGGTGAGATCGTGTGTAGAATCAGTGATTCTAAACAACAAAGAAGAAGAAGTGGTTCTTGATTCTTGATTGTAGAAGAAAAATCAAGAATAATGATCCAGAAAATCCTTGAGTGAAGAAGAAATTTCACAACCACCGACGACCACCGTAGATCGTGGATCGTAAGGAAGAGAGTGAGAGAAACACGAGAGAAAGTGAGCTAAACACAGGGAGGGAGTGAGACTCAGAGATTGAGAGAAATACGTGAGGATTAGAGACTGTGAAGAGTAGTGAAAATCGAAGGAAAAACTGGAAAAATGCTCAACAGTACTGAAAAGTTCATGCAAGCTGGTATTCCACGATTTGATGGCTACTACGACCATTGGTCGATGATGATGGAGAATTTTCTGAGGAGCAAGGAGCTGTGGACACTGGTGGAAGACGGTGTTCCAACAGTAGCTCGAGGAACAGTGTTGAGTGATGCACATCGAAAGCTTGCAGAAGAGACAAAGATCAAAGACATGAAGATAAAGAATTGCTTATTTCAAGCAATTGACCGAGAGATAATGGAGACTATTCTCGACAAAACCACTTCTAAGGCAATTTGGGAGTCCATGAGGCAAAAGTACCAGGGGTCAACCAAAGTGCGTAGGGCTCAGCTACAAGCCTTAAGGAGAGAATTCGAACTGCTGAGCATGAAGGAAGGAGAAAAGGTAGATAAATACATTTCTCGTACCTTAGCAGTAGTGAATAAAATGCACAGTAATGGAGAGAAAATGGAACAAAGTGTGATAGTTAGTAAAATTTTGAGAACCTTAACCTCAAAATTCAACTATATTGTATGTTCTGTGGAAGAGTCCAATGATTTGGATATACTGACTATTGATGAGTTACACGGGAGTCTCTTAGTGCATGAACAGAGGATGTGTGAATATAGAGAAGAAGATCAGGCTCTTAAGGTTGTGTATGATGATAAAACAACTAGAGGCAGGAGCAGAGGGGGTTACTACTCTGGTAGAGGAGGTAGTTACTCTGGCAGAGGAGGTGGATTTAACTCTCCTAGGGGAACCCGAGGTAGGGGAAGAGGCAGGGGTAGATTCCAGTTCAACAAGGAACTCACGGAATGCTACAAATGCCACAAGCTGGGACATTTCCAGTTTGAATGTCCAGAGTGGGAAAGAGGAGCACATTATGCCGAATTGGATGAAGAAGAAGAGATGCTCCTGATGACACATGTGGAGCTGAATCATGCAAGCCGAGAAGAGGTATGGTTCTTAGACTCAGGCTGTAGTAATCATATGACTGGCAATAAACTGTGGTTCATAGACTTTGATGATAGTTTTAGGCAATCTGTGAAATTAGGAAATAATTCCAGAATGGGGGTTATGGGAAAGGGGAGTATTAGGATGGTAGTGGATGGGGTAACACAAATTATTACCCATGTTTACTATATTCCCGAATTGAGAAATAACTTGCTGAGTATTGGGCAACTACAAGAGAAGGGGTTAACAATACTTATCAAAAATAATATATGCAAGTTGTATCACATGTCTAGAGGATTGATTATGAAGAGTGAGATGTCTATGAATAGAATGTTTGTTGTATTAGCCTCTATGGTAGTTAGTGAATCTGCTGTAACACCTAGAGAGCATGCTTGTATGAAAATAGTTGCTGAGGATGAGGCATTGTTATGGCATAGTAGATATGGCCATTTGAATTACAAAGGTTTGAGAACCTTGTACTATAAGAAGATGGTGAGGGGGCTGCCACTGATAACAGCCCCAAATAAACTGTGTGAGGGGTGTTTGTTGGGGAAACAACATAGGGATCCATTCCCAAAACAAAGTCAGTGGAGAGCCTCTAAGAGGCTGGAGTTAATCCATGCTGACATATGTGGGCCAATAACCCCTGTATCCCTCAGCAATAGGAGATATTTGATCACCTTTATAGATGACTATTCAAGGAAAATATGGGTGCAATTTATTGCTGAGAAATCTGAGGCCTTAGTAACTTTTAAGAAGTTTAAGGTGCTGACCGAGAAAGAAGTGGGGGAGAATATTTGTTGTTTGAGGACAGATAGAGGGGGTGAGTTTAATTCTGAAGAATTTAATGATTTCTGTGAGTTAAATGGAATTAGGAGACAACTCATGGCTGCCTATACACCCCAGCAAAATGGGGTTGCTGAGAGGAAGAATAGGGCTATAATGAATATGGCTAGGAGTATGCTAGTTGAGAGAGGGGTGCCGAGAGAGTTGTGGCATGAGGCAGTGAACTGGACAGTATATCTGTTAAATAGAAGTCCAACCATAGCTTTAAAGGATAAAACACCTGAAGAAGCATGGAAAAATGAAACCCCTTCAGTAGAACATCTCAGAATTTTTGGTTGCATAGGGTATGTGCATAATGTGGATCAGAAAAGAAAGAAGTTAGATGACAAAAGTATTAAGTGTGTGCATTTGGGAATGAGCAAGGAAACCAAAGGTTACAGAATGTATAATCCAGTAACTAAGAGGATTATTGTAAGTAGAGATGTAGTTTTTGATGAACAGGAGGGCTGGAAATGGGGAAATTGCTTGGGAGCCGAACCAGCAGATAACACACTGAAATGGGGTGATGAACAAGAGGAGACTGAACTCAGCAGAGGGGCTGATGAAGTGGCAGCAGAGGCTGATGGCAGAACAGATGAGGCTGGTGACAGCCATGAGGCCGAGACTGGCAGAGCAGATGGGGCTGATGACAGCCATGATGCCGAGACTGGTGACAGCCTTGAAGATAATGAAATAAGCCCAAATGTCACAGCAGAGCCACAAGAACAAGTTGAAGAAGTTAATGAAGAGATGTATGGCAGCAGTATTGGCAGAACACAGGGAAGAGTGAGGAGAGCACCTGGGTGGATGAGGGACCATGTTTCTGGAGAGGGATTTTCTGACAGTGAGGAGGATCAGAATCTGGTAATGTACACAGAAACTGGGGACCCAAAATCATATGAAGAGGCAGCTGGAAGCCCTATATGGAAGAAAGCTATGGTTGAGGAGATGCAAGCAATAGAGAAGAACAAAACATGGGTTTTGTCAGAATTGCCAAGCCACACTAAAGCTATAGGAGTGAAGTGGATATTTAAAACCAAGCTGAATGAGAGAGGGGAAGTGGATAAACACAAGGCCAGATTGGTTGTGTTAGGGTATGCCCAAAAGTATGGTATCGACTACACGGAAGTGTTCGCTCCAGTTGCTAGATGGGACACAATCAGGTTGATAATGGCTTTGGCAGCTCACCAAAATTGGGACATTTACCAATTGGATGTAAAAAGTGCTTTCTTGCACGGTGAGTTGAAGGAGAATGTGTATATTGAACAACCAAAAGGATTTGTGAGGAAGGGGGAAGAAGGAAAGGTTCTCAAACTCAAGAAAGCGCTGTATGGTTTGAAGCAGGCGCCAAGGGCTTGGTATAGCCGAATAGAATCTTATTTTCTTGAGTGTGGATTTGAGAAGTGTCCTAGTGAACATACATTGTTCACTAAGACTGAAGAAGGAAAAGCTTTGGTTGTCAGCATATACGTGGATGATCTGATATTCACGGGGAATGATGAGAAGTTGATTAAAGAATTCAAAGTGTCAATGAAGAAAGAATTTGACATGACAGATTTGGGGAAGATGAAGTACTTCTTGGGAGTGGAAGTGGTCCAGAACAGCAAAGGAATTTACATGGGTCAAAGGAAGTATGCACTTGAAATACTTCAGAGATTTGGTATGGAACACAGCAATCCAACCAAATCTCCTATAGTACCTGGGTGTAAGTTGACTAAAGATGAGGGAGGAGCTAAGGTTGACCCGACCAAGTACAAGCAGATGATTGGGTGTTTAATGTACTTGACAGTGTCCAGACCTGATCTTATGTATGTGATGGGTCTGGTAAGCAGATATATGGAGAAGCCCACTGAGCTACATATGATGGCGGTGAAAAGAGTTTTGAGATACTTGAGAGGCACTACTGAGCTGGGCATTTGTTACCAGAAGAGAGGAAGGCCGGATGGTTTAATTGCTTATTCTGACAGTGACTATGCAGGTGACCTGGATGACAGACGTAGCACCTCAGGATATGTCTTCATGATGAGTTCTGGAGCAGTTGCATGGAGCTCAAAGAAGCAAGCTATAGTCACCCTTTCAACTACAGAAGCGGAGTTTATTTCAGCAGCAGCTTGTGCATGCCAAGCTATATGGATGCAAAGGGTTCTCAAACAGCTGAGGTGGAATCAAGAAAGTTGCGTGATATATTGTGACAATTCCTCTACTATAAAATTGTCAAAGAATCCGGTGATGCATGGGAGGAGCAAGCACATAGCAGTCAGATACCATTTCCTTCGTGACTTATCAAAGGATGGAGATATAGAATTGAAGTATTGCAGCTCGCAGGAACAAGTGGCAGACATCATGACCAAACCGCTGAAACTAGATACTTTTGTGAACCTAAGGAATCAATTGGGAGTTTGTGACATACCTAAAAATTAAACTGATTCAGTTTAAGGGAGGGTATGTTGAGATATAGTTACAATTCAGTTAGTTAGTTGTATTTTCTGTTTGATTAGCTGTAATTAGTTAGTTAGTATCTCAGAATTGTTGAGGTACTAAACTGACTTAGTATAAAAGGGGAAAGGATGCAAATTGTTCATTTGCGGATTCAATTGAATAAATCAGAACTTCAAGGATTTATCAGATTGGCTACGTTACATGTTCTTTAAGCTTATGTCGGTAATGTAAACACAGTTTTTCAATGTAAACATAATATGTGCAGTTTAGTGTGTGTGATGTAGGCATAGCACATGGTGTGAAAAGCTTTCTCACAGTCTAAGAGTCGAGTAAAGTGTTAAAATTCATATTTGAACTTTAAACACAGTAGACAACGTCGGCCCCTCCATGCTTGAAGAAGATTAATTGTCTTTTCTCGTAATGTATTGGACAGATTTTCTGAAGGAATCTTCACCAGAAGACTTGCATTCCGGCCATTCTTGAGCTTCAAAATCTGAACCCTATTTAACACAACCACGGTCCTTGACAAAGCCAGTTCAATAAATACATATTTCTCTTCTTACTTCTCACTCAGATTACGACTCCACAATCTATGGATCTCATCTGTTTCTTCATTGCTCATTTATTCATATCAGGTAACTGTGTTGAAAATAAAACACAAAAGTCAACTGTCACTGTTTTATTGAATCAAGAACAAGCACTGTTCAAATCAAATTCTGGGATTTCTGAAAAAAATTGAAGAACACTGAAGAAAAAATTCTGAAATCAAGGGGCAGAATCAAGGTGAGGTTACTGTCATCCCTCTTCTTTATTTATAGTAAAACTTGAAAGGATTACAAGAGTTTTAGTTGAATACAACTTCTTCTTGTACTTGATTAACTAAGAATTTAAATTGAACTTAATCCTAATCAGCTAATTGATCAACATGATCTTTATTCAGGAAAAGATAAAACCAAGCTAATTCAATACTAAGCTAATACTAATGCTTGAATTAAATTAGGACCCAAAAACATAATCTTCAATCTTCAACAGTCGTGTCCTTCACTCTTCAGTAGTCTTGGAGTCCAGGATTTTCAACACTCCTTGGATCCAAGGCTGCACATACCAATCTTTTCCCTTAGTTCTTCGAATCTTCCTTTTGCTAGAGGTTTGGTAAACAAGTCAGCTAACTGATCACTAGAAGTGCAATACTTCATCTCTAATTCTCCTTCCTGCTGGAAGTGTCTTAGTGCATGGAATTTAATCTTCATATGCTTTGTTTTATCATGGAACACTGCATTCTTAGAAATGGCTATAGCTGACATGCTGTCACATAGCAAGTCTGTAGGAGCTGATTGACAACAATTAAGATCATTTAGCATTTTTCTTAACCAAACCAATTGCTTTGCTGCCACATATGCAGCAATATACTCTGCCTCTGCTGTGGAATGTGCTACCACCGATTGTTTCTTGGAGAGCCAACTGAACACACTTGTTCCCAAGGCAAAACAATACCCTGAGGTACTCATCATCCCTTCATCACTACCTCCCCAATCACTGTCAGTGAATCCAACCAAGTTAACTGGATTGGATTTCACAAACATCATGCCAAACCCTTTAGTCCCCTGCAGGTACCTCAAAACTCTCTTGGTTGCCATGAAATGAGTTTGACTTGGTTCCTGCATGAATCTAGAAAGATAGTTAACAGCAAACAAGATGTCAGGCCATGTAATGGTTAAGTAAAGTAGGCTTCCAATCAAGCTTCTATAAGTCCTCCCATCTGTTTTTGGTGCTTCATCATTCTTGGACAGTTTCAGTCCTAGTATCATAGGAGTAGAAACTGGTTTGCAATTTGACATTGCAAAGTTGTTCAATATTTTCTGTGCAAAGGTCTTTTGACATACAAAACATCCTTGTTTTGACTGAATTACCTCCATGCCTAAGAAATATGAAAGCAAACCAAGTTCATTCATCTCAAATGTAGCTTTCATATTTGATTTGAATTCTTCTATCAGCTGCTCCTTGTCTCCAGTAATTAGTAGATCATCTACATACACAGAAACCATTAGTACATGTTTATCCACATGTTTCACATATAATGTTATCTCATTGATGCTTCTCTTAAATCCAAGCTTAGCAAATGATCATCCAGTCTACTATACCAAGCTCTAGGAGCTTGTTTGAGACCATAGAGAGTCTTCTTCAATAAATACACTTGGTTTGGGTTTTGATTATCAAACCCTGCTGGTTGCTCAATGTAAATCTCTTCCTCCAACACACCATTTAAGAAAGTAGATTTTACATCTAATTGAAACACATACCAGCCATTTTGTGCAGCAAGTGCAAGCAAGAGTTTCATTGTATCATGCCTTGAAACTGGAGCAAAAGTGTCTGTGTAGTCAATTCCAGCCTCCCGAGCATAGCCTTTTACAACCAATCTTGCCTTGTGTTTGTTGATACTTCCATCAACATTCATCTTTGTTTTGAATATCCATTTGACTCCAATTGTTTTCTTGTTTGCAGGTCTGTCAACAAGTATCCATGTCTGGTTTTTTCGATCATGTCAAGCTCCTCCTGCATTGCTTTCACCCATACCTGAGATTTCATTGCTTCTTCAATCTCCACTTGTTTTGCCTCAGCCATGGAACACCTGCTGTAAATGTCAGCTAAGGATCTTGTCCCCCTGACTGGTTGCTCGTCTATGTTCTCTTCATTTTCAATTTCATCATAATGCTCTAATTCATCAAGCTGAATCTGATCTGCCCAATTAACTGCTAAAATTTCCCAGTTCCATGATGCATCTTCTACAAACTTGACATTTCTTGCAATTGTAACTTTGTTAGCAATTACATCAAAAATTCTATAAGCTTTAGACTTTGAACTATAGCCTATCAACACACCTATATCAACCTTTTTGTCTAGTTTCTTTCGGTTAGCATCATGTATCAACACATAGCATATGCTTCCAAACACTTTTAAATGCTCAACATTAGGTTTAACATCATACCAGATTTCATTGGGAGTTTTATCATCCAAAACTCTTGAGGTCACACGATTTTGAATGTATGATGCTGTGTTTACAGCCTCTGCCCAAAACTTCAAGGGCATTTTCTTTTCATGCATCAAGCACCTTGCCATTTCCATCAAGGTTCTGTTTTTTCTTTCACTTACCCCATTTTGTTGTGGTGTGTAGGGCACTGTCAGCTGGTGTTTAATCCCTTCTTTCATCAAGTAATTCTCCAGCTGTCGAGAGGTAAATTCTCCACCATTATCAGACCTTATCACTTTCACTTTGTTTCCAGTTTCCAGTTTCCAGTTCTACTTCTGCCTTGAACATTAGAAACTTAGAAAAAACATCAGCTTTGTTTTTTAGAAAATAAACCCAACAATACCTGCTGTAATCATCCACAAACAGTAGAAAATATCTTGATCCATTCAAGGATTCACATTGCATTGGCCCACACACGTCTGTGTGTATGAGCTGCAATTTAACATTGGCTCTGAAATCAGAATTAGTGAAAGCAACTTTTGTTTGCTTTCTTAATTGACAAGCCTCACAAAAAATACCTTGATCATGTATTTTTGGTAGCCCACGTGCCATCTGCAATTCAACCATCTTGTTTAATGCAACATAATTATAGTGTCCCAACCTTTTGTGCCAAAGAACTGATTCATCATTCTTGTACATGTTGGCAGTCCAGCATATTTTTTTTAAATCAACATTGAAGCATCTATTTGTCATTTTTGCACACAACAAGAGTATCCCTTTTTTTATCTTTAATGACACACACTCCATTATCAAAAAAGTAATGAGTAACCTGACTCCATTAGCTGACCCACACTCACCAAATTCTGATTAATTTGAGGCACATACAAGACATTATTTAAAGTTTTTGTACCTGCCCTTGTCTCCACTGCAATTGCTCCTTTTCCTTCAACCTTTACAAAGTCTCCATTACCTATCTTCACCCTCGATTTGTAGCTTTTATCCAAGCTACTAAAGATGCTGAGGTCTGCAGTCATGTGGTTAGAACAACCACTGTCAATCAACCAAGTTGAATCCTTCTCCATTGTTGTACTGAACTTCTTTTGTGTTGAAGCCACAAATAGATGTTCATCTTTGACTACCAAGCTTTCTTCTTCTTGAGCCTGTTTTACCTCTTCCTTTCTGTTTTTGCAATACTTTTGGTAGTGTCCAAATTGATTGCAATTTCGACATTGCACCTTCTTGAACCAACACCATTCTTCAGAATGGTTTGTCTTCTTGCAATACTTGCATGCAGGGAACTCCTTCCTTTCCTTTATTGTCAGGTTGTTGGGCTGCCAACTGCTAGAGTTCTGATTGTTAGATCTCCAATCTCTGCCTTTTTCTTTCCTTCTATTTTGCTTATTTCTTGAAAAATTTTGAGATTGATTTTTCCCTTTGTAAGCAGCAACAAGTGCATTCTCACTTGTTCCTTCCTGCCTATATGATTGCCTTTGCTCCACAGCTTGTAGAGCATTCACAAGATCTTGGAAACTCATCTCAGAAAAATCTTTTGAGTCTTCCAATGAACATATTTTATGTTCAAACTTTTCGGGTAGACTCACCAATACCTTCTCCACAATTCTTGAATCAGGAAATTCTTCCCCCAGCAATCTCACTTGATTCACAAGTTTAGAGATTTGAGAAGAGAAATCTATGATGGAATTTTAATATTCGATTGGATACTGCCAACGACTTGAAAGTCTTCCATGAGCTGAAGTCATTAACTTTTACCAAGTCAATTTTAATATTCTTCACGGTATGCTTCATAACCACATCTAATTTTCTGTTCTTTTCATGGAGATCATAAATCAAAACTTCTACATCTAAATCTGTTCTTTTAACTTCATCATCCTCATCAAATTTGATGGTTAATTCTAGTCCACAAAAAAACTAGAAACGTCAAATGTTTTTGTTTCAACATCATATTCATCCCAATCAACAAGTTAAATAGACAACCAGAAAATATTATCTATTCTGCTTAATTATATTATCAGTTCATTATTAATTCCCCAGTTCTATATTAATCACCCTGCTTTTATTATCTTAATCTCTATTATTCTTATTCATGTTATTAACTCTTTATTGAATATATTGTATGTTTTTATATATACAGTTTCATAAAACAATCATTATTTATATATAATTATCCAATATTAATTAAGAGAAACATTGGGTTAATCTTGTCATTTCCTAAAAAAACCATTGGAGCTTTCAAATAAATAACAGTTCAAGGACTGAGGTATGATTTATGAATTAAAGAGGGCTAAGTTATTATATCACTTAAAAAGAAGGGACTAAATTATTATTTACTCATTCTATCACTCCAGTCCTCAAGAAAAAGAAAATTTTACTTCGTAGTTCGGTTGCACGCAGCTTGTTTGTACATGAGCAGTGTTAGAGTATAATATAATCATATTCTGGGGCCTCACCTACAAGCTTAAGCTTTTAGGTGAGATGGTTCCTTAACATGGTATCAGAGCCTTGTTGACCCAGCGGTCACGAGTTCGAATCTCACCACCCCTATTCTATTTGATAAAAATCAAGCACAAGGTGATGTGGGCCTGTACAAGTTTCAAGCCCAAAGGGCTTTCACTTGAGGGGGTGTGTTAGAGTATAATATAATCATATTCTGGGGCCTCACCTACAAGCTTAAGCTTTTAGGTGAGATGGTTCCTTAACAAGCAGAAATACTTCTACGAGTACTATTATTTCATCACTAATATCTACCACTAGAATTTGTTGAAATAAAGGTTTTTTTAATTCTTAGAATTTGGGTGCTTGGCCTAAGGGAAAAAAGAAATGGGTTAAGCAGATGTAGTTCTTCTCATAGTTGTTTGACCCGGGCCTGTAGTCTGAGCTGAAAAAATCTGGAGTCACTAAATCATCGAATCGAATTAACTTGTAAGTGAATTGAATAGCTTGGTTTTGCTGGTAAGATGGGAATCGAAATTCAAATCATTTTTAATATCGAAAATCAGGTTTAATAGCTTGGTTTTGCTGGTCAATTCCCGACCCTGTACTCATGTGGATGTAACATTTTCCTTATCTCCACGAAAGTGTGGTTGGATACCATGTTTGAACTTTCAACACAAAATGTCGAAACAGGCCTCTAGACAAAGGCATGGAACGGAAAGAAACTTTCCTAATTGGAATCCAAAAACGTCTTCCTCCTCTCAACTACAATTATTCTGCTTCAATGTCTCGGATAATATTACTTATGCATTTATCTTCTTTCTTGGTTGCTCATCTGTTCATCTCAGGTATGGTCAAAATTCTGTGGCTATCGCTCTTTTTTTTTAAAAAAAAATATCAAATTATCTAATCAAGTTGTTGTTAACTTGCTATGGTATGCTCTCGCTAAGCAGGAGTTGTTTCAACAACATTTACAATAACGAACAGTTGTAACTACACGGTGTGGCCAGGAGTTTCCTCAGCGAGTGGATCAGCTTTCTCTACAACTGGTTTTTCCCTTGAAAAGAATGAGTCAAAGATCTTAAAAGCACCAGTTTCTTGGTCTGGTCGGTTTTGGGGGCGCACGTATTGCACCGAAGACTCCTCTGGAAATTTCTCCTGCATTACTGGCGACTGTGGCTCCGGCAAACTGGAATGTTCAGGCAACTTTGGTGCGCCTCCTGCAACGTGGGCAGCGTTCACGCTGGGTTTGAATGGCCTTGACTATTATGATGTTAGTCTTGTTGATGGCTTCAACCTGCCATTGTTTGTTGTGCCTTCTGGTCAGAACTGTTCAAGCACAGGATGCATTGGCGATGTGAACGAATCATGTCCTACAGAGCTCGAGGTTACCACTGGTACAGAAGGGAAGAGAGTGGGATGCAAGGGCGCTTGCAAAGCTTTGAGGTTGTCCATATATTGTTGTGATGGCACTAGCTCATCACGCGATAAATGCAAGCCTTCATTGTATTCTAAGTTTTTCAAGAATTTATGTCCACAGAGTTACAGCTATGCTCATGATGATAAGACTAACACCTACACTTGTCCATCCACCGATTACCATATTACTTTCTGCCCAGGTAAATCTGCCTTTTTTCAGTTTTGCAAGTTTGGAATTTTTTTTCTTAAAAAAATAAAAATTAATGTTTAAGGGTAGCTTTTTTCATCTAAAAGTCAGGGAAAGTCTGTTGGAAAAAATTCTGATGAACAAACGACTACTGTTCAAATCACTGTCAGGATTTTCGTTCCTGACAGGAAAAACAGTCACTGTTCAAATCAGTGACTAAAAACCTGATGAATTTCCAGATTTTCAAAGAACTAAAGAACAAGTAGTTTAGGCAATGATTTTCAGTATAAAGAGCAGAATTTGTGCTTAGGTTACTGCCATCCCACATATGTTATTTATAGAAATCGAAATTGAACAACTTACAAGAGGATGAATTTTAATCAAATACAAACTCTTGTTCTATCCTAAAACATAATGGACTTAATCTGAAACTCAATAAAAACTAGACTTCTATATCAAAAAATTGATCTTTATTGACTTAAACATGAATACTAATTTAAAACAAAAGAAAACATAAAACTTTGATGATGCTCTGCCTTCATAGCTCTGCCTTCACTTCTTCAGCTTGCAGTCTTGGAATCAACTGCATTTCATGTCTTCATTCTTCAACACTCCTCCTTGATTCTAGGCTGCACATTCCTACCATCTCCCTCAATTCTTCAAATCTTTCTTTAGCTAAGGATTTGGTGAATAAATCAGCTAATTGCTACTTAGAACAACAATACTTCATTTCCAGCTCACCTTCCTGTTGAAATTGACGAATTGCATGGAACTTGATTTTCATATGTTTGGTTCTATCACGGAAAACAGAGTTCTTAGATATTGCAATGGCTGACATGTTATCACAAAATAATTCAGTAGGTTCTAGTTGATTGAAGTTCAAATCTCCCAACATCTTCCTCAGCCACACTAGCTGATTTGCTGCTACATAGGCTGCAATATATTCAGCTTCTGCCGTGGAGTGTGCCACTGCACTTTACTTCTTTGAATTCCAGCAGAAAACACTACCTCCCATTGAAAAACAGTAGCCTGAAGTGCTCATCATTTCTTCATCACTTCCAGCCCAATCACTGTCACAGAAACAAACTAACCTGACAGTTTCCAATTTATCAAAAACCATTCCATATTACAGAGTTCCTTTTAAATACCCTAGGACTCTCTTGGCTACAACATAATGAGTTTGGCTTGGATTTTGCATAAACCTTGAAAGATAATTGACAGAAAACACAATGTCAAGACGTGTGGCAGTTAAATACAATAAGCTACCAATCAAGCCCCTATAAATTCTTCCATCAACTTTAGGAGCACCATCATCCTTCATCAGTTTCTGTCCTGCCACCATGGGAGTGCTGACAAGTTTGCAATTCACCATTGTAAATTTATTCAGTAATTTCATGGTGAAATTTCTTTGACATAGAAAACATTTTAGCCTTGATTGTGTTATTTCCATTCCTAGGAAATAAGATAATAATCCAAGTTCATTCATCTCGAACTTGTTCTTCATATTCACCTTGAATTCACCCACTAGTTGCTCCAAGTTTCCAGTAATTAGCAAGTCATCCACATAGACTGATACAATCAGAATATGTTCATCAACCTTCTTTACATACAAGGTTGATTCATTCAAACTTTTCTCAAATCCCAAACTCAGCAAAAAATTATCCA
Source organism: Salix caprea (assembly GCA_964035475.1). Taxonomy (NCBI): domain Eukaryota; kingdom Viridiplantae; phylum Streptophyta; class Magnoliopsida; order Malpighiales; family Salicaceae; genus Salix; species Salix caprea. Next base: position 17,323,960 of record OZ037749.1, read on the forward strand.
ACCGACTGTACCAAGCTCTAGGAGCTTGTTTTAGTCCATACAAGGCCTTCTTGAGAAGATATACCTTGTTTGCTGTGATTTCCTTTTCAAAACCCTCGGGTTGTTCAACATAAATCTCTTCATCAAGTGTCCCATTTAAGAATGCTGACTTAACATCCATTTGCCACACATACCAGCCAGTTTGTGCAGCAATCATTAGCAACATTTTAATTGTGTCAAGCCTAGATACAGGAGCAAATGTATCATGATAATCAATGTCTGGTTCTTGGGAGTAGCCTTTAACCACTAGTCTTGCTTTGTGTTTATTGATGCTTCCATCTGCATTTCATTTAGTTTTGAAAATCCATTTCACCCCAATAACCTTCTTGTCGATAGGTCTGTCAACTAGATGCCATGTCTCATTTTTTTCAATCATCATCAGCTCCTCCTTCATTGCTGCCACCAATATGTGTGAATCCATGGCTTCTTGAACATCATTAGGTTCAGTTTCAGCAAGATTACATCTACTATAAATATCACTAAGAAATCTCGTTCCCTTACAGGTTCATCTTCAACTTCATCACCATCATTAGGCTCCTCACATTCAGTTTGGATTTTCTGCCCTGTTCTCTCCACAAGTTCAGCCTCCCAATTCCACACTTTGTCTTCTGCAACTTTCACATTCCTTGCAATCACAGCCTTGTTAGTTTTCAAATCAAACACATTGCAACCATTGGATTTAATGTTGTATCCAATCAAAATTCCTACCTCAGCTTTTTAATCAAGCTTACCCCTTTTAATCTCGGGTTGCAAGACATAGCAGCGGCTGCCAAATACTCTAATGTGTTCTATATTTGGTTTGTACCCATGCCATACTTCATAAGGTCTTTTCTCCCAAAATCTTAGTAACCATTCGATTTAGAAGATAAGAGGATGTGCTCACTGCCTCTGCCCAGAATTTCAGGGGCATCTTCTTCTCATACAAAAGACATCTAGCCATCTCCACTAGTGTTCGATTTCTCCTTTCACTAACACCATTTTGCTGAGGTGTGTATGGTACTGTAAGTTGATGTTTAATTCTCTCTTTTGCTAAGTGTTCTTCCAGTTTTTGGGAGGTAAATTCACCCTCATTGTCAGACCTCAAAGCTTTTAGCTTGGTTCCAGTTTCTCTCTCGGCTGCAGCTTTGAATTTCAAGAATTCATCAAACACTTCCCCTTTAGTTTTAAGGAAATAAACCCAACACTATCTACTTTAATCATCAATGAAAAAAAAAATACTTAGCACCATTCAAGGACTCATTCCTCATAGGTCCACACACATCAGTATACACCAATTGCAGTTTTCAAGTGGCTCTAAATGCATTATCATTAAAAGCAATCCTTGTTTGCTTACCTAATTGACATGCTTCACATACCTCCTTCTGTTCTTGAATTTCAGGTAAACCAACCACCATCTCTACATCCGCCATTTTCTTCAAGGTAGCATAATTAAAATGCCCCAACCTTTTATGCCACAATATTGATTTTGAGCTGTCAGTGATGCTCATGTTCATATGTTCATTCTCCAAACTAAGACTGAAACTTCTATTAATCATTTTAGCAGAAAACAATATGACTCCTTTATCATCTCTAACTGTGCATATGCCATCAATAAAGGACAGTGAGTAACCATCTTCAAGCAATTGTCCAACACTCACTAAGTTTTGTTTAATTTCAGGCACATACAACACATTATCAAAAGTTCTCATATTTGCCATAGTTTCAATGTCAATATCTCCTCTGCCTTCCACATTTACATACTAACCATTAGCCACTTTTACTCTAGATTCATAACTTGAATCTAAAGTTTCAAACATGTTCACCTCTGCAGTCATATGATTAGTGCACCCACTATCAACAAGCCAATTTGAATTTTTTACCTCAGCTTTCCTGCAATTCAGTTCTGCCGTAGCCATGAACAATTGTTCATCTTCCACTTCTGAGTTCTTTGCAATGTAAGCTTGCTTTCCAGCTCCTGTGTTTGTTTTGCAGAACTTTTGAATGTGTCCAACTTGCTTGCACCTCCTGCATTGAGCATTCTTAAGCCAACACCATGACTCAAGATGATTTGTTTTATGGCAGTATTTGCTAGCAGGAAATTGTTCCTTTCTTTCCTTTCCCCTTGCATTGAACTTGTTGGGATAATTCTGGTTGTGTTGCCAATTTTTGTTTTGTAAATTTCTTCCAGTTTCTCTTCTACTTTCATGTCCATCTTTTGGAAAATTCTGATTTCTTGATCTTCCTTTGAATCCTGCAGCAAAAGCTTCTTCACTTGAACCTTCTTGTCTGAAGGCTTGCCTCTGCTCTACTGCTTGAAGAGCATTAATCAAATCTTGAAAATTCATCTCTGTAAATTCCCTTGAGTCTTCTAAAGAACAGATTTTGTTCTCAAATTTTTCAGGCAGGCTGACGAGAACCTTTTCTACCACTCTTGAATCTTGAACGTCTTCTCCCAAAAGTCTCATTTGATTGACTAGTTTGGAGATATTAGAGGAGAATTCTTTGATCGTTTCTGTCTCTCTCATCTTCAAACCTTCAAAATGTCTTTTTAAATTCAAAATCTGCATTCTCTTTGATTTTTCATCACCTTGGAATTCAGCTTTCAATTTATCCCAAGCTTCTTTAGCAATTTCACAAGCCATGATTCTTGTGAATATTTCTTCACTTACTGTATTATATGAATGCAAGTAAGTGCCTTGAATCCCTTTGCTCTTTCTTCATTAAAGAACTTGATTTGAGCAATTGTAGGATTGGTGTTCAATGGATTTGGTTGCTTGTCACTCTCCACAATCTCCCACAAATCAAAAGCCCTGAGATATGTTGCCATTTTCACAGCCCAAACACCATAATTTGTTCCTGTAAACACAGGTGATTTCGATGCAAACAATAAGGAATCCATATATGATGATGCAACTATTACTCTTTGGTTCTGCAAAAATCAGTAATAGTTGTTGTTTCCTGTTTTTCTTCTCTTTTGTTACACTTTGCTTGAGTAACTTGATCGTAACAAAGAACAGGAGGGGTAATTACGTATCAATCAAAGACAAAATCAAGATGATTTTCTTGATTAATTTTCCACACTCTCATGTTTCACTCACCACCCTTTCAAAGCCAAATAACTTTGAAAAATCCTCACTTTAATTCACTCGTGTTTCACTCAATTCCCTTTCTAAGATTCAATTTTGCTCTGATACCAATTATTGGAAAAAATTCTGATGAACAAACAACTACTATTCAAATCATTGTCAGGATTTTCGTCCTGGCATGAAAAACAGTCACTATTCAAAGCAGTGACTAAAAACCTGATGAATTTCCAGATTTTCAAAGAACTAAAGAACAAGTAGTTTAGGCAATGATTTTCAGTATAAAGGGTAGAATTTGTGCTTAGGTTACTGCCATCCCACAGATTTTATTTATAGAAATCGAAATTGAACAACTTACAAGAGGATGAATTTTAATTAAATACAAACTCTTGTTTTATCCTAAAACATAATGGACTTAATCTGAAACTCAATAAAAACTAGACTTCTAGATCAAACAATTGATCTTTATTAACTTAAACACGAATACTACTTTAAAACAAAAGAAAACATAAAACTTTTATTATGCTCTGCCTTCATAGCTCTGCCTTCACTTCTTCAGCTTGCAGTCTTGGAATCAGTTGCATTTCATGTCTTCAGTCTTCAACAAAGTCTGTCCATTCTTATAAATTCATCCATCACAATGCATATATTATCCATCATCTTCTTGGTTTCCATAATGAACTTACTTCTTAAATCATTTTGTTTTGCAGGGAAGTCGATAAATACTACTTCATATAGCCCCAATTCAAGAAATACAACAGGTGGCACGGCAAACAACTCTCGACCATCATCAGGGGAGATAACACCAAGTTCTATGCCTAAAATAAGGCCTAATGCTACTTCAAGAAGAAAATGGGGGCCAATTATAGCAGGAGTTGTAGGTGGTGTTCTTGCTATCATTTCATTTGTAGTTATTGTTGTCTTGAGGGTCAGGTGGAGCAAGTCCAAAGATACCGAGGAGGATTAGGAAGATGATCATATACAGCAGGTTCCAGGAATGCCTGTGAGGTTTTCGTATAGAGATCTCTGTATTGCGACCGATGATTTCAAGGAAACACTTGGAAGAGGAGGCTTTGGTTCTGTGTTCAAAGGAGTACTCGCAGATAGAACTGAAATTGCTGTGAAGCGTTTGGATAATTTAAGCCAAGGCAAGAGGGAATTTTTAGCGGAAGTTGAGACAATTGGAAGCGTGCACCATTTTAACTTGGTGAGGCTGATAGGATTCTATGCGGAGAAATCATACAGGCTTCTAGTATATATACGAGTATATGAGTAATGGATCATTAGATAGTTGGATTTTTAAGAAACGCCAAGCATCTTCCCTTGATTGGAAGACACGAAAGAAGATTATAATTGACATTGCAAAGGGGTTGGCTTATCTTCATGAAGAATGCCGTCAGACAATAATCCACCTTGATATAAAACCGCAGAACATACTCTTAGATCCAAAGTTCAATGCCAAAATCTCTGACTTCGGATTATCTAAGCTGATTGATAGGGAGATGAGCAAAGTTCAACTTCCAATGAGAGGAACCCCTGGATATCTTGCTCCAGAATGGCACAAAGTATTAGGTCACGTTACAGTAAAAGTTGACGTATACAGCTTCGGAATTGTTCTACTGGAAGTAGTTTGTGCTCGCAGAAACGTTGATCACTCGCAACCAGAATCTGCCTTCCATTTGCTTAGAATGTTGCAGAATAAAGCAGAATACATTTTGGGATATTTAGATGAATATACTCAGAGTGATAGAGAGGAAATAATCAGGATGCTAGAAGTTGCTGCTTGGTGTTTGCAAGATGACCCAGAAAGATGGCCTCTCATGTCAACAGTTGTGAAGGTGCTGGAGGGTTTAATGGAGGTAGATTCAAACCTGGTGTATAAGTTTTCACAGGCACTTACACCACCTCCTGCTGTTGATGCCCATATTTCTTCAGCACCGCCCCAAGCTTCTGTTCTTTCTAATCCTAGATGATGTTGTAAAGTTCCTTCTTTTTTGCCAAGAGAAAAAATGGAGCAAGCTTGTCATATATTTGAAAGGCTCTTCAATTTCAACAAATTATGGAATTTATGTGGCAACACAATCCGAAAAATGTATTCTCTACGATAACTGTTCAGCTCATTGAACTTTGATTTTACTTTCAAGAGGATTCTTCAGGGTCAAACTCCTTTTTAGGCAGAAGGTGTATCACCAGAAAGCAGGGGCTTAATAATTTGTATTGAATTGCAGAAAAATCATTTTCTGGACACATATTATAACAGGACAATCATGTTGAAGATTCATTCCAATTCTGCTACAAATTAGTGATAGGTTTTTTTTATTAATGTTAGTCATTTAATTCCAGCATTTAGTGATGTATTTTAATTGTTCTTTACTACTTCTAGTTTAAATCTTATCTATGATAAGTTTAGTGTTGTTAGAGAATAATATAATCATATTCTGGATCCTCATCTATTAGCTTAAACTTTTAGGTGAGATGATTCCTTAATATGGTACCAGACCCCATGCATTCCATGTCTTCCTCAATGTATTCCTAAGAAACTGAATCAAAAGCTTTATGAAAATCCTGCTTGAAAAGAAAACCCTTTTTCCTCTTTTTCCTCTTCCTTTTGATGTAGGAGATCACCCCATTACCAATGAGGACACTATCCAGGATCTGTCTTCCTTTGATGAAGGTATTTTGATGACTCTAAATGACTTCAGGCAATACAACTTTCAATCGATTAGCGAACACCTTGGAGATTGTCTTGTGTAGGCAACCAAATGGGTATGAAGTCTTGAACCTTTGTTGGCACCAGCAATTTTGGGAACCAATGTGATGAAAGAGTTATTATATAATTCCCGTAGGTAAGGTGCCAAACGCATTAAAATTTCTAGCCATGTCAAAAAAATCCATGCCAACAATGCTCCATGCTTTCTTTATAAAAAGAAATAAATGCCATCTGGCCCTGATGCCTTCTTTCCATCACTTTCCTAAATAGATACCTTAACCTTCTCCATAGAAAAGGGGTCTTCTAAAGCAGATGAAGAAGAAGGCAATGGCTTATGAAAATCGAGATTTGAACTTGAAGATCTGAACCTTTTGTCTACTGAATAAACCTTCTTGGCAATTTCCATCTTAATCACAGAAGGTTTGGAAACCAGTTTACCATTACTATTCCGACAGAAAATAGCGCTCTTTTTGGTCCTTGTAGCTGCTGAAAGATGAAAAAATATGGTATTTTTATCGCCAAGTTCTTGACTTTTTCTGCCAAATTGATCCTGCATTCTGTATCAATTCCCCAGTTCTATATTAATCACCCTGCTTTTATTAATTTCCTCAAATGATAAATCCCTGATTTCCTTTCAATCTTCCAATGCTTTAGCCTCACCTTCTAGAGCTTTTACTTTCACATCGCTGCACCCAAAAGATTCATTGTTCCACTGTTTCAGGGATTCTTTCAGCAAATAATCATGTTGGTATTATTAAAGAAGAAATATTCACAAGGATATAGACATAATTGATCATAAAATCCTATAAGAGATTCAGGTACCTAAAAATATAAAAATGAGGAGATCTCAATAAATTATCTCTCTTCAATGAAACAACCGAACCAAAATAAGATATTTGTTGACAACATTATTTTTATATAATAAGTCACTTGAAATCATTGATAAAAATGAGGATCTTGAGTCCAAATCCATCAAATATGTAGACCCAGAAATGATTGGTCAAATACATGCATTGTTAAGAGGATAGATTAGTGATATGGAATCACAAACTTAAATGAAATAAGAATGATCTCTTTCCATTACCTTAATCTCTATTATTCTTATTCATATTATTAACTCTTTATTGAATATATTGTATGTTTCTATATATATAGTTTCATAAAACAATCATTATTTATATATAATTATCCAATATTAAATAAAAGAAACATTGGGTTAATCTTGTCATTTCCTAAAAACACATTGGAGCTTTTAAATAAATAACAGTTCAAGGACTGAGGTATGATTTATGAAATAAAAAGGGACTAAGTTATTACATCACTTAAAAAGAAGGGACTAAATTATTATTGACTCATTCTATTACTTCAGTCCTCAAGAAAAAGAAAGTTTTACTTCGTAGCTCTGTTGCTCGCAGCTTTTTTGTACATGAGCAGGAATATACTTCTACGAGTACTATTGTTTCAGCACTAATACCTACCACTAGAATTTGTTAAAAAAGGTTTTTTAAAAAAAGGTTTTTTAATTCTTAAAATTTGGGTGCTTGGCCTAAGGGAAAAAAGAAATGGGTTAGGCACATGTAGTTCTTCTCACAGTTGTTTGACCCGGGCCTGTAGTCTGAGCTGAAAAAATATCGAGTCAATAAATCATCGAATCGAATTAAATTGTAAGTGAATTGAATAGCTTGGTTTTGCTGGTAAGATCGGAATCGAAAATCAATCATTTTTATTATTGAAAATCAGGTTTAAATCAGGCTTATTGATCCCGTTCCGTTCCGGCCGGAACGGCCCGTTCCAATGCAAAATCCGGGACAAAACGGCGATGTTTTTGTCCCGGTCAAAATCCTTGCCAGTTCCGGAAAATCCGGCCGAATTCTGGCCGGAACGCCCCAGTTCCGTACCGGGCGTTCCGTTCCGGGTCAAGCCAAACGATGTCGTTTCATGTCCCTTACAAAATACACTGAAGAAACAACCCCCGTCCATAATTCCCAAATCAATTTCATTTCTTCAACCGCAAAAAAGAAAAAACAGAACCAGAAAAATAGATCCCACTCATTTTAATCCCTACTCAGTATTTGCCGATACTGATATTATTTGGCAAATCGAGAAGAAGGACGGGAAACCGCTTAACTGCCGGCTCACCGGTCACCATCGTAGAGGAGAAAGAGAGGCTAACGGCTGGGTGGCTGGGTGTGTTTGCTGTGGAGGGGGAGGCGGCTAGAGAAGAAGAAGAAAGGATGGGTAGGGACCGTAGGGTTTGGCGGCTAGAGAAGAAGAAGAAAGGATGGGGCTGGGGCTGGGGCGGCTAGAGAAGAAGAAGAAAGGATGGGGCGGCTAGAGAAGAAGAAAAGATGGGTAGGGTTGGATGGGTAGGGTTTTATATTTTTATACTAATTATTATATAATAATAATTATTAATTATTATAATAATTAATTATTAATTATTATATAATAATAGTTAACATAAAAAATAGGGGTATTAATTTGTAATTAATTTGATTGAATTATTTGTAATGGAATGTATTTTAATTAATTAAGTTTGAACTTATTGATTATTTCTTAATGTGTTCATTTTGTTTTTTTAAGTTTTTCTAACATTAAAAACAATAAGTAACATTAATTAATTTCAAAATTCAAATTCAAATACAACAACCATAAAAAAACATAGAATTACTTGAAAAACATACAATAAGTAGCTTAAATTTCAAATATTCTGGATCTTTTAATTATAATTAAATTCATTTTTTATTTTTTATTTTTAAAAAAATAATTTTATTGTTGAAATTTTAGAGATGGTTCTAATTTTGAGATTATGTTTGTTTGATTTTGTGTTTTTATTGTATAATTTAAAGTTCATTTATCTTGAATTTAAATTATACTTGTTAAATTAATATTTTATTTTTTTCATATATATAATTAAATAAATATAAACAGTACAAAACCAGAACGGAACGCCGGAATGCACCGAAACCGGAACGTTCCGTTCCAAACAAAAAACCGAAACGGTACCCGGAACGGATTTTACAACCTTGGGTTTAATAGCTTGGTTTTGTTGGTCAATTCCCGACCTTGTACTCATGTGGATGTAGTTTATCCTGTCAAAGATGTGGGGTAACATGTGCCTTATTTCCATGAAAGTGTGGTTGGATGCCATGTTTGAACTTTCAACACAAAATGTCGAAACAGGCTTTCTCTTTACTTCATAATCAACCTTCAATCACGCGTCTAGACAAAGGCATGAAACGGAAAGAAACTTTCCTAATTGGAATCCAAACTTCTTCCTCCTCTCAGCTACAATTATTCTGCTTCAATGTCTCGGATAATATTACTTATGCATTTATCTTATTTCTTGGTTGCTCATCTGCTCATCTCAGGTATGGGCCACCGCTCTTTTTTCTTCTTCTTTTTTTTAATATCAAATTATCTAATCAAGGTGTTGTTAACTTGCTATGGTATGTTCTCGCTAAGCAGGAGTTGTTTCAACAACATTTACAATAACGAACAGTTGTAACTACACAGTGTGGCCAGGAGTCCTCTCATCGGGTACTGGACCAGCTTTCTCTACAACTGGTTTTTCCCTTGAAATGAATGAGTCAAAGATCATAGAAGCACCAGCTTCTTGGAGTGGTCAGTTTTGGGGGCGCACGTATTGCACCGAAGACTCCTCTGGAAATTTCTCCTGCATTACTGGCGACTGTGGCTCCGGGAAACTGGAATGTTCAAGCAGCGGTGCTGCGCCTCCAGCAACGTTGGCAGAGTTCACGCTTAGCGGTTTCAATGGTCTTGACTATTATGATGTTAGTGTTGTTGATGGCTTCAACCTGCCATTGCTTGTTGTGCCTTCTGGTCAGAACTGTTCAAGCACAGGATGCATTGGCGATTTGATCGAATCATGTCCTACAGAGCTTCAGGTTACCACTGGTACAGAAGGGAAGAAAGTGGGATGCAAGGGCGCTTGCGACGCTCTGAGGTTGTCCATATATTGTTGTGCTGGCACTAGCTCATCACCCGATAAATGCAAGCCTTCATTGTATTCTAAGTTTTTCAAGAATTTATGCCCACAGGGTTACAGCTATGCTTTTGATGATGAAACTAGCACCTACACTTGTCCATCCACCGATTACCAAATTATTTTCTGCCCAGGTAAATCTGCCTTTTTTTCAGTTTTGTAAGTTCGGAATTTTTTTTCTTAAAAAAATAAAAATTAATGTTTAAGGGTAGCTTTTTTTCATCTGAAAGTCAGGGAAAGTCTGCATATTTTCTTTCTATCACTGTCCATTCTAATAAATTCATCCATCACAGTGCATATATTATCCATCATCTTCTTGGTTTCCATAATGAACTTACTTCTTAAATCATTATGTTTTGCAGGGAAGTCAATAAATACAACAGTTGGCACGGCAAACAACTCTCGGCCAAGTTCTATGCCTGAAGAAAATGGGGGCCAATTATAGTAGGAGTTGTAGGTGGCGTTCTTGCTATCATTTCATTTGTAGTCATTGTTGTTTTGAGGGTCAGGTGGAGCAAGTCCGAAGATACTGAGGAGGATGTGGAAGATGATCATATACAGCTAGTTCCTGTTGAATTTCTGATTTGATTTAGTGAGTTTAGGTTTTGATTTGTGTTTGTGTTATTTTGCAGGTTTTTGGGTTTGTTGAATTTGGGAAGAAGAAGAAGATATTTGGGCAGAGAGAAAAGAAGGTAAGTCTGTTTTTTCACTAACTTCGTAGTCTTCTTTTTGTATTGAATTGAATTGCTTACAAAGTGTTTGACTTCTTGCCTCTTATATATGATTGAGACAGAGCACACACAGCACACACAATATGCATGCTTTACAACTTCTCTGTTTTAGCTTTACAGTTAGTTACAACTAACAAAGTGTTAAACACACTCTTTGCATGCTACATAACAGAATGCAACACACACTTTACATGCTACTTAATTCTTCTTCTTCTGCACGTGAGCATTAAGCAAACTGGTATGCAACTTAACTTCCAACAGCCTCTCCTAAGTTGCTTACCGGTTTGACTCCAAGATTCAACCTTCAATCTGGATTTCTAGCCATTGAGATTGCTGACATATTATCACACAATAGAAGTGTTGCTTCTGCTTGTGATTCCTCATCGAAAAACTTCATTGCTTTGGTCTTGCACTTCTCCTTTGTCATCAACTTCAGATAGGCTTCTTTTTCAACCTTGTACTTCTCCTCATAAGGTTTCTTCTCCTCTGCAGTAATGGTCTTCCACTTTGCCTTAGTTAATGTATCCACTTTCTTAGCTAACATCTCAATTGCATCATCCTTATCCTTTAGGCTTTGATCTTTTTCATGGCCAGCTTTCCTCAAAGCTACAACCTCTTTTTGCAACATATCATACAGTATCCCAGGAACACTGTCCTCTGTATCTGCTGGTGGGAACTCATTGGGCTTTCCTTCCAAGTTCCCTTTCCACGAATTAGGTGTCTCAGTCTCCTTGGTTCCATCACAAGGTTGATTGAATGAATGATTTTGTCCAGCTCCATTTAAGAGCAATTTACTACTCCTATCCAATGATCTCGTGCCCCCATCAAATGATTTTGATGTTCCTTTAGCATTCTTCAGCACTGAACTGGTGCTAGAGGAAAAAGATCTTGACTGAGAGGTTCTTTTAGACAAAAAACCATTGGAGGTCAATTTTGAAATGTTATCAGCTCCACCTAAGGATTGACGACGAGGTGGCCCATTGCTTATACACCTTCCCTCTGGTGCACTGCGATTACTACTTGAAGACCCTCTTAAGCTCTCTTCAAGCACTTTCAGACGCAACTGATATTTCTCTTTCAACTGTGCTTCAGACTTTGCAGTCCGCTCAGTTATAGCAAGCCTGTCACGAAGTTGCTGCATTTCTCCCTTTGCACGGGCCAATTCCCGGTCAAGAGTATTTCTTTCCTCATCATCTGAGCTAGCACTAGAGCTCTCCTCTTCACTACTACTTTCCTTCTGAGCATTTTCAATCAAAAGCAGAATTCAACAGCAAAGACATGACTGGATCATCAGACCTTCGAACACCACAATTTAATGGTGAGAACTGATATTTCTCTTTCAACTGTGCTTCAGACTTTGCAGTCCGCTCAGTTATAGCAAGCCTGTCACGAAGTTGCTGCATTTCTCCCTTTGCACGGGCCAATTCCCGGTCAAGAGTATTTCTTTCCTCATCATCTGAGCTAGCACTAGAGCTCTCCTCTTCACTACTACTTTCCTTCTGAGCATTTTCCTTTGGCTTTGTTTCAGCTGCAGAGGCTGCCTTTGGTGCAGGAGTCTCATCTTCGTCAGAATCACTTTCTGAGTCCTCACTAACTTCAGTTTTTTTAATGGTAACTGGTTGTGCAGGAACATTCTTGGGAGCAGAAACCTTTGCGGGAATTTCCTCATCATCAGAAGATTCATCCTCTGAAGAGTCAGAACTGCTACTGTCATCCTTTCCCTTCTTAGCAGCAGCAACAACATGGGAGCCATAGTTTACAGCAGCTGCCTCCTTCTTGGTCAGATTATAAACCTTGTCCTTTATACTTGCTACATGACAAGCATAAAATGAATTTGCAATGAACACTTCTTCCTCCTCTTGTGCACAATTTGCCATTTGCTTGTAATCTTTGCAATCATTTGTATTATGCCCAAACAGATTGCATCTTCCACATTTAGGCTGACCTTTATACCTGCAAACACCATGATGAAATTTCTGACAAGTGCTGCATTGTGGTTTGGTATTCAGCTGATTGTTGTTCATATTTCCATACTGTGAACTGAATGTATTGCCATGGCTTGTTTCAGCTCTTTGATTCCAGTTCATGTTGTGATTATTCATCAGATTTCTCCCTTGATTCCAGGTTGAACCATAGCTGTTATAGCTATTCGATGACAAGTTTGCAGGTTTTCTTTGTTGTTCCTGCCAGCCTTGCCTTGATTTCAAATGTGAGCCCTTGTTATTTCCACCATGAAATTGATTACTGCCAACTTTCAAAGTGCTGAATGCTCTTTCAATATGCATTTCTCTCTCTCTTTCCTCATGCATATCTTCCCTTCTATCATACACTTTAAGTGAAGCAATAACTTCTTCACTTCTAAGTGTTTTCAAGTCTCTTGTTTCTTCAATTATTGAGACTATGGACTTGTATTTTCTGCTAAGACTCATCAAAGTCTTTTGCACTATCCTTGCTTCAGTTATCTCTTCTCCTAGAGACTTCATGTCATTTATCACTCCAAAGAACTTAGTCAAGTAATGATCTAGGCTTTCTCCTTCAGCCATTCTCATATACTCGAATTCTGCCCTTACAGCCTGCAACTTCACCTCTCTAACTTTATCATCTCCTCTGAATTCTCTCCTCAACAGATCCCATGCTCCTCTAGCTGTCTCTTCATTTCTGATTCTTGGAAAAATATCATCTGTCAAGGCTCCTTGAATGATGCTTAGAGCTTTGGCATCTTTGATTTTCCTCTCCTTAACCTCAGCAGCAGTCTCTCCTGACTCAGCTTTCTTGTCTTTCGAACCAGAAGATTCTCCACTGCTACTTTCACTAGATTCTTGTGGTGATGTATCACCACATACAACCACATCCCAGAGATCATAAGCTCTGAAAATAGTTTTCATTTTAACTGACCAAAAATCATAGTTCTCACCATTAAATTGTGGTGTTCGAAGGTCTGATGATCCAGTCATGTCTTTGCTGTTGAATTCTGCTTTTGATTGATTTTCTTCCACAGTTCTTACGCCCCTACTTGATCAGAAAACCAGGCTCTGATACCATGTTGAATTTCTGATTTGATTTAGTGAGTTTAGGTTTTGATTTGTGTTTGTGTTATTTTGCAGGTTTTTGGGTTTGTTGAATTTGGGAAGAAGAAGAAGATATTTGGGCAGAGAGAAAAGAAGGTAAGTCTGTTTTTTCACTAACTTCGTAGTCTTCTTTTTGTATTGAATTGAATTGCTTACAAAGTGTTTGACTTCTTGCCTTTTATATATGATTGAGACAGAGCACACACAGCACACACATTATGCATGCTTTACAACTTCTCTGTTTTAGCTTTACAGTTAGTTACAACTAACAAAGTGTTAAACACACTCTTTGCATGCTACATAACAGAATGCAACACACACTTTACATGCTACTTAATTCTTCTTCTTCTGCACGTGAGCATTAAGCAAACTGGTATGCAACTTAACTTCCAACAGTTCCAGGAATGCCTGTGAGGTTTTCGTATAGAGATCTTTGTATTGCGACTGATGATTTCAAGGAAATACTTGGAAGAGGAGGCTTTGGTTCTGTGTTCAAAGGAGTACTCGCAGATAGAACTGGAATTGCTGTGAAGCGTCTGGATAATTTAAGCCAAGGAAAGAGGGAATTTTTAGCGGAAGTTGAGACAATTGGAAGCGTGCACCATTTTAACTTGGTGAGACTGATAGGATTCTGTGCAGAGAAATCATACAGGCTTCTAGTATACGAGTATATGAGTAATGATAGTTGGATTTTTAAGAAAAGCCAAACATCTTCCCTTGATTGGAAGACACGAAAGAAGATTATAATTGACATTGCACAAGGGCTGGCCTATCTTCATGAAGAATGCCGTCAGACCATAATCCACCTTGATATAAAACCGCAGAACATACTCTTAGATCCAAAGTTCAATGCCAAAATCTCTGACTTCGGATTATCCAAGCTGATTGATAGGGAGATGAACAACGTTCAACTTTCAATGAGAGGAACCCCTGGATATCTTGCTCCAGAATGGCACAAAGCATTAGGTCACGTTACAGTAAAAGTTGACGTATACAGCTTCGGAATTGTTCTACTAGAAGTAGTTTGTGCTCGCAGAAACGTTGATCACTCGCAACCAGAATCTGCCTTCCATTTGCTTAGAATGTTGCAGAATAAAGCAGAATACATTTTGGGATATTTAGATGAATATATTCAGAGTGACAGAGAGGAAATAATCAGGATGCTAGAAGTTGCTGCTTGGTGTTTGCAAGATGACCCAGAAAGAAGGCCTCCCATGTCAACAGTTGTAAAAGTGCTGGAGGGTTTAATGGAGGTAGATTCAAACCTGGTGTACAAGTTTTCACATGCACTTACACCACCTTCTTCTGTTGATGCCCATATTTCTTCAGCACCGCCCCCAGCTTCTGTTCTTTCTAATCCTAGATGATGTTGTAAAGTTCCTTCTTTTTTGCCAAGAGAAAAAATGGAGCAAGCTTGTCATATATTTGAAAGGCTCTTCAATTTCAACAAATTTTCAACAAATTATGGAATTTATGTGGCAACACAATCATATTGGGTGCATTTAGTGATGTGTTTTGATTGTTCTTTTCTACTTCTAGTTTAAATCTTATCTATGATAAGGTTAGTGTAGGAGTTTGTATTTGATTAGGATACTTCTTGTAATGCTTTGATTTCTTCTATAAATACAATTAGAGAGATGACAATAATAAACCCTTTGGATTTTGCCCCTTGATCTCTGCAATTACTTATTCTTTGTTCTTTAGCTAAGGGCTTGAATTTTTCAATTGAAATAGTAGACACCTCTACAATCCAACTGACAGAATTGATGAAGTTTGCTTGAAGAAAGGGAAGATTAGGCATAAGTTTGTGTTTTATTAGTTTATGTAATTTCATTTTTTTTTACTATTCATAATAGGATTTACATAAACCTGTTAATGCAATAAAACTCTCAAGTGTTGAGAGTCCTAGTTTAAATTCAATTTCATGTTGTTGAGAAGTCCTAGTTTATTTCAAATTCATGTTCTTGTAATCCTTATATAAGGAACTCTTCAATTCAATAAAGTTATTCTCTTCCCGTAATATTATTCTTTTTGTTCATTAGAATTTTTCTAGTTTTTAATTCCCAAATTTCAATCTCAACAGTAACTGTTTAGATTGAAATCTGTTCAAACTATTGAAGTTTAACAGTGGTATCAGAGCATTGTTCCTACAGGCTGAGGGAAAATTGTGAGTGAAAACACGGTGAGATTGAGTGTAAACACAGAGAGATTAAGTGTAAAACACGAAAAATTCACCTGTTAATCGATGGCCTCTTCTTCTTCATCAGTGCATGCAACTTCAGTTGTTCCAGTGTTCAATGGTGAACACTATCATATTTGGGCTGTCAAGATGAGATTTTTCTTGAGATCCTTAGGGTTATGGAATGTTGTGGAGACATATGTTGATCCTACACCATTAAATGGAAACCCTACAATTGCGCAGATGAAGGCTCATGAAGAAGAAAAGCTAAAGAAAGACAGGGCCATTACTTGTCTGCATTCTGGAATTACAGACCATGTCTTCACCAAGATAATGAACCTGGAAACACCAAAAAAGATATGGGACAAACTCCAAGTTGAGTTTAAAGGCAATAGCAGAGACAAAACCATGAGGTTGTTGGCATTTAAAAGAGAGTTTGAGCTGGTGAAGATGAAGGACAATGAATCTGTCAAGGACTACTCTAGCAGGTTGATGAATATTGTCAATCAAATGAGGATTCTAGGGAAGACGTTTGAGGATCATAAAGTTGTTGAGAAACTTATGATGTCTCTCCTGCAGAAGTTTGAGGCCAAGATCTCTGCCATAGAAGAGTCCTGCGATTTGTAGACTCTTTCTAATGCAGAGTTGATTAGCAAACTCCACATTCAAGAGCAAAGGGTGCAGATGAGAGATGATGAAGTTGTTGAAGGTGCATTTCATGCAAGCAGTAAGGGAAGGAAGACTGCTATTGTGCCTAAAATTTCAATAACAGGAAATTAATTATGTTTCCTAAAAATAAGAATGTTATGTCTCCATTAAGACAAACTTTCTCACCTTGTTCTTATTACAAAAGAACTAATCATGCTAAGAAAGATTGTTGGTTTAAGGGGAAAACTATCCTTCATTGTGATTTCTGCAACAACCATGGCCATAGTGAGAAATTTTGCAGGTTGAAGAAGAAACAACCGCAGCTACAGCAGCAAGCTAATGTTTATGAAGAAGACAAGGATCATGAGAAGGCTGAGGAGCATTTGTTTATGGCCTTGCAGATCAACAACAGCTCCCAAAAGTCTTGTGACTGAACCCATAAAACTTCTAGTGGATTTCTTTGTATCGAAGCTAGCATTGCATCAAGAACTAATTCAGAACTACTTTAAGCCAGTATCAATGAAGAGAACAAAACTGAAAAAAACCTGAAACCACTGTCCTGTAAATAAAAACAGCAGTTTAACTATAAGTACGAATGAAAGTACATTTGCGATCCCCTATTTCTGTGAGCTCAACAAATTCTTGATTCAAGCAACAGAAATTAAAGAACAGAATTTTGGCCTATGTGGTTTTCTTCTTTCCACGCAGAATGCTCACTCGGCCACACCAAAACTCAGTTGGTTGCACTTTCTTCTTGAAGAAGTGGGCTAACAATGTCTTCATATGTTATTTTATCAGGAACAACTCCCTTAAGCACCATGTAGTAATGCAATTCAATTACCTCTTCAGCACTGCAATTCTTGTCAATGTTGGTAACAAGAGTACTATATGTTATATTATCGGGAAGAACACCCCACACGACCATCATCATCATCAGTTCCTTTGCTTCTTGAACACGACCAAACTTACACAAAAACTTGATCATCGTGTTGTAAGTGGCACTGCTTGCTAAAATTCCAGCATTTTGCATTTCTGTTGATAACTTAAATGCCTTGTCAAACTTCCCACAGTTGAAATATCCATTTATCAGGGTATTATAAGTTATGGTGTCAACTAAACCCATCCTCTGTAATACATCTACCAAAGATCTTGCAACATCCACCAATCCATCCTTGCATAAACCATTTATAATAGAATTGTAAATTAACAAGTTGGGTTTTTCCTCACCCTTCACCATTTTTTCATAGATCTGAACTGCAATTTCAATGTTCCCTTCCTTGCAGTGCCCATCGATCAAAGTACCAAATGTAACAGCATCAGGAACCAAGCCATGTACATACATCCTGGCCAATAGTTGCCTGGCTGCAGCAAAGTTGTTGCTTTTACATAAGAAATTGATAAGAATATTGTGTGAAAATGCATCTTCAATGAGGTTATTTTCTAGAACTTTGTTAAGGAATTTAAGAGCTTTGGTTATATAACCATTTCTGCAAAAACCCCTTGTGAGGATTGAACAGGTGAATTTATCAAGGGGTATCTGCTTATCTGACATGTCAGTAAATACCAAAGAAGCTCCATCCACATCTCCTTCCTTGTAAAGCCAATGCATAATTGAGTTATACACCA
This sequence comes from Salix caprea, assembly GCA_964035475.1. NCBI lineage: Eukaryota > Viridiplantae > Streptophyta > Magnoliopsida > Malpighiales > Salicaceae > Salix > Salix caprea. The sequence continues at coordinate 17,342,029 of OZ037749.1, forward strand.
CAGAATTTGGCAGCAATCCCCTTTCCACCATTTCATCACATAACCTAAGTGCCTCCTCCAAACACCCTGCTCGTGAATACCCTTCAATCATGGTTGCATAGGTCCTCACATTAGGCTCAATATCTATTTTCATCATTTCATTCCTAAGTTCTTCTGCCACAGCTATCCTCCCTATCTTGCAAAACCCATCGATGAGACTGTTATAAGTTACAGAATTGGGCTTAATAGATCCTGCAGACATTATTTCCATCTTCCTAACAAGCATCAAGGCAAGGTCCATGTCACCCATCTTGCAAGCTCCATCAACCATCATGTTAAAAGTAACAGCATTAGGACAAATACCACTCTTCAGAATTCGATAGAACACAGACATTGCTTCTTGTAATTTACAATCCTTACAAAGAGCATGCACAACCAAATTGAAAGTATTTACATTCTCCATGTACCCATAAGAAACCATTTTCTTATACACCATCCAAAACCTATGGATCTCATTCACCTTAATGAGATGGCTCAAAAAGTTATTCCAAGCATGAATTGTAACGCAGCAACCCTCTATTTGCAACTTCATGATCACTTCATAAGCACCGACAGTAGCCCCTATTTGAGTACAAGCACGAACCAAAGCATCAAAAACGGCAGGACTTGATTCGCAGATTCCATAGCTATTATTCAATGCTTCTAAACCTCCAAAGGAGACAAGCCATTTACAGTCATCAAATTCCCCATAAGAGACAAGGCATCGTCATATCTCCTCGAATTAACCAGAACATGAATTACTCTGCATGAACTCTCCGACGAGTGCAAAACACTCTTCTTGTCTCCAACCCAATTGTAAAACTCCAAAGCTAACTGAGGCGAGTTCTTAAACTCACAAAGAACACGGCTCGCTATAGCATTTGTTAGACTCGGCAAATTTTTCTCCAAGAAACTCCATCTCCTTTGTTTGAGATTAACACAAATAGCTCTAAAAACAACATCCTCAGAAATCGGGTTCAAAATGCTCTTACCCAAATGAAAACAACGTCCCAAGAAAGACTTTCTTTTAATCAATAACGCACTTAATAACATAGAAAGCAGGCTTCTCAATCCATCAAAACAATCTAGCAACTGCAACACAAAACCAAAACATAGAAAACCCATAACAGCTAAACATTAAAAGACTTGGTCTTCATCTACTTAGATTCATTGCTATTAACACAATTTAATAAACAGAAGCTCAAAACCATACTAAATGATATCAGCTTAATTCACCAAATGAACAAATATCTAACTACAACACAACATTTAAAAAGGTATATATATTTTTTTTGAAATAAAGTTTGCTCCTTTTATCTACTATAGCTTATAATTCTCGAACATTTTAAAAGATGAGCCCTGAATAGTAAAGCCACAAGCTTTATAGGCATGAAAAAACACGGGTTTTGAACAAAAACAGAAAATGAACAAGAGCAACAGTGAAATAAAACATTTGAAGAGAAAGAGAGTTGAGATGAAACTTATGTTGAAACCTGAGGTGATTCCAGAACTGCTCAAGTGAACCGGTCGACCACTTGGGTGAACCGGTCGACCGGCAGTAACAACAAAGCTGACAGGTTGAAGCAGCTGAGAAGATTCGAAGACTGAAGGTTGAAGTTTATTGTTTAAGTTTTAGTAATCCTTTTGTATTCAAGATGATTATAAATCCTTTAGAGTTTAGGAAATAAAAGTCTGTCAAATCAGTTATAAGTCTTGTCAGGACAACTTGTAAATAACTGATTTTGGAAATTATAGCCGTTGTAAGTTTTTGGTTATATAAAATATAGCCGTTGTAAGTTTTTGGTTCTATAAATAAAATGAGTGGGATGGCAGTAACCACACACGAAATTCTGCCAATGTTTATGTTCTTTTAGCTTGAAATTACAAAGCTTATTGTTCTTTCTTTTCTGGAAAAATACTTCAAAATTCTGGAAAAAGTCCCGAACCCAGTTCTTGATCTCTACAGTACCTGTTCTCAGGTTTTTTAACAATTTGTCTGTACAGATCAGAAGTTTGATATTTTCTGAAATTTCTACATGGTATCAGAGCAGAATTAGGTCTTTGAAAAGGGATTTGAGTGAAACACGAGTGATTAAAGAAAAAGTGAGATTTTTTCAAGATTAATTGATCTTGAAAGGGAAAAACAAAATTTTCCGAGAGAATTTGCAGATTTTTTTTGAAATCAAGGAATTTGACTTGGTTTGTTCTTTAATTGGAAATCTTGCTCTCGGTATTGTGAAGTCTTGAAACAAATCACAAGAAAAAGAAAAATTCTCCAGCTGACAGTTCTTGACAGAGATGGATGCATCATTCTCTTCGAAATCGCCAATCTTCACAGGAGTTAACTATGGAGTTTGGGCAGTGAAGATGAAGATATACTTGAAAGCGTTTGACCTATGGGAAGATGTGGAGGCTGACAGGGAACCAGTTCCCTTGAACAACAACCCATCAATGACCCAAATCAAGTATTTCCATGAACAAAGAGCAAAGAAATTCAAAGCTCTTACTTGCATTCACAATGCAGTAAGTGAGGAAATCTTCTCAAGAATCATGGCATGTGAAACGGCTAAGGATGCTTGGGACAAATTGAAGGCTGAATTTCAAGGTGATGAAAAGTCTAGGAGAATGCAGATTTTGACATTGAAGAGACAATTTGAAGGCTTGAGGATGAAAGAATCTGAAACCATCAAAGAGTTTTCATCAAATGTATCCAAGTTAGTAAACCAAATGACTCTACTTGGAGAAGAAATTCAAGAAGCAAGGGTTGTGGAGAAAGTACTAGTCAGCCTGCCAGAAAAGTTTGAGAACAAAATATGCTCTTTGGAAGATTCAAAGGACTTCACGTCTATGAGTCTTCAAGAGTTGATAAATGCATTGCAAGCCGTGGAACAAAGGCAGCAATTCAGACAAGAAAACACTGGTGAAGAGGCATTTGCAGCAAGGTTCAAAGGAAGATCAAAAACTCAGAATTTCTACAAGAACTCAGAACCAAGAGCAAGTTCAAGTTCTGGAAAACAGTGGCAGAACAAAAACTGGCAAAGCAATCAAACACATGCAAATAACTTCAATGCAAAAGGGAAGGAAAGGAGAGAGCAATTTCCCACATGCAAGTACTGTCAGAAAACTAACCATCTTGAGTCATTTTGTTGGCTCAAGAATGCACAATGTAGAAAATGCAAGCAATTTGGACATATCCAAAAATTCTGCAAAAACAGCACCTCAGAAGGGAAACAAGCTCATGTTGCAGAGGCTATGGAACCTAAGGATGAACAATTGTTCACTACAATTGTCGAACACAGCTGCAATTCCACTGAGGTTAGTGAAAAAAAATGGTTAATTGATAGTGGGTGTTCAAATCACATGACTGCAGACCTTAGCATGTTTAAAAATCTTGATTTAGAATACAAATCAAAGGTGAAAGTAGCTAATGGGCAGTATGTAAGTGTAGAAGGCAAGGGGGAAGTTGATATAGAAACTTTTGCTGGAATTCGAAATTTTAAGCATGTGTTGTATGTGCCAAATATTGACCAAAATCTGATTAGTGTAGGTCAATTACTTGAAGAAGGACACTCTTTGTTCTTTGATAATGGCTTGTGCACAATTAAGGATGATCTAGGAATACCTCTATTTACTGCCAAAATGAAAAATAGGTGCTTTAGTCTTGAAGAAACTCAAGCACACATTAGCATGAACATAAGTGCATCAGAAAACTCTATTCTGTGGCATAGAAGAATGGGACATTTTAATTATGCCTCATTAAGGAAGATGGCTGAATTACAAGTAGTAGAGGGTCTACCTATGATTCATGAGCAAACTGAGGTATGTGAAGCATGCCAGCTAGGAAAACAATCAAGAGTAAAATTTAGTCAACATGCATGTAGATCAACTGCCAAGCTAGAAATTGTACACACAGATGTGTGTGGCCCCATGCAAAATGAGTCTTTAAATGGTGCAAAATACTTTGTGATATTCATAGATGACTTTAGTAGATTCTGTTGGGTGTACTTCATCAAAACTAAGGGGGAGGTATTTGATGTATTCTTGAGATTTAAGGTTGCTGCCGAGAGGGAATCAAGTTGCAACTTAAAAATCTTAAGGTCAGATAATGGGGGGGAGTATACCTCTCATAAGTTTGAAGACTACCTAGTAAAAGAGGGAATTAAACATCAAGTGACAGTCCCCTACACCCCTCAACAAAATGGGGTGAGTGAGAGAAAAAACAGAACCTTAATGGAGATGGCTAGATGCCTTCTCTATGAGAAGAAAATGCCCCTGAAATTTTGGGCAGAGGCTGTGAGCACTGCCTCTTATTTGTTAAATAGGATGATAACAAGAACATTGGGAGATAAAACACCCCATGAAGAGTGGCATGGACATAAACCAAACATAGATCATCTAAAAGTATTTGGCAGCCCCTGTTATGTGCTGCAACCTGAGATTAAGAGAAGGAAATTGGACCAAAAATCTGAGGTTGGGATTTTGATAGGCTATAGCTCGAAATCAAAGGGCTATAAGGTGTTTGATTTGAAAACAAACCAAGCTGTAATAGCTAGGAATGTTAAGGTGGCTGAGAACAAAATATGGAATTGGGATGATGAGAAAATTGAAGATGCACATAATGAACCTGCACCCGAGACGAATGAAGAAACTGATTCTGATGATGAGGACCAATCAGTGAGGGGGACTAGGTTATTAAGTGACATACATGAGAGATGTAATGTAGCTGAAATAGAACCAAGTAATGTTGGAGAAGCCATGGAATCCCCAGTATGGGTAGCTGCAATGAAAGATGAACTAAAAATGATAGAAAAGAATGAGACATGGGAACTTGTTGATAGACCTAGGCATAGAAAGGTTATAGGTGTCAAATGGATCTACAAAACAAAACTCAATACTGATGGTACAATCAACAAGAACAAAGCAAGACTTGTAGTAAAAGGTTACTCACAAGAACTAGGGGTAGACTATCATGATACATTTGCCCCTGTGTCAAGAATGGACACAATTAAGCTGCTGCTCATGTTGGCTGCTCAAAAGGGGTGGCTGGTTTGGCAAATGGATGTTAAATCAGCATTCTTGAATGGAAATTTGAAGGAAGAAATATATATTGAACAGCCAGAAGGGTTTGAAAAAGAGACAAATCTGAACAAAGTCTATTTACTGAAAAAGGCTTTGTATGGGCTAAAACAAGCTCCTAGAGCTTGGTATGGTAAGTTGGATGAATACCTATCAAGTTTAGGATTTGAAAAGAGCTTGAATGAAGCCACTCTATATGTGAAAAGAGTGGAAAATCACATTTTGATAATCTCTGTGTATGTTGATGATTTGTTGATCACGGGAGATGATGGGAATCTGGTTGACGAATTTAAGAAGAACATGAAGAACAAATTTGAGATGAATGAACTTGGACTCCTAGCATATTTCCTTGGGATGGAAATAACTCAATCCAAGGAAGGATGTTTTATATGTCAACAGCAATTCACAAACAAGATGCTGAGCAAGTTTGCAATGGAGAATTGCAAACCAGTTAGCACTCCTATGGTGCTGGGAATGAAACTCTCAAAACTTGAAAATGGGCCCTCAGCAGATGCAAGCATATACAGGAGTATAATTGGAAGCCTACTGTATCTATCCTTCACTAGGCCTGACATAGTGTTCACTGTAAACTACTTATCGAGATTCATGCAAAATCCCAGTCAAGAACACTATGTTGCAGCAAAGAGGGTGCTAAGATACTTGAGAGGCACACTGGACCTTGGTATATTTTTTGCCAAGAAAAACTCAGTGAAATTGAAGGGGTTTTGTGATAGTGATTGGGCTGGAAGTGATGAGGAAATGATGAGCACTTCGGGATATTGTTTTTCAATGGGAGATTGCATATTCTGTTGGAACTCAAAGAAGCAATCTGTTGTTGCCCACTCAACTGCTGAAGCAGAGTATATTTCGGCATTTGTGGCTGCCAATCAATTGGTTTGGCTTAGGAAAATGTTGAAGGATTTGGACTGTGAACAAGAGGAAGCTACTGAGTTACTATGTGACAACATGGCTGCAATTGCTATCTCTAAGAATTCTGTATTTCATGACAGAACTAAACACATGAAAATTAAATTTCATGCATTAAGACAATTCCAGCAGGAAGGAGAATTGGAGCTGAAATACTGCTGCTCAAAAGAACAACAAGCTGACTTGTTTACAAAGACTCTGCCAAAAGAAAGGTTTGAGGAGCTAAGGAACATGGTGGGAATGTGCAGCTCAGGAATCAAGGGGGAGTGTTGAAACCTGAGGTGATTCCAGAACTGCTCAAGTGAACCGGTCGACCACTTGGGTGAACCGGTCGACCGGCAGTAACAACAAAGCTGACAGGTTGAAGCAGCTGAGAAGATTCGAAGACTGAAGGTTGAAGTTTATTGTTTAAGTTTTAGTAATCCTTTTGTATTCAGGATGATTATAAATCCTTTAGAGTTTAGGAAATAAAAGTCTGTCAAATCAGTTAAAAGTCTTGTCAGGACAACTTGTAAATAACTGATTTTGGAAATTATAGCCGTTGTAAGTTTTTGGTTATATAAAATATAGCCGTTGTAAGTTTTTGGTTCTATAAATAAAATGAGTGGGATGGCAGTAACCACACACGAAATTCTGCCAATGTTTATGTTCTTTTAGCTTGAAATTACAAAGCTTATTGTTCTTTCTTTTCTGGAAAAATACTTCAAAATTCTGGAAAAAGTCCCGAACCCAGTTCTTGATCTCTACAGTACCTGTTCTCAGGTTTTTTAACAATTTGTCCGTACAGATCAGAAGTTTGATATTTTCTGAAATTTCTACAACTTATACCTTTTGAAGCTTCTTTTGTGCAAATTGGAAGAAGCAGAGTTTTCTTGCCGACTTTCAGGCAGCTGTAGTGCTTATAAATTTGGGACGTCGGGGTGAAAGTGAAATCAAGTAAGGCTTATATAACTGGCGTGCTTAAAAATATTTTTGAAAAAAAAAAGTTTTTAAATTATTTTAATATAATAATATCAAAAATCATTTTTAAATAATAAAAAAATATTATTCTAATATGTTTATAAACAAAAAGATATTTAAATTGCAATGACACTCCAGTATTCAGAGTTGCCATTGCGGTTTTTTGCTTAATTCATGGCCTTCTTATCATTGCCGTACACTCTTTTTTTTTCTATATTTCCAGAAAAAGAAAAAAGTTTGGCAATTAGGTTTCCCAATTATTTACTCCTTGAATTAAAACCCGACCAATTATTTACTCCCCTGTATTCATATCTAATCTGGCAGATTTTCAACAAAAATAAAAGTTGGTGCGATTCCAATCAAAAACTCTAGTTCATCTGAGGTAATGTGTTAATTAAGAAAATAATTAATTAAAATATATTGTTTTTTTGTTTTATTTTTTAAAATGATATTATTAAATGTTTTTAATTTTGTTTCTTTTAAATGATGTAAAAAACATAAACTAAATTAAATTAACACTAATTAACCCACATGATCCAAAACTCCCTTAGCCCATGATCCAAAACTCCCTTAGCCCATGATCCAAAACTTTCCATCAATCTAACTCCAGGTCACGTTTGATGAGTAAATCCCAAAATCAAAGTTCACCTCATCCAAGGGTGAGGGAAAGAATTGGAGTTATTTGGGCCATGGTTTTTGGGAATTTGGTTATTAAATATTAATCCTTTACTCTCTTTTTATATATAAAAACATTTTGATGCCAATAATTTTTTTATAATTCTATTTGAAAATATTTATCTCAAACTAGTTTTTCATGTATCTCTCAAGTTTAAGATATTATTAAACATGAAAGTAGACTTCTTATATTAACCTTAAACTACATAGTATTTTATTAACATTCTGCTTTGACTATCAATACAATTATAAATTTATGGTTTAATTTTCAGGAAACAAAATGATTATAGAGAAAGAATTACCACTGGTGTCTATATATATATATATATATATATATATATATATATATATATATATATATATATATATATATATATATTAACATTCTGCTTTGACTATCAATACAATTATAAATTTATGGTTTAATTTTCAAGAAACAAAATGATTATAGAGAAAGAATTACCACTGGTGTCTATATATATATATATATATATATATATATATATATATAGCCACATGAATTAACACAGCAGTTTTGCTACAAAAATATTACCTTCAGCATCACCCTTACACAATGTTGTCCACCTGAATTGGGATGCCGTGATTTTACAAGCATGAAGGCCTGAGCATGACCCTCGATATTAGCACAATCTAACCTTAATTTACTCACGCTATATATCAGGAAGTATTTACATTATAAATGGAAAGGGTCGAGAAGAAAAATCCTCCTGGATTTGTCAGCATGTGTACGGAAACCCCGACCCCTGAGGTAAGTTAGCAAGGAAGATGGTAGATGCCAAAAAAATTACTCTTCACTTGTAGTCCAGTTCTGACACCAGATTCCACAATGAACACAAATAGTTAACCCCGGCTCATCAACTTGCTGAGAGAATAATTGAAAAAGAAGCAATCAACCAAGCTTATCGTGTCCGCCATTTTCAGTGGCTGTTCCGGTGGCCAATTTTGTACTTGTTCCACCATTTTCAGCGACTGTTCGAGTGCCCAGTTTTGTATTTGTTTGACAAGTACGCTTCCTGGGTTTCCTCAGTGCCGAAACAGCTAGAGGTCCCAGACTAAGTTGCTGTGCCATGTCAGAAACATCCTTCTGTGTTTCACCTTTTGTGCTCGGTGGTGTCTTCTTGCACAATCTGTTGGGACGACAAGAGGCTAAATTTTTGGCTGTGGGGCTGTCATTGATTGCACCCTTTTCATGCAGAGTCTTCATTCTTGGAGAGTCAACAGGGGCACGTGAATCTAAACTTAACCAAGAGCTACTTGTAGTCTCCTTCCCTAAGCTTGTCAGGCTCAGGTTTAATAAAGGACTGCCCTTTCTAAGGATAGAAGGCTTGCCATGAGAATAAACAGGGCTTCTCAACTTACAATGTTGATCACCATAATCTTCAGCATTTGTAACTTCTTCCATTGCAAAACTTTGAGCATCCTATGAACAAGTAATTAAAGGGAAGTTAGCCAAAATTTGAGTGCAACCGAGGATGGACAAAACCCCAAACAAAAAACATAAATCAACATCAGTCAACATGAGAGCATAGTAATGCCCCCACTGCATTAGATTTAACCAAAAAAACAGAGAGAAAAGGTGATTTAAAAGGAGGAAACCAAAAAGAAAAGGAAAAAATCAAGATAAAAAAATAAGTGAAAGTAGATATTACCGGTGGTTAACTCTAAGGAAGAAAAACTCCCAACAGAATGCAAATGCATGCTACCATTAAGAAGAGAAGAAAAGAGATGTAAGGAAAGGCAACTGCAACAACAATCAATGAGTTTGTGGGCGTCACCATGTCTTTGTTTGGTAAAACAAGATGACCTTGAAAGAGTTGAATGATGAAAAGTTTGCAGTCAACCCAAATGGTAAAACATTTTAAGTTGGGATAAATCTATGCTTGTGGAGGGAAACTCGATGAATGACTTTCCAGAAGCCCACCATTCATTGGATCAGTGGACACAATTGGATGGTCCCACATGGGGTCCTCTCATCTAATGGATGGAGGATTATGAGTTACCATAGGCAAATATAGCATTAATTAAAGGTTGTGAAAAGCATTAAAAGCGATTGTACTACATTATATAGCAAGGTCTACTATCACGTGACAAAGTATATGAGCTCGGCTGAAAAAATGCAAAGCCTCTCCGCTATCAAAAGCAGGATAATATTGGGAGGAAAAAAAAAGGAGAGAAAAGGTACCTTATCTTCCACCTCAGCAACAGGTTCAAAACCTGCACCTTCCTCCCCATCAGAATCAGCCATCTCCTCACACTCAAACTCTACATTTTCTTCAATTTCTTCATCTGAGTCACTTAACTCTTCTTGCTCCATCACAATTTCTGGATGAGATTGGTCACCAACATCATCCAAGTTGCATGTGCTGGCATTATTGCTTTGGACAGGTGATGCGTCAGCACCTGAAGCAAGGTTGCTATGAACCATGGGGCTGTTGAAACCTGAAGTGATTCCAGAACTGCCAAAGCAAGCTGACAGGGAGCTGACGCAGGACAATTGAAGATTGAAGAATCGAAGATTGAAGAATCAGTTTTTATGATTGAATTCTCATTGTAATAAGTATGTTTAAGTGTTCTGAGTCAATGTTTTTGGTCAACAATTGTTAAATAGGAAATTGTAACCGAATTTTGAATTTTATAGCCGTTGTAATTTCTTGATTTCTATATAAATAAAATTTGATGGGATGGCAGTAACCACAACCAAATATTCTGCCCATGTTCATGTTCCTTTAATTCTCAAATTCACAGAATTCTTAAGTTCTTTCTTTTCTGGAAATTTTCCATCAAATTCTGGAAAATTGTTCATTCCCAGAATTTGATCGCTACAGTGCGTGTTTGTGGCTGTTTGATCCATTTTGTCCGTACAAATCGCTACAGTAGGTGTTTTTCATATTTTCCAAAATTCAACCAGAATTTCAACATGGTATCAGAGCAGAATTAGGTCCTTGAGAAGGGATTGAAAGAAATTTACGAGTGAAAAAGAATTCAAGGATTGATTAAACCTTGAAAGGAAAAGATTGTATTTTTCCAGAAATTCCAGAATTCGTCAATCAAGAAATCAGTCTTGATTTGTTCTTTAAAGGACTAATAATTGAAGAATTACTCAATTATAGTTCGTGTTCTTTGTTTTGTGGAATCTTTGGAAGGAAAAGAGTGCAAGAAACTGGTTTTGGCAGAGATGGATGCATCATTTTCTTCAAAGTCACCAATCTTCACAGGTTCGAACTATGGAGTTTGGGCAGTAAAGATGAAGATATATCTGAAAGCTTTTGATTTGTGGGAAGATGACGCAGAACAGCTTGCTGCCGAATTTGAAGAGGAGCTAGATAAGAAAATGAAGAAGAAGGAACGGTCCAAAAACTACAACTCCACTGTCAACAAGAAGATCGGGGGCTAATAGCTGGATTCTCGGCAAGCCAATTCCAAATCCCAGCTGACATGCATTTCATTTAATTCTGCAATTACTTTGTTTCCGTTATGCATTTTCTAATTACCATTGTTTCCGTTAAGCATTTTATAATTAATTGTCTGCAGTTATTTTGTTTTTATTTTCCCGTTTTAGAATATTGCAGAATCACTGCAATAACTTGTAATCTGCTCACGCCTATTTAAGGGCTGAAAACAGAGGACAAAAGCATAATATACAATTTGAGTTTTTTCTTCACAGTAGAGTTTCTTGTTCTGTGATTTACGTTGGTAAATCATTTTTATTACTTCCGTTCTGCGTCAAGTGGTATCAGAGCAAGGAATTGCCTTGTTTCAATGGCCAACAACAACGAAGGAGGAAGAGCTAATCCCCGTGACGCTGGTCGCAGGGACACAGACGCTGATCTGTGGGCTGCCATTGACGAACAAAGGCAAGCGATGGCAAGAATGGAAGCCATGATCCAGCAGCTGGTTAGGGGACCTTTGGCACCTGCCAATGAGGGTGTCCACAACCGTCCAAGGGTGGAACATCCCCCTAGAGTCGCCAGGAACAGACCTTATGCGGACGATAGTGAAGATGACTCAGAAGAAGAAGCAGCAGACGCACCTGAAATTCAATTGCAGCGCCGAAACCAACCTGAATACAGGGTACGAGCTGACATTCCTTTGTTCCATGGGAAATTGCAGATCGAAGAATTTCTGGACTGGATCTCCGAGGTCGAAAGGTTCTTTGATTTTACGGAGGTCGCAGAAGCGCGACAAGTGAAACTTGTCTCCTACAAACTAAGAAGTGGGGCTGCTGTGTGGTGGGAGAGGCTGCAGATGGACAGGAGACGCCAAGGCAAGGCACCCACACGGTCTTGGAGGAAGATGAAGCAGCTCATGATGGGTAGATTTCTACCCCCTGATTATGAGCAATTTCTTTTCCAAAGCCTGCAGAATTGTGTGCAGGGGAACAAGCCAGTAGCAGATTATACCGAAGAGTGGTCTCGGTTGTCGGTTCGAAACGATTTGAATGAATCAGAAGCTCAACAGGTTTCCAGGTATTTGGGGGGCTTAAAACCATCCATTAGAGAGAGGATTGGGCTGCAAGTAGTATGGACAGTTGATGAGGCACACAATATGGCCCTGAAGGCAGAATTGATGGAGAAATCTGCCACCCGTTTTTCCCCTTTTCGAAACTCGGGTGAACCAAGTTACAGAGGGAAATTCGCAGCAGCTGATGGCCAAAATCCTCCCAAGATAACCAACGACCAGACCCCACGAGGAGCAGCGTCCACTAGCAACCAGTCCGGAGGTCGCGCAGTCACAGCAGCGAGAGAAGCCCCGCGAGCATCAAATGCGTATGTTAAACCAGGGGGGTTTAAATGCTATAGATGCGGTCAGCCAGGGCATAGGTCTAACGAGTGTCCAGCCAGGAGACCCGTAAATTTGGTGGATGCTGGGATGGACGATGAAGACAATTATGTGGAAGAGGAATCCGGAATGGTGGAGCTGTTGGAAGGAGCCGAAGTGGCAGAAGAAGAAGGAGAGTTTGTGAATTGTGTTGTGCAACGTGTCCTATGCTCAACTAAGGTAGAAAATCCCTCACAACGTAATAACATATTTAAATCATGTTGCAGTGTGCAAGGCAAAGTTTGTGATTTAATTGTTGATACCGGCAGTTGTGAAAATTTTGTATCTAGACGGCTAGTAGAGCATTTGAAGTTGAGGGCCGAAAAACACCCAAAGCCCTATATGATTGGGTGGATTAAAAAGGGGCCTAAGGTTAGCGTGACCGAAGTGTGCAAAGTTCCTATTTCGATTGGACAACATTACCAGGATGAAGTGACTTGTGATGTCGTCGACATGGATGCTAGTCACGTATTATTGGGCCGTCCTTGGCAATTTGATGTGGATGTGACGTATCGAGGGCGGGAGAATGTCTATGTCTTCAATTGGGAAGGCAGAAAAATCGCTATGGTGCCTAAGCGAAATTCAGGAGGGTTTGCGAGTAAGGCTGCGGTGGAGGATCCCTCATTACTCTCATTAGTCACCTCTTTTGCGGAATTGGAAGAGGAGGTGAAGGAAGCACGGGAGGTCCATGTGGTAGTCGTGCGGGCTTTGATGGTAACAGAAAAGGGGGCTCGAGAGGAGGAGGTACCTAAAAGAGTACAATCTCTTTTGGGAGAATTTAGCGCATTGGTGTCGGAGGAATTACCAGATGATCTTCCTCCGTTGAGAGATATACAACACCAAATTGACTTGGTGCCTGGAGCAAGTTTACCAAACCTGCCGCACTACCGAATGAGTCCTAAAGAGAATCAGATTTTGCAGGGGAAGGTGGAAGAATTACTAAAGAAGGGGTTTATTCGTGAGAGCATGAGTCCATGCGCTGTTCCTGCATTACTGGTTCCGAAGAAAGACGGGAGTTGGAGGATGTGCGTTGACAGCCGCGCCATAAATCGGATAACAGTCAGATATAGCTTTCCGATCCCACGGCTAGATGACATGCTGGATATGTTGGAAGGGTCAAAATTATTCTCCAAAATTGATCTCCGCAGTGGGTACCATCAGATTCGAGTGAGGCCGGGTGATGAATGGAAGACAGCTTTTAAGACGAAGGATGGGCTCTACGAGTGGCTGGTGATGCCATTCGGGCTGTCAAACGCCCCTAGTACCTTTATGCGGCTCATGAATCAGGTATTACGGCCTTTTATTGGGAAATATGTAGTCGTTTATTTTGACGACATACTAATTTACAGCCGCAGCGAAGATGAGCACATGAGTCACCTACGAGCCGTGTTGGGAGTATTATCCGAAAATCAGTTGTTTATCAACTTTAATAAGTGCAGTTGGCTGACCGAGAGGTTATTATTCCTGGGGTATGTGGTCAGTTCTGAAGGCATATTGGTAGATACGGAGAAGGTAAAAGCCATCCGCGAGTGGCCGACACCGAAAACAGTGGGGGATGTCCGGAGTTTTCATGGATTGGCAACTTTTTACCGAAGGTTTATTCGGAATTTCAGCAGCATTGTAGCTCCTATAACTGAGTGCCTGAAGAAAGGAAAATTTGATTGGGGTGTAGCGGCTGACACAGCTTTCGCCGTGATCAAAGAAAAGCTGTGTACCACTCCCGTCCTTGCCTTACCCAGTTTTGAGAAATTATTTGAGGTGGAGTGTGACGCCAGCGGGATTGGGGTAGGAGCAGTTCTATCACAGGAGAAGAGGCCGGTAGCTTTCTTCAGTGAAAAACTCAGCGAAGCACGACAGAAGTGGAGCACTTATGATCAGGAATTTTACGCCGTTGTACGTGCTCTTAAGCATTGGGAACATTATCTTATTCAGCGGGATTTCATACTATATACCGATCATCAGGCGCTGAAGTACCTGAATAGTCAGAAAAATCTGAGTAATATGCATGCACGGTGGTCGACGTACTTGCAGAAATTCCCTTTCATTCTGAAGCATAAGTCCGGAGCTCTAAACAAGGTAGCTGATGCCTTGAGCCGGCGTGCCAACCTACTAGTGACTATGCAGCAAGAGGTTGTTGGGTTTGAGTTTTTGAAGGAATTATACGAGGGTGATGAAGACTTTGCCGGAGTGTGGGAAAAATGCCGGCTACAACATACGGTGGGGGAATTCCATATTGTTGATGACTACCTTTTTCGTGGTAATCAACTTTGTGTCCCTCGAAGTTCTTTGAGAGAGAAGCTGGTACGAGAGCTACATGGCGGAGGTTTGAGTGGACACTTGGGGCGTGATAAGACTATCAGCAGTGTGGCCGAGAGGTATTATTGGCCCCAGCTAAAACGTGACGTGGGAAACTTGGTCCGTAAGTGCTATGTTTGCCAGACCTCAAAAGGACAAGCCCAGAATACAGGATTATACATGCCACTACCAGTACCAGACGCGATATGGGAAGATTTGTCGATGGATTTTGTGTTGGGATTACCGCGAACTCAGCGGGGAGTGGACTCCGTATTTGTCGTAGTTGACAGGTTTTCCAAAATGGGTCACTTTATCCCGTGCCGGAAAACCTCCGATGCTTCTCATGTAGCTCACTTGTTCTTTCGGGAGGTGGTGCGACTACATGGGGTACCGCAATCCATCACTTCTGACCGGGATTCAAAATTTCTTAGTCATTTTTGGATCACATTGTGGAGGAGGATGGATACCACATTAAAATTCAGCAGCACAGCCCATCCACAAACTGATGGACAGACGGAGAATCTGAACAGGACTTTGGGAAATTTGATACGCAGCATTTGTGGTGATAAGCCAAAGCAGTGGGATGTGTCTTTGGCCCAAGCTGAATTCGCATATAATAATGCAATTCATACAGCTACAGGTAGATCCCCTTTCTCACTGGTTTATTTAAAATCGCCTAAGCATGCATTGGATTTAGCCCGCCTGCCCAAGATGACTGGTTCTAGTGTGGCCGCTGAAAATCTGGCGGAACATGCGCGGAGTGTCCAAGCAGAGGTAAAAGCTCGGTTGGAAGGGAAGAATGCGAAATATAAAGCTGCAGCCGATGTCAAGAGGCGCGAAAAATTGTTCGCTGAAGGGGATGACGTGATGGTCCTTTTACGCAAGGAGCGGTTTCCTTTGGGAACCTATAACAAGTTGAAACCAAGGAAATACGGTCCATACAAAATCATCAAGAAGATCAATGACAATGCCTACGTGGTCGATCTTCCGGCTGATATGCACATCTCTCGCACTTTCAATGTGGCAGACCTGTATGAATTTTGTGCAGATATTCCAGTCTATCCGGAATATAACTCGGGGTCG
The DNA here is from genome assembly GCA_964035475.1 of Salix caprea. NCBI lineage: Eukaryota > Viridiplantae > Streptophyta > Magnoliopsida > Malpighiales > Salicaceae > Salix > Salix caprea. The sequence continues at coordinate 17,357,902 of OZ037749.1, forward strand.
AGTTCTTCACAAGTAGAGGAGACTGACGCAGAACAGCTTGCTGCCGAATTTGAAGAGGAGCTAGATAAGAAAATGAAGAAGAAGGAACGGTCCAAAAACTACAACTCCACTGTCAACAAGAAGATCGGGGGCTAATAGCTGGATTCTCGGCAAGCCAATTCCAAATCCCAGCTGACATGCATTTCATTTAATTCTGCAATTACTTTGTTTCCGTTATGCATTTTCTAATTACCATTGTTTCCGTTAAGCATTTTATAATTAATTGTCTGCAGTTATTTTGTTTTTATTTTCCCGTTTTAGAATATTGCAGAATCACTGCAATAACTTGTAATCTGCTCACGCCTATTTAAGGGCTGAAAACAGAGGACAAAAGCATAATATACAATTTGAGTTTTTTCTTCACAGTAGAGTTTCTTGTTCTGTGATTTACGTTGGTAAATCATTTTTATTACTTCCGTTCTGCGTCAGAAGATGTGGAGGCTGACAGGGAACCAATTCCCTTGAACAACAATCCAACAATGACCCAAATTAAATACTTTCATGAACAAAGAGCAAAGAAGTTCAAAGCACTCACAAGCATTCACAATGCAGTGAGTGAGGACATTTTCACAAGGATAATGGCCTGTGAAACTGCAAAGGATGCATGGGATAAGCTGAAATCCGAATTTCAAGGTGATGAGAAGTCAAGGAGGATGCAAATTCTGAACTTGAAGAGGCAATTTGAAGGTCTAAAGATGAAGGATTCTGACACTGTCAAAGATTTCTCTTCAAACATTTCCAAGATAGTAAATCAAATGACATTGCTAGGGGAAGAGATTCAAGAATCAAGGGTGGTTGAAAAGGTACTTGTAAGCCTACCTGAAAGGTTTGAAAATAAAATTTGTTCCTTAGAAGATTCTAAGGATTTCAGTGAATTGAGTCTGCAAGAATTAGTAAATGCACTGCAAGCCGTGGAGCAAAGGCAGCAATTCAGGCAAGAAAACTCTGGAGAAGAGGCATTTGCAGCAAGATTCAAAGGAAGAACAAAACCCCAGAATTTCTACAAGAACTCAGAACCAAGAACAAGTTCAAGTTCTGGAAAACAGTGGTAGAATAAAAACTGGCAAAGCAATCAAACACATGCAAGTAACTTCAATGCAAAAGGGAAGGAAAGGAGAGAGCAATTTCCCACATGCAAGTACTGTCATAAAACCAACCATCTTGAGTCATTTTGTTGGCTCAAGAATGCACAATGTAGAAAATGCAAGCAATTTGGACATATCCAAAAGTTTTGCAAGAACAACACTTCAGGAGACAAGCAAGCACATGTTGCAGAGGCTATGGAACCTAAGGATGAACAATTGTTCACTGTAATTGTTGAACACAGCTGCAACACAACTGAGGTTAGTAAACAAAAATGGTTAATTGATAGTGGATGTTCTAATCATATGGCTGCAGAACTATGCATGTTTGAGAACCTAGATTTAGAATACAAATCAAAGGTTAAAGTTGCTAATGGGCAGTATGTAAGTGTAGAGGGCAGAGGGGAAGTTGATATTGAAACTCTAGCTGGAACCCGAAATTTTAAACATGTGTTGTATGTGCCAGAAATTGACCAAAATTTGATAAGTGTAGGTCAATTACTTGAAGTAGGATACTCATTATTCTTTGATAATGGCATGTGCACAATTAAGGATGATCTAGGAATACCTCTATTTACTGCCAAGATGAACAATAGGTGCTTTAGTATTGATGAAAAACAAACACACATTAGTATGAACATAAGTGCATCAGAAACTTCAAGTTTGTGGCATAGAAGAATGGGTCACTTTAACTATGCTACTCTAAAGAAAATGGCTGAATTGCAAGTAGTAGAAGGCTTACCTATGATACATGAACAAGATAATGTTTGTGAAGCATGCCAACTAGGAAAGCAATCAAGGGTAAAGTTCAATAATCATGCACTTAGCTCAACAACTAGGCTGCAAATTGTGCATACTGATGTGTGTGACCCAATGCAAAATGAGTCATTAAATGGTGCTAGGTACTTTGTGTTATTCATTGATGACTTGAGTAGATTTTGTTGGGTGTATTTCATTAAAACTAAGGGGGAGGTGTTTGAGGTATTTTTGAGGTTTAAGGCTGCAGCCGAGAGGGAATCAAGCTGCAACCTAAAAATTTTGAGGTCTGACAATGGGGGGGGAATTCACCTCCCATAAGTTTGAAGATTACTTGGTTAAAGAGGGAATTAAACACCAAGTAACAGTCCCTTATACCCCACAACAAAATGGGGTAAGTGAGAGGAAAAACAGGACTTTAATGGAGATGGGAAGATGCCTTCTCTATGAGAAGAAAATGCCTCTAAAATTTTGGGCTGAGGCTGTGAGCACTGCCACTTACTTGCTAAATAGGTTGATAACAAGAACCTTGGGAGATAAAACACCCTATGAAGAGTGGCATGGACATAAACCAAGCATAGATCATCTAAAAGTATTTGGCAGCCCCTGTTATGTGCTGCAACCTGAGATTAAGAGAAGAAAACTGGACCAAAAATCTGAGGTTGGGATTTTGATAGGTTATAGCTCGAAATCTAAGGGCTATAAGGTGTTTGACTTGAAAACAAACCAAGCTATAATAGCTAGGAATGTTAAGGTGGCTGAGAACCAAATATGGAATTGGGATGAAAAGAAAATTGATGATACAAACAATGAACATGCACCCGAGACTGATGAAGAAAGTGAAACTGATGATGAAGACCAATCAGTTAGGGGAACTAGGTCACTAAGTGACATATATGATAGATGTAATGTTGCTGAAATAGAACCAAGTAATGTTGGAGAAGCAATGGACTCCCCAGTATGGGTAGCAGCAATGAAAGATGAACTTATGATGATAGAAAAGAATGAGACATGGCAGCTTGTTGACAGACCAAGGCATAGGAAAGTTATAGGAGTTAAATGGATCTATAAAACAAAACTCAATGCTGATGGTAGTGTAAACAAGAACAAAGCAAGACTTGTAGTAAAAGGTTACTCACAAGAACAAGGGGTAGATTATCATGATACATTTGCCCCTGTGTCAAGAATGGACACAATTAAGCTACTGCTAATGTTGGCTACTCGGAAGGGCTGGTTGATTTGGCAAATGGATGTTAAATCAGCATTTTTGAATGGCAATTTGAAAGAAGAGATATATGTAGAGCAGCCTGAAGGATTTGAGAGAGAAACAAATTTGAACAAAGTCTATTTACTAAACAAGGCTTTGTATGGGTTGAAACAAGCTCCTAGAGCTTGGTATGGTAAATTGGATGAATACTTATCAAGTTTGGGATTTGAAAAGAGCTTGAATGAAGCCACTTTATATATAAAAAGGGTGGAAGATCACATTTTGATAATCTCAGTGTATGTGGATGACTTGTTAATCACGGGAGATAATGGGCAACTTGTTGATGAATTTAAGATGAACATGAAGAACAAGTTTGAGATGAATGAACTTGGACTTTTAGCATACTTTCTAGGAATGGAAATCACTCAATCTAAAGAAGGTTGCTTTGTATGCCAAAAACAATTCACAACCAAGATGCTGAGCAAGTTTGCAATGGAAAATTGCAAACCAGTCAGCATCCCTATGGTGCTAGGAATGAAACTGTCAAAAAGTGATGAAGCCCCCTCAGCAGATGGTAGCATTTACAGAAGTCTAATTGGAAGTTTACTCTATTTATCTTCTACTAGACCTGATATAGTATTCACTGTAAACTACCTATCTAGATTTATGCAAAACCCCAGCCAAGAACACTATGTTGCAGCTAAAAGAGTACTAAGATATCTAAAGGGCACACTAGACCTTGGCATATTTTTCAGGAAGAACAATTTAGTCAAATTGAAGGGGTTTTGTGACAGTGATTGGGCTGGAAGTGATGAGGAAATGATGAGCACTTCAGGATATTGTTTCTCAATGGGGGATTGCATATTCTGTTGGAATTCAAAGAAGCAATCTGTAGTTGCTCACTCAACTGCTGAAGCAGAATATATTTCTGCATTTGTTGCATCCAATCAGCTGGTTTGGTTGAGAAAGATATTGAAGGATTTGAATTGTGAACAAATGGAACCCACTGAACTACTATGTGACAACATGGCTGCAATTGCTATCTCAAAGAACTCAGTATTCCATGACAGAACCAAACACATGAAAATTAAGTTTCATGCAATAAGGCAATTCCAGCAAGAAGGAGAGCTAGAGCTGAAATATGTTTGTTCAAAAGAACAGCTGGCTGACTTGTTCACAAAGACTTTAGCCAAAGAAAGATTTGAAGAGCTAAGGAGAATGGTGGGAATGTGCAGCTCAGGAATCAAGGGGGAGTGTTGAAACCTGAAGTGATTCCAGAACTGCCAAAGCAAGCTGACAGGGAGCTGGAGCTGACGCAGGACAATTGAAGATTGAAGAATCGAAGATTGAAGAATCAATTTTTATGATTGAATTCTCATTGTAATAAGTATGTTTAAGTGTTCTGAGTCAATGTTTTTAGTTAATTTCAGTTTATGGTCAACAATTGTTAAATAGGAAATTGTAACCGAATTTTGAATTTTATAGCCGTTGTAATTTCTTGATTTCTATATAAATAAAATTTGATGGGATGGCAGTAACCACAACCAAATATTCTGCCCATGTTCATGTTCCTTTAATTCTCAAATTCACAGAATTCTTAAGTTCTTTCTTTTCTGGAAATTTTCCATCAAATTCTGGAAAATTGTTCATTCCCAGAATTTGATCGCTACAGTGCGTGTTTGTGGCTGTTTGATCCATTTTGTCCGTACAAATCGCTACAGTAGGTGTTTTTCATATTTTCCAGAATTCAACCAGAATTTCAACAAGGGCAATGTCCATTGTGCTGATCATGCGGGCCGTCTATTTTACTAGTTTCCAATCTCCTTCCAGACTTTGGCTCACTTACTGTTGAAATTCTGAAGATTTCTGGGAATATTTGAAGAACAGCTACTGTAGCAATCAAATTCTGGGAATAAACAATTTTCCAGAATTTGATGAACAAATCTCCAGAAAATAAAGAACTGTAAAATTCAGTACTTTGATGTAAAAGACACGTGAACATGGGCAGAATATTTCGTCATGGTTACTGCCATCCCATCAATTTTATTTATAGATGAATCAGACATTACAACGGCTAGTTTCTTTCAAAAACAGATAAAATTTCCTATTTATCAAAGTTTTGACTATAAGCTGAAATTGACTAAAAACATTGACTCAGAACACTTAGACATGCTTATTACAATGAGAATTCAATCATAACAATTGATTCTTCAATCTTCATCTCTTCAATCTTCAATTCTCCTGCGTCAGCTCCTTAGAAAGAACCAGGCGGTCGACCGGTTCAGTTTTTTCATCCAAACGGTCGATCGGTTAACTTGGGCAGTTCTGGAATCAACCTCAGATTTCAACACTCCCCCTTGATTCCTGAACTGCATATTTACCACCATTCTCCTTAGCTTCTCAAGTCCTTCCTTTGCTAAGGTAGTCAAGTCAGTTAACTTCTCCTTTGAACAAACATACTTCATTTCCAATTCTCCTTCTTCATATGTTGGGTTTATAGCAACAACATGGTCATCTCTACATGAGCTTTCTATATCTTCATTTGCATCATAAAACAGAGAATCCAAGCTTTCATCAGGCACTAGAGTAGCTGATGAGATCTCTTTCTTTTCAATTGACTCGCAAATCTCATCACAATACAAGGAGCCTACATCCTGTAAAATTAAATCCAAAGGCTGTGTTTCTCTAATTTCAATTGATATAGAATCCATGATCTGATATTTTTCATCATCTTTTCCTGCCATTTTCAGTGAGCCTTTCTCTTCAACAGATTCTCTTTCAGTTGTGTTGCTTTGGTGTTCTAGTTGTTTCTCAAAACTAAAACATCTATTTGACATTTTTGTATTGAATAAGAGAGCACCTTGATCATCTTTGATCATGCATTTGCCATCTATAAACAGCAAAGAGTATCTATCCTCAAGTAATTGACCTACACTTATCAAATTTTGGTCAATTTCTGGCACATACAACACATACTTAAACTTTCGGATTCCAGCTAGAGTTTCAATATCAACTTCCCCTTTACCCTCAACACTTACATACTGCCCATTTGCAACTTTAACTCTAGATTTGTAGCTTAAGTCTAGGTTTTCAAACACACTTACTGTTGCAGACATGTGGTTTGAACAACCACTATCAATGGACCAAGTTTGTATGTTTACCTCAGTTTTGTTGCATTTGTGTGCTTCAGTGGCTGTGAATAACATTTCCTCTTTGGTCTCCTCCACTTCAGCAACTTGAGCTTGGTTTGCATTGTCTTCATTGCAAAAAATTTCTATGTGACCAAACTTCTTACATTTTCGGCATTGTGCATTCTTGAGCCAACAAGATGACTCAAGATGATTGGTTTTCTGACAGTACTTGCAGGTGGGAAGTTGCTCTCTTCTTTCCTTCCACCTTGCATTGAAGTTGTTGCCTTGTGTTTGATTATTTGGCCAATTTTTCCTCTGCCATGAATTTCCAGAACTGGACCTGTTTTCTGGATTTCTGAAGAACACTTGCTGCTGCCTAGTTCTTCCTCGAAATCCTGCTGCAAAGGCCTCTTCACTTGTGTTTTCTTGCCTAAATGCTTGCCTTTGTTCCACAGCTTGCAATGCATTGATTAGCTCTTGAAGACTCATGGAAGTGAAGTCTTTTGAATATTCCAAAGAGCATATCTTGTTCTCAAACTTTTCGGGTAAGCTTACTAGAACCTTCTCCACAACTCTTGATTCTTGAATTTCTTCTCCAAGTAGAGTCATTTCGTTTACAATCTTGGACACATTTGATGAGAATTCTTTGACAGTGTCTGAATCTCTCATCTTCAAGGCTTCAAATTGCCTTTTCAAGTTCAGAATTTGCATCCTCCTTGACTTCTCATCTCCTTGAAATTCGGATTTCAGCTTATCCCATGCATCCTTTGCAGTTTCACAGGCCATTATCCTTGTGAAAATGTCCTCACTTACTGCATTATGAATGCAAGTAAGAGCTTTGAACTTCTTTGCTCTTTGTTCATTGAAATATTTGAGTTGGTTCATTGTTGGATTGTTGTTTAAAGGAACTACTTCCCTGTCAGCCTCCACATCATCCCATAGGTCAAAAGCCTTCAGATAAATCTTCATCTTCACTGCCCATACTCCATAATTCACCCCTGTGAAGATTGGAGTTTTTGACGAGAATGAAGCATCCATGTCTGTCAAGAACAGTCTGCTCGAATTTTTTTTTTCTTGTAATTCACTTCCAAGACTTCACAATACTGGAGAACAAGGATATCAATTGATCGTCTTTGTCAATTGTTTATCCCTTTTTAAAGAACAAATTAAGACTTTTCTTGATTTCAAAAAATCTAAAAATTCTGGTCAACACTTGCTTCTTGCACTCTTTTTCTTCCAAAGATTCCACAGAACAAAGAACACGGACAATAATTGAGTAATCCTTCCAATTATTAGTCCTTTAAAGAACAAATCAAGACTTTTCTTGATTGACGAATTCTGGAGTTTCTGGAGACAGTGCAACCTTTTTCTTTCAAGGTTTTTTAATCAATCTTTGAACTCTTTCCACTCGTATATTTCTTTCAATCCCTTCTCAAAGACCTAATTCCGCTCTGATACCATGTTGAAATTCTGAAGATTTCTGGGAATATTTGAAGAACAGTTACTGTAGCAATCAAATTCTGGGAATAAACAATTTTCCAGAATTTGATGAACAAATCTCCAGAAAATAAAGAACTGTAAAATTCAGTACTTTGATGTAAAAGACACGTGAACATGGGCATAATATTTCGTCATGGTTACTGCCATCCCATCAATTTTATTTATAGATGAATCAGACATTACAACGGCTAGTTTCTTTCAAAAACAGATAAAATTTCCTATTTATCAAAGTTTTGACTATAAGCTGAAATTGACTAAAAACATTGACTCAGAACACTTAGACATGCTTATTACAATGAGAATTCAATCATAACAATTGATTCTTCAATCTTCATCTCTTCAATCTTCAATTCTCCTGCGTCAGCTCCTTAGAAAGAACCAGGCGGTCGACTGGTTCAGTTTTTTCATCCAAACGGTTGACCGGTTAACTTGGGCAGTTCTGGAATCAACCTCAGATTTCAACACTTACGGTTGACCTTGGTTGGTTATTTGCACCAACATCTGTACTTCTCTCAGATATCTCCTTTGCAGAATTAGAGCTTAGATGGATATCCAAGTCCAGGTCATTAGCTTTTTCATTAGAGCTAGAGTGTTTAGGGTCAGCAGCAATCGGGATGTGATTGACAAATGACTTATTCTGGACCACACCAAAATGATTTTGAAATTGAGCAGATTCACCACTCGAACAAACTAAGTGGTTTGGATTTGAGCATGGCATCACCAAGTTGTTATTTTCCCCATCAGTTCTTTGCAGAAGTGGGTGGAAGTCGATACTGCATGATGCAGAAGTAGAGCCCTTACTCTTCGATGACTTCTGAAAACTATCAACAACATGGTTTGCTCGGAGGGGATTGGAAGTTGAGGCAATTGGAAGCATCCACCATTTCAATTTGGTCGGATTTTGTGCAGAGAAAACATCTGGGCTTTTGGTTTTCGAGTATATGAGCAAAGGATCCCTGGATAAATGGATTTTCAAGAATGACCAGAGATTTTGCCTCGATTGGCAGACCCGAACTAAGGTTGTGCTTGGCATAGCTAAAGGGCTGGCTTATCTTCATGAAGACTGCCAGAAGAGAATAATACATTTCGATATAAAACCGCAGAACATTCTCTTGGATGCAAATTTCAATGCCAAAATTTGTGATTTTGGGTTATCTGAGCTAGTCGATAGAGATATGAGCCAAGTTCAAACCCCAAACAGAGGAACCCCCGGATATATTGCTCCAGAATGCTGTAAATTACCATCAGGTCGTATCACCGTAAAAGTTGACGTATACAGTTTCGGAAACGTTCTCCTGCAAATAGTTTGCGCACGCAAAAATTTTGATCACTCACAACCAGAATCTGAAAGTCATTTGCTTAGGATGTTACAGGAGAAAGCTGGAGAAGACAGGCTCATAGACATTGTGAAGAATTTGGATGATCAGTACATGCCGAGTGATAGAGAGGAAATAATCAGGATGATAAAGATTGCTGCGTGGTGCTTGCAAGATAACCCGGAAAGAAGGCCTCTCATGTCAACAGTTGTGAAGGTCTTGGAGGGTGTAACGGAGGTAGATTCAAACATTGTTTATGAGTTTCATCATGCATTGATAGCTCCTGCTGCTGTTGATCACCAAAATTCATCAGCACAGCCACAAGCATCTGTTCTTTCTAATCCCAGATGATGTAGTAGTGAATCTCTCTTTTGACTGATACAAAATTCATCAAGCCTGTCAGCATTTGTATTGTTTTTCCATGTAATCCTAAACTAAGCACAGTTATTTTTGAGTGTCCATTCTTACGTCTCATAATAAAGTTTGTGAAGTTGTTTGAAATTGCAAAGCAATCATGAATGAGCTGATGGCTATCATAAGAGTTGAGAATTTAAAAACCTGTATGTGAAACTGTATTTTTTTTTCTTTTATAAACAAAATAAATAAAGCCTGGAAAAGGCAGAACCAACAACTTGATGGGTCAATTGTAAACTGATAAAACAGAAATAGAGGGACCAAGCAAGAGAAACATAACCCAAAGGCTGTAGCTTAAGACAATCAGAGATTCATCCCTAGTCAAATCCGTCAGATGCTCAAAACAACAATTGACTTCTTAAAGCTTTAAACTGCATGTCTCCGGGCAGCTAATTTTATTGATAAGCTGGAGTTCATGCTGTAACCCCAGAGGATGATTCGCCAATCGGCAGTCCCAAATATTTGAGAGGTAGATCTTCCATTTTGCATCTCAAATTGAAAGCAGTAGAGTAAATAACTTCCTTTTCCATTCCAAATCTTGAAATGGAGCTTTTGAAAAAGTTTACCTTCCAACCTGAAACCAACTCAAAGCACTGGAGAATTCTTTTCATATTTTGAAGAGAGGAGGCTTTTTTTTAATCTGAAAATGAGGATATCATCCAAAAATTGGTGTTGGGTAATTTGCATCTGGTTCTGATCATGACTGATTCCTTCAGTAAGTCCCATAGAACAGCCTCTTTCTAACATTTTACTGAATCCTTCAGCAGCAATAGTGAAGACAAATGGTGACAAAGAATCCTCTTGACGAAGCCCCTTTTCCATAGCAAAATCTTCAGTGGGATGCCAATTGACCAAAACTGATAATCTAGCAGTAGAAATACATTGCCTTATCCAACCTCTCCATTTAGAGCAACACATTACCTTATCCAACCTCTAAATCTAGAGCCAGACCCCATGCATTCCATGTCTTCCTCAATGTATTCCTAAAAAACTGAATCAAAAGCTTGATGAAAATCCTGCTTGAAAAGAAAACCCTATGTCTTCTTCCTTTTGATGTAGGGGATCACCTCATTAGCAATGAGGAAACTATCCATGATCTGTCTTCCTTTGATGAAGGTATTTTGATAACTCCAAATGACTTCAGGCAATACAACTTTCAATCGATTAGCGAACACCTTGGAGATTATCGTCCCCGAGGTGGTGGCCTAGCGGCTAGCGACTGGGATCTGCTTCGGCAGACCTGGGTTCGAGTCTCAGCCCCTCCTCGTAAGAGCCTGGGACAGCCGGAGGTTTACTCACTCCCTGGGCCCACAAAGTGCGCTTTCCGGGTAGTGGGGTTCCCCGTTCTCCACAACGGAGATATCCAAAAAAAAAAAAAAACCTTGGAGATTATCTTGTGTAGGCAACCAAATGGGTATGAAGTCTTGAAGCTTGTTGGCACCAGCAATTTTGGGAACCAATGTGATGAAAGAGTTATTATATAGTTCCAGTAGGTAAGGTGCCAAACGCGTTAAAATTTCTAGCCATGTCAAAAAAATCCATGCCAACAATGCTCCATGCTTTCTTTATAAAAAGAAATTAATGCCATGTGGCCCTGATGCCTTCTTTCCATCACTTTCCTAAATAGATACCTTAACCTTCTCCATAGAAAAGGGGTCTTCTGAAGAAATTGAAAGTGTTCAGGTATGAAAAACAAATGTAGATTAATTGCTGAAATTACAGCAAAATGAATATACTGTCATAAGCATTGAAATAGATTACAATAGGTATATATATTGTACATTGGAAACTAAAACACAACTAACGGTATTATATATTCCCGTTGCTAATTAAGTGTGATTATGGGAGCATTTACTGTGCACATTGTCTTATGTGCATGCTTGAATTAAATGCACTGTCTGGTAATATTATTGTGTCCAACACTCCCCCTCAAGCTGGATCAAGAGGGTTGATGGATCCAAGCTTGCATAATAGACGATAAAACTGGGATGATGGCACGACTTTGGTGAACACATCGGCAAGTTGGTCACTGGTTCGCACATAATGTGTAGTGATGTTGTTGGATTCAACTTGCTGACGAATAAAATGACAATCAACTTCGATGTGTTTAGTCCTTTCATGAAACACAAGATTTTTTGCAATATGCATGGCCGCTTGGTTGTCACAAAAACGGCTCATCGGAGTGACTGATGAACAACCCATATCAGCTAGGAGGCTTCGCAACCACACAAGTTCACAAGCTGCAGCCGCCATGGCACGGTATTCGGCTTCGGCACTGGAGCGAGCCACAACATGTTGTTTCTTGCTCTTCCAGGACACAAGGTTACTGCCAACAAACATGCAATACCCAGTAGTCGAGCGCCGATCAAGTTGATTTCTAGCCCAATCTGAGTCTGTATAGCCCATTACATTTGTATGGTTGTTTCTGGTCATGACAATTCCGTGACCAATAGTTCCTTTTAAATATCGCAAAATGCGTTTGACCATGCTGAGATGATGTATGGTTGGAGCATGCATGAACTGGCTGACAAGACTGACAGCATAGGTAATATCCGGACGGGTAATCGTCAGATAAATGAGTTTGCCCACGAGTTGTTGATAATATTTGGGTGAAGGAAGAGCAGTACATGTAAAAGATAATTTTAGTTTACTATCAACCGGAGTAGGGGAAGGTTTAGTTGAAAGCATACCTGCATCTTGAAGCACATCGAGAGTGTACTTACGTTGATTAAGGAAAAAACCTTTCTTAGATGAGGCCATTTCAATCCCAAGAAAATATTTTAAGGGACCAAGATCTGTAATCGGAAATAATTGTTGAAGAGTTTTCTTCAATTGGGAAATAGATTCAATATTATTCCCTGAGATAATTAAATCATCAACATAAATGAGGACCATCAATTTATCATCATTTTTGAACCGAATATATAAAGAGGAATCTGCAGAGCTTTTGCTAAAACCTAAGGTAGCAAGGGCTCCACTAAGTTTTGCATGCCATGCGCGAGGACTTTGCTTTAGCCCGTAAATAGATTTATGGAGTTTACATACCAAATTAGGGTTGGAGCTGGACGAGTGACCAGGAGGAAGCTTCATAAACACTTCTTCTTCAAGATCCCCGTGTAAAAAGGCATTTTTTACGTCCATTTGCGATAAGAACCATCCATTATTGACAGAAACAGATAAAAGAACTCTTACCGTGGTCATTTTTGCAACAGGAGCAAATGTCTCCTTGTAATCAACACCAAATTCTTGGGTATACCCTTGCGCCACCAGACGCGCTTTATAGCGATTGACAGATCCATCTGAGTTGAACTTTGTCTTGTATATCCATCGACTGCCAACGGCGTGTTTTCCTTTGGGAAGGGGAACTAGACTCCAAGTATTATTGTCAGCTAGTGCTGTTAGTTCCTCTTCCATAGCTTTTCGCCATACCAGGTGAGATTGCGCTTCAGCGAAATTGCGAGGCTCATGATCATTGAATATTGCTGACAAAAAAGCAGAATACGAAGGTGATAATTTTGAGTAATCCAAATAATTTGAGACAGGATACCTGACTGCATAAGCTGCATAGTCTTGAAATTTGGATGGGCACTGTCGCGTTCTGGGAGGATTGCGTCTTGGAGCTGGCACTTCATCTGGCGAAGGTGGAGACATGGGTTCTAGAGGTATGATAGTAGATGAGGGATCGTCAACCGGGATGACCGTTGGAGTAATGGGCCTAGTGGGCCTAGGCAAGTCGAGGCTGCAGATCTCTGCGCTGGGAAGAGGAACTAAGTCTTCCAAGGACTCCCCCTGAGTTGGATCAGTAAAATAAGGAGTGGTTTCTACAAATCTAACATCCCTGCTGACATACAGTCTCTGGTTAATGTTATCATAACATTTGTACCCTTTCTTGGTATGGGAATACCCTAAGAAAATGCATTTGGAAGCTCACGGGTCAAGTTTGTCACGTTGATTGGAGTGCAGGTGAACAAAACATTGACACCCAAAAATCTTCAAGTGCGAGGTATTGGGAATTTTACCCTGCAAAATTTCAAGAGGACACTGAAAATCCAGTACTTGACTGGGTAACCGGTTAATAATATAGGTAGCCGTAAGAACTCCATATGACCAAAAAAATTTTGGAACATTCATATGAAGCATTATGGCTCTAGTTTTTTCTAATAAATCCTGATTTTTGCGTTCAGCAATTCCATTTTGTTGGGGAGTATTCACACAACTAGTTTGATGAAGAATTCCATTGGAATTTAGATAATTTTCCATAGCATGAGATGTAAATTCTGAACCATTGTCAGATCGAAAAATTTTAATATGTTTGGAAAATTGAGTAGAAACTAGTGTGTGAAAATCTTTAAAGCAATTAAAAACTTCAGTTTTTGATTTTAATAAATATAACCATGTAACTCTTGAAAAATCATCGATAAATGTGACAAAATATTTAAAACCATCAATTGACATGGAAAAAGGTCCCCATACATCTGAATGAATAAGTTCAAAAGCCTGAGAAGCTTTGGACATAGATAATTTAAATGGAAGTCTACTGGATTTAGAAAAATGGCACGTCTCACAATCATACGTCCTTTTTGACAAATTTGGTTTAATTTTTGCAAGGACGTAATCGGATGCATGTGACAGACGAAAATGCCACAGCTAATGATCATTGATCGGAGAATAAAACGCTTGTAATCCTTTCGGAACTTCGGAATCACAAAAAAAATAGAGACCATTCAAGTGAAATCCTTCACCAATCTTCTGTTTGGTGTGATGGTCCTGAAAAATCACCTTAAACGGAGTAAATATAACATCACAATTAAGAGCAATAGTTAACCTTCGAACAGATAATAATTGAAATGGAAATGAAGGTACATATAAAATATCAGAATTAATTGTTTTTTACGCAATTTTAATTTTGCCCTTGCCTTTTACTGCTGCCGTAGATCCATTTGCAATTGAGACAAAAGATGATTTTGGGAAAGGGGTAAAATCATGAATTTTGTCTAAATTATGTGTCATGTGATCACTAGCACCCGAATCCACAACCCATATATCATGCAATTTACTTAATTCTAAGGCAGTTAAAAGTGCAATATAAATACCTTCAAATTTCTCATCATCCTCTCGGGTAAAATGCCCAGACCCACCAAAATTGCTCATGAATGCTACACTGTCCCGGTTTGATGAATTATTGTCCCGGTTTGAGGAATTAAGCCCAGACAAGTCACGGTACAAGTCACGGTTTGAAGACTCTCCACGGGTCTACTCTCCACGGGTCCGGGTTGAAGACCCACGGGTGGGTAACCCACCAAAGCTGCTTAAAAACGCAGCACCGTCACCTTGAAACCCATCTCTTTCACTGCCTTTTTCACGGGTTTTTAACCCTCCGAAATGGCTGAGCAAGGCACTGCCTTCTTCGGCCAAAAAACCTTCACCTCCCTGAGTTCTTTTCTCCAAAAAACTGGCAAATTCATTGAGCAACGACATAGGGCTAGAATTCATGGGTTCAGTGGCAGCAATATTTGCCTTAAATTTTCCAAATTTTCGGTGACCCATTGAGTTAATATTCTGCCGATTTTGCTTCAACTCAGGGTGAAGACTCCAGCATCGATCAATGGTGTGACCCATTGAATTACAATAAGAGCATTTGAGATTAGGACGCTTACCTTTGAAGAATCCTTTCTCGGCAGTGTGTTGGGCATCACGAGCTTCAGCTGCTTTGAAATTTACTTTGTCTGCAAATTGATGGGCAACACAAGCATGGGAGTTAGCGAATTTTAATGGGTTTTCACGAGGCATTACCTTTCGCCTGATTTCTTCACGCTGAATTGTTGCACAGACGCTCTTTAAGGAATGGAGGTCATCGTTCATTAAGATGTGGCTCCAGAGGTCTTCAAATTCCGGCCCCAAACTGGCGAGCAATTGGAAGATTTGATCTTCTTCCTTGCGATTGCGTAGCACCGTTGGGTCAATTGAATGAGGTCTGTAGATTTCTAATTCGTTCCACAAGCTTTTAAGTTTACTCAACAATTGCACAAATGGCTGACCGTTTTGATGAACACTGGTGATGTCCTGCTGAATTTGGAATATGCGAGCGGAATTGTTTTGGTTGCCATACATCTCTCTCACGGCTTCCCACAGTTCGAAGGATGATTGGTAGTAGCTGAACATCTCAGCTAGGTTTCGGTCCATGGAATTTAACATCCAAGACATCACCATTTGATCTTTGGCTAGCCACTGTTCGAAGTCAGGGGAGCTGCTGTCAGGTGCTGGTTCCTTGCCGTTGATGAATCCCAGCCATGACCTGCCTCCAAGAGCAATGGTCACTGCTCTTGACCACGGTAAGTAATTGAAACCATTTAACAATACCGTAGTCATTTTCTGGGATTGAGTAGCATCACTGTCGATGCTTGTATAATTGACAGTCTTTTGTTTGTCTGTGGATTCTTGAGAATCCATGTTTCACAGATAGCAATAGACGGAAGAGAAGAAAAAAAAAATCAGAACAAGGCTGTAGGATCACAGCTCTGATACCATGAAGAAATTGAAAGTGTTCAGGTATGAAAAACAAATGTAGATTAATTGCTGAAATTACAGCAAAATGAATATACTGTCATAAGCATTGAAATAGATTACAATAGGTATATATACTGTACATTGGAAACTAAAACACAACTAACGGTATTATATATTCCCGTTGCTAATTAAGTGTGATTATAGGAGCATTTACTGTGCACACTGTCTTATGTGCATGCTTGAATTAAATGCACTGTCTGGTAATATTATTGTGTCCAACATCTTCTAAAGTAGATGAAGAAGAAGGCAATGGCTTATGAAAATCGAGATTTGAACTTGAGGGTCTGAATCTGAACTATGTAGACCCAGAAATGATTCGTCAAAATAGATGCATTAGGATAGATTAGTGATATGGAATTACAAAGTTATATGAAATAAGAAGGATCTCTTTCCATTACCGTAATCTCTATTATTCTTATTCATATTATTAACTCTTTTTATTGAATATATTGTATGTTTTTATATATACAGTTTCATAAAACAATCATTATTTATATATAATTATCCAATATTAATTAAGAGAAACATTGGGTTAATCTTGTCATTTCCTAATAAAAACATTGGAGCTTTTAAATAAATAAAAGTTCAAGGACTGAGGTATGATTTATGAAATAAAGAGGGACTAAGTTATTATATCACTTAAAAAGAAGGGACTAAATTATTATTTACTCATTCTATCACTTCAGTCCTCAAGAAAAAGAAAGTCTTACTTCGTAGTTCTGTTGCTCGCAGCTTTTTTGTACATGAGCAGGAATATACTTCTACGAGTACTATTATTTCAGCACTAATATCTACCACTAGAATTTGTTAAAAAAGGTTTTTTAAAAAAAGGTTTTTTAATTCTTAAAATTTGGGTGCTTGGCCTAAGGGAAAAAAGAAATGGGTTAGGCTCATGTAGTTCTTCTCACAGTTGTTTGACCCGGGCCTGTAGTCTGAGCTGAAAAAATCTCGAGTCACTGAATCATCGAATCGAATCAACCTGTAAGTGAATTGAATAGCTTGGTTTTGCTGGTAAGATCGGAATCGAAATTCAATCATTTTTAATATCGAAAATCAGGTCAATTCCCGACCTTGTACTCATGTGGCTGTAGTATATCCTGTCAAAGATGTGGGGTAACATGTGCCTTATCTCCACGAAAGCGTGGTTGGATGCCATGTTTGAACTTTCAACTCAAAATGTCGACCTTTTTTTGGGTGCTTTCCCTTTACTTCATAATCGACCTTCAATCACGCGTCTAGACAAAGGCATGAAACGGAAAGAAACATTCCTAATTGGAATCCAAACTTCTTCCTCCTCTCAACTACAATTATTCTGCTTCAATGTCTCGGATAATATTACTTATGCATTTATCTTCTTTCTTGGTTGCTCATCTGTTCATCTCAGGTATATATGGTCAAAATTCTGTGGCTATCGCTCTTTTTTTTCTTTTTCTTTTTTAATATCAAATTATCTAATCAATTTGTTGTTAACTTGCTATGGCATGTTCTCGCTAAGCAGGAGTTGTTTCAACAACATTTACAATAACGAACAGTTGTGACTACACAGTGTGGCCAGGAGTTTCCTCATCGGGTCTCTCTACAACTGGTTTTTCCCTTGAAAAGAATGAGTCAAAGATCTTAAAAGCACCATTTTCTTGGACTGGCCAGTTTTGGGGCCGCACGAATTGCACCGAAGACTCCTCTGGAATTTTCTCCTGCGTTACTGGCGACTGTGGCTCCGGCAAACTGGAATGTTCAGGCAGCGGTAGTGCGCCTCCTGCAACGTTGGCAGAGTTCACGCTTAGCGGTTTCAATGGCCTTGACTATTATGATGTTAGTGTTGTTGATGGCTTCAACCTGCCATTGCTTGTTGTGCCTTCTGGTCAGAGCTGTTCAAGCACAGGATGCATTGGCGATGTGATCGAATCATGTCCTACAGAGCTTCAGGTTACCACTGGTACAGAATGGAAGAGAGTGGGATGCAAGAGCGCTTGCGACGCTCTTAACTACACTTACACTTGTCCATCCACCAATTACCAAATTACTTTCTGCCCAGGTAAATCTGCCTTTTTTCAGTTCTGTAAGTTTGGAATTTTTTTTCTTAAAAAAATAAAAATTAATGTTTAAGGGTAGTTTTTTTCATCTGAAAGTCAGGGAATGTCTGCATATTTTCTTTCTATTACTGTCCATTCTTATAAATTCATCCATCACAGTGCATATATTATCCATCATCTTCTTGGTTTCCATAATGAACTTACTTCTTAAATCATTTTGTTTTGCAGGGAAGTCAATAAAAATTACATCTATGCCCAAATTAAGAAACACAACAGGTGGCACGGCAAACAACTCTCGGCCATCAACAGGTGGCACGGCAAACAACTCTCGGCCATCAACAGGGGAGATAACACCAAGTTCTATGCCTGAAATAAGGCCTAATGCTACTTCAAGAAGAGAATGGGGGCCAATTATAGCAGGAGTTGTAGGTGGCGTTCTTGCTATCATTTCTTTTGTAGTCATTGTTGTTTTGAGGGTCAGGTGGAGCAAGTCCGAAGATACCGAGGAGGATGAGGAAGATGATCATATACAGCAGGTTCCAGGAATGCCTGTGAGGTTTTCGTATAGAGATCTTTGTATTGCGACCGATGATTTCAAGGAAACACTTGGAAGAGGAGGCTTTGGTTCTGTGTTCAAAGGAGTACTTGCAGATAGAACTGAAATCGCTGTGAAGCGTCTGGATAATTTAGGCCAAGGAAAGAGGGAATTTTTAGCGGAAGTTGAGACAATTGGAAGCGTGCACCATTTTAACTTGGTGAGACTGATGGGATTTTGTGCAGAGAAATCATACAGGCTTCTAGTATACGAGTTTATGAGTAATGGTTCATTGGATAGTTGGATTTTTAGGAAAAGCCAAACATCTTCCCTTGATTGGAAGACACGAAAGAAGATTATAATTGACATTGCAAAAGGGCTGGCTTATCTTCATGAAGAATGCCGTCAGACCATAATCCACCTTGATATAAAACCGCAGAACATACTCTTAGATCCAAAGTTCAATGCGAAAATCTCTGACTTCGGATTATCTATGCTGATTGATAGGGAGATGAGCAATGTTCAACTTTCAATGAGAGGAACCCCTGGATATCTTGCTCCAGAATGGCACAAATCATTAGGTCAAGTTACAGCAAAAGTTGACGTATACAGCTTCGGAATTGTTCTACTGGAAGTAGTTTGTGCTCGCAGAAACGTTGATCACTCACAACCAGAATCTGCCTTCCATTTGCTTAGAATGTTGCAGGAGAAAGCAGAATACATTTTGGGATATTTAGATGAATATATTCAGAGTGATAGAGAGGAAATAATCAGGATGCTAGAAGTTGCTGCTTGGTGTTTGCAAGATGACCCAGAAAGAAGGCCTCTCATGTCAACAGTTGTAAAGGTGCTGGAGGGTTTAATGGAGGTAGATTCAAACCTGGTGTATAAGTTTTCACATGCACTTACACCATCTTCTTCTGTTGATGTCCATATTTCATCAGCACCGCCCCCAGCTTCTGTTCTTTCTAATCCTAGATGATGTTGTAAAGTTCCTTCTTTTTTCCCAAGAGAAAAAATGGAGCAAGCTTGTCATATATTTGAAAGGCTCTTCAATTTCAACCTGTTAAAAGCAATAAAACTCTCAAGTGTTGACAGTCCTAGTTTATTTCAAATTGATGTTCTTGTAATCCTTATATAAGGAACTTTTCAATTCAATAAAGTTATGCTCTTCCCGTAATATTATTTTTTTTGTTCATCAGAATTTTTCCAGTTTTAATTCCCAGATTTCAATCTAAACAGTGACTGTTTAGATTGAAATCTGTTCAAGCTATTGAATTTTAACACTTTCCAGCAGTAATGACAGTATATTCAATTCAAAAACTCTTCAATTCTGCAATTCTAGCTTCAGCTTTCTTGAGAATATAATTATAAAAAAAGTCCTCTATCACCAGTAACAACTAGAGCAACTTTCTTAACAGGCCTAACTTTGGTTAAAGATATATCAATATCATCAATGAAGCTGTTCATTGATGTTATAAAGAACTTCAACAAGAGTCTCAGAGAAAGGCCTCCCATTAACAGCAGCTTCTTGTGCTCTCCTCACATTAGCAGCAGCAACAAGCTTCATGGCCTCAGTGATCTTCAGTGTGTTTTTCACTGAATCTATTCGACTCCTAAGCTCCAGAAAACCACAGTGAATTGGGGTCGCAGTAGAGGATCTTGAAGGATTATTTGCAGCTAGCGAGCTTGGGGGATGATAAGGGTTGAGAGAAGGGAGAAAACAGAGTGAAATGGTGTCTGAAAGTGAAGGTTTTGAGGACACCCACATTGTTGGATGTGAGCAAGCCATGGTGGATTTGTTGAGACTCTAGGTAGCCACGAGAGAAGAAGAGAAGGGAAAGAGGAGTTTCTTGGCTATGTTGTTTTTGTGTTATTGGCCTCTCCTCTTCTTGTTTAAAGTTTGTGGTACGGGGCAGAAAAAGAAAGAGAAATGAATGGAGGTAAAGGAAGAGAGTGGATGAGGTTTTGAGATGATGATTTTGACCGTTGGAAGATTGATTGAGACACCAATTAGCATAGACATGCTTTGTTTGTGATCTGATTTCTTTTTTTCAAGTAAAGTCTATTTAATTCCTTTATTGTATCATCAAAAGTGAGACGTCCTGATGGTGCCTCGGCATTTTATGCCCCTTTTAGGGAGTGACAAGATCCATTTGATAATGTCTTCTAGCCTGAATTTTTGTTTTTACACGTTATGTCACGAGTCAGATTATTTTTTTTAATATAAATAAATATTTGAACTGTAATGTATGAGTAAACCCGGATTCGTTCCAGTAGTGCATGAGATAGGGGTTTGGGATACACCGTAAAATGGAAAGTAAAAAAAAAAAAGCTTGTGATTTGTAAAGCAGGTTTTGAATTCGAGTCATGACGTGCATTATTTATAAGAATTTCAAACAATTAAAATTTTACTCGTTTATTTAGACAAATAAAATACAATTTCCAGGAAATGACTTTTACTCCCTACAAAAAAATAATCCAGAAGGTGCTTCTCGAGCCAAATCTAGTGCGAAAATTGAATGATGAGGCCTATAATAAACTAAAAGATAAATAATAGCCCCACTAATTAAAACAAGCCCAATGTTGAATTTCATAATTTGTTGGTAGAATTGAAGTCCAACTTCATACAAATGGTTCTCTCTTGTTTTGATAAATTAAAAGTCTATCACATAATTCATAATGTATACTTTGCAAAGCAACTAGAACCGCATCAAAATTCATGATCTATCTCCAATTATGGCCAAAACAATAGTGAAAGGTTAAAACTGACATGTTTGAATCTTCTTATTCCAATACTTTTGTAATGTCCAGAAGCTCCCCGACAAGCCCTTCTTAAACGTCAATCATATTAATCAAGGCTTGTTCTTCATTCTTTGATATCCTCTTGAAGTCCACCTTAGCCCATGTATCTTGAAGTTCATTAATGGAATCCTTAAACCTCTTTGCTCTAAGTCTTGTGACTGAACCCATAAAACTTCTAGTGGATTTCTCTGTATCGAAGCTAGCATGGCATCACCATGTTTTGCATCAAGAACTAATTCAGAACTACTTTAAGCCAGTATCAATGAAGAGAACAAAACTGAAAAAAACCTGAAACCAGTGTCCTGTAAATAAAAGCAGCAGTTTAACTGGAAGTAAGAATGGAAGTACATTTGCAATCCCCTATTTCTTTGTGGGCTCAACAAATTCTTGATTCGAGCAACAGAAATTAAAGAACAGAAGTTTGGCCTATGTGGTTTTCTTCTTTCCACGCAGAATGCTCACTCAACCACACCAAAACTCAGTTGGTTGCACTTTCTTCTTGAAGAAGTGGGCTAACAATGTCTTCATATGTTATTTTATCAGGAACAACTCCCTTAAGCACCATGTAGTAATGCAATTCAATTACCTCTTCAGCACTGCAATTCTTGTCAATGTTGGTAACAAGAGTACTATATGTTATATTATCGGGAAGAACACCCCATACGACCATCATCATCATCAGTTCCTTTGCTTCTTGAACACGACCAAACTTACACAAAAACTTGATCATCGTGTTGTAAGTGGCACTGCTTGCTAAAATTCCAGCATTTTGCATTTCTGTTGATAACTTAAATGCCTTGTCAAACTTCCCACAGTTGAAATATCCATTTATCAGGGTATTATAAGTTATGGTGTCAACTAAACCCATCCTCTGTAACACATCTACCAAAGATCTTGCAACATCCACCAATCCATTCTTGCATAAACCATTTATAATAGAATTGTAAATTAACAAGTTGGGTTTTTCCTCACCCTTCACCATTTTTTCATAGATCTGAACTGCAATTTCAATGTTCCCTTCCTTGCAGTGCCCATCGATCAAAGTACCAAATGTAACAGCATCAGGAACCAAGCCATGTACATACATCCTGGCCAATAGTTGCCTGGCTGCAGCAAAGTTGTTGCTTTTACATAAGAAATTGATAAGAATATTGTGTGAAAATGCATCTTCAATGAGGTTATTTTCTAGAACTTTGTTAAGGAATTTAAGAGCTTTGGTTATATAACCATTTCTGCAAAAACCCCTTGTGAGGATTGAACAGGTGAATTTATCAAGGGGTATCTGCTTATCTGACATGTCAGTAAATACCAAAGAAGCTCCATTCACATCTCCTTCCTTGTAAAGCCAATGCATAATTGAGTTATACACCACGGAATTCGGCAGCAATCCCCTTTCCACCATTTCATCACATAACCTAAGTGCCTCCTCCAAACACCCTTCTCGTGAATACCCTTCAATCATGGTTGCATAGGTCCTCACATTAGGCTCAATATCTATTTTCATCATTTCATTCCTAAGTTCTACTGCCACAGCCATCCTCCCTATCTTGCAAAACCCATCGATGAGACTGTTATAAGTTACAGAATTGGGCTTAATAGATCCTGCCGACATTATTTCCATCTTCCTAACAAGCATCAAGGCAAGGTCCATGTCACCCATCTTGCAAGCTCCATCAACCATCATGTTAAAAGTAACAGCATTAGGCCAAATACCACTCTTCAGAATTCGATAGAACACAGACATTGCTTCTTGTAATTTACAATCCTTACAAAGAGCATGCACAACCAAATTGAAAGTATTTACATTCTCCATGTACCCATAAGAAACCATTTTCTTATACACCATCCAAAACCTATGGATCTCATTCACCTTAATGAGATGGCTCAAAAAGTTATTCCAAGCATGAATTGTAACGCAGCAACCCTCTATTTGCAACTTCATGATCACTTCATAAGCACCGACAGTAGCCCCTATTTGAGTACAAGCACGAACCAATGCATCAAAAACAGCAGGACTTGATTCACAGATTCCATAACAATTATTCAATGCTTCTAAAACCTCCAAAGGAGATAAGCCATTTACAGTCATCAAATTCCCCATAAGAGACAAGGCATCGTCATATCTCCTCGAATTAACCAGAACATGAATTACACTGCATGAACTCTCCAACGAGTGCAAAACACTCTTCTTGTCTCCAACCCAATTGTAAAACTCCAAAGCTAACTGAGGCGAGTTCTGAAACTCACAAAGAACACGACTCGCTATAGCATTTGTTAGACTCGGCAAATTTTTCTCCAAGAAACTCCATCTCCTTTGTTTGAGATTAACACAAATAGCTCTAAAAACAACATCCTCAGAAATCGGGTTCAAAATGCTCTTACCGAAATGAAAACAACGTCCCAAGAAAGACTTTCTTTTAATCAATAACGCACTTAATAACATAGAAAGCAGGCTTCTCAATCCATCAAAACAATCTAGCAACTGCAACACAAAACCAAAACATAGAAAACCCACAACAGCTAAACATTAAAAGACTTGGTCTTCATCTACTTAGATTCATTGCTATTAACACAATTTAATAAACAGAAGCTCAAAACCATACTAAATGATATCAGCTTAATTCACCAAATGAACAAATATCTAACTACAGCACAACATTCAAAAAGGTATATACATTTTTTGAAATAAAGTTTGCTCCTTTATCTACTAAAACTTATAATTGTCGAACATTTTAAAAGATGAGCCCTGAATAGTAAAACCACAAGCTTTATAGGCATGAAAAAACATGGGTTTTGAACAAAAACAGAAAAAGAACAAGAGCAACAGTGAAATAAAACATTTGAAGAGAAAAGGAGTTGAGATGAAAATCATACCTTTTGAAGCTTCTTTTGTGCAAATTGGAAGAAGCAGAGGAGTTTTCTTGCCGACTTTCAGGCAGCTGTAGTGCTTATAAATTTGGGACGTCGGGGTGAAAGTGAAATCAAGTCTAAGGCTTTGATATGCTTGACATGAATTTTGAAGAAAAAAAGAAAATCTTTTATTTTAAATTATTTTTATATTTTTATATTATTTTAATTTTAATATACCAATGTAAAAAATAAATTTTAAAAAACAAAAAAAAAATATTTTAAATAAAACAACTTCAACAACATTCACAACATTTCTATATTTCCAGAAAAAAAAAGTTCGGCAAATAGGTTTCCCAATTATTGACTCCTTGAATTAAAACCCGACCAATTATTTACTTCCCTGTTTTGCAGGGAAGTCAATAAATACCGCTTCATATCTAATCTGGCAAATTTTGAACAAAAATAAAAGTTGGTGCGATTCCAATCAAAAATTCTAGTTCATCTGAGCTAATGTGTTAATTAAGAAAATGATTAATTAAAATATATAGGTTTTTTGTTTTCTTTTTTAAAATGATATTATTAAATGTTTTAATTTTGTTTCTTTTAAATGATGTAAAAAATAAACTAAATTAAATTTACACTAATTAACCCACATAACTCATGATCCAAAACTCACCTTGTCCATGATCCAAAACTTTCCATCAATCTAACTCCAGGTCACGTTTGATGAGTAAATCCCAAAATCAAGTTCACCTCATCCAAGGGTGCGGGAAAGAATTGGAGTTATTTGGGCCATGGTTTTTGGGAATTTGGTTATTAAATATTAATCCTTTACTCTCTTTTTATATATAAAAACATTTTGATGCCAATAATTTTTTTATAATTCTATTTTAAAATATTTATCTCAAACTAGTTTTTCATGTATCTCTCAAGTTTAAGATATTATTAAACATGAAAGTAGACTTCTTATATTAATCTTAAACTACATAGTATTTTATTAACATTCTGTTATGACTATCAATACAACTATTATAATTTATGGTTTAATTTTCATGAAACAAAATGATTATAGAGAAAGAATTACCATTGGTGTCTATATATATATATATAGCCACATGAATTAACACAGCAGTTTTGCTACAAAAATATTACCTTCAGCATCACCCTTGCACAATGTTGTCCACCTGAATTGGGATGCCGTGATTTTACAAGCATGAAGGCCTGAGCATGACCCTCGATATTAGCACAATCTAACCTTAATTTACTCATGCTATATATCAGGAAGTATTTACATAATAAATGGAAAGGGTCGAGAAGAAAAATCCTCCTGGCTTTGTTAGCATGTGTACGAAAACCCCGACCCCTGAAGTAAGTCAGCAAGGAAGATGGTAGATGCCTAAAAAATTACTCTCCACTTGTAGTCCAGTTTTGACACCAGATTCTCACTTGTCAATTTGGCCAGCAAGTTCCACAATGAACACAAATAGTTAACCCCGGCTCATCAACTAGCTGAGAGAATAATTGAAAAAGAAGCAATCAACCAAGCTTATCGTGTCCGCCATTTTCAGTGGCTGTTCCAGTGGCCAATTTTGTATTTGTTCCACCACTTTCAGCAACTGTTCGAGTGCCCAATTTTGTATTTGTTCGACAAGTACGCTTCCTGGGTTTCCTCAGTGTTGAAACAGCTAGAGGTCCCAGACTAAGTTGCTGTGCCATGTCAGAAACATCCTTCTGTGTTTCACCTTTTGTGCTCGGTGGTGTCTTCTTGCACAATCTGTTGGGACGACAAGAGGCTAAATTTTTGGCTGTGGGGCTGTCATTGATTGCACCCTTTTCATGCAGAGTCTTCATTCTTGGAGAGTCAACAGGGGCACGTGAATCTAAACTTAACCAAGAGCTACTTGTAGTCTCCTTCCCTAAGCTTGTCAGGCTCAGGTTTAATAAAGAACTGCCCTTTCTAAGGATAGAAGGCTTGCCATGAGAATAAACAGGGCTTCTCAACTTACAATGTTGATCACCATAATCTTCAGCATTTGTAACTTCTTCCATTGCAAAACTTTGAGCATCCTATGAACAAGTAATTAAAGGGAAGTTAGCCAAAATTTGAGTGCAACCGAGGATGGACAAAACCCCAAACAAAAAACATAAATCAACATCAGTCAACATGAGAGCATAGTAATGCCCCCACTGCATTAGATTTAACCAAAAAAACAGAGAGAAAAGGTGATTTAAAAGGAGGAAACCAAAAAGAAAAGGAAAAAATCAAGATAAAAAAAATAAGTGAAAGTAGATATTACCAGTGGTTAACTCAAAGGAACAAAAACTCCCAACAGAATGCAAATGCATGCTACCATTAAGAAGAGAAGAAAAGAGATGTAAGGAAAGGCAACTGCAACAACAATCAATGAGTTTGTGGGCGTCACCATGTCTTTGTTTGGTAAAACAAGATGACCTTGAAAGAGTTGAATGATGAAAAGTTTGCAGTCAACCCAAATGGTAAAACATTTTAAGTTGGGATAAATCTATGCTTGTGGAGGGAAACTCGATGAATGACTTTCCAGAAGCCCACCATTCATTGGATCAGTGGACACAATTGGATGGTCCCACATGGGGTCCTCTCATCTAATGGATGGAGGATTATGAGTTACCATAGGCAAATATAGCATTAATTAAAGGTTGTGAAAAGCATTAAAAGCGATTGTACTACATTATATAGCAAGGTCTACTATCACGTGACAAAGTATATGAGCTCGGCTGAAAAAATGCAAAGCCTCTCCGCTATCAAAAGCAGGATAATATTGGGAGGAAAAAAAAAAGGAGAGAAAAGGTACCTTATCTTCCACCTCAGCAACAGGTTCAAAACCTGCACCTTCCTCCCCATCAGAATCAGCCATCTCCTCACACTCAAACTCTACATTTTCTTCAATTTCTTCATCTGAGTCACTTAACTCTTCTTGCTCCATCACAATTTCTGGATGAGATTGGTCACCAACATCATCCATGTTGCATGTGCTGGCATTATTGCTTTGGACAGGTGATGCATCAGCACCTGAAGCAAGGTTGCTATGAACCATGGGGCAATGTCCATTGTGCTGATCATGTGGGCCGTCTATTTTACTAGTTTCCAATCTCCTTCCAGACTTCGGCTCACTTACTGTTGACCTTGGTTGGTTATTTGCACCAACATCTGTACTTCTCTCAGATATCTCCTTTGCAGAATTAGAGCTTAGATGGATATCCAAGTCCAGGTCATTAGCTTTTTCATTAGAGCTAGAGTGTTTAGGGTCAGCAGCAATTGGGATGTGATTGACAAATGACTTATTCTGGACCACACAATAATGATTTTGAAATTGAGCAGATTCACCACTCGAACAAACTAAGTGGTTTGGATTTGAGCATGGCATCACCAAGTTGTTATTTTCCCCATCAGTTCTTTGCAGAAGTGGGTGGAAGTCGATACTGCATGATGCAGAAGTAGAGTCCTTACTCTTCGATGACTTGTGAAAACCATCAACGACATGGTTTGCTTGGAGGGGATTATGAAAGAGACTTAGATTCAACTGGGGTTGATTTCCTGAAAAGAAACTAAAAGAACTAGAAGTGCCACTGTCGCAGCTCAAAGGGAAATATGGCAGACAGGCACCTTCTGGAGCCTGAAACAGTAATGGATGTATCTGGAGGTCCGAATCAGTGCCTCTTTCTTCAGCAATACATGCATTGTGAACAACAGCAGATTCTTCTGGGTGTGAATCTGTGACATGGTCTGCTGCTTGATTAGTCTTGTCCCTTCTTGAATCTACTGAGCTGGGGATTCTCAAATTTCCAACATGTGGAAGCTGAGCAGCAATATTGTTTTTTCCAGCATCACAAGCCCGACTTCCCAAGGTAGATACTTTGATAGATGATCCAAATTGGTTTCTTTCGAAAGCTGACTGTGAAATTATACGAACAGATCGTGGAAGATTCACAGGGGGCAAATCTGGTGCCAATCTCACAAGGCGCACACCATCAGTTTTTCGACTCCGGTATGGCCGCAAATGTATTTGAGGCTTGGAGATACTCACTGACATATTAGAAATTTGATAGTTTGGTAGCCTAGTATTAGGAGAGGGTTTAGCATGAGTAAGAGGATACTGGTAAGAGCTAGATCCATATGGAAGCCCATTCATGTTATCGATCCAGATTTGAGCCTCTCCAGGCCTACAATTGTTTGGATGTTCTCTGGTATTTTGATCTTCTCTAGAAATTGTATCACTGGAAATGAGACCCGAGGCACCTGGCCTCCAATCAGATAAAAATGCCTGATGAACATAAGCTTCATTTACATTATCAACACAATCATCTCCACTGCTATTTCCTCCACCAGTTCTCTCAGCTTCATTGTCCTGAAACCAGTCAAAGCACTTAATGACATTAGGTAACACATTAAACTGTGAATCAATGAGACCAAGCTCAGCTAAATTATATTAACTTATGATCCAAGCCCAGCTGAGCCCTTTAACTTGATGTAACTGTGTAGGCAGGATGCCAGCTTGACACAAGTAGGATTCATGTTCAAGAAAAAAAAAAAAAAAAAAAAGGACACCCCAATTGTCAGTGAGATTTTCAAAGAGACACCTGTTCAAGCAAAATATGGTTTAATCCACCAAAACTCATACAAAATTAGCTAAATCAAATGGATATTGAGTAACAAGGTATGATGTAAATCCAGGATAATAGCATACTTCCTTGTCAGAAGTCGGTTTCCAATTTGCTAATTCTGTGGTTCTTGACCGTTTCTTGGCTTCAGATATCCGTCTTTTCTCCTTTTTAGCAGCATCTTGCTTATATGACTTTTGAGTTCCAAGGGCAATCCGCAACTGCCGAGGTAACAAGGAAGGATCCCTATGTGGGACAACAAATTTCCATACAGACAACCAATCAAGTTTGTAAGCCCTGAGTCCCTGGAGTGAGTGAGGTTATATTAAAAATCAGGCAGCACAATCTAAAAACTAATCATCTGGAGAAAGCATGTGATACATTCAGGAAGATATTACCTCCTGAATGCGTTCTGTCTCTTCTGCAGTCAATGGGGAGGTTTTCATTCTCCGAACTGCCTGCATAAAGTAGAAATATTCAGTTCAGTATAAAATATAAACATCCAGTAAATTTTCATAAAGTAGAAATATTCAGTTCAGTATAAAATATAAACATCCAGTTAATTTTTTGTTGTAATCTAGTCTATATCCTTCAACGAGCAGAGATACAACTGAGAATTATCATTCATGCACCTGGGTTCATGCGATTACCTTTATAGGATTTTCTGGTGCCTTAGATGAACAACGATTTTTCTGCCTAACAAAAATCTGCAAAAAAAAAACAGGTGTTACAATAATGCTAAATATGATAACTTTACATGTGATATTGACACTTAAAAAATTCAGAAAATTAAAGAACAAGTAAGAGAATAGCAACACATTTCTTGATCACCAAGAGACAAGGCAATGCTACAGAAATCATTGACCAACTAGCATGACAGAATGGGAATAACAGCTAAACATATGGATTCACATAAGCGATCATAAAAACAACCCCAGAAAACAGCATGTTGAAGGTACAAACAAGGCAGCAGAAAATAGTATGTGCATATATTTATAGTACGCTGCAATCAGAATAAACACCACATATCAGGTCATAATTAACCTATAACATCTTAGGCCGTAATTTACTATAACATCTTAGGCGAAGCTTGCTTGTAACCTTTTGTTTTGGTTGCAGTAGCCCAAGCTTTTACAGCTGTATTAGGCAACGGTCGTCGGTCAAATTTCAAAACACGGATACAAGTGTATAGATCAGAGGCATGCCAGAACAAAAAATAAGTATATTTGAGTTAGAAGCAATAGTGTTTATAATAGGAATCTATGATGACAACCACCTGATGCTTAGATTTGCATGGAAGAAATCGTTGTTGAATTGCCTTCCAATCTGTATTATATTCCATGATCCCTAGTGCCAATAATCTGCATCGAAATCCATTAAAATTTAGAACCTTCACAATCATATCTTTCCAGTCATAACTTTCGATTTAAATGGTAACGCGGCAGACAGTACAATATTGGAGCATGATACCAATGATTCAGCATTCAAAGCTTTTCAAAGAGCAATATTAGATAAGTGCTTTTGGTGAATTGAAGATACAAATCCTGGTTTTGAAGGTTTTTCTCCCCCTGACATCATATCCATAAACAGAATCTTACACCTCTCAAATTCTATAACCTTATAAGAAAACATAATCAGCCATCAAATCTGAATGTATTGACTATTGATAGTTCAAATACTCAAACTTTATGTTGTTCTCTTTTATCAAAAAGATTGATGAAAAAAACTTTGAAAGATAATGTACCATTAAAGCTATCAGTTTGAAGGGTTGAAAGAAAAGATGAAAAAAACTGAAGAAAACATTCTACTCACTCGTCCTCTGAATCAGTAAAAAGGACCCGATTTGCAACAGCCGCAGGGGGGGGTTTATGTGGAAAAAGTACTGGATTGAACAGTGGGAAAAATCGCTGAGCTAACTTGCTAATATCCTTTGGGACTAGTGCAACTGATTGCTTCTTGGTACTTTCAACAATGGAAGCAGCCAATGTCTTCTTGGTTGGTTGTTGACCAGTTGAGGATGTCACTCTATTGGCAGCAAGGGGAACGTTTCCTGTCATAACTTCATTCGCCTCACCTAACAACAGAGAATGTGGAAGGTAAAAGAGCGGTTCCTTTTCATTCCATGTTTCAGAACTGGAATTCAGAAAACGCTGCCGATGCTCCCGAACAGCTGTCAAAATTAATCAAAATACATGTTAAGGCATAAATAGTTTAAAAACAGAAACAAGAATACAATTGCAAGAGAACAAAGAAGTAAATGTCTTCTGAACCACATACCATTGTAAACATCATCCATGTATCTTCCAACTAAATTGAGTGGGGCTACATCCAGAATTGATACTATTGGGCCATTTATGTAAGGACTCCAAGAAGAGCCTGCAATCTGTGAAGAGCTCATTCGCTCATTACAAGCATGCTCATCTCTTCTTTGAGGAAGGAGGATATTTTGAGAGACTGACATCTGCAAGTTTAGAACAGGGGGTGATTCGTAGGTGCACTGTGCTGGCCGAATGTTGGGCAGTTCATCTGCCACAGATGAAAGCTGGTATGGAGGATGGAAGCAATTACCAGGATATGGAACTCTTTTGCAGGCTATTACATTATCACGTTTGTGAAGCATCTCAAAAATCAATCCCTGAACCTGAGAAGCAAGGTGTTGCCGGGAAGAATCAAGAATGCAAAGAGAGAATACTTGAATAAGTAGCTGGATATGTTCATGTATCAAACAATGCAACTGGTTTATTTGCTGTGGAGTAAACCCATTTATTATAACACTGTCTTCTGCAGAAGACGCATAGCTAGGAGCAGGCTTAGGTGCCAAAGCTTTCTCATTGACGGCATGAAAGGGAGGAGCGAATCCATTAGGCAAAACAGGTAAAAGAGGGAGCAATGGCCTTTTCGACTGTTCTAAAAGTTTCTTCTTGTATTGAGCAGAAGTCTTTTGACGTTTTTTCTGCCTAGTCTCCGGCCTTCGTCCACCTCTCCCATACTCAACTCTCTGACCCTCATCCCTTGCACCATTATCAACATCACTGTCAAGCAACTCCTCAAGTTCAATCTCAAAATCCGCATCATTATCCTCATCGTCTTCATCAACATTTTCATTATCTTCAGTTGCCTGACCATCCCCATCTCCACCAAGCAAAACAGCCGCAAGAAACTTCCTATACTCCACTTCATCGTCAACATTCGGAAGATCATCCTCATCATCACTCTCTTGCAGAAACATCTCTAACTCATCAAGGGTGAAACTCGCAAGCGAATACCTAGCCCTTGTCCTCTTACAGATAGCATCTTCATCATCATCCACATCCAGCACAGCCTCACTCACCCCGCTCCCCTTCTCCCTCTCATTCCCATCTTCTACATTGGACTCAGAACCCAATTCCCTCCTCTTACCACTCCTATCCCCACCACTCTCCCCATCCTTTACGCTTCGCACCTCAACCCCACTAGCCACAACAACCTCCTCCCCATGATTCACATCTCCAACATCATAATTTCGCACCTCACCACTCCTCGCCTCCTTCACACCCTCCTCCAAACCTTCAACTTCAGAGCTCAAACTCGACGACGCCTCCGGCGAAGGCGTTCCCTTCAAAAAGGGATTAAAATCCATATCTTCCTCCTCATCCTCTTCCTCATTCTCATTCGCTTTTAAATCACTCCCTTCAACATCAATCGCAGCCATAACCTCACCAACAGGCAGCACTTCTTAACCTTAAAATAACAGCAAAAACGAATCCAAGACGGAAACCTCTCACTCAAAAACCTATTCCCATCGAAAACACAGAATCAATAAAGATTAATTAACATTGTAGAATTCGACTTTGATTTTTTTTCTATTATAAAAACTTAAGAACCCCAATTTTGAGAGAAGACAGTGGAAAACGTTTTTACCTGGAAACAGAGTGGAGTGTAATATGGAAGAATCGTACAAACAGAGAGCAGTAATGGGGAACAAGGAGAAGTAGAATTTTTTTTATTTGTAGGAGAAATTGTAAGAGAGTTGCTGGCGTCGTGTAATGAATGATTCAGGAAACGGAAGAGAATAGCGAGGGACTGTTTGTTTGTTTCATGAATAAGTTACTTCCTTAGTCCCTTAGGTTTGAAACCTTTTAGATTAGTCCCTGCACTCTTGTTGAGATGTCTTCATTTGGATAAACCTCAGATATAATTTTGAATTGAAATCAGGTAGCACAGGTAAAACACGATTTTATCAATTAACTCTTTTTCTTCCCCAAACAAAGCCCTGGCCAAACATCAGGATATTATTTTTAAGTCTCCTCGTGCCACCAAGGTTCTGATCAATCTTTCATTTCTCTTTTTTTATATTTCATGTTTTTTTCCTGTAAAAAATGGTGGTTTCATAGGTTTTCTTTTCTGCATCATCAATAGTCTTATTAGATATTATTTTGATTTCATTTCTACACATTAAATATTGATCAATCACAATTTTTATTGCTTGAACTCAAAAAATTCAGGGTTTTTTTCTTTTAATTGGCAAAGTTGCTATATATATATATATATATATATATACTAACAAAATTCTAAATATTATTTTGTTTTTCAATATTATTTTGATTAAGATCAGTCAATCCCCAAGAAAACTTTCTTTTAGAAGACTTCTTTAATGCTAATCTCCATGAAATAAGTCAGTTTTGTCGGTCTAATATTATCAGCTATTATAGGATTATATAATCTTAGAACAAATGAAAGATAATGGAGAATTAATATTTATCAAAAGGGGAGACACCTTTAAGAGACACACACACACATACATATGCAAGTTGGGTGTCGAGACAAACTTATGCCAGCAGAGAGAGTTTCTGATATTGGAAATGCAGAGCGCTAACATCGACTCTGAGGCCAAGAAATATAAGTTGGTTTCTCCTAACTGGGTACTACAACTTGAGGTCAAGAAATGATGAGGAATTTTCGGTGGTTCAAAATCGGGAGGAAGGTTGGAGAGTTCCCTGCCATGTTAACACCACACGTTCCAGTCATGCCAGCTATTGTGTGAAGCAATAAGGAAAGTCAAGATTTCTGAAGTATTAAAGCAGATGACTCACTCAACACTAGCTAAAATATTGGAGAAAAGTTAGGTGATAAAGATGAAAAACTATTTGGTGATCAAAGTGTTTAAGTAGCAACAAATTCTAGCCTAAATGTTAATGTCATAGATAAGGAAATACCAACTATATACCTCGAAAAAAATGGATCAGGATCAAGCAAACCATTCTTTATTATGGATCGTAAGAACGACATAACAACGGCATGCGGGTCTATTAAGTGTAACAACATATAGTAACAAGTGCAATTACTTTGCCAAGACCCAAATCATCCACAGAATATGACATTTCCCTCTTAGTACCATAACCAAAAATCTTCTTCATGAGAACATTCTTAAACAAACAAAATAAAGAGTGTATCACTAAGAAGCAGTTTAAATCTTCTGTTACTTGCCCTACTGATAGTAATTTAATGGAGAGTGGAAAATGAAAAAAAAAATTAACGAGAGTGAATGTGGTTGATAATTTCATTGTTCCTCCCCTTGTTACCAAATATATATATATATATATATATATATATATATATATATATATATATATATATATATATATCACAGTTAGCATTTGATATGGCTTTCTGTCGAGGAGCTGACTTTGTTTTAAAATCATAATCTTTTGCCCCTAAGTCAATAATTCTATTGTTTATATGTTTGTTATTGGATACTAGGTTTGTGGAACCAATAGTACTTGGGTCTTAAGTTGAAGATTGAGGTTGATTGTCGAGTGGCACAAGTGTATTTGGATCTATGTTAGTAACAAATGTTGCATGACCATTTTGTCCGTCCTTATTTCCCTTCAGTTCATACCACCACTCTAAATATTCTTGTAGCTTAAAACACATGTCTTTAGTAAGTTTATTTCCATCATAATATGTGCACCTACCCTCTTGGGCTTTTGGTCTAAAAAACATTTGTCTGTTGGAATTCAGCCCATGTGGTCTAGGCCTAGGCTGAAAGGCTTGTTTATTGGAAGATGATGGGCCAAAAAATGGTTTAGATGTATTGCCACTAGGTCCAGCCCGTCTGTTCGTGCTTATAAGTACGAGATCATTGAGATCATTGAGATCATTTCAGTCCTTATTAGTAGTCTTGTCGTCACACCATTCTCTATTTACTGTACATTGGGTTAGTAAGTATAGGCTGTCTGATTTCGTCGATGATTAATCCAAATTTGTCTCTGTTGGAGATGAACATCTCCATGATCTATGGCCATAGTTCATAATTTTGGCCATTAAATTTGATTCCAAGGACAACAATTGGCAGGTAAAGGTTTTGGGTAGAGTTGGTTTAAGTGTCAGCTCTGAAATTTGTGGTTGTAATCTGAGCATGGTTTTGTGGGTTCACTTTTGTCATTGTTTTAGATTGTCCGTGATTTGAAAAAGGTTTAGATTTGGATCGTTTGCTCTGATTTCATGTTAATAGAGTCTAGATAGTTTGGAGATAATTGTTTGTATCAATTCACTACAATACTTCTGTATTGCTTAGAACTTTTATATATACATGTACAATGAATCATATTTAAGAATGAAAAACTAAGAATAGAAATATATCAAAATCTTTCCTAAACTTGTTCTTGATTTCTAGTTTTCCTAATTTGTAATATTTTTTAAACTAAGAATTAATTCTTATCAATAGTTTTATCCTTCAAAAGAAAAGAAGTCAATTTCTTTTTTATTACTTGCTCTTTTTTCTCCTTGATGTTGCAGGACAAATCTTAAGCAGAAAATGTGCAAATTAAGACTTTTATGTTTCTGTAACAATTGTAGCAAATCAACTTTTATTCCAAAACCCAAGGGGTCCTGGTGTGAGTGGTGAGGGCACTCTCATCCCTTAAGAGAGGTCAGGGGTTCAAACCCTCTTCTTGTATGGACCGGCCATTTGGGGAGCACTTTCACCCCTTCAGGGCCCACCCCGTGCGAACGTGGATTAGTCTGGGCCAGCGCTTGGGACACCGCATGGTTTATACCAAAAAAAAAAAAAAAAAAAAAAAAAACTTTTATTTCAAAGGAAATTGATCTTGAAAGTTTTGGACATCTAGAACTCGATCTATGAGCCAAAACAATGAAAAAATATGGGGTCACAGGAATCTCGTGGATGTTTTGGACTCTGTCTTCCAACTCGCTTCAAAACACTGAGTTCTATGCTACATATGAATGTAGGCATATGTCTCAGATTTTCGTAATGGTGTTTTCTCAGAAGCATCTAAAATTCTAGTAAACTTATGCTACACACATTGAATGTTTTGAAATAAAGTAAGAATAAATAAAAATATATCCCGTATCAAATTGTATGGAGACAACTTCAAGTATGGATTCATCATAAACAAATTTGTCACATAAATGAATAAGATTTGTCAATTATGAATTATCCACATATCCTCTGCTTTCTCCTCGTAAAACCACCTTAACATCTTACATTTTTCATTCGTTTCGAGAACAGCGCTGCTGAATCTGTTGAGCTTAAGTTGTATCTGTTTCATCAAAGCTGCAGAATCTATACAATCAGAATAAAAAGACAGTGTTTAAATACAATAAAAAAGGGTGAGGGAGGACCTGAAATTTTGGCATATAATGAACAACCACTAGCAGCTCGAAGGGCTAATGGAAGCCCGTTACAATGATGTGCTCTTCTCCTCTAGAAAATCTTGATCAATAGGGCAAGCTTGCATGCCAACCGAAAAGCTCAGGTGATTTTTTGTTATCGAGAGGTTCAACTTTGAATAACCTGAGACGCTTATCATCATCTCCTGGCAATCAGACCCTTATTTCTAGTAGTTACAATGATTTCACTTCCTTCACAGAGCCAATCTTGCATGCCAACAATTGCTTTGAATGGATTCATCTTGCCCACCTCAATGAAGAATAATAAGACTTCTTCTGCAACGTAATATCCCTTATGCAGAATCCCTTCATAAACATCATGTATCTCAACAAGAGTATTGTTTAAGAGATCAGAAAGAAGTTTCCTTTGTAGACGAGCTACACCCCTGGATTTTTTAAAACTTCTCATTGAAAGTTGTTGCCTTCAAATTTATCAATGTTCTTCTTATAAGTACAGTCTATGCTACGGCTGCTTCCCTACTCCACCATTTCTATAGAGCAAAGCGATGGCAGAAATTTTTATACCAAAATAATTGTGCAGAACGCTTTCTAATTCATTAACTTTTTGCTCAGCAACAGAAATTGATAACGGATTTTTGGTTGAATTAAAAAGCTTAGAAATGAAAATTCCGTTGCTAACTATAACTTAGCAATGAAAATTAGCAACTAATGGATTTTCCGTTGCTAATTATTAGCAATGGGTTATTCATTGTAGATAAATTAGCAACAATAAATTTACATCGAATGGTTTTCAATGCAAATTTTGTTGTTAATATTTTCTAGCAATAAATTTGCATGTTATTTGCAATGAATTACATGGCTGCTAATAACTCTTTTTTGAAGTGATCCTCTCACAGCCAAAACCAACCTCCAGTAAGACAAGAAAAAAAAAGGAATTGTGGGATCATCTCTCTTTTTTATTTATTTAAAAAAAAAGAAAAGTATTGCATTAAATCACCAAAAGATGGTAGAAGGGACAAAATACAAATCTGCATAAAATCAAGTTCAGCAGATTTATCAAACTAAAAAACATTTTACAGGAGTATGAGGTGTCCTATTCGACAGCCTTGAACGTCCTTGTGAAACTTGATGTCACTATTTAAGAAGACGAGTTTGGTGGAGTTAGAAAAACATCCAAATCTGAATAGATTGCCTTGTTGATTAAAGAAAAAGACTTGTCAGAAAGCACTATTAGAGCGACTTCCAGACAAATTAGCAGTCCGGAGCTTAATATCATGGGGGCCTGTTCTGTGCCAAGTATTGTAAGTTGAGATCAAGTCACATTCGTCACTGAGAAATACACTTCGGTCTAATGACTGTTATATGATTGCGAACAGAGAAAAACCTTTGTTTTACAAAAACAGAGATTGGTTTGTTACCGCTGATCAATGGGCTAATGAACAAAGATAAACTCATCTTCTCTCTATTTTGTTAGCTCCAAATGAATCAAAAGATAAGAGGCAGCTTTCTTTGTTTCTTGGAACATCCACAAAATAACACTGTACAGCAACAAGGATAGCACCGACAACGAGTATTCTTGGGTTAGGTTTCTCTATATTTATATGCCCTGCCTTCTCATTATCTATTGCCAAGAAATTTAGATATTAATCTATCTGTTGTGTTTCAGATAGTCATGTCAGCATCCATGATTTTACTCTTATTTATTATAAACAAAAATATAGTGAAGTGCATTTGAAGTTGTTTGGCTGGAAACACAGATCATGCCACTAAATAGGAAAACTGCAGATATTTCTTGGCCCCCAGTTGTAGAGAACAGTACTCATCTGTTCAGAAGGGACAAAAATTGTTTCTCCTCCCACATGATATCAAGTGTTAAGCTATCACAGAAATCCGATGGCCTGGAACGATTGATTAATGCCACCAATGAGTTAGTAAACCCACATGACAGAAAATTCAGGCTGCTATCCGAGGAACAACGAGGAAAAAAGCGGCGATGCCCTCCCAAAGTAAATAGCATTAGAGTTTATTCATTATCCACCATAATTTTTCAAAAGATTATTCGATATATCTCATTGGAAAAAAAATCAGAGTTAAAAGGGAACCAGAAAATGGAACAAACAAAATACTGGATATGCACAAACATTACAACTCAAATCCAAGCAATCCAAACTTGTGCTCAAGGTGCAATTTTTCAAATTCAAAATGCAGAACTGGGCAGTGTATCCCTGCGTTCTCAGTGAGATTGCTTTGGTTCTTGTAAACTCTTTTAGGTAATAGTTTTTTTCTCACCTTCGGGATTAAAAGAGCTTTGTTGCATGCTGAGTTCCACTTCTCATCATTGCACAGAATTCTTCGTAGTTGATCCTCCCATCCTATTCATTCCCACGATATTATTAGTAACCATTGATTTCATTATTATAGGAGTCACAGGAGTTAGAGCTACGACCACTTACATTATCTGCATCCACCTCTGCAATTATTTCCTTTATGGTGGCCTCATCTCCCATTCCATATTCCTTCATTGCTGATTCCAATTCATCCCTTGTTATATACCTGTCATGAAATTTATAAAAATTAACTTTTCTTCCTGGGAGAATCTAGTTTGCCCTGAGTGATAAATAAATTTGACAGAGTTAACTAAAGCTCCTTGGTATGGTATGATCAGAAATCACTTTTACGTACAAGGGAGAAAGCACAACTTACATTCACTTTCACATTCTACTAGTTGAAACTGATCAAACACAGTGAATATATAAAATCAAGGATTTCCAAACAAGAAATGTGGCCAATGAGGAAAATGAAAACTCACCCACTGCTGTCCTTATCAAAGTACTGAAATGCTTTGTATAGGTGTTCATCTCTTTCCAACTTGTATCTATGCATAGTAGCAG
Organism: Salix caprea; assembly: GCA_964035475.1. Classification (NCBI taxonomy): domain Eukaryota; kingdom Viridiplantae; phylum Streptophyta; class Magnoliopsida; order Malpighiales; family Salicaceae; genus Salix; species Salix caprea. The sequence continues at coordinate 17,397,298 of OZ037749.1, forward strand.
AGATAAACTCAATGTAGTCAATAGATCCATTTCCATCCACATCAGCCTGAAATGTAATAATACACACATTACTTGAATATATGAGAATGAGATACACGAAATACTCAGACAATTCAGTTGTGTTAAGGCCCAGTATTACTTACAGCTTCCATGAGTTGCTTTACTTCAGCTTCAGAGAGCTTTGACCCAAGTCGAGCCAAACCTGTCTTCAGTTCTTCATAGGTGATGGTGCCACTCTTGTCGGTGTCCATGTTTGTGAACATTGTTTTAAGACCTTTAATTTCTTCTTCAGAAAGATTTTCAGCAATAACCTATGGGATTCCAAAGTATACAATGTTATGAATAGAAGACCAAAAACAATCCAATATTCCCATCTAGACTCTCATAACTCAACTTGGAGAACATACCTTAGAGTTTCAACTGCATTTAATAAAGCAAATACACCTTACACTTTTTTCAACTTCGAGAATAACATGTGAGGATACATTATTAAACAATAGTTGAAAAGTGAAACTGCAGGTTGAAATTAAGTGCTTCCTTAATACATCTAATGGCTGGTTGAACAAAAATCCCAAGTCTTAGTAAACCTTTAAAGGATCTGTCAGTAAGAAGAACTTCGTTCAAAGAACTCTTGTGCATAAAGCATACAATTACAGGATGGTATTCTGTTAACATTCAAACCAGAGATAAGATGTCCATCATCTTGGGAAATGGCTGTTATGCATTTTTACATTGGAAATACAATAAAAATATTTAATGTCAAGTGATAGAAAAAGGACTAGAAACTTCCATTTACCATTCCGGTCACCACCTACAGTTTATATGATATCCAATCCCATTCACATACCAATAAATCTCCTATGAGTGAGAAAGTATGTTCAGTGCCTAAGGTCTCCAACTCTGAACTCTTTGATCTCTAAACAGAAAATAAGATGTAAAGGCACAATGCATTGAGTGACATCTGCTGTGCCCATATGTAGTTAATAACTATGGAAGCAGAATATATGAATATATACACGTGCCAACCCTGCTACATGAAATGCAACAAGTTTCAATAACTCTTCTTGATACGTCTATATAGTTTTTGTAAAAATAACTTCCATAAATTATCAGCATCATTCAACCATAGGACTTATAGACACATACGCAAATATTTAGAGCATAACCACAAATCAAAACACAGTACTTACAAAAGAACTACAAGAACAACAAGGGCACATCAGATAATTTAAAACTTTACCTTCAAAGCAAGCTTCTTAAGCTTATTCATTGCCCTGAATTGTTTCATTCTAGAGAGAACAGCACTATCTAATGGCTTGTCGGCACCTCCTTCCTTAATCCATGGATGCTCTAGCCACACACAACCATTGATTTTAGGCACAAAAAGCATGCCAGTGCAACACAAAAGTTATATGGGATACCAGAAACTGACCAGAAATTAAAGCTTCTTACCAAGAACTTGTGCAGAAGTGATTCGCTTTTTAGGATCCTGAGTCAACATCTTCCTGACAAGATCTTTTGCACTGTAAGTTATTGAAGGCCATGGGTCACTTTCAAAGTCAATCTCTCCTTGTAGAATGGCATCAAATATTCCCTTTTCATTTTCTACAACACAAGTTTAGTCAATTAAATTAATCCCGAGGAAATCTTAAGTAATTTATAAGAGAGCTTTTCTAAAAAAAACAAAGAATTGGCAAAAAAAATGTCTTTACCAGCCCAAAAGGGAGGTACACCACTGAGTAGAATATACAAAATAACGCCTGCACTCCAGATGTCTATTTCCTTTCCATAACTACGGCGCAATACTTCAGGAGCAACATAATATGCACTACCTACTATATCACGGTAAACTTTACCTGCGAAACATTTCGGAAAAGCTCAGTTAACATAATAATTCATGGTTGATTTAATATTTCTAAGAACAAATTGAGACAATCCTACAACTTGAATGGAACTTCAAAAGAGCAGCATAGGATAAAATTTTACAAGAACTAAGATAGAAAGATCATACAAATAAGTAAAATGAATGGAAAACCTGATGTGACCTCTTGTCAATTGCTAGTGCCACAGCAGCTTATCTCATTTTTTCAAATTCATCCACCTTGCTATATTTATTCAGCTTATATTCTCCTAGTTCAGATGAGTCATACAAGGCATATCGTGAAGAAAAGGAAAAGAATCATTAGCCATATCTTGAACATCCAAGCCCACCAAAATCTCTTTAGTTTACTTAATATTCCAACCTCAGAAAGATCCTCAATCAACATAACACACCTCTATAGTGTCTTAATAACTGTCTTAAGAAACATATAGTTCTAACTTCTTTTTCCTTCAAAGTTAGATAAAACAAATGTAGCTAACAAGTGTTTTCTTGTTAGTTAACACGCAGAATAAGGTTGAATATGTTATTCTTAAAGAAAAAATCAGCAGCGAGAAGATCTACCAGAAATAAACTGACTTGAAAACCTAACTGCTAGCCACATAAAACAGAAAGAGCAGGAAAACAAGTGTTTTCCACTCTTTACTTGTTAGAGCTCAGCTGAAAAAAATAACTGAGCAAAAGACGAAATATAACTTGATGTCAACTGCTGGCAGGCAACAGCCAGTCACATTTCCTGAAATCTATCCATCCTGCTCTATTTATATGGGTTACATTCCCCTCAATATAGCATAATCCAAGGTGTTCAAAAATAGCAAACGAGAAGGATCACTTAGTATTTCTTTATCATCAAACTTCACCATAGCCTCGATATCATTTGCTAGTTTGTCTAATTTCACCACCACGCTCAAAGTGTTATCTAATAAACAAAAGATGCTGTTATAGTATTCAAAGAAATTTCCTGGATGGCATTGTTTATAACACCTTTTTATGGATAATCAAACTAGTCTCACTGGGCTTTTACCCATAATTATAGTCAGAGGCAGAACCACATCAAAATTAGCACATAATCCAGCAAATAGTATATGACCAACCGGCCCCTTTCACAGTCGCTCATTCTAATAGCAAATAGCCAATCCAGTTGCATCACTCAATACCAATTTCAACTCCTTTTCTACTTATGGAAGAAATTCAGAACTAAAATCTGAACAATTCCAAAAATGTAATGCAGAAAAAGTTCTGAAATTCACTAAACAAAAGCATAGACCTTACACAACATAGCAGATTTTAACACAATCCTCGAACAATTCAGCATATAATACAGCATTACATATATCATATAACCAATAACTGAACCAAAAAGGAAAAACATTAGGAAATTAACCTTCCTCAATGAACACAGACAACCCGAAATCAGTTGCCTTCAGTTTAGCACCCTCAGCTTTGCTAGATAGCAAGAAATTCTCAGGCTTGAGATCTCTATGCATCACTCCCATAAAATGACAAGCATGTACCACATTCACTATCTCCCTACAAATCTTAGCAGCATCTCTCTCTGAATAATGACCTTTTGCTATAATCCTGTCGAAAAGCTCCCCGCCTGCACAAAGCTCCATAACAAGATGCACAGATTGCCTATCCTCATAAGCCCCTCTAAATTCAACAATATTTGGCTGCCCTGACAAGTCCTGCATGATATTAACCTCCCTTTTCATATCCTCTCTATCGTTCTTACTCACTAACTTCCTCTTCAATATTGACTTGCAAGCATAAGTATGACCAGTTGAATTCTCTGTGCACAAATAAGTAACGCCAAACTGACCTCTACCCAGTTCTTTTCCAAGAGTATAGTGTTGCTTGATGTCTTCAAAAGGCTTTCCCAGTATAGTATCAGGAACTGGCCTTGTTGGAGTATGTTGTTGTGTCTGTTGAGGTCTTGTTGTGGGAATTTGTTGGTGTGTCTGTTGAGGTCTTGTTGGTGGGGTTTGTGTCTGAACTTGAGGGACTGTGACCTTCTGTTGGCTTTGATGATATTGAGGTGGTTGTTGTTGATTGGGTGGCCTAGAATATCTAGTTGCTGATCCTCTATGACCATTAACATCTGGTGTTGGAGCCTTTTCTTTGCTACCACAGCAACCCATCTCGAGATTTGAAAACTCTTGAAAGAAATGGAGTTAGAGATTGGAACTTTGGATCACAAAAGCAGTAAAAATCGAAACTTTGAGAGAATCTGAGCAAAACACGGATCAAGTTTTGGGTTTTGAAGGCTAAATCTTGAGAGAGACCGATGATATATCAATGTGATTTCTTCTCAGTTGACTCTGCACAGCTGCCATCGATAAAAAGTCTTTAAAGAGATAATTTTGTGTTTGTATCTGGTTAGATAAAAAGGTTAGACTATAGAAGCTGAAGAAAAAAAGGACTTGGGGGGGGGGGGGGGGGGGGGGGGGGTTATATGTAAAATAATAATAATAATAACAATTCATTTAGTTTCGAATATTTTAAATTTTACACTTTTTAGTGATTAAATTATTGAATATGAAGGATTTTCATTTAAAAAAACATTTAACTCGGATATTTTCCAAAAACAAATTTATTGATATAAGAAAATGGTTATATTTAAGGAGTAAATACAGAATAATTATATAAAAAATCTTAATAAAATTTTTAATATAATGATTATAAATTATTTATATGGTAAGAAAATCACCAATTTAATACTATTTAATTAGTATTTCTCTCTTTGCTCTCTCCGACTCAAAACTAAAAAATAACATCAAAAAATAATATAAATAAATTTTTATATCAAAATAACTTTTAAAAACTTCTAGGGATCTAAATTATATGAATTGTATTATTTTTAAAGAAAAAGAACCTAAATGTGTTTTCTTTTAAATCTCTAGCTCAACATCCAAGTCTAAAATCCTTTTCATTTCAACCCTTTTTTTTTTTGCATTGACTAAGAAATTATAAGCACTTAGTATTTAATTAAAATCAAAACGTATGAATTAAAATCATCGTAATTTTTGTGATGTTGATAAGAATTTTAAATAATATTTTCTGGTGGACCCTATACATTTATTTAATTTAGATATTTTGAATGTAAAAAAAAAAAAAAAAAACAGATATTTTGAGAATTAAATATTGACAAAACGAACGACAAGAGTTAATGCTTGCTAGTAAGAAAACAATTACCTAAATAGAGGTCATTTTGCTCTGTTTTTTAATTGACTTCCCCCCTTCCATTTTCCATATATATATATAATCTCAATCAATGAATGGGATTAGCAATAGGCAGTGCATATAATCTCAATCAATGAATGGGATTAGCAATAGGCAGTGCATATAATCTCAATCAATGAATGGGATTAGCAATAGGCAGTGCTTGCTAGGAAACTGCGGACACCTGTCTTCTTCGCAAACATATATATATATATTTTTTTTGGTAAAAAAGAAGATTCTTGAGATTATAATTGAGAGGTTTAAGGCTTAATTATCCCCTTAATTTATTATTTCTCCATAAAGGAAGGCTTGTAGGGTGCTTATGAATTTGGTGTCTTACACGTTTTCTATTGGAATACAATAATGACAGATCAGGCAAAAACGAAACTCGCGGCCGCCTTGCTGGCTGGCTGGCTTGCACTGTTAGATGGGACCAGAGAAAAAGATTCCAATCCGTAAACATAAAAGCATGACCATTTTGTAATCTTCTTCCCATCATTACAGTGAAGACTCCAGGCTGCTTCTTTTTCTCTTGTATGTTCTTCGTTCATTTCAGCCATCATGGAGCTTTTGATCGTTTTTCTTTCTGTGTTAAGAATATGTACCCGCATAGTAAAACACATGTAATTTTGATGCACAGCAATACAGCATAGAATGCTCTGCTAAGAAAAATGGATGGTGATCACATGGCAGATAACTTTGCCTTCGAGTCGGCAGCTTCCTTTTTGACTGCTAATTAAGAAAAAAGGGTCTCTTTGAAATCTTGTTGGTGTCTACATGGATGGATAAGCACTGAGCTCGAGAGGCCCATCTATATGTGCTGTGGAGCCTCTTTCCTTAGAAATCAGCCCATATATAGAAATTACTCACACCCATCTCCTTATTTATGCGAGGGTTAATTAGAGTATGGTTGGAAGCTTTAGACAAAACAAATTACTGTCTAAGATAACCCCCCAAATTCCTGAATTGAAGATTTGAAAAGGTTTCGATATATTCCGTTCCTTGTTCATCTGCCTCCCTCCAGAATCTATAAACAGATCCCGAATTCAACACTTGGCTTGCATAAAACTTCCATGTATAGATTCAGGACAACACATGATTAGTACTCATGGAAAAGTTTATATTTGATATGTGAAGCTGGTAGCAATATTGTAAGATCACCATGTCCATCGTAGAGATGCTTTGGAGACCAGGCTGCTAACATCTTGTTCCAATACTCAGCATCAAGATATTGCAGCGTAGACAACAACAAAAAAGGACAAAAGCTTATATAATCTTTCCTTGCTTGAAATTCTCATAACCGACAATAAATGTTCTATTTGATGGAGAAACGAAATGCATAAAATATATTTCACAAGTGCACAGCCCTAAAGCATACCGCGCAAGAACACCAGGAAAGACCTATACGCAGTGGGGGCTCTGTCTATTGATCTGTATTGGTACTGTAAATTTAAAAAAAAAAAAGACCTTGTAGTGTAAGGATTTCTGATATAGAATGAGTATAAATAAATAAAGTTGTAGATTAAAGTAGCTGGGCTGTTAGAAATCTACTCTGTGAACATGATGAGTTTACAGTGGGTGCCCAGAAAAAAAGATGGGCTGCAAAATCAATAACATTTTTCCAGAAGAGTGTTAACATCAAAGGACAACACGTTATCCATCAAATAAATAAGATATTCATCAAGCCTCAATCTTACGTTGCAGCCAAGTGTTTATGATTTTGAGTTTGGAATTCACAAAAGCCACACGTTCTCTTATATCCTCTCCATCCACTGTTTTCTATGCTGATCCATCACTGAGTGAAATGTTGGAAACACACAATCATAGGTTTGTATTGTATTGTATTTAGTATATACGGTGTTTTTCAATTGAAAATAACATTTAAATCTGCATCAATCACATTCCAGCCACCGAGTTAACTTGCATCTTCTTTTTCTTTTGAAGAGCTCGACTGAAACTGTATGCCACTTCCTCCAACAATCAATACTAATAAAGTGATGATGGGTTTTTTCATTCTTCGTTCAAAGTCATCATGTCGCTTGTATGAATCACAAAAGAAGTTGGAATATTTATGAGATCGTTCATGAATATTTATAGTAGCAGAGGAGTATTTATTAACATCACCAAAAGAAAAAGCTAGCTCCAGGAGGTAACATGTTTGGATTATTCATATCTAAAACTATTTTTAGTGTCAATAATTGAATTATTTTAAATGGGATTCAGTCTCTAGCACAAGAATAAATCGAAATTAAGTTCTTCCAGTGAGAGAGAATAAGTTATTCACGCATGGTATAACATTTATAGAAGGGGATCCAATTGGAAAAAATCATTTGGATCACTATTATAGCAGATGATTCGTTTAAATTCATGTAATTGTTTATACAGACAAGAAATTAAATGCCCCATATGAACAATAATTTGGTTTTCATGGAAAATTAAAAAAAAAAATTAAGAAAGGAGAAAGGAGATTACAATTTAGTACTTTGTATGTACTTCCATGTCCTTTGGAAGGCTAACACAGCGCTTAGATTTGCTTTCATGGTCATTGTTGACTCACAAAAGTAGCTGTGTTGCTTTTTCGTTTCCCTTCCATCCATGACAGCATGAACAGCACCTCCCGCCATGGCCACTCCTTGATGATTTCAGTAAATCACCATATTTACCACTGGCAGTCAACGCGCACAGATTCCAAGCTCCACCCTCGAAGGACAGAACAGAAGCAATGGCAATCAATCTCGCATCTCCCACCTTTCAAAATCATGCTCGAGCTCACTCTCCCTCTCAGAGCCGAGTCCACTCCGTCGCCTCATTGCCCAAGAAAAAATCACAGACAGCAGCAGCTACTTCGATGTCATATGGCGACAGCGTGATCATCCATCAAACCCAGTTTGGCTCCACACTGCATCGCGCACGCGCCTCATGTCGCGGCCCTTTAATGTCCGGCCAACACCCTCGACAACGGAGGCGCCGCCTGCTTTCCTGCTCCGTGCGTACTCACGCGCCAAGTATTCGTGCGGGGGGACCATTTCGGACTCGTGATCATCCACCCCGTCATCCGAGTCATGCAACGACTCGACCGAGTTGACTCGGTAAATCTTGCTCCAATCAGGCACGTTCACGGGAGCTGACGTGGCCATGTTACGAGGTGACGCCGATGCCACGGGATCATTCCTGCGAAACTGGTGCACGATTCTCGGGGAGGCTGTTCTGTTGCTGCCAGAAGAAGAATCTTCGAAGGCCAACGACAGACCGCCGATGCTGCGGTCATCTGGCGGGGCTCTACGGCGGCCGCCACTGATGGACATGCGGTCCAAACTGCTCTCAAGTTCTGCGCGTGGGCTACACGTTCCGTTGGAGCTAGTAACAGCCCAGTCACTCCGGTCAGCCGTGTCATCCACCATCGGCCACACATCTTCCTCACCTAGCTCGGACACCTCGTTCACGACCGGGACTTGGGCGTTGCCATAGCTGTAGTTACTTCCTAGCAATCTCTCGCTGCGACTTGTTGTGAGTCTCCTCCCCTTGGCCATATAGTGTCATGAAATTTTTGGTGGCAGAATCAAGATGAAGTTCTTGATTAAATAAATAGATGACACTATACAGCTTCTACAGAGTAAAGGGAGGAGACGTTGTCAGGAGTCCATTAGAGAGGCTCGAACATAAGGTGGCTTTGAAGGAGGAGGCGTGTATATATAATAGCATTTGTATTTCAGTGAAGGGAGCTTAAATTATTCATTTCATGTGAATTTGGAGTTCATTTTTGTCTTCATTTCATGAACTCCGATGAAACAAAATGGAAGGAAGACGCCAAGATTGGCAAGTAACTGTAAAAAAGGAAAAAATAAAATAAAAAAATAAAGGAGCTGGATATTAAACCCTGTTCAATTGATTGCCAGGCTCATTAAAAAAATAAAGCTTAATTTACCTTAATCCAACAACAATGTTTTTGGTGTGTTTTTCATTAGCTTTTGGAAGATTGTTGGGCGAAAATGTGGACTCTAAATATTTTTAGTCTTTACGATCTTCTCCCGTGGGACTTTCTCTGGTAACTTCCCACTGCCAATGTTTACCTCATTTTATTTTTTAAACGTGTCTCGTTGTTTTGAAAATTCCAATTAGATTCTCGTAATCCCAGGACAAAAGAGCACATACCACTATTGGTACGTGATCAGGTCTGTGTAAGATAAACCTAGTACCCCCTTCAATGTTTTGCCTCTTCTCATTGTATCTCATCCATTTTGATATAAAACATATTACAATTTTATTTAAATATTGAATAATAGATATCGAAACATTATGAATATAATATGATCGTGTAAAAGTAAATAAATAAATAAATATAGAGAGAAACCGAGCTGTGGCAGTTCAATATTCCAAAATATTCTCTCTTAACAAGGCCACAAGGCAACAAGTCAAGATTTCATCATCTTCCTTAAACGGGTCCCACTCTCGTTTGACAAATGCAATTCCAAGTAAGCCTCGTCATCCTCGTGGGCTACTCGGAAACTAGACAGGTTCCTCCTTCCCATCTCCTTACGTAGCCCAACACGTGTAAGAGTCCAGCTTAGGTGGGTCCCAAGGTCCATGTCACCATCATGCCACGCGGGCGCAATCATTTACTATTAAAATAAAGGGGATCGATGATGGAGGAGGGAGCAAACTTGTTAAAATAACCTCCCACTTGCGGGCTGTGGGCTTTCAAGAGCCAAGTGTTTCGTGTCCTCATGATGGCCACATTGGACGGTCAGGAATGAGTCATGGGTCCTGTAAAGACGGACGGACCTCCGCCCCTTTTCAATTAAACAAGAAACCTAATCTCTATCCACTATCATAAATTTTTTAGTACATTTCTCAGTCATGGACGGTCAAGAATGAATCATGGAATGCCAATCTTATTGCCACCTTTTTCCCTTCTTCTTTGGGGGTGGTTCTCCGTCAATTGTTTCTTTCACTCTCCCTTCCCACCAGGTTCTGATCCTGTATTTCAACGTCAAATTCATTGAACTCCGTTCACAATTGGGTTCATTCCACAGAATTTCTCCATAATCTAAAATGTACGGGGTGTTTAAATATGAAGCCAACAATGTTTACATGTTCATAAGACACCATGGATGAGAATGTGAAATTCTCCATAATTAATTCTCCTTAAGTATATAAATGCAGAAAAAATTATTTAGATTTTTTTTTTAAAAAAAAAATCGTTTGTAAAATCATATAGTGAATAGAAAATATATAACTCGAGGAGAAACATAAAAAAAAATACATATTTATTTACAAGGTGTACCCCATGATCTTAGGAAAGAAACGAACGCAAAATATCTGGTTCTGCTAATATTCTGGCTGGCCTACCGTTGTTATTGATGAGAGATGAGCCGCTCGGCAGGTGGGATCCGTTTGTGGAACCGGCAAGACATGCCTGGTGGGACCCATTTTACTTGTTGGGTTTGCCTGGTGGGACCCTGACCCACCTCTAGCTACAGAGGGGTTGAACCTGTCACTGTTGAGACCAGTATCCTATGCCCTCCGCCTGCACATGCTACGATTTATTTTACTCTTGAATTCGTGTTTCGAAGCGTATATTAACTTGAAAAATATTCTCGATCACTATTTTTAACTTATTGGTGTTAGAAATTATTTTGATCTTTTTTTAAAATGAATTAATACGTTTTCAATCATACAGCATTGCACGATCAACGAAAATAATCTAAAATTGTGAAAAATGGTCGTAAATTGCAATGAATCATCAATCATTTCTTTTTCCGACACCTGAATTTCTGAAGCAATGCTCGTGGATGGAGGTAGTCGCCGGCGAGAATCTATGCTTAGATTAAGTGGTGTTGATTTGAAGATGTGAAGTGAATGTTTGACTTGAGAGTGCAGTGGGACAGCAGGATCTTCGAGCTACGATCATGGCATCGTGAAGGACGTAGCAAGTGAAGTGGAAGAAGGCGTGTACAAATTGCAAGCCTTTACCACATCTCAGAACGTGAAGATGGGTAAATTAATTGAGCCACGCATTTCCTTAGATTTGGATCCTTCTGATTTCTTATCCCGTTTGGCGGCTGTCAAAAGATTCCTTATGACCCGGTGCGTATCCAAACCTTTCTGCAATGCACGCGTATAATATTTAAATTTTATTTTTCATATTACCACGTCTCAAAAACACAAAAGGTTTTGTCTCCATCTTTCTCTTGAAATTAAATGAGTTGTAAGAAAACATTGTATGGTGCACGTAGTTATGTCAGTAGAGAATTCAGCAGAGCAAGTATAGAATAAAAAACGATCCCATGGTGAAATATTAATATAAGAGCTCGAACCCAGTGGAGGTCATGGAGAGAATTGAATCTAGAGTAACATGAGAATAGATTTATTTATTTGAAAAGAAAACAAAGAAAATCACCTGCCACCGAGGCAGCCTATCAAGATTCCCATCCTCTTGATTAAAACCAGTGACGGTCGACAAATTATAATTTAGAGGAGCCCACCTCGCACACCCTCAGTTTGCATGGCCCGCCACTTGTGTCCTCGCTCACAAATTAAACACAATTTGGCAAAGACAAATAGAGAGGTCATCCTGTTTTTTTTGCTACTTAAATAAGGCCACAAAACAGCCCATCCACCACCGTCACCCTACGCCACAATATTCCAGACTAACCTTAAAACACCAGACACAGATGGGATGCAAGGTTTCATGTGGTTCACATTTAAGTGCATAGGGTCTGGTATAGAATAATTAATAATTCATTGGGAGGCTAAACTGAAACTTTATTATATGCAAATTGATTCACTGCATCAGTGGTTTTGGTAATGATTGTACCTGGGTGGATTCTTACGTTGCTGTTGTTGTTGCTGTTTAAAAATTCTCCATCAAATGGGTATCTTGTGCCAAGAAAATTGTATGAAATATCATAGAAAATGTTTCTGCTGCAGGCTTGTCAGGAGGGAGGACAGGCAGGCTTATGAGGTTGCACGAGCTGCTCTTTACAAATGCTGTCAGGGTAAGAAAAGGGTTCTGCACTATTTCTGTAATCGAAGTTAGATCCGAGTATGGCAACACTTTTCAATGGCGAAACTATCATTTAGTCCTTATATTTCAGTGCATGAAATTAATGAGTCCATGTAGTCAAGACAAGTATAGATTTTAACCCTTATCTTTTAACACTTTTCAATAAAACATGTATAGATTTAATAGAGGGTCTGATCACATCAGACTAGGCTAGCAATTAAAGTTGAGATATCAAGGGATTTGAATATTGGATCGAGCTCAAACACCTTATCACTCACGAGACCACTCGATCTCTTAGAACTAGACCTAGAAGTTGTTGTACAGGCTAATCTTGCTATTTTCCTATGATTTTTTGGGTTTATTTCTTTTATTTTGGGTTTATTTGTTTCAATTTTCTTATGTTTTTAGACTTTAAATTTCTTTCCAATGGATGTAAGTTTTCATAGCCTATTTAAAAATCCTGTAAAACTCTAGAGAAAACAATCACCATATACTTAATTCCAGAGAATAAAATTATGAATTTACATTTGCAAGTCTTTTTATATGATTTTCTGTGTTATTTTTATCTTGTTAGCTCGCTTACATTAGTTAGTATCAAAGTCCAATGATCCCAAGTTTATGTATATGAAAAACCAATGGCATGATCAAAGAAGACATGCTCATGATAAGAGAATATGAAAAACAGTTTTTGTATACGAAGAACCAATGGTTAGATCTATGGATTTTGGATTTCACATCAAAATCCTTGATTTTCTTTGAACTTTACAGGCAAAACAGTTTATAGAGTGGTTAAACAAAGTTGAGAGGATTTTTTTAGTGTAAGAAGGATCTTTCTCTCTTTAAACACAGAAAAAAAAAACATTAAATATTTATATATGTTTGCTACAATCAAAGATATCCATAGCCTTTTTCATCAAATAAAATCCATCTACACTAAAAATGACTCTTTGTCGGTCAATCGACCATTTTCTTTCCTCTTTTCTGAAATGTAAATAAAATAAAAATTTGACCAAAACATAAACATCTCAACAAACATGAACTTCAATAATAATAAAAATTGAAAACTTTGGTCGTATCCAGAAGGCCTCCTCTCTCTTGGTGTAAAATGAAGTCACCACACGAGTCACTTTTCTTCTCAATGTTTTCAAAGTATCCTTAAATATATCATTTAGGGTTTGATTGCAATTTACATTCATCATGTTTTCAACTCCATAAGGGAGTCTTTTTTCAAGTAATTATAACCTCAAATTATTAATTTATCATTCATTATGTTTTATACTCCATAATGACCTTGACTACGATCTCTTTGCCGTTATTATATCTTTAAAAAAATCAGTTTAATGGGAATCTTGCCCTTTCAACGCTGAGAAGGGAGCAATTAGGTGACTGCCACTTCACCATTAAAATTTGGTGCAGCAAGCCAGCCATTAATGCCTTGCCATGGAGTATGATAGTTCAGTTTACTATATGCATTTTCAATTAAAAATCACTATTATAAAAAACAACTTAATTATTCATGGCGATTGAGATTAGCAATATATGGAAACTAATAAGTGCTTAATTCAACGAGCTTTTAGCAGCTGTGAATGAGTCACTTTCAAGATGGCCAATGAACACATGAAGGTTAACTGTTTCAGTTGCAATGACAGTTAACAGAAACCTCGCTTACTCACTTCTCATGGGGTTACTAGCTAGTTATCAAGTGCCACTCCCACTTGCAGATTATGATACCTGGACTTGTTCTTCCAGCTGTGGTTGCAGGTGTCTTTCTTCATCAAGTGGGAATTTATGAAATTTTAACCCTCTGCTTCTTTTTTGGCCTCGAAAAAGGGAAAAATGATTCGGTTGGCATCTTTGTTTTTGAAGTTTATGAATTCTCCTATAAATACTCTCAACGTTATCTCCAATAATAATCACCTAACCTAAATATTTAATGAAACTATTAAATAATAAAATAGTATTGATATAATATAAAAACAATATTTTTTAGCTAGAATTCATGCACCGAATCTAGAGAAGCTTCCAAAAACAAATCACTGCACATCAAATTTGCATGTCCAAGGTCTTTCTAACACGAAGACAATACAAGTTTTTGTAGCTAAATGTTACGGCGCCAAATGTTCTCTGTTTGTAGCTAAATTCTACTGGTACTAGCTAAGGATTTCCAATTAACAGGATTGGGCTAGAGGTTATAGACATGTACCGTTTTCAAATGTATAAGATGGTTCCCTCTACTTCACCTCAGACCACATGACCTTGTCCAGATTACAAAAATGGTGTCAAAACAGAAAATATACAAGCCCAGCCAATAAAACGTGGAATACAGCTTCTATTAGAGTCCCATTGAAGCAGTACTGAAAAAAATTAGGTCAAAGATGATATAATAATAAAAATAATATATATATATATATATATATATATATATATATATATCAAACAATGCTTTTTAAGAGCAATCATGTAAGGAATTTAGACCAATATTAATATTGGTGTCGTCTATGAAGATGTGAGTTATGTGCTCCCAGCTCAAAGCTCCTAAGCTAGAGAAACTATAATAATTAAAACAATATTGTACATTGGTTGAGTGTTGAGTTCTTATATAACTTATAAATTCCAATCAATATCACTCTTAGGTAAGATTGTTTGATAGACCTGATTGAAATTGAGTTTATAGTAATTGCATGTGGTCTATCGTGTTTCAATCATTGGATCTTGGCAATCAGTTCTTAGCACTTACTCTTTGGAGCTCCATATGATTTTAAACAAACAAGTGATAAACGGTGGCAATCATAAAACTACGTCCAAGCATCTCAAGTTTTCCTGAATCTAGATGTTGCAGAATCTCACACATATCAGATTGTCCTTTCTTGGGAAAGAGCATGATGAATGTACTCAGAACTTGACAAACATAGCAGTATCTTGTCTCCCACCAGCATGAAAAAAGAAAAAAGAAAAGCAATGGTGCAACTTAAGCAGCAAGCCCCCAGGGAAAGGACTTAAACGTAAAAACTATAAAAAAGAGTGGCATGAACAGTCACAGCTGCACATTTTTCCATTTATGACCTCATCAAATGGAGCCTGGTGAAGAGAATCTGGTGTCTTCTACTCTACAACTACATTTAGATTAATCAAGACAAAGTAGATGGAAGAGGATAGTGCTATTTCTGTAACAAATAGATTAATAGATGTTCATTGAGTATTGATCCGGCTACACAGCGAGAGCACCTGAGTATACTGCACTACATTATCCCTAATGACTTGTACGAAAATAAGCTGAATCCTACAAGGGCAAACAATTCATTCATGATACATGGTAATTGTAACTGTCCAGTGATGTAGTAAAGGATGTCTTACCAGGGTTGAAAAATTAAACAAAAACATGAGAAGGCCAATCGAAAAATGTCTAGTCTACTTGAGGTTTACAATATTCTCCACAAAACCCCAGCGTTGGCTTTTGTGCAGAGGCCACATTGTTGTGTTGGAACTGTTTAAACAAAAACCAAATTGAGAATGTACTTCTTCCAAGTCTTCTGTTTAAGAGCACCGCGCAACTGAGTTTTCTGGCTTTCCATCCTGGCTTCCAGAAGCTTGGCCTTCAAGCTATTATTTTGGGTGGCTCGTGGCCTTTTAATGCGTTCTTTTATTCCATGAGTAACAGGTGGATTCACCCACTCTGGTGAGCTCCACTGCTCCACAGAATCTTGGTGCCGAAGCCTATATTCCCATGAATTTCTTCTCGGATAAGTTTCCTTATCCGAAATGTTCCCGCTCAAGACCATTCCATCACTGTCATCTGCTGTTATCTCAGAACATTTGTTATATTGGCCAGATATCGAAAGCTTGGATATGGAAGATGCCTTACACATTGATTCTTCTGGTACCGAATAGACCTCGCTACTTTGTGTGTCTGGGGAATTCTAAGGAGCATTCTCATCACATTCTCTTGCAATCTGCGAATCATTTGTGCTTTGTCTAAGCTTGTACACAGAGAGGTGATTCTCATCATGGGAATAACTTGAACCTTGATCCTCAGCGTGATTCACAGCCTGGTGGCCTCTTGCATCTTCTTCTAAATGACAGTTATCATCAATAATAATAGTCGACCCTTGCTGCAAAGAATGGTAGTTATGCTCATTAAAATCTGAACTGGCAAGCTGGAGTTTGGAAGCATTGCTTGCAGGGCTGCTCTTATTGCATTCTTCAATCTCCCTTTCATTGGCTTCTATATGCTTGAGTTCTTGATAAATAGAGTACATGTCGCTTGATTTCGGCGGGGTATAAGAAAATTCCTTGATGTCTTTAACATCTACCAATTTAGCTGCTTGTCTGGTCGAATGGGCGGTCCTTAACTCCATCACATCCAAGGTGGCAATTCTTGACGTCAGAAGAATTTCAAGGTCTGTTATTAACTTGTTCATTTGGCAATACTTATCTTCAAGGGCCAACTTTGCATCAATCAGCTTCATCTGGACACGTTCTTCACGCCAAACCTCAGCCATCTGCAACATCCTCCTCTCTTCTTCCATTTCTTCCTGAATCTTGATGGACTCAATCTTGAATGTTTCAACTTTAGCTTTATTTTCTGCCACTTTATTAGCATGTTCATTACAAACTTTCTCCATTATTTTTCTGGCTCTTTTTTGTTCGTTGTAGTCTTTCTTGAACTGCTTTGCAGATGATTTGACATTTGCCAACTCATTGACTAATTTAGAATTGAGAATTTCCAGCTTTTGATGTTTTATTCTTTCCTTGCTTAATTGATTGTCAAAATCACCAATAACTTCATGAATTTTCTGAGGTTCACTGCACTGTGACAAGGTTCTTTCTTCTCCAAGCTTCTTCAGTAAGTGTTTGATTTTTTTCTTAGAGGACTGGCACTTGGCTTCAAGCTCATGAATGCGCAATCGAGCTTGCACTAGTTCTGCTTGCATGGCAGAAGCAGGCACCAAAGCAACTTGACTTTCGAGAAGTTTAGGATGGCTATAAAAGCAGAAGATGTCACTAGATATCCCTGGGCATCTTGGATCCCACTTTGTTGCACCCTCCATGTTATGCTTAGAATACAGTGGTGGGGATTCAATCTAACAAAATAAAAATAAAAATAAAAATGCACTTGAAAAATAATTAGACAAGTTCAATATCAATCTGTTCAGACAGAATACGAACAGATCCACATAAAACAATAAAACCATTACATTATATAAGCTCAGTTGGATCTTACAATGAGAATGCACAAACGCGAAGTATTAATAAGAGATTTATGGGTTCAGTCATTGCTTGGATGGATTTTAATCAGCCCAAATGCACTTGAAAAATAATTAGACAAGTTCGTTTTTTTTATCACACTTTTTCATGACAATAAAAATGTAGAAGCAGGAGGATCATGGCGAATTCATTATACCATAATGAACATGAAGATTCATTTCAGAATTTCTCTTGAGTACAGATTGCATATAGATAAAAAAAAAATAGTAATCTGCCTCTTATTGTCATGGTAAATTTCCACTGATGAGTTAAGAAAAACAAAGCAAATTCTGACCTCTTTTTTTACCAGCAAATTCTTAGCATCTAAAGTGTAGACAAATCAATAACAGCCCACGAAGAAAAACATGAGTGAACAGAAAATTATAAGAAATCAAGTAAACGTATGGTCCATTGCATTCCATTTGTCACCTGAACCCTCGATACAACAAAGAGCTACCTGTCAAGTCTCTATCACGAAGGAAAAGATAATATGCCACCAAAAAAAGGAAATGCTTGGATTAATATCCCAGAAAATGAAACTTAACTTTCTCAGCAACCAAACATGCATTCAAGTTATGGAAAAAAAAATTAAATCATTAAAAAAAAGGGTCATAATCTAAATGAAAAATAAAACAATACCTCTAACCCCAATTCATCACTTTTCCCCTTCCTCAAGTTAAGACCTTTATCACCTCCACCTCCACCACCAGCACCAGCGCCTGCCAACCTCATCCTCCACACGCCAGCGGCGAGCTTCCTAGCCGAAACAGCATTCCCACCACCACTACCACAAACACCGCCACCTTTCTGTCCAGCCCCCACTCCTCCGCTGACGCCACTGCTGGAGAAAGTGGAATGTCTGCTCTTGTCACCATCAAACTCACATTGAAAAAAAGAGGTTGCTGGGGTGGCCCCATGCTCCCGGCGACCGGAGACAGTGGTGTTTCTCCGGCGGCGGCGGGAGCTGGCAGTATAGTGGGTCCCACGTGTGGAGCTCATTTCTTTATCTAATAAAATGGCGTCATTGACTCTATCTGGAACACACAAAGAGAGAGATAGAGATTTAGTTCAGTTGCGAGGAGGGACCAAAAACATGACAGGCCCGAGTTTCCAAGCTCTTGTTCTTGACCAGGGGGGCTCTTGTTCCCTGTATTCATATAACGTCTGCATTTATTTTATTTTCTGTTTTTAGTTCCTCTAAATTAAATGCTGCCAATTCTTGCATTACTTGTCAACATATATAATAAAAAAACAAATAAGGGAGTACTTTTTAAATTATATTTTAACATTTAATATTTTTTTATGATTTTAATACTTTAATGCTAAAAAAAATATTTTTATATATTTTTAATTAAAAATACTTTTGTAAGAACATTTTGAAATAGATTTTATATATATAAATCATGTTTAATTATATAAATAAATAAATCTATTTTTATGGTGTTTTTTTATCATTTCAAAATAGTTTAGCAAGCATGGTATTAATATGACCGTTGGTAACTTCTATAGCAATCAAAGGAGATAATAGTAAAAACGTTTAAGGATACGATGGATCATTTGTTAACTTGGAAATGGATAAAGGTTCAATGCATCTATCAATTCAAAAGTTACAATAAAGTGAACTTTCATGTTATGTGGGAAATGATTGGAAATCTTTATTTTTGGGGAGAAGTAAATAGAAATTATATATATATAATATGCATTGGAGAGTTGTTTTCAGCAATTAAATAAGGTTTTACAAACAGAAATCAACTTTTTTATTTATTAATTTGACATAGTCTTTCTACTCCTACGAGGCTATTTAGAACCACGAGGTGACTTCCCAAATCTGTGTGGCATAGAAGTTTCCGTGTTCATGAGCCCAACTACCTTTATATAGGAGAAGTCACGTTTCTCTTAAGTAATATAGTTATATGGCATCACGTCCTCTTTACAAGAAGCCACAAATAATATTTAATCAAATATTAAAGATGAAAAAGAAAAAGAAAAAAAGGATTGCATCGAGCCTTATCCTATTAAAGTCTCATACAATCCATATATATATATATATATATATATATAAAAGTTCATTGTTTAGCTAGCTGCCATCTAATCAAGAAAACATGTATGGATGGCCTAGTAAGATTAATTAAAAAGAAAAAGAAAATACTAAAAACATGTAAGGAGATAAAAATAAAATAAAAATAAATTATCTATCTCTTTTAAAGTGTACATAAAAATATATTTGACGGGGTAGATTTTATTTATCAAGAAAACCCTTAACAAATTAATAGCATTGTTGATGACGCATTAACTCTAAAAACCCTAGAAAAACATGAAAAGCCAAAGAAGCATGGGCTCACGCAAGAATCCCGAGCCCATACACCCAATATAGGCGTACACTTAGGATGAGCATGTTGTGTTGTTACACCCAACACCCTTATAAGCCCAATATATACATAGAGGTCTTCTAAGCAATCGTCATACATAAGGCGAGTGCTCTGAATGCTCTTTCTTCTAGTTGCTGTGAGATGGACGTCAATCACTATAATTGCTCTTTCTTTCAATGGTGCTCGCATTGAAAGAAGGAGGCCAGAACTAGAGGAGATCAGGTGAAGATCAGGATACCAAAGAGGGAACTAGAGGAGATAATAATGGCAGTGGCTAACATGTTAATTATGCATTGAGCAAGTCCTGGCTAGGTCGATCGACTCTAGTTAGTGCTCATATATTTGAAATGGAGCATCCAGCTCGAACCAACTGGAAGCCTGCGTGTTCCCGAGCTGCATTAAATTAGCTCATTTGTATATGTAGCTCCTTCACCTAGCTAGTTACGTTCCAGGTTTGAATGGAGCCGCCTAATGTTCAGCCAGAGCCAGCCCATCAAAGAACTTAACCAAGTAAATAAACACCTGGCTGTAGTTTCACAGAATTCTAATGCGATTGTCAATGAGAACTCACAAAAAGTCCAAAGAAAGGACAGAAGGGCACTAGAAAAGCAGCTGCTGGCTGGGTGTGCCATCAATGCCCGTAAAACAGCCATTAAAACCGACCACACAGCCTCACCAACCACCCATATTTCACAGCTATGACCAATTTAATAACAAGGGCTATCCTCAAGTTTTTGGATACGATTAAAAAAACACTCTCGAGGTTCTAATGTACTTGATTAAAGCTTCACGAATTTCACATCATCATAAACTACAATAGGTGAGTCCCTCTCATCCCCAATCTTTTCATGTATTTTATGTAAGACCAACCACTTTATGGTCGGAATATTAATGACACAAATTTCAATGATGTCTGTGCAATTGACAAGGTTGGGTTTCCTTGATCCTGTGTTTTTAAATGTCAAATAGCAATCATGAATAGTTAAATCACTTTTTTTTTTTTCAATCTTAAGAAAAATATAAGATTTATACAGAACCTAATAATTTTTATTTATCTACCGTTCTTTAAACACAAGCCACTCTAGTCAAGTGGGGAGAGCAGAGAAATAGTTAATGGCCACCAGCGTGCTCATAAATCTTAGTTTCTGTCTTTATGCTATGTAGGGCCCTATAATGAATAAATAGTAAATACTCCTTTTTTTTAGTCTTTAGTGTACAGCTATGCTGAAACTGCACTTGTCCCAAAACACTCATACCATTAACAAGCTTTGCTTTCATGGCTTCTTCTCTCTTCACGCATACACTGGACCTCTCTCTGAATTCCAAGTCACAAGCTTTTTACCACTGAGCCTTCCTTTTCACTTCGTTTCAGTCTGTTTTGGGCTTCTTCTTGTTGTTTTTCGGTTTAATTTCAGTGGAGGAATGAATGAAGGGGTGTCTCTCAAGCTGAAGCTGAGTCTGAGTATGGTTTTTGTGGAGGTGTTTCTGTTGATTTCGAGTGAGTATTTATCTTTTATTTTCTGTTATGTTAAATGGATTCTGGTTATTTTTGCATGATCTGTGAGTTTTCTCAGTTGGGTGGTTTCAAGGTGATGGCTTCTGCGGGGTGAATGTAATTGGGTTCTGGTAGTCTTATGATTCTCTTTGATGGGTTTGTGCAAATGGTGTTTCTGGAATTTATAATTCATTTTTTGCCTCAGGTTACAGACTTTGTGTAGGGTGATTGATTGTATAATATCGGATATGCAATATTGACTCTTTAACTTGCATCCCATTATTGTGTTGCTTTATCTCCTGGTGGTAATATTAAGTTACAATTGTTGTTTGAGTGTATTGTGTCTTTAGCTTTGTTTTTAGTGACGCATAATATAATGTGATGCCGTTCTAGGTTTAGTGCTCAGTTAGGTGTCCTTTCTTATGGCAATGACTAATAAAGAGAGAAGATGTTTGGTCAGGTTTGGCAAGAGTTCAATTAAACTGATTATTTAGTAAGTTTTGCATCTCTAACTTGCTGCTTGAAACACTGATGGTAATTGTAATTTTTTTCTTTTTCTTTTTGGAGTTGATCTACTATACCTTCCATTTTGGTGAGGAGTTGGCTTTCTAGCTCATAGCATGATTTGGATTCTGTCAAAGCATCTTTTTCAGATATGGTTCTGAGTAAACCAGAATTTTTGTTACTTACAACCTACTGATTGTGTAGTTTGATGTTCAACTTCAAAAGATCCATTCTTTAACAAACATTATTATCAGGGGACAGCTCATAATTTCCCTGTCTTTGGCAATTTCTACTTAGTATGGTTCAAAGTGGCCTTTGCATGATTGATATGCCCCATGAATAACTGCTATTGTTGTCTTTAGAGCAGGCAGTGAACAACCATTTAGTGCTTCACTTGCTTACAAGATGCTTGTCTTGCTGCATTATATTTGCTCTTGAAATATCCTCTCTCGCCTGTTTTTCTGCATACCAAACAATCAAGTACTATGATCTGCTTTCCCTTTTTTCACCAATTGGTATTTAGATTCCAATTATACCCTTAAATTTACTTTCGATTTTCAACAGTGGTTGTTAATGTAGTGGTTCATCAATGCTTTTATTTTTACATAAAATCTTGATTTTTTGAGTTCTCATCACAACGAGCTAATCCTTCTGCTATAGGTCTGAATGAATGTCACTGCAGCCCATTCATTGATCTTGGAGGCTTGTTGTCGACTGACAGTAGAGTAGATGATTTTCTTCCTGAGATATCTCCAAATTCAGCTCCTCAGCCCCTTCTTCCTCTTCTTGCACCTTCTCCTTTAGCACCTTTCACAAACAGTACCGTCCCAAAGTTATCAGGTAGTCTGGTCAATTTTGATTTGGATGGCATTTGAGTTGAAAGGCACGGTTTTGTTTGAAATATAATGATCTCCTCTTTTTGCAGGACAATGCACATTAAATTTCACTGCTTCCCAAAGTTTGATGAGCAAAACATCAATTGATTGTTGGTCTGTTTTTGCACCTTTGCTGGCTAATGTTATATGCTGTCCACAGCTAGAAGCCACTCTTGCAATACTGGTTGGCCAATCCAGTAAAGATACCAACACTCTTGCTTTAAATGGGACTGTTTCAAAGTATTGCCTTTCAGATATTGAGCAAATTTTGGTGGGTCAGGGTGCAGCAGCTAATGTGAATAAGATATGCTCAATTCATCCTTCAAATCTCACTGAAGGGGCTTGCCCTGTTAAGGATGTCAATGAATTTGAGGGCACCGTGGATTCTTCTAAGCTACTTGCTTCCTGTGAAAATATCGATCCTGTTAAAGAATGTTGCAATCAAGTTTGTCAAAATGCCATATTAGAAGCTGCAACAAAAATTGCATTAAAAGCTTCTGAAGTATTGAGCATAGATGGGTCCCATGGTTTAACTGAGCAGTCGACAAAGGTTGTTGATTGTAAACAGATTGTACTCCGATGGCTGGCTGGTAAACTCAATCCTTCTCGTGCAAAGGAGGTTCTCAGAGGACTATCTAATTGCAAAGTTAATAATGGTGAGTTTGAAATTCTGGATGTCACAAACATGTTTTTCTGTTATGGCCAGAAATTATCAGAATTACAGTTGGCCATTTATTCAGTTCCTGGAATCCTGTGATGACAGCATGTGGTACCTCTGTGTCAACTCTTCTTCCAAGAGATATCCCTTAACAGTGAAGGGATTATGTATCTATTAGCATGCATGCAAGCATATAATGTGCATCAGAATACTGCATCTTACAAGTCTTTTGTTGTCTCTTTGGTGCTTTTTGCCTTGGCAGTCCAGCCACCACTGTGCACAAGAAGCAGAATTTTAATTGATGGTGGTAATAGATCCTACTTCCCTTTTGGTGAAAGTAGTAATGACGTCTTTGATTCATTAAAAAAAAAACCTCACATTCCATATAAGATGTACTATATTTTTGAGCATTGTCATTTTTTTTATGGGGGTTTGCACATTGCTCTTGATTCTTGACTTTACCCAGTAGTGGGAATCCCTTCAGCTGGCCTCATCAGCAATTACTCTTTTCTCATTTTTCTCTTGCGCTTTGTGTCAGTTTGCCCTCTGGTTTTCCCTGATATGAGACATATTGCAAAGGGCTGTGGGAATGGGATTAGTAACAAGACAGAATGTTGTAGTGCCATGGAGAGCTATGTGTCTCACTTGCAAAAGCAGAGCCTCATAACCAACTTGCAAGCTCTGAATTGTGCTACAACTCTAGGAATGAAGTTACAGAGGTCAAATATCACAAAAGATGTTTACAGCCTTTGTCATATAACCCTTAAGGATTTCTCCCTTCAAGGTTGGTGTTTTCAATTTCTTAACATACTTTTTTTTTTCTTTAGTACCCTCTCCCAAATCTCAATTTCCCTCTGTTGATGTATTGCAAGCATTTTCTTTCAGACAAATTTAAATCAGACACTAATGCAGGATTCTTTTCTTATTTTGCTCTTTTGATATGATTCTGGTGATCAACAATGACACACCTCAGTTGCAATTCAAGGTAACATGTGTACTTTATGGAACCATTCTATGAAAGTTTTGTTGCATTTTCAAATTTTGCATCCATATAAACATGTCAAATTCTGAAAACCATCATGCTGTCGCTAAGGATCGTCAATATCCATCTTTATAAGTATGCAACTAATGCCCGTTGAGCACATGGCATGAAAATCTGACCTTCAGCCTTGGGTTGTGAGCAGTTGATTCTTTATAATTATCTTGTGTTTCTTACCATGATTGGGATTGACAAGTATATTGTAATTACACAGTATCTTTAGCTTGAGTTATTTGATACAATTATATTTAACCTGTTTGCTTCATCATCTTATTTTCCATGTAGAGTCTGGATGCCTTCTACCAAG
This sequence comes from Salix caprea, assembly GCA_964035475.1. Classification (NCBI taxonomy): domain Eukaryota; kingdom Viridiplantae; phylum Streptophyta; class Magnoliopsida; order Malpighiales; family Salicaceae; genus Salix; species Salix caprea. The sequence continues at coordinate 17,421,896 of OZ037749.1, forward strand.
CTTGCCTTCTGATGCAACATTTGATCAGTACTCAGGGATCAGCTTCATTTGTGATTTGAATGACAATATTCCTGCTCCATGGCCATCTACATCTCAGTTATCAGCATCATGCAATAAAAGTATGTCCAACTCATCATTGTTAGTTCGTTGGATTGTTCTTCATTTAATAATTGAATTTATTTCTTCCATTTAAGTACTTTATTTCCCCCTTCCATATTCTTTGATGTTAACCTGAACTTATCGATTTGCAGCCATCAAAATTCCAGCACTTCCTGCTGCTGCAAATGCTCAAAGTGGTAAGAATATTCTAACTCATGCCCATGCTTCCTCTGGAATACCACCATGCAGAAAATGAATCTTATAAGTATGCAACTAAATTTGAGTTCTGCATGTTATCTTCATGAAAACTTCTTTCATTGTGGAGCATTGTGATTTGAAAAGTAGGAAGGTTGTAGTTATAAAATAACCTGAGTTCCATGCGTAGAAATCTAATTGACTGTATCGTATTCTTTAAGTGTGTATTTTCTCTTCTACTTCTGGCTCAGCATGTGAATTAGATGGAACATATGTATTTTCATATTTACTTGAGAGCTAGAAGCTTTACCAGCTTCCATTGATACCAAAACATTCTGTTGAATTCCAAAAGCTGCACTCAAGATAAATTTCTTGCAGATCTTAATCCTCCTCTATCAATAACACAAACTTCAGTGACACGTGAAAGTGTACCCCATGTACATCCGAGCTATTCCTCAAGTGTCTTTTAATTTTTGTTTTCTTCGATTGTCCAAGTTAGTTTTGCAACCTAGAAATTGGATTTCAAGAAAGGCCTTTCATTTTCCTCATCACTTGGTACGATTTTAACTTCACAATGGCCTCTCCCTGACTAAACTTATCTGCTTGACAGGTCTTTACAATGAAGATGTGATATTTTATGTGCTGTTTGCTGCCTCATCCGTTACCATGATGCTCATGCAATCTTTTGTTTGAGCCGTTCCCGCTCCTTCCCAGCACCAAGAATGTTAGCTATTGCACGACAGTTTTTTTACTAGTTGTGAAATGAGGGTAATCATTTAGAACTTGGATCGATAGAGGTCTCACATGTCTGACTCCCATCCAACCAGCCAAGCGTACCTGGGAGAGTCTCAACCCGAAGTGAATCGATCGAGTTTGCCTTTTCTGATTGTATTAATTCGTGATTCTTGCATGCTTGTTGTAATAAATTTTTTGTAAAGGAAATACTAGGAAAAAGATAGATATAATAATGTACGTAGCAAAATCAATATAAGATACTTGATGCATCCCAATTTGACTGTGCTAAACCATGTAAATTGTTTTTGGATTGCTGATCAGGTTGAGAGTTTACTCCTCTTGAAATATATTTAAATCTCAAAAAGCATGTGCACATGTTCTTCCAAATTATAAATCTATCAGCAGAACATAAAGTTGTATTCTGGTGTACGATGATTGTCTACACATGAAAACAGGCAAGGTGAGGATGCATTTGGTTAGCATATGGAACTAGATTGAACATGGTGAAACTCTTCCACGGGGAGAGGTGGCCAGAAATCAGGCCATGGGTAACAGTGTAGTTGCCTCTAGGGCTATAGGCTATTCTTTTTCACCCTTTAATCTCTTAAAAGGCAAAAACGTATCTAATATTGAAGAAGCCCTTTATCTCCCATATTGTTCTGGGTGGTTCTAGAATCTTGCCTTGTGTGGCACAGTTAATGGCTTCCACGCATTAGAAATCAGTGACGAGGGAGCAGGACGATATGTGATCTGGCATGAGAGCTAGGAACTGAACTACTTCCACGCAGACAACTGGCAAAATGCAATCTCCTATCGGCATATAAATCTCAAGATATTGCAAGCTAAATCACATTCACAAGCTTGGATCTCACACTAGATATGTGGCAAGTGGCTGCAAGCCTTTTTCACGTCACATCCATTGAGGTTTTCTTTTCATGGCCAAAATATTAATGTCATGTCAACAAGTAAAGGAGAGAGCCGTTTTTCACATGGCAATCGAACGAGTAGCTGACTCAATTTACTACCCTGAATCCTCTTCTCATTGGCATGGAAGAGAATACAGAGAGCAAAAGAAAAGACTGAGGAGGCAGTAATTTGCATAAAATGAGCCTCAGGTTAAACAGTTTATTTATTCCTGGTATCATAGGTAATGACCACGTATCCACTTTAATAGAAAAATAAAGATATGATGTTTGTAGGGTATATGTCGTCAGACATGCATCGGTAGGGAGGGGGGAAAGCCAATTCTGTGGTGTTCTTGCATTGCAGTCAGGCCAGGACAGTCGTGGGGCTTCTCCCAGCTGGCTTTCAAGACTTAATCAAATGCTGGAGCCAATCCATACATAGATTTTTTTCTTTTCTGTAAATGGATTTGAACTTGTTACTTCAATGGCTTTAACTCTACGATGCTTATCCTCCATTGGAAGGCGACTCCTAATCTGAGCTGTGATATCCAACGTCTCTAATTTGCCAAATTCCAATATTATGTATAAATTTGATTTGAAAATGAAGCAGATTAGATGGTCGAGAGTATTTTATTGGGAACCATGACAATGATGTTGCCCACCTCTAGCAAATGGGTTCCATGATTAGTCAACAATATCGGCTGGCAAATACATAGCTTCAAAAATTAGAGAAATCGATTCATTTTAGAATACAAGTCAGTCTCGAAAACACAGGATGACAGCAAATTAGTCCCCAACTAGCTTTATCTTCCTTCCAATTATATAATAATAAAATAAACTATAGTTATTAGGGCTAGCTCGTCGTCTCATTGAAAGAACTCATTGAACACATGACATATTATATTGTGCCTGCTTATAATTAATTAATTCATTTAATCAGTGCATTGTACTATTATTCTCTTACAATGGCAAGTGAGATTTTTGATTAATCTCCGTCGTTACTTGTAGATTCCATGCCTTTTCTACGGTCCCCTACTTTTTTTCTTTTTGATCAGTCATGTCTTCACTTTGTGATTTTTTTTTTAATTTTTCCTAGTGATTGATTTGGTTTGTGTTTCCTAGAATTTTCATTTATATATATATATATATATATATATATATATATATTTGGATGCTGCCAGGAATGATGAGATGGTACTCTGCACTCGAGCACCATTTGATCAAAATGAGCAGTCCTTTCTCTCCCATGCATTATTGCAAAACAAGAAAGTATTTTTTTATCAAGAACATTTTTTTAATATATCTCTATTTTTCCAAAACAAGAAAGATTTTCATAAAATATTTTTGCTATCTCGAATCTATTAATGTTACGGGACTCATAACAAAGTGAAATTGTAGAATAAGAAGCTCGAATTTAATCCAGCATGTTCCTCTCACGGTGTTTGAAATGTGAAGAACCCACCCTAAACCCTAGATATATCATGGATGCTGATAAGTGCACATTTGCCAAGCGGGTTTGGATTTTGTTTAACAGTGCGGTGCGATTATATTTATTGTTTTTTCCTGATATTTTTGAGTTGTTTTAATTTTAAAAATAACAATATTTGATAAAATATATCCTCTACCTCAAACATGTTATTGAACAGACTGGTGTTCCATTCAACGTTGGTGTAAACTATTGTTTTGACCAAAATACATAAAAAAAGAGGAACAAGAATCGTGCAAGTATGTGTGTCTTCCTGTATACAGACTATGGAAGAATACGATATAAGTTATGTACTTGAAGACAAAACATTTATTTGAGAGGCTCAAAGAAGCTAGAGCAGAGGGGGAGAGAAGGAAAAATCATGAATTCTGAGCCGTTGAGATTGAGCTTCAAGCTCTCATTCCATGACGAGACGAGGAGCACCGAGCTTGAACAAATACTGGAAGATACAGAAGCACCATACTTCACGAGAGTCCGTACAGCTTCTTGGGTTGAGCTGAAATTGCTGTTCCACCTTGCAGCTCCAGCTGTGATAGTTTACTTGCTCAATAATGTTGTTTCCATGTCTACTCAGATCTTTTGTGGTCATCTTGGAAACCTTGAGCTCGCTGCAGTCTCTCTTGGTAACACTGGTATCCAAATGTTTGCGTATGGCCTTATGGTAATACCCCCCTCTCCCTCTCTTTCTCATATATATATATATATATATATATATGGATGATTATAATCATTAGTTAGCTAAGGAAACGCAGGATAGATAACCAGAGGAATAGAGATTTCTTTTATTGATTTCCTTTCCTTTCATATTTCTTGTATTAGCGAGGTCAGGATTTGGAAGATTGCCTTTTCTTGTGTTTTTTTTCTTTCTATTTTTGTTCTTTGAAACCTTTAGGCAAAAAGTGGATCGAGGAGAAAAGGAAAAAAAGAGGAGAATTTTATGCTTTGTTCTCCAGAGATTATGTCTTCCCCTGTTATCTCTGTTTTTTTCCCTTCTTAAAAATCTTTCCCTTCTCAGGCAGCAAAAATGGCGGGGGTTAAAGTTTTTTCATACCCTCTCTATCAAGGGGAGAATTCTCCTCTGGTTATGGTAAAAATGTTTGCTTTTCTTGCAGCTTGGGATGGGAAGTGCAGTGGAGACACTGTGTGGCCAAGCATATGGGGCACGTAGATATGCGATGCTAGGTGTATACCTCCAAAGATCAACAATTCTCCTCATGGCAACTGCTATCCCTCTAATGGTGATCTACATATTTAGCGAACCTCTCTTGATGTTATTAGGTGAACCAGTCACCATAGCATCGGCAGCTGCCGTTTTTGTCTATGGGCTTATCCCTCAAATTTTTGCTTATGCTGCTAATTTTCCCATCCAAAAATTTTTGCAAGCCCAAAGCATAATTGCCCCTAGTGCATATATATCATTGGGTGCCCTTGTTGTTCATGTTTTGCTCTCCTGGCTCGCAATCTTCAAATGGAACTGGGGCTTGCTCGGTGCTGGCCTCGTCTTGAGTCTTACTTGGTGGATCATTGTGGCGTGTCAGTTCGTGTACATTTTAACGAGTAATAGGTGTAGAAAGACATGGCAGGGTTTCAGTTTGGAGGCCTTCAGTGGGCTATGGAGCTTCTTCAAACTGTCTGCTGCATCAGCAGTGATGCTGTGTTTGGAGACTTGGTACTATCAGATTTTAGTTTTGATTGCAGGGTTGCTCAAAAATCCTGAGGTTGCACTGGATGCTCTCTCGGTTTGGTAAGCAATTAACTAAGCTTGTTTCTTTCATCTTTTCAACGGGTTGCCTGCTTCAAGAAAAGAGAGGGCATTGCTTCTTGTACGTGGATTGACTGGAATGTTAACACGATTTACTTCTCTCTGTTTGCAGCATGACAATATCAGGATGGGTGTTCATGATCTCAGTTGGATTTAATGCTGCTGCCAGGTCAGTTTTTGTTGTGAAAAAGATCAAGGAAAAACGTTTTCATTTTAATGTCGCATAGCATTGCAGGAAACTAACCTATACCTGGTGTGAAACAGTGTGAGAGTGAGCAATGAGCTGGGAGCAGGACATCCAAAATCAGCATCATTTTCAGTCCTTGTGGTGACTTCATGCTCGTTTATAATTTCAGTAATCGCAGCCATTATTGTGCTGATATTTAGAGACTCCATTAGCTATATCTTCACGGAAGGTGAAGTTGTCGCTAAAGCTGCCTCGGACCTCACTCCATTCCTTGCTGCTACTCTCATACTAAATGGCATTCAGCCTGTTCTGTCCGGTAAGATCTTTACCACGTGCCTGTTTATTGGATCTTCGCTTACAAAATTACTGAAATTTGTGCGTTGAAGGTGTGGCTGTTGGATGTGGCTGGCAAGCATTTGTAGCGTATGTGAATGTAGGATGCTACTACCTTATTGGTGTTCCAGTGGGAGTGGTGCTTGGTTTTACATTTGACCTTGGTGCCAAGGTAATGTATTTGAAGTGCTAACATGGTGGATGTAGAAGACAAAATGTTGGAAGTATAATTTAAGGTATATGATGTTTTTTTATATGCAGGGAATATGGACAGGCATGTTAGGTGGGACAGTTTTGCAAACTATAATTTTGGTGTGGGTTACATTGAGAACAGATTGGAATAAAGAGGTAAAATCCCAAATCTCAGTTTTCATTATATTAATCTTTCATATACAGCACTGATTGAAAAATAAAATAAAGAACTCGCTCTGGATCGTAGTGATTAAACAAATTCATGTTGCTCCACCGTAAGGAGGAGCTAGAATCCATGTCAGGTTCAACAACTGCACTGTTCACTGTGAATTTAACTTGGAGAGATTAACTTGTTAAGGAGCTTCACAAGTAGAAGAGATTGGTCGTGTCCATTCCATGATTCAGCCACAGTAATTTTTGTAGGCCCACAGCACTAGAATGCTATCTTTAATTCATCATTCTTGCCACTGACACAATCTTCTTAAAAGTCAAATCCCCATGTTTTTTATTTCCCAATACACATCCCAGTGTTTCCAATGTCTGACATCCATGGATCGAAGAGATACGCCATGCTTTCTTAATTAAGAGCCTCTGTCTTGGTGCTGCCACCACCACCACCACCACCACCCTTCCCCCTGCAGGAAATTAACTACTACCTAGATAAAAAATGTGAATTTTTGTTTTGTATTGTATATTTCATTTCATCCTTAATTTTGGGTTCACTAATAACATTACCATTTGGTGTCAAAATTTACAGGTGGAGAGCGCCAAAAACCGGCTGAGTTCATGGGATGAAAAAAGGCAGCCTCTTCTCGTGGAGTAATTAAAGTAGACTTTGTGAGGGCGGGCCTGGAAATAATGTCGTTTCCATGTCTACTCAGATATTTTGTGGTCACCCTGGAAATCTTGAGCTTGGTATGGGAGGTGCTGTAGAAACTATTCTCCTCATGGCAACAGGGATCCCTTCTTATACATGAGCTCTCACAGATATAATGTAAAATATGATTTTGCTCAAGTTCACCATGTTCTTTAACTAAATGATGTTTTTTTGTCGATTTCATCTTTTAAAATTGAGTTAACTCAGGATTGAACTTTTAGATTTTTTTTCAAGATTATTTGGATGAGTTTTGCATGGAAACCCAATTTAGCCCAAGTAGATCAAATATTTTTCATCACAGTATTGAATCAAAATATCATTTAATTCATTGTTAAAATCATTTTTTTAAAAATAAATGTTACAATACCTAAACATTCATTTGACACTCAGAAGATATTTTACTATAACCCGCGGTGTAGCCATGATCGATGGGTAGTAGAGAACTAAATAGCATTTTTTTTTAGTGTAGCTCCACGCCAATATGAACCAAAACATAGAGCATGGTGGATTGCGATAGCATTTTGTTATGTTTTTTCTCTCCGTTTTTTCTTTTGCTCTTTTAGGCTGGCCAATTTAAATGAATTTATCAAGAAAGGGAATTATTTAAAGCTACATAATCAAAGTAAAAATGGCATGAAAAGTCTGCTTTGGTTCTCTTACTTTCCAATTGGTAAAGTTTTGGTCCATCTAGTTCTTAAAAATTATATTTTCATACAAAACTGTTTTTTCCAGTACTTTTTAGTTTCTAATTTGAGAGAAAAGAGAGAAAGCTGTTAGATTTAATTGAAGAGAGAGAAAGTTTAAATTTACTCCACCCACGAAACAAGTGGAGTTATGGTAGGGTATTCTAAAACAACTTGATTACTCTTTATAATTCAATAAAAATAATTGTCTTCAAAGGAATATGACGTAATGACAAAGAACTTGTGATCTGCATAACAAGTCTCAAATTTGAATCAGGACGTGCACCCTTTATAAAAGTCTGGGACAACCACGGTTTTACTCGCTCACCTGCGTCTGTAAAGGCGCTTTTCGGGAGGTGGGTTTTCTCGCATAAAAAAAAAATTAATTAATTTATCTTTATGGTTTCAAATATTCTTTTTGTTTGTAATTTTGTTTACAGGCAACTAAGTCCTTCTGTCAAGTTTATTTTATTTTTCAACTGTTTTTATTCTTTTTGAGAAAAAAAAGAAAATTTTTGAGAAATAGAAAGAAAAAAAAGGCAAAAAGGAGTGGATGAGCTGAAAACTTTTCATTACAAAAGAAGGCAATTTTTTACTCTGTATTTTGAATCAAGACCCTGGAAACATTAATATGTTGATCAGCATTATTCATATTTATAAATTATTATTTTTTCACCCTACTTTTTTCTTTGTTTGTATACAGTCCTCAAATGTTCACATCACATTAATTTGAGCAACATTCCGAATTATTATATTTAAAAAAAAATCTTCATGAATTTGTTAGATGAAATTCCTGCACACACAAACACAGCTTTTTTCTAGTGGTCATCCTACATCCACCAGCACATTCCACTCTCATCTGAAGCTAAACCTTCAGTATATATACGAGGCCACCCATACGAGATCCTATAGCAAATAGAGAGAGTGAAACACAAATCATGTCCTCCAACAGCATTGAAAACACAATAGAGGACTCCAGTTCTGGAAATGACGAGACTCGTCAGCCCATGTTTCTACACAAGCAACCATCATCCCGGGAGCCCGTAATCAGTCCTGAACTAGAAGATGTACTATCAGACACAAGTTTGCCATACTTTAAGCGACTCCGAAGAGCCACCTTCATTGAATTAAGGATACTGTTTCAGCTAGCAGGGCCAGCAGTGGTGGTTTACTTGCTCAACAATGTCATTTCCATGTCAACCCAAATCTTATGTGGTCATCTTGGCAATCTCGAGCTTGCTGCTTCCTCACTCGGCAACAATGGAATCCAAGTTTTTGCCTACGGCCTTATGGTAACCAAACAATCTCAAGAAAGAAAGAAAATTATAATGAATAATATTCCTCGGTGCAGTGCTTGTCTTTTTGTTTCTTTTCCTCAATCTGAAGCTAATTTGAGTGTGATGATCTGACAAACACGGCGCGCGCGCATGCAGCTAGGGATGGGAAGTGCGGTGGAGACACTATGTGGCCAAGCATATGGGGCGCACAAGTACGAAATGCTGGGGATATATCTTCAAAGATCAGCAGTGCTCCTTACGGCGACTGGGATTCCACTCACGCTGATATACATATTCTCGAAGCGGCTCTTGATCTTACTGGGTGAATCAGACACCATTGCGTCGGCGGCCGGAATATTTGTGTACGGCCTGATTCCACAAATATTTGCTTATGCTGCCAACTTTCCCATACAGAAGTTCTTGCAGTCTCAGAGCGTAATTTTCCCGAGCGCATACATATCAGGAGGTGTCCTTGTGGTGCACCTTTTATTGAGCTGGATTGCAATCTATAAACTGGGATGGGGGTTGCTTGGCGCCTCGCTGGTTCTGAGCCTGTCGTGGTGGGTTCTGGTGGGGGCGCAGTTTGTTTACATTCTCGTAAGTGGGAAGTTCAAGCACACATGGAATGGATTTAGTTTGCAGGCCTTTTCTGGCTTATGGGAATTCTTCAAGCTGTCGATTGCATCAGCTGTTATGCTGTGCCTCGAGACCTGGTACTACCAGATTCTTGTTCTGATTGCTGGTCTGCTCAAAGATGCTGAGACTGCCTTGGACTCTCTGACAGTATGGTAAGAGTGATGGTTTTGTTTGGTAATCCGGATGACCAACGTTTTTAACTGTCTTTTCTTAGGAATGAATACTAAAGTGATACTCTTGGATGGTTTTTTAATAGTTTTTATGTGCTGTAGAAATAAATAATTATTTTAATGTACACCACTGGCTCCTCCTATGTTGACAATGACTGCTACGATCGACGATTAGTAAGTTGTCGTCTCGTGGACCGATTTCAAGTGGCCAAGTAATATCCTGATCCACCTCATCACATGCCTAATTTCTTCGTGTACCTACAACAAACGTTCAACATGCATTTTTTGACCTACCATTCCATGCACTATCATGTTTAATCTGAGAGCACATGAACTTTAAGCACTTTGGATAAAATCATTGTATCTTAATTAATAGATTGACATGGAAGTATGAAATGCTTATATTTTGCTAGAGAAAGTTTTTAAATATATATAAATGTTTATCCATAAAAAGAATCTTTAAAATATACTATGTGACGTATAATTATGCTCCCAAAGGTAATTAATTTGCTAGTGTAGAAAGTTTTCTATCAACTTCAGCTAAAAAATCATAAGACCTGGCCTGCTTTTGTATCAAATCCCTTGATTAAGTCACTTTATGTGCGCATGATTCACATTATGCTTTCTTTCTTAATTGAACGCAGCATGACGATATCTGGATGGGTGTTCATGATTTCAGTTGGTTTCAACGCAGCAGCAAGGTTAGCTTTACTTGTATAATTACTTGCCCACTGGCAGAATTCTAAATCAAGACTTTTTGAGGTTATAATCTTGGACCAATATCCAGAAGAATTGATTTCTCTTGATGCTCTAAGTCAATGCCACTGTTTTCTTAAATCATTCGGACAAAGAAATAACATTATTTGACATACAAATTGATATTTTTATATATAGCTAGCTAGGATAATTGTTTTTCACAAACGTACATTAAATTTAGTTAATTCTTGTATATATGCCACAGTGTGAGAGTAAGCAATGAGTTAGGTGCTGGACATCCCAAATCAGCATCATTTTCTGTGGTGGCTGTAACTTTAAGCTCCTTCATTATAGCTCTGGCCCTGGCCATTGCTGTGCTCTTACTTCGCCATGTGATGAGCTACGCCTTCACTGGTGGCAGCACCATTGCGGATGCCGTCGCAGAACTCTCTCCTTTCTTGGCCATCTCTATTTTACTGAATGGAGTCCAGCCTGTTTTATCCGGTAAGATGTTCGCAGTTAGTCGATGACCTTGCGTGGGAAAATCCAATAAAAAGAAGCATAATGGTTTTGTTTTGAACTCGTAATTCAAGGTGTGGCTGTTGGATGTGGCTGGCAAGCATTTGTTGCGTACGTTAATGTCGGATGCTACTATTTCATTGGTATCCCGCTGGGCTGTGTTCTTGGCTTCAAGCTGGACTTTGGAGTTAAGGTACATCAATCAAACCATTCCTCAAAGAGAGAGAGAGAGAGATCAAATCAAAATTGAAAATTGACGAAAGGATGTTTGTGATGATTATATGACAGGGAATATGGTCTGGGATGATAGGAGGCACACTTATTCAAACTATCATATTATTATGGGTTACCTTTCGCACGGACTGGAATAAAGAGGTAAATTTCACTTTTTCTTTTTTTAATATACTCATTTTTTATTTATGTTTTTTTGTAGAGCATTTTTATTTACTAATATAATAATAAAAAATAAATGCTCAAAAAACCAAGCACCAACCTAATACCGATATAGTTTTCTAAGATCGTAATATATAGCCCCATAAAAAAGAAATAACAAATTTTATTTTCTAATAAATAAAATATTGAAATAAAAATAAAAATATGTTCTGTTCTAATGAACAATATCTGAAAAGGGAAACAATGATTTTTTCCCCTCCTCAATAAGCTCTTGCGAATAACAGTCTATGTGCCAATTTCAAAGATTTCTGTGTGTATGATCATTGTCTGGTAGATAAATAATTTTACAGAACAGTTTTGAATGTTGGGTGAGAATTACACGTGGATGCTGAATTTGGGATTTTCCAGGTTGAGAAAGCAACGAAGCGTTTGAATATTTGGGACAACATCAAGAAGCCTCTTTTGAAGGATTAAATGAATTAAAGTGTCGTTTCATTAGCTAAAAGCTGGTGTGGGAACATCAGCTTCCGTCAATTCTAGAAGATCCCTGACCACAATGATGCCTCCTCCTCTTCCATTGTGACAGCAATTAAGGAGTTCATGCCAGTACTTCTGTTGTTTTCATGCCACAGCATCTTGAACATTATCAACAGCTGTTGCCATTTATTATCTTCCCCCCCCCATCCAATAAAAAATGAAACGCGATTTGTTTTTGGTTCCTGTGTCTGGTTTTACGATGAAGAGTGATGTCATGCATAGCTTCAAGTTTGAGCAGCGATGTCTGACGAGGGAGCACACCTCATATTAACTGTGCTTAGCACTGCATCTAAATGAAAGATATGCATCCCGGCCCTTTATCAATTTCCGTTGGCTTCAAGTACTGGCAAATATGTCAGCGGACAACTCCATTGGCTCTGATAAGGAAACCACTGTGCATAAACTTTCTTGCTTTTTGTTTATTCACACATAAAGGCTCTTCAATTAGTTCTTATCAAGAGTGCACAATACCTTACCTCATGATCAAGAGATCATGAACCTTCCAAGACGCTATCAACATCATTGTAAATACCCCTCACTGCAGAAGGAGATCAATTTCCAATTTCCAGCATACTACACATGGAATTATTTTAGGTTTGGAATGTCAATTTTGTAGTTTTAAATTGTTATATATATATATATATATATATATATATATATATATATATTGTTGTTAGTGTTTGAATTTCTGGTGCTTTGTAAACATGTGTAATTTTTTAATGCCTAAGGAAATAAGTAAAAAGAGAAAGTGTGTGTGTGTTCATTTTTTTATTTATATTTTTACTTTGTGTTAAATAAATAATTAAAACAAAAATAATGTTTCGATTGTATACAACCAAGTCTCTCAAAAATACAACAAGATCATCTTTTAATAATTTTTGTATAAATTTTCCATTTTACTAAATCCATGAGAAATTTGGCTAAAATTTTAATAATTTTTTTTTGAATTCATAAGAATTAATGATAAATATTTTGGCATTAATGTTGTACATAGGCTTTTATTTAAATATTAGAAATTGACCAAAAAATCCTTAGAATAATTATGAATATTTATCAAATTTAATTAATAGTATTTTCCACCACGATGCATGAGTCACAAAATACTCATATGCTTTTTAAGATAAGTGAACCTTGTTAGGGCACCTACATGGATCCTTTTTATAAAATTTTATTGGGGCACATAAGTCTACAATAAATTTTAAAATTAAGATTTATTCATATAAATAAATCTTACCTATCAAAACCTGTAAACTATGTCAAATCATATAATGCAGTTCGTCTCAGGTTAGGTGCACTTGCGAGTGATAAAACCTTTAAAAAGAATGCAAAGAGAGAGTGATTGTTTTAGAGGAGATTCTATAAACTAGTTGTTAGACGAGGTTGTAGTTAACTCCCTCATAATAGGTTCGAAAGATGTTATATTTAATGTTTTAATTATTTTTCTAGTTAGTTTTAAATTTAATTATTTGATTATGTCAGTTTTTATCTCTAAATAAATAGTAGATATGCTATTTTTTTTAAGATATTATTGAAATAGAAAATTTAACATAAATATTAATTTTTTTTCTATTATAATATAGTCGTAGAATTTCACAACTCTATTTTTTAGCTAAGCTAGACGTCCTTTGAGTGATACCTCAACCACCTTTCATTGAAGATCACATAGACTTGGTGTTAGATAACACTTCATTGGTATCGCATTTGGGTTGCGTTCTTCCTTTAATTACATGTAATTAACATGGGTACTAAGGTACGTTGATACGTATTTATGAATCATAATGCATCACATATATATATATATATATATATATATATATATATATATATATATATATATATATATATATATATATATATATATCCTTGTCGTCCATTTATGAAGTGCCAATGTGAATCGTTTCGATTCGCTATTGCGAGACAATTAAGAATAACCAATACGAAATATGGGTTGGAATGTTAGTTGGCACAGTTATAAAAATAATTATTCGCTTAATAATTTTGATTTTCCAAGACAAATATTTCTCTGTAAGACCATGATTTTACCTATAAATAACTCCACTAAATTAGCTCACACCTAGATCGAGGGAGGGGAAGTGTCGAAGACCAAATATCATGGCCACCTCCAGCGACGACAACAGAATTGTTTATGCTGAAAATGAGTCTTACGATCAGCCAGTATTGCATGCCAGAAAACCATTCTCCGTGGAGACAGTGAGTTCTGAACTTGAAGATATATTATGTAACACGGAATTATCCCGCTCGCAGCGAATCCAAAGGGCCACCTGGGCTGAACTGAAAACCCTCTTTCGTTTAGCAGCGCCAGCAATCGTGGTTTACTTGCTCAATTTTTTTGTTTCCATATCCACTCAAATTTTTTGTGGTCATCTTGGAAATCTGGAACTTGCTGGTGCCTCTCTCGGCAATAATGGCGTCCAAGGTCTTGTCTTTGGAGTTATGGTATAGTCTCAACCGATCCATTCTGAAAATGCATGCGTTGATTACATGTTCTTGTCATGAGGATTTTCTAAATGAATCGATCGCTACTGGAACAAAAATCTATTTCAATCCACGAGTCAATTGAGATGTGTTTATTTTTAATTTTTTTAATTGCATGCAGTTGGGAATGGGAAGTGCAGTGGAGACACTGTGTGGGCAAGCCTATGGAGCAAACAAGTATGAAATGCTAGGCGTATATGTGCAAAGATCGACAATTCTCCTCACTCTAGCCGGGCTTGTACTTATGTTTGTCTACATCTTTTGCAAGCCTATCTTAATTGGACTGCACGAATCTCCTGCCATTTCATCTGCAGCTGCACTCTATGTGTATGGTCTAATTCCTCAAATCTTTGCTTACGCTTGCAATTTCCCCATACAGAAATTCTTGCAAGCTCAGAGTGTAATTCTCCCTAGCACATGCATATCAGCTGCCGCTCTTGTGCTTCATCTGATCCTCTGCTGGGTTGTAATTTTCAAGCTAGGAGGGGGTTTGCTGGGTGCAGGGCTGGTAACGAGTTTTTCATGGTGGGTTATAGTGGTAGCCCAGTTTGTGTACATTCTTGTAAGTAAGAAGTTCAGGCACACGTGGAAGGGATTCAGTGTACAGGCCTTCTCGGGGTTATGGGATTTCTTCAAGCTGTCCCTGGCATCAGGTGTGATGCTGTGCCTCGAGTTTTGGTACTACCAGATATTAGTATTGATTGCAGGGCTGCTAAAAAATGCTGAAGTTTCTCTGGACGCCCTGTCCATCTGGTAAGCACAGCTCAATTTTTCATTTTTATTTTTATTTTTTGTAGTATTATGAAAACAGTGTCATTAAAAAAATGAGAACTGTGAAAAGACACAATAAAATAAAAGCTAAATCAACATAGCTATCATTAGAAAACATAGCTATTAGAAGATCTTATCAAATCAAATCATTACCATTTGTGATCTGTTTTAATTCGTATATAATATCCGGGGTCAACGAAAGGAAAGAGGTTCGATTGGAATTTTATTTTATTTAATAAAATACAGAGCCAGTACCTTTTTGAATACTTAATTTATGGAGCACCTTTGGATCGGAGAAGGCATCCATGAACGATCATGTTTAAATTAAGTAAGAGAAATATACTATGATTGTACGTGTATTCATAACTGTAACGCTTTATGTACGTATGAATGCAGCATGACTATAAATGGATGGTGTTTTATGGTCTCTGTCGGATTCCAAGCGGCTGCAAGGTCAGTTGTTGTTTGTAATCGAGACTTTGTTGTTGTAATTATACCAGCACTTCTTCTTCTAATTAAGAAATGAAAGCCTATGTCTCGAGTTGCATGCGAACATATATAGTTTTAATTAAAACCTGAAAAGAGTAGGCTCGGGCGAGAGGGGTTGACCAAGATAGACAGTCAATAATGACAGATATATTTTGTAATGTTAATAACATGTGCATGCAGCGTGAGAGTGAGCAATGAGCTGGGTGCTGGACATCCCAGAGCAACATCGTTCTCTGTCATAGTAGTTAATTTAAGCTCGCTGCTCCTCTCCGTGATCCTGGCTGTTATTGTGCTCTCATTGCGGCATGTCATAAGCTATGCCTTCACCAGCGGTATAGTAGTTGCCGATGCTGTTTCCGAGCTATCTCCTTTCCTCGCAGCCTCCATCGTGCTAGGTGGAGTCCAGCCTGTTTTATCTGGTAAGTTCCATGATTTTATTTTACTTCAGAGACACAGAGACATCATCCACTCCTTTAACCAAAGTATACTTAAAGCCTGGACATCATCTGCGGTACTTGTCTTGCGGTCGGCCCCTCTTACTATTTGCTTTCTTTCATCGCTCGTCGTTTCAAGTGCCAAATCACCCAGCTAACCTTCTTTGAAGACCAACGGTTAGACTACTGATTTCTGTAAATTAATCTATTTCTTGAAGGAGTGGCTGTTGGATGCGGGTGGCAAGCATTTGTTGCTTATGTTAATGTTGCGTGTTACTACATCATTGGTATCCCGCTGGGTTGCATTCTTGGTTTTACGTGCGACATGGGTGCTAAGGTACGTACATGTGAGCCCTAGCTAGCTAGTGCGTGATCACATCACCCACCATCTTCTTGTATATTTGTGAAACAAGACCACTAGCTCGTCTCTACTTAATTTTGTACAGGGGATATGGACCGGAATGTTAGGTGGCACAGCTGTGCAGACTCTAGTCTTGTTATGGGCTACATTCCGAACAGACTGGGGAAAAGAGGTAAATCTACTAATCTGCATGTATAGACTGTGAAATATATTATATGGACATTATTGTACACATTTCTATCATAAATTGTAGAATCTAAACATTAATTGGTTTTCCAGGTGGAGAAAGCTCGGGGTCGTTTGGATACATGGGATGACATTAAGGAACCACTTTTAAAAGAGTAAAAAGAACATTGCTGTAGGTTCGGTGATAATTTTGTTATTTCGTTGCTGAGTTACAAGAGGTTTAGTGAGTCTTGTAGTTTGGGCATCCTTTTGTGTTTGAATTAGCTTCAAGAGCACTGCATTTGGTAATAAAAATCCTGATCAATCCGTTTCAGTTCTACTAGAGATTGAAGAGGAGGCTGTTTTTCCATCAATCATTATATTCCCACACTCATATCCTTTCCATATTTAATATCGAATTTTGTAATATATAGAAATCTTAATAACCAGTCCATGCCATGCAGATTCAAGCCAACAAGGAGGGCAGGTTTTAATGACTATTTTGGCAATTAAGATTTGGTAGCCTAATTTCTCCTATGAAACCTTTCGTTTTGGTAGTTTCCTACAAAAATAAAATCATTTTCTAATTTTCTAGCAATATTTTGGAGCTCAACAAGGAGGGCAGGTTTTAATGACTATTTTGGCACTCTCCTATGCATCCGCGCAAGTTAACGCACCAGAATTATGTAATTCCTGAAGAACAGCTTTATTCAATGGCCAAGCGCATTTGGTTCTTCCATTGCTGGTCTCCTTGACTCTTTTGACAGATATAATTAAACAAAATCTTACAGAATACTAGCTGTCCAAGAAACTATTTTTGAATAACCAGCCTTCACTCTTCTTTATTTAAACCCACGAACAGCCTATCACCTTCAATAGAATTACAAGGAAATTAAAAATGAAGCCCGTTACAAGTTTTTTGTTATTTTCAGCAACTCTCAGCCTCACCTTCTCGTTCCACCTATCAATTGCCAATGGAAGCAGCAACCTAATCCAGCAAGTGTGTGCAGAAACCCATAACAAGGTTAATTGTATTGCAAGCCTCGAATCTAACCCTGATAGCGAAAACGCCAATTTGCAACAGCTTGGCATAATTGCGTTAAACCTTGCATCATCAAACGCAACAAGCACATCCTCGTACATCAAGACAACATTGCTTAGTAACAAAACTTTGAACCCTGTCACAGAGCAAGCCCTGGAAGATTGCTCAGACCAATACATGGATGCCATTCAGCAACTTGATGACTCATTGCCTGCATTGCTAGCCAATGCTACTAATGATGTGCGTGCTTGGGTGAGAACAGCAATTGCTGACGTAGAATCATGCGAGAATGGGTTCAAGAAAAACATTCCAGGAGAGCAAATGTTGCTGTCTTTGAGAAACGCAGTGTTTCGCCAATTGTGCAACAATGTCTTGGTCATCAACAAACTCTTGATCCGAACAAATGTTGGAGGAAATTAAGAGATTCAAGATCTCAATAGTTGGTATGCGCAATAGTTGTAACCAGTTATTTTTTGTGAACACGAATTAATTTTTGGTACTCACAGTGACACCAGCAAACATCAAGGCCTAGCTATAATTCCATAGCACTGTATCCCCTTATTTTCAAAATTCGAATCGAAAAGCATCTTTAAATTTATTTAACAAGAAGAAGAATCTTTTTAATGATGCACAAACGAAAAATGGTCTGAAACGATGGTCGATGGTCTTGCTCGCTCATGCCATCCCAATAGCTCACGATTTATCAAACTTTTATGTAAAGAAAAAGAAGAAGAAGAAGCATAAAACATATGTAAAAGGAATCCAAGCAGTGTCCATATATGCATGCTTAGGTAAAACATATTCCGAGATTTTCTTTCGCTTTATCCCGTTCAGTCCAAGCTATGCATGCATTGTCAGGGTTGTGAATACCATTCTATTTGATTAAAACGATCCAAATGTTTTATACCAGTAAAAAGAACAAAAAAAAAACAATATTATTTTTATCACGTTTTAAATATTGATTTGTACGTACTGGAAATACCAGCAGAAATACCCGGAATCACGCCGGTTCCATTTCAGTCTTAAAAAAAAAGAATTAACTCAATTAAGTTAATTCTTACGGCTTAACAGTCAGGCACCCCATTGTCCCCAATATCTCAATTCAAAATCAAAAACCCTAACTCTTCTCTTCCTCAACCCTCTCTCTCAACTCAATCGATCAATATTACCAAGCTCAGAATCCTCTTAGTTAGTCCTCAGCAACTCAGAGTCAGATGGAATTGTTGTGGTGGCATGGCTCCTCCGAGTCCTGGTTGCTGCATCCATATGTGTGTGGCTGTAGGTGGTTTAGAGAAAGAGAGATGAGAAACCCTAGCTGGCTGGCTGGCTTCGGGCTCGAGAGAGACAACTGAAAAAGATGAGGAAAGATGATTTGATTCAAGTACACGTAGTGTAGAACCGTGGCAGATGCTGATTACTCCTAGGCTTTTCTTGCTTTTTATAGACCTTGTGTGCTTCTATACTTGCCTAAGTAGGAAATCTAGTTATGGCGCTTTTTACGTGAAAAAATATATTTTATATAACTAGAAATATATTTGGAAAAACTGCAGTTTTTTCTTAAAAAATACTTAGCTTTTATTAAGAAAGTTTAAAATTATGGTAAGTAGTAATTAGCTAAATATTTTTAAATATATATTTCAGGCTAAACACAGACCGGATAATAGTATAATACGGCCGAACAGACCTAAAAGCATTGTTAAAAGAAAATTAAGAAGGAGATTTTGGTACAGGTGAGAAAGATGAGGTGCATAATGCAATATTAAAGTTAGATTGAGGACCAATAAAAAAGAAACTCATAGAATGCGAACGTCCTTATGAACAAATTCCTTAATCTTTGTTTCCTCTGTCAAACAGTGTCTGTCTTCCTTTAATTTTTCAACTGGGGGTCAAATGCTCCGGATCTCACTCTCCATTTGAACTCTTCAGTCTTTCACTGCAAAATACCCCGGCATCAAATTCTGGTAAGAAGCATTGATTCTTGTTTTTTCCACGTTCTTTTTAATGTTATTGTAATTGAGGGCTTCTATGAGTGAACCTTACCTTGTTTAATACTGCTGTTTTAAGGATTCTTTGTCATTTCACTGTCTACTTTACTGTCCTTGCTAGATTATTAGACCCCTTGGAGATCAAGTTCGGTGGAAAGTTTTAAGCTTTATGGTTTGTTGTAAGAGCAATACTAACAAAGGTTAGTGCTTTTTTGCTGGGTTTGCTGGTTTTAGTCGGAGTTTGGAGAATTTGGTGAGATTTGGGATAAGAGTCATAATGGATTTGCATTTGAAGAATTTGTTCGGTAGATTTCAGGAGCAATTTGGTTCTGGTCCTGGGCTTGGTCCTGGATCAGGTACATGTCTGATGAAGGTAGAGGGAGTTTTTCCTAATTTCATTAAGTGTATATATAAAGGTTCTGCTGCTCTTTATAGAACCGAACCGTGGAAAAGATTGCGTCCTGGGCATCTTTTTGGTATCCGGGTAGGGAAGGATTCGGATTGGTCCAGCAAGAAACAGCCTTTTCCTTGTGTTCAGTTCATAGGAGGTGATGGCGGGGATGTTGGGTTTCATATGTTTCGATCTGAAAGTGATGCTAAGAAGATGACTGGATCGAGAGAGACAATTCGTGCTCCAAATGTTGAGCTTTTGAGGGTCACGTATGAACTTGAGGCGTTGATGTTTCCTTCAAATAAGAGAATGATCAAGTCTTTGTCATTGGAAGCATCGGGTACTGATAGATTTCCTGTGATTGATGTTGCACGTTGTATGTCTTCTGGTGAGCTTCGGTTTAGGAATCCAACTCTTGAAGAGCTGAGGTTTGTGTATGCCTTCATGAGAGCTATTTCTCTTGTGCATCCACTACTACAGGAAGATAAAAATGGTGCTTCAAAATGGTCAAGGCTGATGTATTTTGAAACTTTTATTGAGACTGTGGATGTTCAATGGCCTCCAGAAATGGCCAAGGGTCATGACCTTGTTGCAGTTACTGTCTCCCATCCCCCTGGTCAGGCATATGAGGAAAAGGCTTGCTCAACAGCTAGCTCGACTCCCACCAAGTATGCTGAACCACCTAGGGAGGAGCTCTTTGTTGATGTAAGAGTAAATTCAAATTGTGTCTATAGGCAGTGTACATTGTGTGAGAAAGAAGTTCATGGAGACCAATCTCAATGCTGTGCACTGTGTCGCGCTGTGGTCTACTGCAGTTCTCTGTGCCAGAAGCAGCACTGGAAGGAAACACACAAGAGCATGTGTGGTCTTTACAAGGCTATGATGGAAAGGGAAGAAGAACTGGCGATGAAAATCTTTTTGTTCCCATGTTCAGCTGACCAGCCTTGTAGATGGCTTGACTCACTGGGCATCCATCAAAAAGGCATGTGGAGAAGGAAGTGTGGTTGCTATGCTCACTACCCTTTTGGCCTCCTTCCTGTCAAAGGTGGGCTTTGGGATTCATGGGGTGGGCTGGGTGATGAGGAGTTCCCTCGTGATTCCCCTTTTCACAATCATGTAAGAGATGGAGTATCAAGCCCAATCCTTCTTTCTGGTTGGTCAGAGTACTATAATCTTCGGTCACTGCCATTATCAAGCCCTGTTGCTGACATTCTCTCTCACCCATTTACAGTTTATTACATATTAACTTCTCTTAATATTAGTTCGAAGAATCTGTTACTCAAGGGGAAAGAGGTGATTCTTCATTTCCTTGGTCCTGAAGGGGAGTTAGATTGGATGCCTGCATTTGCAGAGATTGGTCATTTGCTGAATGGATCAGGTAATATACATATTGTAATGGTAGGACCGGAAGTTCCAACTAACTTGTCAGGTACAACTTCAGGAATAAGTAGTAGAGTGAGGGTGAATCTTGTGAGAGGTAATTATCAGGATGAAGCCACCTATCTTCCTTCGCCACATATCATAGTTGCATTGAACTGTGGAATGGAGAGCTATTCTGCTTGGGGAGGAGCACTTGAATTGATAAAATCCAGAGGTGTTCCAGCCTTCTTCACAGAGCAGTCTGAAATTTTATGTGCAAATGCAAAGCAGGTTCTTCGTGGAGCTGGACTACACATTACCCATCCGGTAACACCAAATCCTTTCCGCTCTCCAGTCAAGACTTACTGTCTTTCAAACAATCTTCCGTCATATAGCAATGGTTTTGTGCTTGGGGTGAATACATGAAGGAGCCATGTTTCTGTTGTCCATGGTGTTTGTGATTTACCTGATCATATTGCAGGTGTTGTGGTGTGGAAGCAATTTGGTTTAACCATATCTGAGAAGAACATTTTGTGTACTTTTAATTGTTTCTTAATGTTTATCATTGAACTGTAATAAGCTGATTATCAGCATGGTAATCATAGTGGGCGTCGACAATTCCTGGCCAAATATGGTTGCATTCAAAGCGTGTAAATTCAATCATAAGAGAATTCTTTTCCACGGTAACTAGGCCTGCTAACTGTACTAGCAACCTGTGTTTTCTTCCTCTCTTCAAAGATGACTCGCTGAGTGAAAACCCTCTCCTTTCTTACAGTGCTGCTTTCTACCATGTTCTAAGTATGTAGACGAAAGGATGTTAAAGAATGCTGTGATTTTCCTGAAAGCTGTTATTTTGGGTAATGTTTCCAGATATTTACAAAGATAATTTGACAGATCTTATATCTTCATAACCAGAAAACAATGGAGACAATGCTATAGCTGGCGGAGATTTGATAATGAAATGTAGTTCTGGTGTTGTAGTAGCTGTAAGAAGGCGCAGTTAAATTAAATGATGGGAACACTTATATTTGTAACTGTTAAAAGTAAATCTTCCCATGGTTATAAATTTAATAATTTATCAAGTGTTTTACCAACGTGGAATAGTTTTTTTAAATATTTATTATAACTTTTACAGCAATAGTTTCGTGGAAATCGGAGGTTGATCCCGAATATGTCCTGGAAATGAATTTGCAAGGCTTGAAACTCTTATTTCAAAATATTCGAAATACTAAACCCGAAATCTGAAATCTAAAATCCGAAACTTTAAATCCGAAACCACTAACCCTAAAAAACCTAATCCAAAACACAACTTCAATACTACTAGATTCTCCTTGTCAGACTACCGCTGACAAAACAACAAAACAAACAATATATCAATTGACCGCACCCCACATAAGCTAACAACTTAGAAATCATCAATCAGTAGTCATTCATTCAAGTCAGTTGCCAACAGTAAGTCAGTCTGCCCAATTATTGCAAAACACAGTGAAAAGCAACATCAACACAGAGACAAAAAAACAAACACAGAAGAAGAAAAAATGGAGTGGTGGGTATCCATGCCAAAGATTGAACTCCATGCGCACCTCAATGGTTCCATCAGAGACTCCACACTTTTGTATGCTCTCATACATACCCCCTTTTTATCTCTTTTTTTAGTTATTTCTTTCTTGAGGTGTTTTTTGGGTTCTAAGTAAATTCTTCTGTTTTGTAAGTTTATGTCAAAAAAAAATTGGATGTTTCATTACTAAGTGATCAAAAGAGAAAAGAAGAAGAAAATGACTTTAAATTAAAAGATTGTGTCTTTGATGTCTCTGTCTTGAATTGTTAAGTTTGATAATGGAATTTCGTTATTAGCAATTTATTGGTGGATTTATGTATTTTTGCTTATGCAGGGAGCTTGCTAGAGTTTTGGGTGAAAAGGGTGCCATTGTTTTCTCAGATGTGGAGCATGTTATTATGAAAAGTATGTTCTTTTTCATGTTTTATGGTTGTTTCTGTGTTTCGTTGCTGAGAAAGTATGTGAAAGAAAAGTAGTTTAAGAATTTTGAATTTTGATCCCTTGTGTTTACATGGTTTTATCAATAAGTTGGATTATCCTTCCTATTCCAATAAAAACCTTTTGATGCAAATGTTTAATTATTCTGTAGCAAACTTTACTCTATTTCTTTTTCATTTTTAATTTCCCTTTCAGCTCTAGATAATGTGAAATTGGGAACTTTCAATTTACTTTTACTCAGATGACCGTTCTTTGGGCGAAGTATTCAAATTGTTTGACCTCATTCACATTCTCACCACTGATCACAAGACTGTGACCAGAATCACAAAAGAAGTATGTCAACTTAATATTTCTTGATTTTGTATTTTATTTTAAATATCAAAATTTTCTGCGTTGATATTTTTAATTTTCCAAACAAGGTGGTAGAAGATTTCGCATCTGAGAATGTTGTGTATTTAGAGTTGAGAACAACTCCAAAGGTACTTACATGAGTTAATGAGGTTTCAGCTTATTATATTGGTTTATTTTGTCAGGTCAAATGTACCGTGTTTTTTTTCTTATGACAGAATTTGTGGTGTCATGTTATCCAGAAAAATGATTCTATAGGAATGAGCAAGCAATCTTATATGGAAGCCGTGATAGAAGGTTTAAGGGCTGTTACTGCAGTAGATATAGATTTTGTTCCTCATAAAATCAACACTCAAGATTCCTTGAATTCTATTGCCATGAATGACGCATGTGATGGAACTAGAAGGAAAAAGACATATGTTAGACTTCTTCTTAGCATTGATCGTCGCGAGACAACTGAAGCTGCTATTGAAACTGTAAGGAGGATGTTTATGAGCTACTAAAAATTATGGATTGAGTATGGCTTCTAACTGTCATTGCCCCTTTTGTTTCTTATTTACAGGTTAAGCTTGCACTAGAAATGAGGGGTGTAGGGGTTGTTGGTATTGACCTTTCTGGAAATCCAGACGTGGGTGAATGGTACTTACATACTGATAAAAATTCTTTATTAGCAAGATAAAAAGTTAGTCTAAAGGGATGACAATCTTAAATCCTCTTTTCATTCAACTCAGGAATACATTCTTACCAGCACTAAAATTTGCCCAGGAACAGGGTCTCTACATAACTTTGCACTGTGGAGAGGTTTGTTTTGATTTCTAATGATTGATGTTGTTTCTATGATTGAATTTTCTTTCATTAACGAGCCTCACTGGTTATTTATGGCTTGGTGCTTATAGGTACCTAATCGCCAGGAGGTCCAACCAATGCTAGATTTTCTCCCTCAGAGGATTGGCCATGCGATCTTCTTTGAAGAGGAAGAGTGGAGACAATTAAAAACATCTAAAATACCGGTTGGATATCCATTAACATTTTTTTTTCCAAAGAACTTAAGCTTCTTGTTACTGACCTGTTCTCTTCTGTTATCTGAAACAAAGTGCTTATATCACTGTTAGCAAACTCCTTAGCTATTAAGCTTAAACAAATCTTTTGCAGGTCGAGATCTGTTTGACATCCAACATCAAGACTGAATCAATCTCATCAATTGATATTCACCATTTTGGTTTGTCGTCTGCTTCTATTTTATCTATTTAAATTGGCATCTGGCCATTAAATTGATGTTTGTTCACTTGACTACCTCTCTAAGCAAGCCTGTGAAAGTTTATTTGGGCATTAATAACCCAATGATATGGATTACTGTTTCAGCATCTCATGCCTAAGTTTTACACATTCTACTCTGCAATGCAGTTGATTTGTATAATGCTAAACATCCTCTGGTTCTGTGTACTGATGATGCTGGAGTTTTTTCCACTAGTCTTTCCAACGAGTATAAACTTGCTTCAACTACATTTGGTAAGTATAAAGAACGTTATCCTGTGTCAAGAAATAGTTCAAGTAGCTAGCTAAACATTACTGATTGTATGTTTCTATTATCAAATATCAAGGTCTTGGAAAGAGGGAAATGTTTGAGCTTGCCAGAAATGGAATTGAGTTTATATTTGCTGGTGATGACGTCAAACAGTATTTAGTAGGGGCTTTTGATTCAGCAGCAAAGAAACTAAATCTATGATCAGGCATCTAGTGGAGCAGACGGTAGTATGACATAATCATTGAAATTATGAATGAGGTTTGAGCTACATAATACTCTATTTATCGCTCAAGACCTGTTGATCAAATTGATATTGGACTTTTCAAATATCTTCCCAGTTCATCTTTTTCAGTAGCCAGGCCTTCACCATATGTGGTGCAGTATCTGATTTTTAGATTGGAAGTAGGCGTATCCATTTATGTTGAACATGTATTATATCCATCAAGTGATTTATTTGCAAGTTTTTGGTACACAGCTCCTTTCCTCTTCTCTTCTATCTGGCCAAGGAATGAGAAAAGGAGGGTGAACCTAACAAATATGGCCTAGAAACCACATAGTATGGCATGTTTTTGCCCTGCCATGAAGTTCTAGCACAGAACAGGTAGTAAAGAATGCTTGACCAATCTTTTGCTGGCTCACCCTAATAATGATATATAACAAGTGTTTACATCCATTAGGTAATCAAAAGGGTTTAAAAAATCATCAAGTAAAGCATGCAGATGCCTTCGTTGCAATCACAAGATGAATATGATGACCAATATCCCTATCATATGTGCCAATTATGCAAAATCTCATGCTGTACACTTTAATCAAGAGGTTCAAAGAGAACTTTATAAACGTACCCTCTCTCATTTTAAGTTTTTGACAAGGAAATAGGGCCACCACTTACTTCAACCAGAAGCCACCTTCACATCATTCATACTATATTATGCAATATAAAGCCACTACCACCAAGTTCCCTGAGAAAATGGCTGCAACAGCTCCAGTTGCGATAGGCACACAAGGCACCGTAGGATCACTTAAGAGGAAAGAAATTGAGTATTTCTCAAAGTTTGAGATAGAGAAAAGTGCGAGTTCAAGGAAACCTCAAGGGTAGGTGGCTGACATAGCTTCAAGTAACGGTCAGTCAAGGCCTAGTTTCTGGTCCTTGTCAATGAGCTGGCAAAGGAAGAAGCGAGGAGGCAACAGCGGATTCCTTCCGAGTATCTGTTCTGCTGTGGAAGTTTCTGACAGCAATAGTCTGAGTGGTATTCCTGGGTTCAGCTATAGAATCCTGAAAGATGATTTGAAGGATATGCAGGTTTAGACAATCGTATGTTGAGCTGCCATCCTTTCTGACTTCTCTAAGCGAAGAGGCCACTGGGCCATGCTTTTGCTGATCCTATAACTTTAGGTCCACAACTTCAATAGTACTAGATTCTCCTTGTCAGAATTAATCTATCTATCAGGCTTACTTTTGATCAGACTAGGAGAAGAGCACGGGAACAAGTTGGTAAATTTCCTGGCATGTGTTGCTGGTTAGAATGACTGTTTTTCATGCTTTCTCTCCTTGCCTCATCCAGATATCACCTTCATGGAGCAGCATACAAGAGGTGATAATACTGAAAGTGTTTTGAATGTTGTATAGATGAATTGAAGACAGTTGACAGAAATATGATTTGAACAGTAACTGTAAACTACTGTTTTATTGAGTGAAAATGAAGGATGTGATTGCATATAATTCACAGCAATCTTTACAAGTATATACACATCAGGACTCTTCATAAAAATCAAGCTCTTACATTTTTCTGGACTTAAAAATCAACACCAACAGATATACAGTATCAATGTTTTTTGCGAAATAAGTTGCAGGGTCATAAGAAAATACTGAAGTCCTAGAAGTAGCTTTTGGTTTCTTCAGGACATCTATGCTCCCAGCTCTTCCTTTGCGTTTCCTCCCTTCACCGACTCAACGTGGTGGATGCTTTCGGTTGATGTCAGTGTAGCTTTTTTCTCATCAATTGGCATGGCGAGATACTCAAGTGCCATGACAACATCAGCGATCAAAGGCCGTCTATCAGCTTCCTCTTGGATACACATGGCTGCAATTGCAAGAGCTTGATATAAACTCTTTTTTGGGTATTTTCCTCCGAGCAATGGATCTGCGATTGCTGTAAATTGACTTCTCTCCTTGAATAGCGGCGCTGCCTGCAATTTGAAAATGCGAATAAGAATCATGGTCTGCATTTCCAATTAGTCTTAAACCTCAATGTTTGCAGCTCAAGCTCTACGCTATAACCTCGCCAGAAATGAAAGATGTAATCCTGACAAGTTAATTGGGAAAGAAAATAATCAACATACCCAATGAATTAGGTTCTGCTCCTCTGTTGGTCTTGACATGTCAATAACTCTCCTTCCTGAAATTATCTCCAGAAAAACAACACCGAAACTGTACACATCAGACTTTTTTGTCAGCTGACCTGTCATTTGATATTCAGGAGCACAGTAGCCATATGTACCCATCACCCTGGTAGACACATGTTCTTTTCCTCCTGTCGGACCCAACTTGGCAAGTCCAAGATCAGACAGCTTCGGATTGAAATCTTCATCTAATAAAATATTTGAAGCTTTGAAATCCCTATAGATGATTTGGGGATCGGCAACATCATGCAAATACTCCAGTCCCTTTGCTGCTCCTGATGCTATTTTAATCCTAGCTGTCCAGTCCAAAGGCTCTTTTCCTGGACACAAATCTGGAAAGCAGATATTGTTAGCATAGAGACAATGCAGATGGAAACACTTTGGAGCTAAGGCTAAATCAAGCCCGTGCTTGAACTGCAACATGACATGTATACAGAATTTCTTGTCTTGGATTATATATATATATATATATATATATATATATATATATATATATGGGCATACCAAGAAGGTGGTTCTCCAACGATCCACTGGCCATGAATTCATAAACTAGGAGTCTTTGATTACCATCCGCGCAGTAGCCAATCAGTTTGACAAGATTGCAGTGTTGAACCAAACTTAATGTAAGGACCTCACAAAAGAATTCTCTGTTTCCTTGCAATCCATTCCTGTCAAGCTGCTTAACAGCAACAATCTGAAAAAACGAGGAATTGCATTTTAATATGATCTAGGATAATATAAAGGCTTGCATTTTCTTAAAATAGATGTCTGACTTGATCGATGCTCTCTATGTATCCTTTGTACACCTTTCCAAATCCACCTTTTCCCACCAGGCATTGAGGATTGAAATTCTCGGTTGCAACAGCTAGTTCGTGAAATGTGAAAACTTGAGAAAGGTTTCTCCTTTTGCTTTTGTCTGCAACATTGATAACATGACCAAAATCGTTGGCAATTATCCACTACCAAAATCACAAACTTGAAATTTATTCCATGGACACACCTATTATACGAGACAAGTTCCTAACGAAAGACAATGTTTTGCCTTGTTTGCCAAACCCCTTGTTGGTCCATGATGATCTACTTACCTTAAAAGAGCTCTTCTTTTTCAATCTAAAACATGAGAAAAGTCTCATTTCATTCCTCTACCGCTAATTTGCAAACCCTTTTGTGTATTTATTCAATCTATACAAATACAATGTTTCTTTTTAGGTACCTTGTTGGAGGTAAGATGATTCTATCTCACCATGAAATGCTATTTACGTATCCGTTATCTATATAGGATTGAGCTCTTCTGGTAACAGCATTGTTAGCTTTTTCTGTGAACTGTAGCAGCAGAACCATTGGATTTTGAAATTGTTAGCTAGACTAGCTGTCAGCCTCTTGCTTCCAGCTAGTAATTAGCTTTCTCTGTTCAGCAAAAACAGGGGCAGAGACTTGTTTCTGGTTAACTCATTTTAATCTATTCCCTCCTAATATTAGCATTTTCCATGACTTAAGATAAATGCTGACAGAGAGGTCTTCACTATAACCTCGCTCACAATCCTTCTTCCACAGGATTGGATTCCATTAACGAAACACAAGAAGAAATGAGATAAGTCTGGCTGATCATGAATCCGCTCACAATAATTATATAAAGTGATTGTATGACTCGCCGTTTTCGCAAGTGTCGATTCATAAAGAGCCCTTTTTTTTCGTACATTGATCGCTGTCGAAACAATCAAAATTAATTCTAACTTTTCTCTCTTTTGAAAAAAGAGCACTTTAGTGAAAGCCAGGTCGAGCAAGAGTGGGGATTTAATATGCTCTGTTAAGTGTCCATTTAATTAATTAGATTGATGATCGAAGTAAAACAATTATTCTTTAATTCAAGTAAGTATTTAAATTCTTTTAAGAAAGGAAGATAAAAAAAGATTAAATTAACTAGAAAGAGCTCCTAATTAATTCCTTCACGTCAATCAAGTTAAATGATTGAAAAATAATTTTTAAATGTATTTAAATGAATAATTCATAGATTCAAAAGAAGCATTTAAATGTTAAGAAATAAAGTTATAAATATCCTTTTTCACAATCAACTACAATAATAAAACATAATTTCTCTGAACTCAAAGCTAAAATTTAGTTCATAGTTGCCGGAAAATTGTCATAAACAAAGAAGGAAAGAATGTTGCAGAGGTCTAGTTTCAACGAATTTCTGCACTATTTATTCTCTTCCCTGGCTGCCAAATTTACTAAGCATTCCTAAGTTTATTAGGAGTCCTTATGCTACTTGATTCTCATTCCAAATGAGAATGATGAAGAATAGCCAGCACGTACATCTTAAGGGAAATTGAATGAACATAGATATTGTAATGTTCGGAACTAATAACACTCCTATGATTTCTGTTGAAGATTGAAGAAAGATTTGTTTCCAAGTCTGCTATTGAAGATTTGAAGATCATGAAGAATATTTAATTACCATGTTTGTGTTTCAATAAAGATCAATTGTATTGATCATTGCAATTTTGTCTTTCCTGTTTTAAGCATTTTTATTTTCCAGTTTTGATGAAGAAATTGTAATAGTTAGAATTACCATTCTTGTATTCAATTTTCTTCTATAAATAAAATTCAAGGGATGGCAGTAACCTTAAGTGATTCTGCTCTTAAAATTGTTTGAAGCATTGCTTTAGTCTTTGATTGCCGTGATTCTCAAGTTATAGAAAAACAGGACATTGGTTCTTTGATTTCTACAGTGCTTGTTTTTCTGGAAAATACATTGTTTCCAGTTACTGATTTGAACAGTAACGGTTCATGCTTCAGAATTTTTGATTCTTTTCCAACAATTTCTACTACTTGTATTAAAAACATTGCTTACAGATAATTTGGATCTTGGAAGGCAAGAAAAGCATTAAGTAGATGGATATAGCTTGACAAATATGAGAAATGCAGAGATAATGCGGGCTGTAAAAAGGGCAATTTACACGTCTCAAACATCCGGAAATCTAGATGGAGCTTTTGATCTCTGCAGGAAATCTTAAGGATGTGTTACAAACCATATCATGGGCTTTAAATTAAACCCATTTCAGTTTCTCTTCCATCAGCAGCTTCATTATCAAATGTTTTTTCCACCAAAAACCTCGGCCGTCTTCGATCGTCACCATTTTAACAAGTAGACATAATAGTTTTCGTAAGAATGGCCAGATGGAGAAGCACGCGAGGGGAATTGACACTGTGCTTGAAGGAGAAAAATGTGGAGAGCATCTTCTAATGTTTCTCAAACTTAAGACTAGAAAACACGTGTTCCACATAGAAAACTCCACATTTGAACAAAATCCTCATATTCTCTCTTCTTTTTATGCATAAATGGCGTATGGCTTAGCCAGTCACTCTTCCTTCACAATTCCTCCTGTCACCTTGTCGACATAATGTTATTTTCAGTTGATATTACTGTAGATTTTTTCTCCTCAAGTGGTGTGGCAACAAACTCAAGCGCAGTTACAACATCAGTCATCAAAGGTCCGGTATCAGCTTCTTCTTGGAGACACGTTGCAGTTGCAAGAGCTCGGTATAGACATTCTTGTTAATGGATTTGCCATCTTTGTAAATTTAATTCTATCCTTAAACAGTGGCCATTCCTGCGATATAGAAATCAGAATCAATATTAAGGTATACACTTCATTCAAGAAGGAAAAACATCGGCATGCCCAATGAAGCAGGTTCTTCTCCGATATGTTGTATAAACTTTCCTTCCTAAAATTGTCATGACGTCTCTTTCAATGACTCCATACCTATACGAACTCAAATTTATAAACAAATGTTTTTATTGTATAAACAAAATAGAGTTCTAAGCAACATTGCTAACTATACTGTCTTCATAAAATATAAATTGATTATCTTAATACAAGAGTTATTATAAATTCATGTTACTATTATAAATTTATAACCAAAAGAGTAAGTTATGAAAAATGACATGTTAACAAAATTATAAGCTTGGAAAAGATATATAAAGAGAGGATGAGTTTAACAAGTGAGTAAATAAATAATGTTCAATATACATACACGGGGTAATATAATAGTGAAGAAATATATATACAATTATGACTTTAGGCACTTATAGAAAAGTTTCTAAAAAGGCCATAACAAAAATATTACAAGATAAGATTCGTCAAAAAAAAAAATAAATACAATAAGCATGATGTTCCATATTATGGTATGATATTCACCACAAGTTGATGACTCCCTTGATCAAGTAGGGCTCAGACACGATGTGTTCAAAGACTAATACTATTTTTTTAGCAATATTCTAACCTGCATACCATATGGTTATATCATAACTAAACAAACAAATTCATGATCATCTATATAATTTTTTTAGGTTAAATCCCCATGCAAATATATGAGAGCATTATTATATTAAAAAGTTTAAATTATAGTTCATATTGATTATTTATAAAATTTAACTACCTTTCAATCATCATGAAAATCATCATTATTCATATTAAAAAGTTCTATTCAACAAAAATAATAATTAATGAGGTGACCTTTTTGGGTTTAAAACGTTATTAAATAATTGATAAAGGTTTGATTATATTTTTTTTTAGTTGCTATTGAGTGTAAAGTAGTTGAAAAATGATTTTTGTTTTTAAAAAAACAATCTCCTTTAATTTTCAGCCAATCATAGATGAATTCAAAACAAATAAATGATTAATCTGTATTGACGTAATATGTTAATATATGTTTTTTTTAATATCTTATTTATGTAATGAATCATGCGGTTTTGTTGTTTTAAGAAGAAAAAAGATTAAAAACAAACAAGTAAATAAAACCTTACCATATTTCCATAAACCCAAAAATAAAAAAACAATGCTATTGGTTCGTGGAACTCACTCGTGTTTTGATTGGGCCAGCATAGTCACAGGTTTCAAGCAAAGAACTTTATTTAGATACCATACATCATAGCCTTCCTAGACCATACTTTTCATTCTCCTCTTTCTTTGATTCCTTAAATAAGAACAAAATTCTCGAAAACCATTTTAATAGTTAGAAAATCGTTATTTCTCATCTGGGTCTAAAGATTTTTTCAGCTGAAACATAAAAAAGTCAGATATTTTTAGAGGTTGCTTATACAATTATTAATTCTTAATTAATGGCTCAAGCAGTGGAGGATTGGTATAAGCAGATGCCAATAATTACTCGCTCTTATGTCACAGCTGCAGTTGTTACCACCATTGGTTGCTCTCTTGATGTATGCCTGCCTGCTTGCCTTCTTCAACCCTTATTTCTCTTTTTTAGCTTTGTATTTGTTTTTTTTTTCTTCCTCTTTTTATTTCTGTGTTTAATATGTGGGTTTTGCATGTTTTGATGGGACAGTGATTGGTGAACTTGGTTTTAATGAAATGGGCTTTCTTTTTTTATGATTCAAATGGGTTTGATTAAATTTTGTGAAAGATGTTTTTTCTCTGTTATCAATGAGGGTTTATGTTTTTGAAAAAAAAAAACATTTTTTTGAGCTATTCCTTTTAATTTTCGCTGATGAGCTTTCTGTCTTGAATAATCTCAGTTTCGTTCAATTTTGTAATAAATAGCTTCCCTTTTGATTTTCTTTATGAAATTTGTGTGTGTTTTTATTTCATGGTTTTTTGAAGAATATTGAAATAATTAATTTGGATATTTGATGGTTGTGCTAGCTATTGCTT
The DNA here is from genome assembly GCA_964035475.1 of Salix caprea. Classification (NCBI taxonomy): domain Eukaryota; kingdom Viridiplantae; phylum Streptophyta; class Magnoliopsida; order Malpighiales; family Salicaceae; genus Salix; species Salix caprea. The sequence continues at coordinate 17,455,012 of OZ037749.1, forward strand.
TTGTTATCCTCATCAATGACTAGTCATTCTGGGTTTATATTAATCTTTGTGATTTTGATGGGTTTGTAAAGGCGAAGGAACTTCTTTTATATTTAATTTAGTTCTCGTTTTGTTTGTTTTGGGCAGATAATATCACCTTCTAATCTGTACTTAAACCCTAAACTTGTGATGAAGAATTATGAGTTCTGGCGCCTCGTCACGAATTTCCTTTACTTCCGTAAGATGGGTAAGTTTCCATCTGGGTGTTAGTGGTGATTACCAATTTCAGAAATGTACGGAAGCTTTCGATTTATAGTACATGTATCAATTCTTTTGTCTGCACAGCCTCATGCATCTTCATATTAGAAGGTTTCAAGCTTTGTCTAGCTCCTTGGGTGATTTGTGAACAGGCTCTAGGTGTAGTAGTTGAATGAAAATTTTACATTCGTTTTGCACCTCTATTATAAGAGGGTCCTGAATTGGATTTTAATATCTGCATATCTATAAATAAAGATGTGGATATATTGTGAATATAAGAGATATTGTAAACTTTGGTTGAACAAGTTCATTGTGAGCGTTGCAGTGTTTTGCCTGGTCAATTTTATGTCATTGCATATCAAACAGCATGTGCTATCCAAGTTTTTAACTGCCTTTTTTCTTCAAGCAAAACTTAACGTGCAAGGGCAGATTCTTCAATGAAATGCTATCAATTTTTTTCCTGACTAAGGGGGTGTTTGACACTGCGTTTTAAAAGTACTTGAAAAAAAATTGAATTTTTTTTTTACTTTAATTTTTTTTTTGTATTTTTAGATCATTTTCATGTGAATGACTGTTTGTTTGAGAGTGTGATTGAAGTTGTTTTTGAAAGTGCTTTTCGATCTGAAATGCATCACAATGATGTTTTGTTTTTTTAAAAAAATCATTTTTGACATTAACACATGAAAATGATCTAAAGACACAAAAAAATTTAATTTATACAATAAAATAAAATAATTTTTTTTTTTCAAAAATACTTTTGAAACATAGTGCCAAACAAGGTCTTAGGAACCCTGAGTTCCAAGCGATTGTCAAATTGTGATTGTTATCAGTCTACAGAGGGAACCCGAGTTCTGTGTTCGAAATCAACAATTAATTCCTAAAACTGAATCCGGCATTTCTAATATACCATATCAAAATGTTGCAGATGATGGAGTCTTTATGCATAGCTGATTAAAGTTGTACTTCATGGGTTTTTTTTTCTATGAAAACATCTTACATCCTGTGGTGCTTTTTAGTTGCTAGTTTGGTTTTCTTATATCTTTATGTTATGGTAAACTCCTTGTTCACATTAAAGATAGGAATATGAATTCTGACTGCTTATGATATACTTGTGTTCTTGGAGTTAATTTTTTTTTTAATCACCAAGTGTCTTTCTTAATGTTTTTCATGATGCCAGACTTGGACTTTATGTTCCACATGTTCTTTCTTGCTCGATATTGCAAACTTCTCGAAGAGAACTCTTTCAGGGGAAGGACTGCAGATTTCTTTTACATGCTCTTGTTTGGTGCTAGTGTTTTGACTAGCATTGTCATAATTGGAGGAAACATATCCTATCTATCAGAATCATTTTCAAAAATCATTTTCCTGAGCAATTCATTGACCTTCATGATGGTTAGTTATTTTCATTTTTCTTACATTTGAATATCTTTCTTGTAACTATTTTTTAGTGAACTTTTAAAACTTTTTCATCCATACAGGTTTATGTCTGGAGCAAGCAAAACCCCTTTATCCATATGAGTTTCTTGGGCCTCTTTACTTTCACAGCAGCTTACCTACCATGGGTGAGTATGCTATTGCTGAGTATTTGATCTGTTGTTCAGCTTAATCATGTAATTTTGTCTCATAATGATAATGTGTACTTCTGCCTGCCATATGTTTATAGCTGCTCTAGCATTCACTCAGAATCAAACTGATACATGAGCTGTCCTAATTAGGGTTCTAACTGTGACGTGTTTCAAGTTAAATTAGCTTGAAAGTCAATGTAGAGGCAAGTAGTAACACTTTTCTCTCTCTTGTTTTTTACTAGGTTCTCTTGGGATTCTCTGTCCTTGTTGGTGCCAGTGCTTGGGTGGATCTCCTGGTGTGTTTTCAAATACCATGTTTGTGCTTTTATGTTACATGCATTAGCAAATTCTTAACCATGTTCACTGGGAAATATTTGCTTGATTGGATATGAACATCAATGTAGTTCATGTTTCATCAAACCCTGGAAGTTCTGTGATTGGCATTCAAGTTTTGAAGAAACTTAAAAATAGATGAGTAGCTCCCATGACTTGTACTCATCATCATCTAAAAAAAATTAAAAGAAAGAAACACTAATATTGATTGTAAATTTTGTGCTCTAAGCTGAGAGAAGACGTGGTGCTTCTCTATAATCTGAGTCGTCTTCCACCTTTTGACTTATTGCTTGATGTAGTGAGAGATCAAGGACTTCTAACTTCTACCTTACAAAGTAAAGAAGTATCTATGAACTCCGATCAAGCTGAAGCCATTAGAATGTGTGGCTCCTCTAGGATTAATTTGTGTAGTATAAAGATCCTCCTGACTTTGATGTCAAATTTCCTGTTAATCTGACTGCCTTTTTGTCATATGACTCTCTTGGATTCCTTTTTGAAATCATAACTTTTCTGATACAGGGGATGATAGCGGGCCATGCTTACTATTTTCTTGAAGATGTATATCCACGGATGACAGGTCGTCGGCCCCTAAGAACCCCGGGATTTATTAAATCTCTGTTTGCAGATGACGTTGTTGTGGTGGCACAGCCAGTAAATGTGCGATTTGCTCCTCCACCTGCAGAGGAGTTTCACCAAGATTGATGAGATACCCAGAAAACATAGGCTGATGAATGGTAACCTTTGGATACAGTGGCCTGCCCTTAAAAGTAGTGGGAAATATGGGTGGACTTGGTTCTTTACCTGACATGTCTTCAATTCAGAGATTGACTTTGTAAATGATACCGCCACAGCTGGATTCCGGAGACAAGTTTTTTGTATTTATGTCAAGAATAGATGCCTCCGGTTGCTATAGGATTTTTCTCCTTCACGAGTTTCTTATGCTCAATCAAATATGCAGAAAGTTTGTTTTTCTGAAACTTGATTCCTCGTCATTTATCATAAAACTGATGGTATATTTTCTGGTTGGATTGAATCTTTTGGTCCGACTGGAGAGAATGGAACCAGAAATGCTAGCTGACGCATGTGAAGCAATACAACAGCAAGCATTTTATTTTTAGGTTAAGTTCGGTGCTTCAATGGTTTAGATTTGTATCAAAGAAACAAGGTATAGATTTGTATCAAAGAAATTACTTGTCAAAAGCTATAGAATTTGCTGGCTTTAATGGCCAACTAGCTTTCCTCTGACACCCCTCAAATTAATGATGGTGAATCTACAAGAATCAATTTTCTATCAAGAAAATGATGTTGACGTGAAATGGCTTTGGTGAAGATATTCATGATTTGTACAGTAACGAAGACTGTTAATTATGTGAATCAACTATAATCGTGAATGAAAGTGATGAAATACTTGTAATTAACATGGGAAATAATAAATAGCATACCTCATCCAAAGTAACCAAATCTTAGCAAATCATAGATTTTAGGTGTCTAATATGTTTATACCATGTTTGGCAATCAACAAGAACAAAGTTACAAGTGACAAAATGGTCATTCTTTTTGCAGCAGTTGTAGAATTTCTCAGAGCAATTCGAAGCAAAATGACTAAAACCCTTGCAGCAAAAACATTGGACCATGCTCATGTTCCAGCCTCTTAGCTTGCTTTGTTGTGGGAATAGGAGATGGAGCTATGTTGCTCAATGGTGGTTTGAGTGAGGAGGTGTTGCTCCTCACAAAACAAATCATTGAGGCATGCATCCAAGGAGGGGATATGATCTCTCTTTGTACTTTCATAGACAAATTGAACGAAACTAAGGCCTTTAGGAATGACGGTGGCATCCACAATATCAGTATATTAAGTCCAAAGATTCATGAAGCTAGAGTAAAAATCAGAGATAGAAAGATTGTTATGTTTAACACCGGCCAGTTCAAGTCTATACTGGAATCGACAAGTAGTGTTGTGCTGATTGTACAACTTCTTTAGGCATGTCTATATTTCTTGGAGGGTCGGAGATTCAAGACAAGTTTTTACTTCCCACTTGGCGTACAGATCCTTGTCTTAGTTAGGAGCAGCCATCAATACGGTCACCTTGATCCTTGCCTTGGATCAAAAACCTTGAAGTGGAATTCCCAGGATGAGTAGTGGTTCTTATTGAAACGAACCAAGAAAACATCTATCTTATCTTAAACTGAGAGCTTTTAACGAAAAACTCCTTTCTCTTGATGGAGAGTTTTCATAATATAGAAATAGTACAAGATTATAAAATTTGTATAAGCAGATTTCTAGCCATCAGAATATCAAAACTACCATATAGAATTAGCCTAAGGTTTATAATCTGGCTTCAAATAGGCCAGCTAACTTTCCTTTGACAATTGCAACAAGTAGAAAGATCAGCCCTTCTAATAAAGTGGTCATCAGAAAGTAACATCTATGTATAAATTTGTTCATGGCTCAGAAAACAGAAGCAGATGAACATTATCCCAAATCTCAAATAAATCCATCGACAAAAGGAAAAGGAGGGAAAAAGGGATGTGTCATCTCCTTGGATTTGTTCAGCATGCATACAACTTCAAATTGAATTCTCTACAGACTGATTGCCAACTACAACGAACTACACAAAAATTTCCTTTAGCAGATTCTACTCAAATATACAAAGGTATCAAACAACCCATGCCTCAACATCTCTTAAACCATTAAGAACTCAAATCTCCCTTTCAACAAGCTGCAGTCGACTGAGTAATATACATTTAAAACGAATCTCTGCTGTCATGAGCCACACCAGAATAGACATCTGGAGCATTTTACTGGCTCTTTTTCAATGCTCAACTCCAACATCATCTACAACTGTACCAGACAGGACCAATTGTTCTGGGCGAACAAAGAACATTAAGATTAAAGAGGCATTGCTAGCTAACAAATTGAGTGATATTGAGCGGATATCCTCTTAGGAGGCAACTTCCGCAGGATGAAGAGCACTAGAGCAGAGGGTAGAATCTCGACAAGCTGTAATTTTGATCAAAATATTCCCAAAACAAAAGTAAAGGTAAGCCATGTAATGCCAAGTTATATTATTAGAGCTTATTTTACATGTATAAGGAAGTGTAATGGAGTACCATGTAATAGATGAAGTTCAAAACTGGATGATCCAGTACATCAAGTGAAGCATCAGTATCGAAAGCAGAGAGAAGAACCTGCAAGCTTCAATTTTTTGTTAAAACAAAGAACTTCATATTATGAATGCAGTGATGCCCTAGAAAGCACATGCAAAAGCAGTATTGCCAAATCAAGTATCCTTTTTCCCTGTCAAGCCAAAAAATCTAAGATGATTGCATTTCTGACTATACATTATGCAGTAAAAAAACAAAATGCTAATTCATGTACTCCAGTTTCGTTAACATATCCCCATTCTTAGTGACATCTCCAACTTCATGAGTATATAATGGATTGAAAATTAAGAAGAAGGCAGATTCTTTAAGCACCAGTTTCAAGTTTTGATAGAGTTAAAAGAAATCCTTAAAACATAAGTTAGGGTGGACTATTGTTTGAGGCTTACCACAAAACATCTGATAAGGAAGCAAGTGAAGCAAATGGATGTAACTGATCCCACCTGCAACGGAGGAAATATTACATCATCATACTAACTTAAAGTCAAATGATAAGTTTTTGTGGATGATTGGTGCACCTTCAAAATTTCTCTCATTTTTATTATAAATTCTTATTGTTTTTGTTCTATTACATTGCAGGAAGTTATTATTCTATGATAGTGTAAGTTTGATCATATGAGAATGATGGTTTCAGATCCATCACAAACTTAACAAAACTGTATGATGAGAATTAAAATCAATAGGATATGATAGTGTAGCAGCAATCATGTTTCGTAATATGATAGATGGATTCCAAATTACAGCAAGCAAGAAGGAAATGTACCAAACCTCATGAAGCTTCTTTCTTCTCCCTTTAGATTCAATAGGGAAGCGTCTCAGCATGAAAAACAATCTGGAAACACACACAAAAATAAAACTTACATGAGTAAATAAAACTAGACATTTCTCAATACCCTAATAACCATAATAGTTAAATATAATAAAGAATATTCACCTTCCCCCATATGCCAAGAAACTTAATGCAGCTAGGATCGACACCACTGAAAGAGAAAAAATAAATGATTGAATATGTATAGATACTTGAAAAATTTGATAAGGTAGTGATTAATTCCTAGAAATGGGAGTAATGAGCTTATCCATGTTGGATACAAGGTTTAACCTGCAATAAATATCTTTCCAATTAATTCCACAACACTGTTGTCGTCTATCCAAAGGTACACCCAGATGCAAACCTGGTTCAAAAGTTCATTATGGTAAGACACTTAGCTGAAATACGACAAGGATAATAAATAGTTATTGCAGCTAGGCCATAGCTGTTTATGCTAGGAAGCTAGAGACCATTATTGGTAGCGCCACATCAATACAAACTATATTCATTTAGACTGCCCAAAACAATTCCCTCAAACCCTCACTCAATTCCTCCCGACAGATAAAAAAATGAAAGCAACTGGCTCAGGCAAATGGTCTTAGAAATTCAAACTAGCTAGAGTCTACAAGAATAAGGGAACTGTCACATAAGCTCAGGCATCCAATTTGTCGGTACACATCAAACCAGCACCTTTGTTCAATTTCCAGAAGATTGCACAGTTTTTAAGTATTTTCTTTGTAAACATACATCCATGTCATGCTGCATCAAGAATTTGACACGTACACTAAGAATTCACATAACGTAAATTACTGGAAACAGTTCAGAGGAGGCAGAGATGACAGCAGCTAATAAATATCCCAGCATAGGTCAACTGCTATACACCCCTTTTTTACATCATCAATACGGTGAGCTTGATACTAACATTTAGCATACCTGAATAAAGTACATTGCTGCATTGACAGATATATAGAAAACCCTGAGCTTATCTGATGGCAAACTTCTCGCCTGGAAGTTCAAAAGCAAGTAAAAGAGGATTTAAAAAAAAAACATAAAAAATATATAAAAATAACTGAACAACTCGAATATAAAGCTTGCCTGATGATATATCTCTGCCCAAAACAGAACAAGGAGTGTAAAGGTAGAGAAGAAGAGAAGTCCAGGCAAATCCAATAATAGCAAAACTAATGCCTGCTCCCATTCCCAAAAACAACAACCCTTCATCATCACAATATTCAAAACCCCAACTGTTTCTACCTCACCATCTAATTTTGCATTTTATTTTATTTTATTTATCCAAAATTAAACTATAATAATACTAACCTTGGGGTGCATGATAAATACTTGCTTATGAAATCCAAACACAACCGCCCGCACTAATTCCCAGAAAATTATAAAAAGAAATAAATATAAACTTATTAAACTAAATAGCAGAACGAAAAACTAAATTCAAGAAAAAATATAAAATAGAAATAAATTATAAAATATAAACCTCCGTTAACGATAAAATTCATGAAATGAAAAACCTTCTGCGTCGTCCATCCGTACTCTGGCACTCTCAGTTCAATCCTTATTAATTGAATCTATAAACCAAAAAAAAAACAGAGAGAGAGAATATGTTATTCCAATAATAATAATTTTGAATGAAAATGAAAGACGCGGTTGCGGGGAAGCGGAAACACGAACCAAAGCAACGGTGGAAACAAGAGCGTAAGCAGCACAAAGAGTGTAGAAAATCCCGTCTTGCCATTGAGTGGAGTCGTTGATAACTTGCCACCAGTCGCCGACCATAGCTCCAATATCCGCCGGCCAACAGAGTAGTGTGGGGTGGTTGTTATTTTAGCATGCGAGTTTTTTACCAGACAGTCTTCTGAAGACGGAAGAGAAGCAGCACCTAATAAGCTTCCACTAGAAAGAGCGTGGTCATCAGATTTGGTGGTTTTTAACTGTCGGTTTGTCACTATGCTGCCGCTTTTTTTCTTCTTTTTCTAAATCAGTTTGATAGGGTATACTACATTTTAGTCCTTGCATATATACTAACATTTCATTTTTATCCATTTTTTCAAATTTCTCAATGTTGCCTCTTACCTTTTTTAGGGTTCAAGTTGAGTCCAAACAAAAAAAGAGGAGAAATGACCTGACTCAATAACATCTTGTGGACAAAATCTCTTAAGAATCATGCCATGCATGAGGTGATTCTTCTTCTTTTGAGAAAACAAACTCAAACTTGTTAAATTTCAATTCTCGAACATAATCCTTTTAATAACTATACCATCCTCGAATCCAAGATGACCAATAAAGAAACCCATATAATTGCTATCAAAATACAAGTCTCGATATGATTTCACAAATACATCCACACACAAAGGTTGGTTGAAGGCAATGTTAGACCTGCGAGAAGATATGTGGTGATCTCATCACATTTGAAGGCCTGACCTGCCGTAGCAAGGTCAACAGAAAGCTTCTTCACATGCATGAAATAGTCTGTTATAGACTGTAGTTTTTCGAGCATGCAGTAGCAAGCTGCGATCGAACTAGTACTACTACTACTATACTACTATTATTAGTAGTAATAATAATGTTAATTTGATAAGATCGATCCGTGGCGTAATGAGAATCAGAAGGTAGCGCGTCTGACTCCAGATCAGAATCAGAAGGTTGCGTATTCGATTCAATACCCCCAAAGTCCGAACTCTAATTGTGTCGGTTCAATACCCCCCGGATCAATTAATTTCCCCTTAACTCCGATCTCTATCCTCAAATCGGTGCCGTCCATTTTCCATATCCGTTCAAATAAAAGAGCTAACACAGTCATCGGCCCACCATGGTCCCGGATAGCAGCGATCCGATGTGCCCGCATCTACCATATTCATTTCCCAGACCGAATTAAAACATGTTTCGAACAAATCTGAAATTAGCAGACAAACTGCAGCTTAGTCCTTAAGGGATTATAGCTTTTCAATTAGGTGTCAAAAGATTTTCTTTAATCTCATGTTCACACACAATAACCTAATAGAGTCATGGCGAAGGTCCGATCCGAATTTTTAGCCGGATTAATTGAGTTTGTTTTTCTTATTTTCTCTAATAGTTAAAATCCCAAGTCGACCGGGTCTTGTCACTCCCCAAAGTCGCCTCCCTTTCTCTCCACAACTACACAAAATGTGCTTTTAGCAGAGCAGATTCTAATCAAATAAACTGCATATATAAGTATCGAACAACCAATGTCTCAACATCTCTTGACCCATTAAGAATTCATCTCTTTCAACAATCGACCGAGTAATACACATCTATAGAAGAATCTCCGCCATCATGAGCCACACCAGAATAGAAATCTGGAACAGTTTCCTGGTTCTTCTTGGATGCTCAACTCCAACATCACCTACAGATAAGCAGACAGGACCGACCGTTCTGGGGTAACAAAGAACATTAAGATTAAAGCAGCATTGCTGGCTAAGGAATCGGGTGATATTGAGCCGAATCACTCTTAGGAGGCAACTTCCGCAGGATGTATAGCACTAGAGCTGAGGGTAGAATCTCGACAAGCTGTAATTTTTAGCAAAATATGTTTCACATAAAAAATAAAAAGTAAGCCACGTAATGCCCACTAGAGCTTATTTAAATGTACAAAGAAGTGTAATTGAGTACCATGTAATAGATCAAGTTCAAAACCGGATGATTCAGAACATCGAGTGAGGCATCAGTATCAAAAGCAGAGAGAAGAACCTGTACGTGATATAATTTAGTTAAAACAAACAAGCATATTTAAGAATGCTACAATGCCCCGGAAAGCAAATGCAAAAGCAGTTTTTCCGTATTCAAGATGATTGTCTTCACAATAATAATAATAATAATAATAATAATAGATGCTAATCCATGCATTCCAGTTCGTTGATATTTTCCCATGCTTAGAACCCTCATAATCCATAGGAGACCCACAACCCCAACTTCATGAGTAAGTATAACATGGATGGAAAATTGAGAAGTTGGCAGATTCTTTCAGCACTAGCTTCAAATTTTGATAAAGCATCAGAAGAATTCCTTAAACATAGGTCAGGGTGGAGTACTATTTGAGGCTTACCATAAAACATCTAATAAGGAAGCAAGTGAAGCATATGGCTGTAACTGATCCAACCTGCAATGGAGAAAATATTACATCATCTAATAAGTTAAAGTCAAATGATAAGTTCATGCAAATTTTTGTGGATGGCCAGTGCATCTTTGAAATTCTTCTCATTTTTTATTTTAAATTTTCTTGTCATTTTTGGTCTATTACATTGCAGGAAATTAGGTTTGCCATGACAGTTTAATTATTTATTTTCAAACTTTGGGTGATATCTCTTTAAAGCTTGTGGAAAACCCAACATATCCATTATACCAATTTATCACAAAATGCACATTCATCCATGAAATAGCTCATTTAGCAGACTGCTCTGCCAACTCCAGCATCCAACACCTGTGCTAGAAATATCACTCACAGAGACCAAGTCCACTTAAGTTCTTTCACTCAACCAGTTGAATGGGAAAGTTATAAACTTGCAATTACCTAATAGAAATTATTTTGACTTGATATCCATAAATGGGAGCAGTAAGTCTTTGAAACATGTGATAATATGGGAAGGATGATTTCAGATCCATCACAACCTCCACAAAACTGTATGATGAGAACTAAAATCAAAAGGATTACATGAAAATATTGTTCGTATATAAGAAAATAGGCAAAAGTCACAATGCATATAGTGTAGCAGCGATCATGTTTTCCTAATATGATGGATGGATTCTAAATTAAAGGAAATCAAGCAATAAATAAAGGCACCAAACCTCATGAAGCTTCTTTGTTCTCCCTGTTGAGTCAATAGGGAAGCGTCTCAGCAAGAAAAACAATCTGGAAGCATTGTACATAGCAATCCACAGAAAGAAGACACCAAAAACAAAAGCACACAAAGGAAACATACATAAGTAAATGAAACCAGACATGTATCGATACCCTAATAACCATAACCATTAAAAACAAAGTAGAATACTCACCTTCCCCCGTATACCATGAAGCCTAATGCAGCTAGGATTGACACCACTGAAAAAGAAAAAAATATAATTGAATATGTATAGATACTTGAAAGAAAATGTTAAGGTAGATCTTAATTCCCAGAAATGGGAGTAATGAGCTTAACCATGTTGGTTACAAGGTTTAACCTGCAATAAATATCTTTCCAATTAATTCCACAACACTGTTGTCGTCTATCCAAAGGTACACCCAGATGCAAACCTGGTTCAAAAGTTCATTATGGTAAGACACTTAGCTGAAAGACGACAAGGATAATCAATTGTTATTGCAGCTAGGGCAGAGCTGTTTATGCTAGGAAACTAGAGACCATTATTGGTAGCGCCACATCAATACAAACTATATTCATTTAGACTGCCCAAAACAATTCCCTCTAACCCTCACTCAATTCCTGCCAACAGAAAAAAAAAATGAAAGCAACTGGCTCAGCCAAATGGTGTATGAAATTCAAACTAGCTAGAGTGTACATGAATAAACCAAATTTGTCGGCACACATCAAACCAGCAACTTTGTTCAATTTCCAAAAAAAATGCAAGGTTTTTAAGTGATTTCTTTGTATACACTCATCCATGTAATGCTGCATCAAGACAGCTTGGCAAATACACTAAGAATTCACATAACGTAAATTTCTGTAAACAGCTCAGAGAAGGCAGAGATGACAATAACTAATAAAGATCCTAGCGAAGGCCAACAGAAAAAATACAGCCATTTTTACAGCAACAATAAAGTGAAATTCCATACTAACATTTAGCATACCTGAATGAAGTACATTGCTGCATTGACTGAAATATAAACAACCCTAAACTTATCCGTCGGCAAACTTGTCGCCTGGAAGTTTAAAAGCAATCAAAATACAGCTGAACAGCAGTCCAAGTACCTAACCCTAAGAGAATAAAGAACAACTCAAATATAAAGCTTGCCTGATGATTTGTCTCTGCCCAAAACAGAACAAGGAGTGTATAGGTAGAGAAGAAGAGAAGTCCAGGCAAATCCAAAAATATCAACACCAATGCCTGCTCCCAAAAACAACCACCCTTCATCACCACAATATTCAAAACCCTAACTAATTCTTCCTTATCATCTAATTTTATTGTTCATCAATATTCAAAATACAATAATAATGCTAACCTTGGGATGCATAATAAATACTTGCTTATGAAATCCAAACGCAACCGCCCGCACTAAAAAAAAAAAACCCAGAAAATTACTGAAAAAAAAAACTACATATAAATGTATTAAATTATATAACAGTATACAAAATTAATACTAAAAAAATATAAACAAAAAAAGACCTGCGTTAACGATAAAATTCATGAAATGAAAAACCTTCTGAGTCGTCAACCCGTTCTCGGGCACTCTCAATTCAATCCTTATAAATTGAATCTATACACACGCAAAAACAAATAAAAAAAGAGAGAATATTATTCCAATAATAATAATAATAATAATAATTGTATGAAAAAGGAAAGACGCAGGCGGAGGGGAGCGGGAGCACGAACCAAAGCGACGGAGGAAACAAGAGCGTAAGCAGCACAAAGAGTGTAGAAAATTCCGTCTTGCCATTGAGTGGATTCGTTGATATCTTGCCACCAATCGCCGACCACCGCTCCAATCTCCGCCGCCATTTTAATAAATTCGAGCTCAAAATCAGTCTACTAAAATGAAAAAAGAAAAGAAAGGGAAGGAAGCCAAGAGAATAGTGTGGGTGTGAAATGAAATTGGGAATTTGGTTGATCACGTATTGATTCAAGGATGAGGAGATGCTGCTTGAAATTCCTTACCTGCGGGTCCACGATGAATAATAAATTTATAGAGCATCACTACTAATTCCAACTTCCTCACTGTTCAGGCTTTAAATAAATTTGTAATTCAATTTATCAATGAATAGTCAGCAAAACATTATTTTATAATTTAATTTTCTTAAACATCTTGGTAAATGGATCCGTGGCGCAATGGTAGCGCGTCTGATTCACGTCGAGTTCAATCCCCTCCCTCCCGTAATTGATCTTTGTTTTTTGCTCTAAGACTCCGAGCACTATCCTCAAATCATACTCCCTCGCCCACCATACCATTCTCCTATGACCCCAAACCTCCACTCGTCACTCTTCAATCCCCTCCCTTTCTCTCCATCGAAATGGCACTCTTCGCCCGCCTCCGCCTCCAGTTTACCCACCTCCGCCACCACATCAACTTCTCCACCTCCCCACTCTCCTCCAAATCCAAAACACGCGCCGCTCTCTCTCTCCTCAAAAGCGAAACCAACCCGGAAAAAATCCTCGAAATCTGCCGCTCCGCTTCCCTAACTCCCTACGCCCACATCGACAGAATCACCCTCTCAGTCGCCATTGATAAGCTCTCCAAATCCAACAACTTCTCTTACATTGACGACCTCTTAACTGATCTCCGCACTTCACGCCCTGATCTTCGCACCGTACGCTTCGCTGCTCACTCCATCATCCTCTACGGCCAAGCTGGCATGCTTGATCACGCGATTCGGCTTTTCAAGGAATATCATGAGAAGAATCAAAATGACGCCGTTTTAACCTCTGGGTCAGTGAAATTGTTGAATGCTTTGCTGTTTTCGTGTATTTTAGCAAAAAAACATGATGAAGTGAAAAGGGTTTTTGTTGATTTTAGTAAGAGGTACAAAATCGAGCCGAATCTGGAAACTTTTAATACTGTCATTCAGTCATTTTGTGAGAGTGGGAGTTCGAGTTCTTGTTATTCGGTTTTGAATGAGATGGATACGAAGGGAGTGAAGCCGAACGAGACCACTTTCGGGCATTTATTTGCGGGGTTTTATAGTGAAGAGAAGTATGAGGATGTAGGGACAGTGTCGAAAATGATAGAGGAGGATTATGGGATCAATGCTGGGATTGGTGTTTATAATATTAGGATTCACAGCTTGTGTAAACTTAAGAGGGCGAAGGAAGCGAAAGTATTGTTAGAAGGGTGTTTATCGAAGGGAGTTGAGCCGAATGGGGTAACATATAGTCATTTGATTCTTGGGTTTTGTATGGAAGGTGATTTGGAGGAAGCAAAGAGGTTGTTCATGAGCATGGAGAATAGAGGGTGTCAACCAGCGTATAGCTGTTATGCTACTCTGGTTTACTTTTTGGGTAAAGTAGGGGATTTTGAGTCGGCCTACTGGGTTTGTAAGGAGAGTATGGGGAAGAAAATGGTGCCAAATATTTCGACTATGAAGATTTTAGTGCAAGGGCTTGCAAGTAGCGGGGAGTTAGACAAGGCAAAAGAGCTTATTGGGGAAGTAAAGGAGAGGTTTTCCAAGAATATTGAGTTGTGGAATGAGGTTGAAGCTGGGTTGCCTCAGTAGCAAAGGGGAAATGGTATGATTTTTAGTTCAAGGGAACATTGTATAGGAAGTAGAACCTTCTATGCTGGTATAGAGGAAATAATATTAGTTTTTCTTTTCTTTTTTCGCAGTTGAATTGTGCTGAGCATAAATTATTGTTGAATGAAAATGTATATTTGCTTTGATGAAGGTGAGGTTTCAGTTTTGTAGAATAATTTTTTTGAGTCCAAGAGTGCCTAAGATTTTTTTATTCCTTCTATATTTATAGAGATTTATAGAAAGGAACGTCCTCGCATTTGTTTTGCAGAATGTCTCCTTGTGTATCGCTATAGCTCACAACAATAACATATCTATGGTTTAGGGTTTGGAGTTTTGAGTTTGGGGATTTTTCGGGTTCGGGTTTGGGGTTTTGGGGTGTGGGGTACGGGGTCGAGGGTATAGGGTGTAGGGTGTAGGGTGTCGGGTTAGGGGTTTTGGGTTTGGGTTTGGGTTTGTGGTTTTTGGGGTTTCGAGTTTAGGGGTTAGGGTTTCTGGTTTGGATTCCGTTCAGGATTTCGGGTTTCAGGGTTTAGGGTTTTAGGGTTCTGGTTTGAGGGTTTTAGGGTTCAGAGGTTGGGGGTCCGGGTGGAGGGTTAGGGTGTAGGTTTTAGGTTTAGGGGTTCGGGGTTTCGGAGTTGGGTCGAGGTTCGGGGGCCGGGGTCCGGGGTGTAGGGTGTCGGGTTAGGGGTTTTGGGTTGGGGTTAAGGGTTTGGGCTTGTGGTTTTTGGGGTTTAGGGTTTAGGGGTTCGGGGTTCGGGTTTCGGGGTTCAGGGTTCGGGGTTCGGGGTTCTGGGTTTCGGTTTTTCGGGTATAGGGTTTCGGGTTTAGGGTTTAGGGGCACCCTGTATGTTTCCTTCCCATTCTTTTAATCTAGTTTTGAATTTATTCAAAAAAAAAGTATAGGGTTTAGGGTTTAGGGCCCCCCCTCTATGTTTCCTTCCTATTCTTTTAATCCACTTTTGAATTTATTCAAAAAAAAAAAGTTTAGGGTTGAGGGTTTGGGTTTAGGGTTTAGGGGTTAGGGGTTAGGGTTTAGGAATCAATTAAAACCGAAACTTATCAAGAAAACAAATCTTGGTCACAAGCATACATCCATCTACGGAAATTAGAACCAATCCTTGAAACAAAAAAATACAGTTTATGTTCTGAAATTTTATCTTTTCTTAACGTGATTAATTAACGGATCCGCCGTATAACTAATCCTAACCAATAAACAATCAAAGTGTCCGCACTAATGATTCAATTTAATGGTAGCTTTAAGAACTAGATAATTTCATCAAGATTAACATACAAGTTGTCCGCAACTTGTGTCAATTTATTCAAATGTTCTCCCTAAATTCAATAATGTAGTTTCGCCACAATTATCAAGCTTGGTTGCTTCACAAGTTCATATATCACAACTACGGTTTTGATATTAAACTTAGCAATAGATTTTTCACAACAATAACTTAGAGTCCGCTCTAGCAATCATCAACAACAATCATAGGAAATATGCATAGGAAAACAATCATACTCATTCATCACATAAACTGAAAATAGAAGGAAGAATAAATCTCACGGTTCTTGAAATCCGAAGGTTTTTGTGTCCTTGCAACCAAGAAAAGAGCTTACCTTACATAACTATTCAACAACTACTTGTATTAGGCTGAAATTTTATTGGTAATAGCCTTTTCCCCCGAGCATGATTGAATTGGCTTGTTAGAGGGAGTATTAGCCTTGGATTATGGGCCATATTGATCCTGACTCGACTAGCCCCATTTCAATGGGTGTTAGCCTTCGATTTCTGACCTTGTTGGTCTTGTCATATCCAAGCCCTTTTTAGTTGGCATTAGGCTTAAATTTTATGGGTAAAAGACTTTTCCCATTAGCATGATTGAACTGGCTTGTTTGAGGGGGTATTAGCATTGGTATTTGGAACATATCGATCCTGACTCGACTAACCCCATTTTCAATGAAAATTAGCCTTCGATTTCTGACCTGGTTGGTCTTGTCACACCCAAGCCCTTTTTAGTTGGTATTAGGCTTAAATTTTACAGTTAAACACTTTTCCCCCGAGCATGATTGAACTGGCTTGTTTGAGGGGGTATTAGCCTTGGATTTTGGGAAATAATTGTCCTGACTCGACTAGCCCCATTTTCAATGAGTATTAGCCTTCGATTTCTGACCTGGCTGGTCTTGTCATATCCAAGCCCTTTTTAGTTGGTATTAGGCTTAAATTTTATGGGTAAAAGACTCTTCCCCCGAGCATGATTGAACTAGCTTGTTTGAGGGGGCATTAGCTTTGTATTTTGGGACATATTGATCCTGACTCGACTAGCCCCATTTCAATGGGTATTATCCTTCGATTTCTGACTTTTTTGGTCTTGTCTATCAAGCCCTTTTTATTTGGTATTAGGCTTATATTTTATGGGTAAAAAACTTTTCCCCCGAGCATGATTGAACTGGCTTGTTTAAGAGGGTATTAGCCTTTGATTTTGGGACATATTGATCCTGACTCGACTAGCCCCATTTCAATGGGTATTAGCCTTCGATTTCTGACCTTGTTGGTCTTGTCATATCCAAGCCCTTTTTAGTTGGTATTAGGCTTAAATTTTATGGGTAAAAGACTTTTCCCATTAGCATGATTGAACTGGCTTGTTTGAGGGGGTATTAGCCTTGGTATTTGGGACATATCGATCCTGACTCGACTAGCCCCATTTTCAATGGGTATTAGCCTTCGATTTCTGACCTGGTTGGTCTTGTCATATCCAATAGTTGGTAATAGGCTTAAATTTTATGGGTAAAAGACTTTTCCCCCGAGCATGATTGAACTGGCTTGTTTGAGGGGGTATTAGCCTTGGATTTTGGGACATATTGATCCTGACTCGACTAGCCCCATTTCAATGGGTATGAGCCTTCGATTTCTGACCTTTTTGGTCTTGTCTATCAAGCCCTTTTTAGTTGGTATTAGGCTTAAATTTTATGGGTACAAGACTTTTTCCCCAAGCATGATTGAACTGGCTTGTTTGAGGGGGTATTAGCCTTTGATTTTGGGACATATTGATCCTGACTCGACTAACCCCATTTCAATGGGTATTAGCCTTCGATTTCGGACCTTTTTGGTCTTGTCTATCAAGCCCTTTTTAGTTGGTATTAGGCTTAAATTTTATGGGTACAAGACTTTTTCCCCGAGCATGATTGAACTGGCTTGTTTGAGGGGGTATTAGCCTTGAATTTTGGGGCATATTGATCCTGACTCGACTTGCCCCATTTCAATGGGTATTAGCCTTCGATTTCTAACCTTTTTGGTCTTGTCATATCCAAGCCCTTTTTAGTTGGTATTAGGCTTAAATTTTATGGGTAAAAGACTTTTCCCCCGAGCATGATTGAACTAGCTTGTTGGAGGGGGTATTAGCCTTGGATTTTGGGACATATTGATCTTGACTCGACTAGCCCCATTTCAATGGGTATTAACCTTCGATTTCTGACCTTTTTGGTCTTGTCATATCCAAGCCCTTTTTAGTTGGTAATAGGCTTAAATTTTATGGGTAAAAGACTCTTCTCCCGAGCATGATTGAACTGGCTTGTTTGAGGGGGTATTAGCGTTGTATATTGGGATTTGAGAGGGTATTAGCCTTGGATTTTGGGACATATTGATCCTGACTCGACTAGCCCGATTTCAATGGGTATTACCCTTCGATTTCTGACCTTTTTGGTCTTGGCTATCAAGCCCTTTTTAGTTGGTATTAGGCTTATATTTTATGGGTAAAAGACTCTTCCCCCGAGCATGATTGAACTGACTTGTTTAAGGGGGTATTAGCCTTTGATTTTGGGAAATATTGATCCTGACTCGACTAGCCCCATTTCAATGGGTATTAGCCTTCGATTTCTGACCTTGTTGGTCTTGTCATATCCAAGCCCTTTTTAGTTGGTATTAGGCTTAAATTTAATGGGTAAAAGACTTTTCCCCCGAGCATGATTGAACTGCCTTGTTTGAGGGGCTATTAGCCTTGGATTTTGGGACATATTGATCCTGACTCGACTAGCCCCATTTCAATGGGTATTAGCCTTCGATTTCTGACCTTTTTAGTCTTGTCTATAAAGCCCTTTTTAGTTGGTATTATGCTTAAATTTTATGGGTACAAGACTTTTTCCCCAAGCATGATTGAACTGGCTTGTTTGAGGGGGTATTAGCCTTGGATTTTGGGACATATTGATCCTGACTCGACTAGCCCCATTTCAATGGGTATTCGTCTTCGATTTCGGACATTTTTGGTCTTGTCTATCAAGCCCTTTTTAGTTGGTATTAGGCTTAAATTTTATGGGTACAAGACTTTTTCCCCGAGCATGATTGAACTGGCTTGTTTGAGGGGGTATTAGCCTTGAATTTTGGGGCATATTGATCCTGACTCGACTTGCCCCATTTCAAGGGGTATTAGCCTTCGATTTCTGACCTTTTTAGTCTTGTCATATCCAAACCCTATTTAGTTGGTATTAGGCTTAAATTTTATGGGTAAAAGACTCTTCCCCTGTTCATGATTGAACTGGCTTGTTTGAGGGATCCTGACTAGACTTGCCCCATTTCTATGGGTATTAGCCTTCGATTTCTGACCTTTTTGATCTTGTCTATCAAGCGCTTTTTAGTTGGTATTAGGCTTAAATTTTATGGGTACAAGACTTTTTCCTCGAGCATGATTGAACTGGCTTGTTTGAGGGGGTATTAGCCTTGAATTTTGGGACATATTGATCCTGACTCGACTAGCCCCATTTCAATGGGTATTAGCCTTCGATTTCTGACCTTTTTGGTCTTGTCTATCAAGCCCTTTGTAGTTGGTATTAGGCTTAAATTTTATGGGTACAAGACTTTTTCCCCAAGCATGATTGAACTGGCTTGTTTGAGGGGGTCTTAGCCTTGAATTTTGGGGCATATTGATCCTGACTCGACTTGCCCCATTTCAATGGGTATTAGCCTTCGATTTCTGACCTTTTTAGTCTTGTCATATCCAAACCCTTTTTAGTTGGTATTAGGCTTTAATTTTATGGGTAAAAGACTCTTCCCCTGTTCATGATTGAACTGGCTTGTTTGAGGGATCCTGACTAGACTTGCCCCATTTCTATGGGTATTAGCCTTCGATTTCTGACCTTTTTGGTCTTGTCATATCCAAGCCCTTTTTAGTTGGTATTAGGCTTAAATTTTATGGGTAAAAGACTTTTCCCCCGAGAATGATTGAACTAGCTTGTTTGTGGGGGTATTAGCCTTGGATTTTGAGACATATTGATCCTGAGTCGACCCATTTCAATGGGTATTAGCCTTCGATTTCTGACCTTTTTGGTCTTGTCTATCAAGCCCTTTTTAGTTGGTATTAGGCTTAAATTTTATGGGTACAAGATTTTTTCTCCGAGCATGATTAAACTGGCTTGTTTGAGGGGGTATTAGCCTTGAATTTTGCGGCATATTGATCCTGACTGGACTAGCCCCATTTCAATGGGTATTAGCCTTCGATTTCTGACCTTTTTGGTCTTGTCTATCAAGCCCTTTTTAGTTGGTATTAAGCTTAAATTTTATAGGTACAAGACTTTTTCCCCGAGCATGATTGAACTCGCTTGTTTGAGGGGGTATTAGCCTTGAATTTTGTGGCATATTGATCCTCACTCGACTTGCCTCATTTCAATGGGTATTAGCCTTCGATTTCTGACCTTTTTGGTCTTGTGTATCAAGCCCTTTTTAGTTGGTATTAAGCTTAATTTTTATGGGTACAAGACTTTTTCCCCGAGCATGATTGAACTGGCTTGTTTGAGGGGGTATTAGCCTTGAATTTTGTTGCATATTGATCCTGACTCGACTTGCCTCATTTCAATGGGTATTAGCCTTCGATTTCTGACCTTTTTGGTCTTGTCATATCCAAACCCTTTTTAGTTGGTATTAGGCTTAAATTTTATGGGTAAAAGACTTTTCCCCCGAGCATGATTGAGCTGGCTTGTTTGAGGGGGAATTAGCCTTAGATTTTGGGATATATTGATCCTGATTCAATGGGTATTAACCTTCGATTTCTGACCTTTTTCATCTTGTTTATCAAGCCATTTTTAGTTGGTATTAGGCTTAAATTTTATGGGTACAAGACTTTTCCCCCGAGCATGATTGAACAAGCTTGTTGGAGGGGGTATTAGCCTTGGATTTTGGGACATATTGATCTTGACTCGACTAGCCCCATTTCAATGGGTATTATCCTTCGATTTCTGACTTTTTTGGTCTTGTGTATCAAGCCCTTTTTAGGTGGTATTAGACTTATATTTTATGGGTAAAAGACTCTTCCCCCGAGCATGATTGATTTGGCTTGTTTGAGGGGGTATTAGGCATGGAATTTGGGACATATCGATCCTGACTCGACTAGCCCATTTCAATGGGTATTAGCCTTCGATTTCTGACCTTGTTGGTCTTGTCATATCCAAGCCCTTTTTAGTTGGTATTAGGCTTAAATTTAATGGGTAAAAGACTTTTCCCCCGAGCATGATTGAACTGCCTTGTTTGAGGGGCTATTAGCCTTGGATTTTGGGACATATTGATCCTGACTCGACTAGCCCCATTTCAATGGGTATTAGCCTTCGATTTCTGACCTTTTTGGTCTTGTCTATCAAGCCCTTTTTAGTTGGTATTAAGCTTAATTTTTATGGGTACAAGACTTTTTCCCCGAGCATGATTGAACTGGCTTGTTTGAGGGGGTATTAGCCTTGAATTTTGTTGCATATTGATCCTGACTCGACTTGCCTCATTTCAATGGGTATTAGCCTTCGATTTCTGACCTTTTTGGTCTTGTCATATCCAAACCCTATTTAGTTGGTATTAGGCTTAAACTTTATGGGTAAAAGACTCTTCCCCTGTTCATGATTGAACTGGCTTGTTTGAGGGATCCTGACTAGATTTGCCCCATTTCTATGGGTATTAGCCTTCGATTTCTGACCTTTTTGGTCTTGTCATATCCAAACCCTTTTTAGTTGGTATTAGGCTTAAATTTTATGGGTAAAAGACTTTTCCCCCGAGTATGATTGAGCTGGCTTGTTTGAGGGGGTATTAGCCTTGGATTTTGGGACATATTGATCCTGATTCAACGGGTATTAACCTTCGATTTCTGACCTTTTTGATCTTGTTTATCAAGCCCTTTTTAGTTGGTATTAGGCTTAAATTTTATGGGTACAAGACTTTTTCCCCGAGCATGATTGAACTGCCTTGTTTGAGGGGGTATTAGCCTTTAATTTTGGGACATATTGATCCTGACTGGACTAGCCCCATTTCAATGGGTATTAGCCTTCGATTTTTGACCTTTTTGGTCTTGTCTATCAAGCCCTTTTTAGTTGGTCATACGCTTAAATTTTATAGGTACAAGACTTTTTCCCCGAGCATGATTGAACTGGCTTGTTTGAGGGGGTATTAGCCTTGAATTTTGTGGCATATTGATCCTAACTCGACTTGCCTCATTTCAATGGGTATAGCCTTCGATTTCTGACCTTTTTGGTCTTGTCATATCCAAACCCTTTTTAATTGGTATTAGGCTTAAATTTTATGGGTAAAAGACTCTTCCCCCGTTCATGATTGAACTGGCTTGTTTGAGGGATCCTAACTAGACTTGCCCCATTTCTATGGGTATTAGCATTCGATTTCTGACCTTTTTGGTCTTGTCATATCCAAGCCCTTTTTAGTTGGTATTAGGCTTAAATTTTATGCGTAAAAGACTTTTCCCCCGAGCATGATTGAACAAGCTTGTTGGAGGGGGTATTAGCCTTGGATTTTGGGACATATTGATCTTGACTCGACTAGCCCCATTTCAATGGGTATTAACCTTCGATTTCTGACTTTTTTGGTCTTCTGTATCAAGCCCTTTTTAGGTGGTATTAGACTTATATTTTATGGGTAAAAGACTCTTCCCCCGAGCATGATTGATTTGGCTTGTTTGAGGGGGTATTAGGCATGGAATTTGGGACATATCGATCTTGACTCGACTAGCCCCATTTCAATGGGTATTAGCCTTCGATTTCTGACCTTGTTGGTCTTGTCATATCCAAGCCCTTTTTAGTTGGTATTAGGCTTAAATTTAATGGGTAAAAGACTTTTCCCCCGAGCATGATTGAACTGCCTTGTTTGAGGGGCTATTAGCCTTGGATTTTGGGACATATTGATCCTGACTTGACTAGCCCCATTTCAATAGGTATTACCGTTCGATTTCTGACCTTTTTGGTCTTGTCTATAAAGCCCTTTTTAGTTGGTATTAGGCTTAAATTTTATGGGTACAAGACTTTTTCCTCGAGCATGATTGAACTGGCTTGTTTGAGGGGGTATTAGCCTTTGATTTTGGGACATATTGATCCTGACTCGACTAGCCCCATTTCAATGGGTATTACGTTTCGATTTCTGACCTGGTTGGTCTTGTCATATCCAAGCCCTTTGAGTTGGTAATAGGCATAAATTTTATGGGTAAAATACTTTTCCCCCGAGCATGATTGAACTTGCTTGTTTGAGGGGGTATTAGCCTTGGATTTTGGGACATATTGATCCTGACTCGACTAGCCCCATTTCAATGGGTATTAGCCTTCGATTTCGGACCTTTTTGGTCTTGTCTATCAAGCCCTTTTTAGTTGGTATTAGGCTTAAATTTTATGGGTACAAGACTTTTTCCCCGAGCATGATTGAACTGGCTTGTTTGAGGGGGTATTAGCTTTGTATTTTGGGACATATTGATTCTGACTCGACTAGCCCCATTATAATGGGTATTACCCTTCGATTTCTGACTTTTTTGGTCTTGTCTACCAAGCCCTTTTTAGGTGGTATTAGGGTTATATTTTATGGGTAAAATACTTTTCCCCCGTTCATGATTGAACTGACTTGTTTGAGGGATCCTAACTAGACTTGCCCCATTTCTATGGGGATTAGCCTTCGATTTCTGACCTTTTTGGTCTTGTCATATACAAGCCTTTTTTAATTGGTATTACGCTTAAATTTTATGGGTAAAAGACTTTTCCCATTAGCATAATTGATCTGGCTTGTTTGAGGGGGTATTAGCCTTGGTATTTGGGACATATCGATCCTGACTCGACTAACCCCATTTTCAATGGGTATTAGCCTTCGATTTCTGACCTGGTTGGTCTTGTCATATCCAAGCCCTTTGTAGTTGGTAATAGGCTTAAATTTTATGGGTAAAAGACTTTTCCCCCGGGCATGATTGAACTGGCTTTTTTGAGGGGGTATTAGCCTTTGATTTTGGGATATATTGATCCTGACTCGACTAGCCCCATTTTCAATTGGTATTAGCCTTCGATTTCTGACATGGTTGGTCTTGTCATATCCAAGCCCTTTGTAGTTGGTAATAGCCATAAATTTTATGGGTAAAAGACTTTTCCCCTGAGCATGATTGAACTGGCTTGTTTGAGGTGTATTAGCCTTGGATTTTGGACATATTGATCCTGACTCGACTAGCCCCATTTCAATGGGTATTAGCCTTCAATTTGGGACATTTTTGGTCTTGTCTATCAAACCCTTTTTAGTTGGTATTAGGCTTATATTTTATGGGTACAAGACTTTTTCCCCGAGCATGATTGAACTGGCTTGTTTGAGGGGGTATTAGCCTTGAATTTTGGGGCATATTGATCCTTACTCGACTTGCCCCATTTCAATGGGTATTAGCCTTCGATTTCTGACCTTTTTAGTCTTGTGATATCCAAACCCTTTTTAGTTGGTATTAGGCTTAAATTTTATGGGTAAAAGACTCTTCCCCTGTTCATGATTGAACTGGCTCGTTTGAGAGATCCTGACCAGGCTTGCCCCATTTCTATGGGTATTAGCCTTCGATTTCTGACCTTTTTGGTCTTTTCATATCCAAGCCCTTTTTAGTTAGTAATAGGCTAAAATTTTATGGGTAAAAGACTCTTCCCCCGAGCATGATTGAACTGGCTTGTTTGAGGGGGTATTAGCTTTATATTTTGGGACATATTGATCCTGACTGGACTAGCCCCATTTCAATGGGTATTACCCTTCGATTTCTGACTTTTTTGGTCTTGTCTATCAAGCCCTTTTTAGGTGGTATTAGGCTTATATTTTATGGGTAAAAGACTTTTCACCCGTTCATGATTGAACTGACTTGTTTGAGGGATCCTAACTAGACTTGCCCCATTTCTATGGGTATTAGCCTTCGATTTCTGACCTTTTTGGTCTTGTCATATCGAAGCCCTTTTTAGTTGGTATTAGGCTTAAATTTTATGGGTAAAAGACTTTATCCCTGAGCATGATTGAACTGGCTTGTTTGAGGGGGTATTACCTTGGATATTGGGACATATTGATCCTGACTCGACTAGCCCCATTTCAATGGGTATTAGCGTTCCATTTCTGACCTTTTTGGTCTTGTCTATCAAGCCCGTTTTATTTGGTATTAGGCTTATATTTTATGGGTAAAAGACTTTACCCCCGAGCATGATTGAATTGGCTTGTTTAAGGGGGTATTAGCCTTTGATTTTGGGACATATTGATCCTGACTCGACTATTCCCTTTTCAATGGGTATTAGCCTTCGATTTCTGACCTGGTTGGTCTTGTCACATCCAAGCCCTTTGTAGTTGGTAATAGGCTTAAATTTTATGGGTAAAAGACTTTTTCCCTGAGCATGATTGAACTGGCTTGTTTGAGGTGGTATTAGCCTTTGATTTTGGGACATATGGATCCTGACTCGACTACCCCATTTCAATGGGTATTAGCCTTCGATTTCAGACCTTTTTGGTCTTGTCTATCAAGCCCTTTTTAGTTGGTATTAGGCTTAAATTTTATGGGTACAAGACTTTTTCCCCGGGCATGATTGAACTGGCTTGTTTGAGGGGGTATTAGCCTTGAATTTTGGGCCATATTGATCCTTACTCGACTTGCCCCATTTCAATGGGTATTAGCCTTCGATTTCTGAGCTTTTTAGTCTTGAGATATACAAACCCTTTTTAGTTGGTATTAGGCTTAAATTTTATGGGTAAAAGACTCTTCCCCTGTTCAAGATTGAACTGGCTTGTTTGAGGGATCCTAACTAGACTTGCCCTATTTCTATGGGTATTAGCCTTCGATTTCTGACCTTTTTGGTCTTGTCATATCCAAGCCCTTTTTAGTTGGTATTAGGCTTAAATTTTATGGGTAAAAGACTTTTCCCCCGAGCATGATTGAAGTGGCTTGTTTGAGGGGGTATTAGCCTTGGATTTTGGGACATATTGATCCGGACTCGACTAGCCCCATTTCAATGGGTATTAGCCTTCGATTTCTAACCTTTTTGGTCTTGTCTATCAAGCCCATTTTAGGTGGTACTAGGCTTTTATTTTATGGGTACAAGACTTTTTCCCCGAGCATGATTGAACTTGCTTGTTTGAGGGGGTATTAGCTTTGAATTTTGGGGCATATTGATCCTGACTCGACTTGCCCCATTTCAATGGGGATTAGCCTTCGATTTCTGACCTTTTTGGTCTTGTCATATCCAACCCTTTTTAGTTGGTATTAGGCTTAAATTTTATGGGTAAAAGACTCTTCCCCCGTTCACGATTGAACTGGCTTGTTTGAGGGATCCTAACTAGACTTGCCCTATTTCTATGGGTATTAGGCTTCGATTTCTGACCTTTTTGGTCGTCATATCCAAGCCCTTTTTAGTTTGTATTAGGCTTAAATTTTATGGGTAAAAGACTTTTCCCCCGAGCATGATTGAACTAGCTTTTTGGAGGAGGTATTAGCCTTGGATTTTGGGACATATTGATCCTTACTCGACTAGCCCCATTTCAATGGGTATTAGCCTTCGATTTCTGACATTTTTGGTCTTGTCTATCAAGCCCTTTTTAGTTAGTATTACGCTTAAATTTTATGGGTACAAGACTTTTTCCCCGAGCATGATTGAACTGGCTTGTTTGTGGGGGTATTAGCCTTGAATTTTGGGGCATATTGATCCTGACTCGACTTGCCCCATTTCAATGGGTATTAGCCTTCGATTTCTGACCTTTTTGGTCTTGTCATATCCAAACCCTTTTTAGTTGGTATTAGGCTTAAATTTTATGGGTAAAAGACTTTTCCCCCGTTCATGATTGAACTGGCTTGTTTGAGGGATCCTAACTAGACTTGCCCCATTTCTATGGGTATTAGCCTTCGATTTCTGACCTTTTTGGTCTTGTCATATCCAAGCCCTTTTTAGTTGGTATTAGGCTTAAATTTTATGGGTAAAAGACTTTTCCCCCGAGCATGATTGAAGTGGCTTGTTTGAGGGGGTATTAGCCTTGGATTTTGGGACATATTGATCCTGACTCGACTAGCCTCATTTCAATGGGTATTAGCCTTCGATTTCTGACATTTTTGGTCTTGTCATATCCAAGCCCTTTTTAGTTGGTAATAGGCTTAAATTTTATGGGTAAAAGACTCTTCCCCCGAGCATGAATGAACTGGCTTGTTTGAGGGGGTATTAGCTTTGTATTTTGGGACATATTGAGCCTGACTCGACTATCTTTATTTCAATGGGTATTAGCCTTCGATTTCTGACCTTTTTGGTCTTGTCATATCCAAG
Organism: Salix caprea; assembly: GCA_964035475.1. Taxonomy (NCBI): domain Eukaryota; kingdom Viridiplantae; phylum Streptophyta; class Magnoliopsida; order Malpighiales; family Salicaceae; genus Salix; species Salix caprea. The sequence goes on from OZ037749.1 coordinate 17,482,059, forward strand.
CCCTTTTTAGTTGGTATTAGGCTTAAATTTTATGGGTAAAAGACTTTTCCCCCGAGCATGATTGAACTGGCTTGTTGGAGGGGATATTAGTATTGGATTTTGGGACATATTGATCCTGACTCGACTAGCCCCATTTCAATGCGTATTAGCCTTCGATTTCTGGCCTTTTTGGTCTTGTCATATCCAAGCCCTTATTAGCTGGTAATAGGCTTAAATTTTATGGGTAAAAGACTTTTCCCCCGAGCATGATTGAACTGGCTAGTTTAAGGGGGTATTAGCTTTGTATTTTGGGACATCTTGATCCTGACTCGACTAGCCCCATTTCAATGGGTATTACCCTTCGATTTCTGACCTTTTTGGTCTTGTCTATCAAGCCCTTTTTAGTTGGTATTAGGCTTACATTTTATGGGTAGAGGACTTTTTCCCCGAGAATGATTCAACTAGCTTGTTTGAGGGGGTATTACCCTTGAATTTTGGGGCATATTGATTATGACTTGACTTGCCCCATTTCAATTGGTATTAGGCTTCGATTTCTGACCTTTTTGGTCTTGTCATATCCAAGCCCTTTTTAGGTGGTAATAGGCTTAAATTTTATGGGTAAAAGACTTTTCTCCGGAGCATAATTGAACTAGCTTGTTGGAGGGGGTATTAGCCTTAGATTTTAAGACATATTGATCCTGACTAGCCCCATTTCAATGGGTATTACCCTTCGATTTCTGACCTTTTTGGTCTTGTCATATCCAAGCCCTTTTTCGTAGGTAATAGGTTTAAATTTTATGGGTAAAAGCCTTTCCCCCCGAGCATAATTGAACTAGCTTGTTTGAGGGGGTATTAGCTTTGTATTTTGGGACATATTGATCCTGACTCGACTAACCCCATTTCAATGGGTATTACCCTTCGATTTTTGACCTTTTTGGTCTTGTCTATCAAGCCCTTTTTAGTTGGTATTAGGCTTATATTTTATGCATAAAAGACTTTTCCCCCGAGCATGATTGAACTGGCTTGTTTAAGGGGATAATAGCCTTTGATTTTGGGACATATTGATCCGGTCTCGACTAGCCCCATTTCATTGGGTATTAGCCTTCGATTTCTGACCTTGTTGGTCTGTCATATCCAAACTGTTTTTAGTTGGTATTAGGCTTAAATTTTATGGGTAAAAGACTTTTCCCCCGAGCATGATTGAACTAGCTTGTTTGAGGGGGTATTAGCTTTGTATTTTGGGACATATTGATCCTGACTCGACTAGCCCCATTTCAATGGGTATTAGCCTTCGATTTCTAACCTTTTTGGTCTTGTCTATCAAGCCCTTTTTAGGTGGTACTAGGCTTATATTTTATGGGTACAAGACTTTTTCCCCGAGCATGATTGAACTGGCTTGTTTGAGGTGGTATTAGCCTTGAATTTTGGGGCATATTGATCCTGACTCGACTTGCCCCATTTCAATGGGTATTAGCCTTCGATTTCTGACCTTTTTGGTCTTGTCATATCCAAACCCTTTTTAGTTGGTATTAGGCTTAAATTTTATGGGTAAAAGACTCTTCCCCCGTTCACGATTGAACTGGCTTGTTTGAGGGATCCTAACTAGACTTGCCTTATTTCTATGGGTATTAGGCTTCGATTTCTGACCTTTTTGGTCGTCATATCCAAGCCCTTTTTAGTTTGTATTAGGCTTAAATTTTATAGGTAAAAGACTTTTCCCCCGAGCATGATTGAACTAGCTTTTTGGAGGGGGTATTAGCCTTGGATTTTGGGACATATTGATCCTGACTCGACTAGCCCCATTTCAATGGGTATTACCCTTGGATTTCTGACATTTTTGGTCTTGTCTATCAAGCCCTTTTTAGTTAGTATTACGCTTAAATTTTATGGGTACAAGACTTTTTCCCCGAGATTGATTGAACTGGCTTGTTTATGGGGGTATTAGCCTTGAATATTGGGGCATATTGATCCTGACTCGACTTGCCCCATTTCAATGGGTATTAGCCTTCGATTTCTGACCTTTTTGGTCTTGTCATATCCAAACCCTTTTTAGTTGGTATTAGGCTTAAATTTTATGGGTAAAAGACTCTTCCCCCGTTCACGATTGAACTGGCTTGTTTGAGGGATACTAACTAGACTTGCCCTATTTCTATGGGTATTAGGCTTCGATTTCTGACCTTTTTGGTCTTGTCATATCCAAGCCCTTTTTAGTTTGTATTAGGCTTAAATTTTATGGGTAAAAGACTTTTCCCCCGAGCATGATTGAACTAGCTTTTTGGAGGGGGTATTAGCCTTGGATTTTGGGACATATTGATCCTGACTCGACTAGCCCCATTTCAATGGGTATTAGCCTTCGATTTCTGACATTTTTGGTCTTGTCTATCAAGCCCTTTTTAGTTAGTATTACGCTTAAATTTTATGGGTACAAGACTTTTTCCCCGAGCATGATTGAACTGGCTTGTTTGTGGGGGTATTCGCCTTGAATTTTGGGGCATATTGATCCTGACTCGACTAGCCCCATTTCAATGGGTATTACCCTTCGATTTCTGACTTTTTTGGTCTTGTCTATCTAGCCCTTTTTAGGTGGTATTAGGCTTATATTTTATGGGTAAAAGACTTTTCCCCCGAGCATGATTGAACTGGCTTGTTTGAGGGGGTATTAGCCTTTGATTTTGGGACATAATGATCCTGACTCGACTAGCCCCATTTCAATGGGTATTAGCCTTCGATTTCTGACCTTTTTGGTCTTGTCTATCAAGCCCTTTTTAGGTGGTACTAGGCTTATATTTTATGGGTACAAGACTTTTTCCCCGTGCATGATTGAACTGGCTTGTTTGAGGGGGTATTAGCCTTGAATTTTGGGGCATATTGATCCTGACTCGACTTGCCCCATTTCAATGGGTATTAGCCTTCGATTTCTGACCTTTTTGGTCTTGTCATATCCAAACCCTTTTTAGTTGGTATTAGGCTTAAATTTTATGGGTAAAAGACTCTTCCCCCGTTCACGATTGAACTGGCTTGTTTGAGGGATACTAACTAGACTTGTCCTATTTCTATGGGTATTAGGCTTCGATTTCTGACCTTTTTGGTCTTGTCATATCCAAGCCCTTTTTAGTTTGTATTAGGCTTAAATTTTATGGGTAAAAGACTTTTCCCCCGAGCATGATTGAACTAGCTTTTTGGAGGGGGTATTAGCCTTGGATTTTGGGACATATTGATCCTGACTCGACTAGCCCCATTTCAATGGGTATTAGCCTTCGATTTCTGACATTTTTGGTCTTGTCTATCAAGCCCTTTTTAGTTAGTATTACGTTTAAATTTTATGGGTACAAGACTTTTTCCCCGAGCATGATTGAACTGGCTTATTTGTGGGGGTATTAGCCTTGAATTTTGGGGCATATTGATCCTGACTCGACTTGCCCCATTTCAATGGGTATTAGCCTTCGATTTCTGACCTTTTTGGTCTTGTCATATCCAAACCCTTTTTAGTTGGTATTAGGCTTAAATTTTATGGGTACAAGACTTTTTCCCCGTGCATGATTGAACTGGCTTGTTTGAGGGGGTATTAGCCTTGAATTTTGGGGCATATTGATCCTGACTCGACTTGCCCCATTTCAATGGGTATTAGCCTTCGATTTCTGACCTTTTTGGTCTTGTCATATCCAAACCCTTTTTAGTTGGTATTAGGCTTAAATTTTATGGGTAAAAGACTCTTCCCCCGTTCACGATTGAACTGGCTTGTTTGAGGGATACTAACTAGACTTGCCCTATTTCTATGGGTATTAGGCTTCGATTTCTGACCTTTTTGGTCTTGTCATATCCAAGCCCTTTTTAGTTTGTTTTAGGCTTAAATTTTATGGGTAAAAGACGTTTCCCCCGAGCATGATTGAACTAGCTTTTTGGAGGGGGTATTAGCCTTGGATTTTGGGACATATTGATCCTGACTCGACTAGCCCCATTTCAATGGGTATTAGCCTTCGATTTCTGACATTTTTGGTCTTGTCTATCAAGCCGTTTTTAGTTAGTATTACGCTTAAATTTTATGGGTACAAGACTTTTTCCCCGAGCATGATTGAACTGGCTTGTTTGTGGGGGTATTAGCCTTGAATTTTGGGGCATATTGATCCTGACTCGACTTGCCCCATTTCAATGGGTATTAGCCTTCGATTTCTGACCTTTTTGGTCTTGTCATATCCAAACCCTTTTTAGTTGGTATTAGGCTTAAATTTTATGGGTAAAAGACTTTTCCCCCGTTCAGGATTGAACTGGCTTGTTTCAGGGATCCTAACTAGACTTGCCCCATTTCTATGGGTATTAGCCTTCGATTTCTGACCTTTTTGGTCTTGTCATATCCAAGCCCTTTTTAGTTGGTATTAGGCTTAAATTTTATGGGTAAAAGACTTTTCCCCCGAGCATGATTGAACTGGCTTGTTGGAGGGGATATTAGTATTGGATTTTGGGACATATTGATCCTGACTCGACTAGCCTCATTTCAATGGGTATTAGCCTTCGATTTCTGACATTTTTGGTCTTGTCATATCCAAGCCCTTTTTAGTTGGTAATAGGCTTAAATTTTATGGGTAAAAGACTCTTCCCCCGAGCATGAATGAACTGGCTTGTTTGAGGGGGTATTAGCTTTGTATTTTGGGACATATTTAGCCTGACTCGACTATCTTTATTTCAATGGGTATTAGCCTTCGATTTTTGACCTTTTTGGTCTTGTCATATCCGAGCCCTTTTTAGTTGGTATTAGGCTTAAATTTTATGGGTAATAGCCTTTCCCCCCGACCATGATTGAACTGGCTTGTTTAAGGGGGTATTAGCCTTTGATTTTGGGACATATTGATCCTGACTCGACTAGCCCCATTTCAATGGGTATTAGCCTTCGATTTCTGACCTTGTTGTTCTTGTCATATCCAAGCCCTTTTTAGTTGGTATTAGGCTTAAACTTTATGGTAAAAGACTTTTCCCCTGAGCATGATTGAACTGGCTTGTTGGAGGGGATATTAGTATTGGATTTTGGGACATATTGATCCTGACTCGACTAGCCCCATTTCAATGGGTATTACCCTTCGATTTCTGACTTTTTTGGTCTTGTCTATCAAGCCCTTTTTAGGTGGTATTAGGCTTATATTTTATGGGTAAAAGACTTTTCCCCCGAGCATGATTGAACTGGCTTGTTTGAGGGGGTATTAGCCTTTGATTTTGGGACATATTGATCCTGACTCGACTAGCCCCATTTCAATGGGTATTAGCCTTCAATTTCTGACCTTTTTGGTCTTGTCTATCAAGCCCTTTTTAGGTGGTACTAGGCTTATATTTTATGGGTACAAGACTTTTTCCCCGTGCATGATTGAACTGGCTTGTTTGAGGGGGTATTAGCCTTGAATTTTGGGCATATTGATCCTGACTCGACTTGCCCCATTTCAATGGGTATTACCCTTCGATTTCTGACTTTTTTGGTCTTGTCTATCAAGCCCTTTTTAGTTGGTATTAGGCTTATATTTTATGGGTAAAAGACTTTTCCCCCGAGCATGATTGAACTAGCTTGTTGGAGGGGGTATTAGCCTTGGATTTTGGGAAATATTGATACTGACTCGACTAGCCTCATTTCAATGGGTATTAGCCTTTGATTTCTGAACACGTTGGTCTGTCATATCCAAGCCCTTTTTAGTTGGTATTAAGCTTAAATTTTATGGGTAAAAGACTTTTCCCCCGAGCATGATTGAACTGGCTTGTTTAAGGGGGGTATTAGCTTTGTATTTTGGGACATATTGATCCTGACTAGACTAGCCTCATTTCAATGCGTATTAGCCTTCGATTTTTGACCTTTTTGGTCTTGTCTATCAAGCCCTTTTTAGTTGGTATTAGGCTTATATTTTATGGATAAAAGACTTTTCCCCCGAGCATGATTGAACTGGCTTGTTTAAGGGGATAATAGCCTTTGATTTTAGGACATATTGATCTGGTCTCGACTAGCCCCATTTCAATACGTATTAGCCTTTGATTTCTGGCCTTTTTGGTCTTGTCATATCCAAGCCCTTATTAGCTGGTAATAGGCTTAAATTTTATGGGTAAAAGACTTTTCCCCCGAGCATGATTGAACTGGCTAGTTTAAGGGGGTATTAGCTTTGTATTTCGGAACATATTGATCCTGACTCGACTAGCCCCATTTCAATGGGTATTGCCCTTCGATTTCTGACCTTTTTGGTCTTGTCTATCAAGCCCTTTTTAGTTGGTATTAGGCTTATATTTTATGGGTACAGGACTTTTTCCCCGAGAATGATTCAACTCGCTTGTTTGAGGGGGTATTACCCTTGAATTTTGGGGCATATTGATTATGACTCGACTTGCCCCATTTCAATTGGTATTAGGCTTCGATTTCTGACCTTTTTGGTCTTGTCATATCCAAGCCCTTTTTAGGTGGTAATAGGCTTAAATTTTATGGGAAAAGACTTTTCTCCGGAGCATAATTGAACTAGCTTGTTGGAGGGGGTATTAGCCTTGGATTTTAAGACATATTGATCCTGACTCGACTAGCCCCATTTCAATGGGTATTACCCTTCGATTTCTGACCTTTTTGGTCTTGTCATATCCAAGCCCTTTTTAGTAGGTAATAGGCTTAAATTTTATGGGTAAAAGCCTTTCCCCCCGAGCATAATTGAACTAGCTTGTTTGAGGGGGTATTAGCTTTGTATTTTGGGACATATTGATCCTGACTCGACTAGCCACATTTCAATGGGTTTTAACCTTCGATTTCTGACTTTTTTGGTCTTGTCTATCAAGCCCTTTTTAGGTGGTATTAGGCTTATATTTTATGGGTAAAAGACTTTTCCCCCGAGCATGATTGAACAGGCTTGTTTGAGGGGGTATTAGCCTTTGATTTTGGGACATATTGATCCTGACTCGACTAGCCCCATTTCAATGGGTATTAGCCTTCGATTTCTGACCTTTTTGGTCTTGTCTATCAAGCCCTTTTTAGGTGGTACTAGGCTTATATTTTATGGGTACAAGACTTTTTCCCCGTGCATGATTGAACTGGCTTGTTTGAGGGGGTATTAGCCTTGAATTTTGGGGCATATTGATCCTGACTCGACTTGCCCCATTTCAATGGGTATTACCCTTCGATTTCTGACTTTTTTGGTCTTGTCTATCAAGCCCTTTTTAGTTGGTATTAGGCTTATATTTTATGGGTAAAAGACTCTTCCCCCGAGCATGATTGAACTAGCTTGTTGGAGGGGGTATTAGCCTTGGATTTTGGGACATATTGATACTGACTCGACTAGCCTCATTTCAATGGGTATTAGCCTTTGATTTCTGAACACGTTGGTCTGTCATATCCAAGCCCTTTTTAGTTGGTATTAGCTTAAATTTTATGGGTAAAAGACTTTTCCCCCGAGCATGATTGAACTGGCTTGTTTAAGGGGGGTATTAGCTTTGTATTTTGGGACATATTGATCCTGACTCGACTAGCCTCATTTCGATGGGTATTAGCCTTCGATTTTTGACCTTTTTGGTCTTGTCTATCAAGCCCTTTTTAGTTGGTATTAGGCTTATATTTTATGGATAAAAGACTTTTCCCCCGAGCATGATTGAACTGGCTTGTTTAAGGGGATAATAGCCTTTGATTTTGGGACATATTGATCCGGTCTCGACTAGCCCCATTTCATGGGGTATTAGCCTTCGATTTCTGACCTTGTTGGTCTGTCATATCCAAACCGTTTTTAGTTGGTATTAGGCTTAAATTTTATGGGTAAAAGACTTTTCCCCCGAGCATGATTGAACTAGCTTGTTTGAGGGGGTATTAGCTTTGTATTTTGGGACATATTGATCCTGACTCGACTAGCCCCATTTCAATGGGTATTAGCCTTCGATTTCTAACCTTTTTGGTCTTGTCTATCAAGCCTTTTTAGGTGGTACTAGGCTTATATTTTATGGGTACAAGACTTTTTCCCCGAGCATGATTGAACTGGCTTGTTTGAGGTGGTATTAGCCTTGAATTTTGGGGCATATTGATCCTGAGTCGACTTGCCCCATTTCAATGGGTATTAGCCTTCGATTTCTGACCTTTTTGGTCTTGTCATATCCAAACCCTTTTTAGTTGGTATTAGGCTTAAATTTTATGGGTAAAAGACTCTTCCCCCGTTCACGATTGAACTGGCTTGTTTGAGGGATCCTAACTAGACTTGCCCTATTTCTATGGGTATTAGGCTTCGATTTCTGACCTTTTTGGTCTTGTCATATCCAAGCCCTTTTTAGTTGGTATTAGGCTTAAATTTTATGGGTAAAAGACTTTTCCCCCGAGCATGATTGAAGTGGCTTGTTTGAGGGGGTATTAGCCTTGGATTTTGGGACATATTGATCCTGACTCGACTAGCCCCATTTCAATGGGTATTAGCCTTCGATTTCTAACCTTTTTGGTCTTGTCTATCAAGCCCTTTTTAGGTGGTACTAGGCTTTTATTTTATGGGTACAAGACTTTTTCCCCGAGCATGATTGAACTTGCTTGTTTGAGGGGGTATTAGCTTTGAATTTTGGGGCATATTGATCCTGACTCGACTTGCCCCATTTCAATGGGGATTAGCCTTCGATTTCTGACCTTTTTGGTCTTGTCATATCCAAACCCTTTTTAGTTGGTATTAGGCTTAAATGTTATGGGTAAAAGACTCTTCCCTCGTTCACGATTGAACTGGCTTGTTTGAGGGATCCTAAATAGACTTGCCCCATTTCTATGGGTATTAGGCTTCGATTTCTGACCTTTTTGGTCGTCATATCCAAGCCCTTTTTAGTTTGTATTAGGCTTAAATTTTATGGGTAAAAGACTTTTCCCCCGAGCATGATTGAACTAGCTTTTTGGAGGGGGTATTAGCCTTGGATTTTGGGACATATTGATCCTGACTCGACTAGCCCCATTTCAATGGGTATTAGCCTTCGATTTCTGACATTTTTGGTCTTGACTATCAAGCCCTTTTTAGTTAGTATTACGCTTAAATTTTATGGGTACAAGACTTTTTCCCCGAGCATGATTGAACTGGCTTGTTTGTGGGGGTATTAGCCTTGAATATTGGGGATATTGATCCTGACTCGACTTGCCCCATTTCAATGGGTATTAGCCTTCGATTTCTGACCTTTTTGGTCTTGTCATATCCAAACCCTTTTTAGTTGGTATTAGGCTTAAATTTTATGGGTAAAAGACTCTTCCCCCGTTCACGATTGAACTGGCTTGTTTGAGGGATACTAACTAGACTTGCCCTATTTCTATGGGTATTAGGCTTCGATTTCTGACCTTTTTGGTCTTGTCATATCCAAGCCCTTTTTAGTTTGTATTAGGCTTAAATTTTATGGGTAAAAGACTTTTCCCCCGAGCATGATTGAACTAGCTTTTTGGAGGGGGTATTAGCCTTGGATTTTGGGACATATTGATCCTGACTTGACTAGCCCATTTCAATGGGTATTAGCCTTCGATTTCTGACATTTTTGGTCTTGTCTATCAAGCCCTTTTTAGTTAGTATTACGCTTAAATTTTATGGGTACAAGACTTTTTCCCCGAGCATGATTGAACTGGCTTGTTTGTGGGGGTATTAGCCTTGAATTTTGGGGCATATTGATCCTGACTCGACTTGCCCCATTTCAATGGGTATTAGCCTTCGATTTCTGACCTTTTTGGTCTTGTCATATCCAAACCCTTTTTAGTTGGTATTAGGCTTAAATTTTATGGGTAAAAGACTTTTCCCCCGTTCACGATTGAACTGGCTTGTTTGAGGGATCCTAACTAGACTTGCCCCATTTCTATGGGTATTAGCCTTCGATTTTGACCTTTTTGGTCTTGTCATATCCAAGCCCTTTTTAGTTGGTATTAGGCTTAAATTTTATGGGTAAAAGACTTTTCCCCCGAGCATGATTGAAGTGGCTTGTTTGAGGGGGTATTAGCCTTGGATTTTGGGACATATTGATCCTGACTCGACTAGCATCATTTCAATGGGTATTAGCCTTCGATTTCTGACATTTTTGGTCTTGTCATATCCAAGCCCTTTTTAGTTGGTAATGGGCTTAAATTTTATGGGTAAAAGACTCTTCCCCCGAGCATGAATGAACTGGCTTGTTTGAGGGGGTATTAGCTTTGTATTTTGGGACATATTGAGCCTGACTCGACTATCTTTATTTTAATGGGTATTAGCCTTCGATTTCTGACCTTTTTGGTCTTGTCATATCCAAGCCCTTTTTAGTTTGTATTAGGCTTAAATTTTGTGGTTAAAAGACTTTTCCCCCAAGCATGATTGAACTGGCTTGTTGGAGGGGATATTAGTATTGGATTTTGGGACATATTGATCCTGACTCGACTAGCCCCATTTCAATGCGTATTAGCCTTCGATTTCTGGCCTTTTTGGTCTTGTCATATCCAAGCCCTTATTAGCTGGTAATAGGCTTAAATTTTATGGGTAAAAGACTTTTCCCCCGAACATGATTGAACTGGCTAGTTAAGGGGGTATTAGCTTTGTATTTTGGGACATATTGATCCTGACTCGACTAGCCCTATTTCAATGGGTATTACCCTTCGATTTCTGACCTTTTTGGTCTTGTCTATCAAGCCCTTTTTAGTTGGTATTAGGCTTATATTTTATGGGTACAGGACGTTTTCCCCGAGAATGATTCAACTCGCTTGTTTGAGGGGGTATTACCCTTGAATTTTGGGGCATATTGATTATGACTTGACTTGCCCCAGTTCAATTGGTATTAGGCTTCGATTTCTGACCTTTTTGGTCTTGTCATATCCAAGCCCTTTTTAGGTGGTAATAGGCTTAAATGTTATGGGTAAAAGACTTTTCTCCTGAGCATAATTGAACTAGCTTGTTAGAGGGGGTATTAGCCTTGGATTTTAAGACATATTGATCCTGACTCGACTAGCCCCATTTCAATGGGTATTACCCTTCGATTTCTGACCTTTTTGGTCTTGTCATATCCAAGCCCTTTTTAGTAGGTAATAGGCTTAAATTTTATGGGTAAAAGCCTTTCCCCCCGAGCATAATTGAACTAGCTTGTTTGAGGGGGTATTAGCTTTGTATTTTGGGACATATTGATCCTGACTCGACTAGCCCCATTTCAATGGGTATTACCCTTCGATTTCTGACTTTTTTGGTCTTGTCTATCAAGCCCTTTTTAGGTGGTATTAGGCTTATATTTTATGGGTAAAAGACTTTTTCCCCGAGCATGATTGAACTGGCTTGTTTGAGGGGGTATTAGCCTTGAATTTTGGGGCATATTGATCCTGACTCGACTTGCCCCATTTCAATGGGTATTAGCCTTCGATTTCTGACTTTTTTGGTCTTGTCATATCCAAACCCTTTTTAGTTGGTATTAGGCTTAAATTTTATGGGTAAAAGTCTCTTCCCCTGTTCATGATTGAATTGGCTTGTTTGAGGGATCCTAACTAGACTTGCCCTATTTCTATGGGTATTAGCCTTCGATTTCTGACCTTTTTGGTCTTGTCATATCCAAGCCCTTTTTAGTTGGTATTAGGCTTAAATTTTATGGGTAAAAGACTTTTCCCCCGAGCATGATTGAAGTGGCTTGTTTGAGAGGGTATTAGCCTTGGATTTTGGGACATATTGATCCTGACTCGACTAGCCCCATTTCAATGGGTATTAGCCTTCGATTTCTAACCTTTTTGGTCTTGTCTATCAAGCCCTTTTTAGGTGGTACTAGGCTTATATTTTATGGGTACAAGACTCTTCCCCCGAGCATGAATGAACTGGCTTGTTTGAGGGGGTATTAGCTTTGTATTTTGGGACATATTGAGCCTGACTCGACTATCTTTATTTCAATGGGTATTAGCCTTCGATTTCTGACCTTTTTGGTCTTGTCATATCCAAGCCCTTTTTAGTTGGTATTAGGCTTAAATTTTATGGGTAAAAGACTTTTCCCCCGAGCATGATTGAACTGGCTTGTTGGAGGGGATATTAGTATTGGATTTTGGGACATATTGATCCTGACTCGACTAGCCCCATTTCAATGCGTATTAGCCTTCGATTTCTGGCCTTTTTGGTGTACTCATATCCAACCCCTTATTAGCTGGTAATAGGCTTAAATTTTATGGGTAAAAGACTTTTCCCTCGAGCATGATTGAACTGGCTAGTTTAAGGGGGTATTAGCTTTGTATTTTGGGACATATTGATCCTGACTCGACTAGCCCCATTTCAATGGGTATTACCCTTCGATTTTTGACCTTTTTGGTCTTGTCTATCAAGCCCTTTTTAGTTGGTATTAGGCTTATATTTTATGGGTACAAGACTTTTTCCCCGAGAATGATTCAACTCGCTTGTTTGAGGGGGTATTACCCTTGAATTTTGGGGCATATTGATCATGACTTGACTTGCCCCATTTCAATTGGTATTAGGCTTCAATTTCTGACCTTTTTGGTCTTGTCATATCCAAGCCCTTTTTAGGTGGTAATAGGCTTAAATTTTATGGGTAAAAGACTTTTCTCCCGAGCATAATTGAACTAGCTTGTTGGAGGGGGTATTAGCCTTGGATTTTAAGACATATTGATCCTGACTCGACTAGCCCCATTTTAATGGGTATTACCCTTCGATTTCTGACCTTTTTGGTCTTGTCATATCCAAGCCCTTTTTAGTAGGTAATAGGCTTAAATTTTATGGGTAAAAGCCTTTCCCCCCGAGCATAATTGAACTAGCTTGTTTGAGGGGGTATTAGCTTTGTATTTTGGGACATATTGATCCTGACTCGACTAGCCCATTTCAATGGGTATTACCCTTTGATTTCTGACTTTTTTTGTCTTGTCTATCAAGCCCTTTTTAGGTGGTAATAGGCTTAAATTTTATGGGTAAAAGACTCTTCCCCCGAGCATGATTGAACTGGCTTGTTTAAGGGGGTATTAGCTTTGTATTTTGGGACATATTGATCCTGACTCGACTAGCCCCATTTCAATGGGTATTACCATTCGATTTCTGACCTTTTTGGTCTTGTCTATCAAGCCTTTTTTAGTTGGTATTAGGCTTATATTTTATGGATAAAAGACTTTTCCCCCGATAATGATTCAACTCGCTTGTTTGAGGGGGTATTACCCTTGAATTTTGGGGCATATTGATCCTGACTCGACTTGCCCCATTTCAATGGGGATTACCCTTCAATTTCTGACCTTTTTGGTCTTGTCATATCCAAACCCTTTTTAGTTGGTATTAGGCTTAAATTTTATGGCTAAAAGACTCTTCCCTCGTTCATGATTGAACTGGCTTGTTTGAGGGATCCTAACTAGACTTGCCCTATTTCTATGGGTATTAGCCTTCAATTTCTGACCTTTTTGGTGTTGTCATATCCAACCCTTTTTAGTTGGTATTAGGCTTAAATTTTATGGGTAAAAGACTTTTCCCACGAGCATGATTGAACTGGCTTGTTGGAGGGGATATTAGTATTGGATTTTGGGACATATTGATCCTGACTCGACTAGCCCCATTTCAATGCGTATTAGCCTTCGATTTCTGACCTTTTTGGTCTTGTCATATCCAAGCCCTTATTAGCTGGTAATAGGCTTAAATTTTATGGGTAAAAGACTTTTCCCCCGAGCATGATTGAACTGGCTTGTTTAAGGGGGTATTAGCCTTGGATTTTGGGACATATTGATCCTGACTCGACTAGCCCCATTTCAATGGGTATTACCCTTCGATTTCTGACCTTTTTGGTCTTGTCTATCAAGCCCTTTTTAGTTGGTATTAGGCTTATATTTTATGGGTAAAAGACTTTTCCCCCGAGCATGATTGAACTGGCTTGTTTAATCTGGTATTAGCCTTTGATTTTGGGATATATTGATACTGACTCGACTAGCCCTATTTCAATGGGTATTAGCCTTCAATTTCTGACCTTGTTGGTCTGTCATATCCAAGCACTTTTTAGTTGGTATTAGGCTTAAATTTTATGGGTAAAAGACTTTTCCGCCGAGCATGATTGAACTGACTTGTTTGAGGGGGTATTAGCCTTGGATTTTGGGACATATTGATCCTGACTCGACTAGCCCCATTTCAATGGGTAATAGCGTTCGATTTCTGACCTTTTTCATCTTGTCATATCCAAGCTCTTTTTAGTTGGTAATAGGCTTAAATTTTATGGGTAAAAGACTCTTCCCCCGAGCATGATTGAACTAGCTTGTTTGAGGGGGTATTAGCTTTGTATTTTGGGACATATTGATCCTGACTCGACTAGCCTTATTTAAATCGGTATTACCCTTCAATTTCTGACTTTTTTGGTCTTGTCATATCCAAGCCCTTTTTAGGTGATATTAGGTTTATATTTTATGGGTAAAAGACTTTTCCCCCGAGCATGATTGAGTTGGCTTGTTTGAGAAGGGTATTAGCCTTTGATTTTGGGACATATTGATCCTGACTCGACTAGCCCCATTTCAATGGGTATTACCCTTCGATTTCTGACCTTTTTGGTCTTGTCTATCAAGCCCTTTTTAGTTGGTATTAGGCTTATATTTTATGGGTAAAAGACTTTTCCCCCGAGCATGATTGAACTGGCTTGTTTAATCTGGTATTAGCCTTTGATTTTGGGATATATTGATACTGACTCGACTAGCCTCATTTCAATGGGTATTAGCCTTCAATTTCTGACCTTGTTGGGTCATATCCAAGTCCTTTTTAGTTGGTATTAGGCTTAAATTTTATGGGTAAAAGACTTTTCCCATTAGCATGATTGAACTGGCTTGTTTGAGGGGGTATTAGCCTTGGATTTTGGGACATATTGATCCTGATTCGACTAGCCCCATTTCAATGGGTATTACCCTTCGATTTCTGACCTTTTTGGTCTTGTCTATCAAGCCCTTTTTAGTTGGTATTAGGCTTATATTTTATGGGTAAAAGACTTTTCCCCCGAGCATGATTGAACTGGCTTGTTTAATCTGGTATTAGACTTTGATTTTGGGACATATTGATACTGACTCGACTAGCCCTATTTCAATGGGTATTAGCCTTCAATTTCTGACGTTGTTGGTCTGTCATATCCAAGCGCTTTTTAGTTGGTATTAGGCTTAAATTTTATGGGTAAAAGACTTTTCCGTCGAGCATGATTGAACTGACTTGTTTGAGGGGGTATTAGCCTTGGATTTTGGGACATATTGATCCTGACTCGACTAGCCCCATTTCAATGGGTAATGGTGTTCGATTTCTGACCTTTTTCATCTTGTCATATCCAAGCTCTTTTTAGTTGGTAATAGGCTTAAATTTTATGGGTAAAAGACTCTTCCCCCGAGCATGATTGAACTAGCTTGTTTGAGGGGGTATTAGCTTTGTATTTTGGGACATATTGATCCTCACTCGACTAGCCTTATTTCAATCGGTATTACCCTTCAATTTCTGACTTTTTTGGTCTTGTCATATCCAAGCCCTTTTTAGGTGATATTAGGTTTATATTTTATGGGTAAAAGACTTTTCCCCCGAGCATGATTGAGTTGGCTTGTTTGAGGGGGTATTAGCCTTTGATTTTGGGACATATTGATCCTGACTCGACTAGCCCCATTTCAATGGGTATTACCCTTCGATTTCTGACCTTTTTGGTCTTGTCTATCAAGCCCTTTTTAGTTGGTATTAGGCTTATATTTTATGGGTAAAAGACTTTTCCCCCGAGCATGATTGAACTGGCTTGTTTAATCTGGTATTAGCCTTTGATTTTGGGACATATTGATACTGACTCGACTAGCCTCATTTCAATGGGTATTAGCCTTCAATTTCTGACCTTGTTGGGTCATATCCAATTCCTTTTTAGTTGGTATTAGGCTTAAATTTTATGGGTAAAAGACTTTTCCCATTAGCATGATTGAACTGGCTTGTTTGAGGGGATATTAGCCTTGGATTTTGGGACATATTGATCCTGACTCGACTAGCCCCATTTCAATGGGTATTACCCTTCGATTTCTGACCTTTTTGGTCTTGTCTATCAAGCCCTTTTTAGTTGGTATTAGGCTTATATTTTATGGGTAAAAGACTTTTCCCCCGAGCATGATTGAACTGGCTTGTTTAATCTGGTATTAGCCTTTGATTTTGGGACATATTGATACTGACTCGACTAGCCCTATTTCAATGGGTATTAGCCTTCAATTTCTGACCTTGTTGGTCTGTCATATCCAAGCGCTTTTTAGTTGGTATTAGGCTTAAATTTTATGGGTAAAAGACTTTTCCACCGAGCATGATTGAACTGGCTTGTTTGAGGGGGTATTAGCCTTGGATTTTGGGACATATTGATCCTGACTCGACTAGCCCCATTTCAATGGGTATTAGCGTTCGATTTCTGACCTTTTTCATCTTGTCATATCCAAGCTCTTTTTAGTTGGTAATAGGCTTAAATTTTATGGGTAAAAGACTCTTCCCCCGAGCATGATTGAACTAGCTTGTTTGAGGGGGTATTAGCTTTGTATTTTGGGACATATTGATCCTGACTCGACTAGCCTTATTTCAATCGGTATTACCCTTCAATTTCTGACTTTTTTGGTCTTGTCATATCCAAGCCCTTTTTAGGTGATATTAGGTTTATATTTTATGGGTAAAAGACTTTTCCCTCGAGCATGATTGAGTTGGCTTGTTTGAGGGGGTATTAGCCTTTGATTTTGGGACATATAGATCCTGACTCGACTAGCCCCATTTCAATGGGTATTAGCCTTCGATTTCTGACCTTTTTGGTCTTGTCTATCAAGCCCTTTTTAGTTGGTAGTAGGCTTATATTTTATGGATAAAAGACTTTTCCCCCGAGCATGATTGAACCAGCTTGTTTCAGGGGGTATTAGCCTTTGATTTTGGGACATATTGATCCTGACTCGACTAGCCCCATTTCAATGGGTATTAGCCTTCGATTTCTGATCTTTTTGGTCTTGTCTATCAAGCCCTTTTTAGGTGGTACTAGGCTTATATTTTATGGGTACAAGACTTTTTCCCCGTGCATGATTGAACTGGCTTGTTTGAGGGGGTATTAGCCTTGAATTTTGGGGCATATTGATCCTGACTCGACTTCCCCATTTCAATGGGTATTACCCTTCTATTTCTGACTTTTTTGGTCTTGTCTATCAAGCCCTTTTTCGTTGGTATTAGGCTTATATTTTATGGGTAAAAGACTTTTCCCCCGAGCATGATTGAACTAGCTTGTTGGAGGGGGTATTAGCCTTGGATTTTGGGACATATTGATACTGACTCGACTAGCCTAATTTCAATGGGTATTAGCCTTCGATTTCTGACCTTGTTGGTCTGTCATATCCAAGCCCTTTCTAGTTGGTATTAAGCTTAAATTTTATGGGTAAAAGACTTTTACCCCGAGCATGATTGAACTGGCTTGTTTAAGGTGGTATTAGCTTTGTATTTTGGGACATATTGATCCTGACTCGACTAGCCTCATTTCAATGGGTATTAGCCTTCGATTTCTGACCTTTTTGGTCTTGTCTATCAAGCCCTTTTTAGTTGGTATTAGGCTTATATTTTATGGATAAAAGACTTTTCCCCCGAGCATGATTGAACTGGCTTGTTTAAGGGGATAATAGCCTTTGATTTTGGGACATATTGATCCGGACTCGACTAGCCCCATTTCAATGGGTATTAGCCTTCGATTTGTGACCTTGTTGGTCTGTCATATCCAAACCGTTTTTAGTTGGTATTAGGTTTAAATTTTATGGGTAAAAGACTTTTCCCCCGAGCATGATTGAACTGGCTTGTTTGAGGGGGTATTAGCTTTGTATTTTGGGACATATTGATCCTGACTCGACTAGCCCCATTTCAATGGGTATTAGCCTTCGATTTCTGACTTTTTTGGTCTTGTCTATAAAGCCCTTTTTAGGTGGTATTAGGCTTATATTTTATGGGTAAAAGACTTTTCCCCCGAGCATGATTGAAGTGGCTTGTTTGAGGGGGTATTCGCCTTTGATTTTGGGACATGTTGATCCTGACTCGACTAGCCTCATTTCAATGGGTATTAGCCTTCGATTTCTGACCTTTTTGGTCTTGTCTATCAAGCCCTTTTTAGTTGGTATTAGGCTTATATTTTATGGGTAAAACACTTTTCCCCCGAGCATGATTGAACTGGCTTGTTTAAGGGGATAATAGCCTTTTATTTTGAGACATATTTATCCGGACTCGACTAGCCCCATTTCAATGGGTATTAGCCTTCAATTTGTGACCTTGTTGGTCTGTCATATCCAAACCGTTTTTAGTTGGTATTAGGTTTAAATTTTATGGGTAAAAGACTTTTCCCCCGAGCATGATTGAACTAGCTTGTTTGAGGGGGTATTAGCCTTGGATTTTGGGATATATTGATCCTGACTCGACTAGCCCCATTTCAATGGGTATTAGCCTTCGATTTCTGACCTGGTTGGTCTTGTCATATCCAAGCCCTTTTTAGTTGGTATTAGGCTTAAATTTTATGGGTAAAATACTTTTCCCCTGAGCATGATTGAACAGGCTTGTTTGAGCGGGTATAACCCTTGGATTTTGTGGCATATTGATCATGGCTCGACTTACCCCATTTCAATGGGTATTATCCTTCGATTTCTGACATTTTTGTTCTTGTCATATCCAAACCCTTTTTAGTTGGTATTAGGCTTAAATTTTATGTGTAAAAAACTTTACAACTCTTCATGATTGAACTGGCTTGTTTGAGGGGGTATTATCCTTGGATTTTGGGACATATTGATCCTGACTAGACTTGCCCCATTTCTATGGGTATTAGCCTTCGATTTCTGACCTTTTTGGTCTTGCATATCCAAGCCCTTTTTAGTTGGTATTAGGCTAAAATTTTATGGGTAAAAGACTCTTCCCCCGAGCATGATTGAACTGGCTTGTTTGAGGGGGTATTAGCCTTGGATTTTGGGACATATTGATCCTGACTCGACTAGCCCCATTTCAATGGGTATTACCCTTCGATTTCTGACTTTTTGGTTTTGTCTATCAAGCCCTTTTTAGGTGGTATTAGGCTTATATTTTATGGGTAAAAGACTTTTCCCCCGAGCATGATTGAAGTGGCTTGTTTGAGGGGGTATTCGCCTTTGATTTTGGGACATGTTGATCCTGACTCGACTAGCCTCATTTCAATGGGTATTACCCTTCGATTTTTGACCTTTTTGGTCTTGTCTATCAAGCCCTTTTTAGTTGGTATTAGGCTTATATTTTATGCATAAAAGACTTTTCCCCCGAGCATGATTGAACTGGCTTGTTTAAGGGGATAATAGCCTTTGATTTTGGGACATATTGATCCGGTCTCGACTAGCCCCATTTCATTGGGTATTAGCCTTCGATTTCTGACCTTGTTGGTCTGTCATATCCAAACCGTTTTTAGTTGGTATTAGGCTTATATTTTATGGGTAAAAGACTTTTCCCCCGAGCATGATTGAACTGGCTTGTTTAAGGGGGTGTTAGGCTTTGATTTTGGGACATATTGATCCTGACTCGACTAGCCCCATTTCAATGGGTATCAGCCTTCGATTTCTGACCTTGTTGGTCTTGTCATATCCAAGCCCTTTTTAGTTGGTATTAGGCTTAAATTTTATGGGTAAAAGACTTTTCCCATTAGCATGATTTAATTGGCTTGTTTGAGGGGGTATTAGCCTTGAATTTTGGGGCATATTGATCCTGACTCGAATTGCCCCATTTCAATGGGTATTAGCCTTTGATTTCTGACCTTTTTAGTCTTGTCATATCCAAACCCTTTTTAGTTTGTATTAGGCTTAAATTTTATGGGTAAAAGACTCTTCCCCCGTTCATGATTGAACTGGCTTGTTTGATGGATCCTGACTAGACTTGCCCCATTTCTATGGGTATTAGACTTTGATTTCTGACCTTTTTGGTCTTGTCATATCCAAGCCCTTTTTAGTTGGTATTAGGCTTAAATTTTATGGGTAAAAGACTTTTCCCCCGGGCATGATTGAATTGGCTTGTTTGAGGGGGTATTAGCCTTTGATTTTGGGTGATATTGATCCTGACTCGACTAGCCCCATTTCAATGGGTATTAGCCTTCGATTTCTGACCTTTTTGGTCTTGTCATATCCTAGCCCTTTTTAGTTGGTATTAGGCTTAAATTTTATGGGTAATAGCCTTTCCCTCGGGCATGATTGATCTGGCTTTTTTTAGGGTGTATTATGCTTTGATTTTGGGAGATATTGATCCTGACTCGACTAGCCCCAATTCAATGGGTATTAGCCTTCGATTTCTGACCTTTTTTGTGTTGTCATATCCGAGCCCTTTTTAGTTGGTATTAGGCTTAAATTTTAAGGTAATAGCCTTTCCCTCGGGCATGATTGATCTGGCTTGTTTGAGAGGGTATTAGCCTTTGATTTTGGGAGATATTGATCCTGACTCGACTAGCCCCATTTCAATGGGTATTAGCCTTCGATTTCTGACCTTTTTTGTGTTGTCATATCCGAGCCCTTTTTAGTTGGTATTAGGCTTAAATTTTAAGGTAATAGCCTTTCCCTCGGGCATGATTGATCTGGCTTGTTTGAGAGGGTATTAGCCTTTGATTTTGGGAGATATTGATCCTGACTCGACTAGCCCCATTTCAATGGGTATTAGCCTTCGATTTCTGACCTTTTTGTTCTTGTCATATCCGAGCCCTTTTTAGTTGTTATTAGGCTTAAATTTTATGGGTAATAGCCTTTCCCCCCAACCATGATTGAACTGGCTGGTTTGAGGGGGTATTAGCCTTTGATTTTGGGAGATATTGATCCTGACTCGACTAGCCCCATTTCAATGGGTATTAACCTTCGATTTTTGACCTTTTTGGTCTTGTCATATCCGAGCCCTTTTTAGTTGGTATTAGGCTTAAATTTTATGGGTAAAAGACTTTTCCCCTAAGCATGATTGAACAGCCTTGTTTGAGCGGGTATAACCCTTGGATTTTGTGCCATATTGATCATGGCTCGACTTGCCACATTTCAATGGGTATTATCCTTCGATTTCTGACATTTTTGGTCTTGTCATATCCAAACCCTTTTTAGTTTGTATTAGGCTTAAATTTTATGTGTAAAAGACTTTTCAACTTTTCATGATTGAACTGGCTTGTTTGAGGGGGTATTATCCTTGGATTTTGGGACATATTGATCCTGACTAGACTTGCCCCATTTCTATGGGTATTAGACTTTGATTTCTGACCTTTTTGGTCTTGTCATATCCAAGCCCTTTTTAGTTGGTATTAGACTTAAATTTTATGGGTAAAAGACTTTTCCCCCGGGCATGATTGAATTGGCTTGTTTGAGGGGGTATTAGCCTTTGATTTTGGGTGATATTGATCCTGACTCGACTAGCCCCATTTCAATGGGTATTAGCCTTCGATTTCTGACCTTTTTGGTCTTGTCATATCCTAGCCCTTTTTAGTTGGTATTAGGCTTAAATTTTATGGGTAATAGCCTTTCCCTCGGGCATGATTGATCTGGCTTTTTTGAGGGTGTTTTAGCCTTTGATTTTGGGAGATATTGATCCTGACTCGACTAGCCCCAATTCAATGGGTATTAGCCTTCGATTTCTGACCTTTTTTGTGTTGTCATATCCGAGCCCTTTTTAGTTGGTATTAGGCTTAAATTTTAAGGTAATAGCCTTTCCCTCGGGCATGATTGATCTGGCTTGTTTGAGAGGGTATTAGCCTTTGATTTTGGGAGATATTGATCCTGACTCGACTAGCCCCATTTCAATGGGTATTAGCCTTCGATTTCTGACCTTTTTGTTCTTGTCATATCCGAGCCCTTTTTAGTTGTTATTAGGCTTAAATTTTATGGGTAATAGCCTTTCCCCCCAACCATGATTGAACTGGCTGGTTTGAGGGGGTATTAGCTTTTGATTTTGGGAGATATTGATCCTGACTCGACTAGCCCCATTTCAATGGGTATTAACCTTCGATTTTTGACCTTTTTGGTCTTGTCATATCCGAGCCCTTTTTAGTTGGTATTAGGCTTAAATTTTATGGGTAATAGCCTTTCCCCCCGACCATGATTGAACTGGCTTGTTTAAGGGGGTATTAGCCTTTGATTTTGGGACATATTGATCCTGACTCGACTAGCCCCATTTCAATGGGTATTAGCCTTCGATTTCTGACCTTGTTGGTCTTGTCATATCCAAGCCCTTTTTAGTTGGTATTAGGCTTAAATATTATGGGTAAAAGACTTTTCCCCTAAGCATGATTGAACAGCCTTGTTTGAGCGGGTATAACCCTTGGATTTTGTGCCATATTGATCATGGCTCGACTTGCCACATTTCAATGGGTATTATCCTTCGATTTCTGACATTTTTGGTCTTGTCATATCCAAACCCTTTTTAGTTTGTATTAGGCTTAAATTTTATGTGTAAAAGACTTTTCAACTTTTCATGATTGAACTGGCTTGTTTGAGGGGGTATTATCCTTGGATTTTGGGACATATTGATCCTGACTAGACTTGCCCCATTTCTATGGGTATTAGACTTTGATTTCTGACCTTTTTGGTCTTGTCATATCCAAGCCCTTTTTAGTTGGTATTAGGCTTAAATTTTATGGGTAAAAGACTTTTCCCCCGGGCATGATTGAATTGGCTTGTTTGAGGGGGTATTAGCCTTTGATTTTGGGTGATATTGATCCTGACTCGACTAGCCCCATTTCAATGGGTATTAGCCTTCGATTTCTGACCTTTTTGGTCTTGTCATATCCTAGCCCTTTTTAGTTGGTATTAGGCTTAAATTTTATGGGTAATAGCCTTTCCCTCGGGCATGATTGATCTGGCTTTTTTGAGGGTGTTTTAGCCTTTGATTTTGGGAGATATTGATCCTGACTCGACTAGCCCCAATTCAATGGGTATTAGCCTTCGATTTCTGACCTTTTTTGTGTTGTCATATCCGAGCCCTTTTTAGTTGGTATTAGGCTTAAATTTTAAGGTAATAGCCTTTCCCTCGGGCATGATTGATCTGGCTTGTTTGAGAGGGTATTAGCCTTTGATTTTGGGAGATATTGATCCTGACTCGACTAGCCCCATTTCAATGGGTATTAGCCTTCGATTTCTGACCTTTTTGTTCTTGTCATATCCGAGCCCTTTTTAGTTGTTATTAGGCTTAAATTTTATGGGTAATAGCCTTTCCCCCCAACCATGATTGAACTGGCTGGTTTGAGGGGGTATTAGCTTTTGATTTTGGGAGATATTGATCCTGACTCGACTAGCCCCATTTCAATGGGTATTAACCTTCGATTTTTGACCTTTTTGGTCTTGTCATATCCGAGCCCTTTTTAGTTGGTATTAGGCTTAAATTTTATGGGTAATAGCCTTTCCCCCCGACCATGATTGAACTGGCTTGTTTAAGGGGGTATTAGCCTTTGATTTTGGGACATATTGATCCTGACTCGACTAGCCCCATTTCAATGGGTATTAGCCTTCGATTTCTGACCTTGTTGGTCTTGTCATATCCAAGCCCTTTTTAGTTGGTATTAGGCTTAAATATTATGGGTAAAAGACTTTTCCCCTAAGCATGATTGAACAGCCTTGTTTGAGCGGGTATAACCCTTGGATTTTGTGCCATATTGATCATGGCTCGACTTGCCACATTTCAATGGGTATTATCCTTCGATTTCTGACATTTTTGGTCTTGTCATATCCAAACCCTTTTTAGTTTGTATTAGGCTTAAATTTTATGTGTAAAAGACTTTTCAACTTTTCATGATTGAACTGGCTTGTTTGAGGGGGTATTATCCTTGGATTTTGGGACATATTGATCCTGACTAGACTTGCCCCATTTCTATGGGTATTAGACTTTGATTTCTGACCTTTTTGGTCTTGTCATATCCAAGCCCTTTTTAGTTGGTATTAGGCTTAAATTTTATGGGTAAAAGACTTTTCCCCCGGGCATGATTGAATTGGCTTGTTTGAGGGGGTAATAGCCTTTGATTTTGGGTGATATTGATCCTGACTCGACTAGCCCCATTTCAATGGGTATTAGCCTTCGATTTCTGACCTTTTTGGTCTTGTCATATCCTAGCCCTTTTTAGTTGGTATTAGGCTTAAATTTTATGGGTAATAGCCTTTCCCCCCGACCATGATTGAACTGGCTTGTTTAAGGGGGTATTAGCCTTTGATTTTGGGACATATTGATCCTGACTCGACTAGCCCCATTTCAATGGGTATTAGCCTTCGATTTCTGACCTTGTTGGTCTTGTCATATCCAAGCCCTTTTTAGTTGGTATTAGGCTTAAATATTATGGGTAAAAGACTTTTCCCCTAAGCATGATTGAACAGCCTTGTTTGAGCGGGTATAACCCTTGGATTTTGTGCCATATTGATCATGGCTCGACTTGCCACATTTCAATGGGTATTATCCTTCGATTTCTGACATTTTTGGTCTTGTCATATCCAAACCCTTTTTAGTTTGTATTAGGCTTAAATTTTATGTGTAAAAGACTTTTCAACTTTTCATGATTGAACTGGCTTGTTTGAGGGGGTATTATCCTTGGATTTTGGGACATATTGATCCTGACTAGACTTGCCCCATTTCTATGGGTATTAGACTTTGATTTCTGACCTTTTTGGTCTTGTCATATCCAAGCCCTTTTTAGTTGGTATTAGGCTTAAATTTTATGGGTAAAAGACTTTTCCCCCGGGCATGATTGAATTGGCTTGTTTGAGGGGGTATTAGCCTTTGATTTTGGGTGATATTGATCCTGACTCGACTAGCCCCATTTCAATGGGTATTAGCCTTCGATTTCTGACCTTTTTGGTCTTGTCATATCCTAGCCCTTTTTAGTTGGTATTAGGCTTAAATTTTATGGGTAATAGCCTTTCCCTCGGGCATGATTGATCTGGCTTTTTTGAGGGTGTATTAGCCTTTGATTTTGGGAGATATTGATCCTGACTCGACAAGCCCCAATTCAATGGGTATTAGCCTTCGATTTCTGACCTTTTTTGTGTTGTCATATCCGAGCCCTTTTTAGTTGGTATTAGGCTTAAATTTTAAGGTAATAGCCTTTCCCTCGGGCATGATTGATCTGGCTTGTTTGAGAGGGTATTAGCCTTTGATTTTGGGAGATATTGATCCTGACTCGACTAGCCTCATTTCAATGGGTATTAGCCTTCGATTTCTGACCTTTTTGTTCTTGTCATATCCGAGCCCTTTTTAGTTGTTATTAGGCTTAAATTTTATGGGTAATAGCCTTTCCCCCCAACCATGATTGAACTGGCTGGTTTGAGGGGGTATTAGCCTTTGATTTTGGGAGATATTGATCCTGACTCGACTAGCCCCATTTCAATGGGTATTAACCTTCGATTTTTGACCTTTTTGGTCTTGTCATATCCGAGCCCTTTTTAGTTGGTATTAGGCTTAAATTTTATGGGTAATAGCCTTTCCCCCCGACCATGATTGAACTGGCTTGTTTAAGGGGGTATTAGCCTTTGATTTTGGGACATATTGATCCTGACTCGACTAGCCCCATTTCAATGGGTATTAGCCTTCGATTTCTGACCTTGTTGTTCTTGTCATATCCAAGCCCTTTTTAGTTGGTATTAGGCTTAAACTTTATGGTAAAAGACTTTTCCCCTGAGCATGATTGAACTGGCTTGTTTGAGGGGGTATAAGCCTTGTATTTTGGGGCATATTGATCCTGACTCGACTTGCCCCATTTCAATGGGTATTAGCCTTCGATTTCTGGCCTTTTTAGTCTTGTCATATCCAAACCCTTTTTCGTTGGTATTAGGCTTAAATTTTATGGGTAAAAGACTCTTCCCCTGTTCATGATTGAACTGGCTTGTTTGTGGGATCCTGACTAGACTTGCCCCATTTCTATGGGTATTAGCCTTCGATTTCTGACCTTTTTGCTCTTGTCATATCCCAGCCCTTTTTAGTTGGTATTAGGCTAAAATTTTATTGGTAAAAGACTTTTCCCCCGAGCATGATTGAACTGGCTGGTTTGAGGGGGTATTAGCCTTTGATTTTGGGACATATTGATCCTGACTCAACTAGCCCCATTTCAATGGGTATTAGCCTTCGATTTCTGACCTTGTTGGTCTTGTCATATCCAAGCCCTTTTTAGTTGGTATTAGGCTTAAATATTATGGGTAAAAGACTTTTCCCCTAAGCATGATTGAACAGCCTTGTTTGAGCGGGTATAACCCTTGGATTTTGTGCCATATTGATCATGGCTCGACTTGCCACATTTTAATGGGTATTATCCTTCGATTTCTGACATTTTTGGTCTTGTCATATCCAAACCCTTTTTAGTTTGTATTAGGCTTAAATTTTATGTGTAAAAGACTTTTCAACTTTTCATGATTGAACTGGCTTGTTTGAGGGGGTATTATCCTTGGATTTTGGGACATATTGATCCTGACTAGACTTGCCCCATTTCTATGGGTATTAGCCTTCGATTTCTGACCTTTTTGGTCTTGTCATATCCAAGCCCTTTTTAGTTGGTATTAGGCTTAAATTTTATGGGTAAGAGCCTTTCCCCCCGACCATGATTGAACTGGCTTGTTTAAGGGGGTTTTAGACTTGGAATTTGGGACATATCAATCCTAACTCAACTAGCCCCATTTTCAATGGGTATTAGCCTTCGATTTCTGACCTGGTTGGTCTTGTCATATCCAAGCCCTTTTTAGTTGGTATTAGGCTTAAATATTATGGGTAAAAGACTTTTCCCCTAAGCATGATTGAACAGCCTTGTTTGAGCGGGTATAACCCTTGGATTTTGTGCCATATTGATCATGGCTCGACTTGCCACATTTCAATGGGTATTATCCTTCGATTTCTGACATTTTTGGTCTTGTCATATCCAAACCCTTTTTAGTTTGTATTAGGCTTAAATTTTATGTGTAAAAGACTTTTCAACTTTTCATGATTGAACTGGCTTGTTTGAGGGGGTATTATCCTTGGATTTTGGGACATATTGATCCTGACTAGACTTGCCCCATTTCTATGGGTATTAGACTTTGATTTCTGACCTTTTTGGTCTTGTCATATCCAAGCCCTTTTTAGTTGGTATTAGGCTTAAATTTTATGGGTAAAAGACTTTTCCCCCGGGCATGATTGAATTGGCTTGTTTGAGGGGGTATTAGCCTTTGATTTTGGGTGATATTGATCCTGACTCGACTAGCCCCATTTCAATGGGTATTAGCCTTCGATTTCTGACCTTTTTGGTCTTGTCATATCCTAGCCCTTTTTAGTTGGTATTAGGCTTAAATTTTATGGGTAATAGCCTTTCCCTCGGGCATGATTGATCTGGCTTTTTTGAGGGTGTATTAGCCTTTGATTTTGGGAGATATTGATCCTGACTCGACAAGCCCCAATTCAATGGGTATTAGCCTTCGATTTCTGACCTTTTTTGTGTTGTCATATCCGAGCCCTTTTTAGTTGGTATTAGGCTTAAATTTTAAGGTAATAGCCTTTCCCTCGGGCATGATTGATCTGGCTTGTTTGAGAGGGTATTAGCCTTTGATTTTGGGAGATATTGATCCTGACTCGACTAGCCCCATTTCAATGGGTATTAGCCTTCGATTTCTGACCTTTTTGTTCTTGTCATATCCAAGCCGTTTTTAGTTGGTATTAGGCTTAAATTTTATGGGTAAAAGACTTTTCCCCCGGGCATGATTGAATTGGCTTGTTTGAGGGGGTATTAGCCTTTGATTTTGGGTGATATTGATCCTGACTCGACTAGCCCCATTTCAATGGGTATTAGCCTTCGATTTCTGACCTTTTTGGTCTTGTCATATCCTAGCCCTTTTTAGTTGGTATTAGGCTTAAATTTTATGGGTAATAGCCTTTCCCTCGGGCATGATTGATCTGGCTTTTTTGAGGGTGTATTAGCCTTTGATTTTGGGAGATATTGATCCTGACTCGACAAGCCCCAATTCAATGGGTATTAGCCTTCGATTTCTGACCTTTTTTGTGTTGTCATATCCGAGCCCTTTTTAGTTGGTATTAGGCTTAAATTTTAAGGTAATAGCCTTTCCCTCGGGCATGATTGATCTGGCTTGTTTGAGAGGGTATTAGCCTTTGATTTTGGGAGATATTGATCCTGACTCGACTAGCCCCATTTCAATGGGTATTAGCCTTCGATTTCTGACCTTTTTGTTCTTGTCATATCCGAGCCCTTTTTAGTTGTTATTAGGCTCAAATTTTATGGGTAATAGCCTTTCCCCCCAACCATGATTGAACTGGCTGGTTTGAGGGGGTATTAGCCTTTGATTTTGGGAGATATTGATCCTGACTCGACTAGCCCCATTTCAATGGGTATTAACCTTCGATTTTTGACCTTTTTGGTCTTGTCATATCCGAGCCCTTTTTAGTTGGTATTAGGCTTAAATTTTATGGGTAATAGCCTTTCCCCCCGACCATGATTGAACTGGCTTGTTTAAGGGGGTATTAGCCTTTGATTTTGGGACATATTGATCCTGACTCGACTAGCCCCATTTCAATGGGTATTAGCCTTCGATTTCTGACCTTGTTGTTCTTGTCATATCCAAGCCCTTTTTAGTTGGTATTAGGCTTAAACTTTATGGTAAAAGACTTTTCCCCGAGCATGATTGAACTGGCTTGTTTGAGGGTGTATTAGCTTTGAATTTTGGGTTATATTGATTCTGACTCGAATAGCCCCATTTCAATGGGTATTAGCCTTCGATTTCTAACCTTTTTGGTCTTGTCTATCAAGCCTTTTTTAGTTGGTATTAGGCTTAAATTTTATGGGTACAAGACTTTTTCCCCGAGCATGATTGAACTGGCTTGTTTGAGGGTGTATTAGCTTTGAATTTTGGGTTATATTGATCCTGACTCGAATAGCCCCATTTCAATGGGTATTAGCCTTCGATTTCTAACCTTTTTGGTCTTGTCTATCAAGCCTTTTTTAGTTGGTATTAGGCTTAAATTTTATGGGTACAAGACTTTTTCCCCGAGCATGATTGAACTGGCTTGTTTGAGGGTGTATTAGCTTTGAATTTTGGGTTATATTGATCCTGACTCGACTTGCCCCATTTCAATGGGTATTAGCCTTCGATTTCTGACCTTTTTGGTCTTATCATATCCAAACCCTTTTTAGTTGGTATTAGGCTTAAATTTTATGGGTAAAAGACTTTTCCCCCGTTCATGATTGAACTGGCTTGTTTGATGGGGTATTAGCCTTGGATTTTGGGACATTTTGATCCTGACCCGACTTGCCCCTTTTCTATGGGTATTAGCCTTCGATTTCTGACCTTTTTGGTCTTGTCATATCCAAGCCCTTTTTAGTTGGTATTAGGCTTAAATTTTATGGGTAAAAGACTTTTCCCATTAGCATGATTGAACTGTCTTGTTTGAGGGGGTATTAGCCTTGGATTTCGGGACATATTGATCCTGACTCGACTAGCCCCATTTCAATGGGTATTAGCCTTCGATTTCTGACCTTTTTGGTCTTGTCTATCATGCCCTTTTTAGTTGGTATTAGGCTTAAATTTTATGGGTACAAGACTTTTTCCCCGAGCATGATTGAACTGGCTTGTTTGAGGGTGTATTAGCCTTGAATTTTGGGGTATATTCATCCTGACTCGACTTGCCCCATTTCAATGGGTATTAGCCTTCGATTTCTGATCTTTTTGGTCTTGTCATATCCAAACCCTTTTTAGTTGGTATTAGGTTTAAATTTTATGGGTAAAAGACTTTTCCCATTAGCATGATTAAACTATCTTGTTTGAGGGGGTATTAGCCTTTGATTTTGGGACATATTGATCCTGACTCGACTAGCCCCATTTCAATGGGTATTAGCCTTCGATTTCTGACGTGGTTGGTCTTGTCATATCCAAGCCCTTTTTAGTTGGTATTAGGCTTAAATTTTATGCTTAAAAGACTTTTCCCCCCAGCATGATTGAACTGGCTTGTTTGAGGGGGTATTAGCCTTTGATTTTGGGAGATATTGATCCTGACTCGACTAGCCCCATTTCAATGGGTATTAGCCATCGATTTCAGACTTTTTGGTCTTGTCATATCCGAGCCCTTTTTAGTTGGTATTAGGCTTAAATTTTATGGGTATTAGCCTTTCCCTCGGGCATGATTGATCTGGCTTGTTTGAGGGGGTTTTAGCCTTTGATTTTGGGACATATTGATACTGACTCGACTAGCCCCATTTCAATGCGTATTAGCCTTCGATTTCTAACATTTTTGGTCTTGTCATATCCGAGCCCTTTTTAGTTGGTACTAGGCTTAAATTTTATGGGTAATAGCCTTTCCCTCGGGCATGATTGATCTGGCTTGTTTGAGGGGGTATTAGGCTTTGATTTTGGGAGATATTGATCCTGAGTCGACTAGCTCCATTTCAATGGGTATTAGCCTTCGATTTCTGACCTTTTTTGGTCTTGTCATATCCGAGCCCTTTTTAGTTGTATTAGGCTTAAATTTTATGGGTAATAGCCTTTCCCCCCGACCATGATTGATCTAGCTTGTTAGAGGGAGTATTAGCCTTGGATTATGGGACATATTGATCCTGACTCGACTAGCACCATTTCAATGGGTATTAGCCTTCGATTTCTGACCTTTTTAGTCTTGTCATATCCAAACCCTTTTTAGTTGGTATTAGGCTTAAATTTTATGGGTAAGAGACTTTTCCCCCGAGCATGATTGAACTGGCTTGTTTGAGGGGGTATTAGCCTTGTATTTTGGGGCATATTGATCCTGACTCGACTTGCCCCATTTCAATGGGTATTAGCCTTCGATTTCTGGCCTTTTTAGTCTTGTCATATCCAAACCCTTTTTCGTTGGTATTAGGCTTAAATTTTATGGGTAAAAGACTCTTCCCCTGTTCATGATTGAACTGGCTTGTTTGTGGGATCCTGACTAGACTTGCCCCATTTCTATGGGTATTAGCCTTCGATTTCTGACCTTTTTGCTCTTGTCATATCCCAGCACTTTTTAGTTGGTATTAGGCTAAAATTTTATGGGTAAAAGACTTTTCCCCCGAGCATGATTGAACTGGCTGGTTTGAGGGGGTATTAGCCTTTGATTTTGCGACATATTGATCCTGACTCGACTAGCCCCATTTCAAAGGGTATTAGCCTTCGATTTCTGACCTGGTTGGTCTTGTCATATCCAAGCCCTTTTTAGTTGGTATTAGGCTTAAATTTTATGGGTAAAAGACTTTTCCCTGAGCATGATTGAACAGGCTTGTTTGAGCGGGTATAACCCTTGGATTTTGTGCCATATTGATCATGGCTCGACTTGCCCCATTTCAATGGGTATTATCCTTCGATTTCTGACATTTTTGGTCTTGTCATATCCAAACCCTTTTTAGTTGGTATTAGGCTTAAATTTTATGTGTAAAAGACTTTTCAACTTTTCATGATTGAACTGGCTTGTTTGAGGGGGTATTATCCTTGGATTTTGGGACATATTGATCCTGACTAGACTTGCCCCATTTCTATGGGTATTAGCCTTCGATTTCTGACAATTTTGGTCTTGTCATATCCAAGCCCTTTTTAGTTGGTATTAGGCTTAAATTTTATGGGTAATAGCCTTTCCCTCGGGCATGATTGATCTGGCTTTTTTGAGGGGGTTTTAGCCTTTGATTTTGGAAGATATTGATCCTGACTCGACTAGCCCCATTTCAATGGGTATTACCCTTCGATTTCTAACATTTTTGGTCTTGTCATATCCGAGCCCTTTTTAGTTGGTATTAGGCTTAAATTTCATGGGTAATAGCCTTTCCCCCGACCATGATTGAACTGGCTTGTTTAAGGCGGTATTAGACTTGGTATTTGGGACATATCAATCCTAACTCAACTACCCCCATTTTCAATGGGTATTAGCCTTCGATTTCTGACCTGGTTGGTCTTGTCATATCCAAGCCCTTTGTAGTTGGTAATACGCTTAAATTTTATGGGTAATAGAATTTTCCCCCGAGCATGATTAAACTGGCTTGTTTGAGGGGGTATTAGCCTTGGATTTCAGGACATATTGATCCTGACTCGACTAGCCCCATTTCAATGGGTATTAGCCTTCGATTTCTAACCTTTTTGGTCTTGTCTATCATGCCCTTTTTAGTTGGTATTAGGCTTAAATTTTATGGGTACAAGACTTTTTCCCCGAGCATGATTGAACTGGCTTGTTTGAGGGTGTATTAGCCTTGAATTTTGGGGTATATTCATCCTGACTCGACTTGCCCCATTTCAATGGGTATTAGCCTTCGATTTCTGATCTTTTAGGTCTTGTCATATCCAAACCCTTTTTAGTTGGTATTAGGCTTAAATTTTATAGGTAAAAGACTTTTCCCCCGAGCATGATTGAACTGGCTTGTTTGAGGGGGTATTAGCCTTTGATTTTGGGAGATATTGATCCTGACTCGACTAGCTCCATTTAAATGGGTATTAGCCTTCGATTTCTGACCTTTTTGGTCTTGTCATATCCGAGCCCTTTTTAGTTGGTATTAGGCTTAAATTTTATGGGTAATAGCCTTTCCCTCGGGCATGATTGATCTGGCTTTTTTGAATGTGTATTAGCCTTTGATTTTGGGAGATATTGATACTGACTCGACTAGCCCCATTTAAATGGGTATTAGCCTTCGATTTCTGATATTTTTTGTATTGTCATATCCGAGCAAATTTTAGTTGGTATTAGGCTTAAATTTTATGGGTAATAGCCTTTCCCCCGACCATGATTGAACTGGCTTGTTAGAGTGAGTATTAGCCTTGGATTATGGGACATAATGATCCTGACTCGACTAGCACCATTTCAATGGGTATTAGCCTTCGATTTCTGACATGGTTGGTCTTGTCATATCCAAGCCCTTTTTAGTTGGTATTAAGCTTAAATTTTATGGGTAAAAGGCTTTTCCCCCGAGCATGATTGAACTGGCTTGTTTGAGGCGGTATTACCCTTTGATTTTGGGACATATTGATACTGACTCGACTAGCCCCATTTAAATGGGTATTAGCCTTCGATTTCTGATATTTTTGGTAATGTCATATCCGAGCAAATTTTAGTTGGTATTAGGCTTAAATTTTATGGGTAATAGCCTTACCCCCGACCATGATTGAACTGGCTTTTTAGAGGGAGTATTAGCCTTGGATTATGGGACATATTGATCCTGACTCGACTAGCCCCATTTCAATAGGTACTAGCCTTCGATTTCTGACCTTGTTGGTCTTGTCATATCCAAGACCTTTTTAGTTGGTATTAGGCTTAAATTTTATGGGTAAAAGACTTTTCCCATTAGCATGATTGAACCGGCTTGTTTGAGGGGGTATTAGACTTTGATTTTGGGACATATTGATCCTGACTCGACTAGCCCCATTTCAATGGGTATTAGCCTTCGATTTCTGACGTGGTTGGTCTTGTAATATCCAAGCCCTTTTTAGTTGGTATTAGGCTTACATTTTATGGGTAAAAGACCTTTCCCCCGTTCATGATTGAACTGGCTTGTTTGAGGGGGTATTAGCCTTGGATTTTGGGACATGTTGATCCTGACTAGACTTGCCCCATTTTTATGGGTATTAGCCTTCGATTTCGAACGTTTTTGGTCTTGTCATATCCAATCCCTTTTTAGTTGGTATTAGGCTTAAATTTTATGGGTAAAAGACTTTTCCCCCGAGCATGATTGAACTGGCTTGTTTGAGGGGGTATTAGCCTTTGATTTTGGGAGATATTGATCCTAAGTCGACTAGCTCCATTTTAATGGGTATTAGCCTTCGATTTCTGACCTTTTCGGTCTTGTCATATCCGAGCCCTTTTTAGTTGGTATTAGGCTTAAATTTTATGGGTAATACCCTTTCCCTCGGGCATGATTGATCTGGCTTTTTTGACGGTGTATTAGCTTTTGATTTTGAGAGATATTGATCCACACTCGACTAGCCCCATTTCAATCGGTATTAGCCTTCGATTTCTGACATTTTTGCTATTGTCATATTCGAGCAAATTTTAGTTG
This sequence comes from Salix caprea, assembly GCA_964035475.1. Classification (NCBI taxonomy): domain Eukaryota; kingdom Viridiplantae; phylum Streptophyta; class Magnoliopsida; order Malpighiales; family Salicaceae; genus Salix; species Salix caprea. The sequence goes on from OZ037749.1 coordinate 17,515,896, forward strand.
GTATTAGGTTTAAATTTTATGGGTAATAGCCTTACCCCCGACCATGATTGAACTGGCTTGTTAGAGGGAGTATTAGCCTTGGATTATGGGACATATTGATCCTGACTCGACTAGCACCATTTCAATGGGTATTAGCCTTCGATTTCTGACCTTGTTGGTCTTGTCATATCCAAGTCCTTTTTAGTTGGTATTAGGCTTAAATTTTATGGGTAAAAGACTTTTCCCATTGGCATGATTGAACTGGCTTGTTTGAGGGGGTATTAGCCTTTGATTTTCGGACATATTGATCCTGACTCGACTAGCCCCATTTCAATAGGTATTAGCCTTCGATTTCTGATGTGGTTGGTCTTGTCATATCCAAGCCTTTTTTAGTTGGTATTAGGCTTAAATATTATGGGTAAAAGACTTTTCCCCCGAGCATGATTGAACTGGTTTGTTTCAGGGGGTATTAGCCTTGGATTTTGGGACATATTGATCCTGACTCGACTAGCACCATTTCAATGGGTATTAGCCTTCGATTTCTGACCTTTTTGGTCTTGTCTATCAAGCCCTTTTTAGTTGGTATTAGGCTTAAATTTTATGGGTACAAGATTTTTTCCCCGAGCATGATTGAACTAACTTGTTTGAGGGTGTATTAGCCTTGAATTCTTGGGTATATTGATCCTGACTCGACTTGCCCCATTTCAATGGGTATTAGCCTTCGATTTATGACATTTTTGGTCTTGTCATATCCAAACCCTTTTTAGTTGGTATTAGGCTTAAATTTTATGGGTAAAAGACTTTTCCATCGAGCATGATTGAACTGGCTGGTTTGAGGGGGTATTAATCTTTGATTTAGGGAGATATTGATCCTGGCTCGACTAGCTCCATTTCAATGGGTATTAGACTTCGATTTCTGACCTTTTTGGTCTTGTCATATCCGAGCCCTTTTTAGTTGGTATTAGGCTTCAATTTTATGGGTAATAGCCTTTCCCTCGGGCATGATTGATCTGGCTTTTTTGAGGGTGTATTAGCCTTTGATTTTGGGAGATATTGATCCTGACTCGACTAGCCCCATTTCAATGGGTATTAGCCTTCGATTTCTGACATTTTTGGTATTGTCATATCTGAGCAAATTTTAGTTGGTATTAGGCTTAATTTTATGGGTAATAGCCTTTCCCCCGACCATGATTGAACTGGCTTGTTAGAGGGCGTATTAGCCTTGGATTATGGGACATATTGATCCTGACTCGACTAGCACCATTTCAATGGGTATTAGCCTTCGATTTCTGACCTTGTTGGTCTTGTCATATCCAAGCCCTTTTTAGTTGGTATTAGGCTTAAATTTTATGGGTAAAAGACTTTTCCCCCGAGCATGATTGAACTGGCTTGTTTGAGCGGGTATTAGCCTTCGATTTTGGGACATATGGATCCTGACTCGACTAGCCCCAATTCAATGGGTATTAGCCTTCGATTTCTGACCTTTTTGCTCTTGTCATATACCAGCACTTTTTAGTTGGTATTAGGCTAAAATTTTATGGGTAAAAGACTTTTCCCCCGAGCATGATTGAACTGGCTTGTTTGAGGGGGTATTAGCCTTTGATTTTGGGATATATTGATCCTGACTCGACTAGCGCCATTTCAATAGGTATTAGCCTTCGATTTTTGACATTTTTGGTATTGTCATATCCGAGCAAATTTTAGTTGGTATTAGGCTTAATTTTATGGGTAATAGCCTTTCCCCCGACCATGATTGAACTGGCTTGTTAGAGGGCGTATTAGCCTTGGATTATGGGACATATTGATCCTGACTCGACTAGCACCATTTCAATGGGTATTAGCCTTCGATTTCTGACCTTGTTGGTCTTGTCATATCCAAGCCCTTTTTAGTTGGTATTAGGCTTAAATTTTATGGGTAAAAGACTTTTCCCTTTAGCATGATTGAACTGGCTTGTTTGAGGGGGTATTAGCCTTTGATTTTGGGATATATTGATCCTGACTCGACTAGCGCCATTTCAATAGGTATTAGCCTTCGATTTCGGACCTTTTTGGTCTTGTCATATCCGAGCCCTTTTTAGTTGGTATTAGGCTTAAATTTTATGGGTAATAGCCTTTCCCTCGGGCATGATTGATCTGGCTTGTTTGAGGGGGTATTAGCCTTTGATTTTGGGAGATATTGATCCTGACTCGACTAGCCCTATTTCAATGGGTATCAGCTTTGATTTCTAACCTTTTTGGTCTTGTCATATCCGATCCCTTTTTAGTTGGTATTAGGCTTAAATTTTAAGGGTAATAGCTGCTTGACCGCTATTTATGATCGGCTTGTTTTAACTCGCAAGTGCACGAGTGTGCGATGTAGCAATTAACTCGGTAAGATCGAGGTCATATCCACAGAGAGCTAGATTTAGATATTAAGCTAGGTAACAACAAAAATATCTCAAGAGAATAATTAATGGATTTGTTTTCAAAGATGAAAAAGAGTAAATAGATTGTAAATGACAAGAAAAAGTAAGTCTTGGTTCCAAATCAATTTTAATGATGATGTATTGGTGATTCCTTCAACATATATAAGATAACTCAACCTAATATCAACGATGGTGATATTAGATCGGAAGATATTACAATGAAGTTTAAAAAGATGAAGATTGATTATTGCTTAAGAATAAACGAGTATTTTCATATTAAGTAAGACATTGAATCAAGCAATCTCTATACCAAAACTAAGTTTTGTTCATAAAAATTCAAGATTATAACATTACCTAAATGATTTCTAAAATTTCTTTGCAATAATTAAACATTCATGAAGAAACCGTGAAGATAGACATTAGGTGGTCCATTCATATCTTAAAGAACTCACCTCAATCACCATCATCCTTGATTTGGATCCAAGAAAGAGATTAGCCTACCATAATTATATATAAGAACACTCTAATAAACATGAAAATAACTTGAATCAAACTGAAATGATAAGTTTTATAACTAACAAAAACTGAAATCAAAAAGAGAAGAGCAAAACCAATCTCGGAAAATATTTTAACACCAGATATGACGCTATTTTGGACTCAATTTTACCCTTTTTCTAAGCCTCCTTTGGAGAAGGATATTAGATACATATTTATAGGCCTTTCTGTTATCTTTCCAGAACATTAAATAAAATATAATTTGAAGCTCGGAGTAAAAAGTTATGACTGAAACACCAAAAGGTGTTCTGGAAAGGTTTCTGGAAAGTCAATTTCGGCAACTTTGGAGAAGATTTTTTGTGCCCGATTTTTCTTCCTCTTTTTTAGCTGACTCTTTCTTCTTTTTGACCCAAAATAAAATGACAATCTTCCCTCCAGCTTCCATCCACGTGCTCTCCAAAACAAATGCCCAAATCTTCAACTAAATCTCCTCTTCAATTCTTTGTTCCAAATTTCGACGTTAAATTTCCTGAAATAATTCATTTAAGCTCCAAAAACTTGTCCAAACATTAAAAGAAATTCATTACTAAAAAGCACATCAATTATTATAAAAAACCCAAATAAAAACAATAAATACATATGTAAAATAAGAGACTTAATGATACTTTTGATGCACAATCACACCCCCCAACTTAGATTTTGCTAGTCCTCAAGCAAAACAAAACATAAAACCTTTGAAATAAAAATAATAATAACCATAATTAGGTTCGACTCATCACACTTGAAGGACCTATCATGCAAACATTGGTATCTTCAACTTGGTGTATACACAATAGCGAATAAAGAAAAATAAACATACTCACATTCTCTAAATCAAATATCCATACAAAATTCCAAATTCAATCGTATTTATCATGCAACCAACATAATTAATTCATGTGAAAACTCGACTTGTAATCTTCCCTTCTTACCACTACAAACAAGGTAGCAAACTAGAGAAATAACTATCTATCTATATATATATTTCTTTTTCTTTTCTTTTCTTTTTTTTCTTTTTTTTTTCTTTTTTTTTTTTTTGTGTGTGAACATCATTTGTTCTTTTTCTTTAAGTGGTCACTTCCCTTTTGACGCGAATACAAACATTTGTGATGAATGCACCCGGTTACTCACAAAGTCACAAACTTAAAGCGCTTTGCATACTCATATTTCAAGCTGCCGTTTGACGTAAAGATAAACATTTGTGATGAATACCCCTAGTTACTGAGCAACTCAAAACATTGGAGTAGGTAGAACTTTGCACACATCTATTTATTTAATTATTACTCTATTTACTTAAACCTTGTTTAGGACTAGATTAAAAGGGATGATCACAAGTAAAGCATCACACTCATCTTTTATGCATGATCACACAACTCACACAATTTTATAAGGAAAGATGTACTTCAATAATCTTAAAGAAAAACAAAATATGCTATATCTTGCTTTATAAGATATTATCTATCCCAAATTAAAGCATGCAATGTTCAACACAATAATGGATCCAAAAATGTAATGTTGATCCTAATTAAGTCTCATTCACATACAAATGCTTCTTTTTTTTTCTTTCAAACAAGCATGGCCATCTCAAGCATTCAACACAATCAAATATCCAAAATTAAGTTTTACATTATCCTTGATGTAAAAAAAAGAAAGAGAAGATAAGAATAATGATTAGAAAACTGTTACTCCCTTTTTTTCAAGGATGAATGTCTGATTGAATTGGACATGAGCTGACTTCTTGCTTGAGCCTTTTTTTTTTTTTTTCTTCTCTTTTTTTTTTTAACCTGCATATCACAACTAAAAGAAAACATCAAACCATTTTTTTTTTTTGAAAAATAAACAAAACCTCATACCCCCCAACTTAAAATAATGCATTGTCCCTAATGCATGAACAAGTAAATAAGAGTTGGAAGAATAAGAGAGAGAAAAAAACAAAATTAAAATTAAATAAAAACACATTACTTCTGATACTGCAATGGCATTGGATCTTCAAGATCCAATGTCTCAACTTCAGCCACAAAGTTTTCAAGATAAGGTTTCAATCGATGACCATTTACTGTGAAAACATTTCCATTCTTATGATTTTCTACCTCAACAGCACCATGCTCAGAAATGGATTTAATCACAAATGGACCAATCCATTTTGTTCTCAACTTCCCAGGAAAGAGATGTAATCGTGAATTATACAAGAGAACCTTTTGACCAACATGAAAGGATTTTCTAAGAATGTGTTTATCATGCAAAGTTTTCATCTTATGTTTTGAAATTTTTGCATTTTCGAATGCATCATTTCTCAACTCCTCTAATTCATCCAATTGAAGTTTTCTATTTTTTCCAATCTCATTTTCATTGTCATTGAATTGCCGAATGGCCCAATATGCACGGTGCTCAATCTCAACAGGGAGATGACAAGGTTTTCCATAAACTAGCCTATAAGGAGACATTCCTAAAGAGGTCTTATAAGCAGTGCGATATGCCCACAAAGCATCGACTAGTCGTAAGGACCAATCTTTACGGTTTGGATTGACTGTTTTCTCTAAAATGTTCTTGATTTCCCTATTTGCCAACTCAGCTTGGCCACTAGTCTGTGGGTGATAAGGGGTACTAACCTTGTGAATTACACCATATTTTCTCATCAAAATCCCAACGGGCTTGTTGCAAAAATGCTTTCCCCCATCACTAATCATAGCCCTGGGCATGCCAAAACGAGAGAAAATATTTTCTTTCAAGAATTTGACCACAACTCGATGGTCATTGGTTCGAGATGCAATGGCCTCCACCCATTTAGACACATAATCAACAGCTACAAGGATGAATTGGTAACCAAATGAACTTGGAAAAGGTCCCATGAAATCAATCCCCCAACAATCAAATATTTCCAAAACAAGAATGGGGTTAAGGGGCATCATGTTACGCCGAGTGAGGTTACCTAGGCGTTGGCATCGGTCACATGCAACACAGAAGGCATGGACATCTTTAAACATGGTGGGCCAATAAAAACCACACTGCAAGATCTTGGCAGTGGTTTTCTTGGAAGAGAAATGCCCACCACAGGCTAATGCATGACAAAAATTAATGACACTTGGAATTTCATGATCAGGGATGCACCGCCTAACAATTTGGTCAGGGCAGTATTTAAATAGGTAGGGGTCATCCCAAAAAAAAGTACGCACATTGCGCAAGAATTTTTGTTTGTCAAGTTTAGACCAATGAGAAGGAATCTGACTTGTGGCTAGGTAATTTGCTATGTCAGCATACCATGGAGAGCCAATGTAGGAGACATTACCTGCAAAAAATAAATTTTCATCAACAAAGAGTTCATTTATTGGGGTTTCATCTACTATGTTCTCATAGCTTGAAAGACGGGATAAATGATCAGCCACTACATTCTCTACTCCCTTTTTATCTCGAATTTCAAGGTTAAACTCTTGGAGTAGGAGGATCCATCGAATCAAACGTGGCTTGGCATCTTGTTTTGTGAGCAAGTATTTCAATGCTGCATGATCAGTGAAAACAATAACAAGAGATCCAACCAAATAAGACCGAAATTTGTCTAAAGCAAATACCACAGCTAAGAGTTCTTTTTCAGTTGTAGTGTAATTCAATTGAGCATCATTCAAAGTCTTGCTAGCATAATAAATTACATGAGGCTTCTTATCTTTTCTTTGCCCTAAAACAGCACCTATTGCAAAATTACTAGCATCACACATTAGTTCAAATGGTAAAGACCAATCAGGAGCTTGCATGATTGGTGCAGTGGTCAACAACCCTTTAAGCTTTTCAAAAGCTTCTTGACATTTTGATGTCCAATCAAATTGGACATCTTGTGACAACAAGTTACACAATGGTTTGGCAATGGTACTGAATGAATGAATGAATCTTCGGTAAAAACCAGCATGTCCTAAAAAGGATCTCACATCTTTCACAGTCCTGGGGGTAGGTAATTTTTGAATGTCTTCAACTTTTGATTTATCTACCTCTATCCCTTTTGCAGAGACAATGTGGCCTAAGACAATGCCATGTGTCACCATAAAATGACACTTCTCCCAATTAAGTACAAGATTGTTCTCTTCACACCTTTCAAGAACTTTTTCTAAATGCATTAGACACAACTCATAAGAATCCCCATAAACTGAAAAATCATCCATGAAAACTTCCAAAAAATTTTCCACCATGTCACTAAAGATACTCATCATACACCTTTGAAAAGTGGCTGGTGCATTACACAAGCCAAAGGGCATTCTTCTATAAGCATAGGTACCAAAAGGACAAGTGAACGTGGTTTTTTCTTGGTCTTCTAATGAAATCTCAATTTGGTTGTAACCTGAGTATCCATCAAGAAAACAATAGAAAGCTCTTCCTGCTACTCTTTCAAGCACTTGGTCTAAAAATGGAAGAGGAAAATGGTCCTTCCTAGTCACCATGTTCAACTTACGGTAATCAATGCACATACGCCATCCAGTTTGGATTCTAGTTGGTACTAGCTCATTATTTGCATTCTTCACTACCGTGACTCCAGATTTTTTTGGGACAACTTGGGTTGGACTAACCCATTTTGAGTTTGCAATGGGGTAAATGATACCTGCATCAAGTAGCTTAAGAACTTCACCTCTCACTACTTCCTTCATGGTTGGGTTCAATCGTCTTTGCATTTGCCTCACAGATTTAGCCTCTTTTTCAAGATAGATTCTATGAGTACATAAAAGAGGGCTAATTCCTTTCAAGTCAGTAATTGTCCACCCAATTGCTTTCTTGTGTTTTCTCACCACTCTCAAAAGCTTTTGTTCCTGCTCTATGCTAAGTTTTGATGAAATCACAATAGGATATGATTCATCTTCCCCTAGAAATGCATACTTAAGATCACTCGGTAAAGGCTTCCTTTCTGGTTTATAAGGTTGAACAAGAGATGTCTCAACTTTCACTTGGGCTGAAATCAAAGGCTCAAACAATGGAGTCCATTGACCTGTTGACATAATAGGCATTGGATCTAGATAAGTCTCGAGTTCTCTTACTTCCTCATCAACACATTCCAAAGAATAAAATCTTTCATCATGAATTAAGGTTCTCTCTAATGGATCCTTTATCCCTTCTCTCTCAAAGTGTTCTTGACAAACAGTTTGAATCAAATCTACCTCTCTAATGTCCTCATATTCACCAATTTGTTTGGAGATATTGAAAATATTCATCTCCAATGTCATATTCCCAAAAGACAATTTCATCACCCCATTCCTACAGTTAATTAAAGCATTGGATGTAGCTAGGAAAGGTCTACCTAAGATGACTGGGATGGGAGCATTAGAACCTTGAATAGGTGAGATGTCTAACACTATAAAATCAACAGGAAAGTAGAATTTATCTACTTGGATCAATACATCCTCAACAATACCCCGAGGAATCTTGATTGACCTATCAGCTAATTGAAGGGTGATTCGAGTAGGCTTGATTTCCCCTAGACCTAATTGTTCGTAAACAGTGTAGGGTATTAAATTCACACTTGCTCCTAAATCCAACAAAGCTTGGTCTATCTTATGACTTCCAATAATGCATGAAATGGTGGGACAACCAGGATCTTTGTATTTGGGAGGGGTCTTAAACTGGATGATGGCACTAGCATGTTCAGTTAGAAAGGCTCTTTCTTTCACATTCAATCTCCTTTTGACTGTGCATAAGTCCTTAAGGAACTTTGCATAAGATGGGACTTGTTTAATTGCATCAAGGAGTGGAATGTTTACTTTTACTTGTTTGAACAATTCATAGATTTCCGAGTTCATAAGATCATGTTTAGATTTTTCTAACCTTTGTGGAAATGGTGGTCTAGGAACAAATTCTAAATCACTCACTTTGCCTCCATTTTTTATTGAATCATCTCCTTTCTCACTCTTCTCTTTCTCATTTATCTCACCTTCTTTCTCACTCAAGCTCTCATTTGTCTCAACTTCTTTCTCACTCAAGCTCTCATTTGTCTCTTGTGTTTTGATTCCCTCTTCACTTTCCCTAGATTTCTCCTCCACAATTCCTTTAGGAATCCCAAAACCTATAGCTTTGTCAATAATCTTTCCACTTCTAAGGGTGGTGATGGCTTGGATTTGTTCATGGTTTGAGGGTTCACTAGGTGAGGATTCACTTATATGCATCTGACCTCTAGGATTTGGCATTGGTTGAGCTGGGATTTTTCCCTTCTCTTGAATGCTTAGTGATTGAGTCAACTTGGTTAATTGACTTCGAATGTCATCTAAGGTCCTATTGGTCTGATCTTGAAATTTGTTAGCTTGGTTGTTGATTCCTCCTTGTGTTTGCATGAATTGTTGAAGAGTATCCTCTATGGATCTCTTATGAGGTGGTTGGTATGTGTTATGTGTGGGAGCATGAAATGGTTGGGGTGGAGGTTGAAATGTTTGAGGTACTGAAGAGCCCTCATTTCTCCATCCAAAATTTGGGTGGTTCCTCCATCCAGGATTATAAGTATCAGAGTAGGGATTGCCTGCTTGGTTTGAAAATGGCTTTCTAACATTACTTGAATCAAAAGTTTGGCCATATAACACTTCCTTGAAGGCTGGAATAGTGGGACACTCAGTTGTCCTATGCCCTTTACCCTCACAGACAACACAACTTTCCTCTTGTTGTTCACTCATGCCATGTACTTTTTTAATCTCAAGAGACTCTACTTTTCTAGCCAATGAGGCTAATCTAGCATTGAGGTCATCAGTCTCTTTCAATTGGAACTTCCCACTTGAATGAGAAATGGTGTTTCTAGATTCAACATGAAGTGGGAGAGAAGTCTCCCATTGCTTTGTGTTTTCAGCCAATTGATCAAAAAAATCAAAGGCTTCACTTGGTTCTTTGTCATAAAACTCACCATTACACATGGTTGACACTAGCTTTTTAAAATCTGCGGTAAGAGAGTCGTAGAAGAAACTCACTAACCTCCACATCTCAAAACCATGGTGGGGACAAGCATTTAACAAGTCTTTAAACTTTTCCCAAGCTTGGTGAAATGAGTCATTTGGACTACAAGAAAAATTCATCATTTGACGTTGTAAGGCTGCTGTCCTATGAGTGGGGAAGTATTTTTTCAAAAATTCAGCTTGCATTTCCCTCCATGTACCTATAGACCTAGGACGCAGGGAGTTTAGCCAAAGCTTGGCTTTATCCTTTAGAGAGAATGGGAACAATTTAAGCCGAATGGTTTCCTCTGTGCATGTTCTATCAATAAAGGTATTGCATACTTCTTCAAACTCCTTAATGTGTATGTATGGATTTTCAGAATCCATACCATGAAATGTGGGAAGAAGTTGAATCATGCCCGGTTTCAAATTGAAAGCTTGTTGGTTAAGAGGCAATATAATACACGAAGGTGTACTTTGTCTAGCCGGGTGAAGATACTCTCGAAGGGTTCGAAAATTAGGTTGATCATTGAATTGTGGAGGTCCATTAACTTGAACACTCCCTTCACCCTCTATGTCTTCAACATTTGCCATGATGGAATATAATATAACAGTTATATGAATACGAAAGGAAAGGAGAAAGAAAAAGAAGATTGCAAATAAAAGTAAATGAAACGTAAAAGATAAAGTAATAGCTGAACTAAAAAGCAATATTAACAACAATAAACATTAAAAGATAATTGTAACAAGCATGAATAAAAAGGCGGTAATACCGGCCATGAACTTAAAACAATAAATATTAGATAAAAAAGCATAACTAAATAAAATAAAATAAACAAGAGGCGGTTGAACCAGCCATAATCCAACAATTAGTAGTCCAGTCCACCGTCCAATATCCAAAAAGCTGAGGTCAATTTTTCTTTACTTTTTTTTTTGAGGCGGTAAGACCAGCCATTTGAGTTTTTTATATATATATTTTTTTATATATTTTTTCTTCCAATAATCAAATCTAAATTTGTTACCTTTGCTTGCTAGCTCCCCGGCAACGGCGCCAAAATTGCTTGACCGCTATTTATGATCGGCTTGTTTTAACTCGCAAGTGCACGAGTGTGCGATGTAGCAATTAACTCGGTAAGATCGAGGTCATATCCACAGAGAGCTAGATTTAGATATTAAGCTAGGTAACAACAAAAATATCTCAAGAGAATAATTAATGGATTTGTTTTCAAAGATGAAAAAGAGTAAATAGATTGTAAATGACAAGAAAAAGTAAGTCTTGGTTCCAAATCAATTTTAATGATGATGTATTGGTGATTCCTTCAACATATATAAGATAACTCAACCTAATATCAACGATGGTGATATTAGATCGGAAGATATTACAATGAAGTTTAAAAAGATGAAGATTGATTATTGCTTAAGAATAAACGAGTATTTTCATATTAAGTAAGACATTGAATCAAGCAATCTCTATACCAAAACTAAGTTTTGTTCATAAAAATTCAAGATTATAACATTACCTAAATGATTTCTAAAATTTCTTTGCAATAATTAAACATTCATGAAGAAACCGTGAAGATAGACATTAGGTGGTTCATTCATATCTTAAAGAACTCACCTCAATCACCATCATCCTTGATTTGGATCCAAGAAAGAGATTAGCCTACCATAATTATATATAAGAACACTCTAATAAACATGAAAATAACTTGAATCAAACTGAAATGATAAGTTTTATAACTAACAAAAACTGAAATCAAAAAGAGAAGAGCAAAACCAATCTCGGAAAATATTTTAACACCAGATATGACGCTATTTTGGACTCAATTTTACCCTTTTTCTAAGCCTCCTTTGGAGAAGGATATTAGATACATATTTATAGGCCTTTCTGTTATCTTTCCAGAACATTAAATAAAATATAATTTGAAGCTCGGAGTAAAAAGTTATGACTGAAACACCAAAAGGTGTTCTGGAAAGGTTTCTGGAAAGTCAATTTCGGCAACTTTGGAGAAGATTTTTTGTGCCCGATTTTTCTTCCTCTTTTTTAGCTGACTCTTTCTTCTTTTTGACCCAAAATAAAGTGACAATCTTCCCTCCAGCTTCCATCCACGTGCTCTCCAAAACAAATGCCCAAATCTTCAACTAAATCTCCTCTTCAATTCTTTGTTCCAAATTTCGACGTTAAATTTCCTGAAATAATTCATTTAAGCTCCAAAAACTTGTCCAAACATTAAAAGAAATTCATTACTAAAAAGCACATCAATTATTATAAAAAACCCAAATAAAAACAATAAATACATATGTAAAATAAGAGACTTAATGATACTTTTGATGCACAATCAATAGCCTTTCCCCCCGACCATGATTGAACTGGCTTGTTAGAGGGAGTATTAGCCTTGGATTATGGGACATATTGATCCTGACTCGACTAGCCCTATTTCAATGGGTATTAGCCTTCGATTTCTGACCTTGTTGGTCTTGTCATATCCAAGCCCTTTTTAGTTGGTATTAGGCTTAAATTTTATGGGTAAAAGACTTTTCCTACTAGCATGATTGAACTGGCTTGTTTGAGCGGGTATTAGCCTTGGTATTTGGGACATATCGATCCTCACTCGACTAGCCTCATTTTCAATGGGTATTAGACTTCGATTTCTGACCTGGTTGGTCTTGTCATATCCAAGCCCTTTTTAGTTGGTATTAGGCATAAATTTTATGGGTAAAAGACTTTTCCCCCGTTCATGATTGAACTTGCTTGTTTGAGGGGGTATTAGCCTTGGATTTTGGGACATATTGATCCTGACTAGACTTGCCCCATTTCTATGGGTATTAGCCTTCGATTTCTGACCTTTTTGGTCTTGTCATATCCAAGCCCTTTTTAGTTGGTATTAGGCCTAAATTTTATGGGTAAAAGACTTTTCCCTCGAGCATGATTGAACTGGCTTGTTTGAAGGGTTATTAGCCTTTGATTTTGGGAGATATTAATCCTCACTCGACTAGCCCCATTTCAATGGGTATTAGCCTTTGATTTCTGACATTTTTGGTATTGACATATCCGAGCAAATTTTAGTTGGTATTAGGCTTAAATTTTATGGGTAATAGCCTTTCCCCCGACCATGATTGAACTGGCTTGTTAGAGGGAGTATTAGCCTTGGATTATGGGACATATTGATCCTGACTCGACTAGCACCATTTCAATGGGTATTAGCCTTCGATTTCTGACCTTGTTGGTCTTGTCATATCCAAGCCCTTTTTAGTTGGTATTAGGCTTAAATTTTATGGGTAAAAGACTTTTCCCCCGAACATAATTGAACTGGCTTGTTTGAGGGGGTATTAGCCTTGAATTTTGGGGCATATTGATCCTGACTCGACTTGCCCCATTTCAATGGGTATTAGCCTTCAATTTCTGACCTTGTTGGTCTTGACATATCCAAGCCCTTTTCAGTTGGTATTAGGCCTAAATTTTATGGGTAAAAGACTTTTACCCCGAGCATGATTGAACTGGCTTGTTTGAGGGGATATTAGCCTTTGATTTTGGGAGATATTGATCCTGACTCGACTAGCCCCATTTCAATGGGTATTAGCTTTCGATTTCTGACCTTTTTGGTCTTGTCATATCCGAGCCCTTTTTAGTTGCTATTAGGCTTAAATTTTATGGGTAAAAGACTTTTCCCATTAGCATGATTGAACTGGCTTGTTTGAGGGGGTATTAGTCTTGGTATTTGGGACATATCAATCCTCACTCGACTAGGCCCATTTTTAATGGGTATTAGCCTTCGATTTCTAACCTGGTTGGTCTTGTCATATCCAAGCCCTTTTTAGTTGGTATTAGGCTTAAATTTTATGGGTAAAAGACTTTTTCCCCGAGCATGATTGAACCGGCTTGTTTGAGGGGGTATTAGCCTTGGAATTTGGGGCATATTAATCCTGACTCGACTTGCCCCATTTCAATGGGTATTAGCCTTCGATTTCTGACCTTTTTGGTCTTGTCATATCCAAACCCGTTTTAGTTCATATTAGGCTTAAATTTTATGGGTAAAAGACCTTTCGCCCGTTCATGATTGAACTGGCTTGTTTGAGGGGTTATTAGCCTTGGATTTTGGGACATATTGATCCTGACTAGACTTGCCCCATTTCTATGGGTATTAGCCTTCGATTTCTGACCTTTTTGGTCTTGTCATATCCAAGCCCTTTTTAGTTGGTATTAGACTTAAATTTTATGGGTAAAAGACTTTTCCCCCGAGCATGATTGAACTGGCTTGTTTGAGGGGATATTAGCCTTTGATTTTGGGAGATATTGATCCTGACTCGACTAGCCCCATTTCAATGGGTATTAGCCTTCGATTTCTGACCTTTTTGGTCTTGTCATATCCGAGCCCTTTTTAGTTGGTATTAGGCTTAAATTTTATGGGTAAAAGACTTTTCCCATTAGCATGATTGAACTGGCTTGTTTGAGGGGGTATTAGCCTTGGTATTTGGGACATATCGATCCTCACTCGACTTGCCCCATTTCTATAGGTATTAGCCTTCGATTTCTGACCTTTTTGGTCTTGTCATATCCAAGCCCTTTTTAGTTGGTATTAGGCTTAAATTTTATGGGTAAAAGACCTTTCGCCCGTTCATGATTGAACTGGCTTGTTTGAGGGGTTATTAGCCTTGGATTTTGGGACATATTGATCCTGTCTAGACTTGCCCCATTTCTATGGGTATTAGCCTTCGATTTCTGACCTTTTTGGTCTTGTCATATCCAAGCCCTTTTTAGTTGGTATTAGGCTTAAATTTTATGGGTAAAAGACTTTTCCCCCGAGCATGATTGAAATGGCTTGTTTGAGGGGGTATTAGCCTTTGATTTTGGGAGATATTGATCCTGACTCGACTAGCCCCATTTCAATCGGCATTAACCTTCGATTTTTGACCTTTTTGGTCTTGTCATATCCGAGCCCTTTTTAGTTGGTATTAGGCTTAAATTTTATGGGTAATAGCCTTTCCCTCGGGCATGATTGATCTGGCTTGTTTGAGGGGGTATTAGCCTTGGATTTTGGGACATATTTATCCTGACTAGACTTGCCCCATTTCTATAGGTATTAGCCTTCGATTTCTGACCTTTTTGGTCTTGTCATATCCAAGCCCTTTTTAGTTGGTATTAGGCCTAAATTTTATGGGTAAAAGACTTTTCCCCCGAGCATGATTGAACTGGCTTGTTTGAGGGGATATTAGCCTTTGATTTTGGGAGATATTGATCCTGACTTGACTAGCCCCATTTCAATGGGTATTAGCCTTCGATTTCTTACCTTTTTGGTCTTGTCATATCCGAGCCCTTTTTAGTTGGTATTAGGCTTAAATTTTATGGGTAAAAGACTTTTCCCATTAGCATGATTGAACTGGCTTGTTTGAGGGGGTATTAGCCTTGGTATTTGGGACATATCGATCCTCACTCGACTAGCCCCATTTTTAATGGGTATTAGCCTTCGATTTCTGACCTAGTTGGTGTTGTCATATCCAAGCCCTTTTTAGTTGGTATTAGGCTTAAATTTTATGGTAAAAGACTTTTCCCCCGAGCATGATTGAACAGGCTTGTTTGATGGGGTATTAGCCTTGGAATTTGGGGCATATTGATCCTGACTTGACTTGCCCCATTTGAATGGGTATTAGCCTTCGATTTCTGACCTTTTTGGTCTTGTCATATCCAAACCCTTTTTAGTTCGTATTAGGCTTAAATTTTATGGGTAAAAGACCTTTCGCCCGTTCATGATTGAACTGGCTTGTTTGAGGGGTTATTAGCCTTGGATTTTGGGACATATTGATCCTGACTAGACTTGCTCCATTTCTATGGGTATTAGCCTTCGATTTCTGACCTTTTTGGTCTTGTCATATCCAAGCCCTTTTTAGTTGGTATTAGACTTAAATTTTATGGGTAAAAGACTTTTCCCCCGAGCATGATTGAACTGGCTTGTTTGAGGGGATATTAGCCTTTGATTTTGGGAGATATTGATCCTGACTCGACTAGCCCCATTTCAATGGGTATTAGCCTTCGATTTCTGACCTTTTTGGTCTTGTCATATCCGAGCCCTTTTTAGTTGGTATTAGGCTTAAATTTTATGGGTAAAAGACTTTTCCCATTAGCATGATTGAACTGGCTTGTTTGAGGGGGTATTAGCCTTGGTATTTGGGACATATCGATCATCACTCGACTTGCCCCATTTCTATAGGTATTAGCCTTCGATTTCTGACCTTTTTGGTCTTGTCATATCCAAGCCCTTTTTAGTTGGTATTAGGCTTAAATTTTATGGGTAAAAGACCTTTCGCCTGTTCATGATTGAACTGGCTTGTTTGAGGGGTTATTAGCCTTGGATTTTGGGACATATTGATCGTGACTAGACTTGCCCCATTTCTATGGGTATTAGCCTTCGATTTCTGACCTTTTTGGTCTTGTCATATCCAAACCCTTTTTAGTTCGTATTAGGCTTAAATTTTATGGGTAAAAGACCTTTCGCCCGTTCATGATTGAACTGGCTTGTTTGAGGGGTTATTAGCCTTGGATTTTGGGACATATTGATCCTGTCTAGACTTGCCCCATTTCTATGGGTATTAGCCTTCGATTTCTGACCTTTTTGGTCTTGTCATATCCAACCCTTTTTAGTTGGTATTAGGCTTAAATTTTATGGGTAAAAGACTTTTCCCCCGAGCATGATTGAACTGGCTTGTTTGAGGGGGTATTAGCCTTTGATTTTGGGAGATATTGATCCTGACTCGACTAGCCCCATTTCAATCGGCATTAACCTTCGATTTTTGACCTTTTTGGTCTTGTCATATCCGAGCCCTTTTTAGTTGGTATTAGGCTTAAATTTTATGTGTAATAGCCTTTCCCTCGGGCATGATTGATCTGGCTTGTTTGAGGGGGTATTAGCCTTGGATTTTGGGACATATTTATCCTGACTAGACTTGCCCCATTTCTATAGGTATTAGCCTTCGATTTCTGACCTTTTTGGTCTTGTCATATCCAAGCCCTTTTTAATTGGTATTAGGCCTAAATTTTATGGGTAAAAGACTTTTCCCCCGAGCATGATTGAACTGGCTTGTTTGAGGGGATATTAGCCTTTTATTTTGGGAGATATTGATCCTGACTTGACTAGCCCCATTTCAATGGGTATTAGCCTTCGATTTCTTACCTTTTTGGTCTTGTCATATCCGAGCCCTTTTTAGTTGGTATTAGGCTTAAATTTTATGGGTAAAAGACTTTTCCCATTAGCATGATTGAACTGGCTTGTTTGAGGGGGTATTAGCCTTGGTATTTGGGACATATCGATCCTCACTCGACTAGCCCCATTTTTAATGGGTATTAGCCTTCGATTTCTGACCTAGTTGGTGTTGTCATATCCAAGCCCTTTTTAGTTGGTATTAGGCTTAAATTTTATGGTAAAAGACTTTTCCCCCGAGCATGATTGAACAGGCTTGTTTGATGGGGTATTAGCCTTGGAATTTGGGGCATATTGATCCTGACTTGACTTGCCCCATTTCAATGGGTATTAGCCTTCGATTTCTGACCTTTTTGGTCTTGTCATATCCAAACCCTTTTTAGTTCGTATTAGGCTTAAATTTTATGGGTAAAAGACCTTTCGCCCGTTCATGATTGAACTGGCTTGTTTGAGGGGTTATTAGCCTTGGATTTTGGGACATATTGATCCTGACTAGACTTGCTCCATTTCTATGGGTATTAGCCTTCGATTTCTGACCTTGTTGGTTTTGTCATATCCAAGCCCTTTTTAGTTAGTATTAGGCTTAAATTTTATGGGTACAAGATTTTTCCCCGAGCATGATTGAACTGGCTTGTTTGAGGGGGTATTAGCCTTGGAATTTGGGGCATATTGATCCTGACTCGACTTGCCCCATTTGAATGGGTATTAGCCTTCGATTTCGGACCTTTTTGGTCTTGTCATATCCGAGCCCTTTTTAGTTGGTATTAGGCTTAAATTTTATGGGTAATAGCCTTTCCCTCGGGCATGATTGATCTGGCTTGTTTGAGGGGGTATTAGCCTTTGATTTTGGGAGATATTGATCCTGAATCGACTAGCCCCATTTCAATGGGTATTAGCCTTCGATTTCTGACCTTTTTGGTCTTGTCATATCCGAGCCCTTTTTAGTTGGTATTAGTCTTAAATTTTATGGGCAATAGTCTTTCCCTCGAGCATGATTGATCTGGCTTGTTTGAGGGGGTATTAGCCTTTGATTTTGGGACATATTGATCCTGGCTCGACTAGCCCCATTTCAATCGGTATTAGCCTTCGATTTCTGACCTGGTTGGTCTTGTCATATCCAAGCCCTTGTTAGTTCGTATTAGGCTTAAATTTTATGGGTACAAGATTTTTCCCCGAGCATGATTGAACTGGCTTGTTTGAGGGGGTATTAGCCTTGGAATTTGGGGCATATTGATCCTGACTCGACTTGCCCCATTTGAATGGGTATTAGCCTTCGATTTCGGACCTTTTTGGTCTTGTCATATCCGAGCCCTTTGTAGTTGGTAATAGGCTTAAATTTTATGGGTAAAAGACTTTTCCCCCGAGCATGATTGAACTGGCTAGTTTGAGGGGGTATTAGCTTTGGATTTCGGGACATATTGATCCTGACTCGACTAGCCCCATTTCAATGGGTATTAGCCTTCGATTTCTGACCTTTTTGGTCTTGTCTATCAAGCCCTTTTTAGTTGGTATTAGGCTTAAATTTTATGGGTAAAAGACTTTTCCCATTACCATGATTGAACTGGCTTGTTTGAGGGGGTATTAGCCTTTGATTTTGGGACATATTGATCCTGACTCGACTAGCCCCTTTTCAATGGGTATTAGCCTTCGATTTCGGACCTTTTTGGTCTTGTAATATCCGAGCCCTTTTTAGTTGGTATTAGGCTTAAATTTTATGGGTAATAGCCTTTCGCTCGGGCATGATTGATCTGGCTTGTTTGAGGGGGTATTAGCCTTTGATTTTGGGAGATATTGATCCTGACTCGACTAGCCCCATTTCAATGGGTATCAGCTTCCGTTTCTAACCTTTTTGGTCTTGTCATATCCGAACCCTTTTTAGTTGGTATTAGGCTTAAATTTTATGGGTAATAGCCTTTCCCCCCGACCATGATTGAACTGGCTTATTAGAGGGAGTATTCGCCTTGGATTATGGGACATATTGATCCTGACTCGACTAGCCCTATTTCAATGGTTTTAGCCTTGGATTTCTGACCTTGTTGGTCTTGTCATATCCAAGCCCTTTTTAGTTGGTATTAGGCTTAAATTTTATGGGTAAAAGACTTTTCCCATTAGCATGATTGAACTGGCTTGTTTGAGCGGGTATTAGCCTTGGTATTTGGGACATATCGATCCTGACTCGACTAGCCTCATTTTCAATGGGTTTTAGTCTTCGATTTCTGACCTGGTTGGTCTTGTCATATCCAAGCCCTTTCTAGTTGGTATTAGGCATAAATTTTATGGGTAAAAGACTTTTCCCCCGTTCATGATTGAACTTGCTTGTTTGAGGGGGTATTAGCCTTGGATTTTGGGACATATTGATCCTGCCTAGACTTGCCCCATTTCTATGGGTATTAGCCTTTGATTTCTGACCTTTTTGGTCTTGTCATATCCAAGCCCTTTTTAGTTGGTATTAGGCCTAAATTTTATGGGTAAAAAACTTTTCCCATTAGCATGATTGAACTGGCTTGTTTAAGGGGGTATTAGCCTTGGTATTTGGGACATATCGATCCTCACTCGACTAGCCCCATTTTTAATGGGTATTAGCCTTCGATTTCTGACGTGGTTGGTCTTGTCATATCCAAGCCCTTTTTAGTTTGTATTAGGCTTAAATTTTATGGGAAAAAAACTTTTCCCCCCAACATGATTGAACTGACTTGTTTGAGGGGGTATTAGCCTTGGATTTTGGGACATATTGATCCTGACTCGACTAGCCCTATTTCAATGGGTATTAGCCTTTGATTTCTGACCTTTTTGGGCTTGTCTATCAAGCCCCTTTTAGTTGCTATTAGGCTTATATTTTATGGGTAAAAGACTTTTCCCCCCCGACCATGATTGAACTGGCTTGTTAGAGAAAGTATTAGCCTTGGATTATGGGACATATTGATCCTGACTCGACTAGCACCATTTCAATGGGTATTAGCCTTCGATTTCTGACCTTGTTGGCCTTGTCATATCCAAGCCCTTTTTAGTTGGTATTAGGCTTAAATTTTATGGGTAAAAGACTTTTCCCCCGAACATGATTGAACTGGCTTGTTTGAGGGGGTATTAGCCTTGAATTTTAGGGCATATTGATCCTGACTCGACTAGCCCTATTTCAATGGGTATTAGCCTTCTATTTCTGACCTTGTTGGTCTTGTCATATCCAAGCCCTTTTTAGTTGGTATTAGGCTTAAATTTTATGGGTAAAAGACTTTTCCCCCGAGCATGATTGAACTGGCTTGTTTGAGGGGGTATTAGCCTTTGATTTTGGGACATATTGATCCTGACTCGACTAGCCCCTTTTCGATGGATATTAGCCTTCGATTGCGGACCTTTTTGGTCTTGTAATATCCGAGCCCTTTTTAGTTGGTATTAGGCTTAAATTTTATGGGTAATAGCCTTTCCCTCGGGCATGATTGATCTGGCTTGTTTGAGGGGGTATTAGCCTTTGATTTTGGGAGATATTGATCTTGACTCGACTAGCCCTATTTCAATGGGTATAAGCTTCGATTTCTAATCTTTTTGGTCTTGTCATATCCGAGCCCTTTTTACATGGTATTAGGCTTAAATTTTTTGGGTATAGCCTTTCCCCCCGACCATGATTGAACTGGCTTGTTAGAGGGAGTATTAACCTTGGATTATGGGACATATTTATCCTTGACTCGACTAGCCCCATTTCAGTGGGTATTAGCCTTCGATTTCGGGCCTTTTTGGTCTTGTCATATCCGAGCCCTTTTTAGTTGGTATTAGGCTTAAATTTTATGGGCAATACCCTTTTCCCCCGACCATGATTGAACTGGCTTGTTAGAGGGAGTATTAGCCTTGGATTATGGGACATATTGATCCTGACTCGACTAGCCCTATTTCAATGGGTATTAGCTTTCGATTTCTGACCTTGTTGGTCTTGTCATATCCAAGCCCTTTTTAGCTGGTATTTGGCTTAAATTTTATGGGTAAAAGACTTTTCCCATTAGCATGATTGAACTGGCTTGTTTGAGCGGGTATTAGCCTTGGTATTTGGGACATATCGATCCTCATTTGACTAGCCTCATTTTCAATGGGTATTAGACTTCGATTTCTGACCTGGTTGGTCTTGTCATATCCAAGCCCTTTTTAGTTGGTTTTAGGCTAAAATTTTATGGGTAAAAGGCTTTTCCCCCGAGCATGATTGAACTGGCTTGTTTGAGGGGGTATTAGCCTTGGAATTTGGGGCATATTGATCCTGACTCGACTAGCCCTATTTCAATGGGTATTAGCCTTCGATTTCTGACCTTTTTGGTCTTGTCATATCCGAGCCCTTTTTAGTTGGTATTAGGCTTAAATTTTTAGTTGGTATTAGGCTTAAATTTTATGGGTAAAAGACTTCTCCCCCGTTCATGATTGAACTTGCTTGTTTGAAGGGGTATTAGCCTTGGATTTTGGGACATATTTATCCTGACTAGACTTGCCCCATTTCTATAGGTATTAGCCTTCGATTTCTGACCTTTTTGGTCTTGTCATATCCAAGCCCTTTTTAGTTGGTATTAGGCCTAAATTTTATGGGTAAAAGACTTTTCCCCCGCGCATGATTGAACTGGCTTGTTTGAGGGGGTATTAGCCTTTTATTTTGGGAGATATTGATACTGACTCGACTAGCCCCATTTCAATGGGTATTAGCCTTCGATTTCTTACCTTTTTGGTCTTGTCATATCCGAGCCCTTTTTAGTTGGTATTAGGCTTAAATTTTATGGGTAAAAGACTTTTCCCATTAGCATGATTGAACTGGCTTGTTTGAGGGGGTATTAGCCTTGGTATTTGGGATATATCGATCCTCACTGGACTAGCCCCATTTTTAATGGGTATTAGCCTTCGATTTCTGACCTAGTTGGTCTTGTCATATCCAAGCCCTTTTTAGTTGGCATTAGGCTTAAATTTTATGGTAAAAGACTTTTCCCCCGAGCATGATTGAACAGGCTTGTTTGATGGGGTATTAGCCTTGGAATTTGGGGCTTATTGATCCTGACTTGACTTGCCCCATTTCAATGGGTATTAGCCTTCGATTTCTGACCTTTTTGTTCTTGTCATATCCAAACCCTTTTTAGTTCGTATTAGGCTTAAATTTTATGGGTAAAAGACCTTTCGCCCGTTCATGATTGAACTGGCTTGTTTGAGGGGTTATTAGCCTTGGATTTTGGGACATATTGATCCTGACTAGACTTGCTCCATTTCTATGGGTATTAGCCTTCGATTTCTGACCTTTTTGGTCTTGTCATATCCAAGCCCTTTTTAGTTGGTATTAGGCTTAAATTTTATGGGTAAAAGACTTTTCCCCCGAGCATGATTGAACTGGCTTGTTTGAGGGGGTATTAGCCTTTGATTTTGGGAGATATTGATCCTGACTCGACTAGCCCCATTTCAATGGGCATTAACCTTCGATTTTTGACCTTTTTGGTCTTGTCATATCCGAGCCCTTTTTAGTTGGTATTAGGCTTAAATTTTATGGGCAATAGTCTTTCCCTCGAGCATGATTGATCTGGCTTGTTTGAGGGGGTATTAGCCTTTGATTTTGGGACATATTGATCCTGGCTCGACTAGCCCCATTTCAATGGGTATTAGCCTTCGATTTCTGACCTGGTTGGTCTTGTCATATCCAAGCCCTTTTTAGTTAGTATTAGGCTTAAATTTTTATGGGTACAAGATTTTTCCCCGAGCATGATTGAACTGGCTTGTTTGAGGGGGTATTAGCCTTGGAATTTGGAGCATATTGATCCTGACTCGACTTGCCCCATTTGAATGGGTATTAGCCTTCGATTTCGGACATTTTTGGTCTTGTCATATCCGAGCCCTTTTTAGTTGGTATTAGGCTTAAATTTTATGGGTAAAAGACTTTTCCCATTAGCATGATTGAACTGGCTTGTTTGAGGGGGTATTAGCTTTTGTATTTGGGACATATCGATCCTCACTCAACTAGCCCCATTTTTAATGGGTATTAGCCTTCGATTTCTGACCTGGTTGGTCTTGTCATATCCAAGCCCTTTTTAGTTGGTATTAGGCTTAAATTTTATGGGTAAAAGACTTTTCCCCCGAGCATGATTGAACTGGCTTGTTTGAGGGGGTATTAGGCTTTGATTTTGGGAAATATTGATCCTGGCTCGACTAGCCCCATTTCAATGGGTATTAGCCTTCGATTTCTGACCTGGTTGGTCTTGTCATATCCAACCCCTTTTTAGTTGGTATTAGGCTTACATTTTATGGGTAAAAGACCTTTCCCCCGTTCATGATTGAACTGGCTTGTTTGAGGGGGTATTAGCCTTGGATTTTGGGACATGTTGATCCTGACTAGACTTGCCCCATTTTTATGGGTATTAGCCTTCGATTTCGAACGTTTTTGGTCTTGTCATATCCAATCCCTTTTTAGTTGGTATTAGGCTTAAATTTTATGGGTAAAAGACTTTTCCCCCGAGCATGATTGAACTGGCTTGTTTGAGGGGGTATTAGCCTTTGATTTTGGGAGATATTGATCCTGACTCGACTAGCCCCATTTCAATGGGCATTAACCTTCGATTTTTGACCTTTTTGGTCTTGTCATATCCGAGCCCTTTTTAGTTGGTATTAGGCTTAAATTTTATGGGCAATAGTCTTTCCCTCGGGCATGATTGATCTGGCTTGTTTGAGGGGGTATTAGCCTTTGATTTTGGGACATATTGATCCTGGCTCTACTAGCCCCATTTCAATGGGTATTAGCCTTCGATTTCTGACCTGGTTGGTCTTGTCATATCCAAGCCCTTTTTAGTTAGTATTAGGCTTAATTTTTTATGGGTACAAGATTTTTCCCCGAGCATGATTGAACTGGCTTGTTTGAGGGGGTATTAGCCTTGGAATTTGGAGCATATTGATCCTGACTCGACTTGCCCCATTTGAATGGGTATTAGCCTTCGATTTTGGACCTTTTTGGTCTTGTCATATCCGAGCCCTTTTTAGTTGGTATTAGGCGTAAATTTTATGGGTAAAAGACTTTTCCCATTAGCATGATTGAACTGGCTTGTTTGAGGGGGTATTAGCTTTTGTATTTGGGACATATCGATCCTCACTCAACTAGCCCCATTTTTAATGGGTATTAGCCTTCGATTTCTGACCTGGTTGGTCTTGTCATATCCAAGCCCTTTTTAGTTGGTATTAGGCTTAAATTTTATGGGTAAAAGACTTTTCCCATTAGCATGATTGAACTGGCTTGTTTGAGGGGTATTAGCCTTGGTCTTTGGGACATATCGATCTTGACTCGACTAGCCCCATTTTCAATGGGTATTAGCCTTCGATTTCTGACCTGATTGGTCTTGTCATATGCAAGCCCTTTGTAGTTGGTAATAGGCTTAAATTTTATGGGTAAAAGACTTTTCCCACGAGCATGATTGAACTGGCTTGTTTGAGGGGGTATTAGCCTTTAATTTTGGGAGATATTGATCCTGACTTGACTAGCGCCATTTCAATGGGTATTAGCCTTTGATTTCGGACCTTTTTGGTCTTGTCATATCCGAGCCCTTTTTAGTTGGTATTAGGCTTAAATTTTATGGGTAATAGCCTTTCCCTCGGGCATGATTGATCTGGCTTGTTTGAGGGGGCATTAGCCTTTGATTTTGGGAGATATTGATCCTGACTCGACTAGCCCCATTTCAATGGGTATCAGCTTCGATTTCTAACCTCTTTGATCTTGTCATATCCAAGCCCTTTTTAGTTGGTATTAGGCTTAAATTTCATGGGTAATAGCCTTTAACCCGACCATGATTGAACTGGCTTGTTAGAGGGACTATTAGCCTTGGATTATAGGACATATTGATCCTGACTCGACTAGCCCTATTTCAATGGGTGTTAGCCTTCGATTTCTGACCTTGTTGGCCTTGTCATATCCAAGCCCTTTTTAGTTGGTATTAGACTTAAATTTTATGGGTAAAAGCCTTTTCCCATTAGCATGATTGTACTGGCTTGTTTGAGGGGGTATTAGCCTTGGTATTTGGGATATATCGATCCTGACTCGACTAGCCCCATTTTTAATGGGTATTAGCCTTCGATTTCTGACCTAGTTGGTCTTGTCATATCCAAGCCCTTTTTAGTTGGTATTAGGCCTTAATTTTATGGGTAAAAGACTTTTCCCCCGAGCTTGATTGAACAAGCTTGTTTGAGGGGGTATTAGCCTTGGAATTTGGGGCATATTGATCCTGACTTGACTTGCCCCATTTCAATGGGCATTAGCCTTCGATTTCTGACCTTTTTGGTCTTGTCATATCCGAGCCCTTTTTAGTTGGTATTAGGCTTAAATTTTATGGGTAAAAGACTTTTCCCCCGAGCATGATTGAACTGGCTTGTTTGAGGGGATATTAGCCTTTGATTTTGGGAGATATTGATCCTGACTCGACTAGCCCCATTTCAATGGGTATTAGCCTTCGATTTCTTACCTTTTTGGTCTTGTCATATCCGAGCCGTTTTTAGTTGGTATTAGGCTTAAATTTTATGGGTAAAAGACTTTTCCCATTAGCATGATTGAACTCGCTTGTTTGAGGGGGTATTAGCCTTGGTATTTGGGACATATCGATCCTGACTCGACTAGCCCCATTTTTAATGGGTATTAGCCTTCGATTTCTGACCTAGTTGGTCTTGTCATATCCAAGCCCTTTTTAGTTGGTATTAGGCTTAAATTTTATGGGCAATAGTCTTTCCCTCGGGCATGATTGATCTGGCTTGTTTGAGGGGGTATTAGCCTTTGATTTTGGGACATATTGATCCTGGCTCGACTAGCCCCATTTCAATGGGTATTAGCCTTCGATTTCTGACCTGGTTGGTCTTGTCATATCCAAGCCCTTTTTAGTTAGTATTAGGCTTAAATTTTATGGGTACAAGATTTTTCCCCGAGCATGATTGAACTGGCTTGTTTGAGGGGGTATTAGCCTTGGAATTTGGGGCATATTGATCCTGACTCGACTTGCCCCATTTGAATGGGTATTAGCCTTTGATTTCGGACCTTTTTGGTCTTGTCATATCCAAGCCCTTTTTAGTTGGTATTAGGCTTAAATTTTATGGGTAAAAGACTTTTCCCCCGGGCATGATTGAACTAGCTTGTTTGAGCGGGTATTAGCCTTTGATTTTGGGAGATATTGATCCTGACTCGACGAGCCCCATTTCGATGGGCATTAACCTTCGATTTTTGACCTTTTTGGTCTTGTCATATCCGAACCCTTTTTAGTTGGTATTAGGCTTAAATTTTATGGGTAAAAGACTTTTCCCATTAGCATGATTGAACTGGCTTGTTTGAGGGGGTATTAGCTTTTGTATTTGGGACATATCGATCCTCACTCGACTAGCCCCATTTTTAATGGGTATTAGCCTTCGATTTCTGACCTGGTTGGTCTTGTCATATCCAAGCCCTTTTTAGTTGGTATTAGGCTTAAATTTTATGGGTAAAAGACTTTTCCCCCGAGCATGATTGAACTGGCTTGTTTGAGGGGGTATTAGGCTTTGATTTTGGGACATATTGATCCTGGCTCGACTAGCCCCATTTCAATGGGTATTAGCCTTCGATTTCTGACATGGTTGGTCTTGTCATATCCAACCCCTTTTTAGTTGGTATTAGATTTCATTCATGTTTGGGGCAAAAGGTGTTAGCCTTGGATTTTCGGACAAATTGATCCTGACTCGACGACCCCCATTTAAATGAGTATTAGCCTTAGATTTCTAACCTTTTTCATATCCAAGCCCTTTTAGTTGGTATTAGACTTCAAATTTTTTGGTAATAGACTTTTGCCCCAAACATGATTGAACTAGGTTTTTGGAGGGGGTGTTAGCCTTGGATTTTCGGACAAATTGATCCTGACTCGACGAGCCCTATTTAAATGAGTATTAGCCTTATATTTCTAACCTTGTTCATATCCAAGCCCTTTTAGTTGGTATTAGACTTCAAATTTATGGGTTATAGACTTTTCCCCCAAACATGATTGAACTTGGTTTTTTGAGGGGGTGTTAGCCTTGGATTTTCGGACAAATTGATCCTCACTCGACGAGCCCCATCTAAATGAGTATTAGCCTTAGATTTCTAACCTTGTTAATATCCAAGCCCTTTTAGTTGGTATTAGACTTCAAATTTATGGGTAATAGACTTTTCCCCCAAACATGATTGAACTTGGTTTTTGGAGGTGTTAGCCTTGGATATTCGGACAAATTGATCCTGACTCGACGAGCCCCATTTAAATGAGTATTAGCCTTAGATTTCTAACCTTGTTCATATACAAGCCCTTTTAGTTGGTATTAGATTTCAAATTTATGGGTAATAGACTTTTGATCCAAACATGATTGAACTTGGTTTTTGGAGGGGGTGTTAGCTTTGGATTTTCGGACAAATTGATCCTGACTCGACGAGCCCCATTTAAATGAGTATTAGCCTTAGATTTGTAACCGTGTTCATATCCAAGACCCTTTAGTTGGTATTAGACTTCAAATTTATGGGTAATAGACTTTTCTCCCAAACATGATTGAACTTGGTTTTTGGAGGGGGTGTTAGCCTTGGATTTTCGGACAAATTGATCCTGACTCGACGAGCCCCATTTAAATAAGTTTTAGCCTTAGATTTCTAACCTTGTTCATATCCAAGCCCTTTTAGGTGGTATTAGACTTCAAATTTATGGGTAATAGACTTTTCCCCCAAACATGATTGAACTTGGTTTTCGGAGGTGTTAGCCTTGGATTTTCGGACAAATTGATCCTGACTCGACGAGCCCCATTTAAATGAGTATTAGCCTTAGATTTCTAACCTTGTTCATATACAAGCCCTTTTAGTTGGTATTAGACTTCAAATTTATGGGTAATAGACTTTTGCCCCAAACATGATTGAACTTGGTTTTCGGAGGTGTTAGCCTTGGATTTTCGGACAAATTGATCCTGACTCGACGAGCCCCATTTAAATGAGTATTAGCCTTAGATTTCTAACCTTGTTCATATCCAAGCCCTTTTAGTTGGTATTAGACTTCAAATTTATGGGTAATAGACTTCTGCCCCAAACATGATTGAACTTGGTTTTTAGAGGGGGTGTTAGCCTTGGATTTTCAGACAAATTGATCCTGACTCGACGAGCTCCATTTAAATGAGTATCAGCCTTATATTTGTAACCGTGTTCATATCCAAGACCTTTTAGTTGGTATTAGACTTCAAATTTATGGGTAATAGACTTTTCCCCCAAACATGATTGAACTTGGTTTTTGGAGGGGGTGTTAGTCTTGGATTTTCGGACAAATTGATCCTCACTCGACGAGCCCCATCTAAATGAGTATTAGCCTTAGATTTCTAACCTTGTTAATATCCAAGCCCTTTTAGTTGGTATTAGACTTCAAATTTATGGGTAATAGACTTTTGCCCCAAACATGATTGAACTTGGTTTTTGGAGGGGGTGTTAGCCTTGGATTTTCGGACAAATTGATCCTGACTCGACGAGCCCTATTTAAATGAGTATTAGCCTTATATTTCCAACCTTGTTCATATCCAAGCCCTTTTAGTTGGTATTAGACTTCAAATTTATGGGTAATAGACTTTTCCCCCAAACTTGATTGAACTTGGTTTTCGGAGGTGTTAGCCTTGGATTTTCGGACAAATTGATCCTGACTCGACGAGCCCCATTTAAATGAGTATTAGCCTTATATTTCTAACCTTCTTCATATCCAAGCCCTTTTAGTTGGTATTAGACTTCAAATTTATGGGTAATAAACGTTTCCCCCAAACATGATTGAACTTGGTTTTTGGAGGTGTAAGCCTTGAATTTTCGGACAAATTGATCCTGACTCGACGACTCCCATTTAAATGAGTATTAGCCTTAAATTTCTAACCTTGTTCATATCCAAGCCCTTTTAGTTGGTATTAGACTTCAAATTTATGGGTAATAGACCTTTCCCCCAAACATGATTGAACTTGGTTTTTGGAGGTGTTAGCCTTGGATTTTCGGACAAATTGATCCTGACTCGACGACCCCCATTTAAATGAGTATTAGCCTTAGATTTCTAACCTTGTTCATATACAAGCCCTTTTAGTTGGTATTAGACTTCAAATTTATGGGTAATAGACTTTTTCCCCAAACATGATTGAACTTGGTTTTTGGAGGTGTTAGACTTGGATTTTCGGACAAATTGATCCTGACTCGACGACTCCCATTTAAATGAGTATTAGCCTTAAATTTCTAACCTTGTTCATATCCAAGCCCTTTTAGTTGGTATTAGACTTCAAATTTATGGGTAATAGACCTTTCCGCCAAACATGATTGAACTTGGTTTTTGGAGGTGTTAGCCTTGGATTTTCGGACAAATTGATCTTGACTCGACGACCCCCATTTAAATGAGTATTAGCCTTAGATTTCTAACCTTGTTCATATACAAGCCCTTTTAGTTGGTATTAGACTTCAAATTTATGGGTAATAGACTTTTGCCCCAAACATGATTGAACTTGGTTTTTAGAGGGGGTGTTAGCCTTGGATTTTCGGACAAATTAATCCTGACTCGACGAGCCCCATTTAAATGAGTATTAGCCTTATATTTCTAACCTCGTTCATATCCAAGCCCTTTTAGTTGGTATTAGACTTCAAATTTATGGGTAATAGACCTTTCCCCCAAACATGATTGAACTTGGTTTTCGGAGGTGTTAGCCTTGGATTTTCGGACAAATTGATCCTGACTCGACGAGCCCCATTTAAATGAGTATTAGCCTTATATTTCTAACCTTCTTCATATCCAAGCCCTTTTAGTAGGTATTAGACTTCAAATTTATGGGTAATAGACTTTTCCCCCAAACATGATTGAACTTGGTTTTTGGAGGTGTAAGCCTTGAATTTTCGGACAAATTGATCCTGACTCAACGACTCCCATTTAAATGAGTATTAGCCTTAAATTTCTAACCTTGTTCATATCCAAGCCCTTTTAGTTGGTATTAGACTTCAAATTTATGGGTAATAGACCTTTCCCCCAAACATGATTGAACTTGGTTTTTGGAGGTGTTAGCCTTGGATTTTCGGACAAATTGATCCTGACTCGACGACCCCCATTTAAATGAGTATTAGCCTTAGATTTCTAACCTTGTTCATATCGAAGCTATTTTAGTTGGTATTAGACTTCAAATTTATGGGTAATAGACTTTTGCCCCAAACATGATTGAACTTGGTTTTTAGAGGGGGTGTTAGCCTTGGATTTTCGGACAAATTGATCCTGACTCGACGAGCCCCATTTAAATGAGTATTAGCCTTAGATTTGTAACCGTGTTCATATCCAAGACCTTTTAGTTGGTATTAGACTTCAAATTTATGGGTAATAGACTTTTGCCCCAAACATGATTGAACTTGGTTTTTGGAGGGGGTGTTAGCCTTGGATTTTTGGACAAATTGATCCTGACTCGACGAGCCCCATTTAAATGAGTATTAGCCTTATATTTCTAACCTTGTTCATATCCAAGCCCTTTTAGTTGGTATTAGACTTCAAATTTATGGGTAATAGACTTTTCCCCCAAACTTGATTGAACTTGGTTTTTGGAGGTGTTAGCCTTGGATTTTCGGACAAATTGATCCTGACTCGACGACCCCCATTTAAATGAGTATTAGCCTTATATTTCTAACCTTGTTCATATCCAAGCCCTTTTAGTTGGTATTAGACTTCAAATTTATGGGTAATAGCCTTTTCCCCCAAACATGATTGAACTTGGTTTTTGGAGGTGTTAGCATTGGATTTTCGGACAAATTGATCCTGACTCGGCGAGCCCCATTTAAATGAGTATTAGCCTTAGATTTATAACCTTGTTCATATCCAAGCCCTTTTAGTTGGTATTAGACTTCAAATTTATGGGTAATAGACTTTTGCCCCAAAAATGATTGAACTTGGTTTTTGGAGGTGTTAGCCTTAGATTTTTGTACAAATTGATCCTGACTCGACGACCCCCATTTAAATGAGTATTAGCCTTAGATTTCTAACCTTGTTCATATCGAAGCCCTTTTAGTTGGTATTAGACTTCAAATTTTTGGGTAATAGACTTTTGCCCCAAACATGATTGAACTTGGTTTTTGGAGGGGGTGTTACCCTTGGATTTTTGGACAAATTGATCCTGACTCGACGAGCCCTATTTAAATGAGTATTAGCCTTATATTTCTAACCTTGTTCATATCCAAGCCCTTTTAGTTGGTATTAGACTTCAAATTTATGGGTTATAGACTTTTCCCCCAAACGTGATTGAACTTGGTTTTTGGAGGGGGTGTTAGCCTTGGATTTTTGGACAAATTGATCCTGACTCGACGAGCCCTATTTAAATGAGTATTAGCCTTATATTTCTAACCTTGTTCATATCCAAGCTCTATTAGTTGGTATTAGACTTCAAATTTATGGGTAATAGACTTTTCCCCCAAACATGATTGAACTTGGTTTTTTGAGGTGTTAGCCTTGGATTTTCGGACAAATTGATCCTGACTCGACGAGCCCCATTTAAATGAGTATTAGCCTTAGATTTCTAACCTTGTTCATATCCAAGCCCTTTTAGTTGGTATTAGACTTCAAATTTATGGGTAATAGACTTTTGCCCCAAACATGATTGAACTTGGTTTTTGGAGGGGGTGTTAGCCTTGGATTTTCGGACAAATTGATCCTGAATCGACGAGCCCTATTTAAATGTGTATTAGCCTTATATTTATAACCTTGTTCATATCCAAGCCCTTTTAGTTGGTATTAGACTTCAAATTTATGGGTAATAGACTTTTGCCCCAAACATGAATGAACTTTGTTTTTGGAGGGGGTGTTAGCCTTGGATTTTCGGACAAATTGATCCTGACTTGACGAGCCCTATTTAAATGAGTATTAGCCTTATATTTCTAACCTTGTTCATATCCAAGCTCTATTAGTTGGTATTAGACTTCAAATTTATGGGTACTAGACTTTTCCCCCAAACATGATTGAACTTGGTTTTTGGAGGTGTTAGCCTTGGATTTTCGGACAAATTGATCCTGACTCGACGAGCCCCATGTTAATAAGTATTAGCCTTAGATTTTTAACCTTGTTAATATCCAAGCCCTTTTAGTTGGTATTAGACTTCAAATTTAAGGGTAATAGGATTTTGCCCCAAACATGATTGAACTTGGTTTTTAGAGGGGGTGTTAGCCTTGGATTTTCGGACAAATTGATCCTGACTCGACGAGCCCCATCTAAAAGAGTATTAGCCTTAGATTTCTAACCTTGTTAATATCCAAGCCCTTTTAGTTGGTATTAGACTTCAAATTTATGGGTAATAGACTTTTCCCCCAAACATGATTGAACTTGGTTTTTGGAGGTGTTAGCCTTGGATTTTCGGACAAATTGATCCTGACTCGACGAGCCCCATTTAAATGAGTATTAGCCTTATATTTTTAACCTTGTTCATATCCAAGCCCTTTTAGTTGGTATTAGACTTTAAATTTAAGGGTAATAGGCTTTTGCCCCAAACATGATTGAACTTGGTTTTTGGAGGTGTTAGCATTGGATTTTCAGACAAATTGATCCTGACTCGACGAGACCCATTTAAATGAGTATTAGCCTTAGATTTCTAACCTTGTTCATATCCAAGCCCTTTTAGTTGGTATTAGACTTCAAATTTATGGGTAATAGACTTTTGCCCCAAACATGATTGAACTTGGTTTTTGGAGGGGGTGTTAGCCTTGGATTTTCGGACAAATTGATCCTGAATCGACGAGCCCTATTTAAATGTGTATTAGCCTTATATTTATAACCTTGTTCATATCCAAGCCCTTTTAGTTGGTATTAGACTTCAAATTTATGGGTAATAGACTTTTTCCCCAAACATGAATGAACTTTGTTTTTGGAGGGGGTGTTAGCCTTGGATTTTCGGACAAATTGATCCTTACTCGACGAGCCCTATTTAAATGAGTATTAGCCTTATATTTCTAACCTTGTTCATATCCAAGCTCTATTAGTTGGTATTAGACTTCAAATTTATGGGTAATAGACTTTTCCCCCAAACATGATTGAACTTGGTTTTTGGGGGTGTTAGCCTTGGATTTTCGGACAAATTGATCCTGACTCGACGAGCCCCATCTAAAAGAGTATTAGCCTTAGATTTCTAACCTTGTTGATATCCAAGCCCTTTTAGTTGGTATTAGACTTCAAATTTATGGGTAATAGACTTTTCCCCCAAACATGATTGAACTTGGTTTTTGGAGGTGTTAGCCTTGGATTTTCGGACAAATTGATCCTGACTCGACGAGCCCCATTTAAATGAGTATTAGCCTTAGATTTCTAACCTTGTTCATATCCAAGCCCTTTTAGTTGGTATTAGACTTCAAATTTATGGGTAATAGACTTTTGCCCCAAACATGATTGAACTTGGTTTTTGGAGGGGGTGTTAGCCTTGGATTTTCGGACAAATTGATCCTGAATCGACGAGCCCTATTTAAATGTGTATTAGCCTTATATTTATAACCTTGTTCATATCCAAGCCCTTTTAGTTGGTATTAGACTTCAAATTTATGGGTAATAGACTTTTGCCCCAAACATAAATGAACTTTGTTTTTGGAGGGGGTGTTAGCCTTGGATTTTCGGACAAATTGATCCTGACTTGACGAGCCCTATTTAAATGAGTATTAGCCTTATATTTCTAACCTTGTTCATATCCAAGCTCTATTAGTTGGTATTAGACTTCAAATTTATGGGTACTAGACTTTTCCCCCAAACATGATTGAACTTGGTTTTTGGAGGTGTTAGCATTGGATTTTCAGACAAATTGATCCTGACTCGACGAGACCCATTTAAATGAGTATTAGCCTTAGATTTCTAACCTTGTTCATATCCAAGCCCTTTTAGTTGGTATTAGACTTCAAATTTATGGGTAATAGACTTTTGCCCCAAACATGATTGAACTTGGTTTTTGGAGGGGGTGTTAGCCTTGGATTTTCGGACAAATTGATCCTGAATCGACGAGCCCTATTTAAATGTGTATTAGCCTTATATTTATAACCTTGTTCATATCCAAGCCCTTTTAGTTGGTATTAGACTTCAAATTTATGGGTAATAGACTTTTTCCCCAAACATGAATGAACTTTGTTTTTGGAGGGGGTGTTAGCCTTGGATTTTCGGACAAATTGATCCTTACTCGACGAGCCCTATTTAAATGAGTATTAGCCTTATATTTCTAACCTTGTTCATATCCAAGCTCTATTAGTTGGTATTAGACTTCAAATTTATGGGTAATAGATTTTTCCCCCAAACATGATTGAACTTGGTTTTTGGAGGTGTTAGCCTTGGATTTTCGGACAAATTGATCCTAACTCGACGAGCCCCATTTAAATGAGTATTAGCCTTATATTTTTAACCTTGTTCATATCCAAGCCCTTTTGGTTGGTATTAGACTTCAAATTTAAGGGTAATAGGATTTTGCCCCAAACATGATTGAACTTGGTTTTTGGAGGGGGTGTTAACCTTGGATTTTCGGACAAATTGATCCTGACTCGACGAGCCCCATCTTTAAGAGTATTAGCCTTAGATTTCTAACCTTGTTAATATCCAAGCCCTTTTAGTTGGTATTAGACTTCAAATTTATGGGTAATAGACTTTTCCCCCAAACATGATTGAACTTGGTTTTTGGAGGGGGTGTTAGCCTTGGATTTTCGGACAAATTGATCCTGACTCGACGAGCCCCATCTAAAAGAGTATTAGCCTTAGATTTCTAACCTTGTTCATTTCCAAGCCCTTTTAGTCGGTATTAGACTTCAAATTTATGGGTAATAGACTTTTGCCCCAAACATGATTGAACTTGGTTTTTGGAGGGGGTGTTAGCTTTGGATTTTCGGACAAATTGATCCTGACTCGACGAGCCCCATCTAAAAGAGTATTAGCCTTAGATTTCTAACCTTGTTCATATCCAAGCCCTTTTAGTTGGTATTAGACTTCAAATTTATGGGTAATAGACTTTTCCCCCAAACATGATTGAACTTGGTTTTTGGAGGGGGTGTTAGCCTTGGATTTTCGGACAAATTGATCCTGACTCGACGAGCCCCATCTAAAAGAGTATTAGCCTTAGATTTCTAACCTTGTTCATTTCCAAGCCCTTTTACTTGGTATTAGACTTCAAATTTAAGGGTAATAGGCTTTTGCCCCAAACATGATTGAACTTGGTTTTTGGAGGGGGTGTTAGCCTTGGATTTTCGGACAAATTGATCCTGACTCGACGAGCCCCATCTAAAAGAGTATTAGCCTTAGATTTCTAACCTTGTTCATATCCAAGCCCTTTTAGTTGGTATTAGCCTTCAAATTTAAGGGTAATAGGCTTTTGCCCCAAACATGATTGAACTTGGTTTTTGGAGGGGGTGTTAGCCTTGGATTTTCGGACAAATTGATCCTGACTCGACGAGCCCCATCTAAAAGAGTATTAGCCTTAGATTTCTAACCTTGTTCATTTCCAAGCCCTTTTAGTCGGTATTAGACTTCAAATTTATGGGTAATAGACTTTTGCCCCAAACATGATTGAACTTGGTTTTTGGAGGGGGTGTTAGCTTTGGATTTTCGGACAAATTGATCCTGACTCGACGAGCCCTATTTAAATGAGTATTAGCCTTAGATTTCTAACCTTGTTCATATCCAAGCCCTTTTAGTTGGTATTAGCCTTCAAATTTAAGGGTAATAGGCTTTTGCCCCAAACATGATTGAACTTGGTTTTTGGAGGGGGTGTTAGCCTTGGATTTTTGGACAAATTGATCCTGATTCGACGAGCCCCATTTAAATGAGTATTAGCCTTAGATTTCTAACCTTGTTCATATCTAAGCCCTTTTAGATGGTATTAGACTTCAAATTTATGGGTAATAGACTTTTCCCCCAAACATGATTGAACGTGGTTTTTGGAGGTGTTAGTCTTGGATTTTCGAACAAATTGATCCTGACTCGACGAGCCCTATTTAAATGAGTATTAGCCTTAGATTTCTAACCTTGTTCATATCCAAGCCATTTTAGTTGGTATTAGACTTCAAATTTATGGGTAATAGACTTTTGCCCCAAACATGATTGAACTTGGTTTTTGGAGGGGGTGTTAGCCTTAGATTTTTGGACAAATTGATCTTGACTTGACGAGCCCTATTTAAATGAGTATTAGCCTTATATTTTTAACCTTGTTCATATCCAAGCCCTTTTAGTTGGTATTAGAGTTTAAATTTAAGGGTAATAGGCTTTTGCCCCAAACATGATTGAACTTGGTTTTTGGAGGTGTTAGCACTGGATTTTCGGACAAATTGATCCTGACTCGACGAGCCCCATTTAAATGAGTATTAGCCTTAGATTTCTAACCTTGTTCATATCCAAGCCCTTTTAGTTGGTATTAGACTTCAAATTTATGGGTAATAGACTTTTGCCCCAAACATGATTGAACTTGGTTTTTGGAGGGGGTGTTAGCCTTGGATTTTCGGACAAATTGATCCTGAATCGACGAGCCCTATTTAAATGTGTATTAGCCTTATATTTATAACCTTGTTCATATCCAAGCCCTTTTAGTTGGTATTAGACTTCAAATTTATGGGTAATAGACTTTTGCCCCAAACATGAATGAACTTTGTTTTTGGAGGGGGTGTTAGCCTTGGATTTTCGGACAAATTGATCCTGACTCGACGAGCCCTATTTAAATGAGTATTAGCCTTATATTTCTAACCTTGTTCATATCCAAGCTCTATTAGTTGGTATTAGACTTCAAATTTATGGGTAATAGACTTTTCCCCCAAACATGATTGAACTTGGTTTTTGGGGGTGTTAGCCTTGGATTTTCGGACAAATTGATCCTAACTCGACGAGCCCCATCTAAAAGAGTATTAGCCTTAGATTTCTAACCTTGTTAATATCCAAGCCCTTTTAGTTGGTATTAGACTTCAAATTTATGGGTAATAGACTTTTCCCCCAAACATGATTGAACTTGGTTTTTGGAGGTGTTAGCCTTGGATTTTCGGACAAATTGATCCTGACTCGACGAGCCCCTTTTAAATGAGTATTAGCCTTAGATTTCTAACCTTGTTCATATCCAAGCCCTTTTAGTTGGTATTAGACTTCAAATTTATGGGTAATAGACTTTTGCCCCAAACATGATTGAACTTGGTTTTTGGAGGGGGTGTTAGCCTTGGATTTTCGGACAAATTGATCCTGAATCGACGAGCCCTATTTAAATGTGTATTAGCCTTATATTTATAACCTTGTTCATATCCAAGCCCTTTTAGTTGGTATTAGACTTCAAATTTATGGGTAATAGACTTTTGCCCCAAACATGAATGAACTTTGTTTTTGGAGGGGGTGTTAGCCTTGGATTTTCGGACAAATTGATCCTGACTCGACGAGCCCTATTTAAATGAGTATTAGCCTTATATTTCTAACCTTGTTCATATCCAAGCTCTATTAGTTGGTATTAGACTTCAAATTTATGGGTAATAGACTTTTCCCCCAAACATGATTGAACTTGGTTTTTGGGGGTGTTAGCCTTGGATTTTCGGACAAATTGATCCTGACTCGACGAGCCCCACCTAAAAGAGTATTAGCCTTAGATTTCTAACCTTGTTAATATCCAAGCCCTTTTAGTTGGTATTAGACTTCAAATTTATGGGTAATAGACTTTTCCCCCAAACATGATTGAACTTGGTTTTTGGAGGTGTTAGCCTTGGATTTTCGGACAAATTGATCCTGACTCGACGACCCCCATTTAAATGAGTATTAGCCTTAGATTTCTAACCTTGTTCATATCCAAGCCCTTTTAGTTGGTATTAGACTTCAAATTTATGGGTAATAGACTTTTGCCCCAAACATGATTGAACTTGGTTTTTGGAGGGGGTGTTAGCCTTGGATTTTCGGACAAATTGATCCTGAATCGACGAGCCCTATTTAAATGTGTATTAGCCTTATATTTATAACCTTGTTCATATCCAAGCCCTTTTAGTTGGTATTAGACTTCAAATTTATGGGTAATAGACTTTTGCCCCAAACATGAATGAACTTTGTTTTTGGAGGGGGTGTTAGCCTTGGATTTTCGGACAAATTGATCCTGACTCGACGAGCCCCATCTAAAAGAGTATTAGCCTTAGATTTCTAACCTTGTTAATATCCAAGCCCTTTTAGGTGGTATTAGACTTCAAATTTATGGGTAATAGACTTTTCCCCCAAACATGATTGAACTTGGTTTTTGGAGGTGTTAGCCTTGGATTTTCGGACAAATTGATCCTGACTCGACGAGCCCCATTTAAATGAGTATTAGCCTTATATTTTTAACCTTGTTCATATCCAAGCCCTTTTAGTTGGTATTAGACTTTAAATTTAAGGGTAATAGGCTTTTGCCCCAAACATGATTGAACTTGGTTTTTGGAGGTGTTAGCATTGGATTTTCAGACAAATTGATCCTGACTCGACGAGACCCATTTAAATGAGTATTAGCCTTAGATTTCTAACCTTGTTCATATCCAAGCCCTTTTAGTTGGTATTAGACTTCAAATTTATGGGTAATAGACTTTTGCCCCAAACATGATTGAACTTGGTTTTTGGAGGGGGTGTTAGCCTTGGATTTTCGGACAAATTGATCCTGAATCGACGAGCCCTATTTAAATGTGTATTAGCCTTATATTTATAACCTTGTTCATATCCAAGCCCTTTTAGTTGGTATTAGACTTCAACTTTATGGGTAATAGACTTTTTCCCCAAACATGAATGAACTTTGTTTTTGGAGGGGGTGTTAGCCTTGGATTTTCGGACAAATTGATCCTTACTCGACGAGCCCTATTTAAATGAGTATTAGCCTTATATTTCTAACCTTGTTCATATCCAAGCTCTATTAGTTGGTATTAGACTTCAAATTTATGGGTAATAGACTTTTCCCCCAAACATGATTGAACTTGGTTTTTGGAGGGGGTGTTAGCCTTGGATTTTCGGACAAATTGATCCTGAATCGACGAGCCCTATTTAAATGAGTATTAGCCTTATATTTATAACCTTGTTCATATCCAAGCCCTTTTAGTTGGTATTAGACTTCAAGTTTAAGGGTAATAGTTTTTTGCCCCAAACATGATTGAACTTGGTTTTTGGAGGGGGTGTTAGCCTTGGTTTTTCGAACAAATTGATCCTGACTCGACGAGCCCCATTTAAATGAGTATTAGCCTTATATTTCTAACCTTGTTCATATCCAAGCCCTTTTAGTTGGTATTAGACTTCAAATTTATGGGTAATAGACTTTTGCCCCGAACATGATTGAACTTGGTTTTTGGAGGGTGTGTTAGCCTTGGATTTTCGGACCACTTGATCCTGATTCGACGAGCCCCATTTAAATGAATATTAGCCTTAGATTTCTAACCTTGTTCATATCCAAGCCCTTTTAGTTGGTATTAGACTTCAAATTTATGGGTAATAGACTTTTGCCCCAAACATGATTGAACTTGGTTTTTGGAGGGGGTGTTAGCCTTAGATTTTCGGACAAATTGATCCTGACTTGACGAACCCTATTTAAATGAGTATTAGCCTTATATTTTTAACCTTGTTCATATCCAAGCCCTTTTAGTTGGTATTAGACTTCAAATTTATGGGTAATAGACTTTTGCCCCGAACATGATTGAACTTGGTTTTTGGAGGGTGTGTTAGCCTTAGATTATCGGACCACTTGATCCTGATTCGACGAGCCCCATTTAAATGAATATTAGCCTTAGATTTCTAACCTTGTTCATATCCAAGCCCTTTTAGTTGGTATAGGCTTTTGCCCCAAACATGATTGAACTTGGTTTTTGGAGGGGGTGTTAGCCTTGGATTTTCGGACAAATTGATCCTGACTCGACGAGCCCCATTTAAATGAGTATTAGCCTTATATTTCTAACCTTGTTCATATCCAAGCCCTTTTAGTTGGTATTAGACTTCAAATTTATGGGTAATAGACTTTTGCCCCGAACATGATTGAACTTGGTTTTTGGAGGGTGTGTTAGCCTTAGATTTTCGGACCACTTGATCCTGATTCGACGAGCCCCATTTAAATGAATATTAGCCTTAGATTTCTAACCTTGTTCATATCCAAGCCCTTTTAGTTGGTATTAGACTTCAAATGTAAGGGTAATAGGCTTTTGCCCCAAACATGATTGAACTTGGTTTTTGGAGATGTTAGTCTTGGATTTTCGGACAAATTGATCCTGACTCGACGAGCCCTATTTAAATGAGTATTAGCCTTAGATTTCTAACCTTGTTCATATCCAAGCCATTTTAGTTGGTATTAGACTTCAAATTTATGGGTAATAGACTTTTGCCCCAAACATGATTGAACTTGGTTTTTGGAGGGGGTGTTAGCCTTAGATTTTCGGACAAATTGATCCTGACTTGACGAGCCCTATTTAAATGAGTATTAGCCTTATATTTTTAACCTTGTTCATATCCAAGCCCTTTTAGTTGGTATTAGACTTCAAATTTAAGGGTAATAGGCTTTTGCCCCAAACATGATTGAACTTGGTTTTTGGAGGGGGTGTTAGCCTTGGATTTTCGGACAAATTGATCCTGACTCGACGAGCCCCATTTAAATGAGTATTAGCCTTATATTTCTAACCTTGTTCATATCCAAGCCCTTTTAGTTGGTATTAGACTTCAAATTTATGGGTAATAGACTTTTGCCCCGAACATGATTGAACTTGGTTTTTGGAGGGTGTGTTAGCCTTAGATTTTCGGACCACTTGATCCTGATTCGACGAGCCCCATTTAAATGAATATTAGCCTTAGATTTCTAACCTTGTTCATATCCAAGCCCTTTTAGTTGGTATTAGACTTCAAATTTAAGGGTAATAGGCTTTTGCCCCAAACATGATTGAACTTGGTTTTTGGAGGGGGTGTTAGCCTTAGATTTTCGGACAAATTGATCCTGACTGGACGAGCCCTATTTAAATGAGTATTAGCCTTATATTTCTAACCTTGTTCATATCCAAGCCCTTTTAGTTGGTATTAGACTTCAAATTTAAGGGTAATAGGCTTTTGCCCCAAACATGATTGAACTTGGTTTTTGGAGGGGGTGTTAGCCTTAGATTTTCGGACAAATTGATCCTGACTCGACGAGCCCCATTTAAATGAGTATTAGCCTTATATTTCTAACCTTGTTCATATCCAAGCCCTTTTAGTTGGTATTAGACTTCAAATTTATGGGTAATAGACTTTTGCCCCGAACATGATTGAACTTGGTTTTTGGATGGTGTGTTAGCCTTAGATTTTCGGACCACTTGATCCTGATTCGACGAGCCCCATTTAAATGAATATTAGCCTTAGATTTCTAACCTTGTTCATATCCAAGCCCTTTTAGTTGGTATTAGACTTCAAATGTAAGGGTAATAGGCTTTTGCCCCAAACATGATTGAACTTGGTTTTTGGAGATGTTAGTCTTGGATTTTCGGACAAATTGATCCTGACTCGACGAGCCCTATTTAAATGAGTATTAGCCTTAGATTTCTAACCTTGTTCATATCCAAGCCATTTTAGTTGGTATTAGACTTCAAATTTATGGGTAATAGACTTTTGCCCCAAACATGATTGAACTTGGTTTTTGGAGGGGGTGTTAGCCTTAGATTTTCGGACAAATTGATCCTGACTTGACGAGCCCTATTTAAATGAGTATTAGCCTTATATTTTTAACCTTGTTCATATCCAAGCCCTTTTAGTTGGTATTAGAGTTTAAATTTAAGGGTAATAGGCTTTTGCCCCAAACATGATTGAACTTGGTTTTTGGGGGTGTTAGCCTTGGATTTTCGGACAAATTGATCCTGACTCGACGAGCCCCATCTAAAAGAGTATTAGCCTTACATTTCTAACCTTGTTCATTTCCAAGCCCTTTTAGTTGGTATTAGACTTCAAATTTATGGGTAATACACTCTTCCCCCAAACATGATTGAACTTGGTTTTTGGAGGTGTTAGCCTTGGATATTCGGACAAATTGATCCTGACTCGACGAGCCTCATTTAAATGCGTATTAGCCTTAGATTTCTAACCTTGTTCATGTCCAAGCCCTGTTAGTTGGTATTAGACTTCAAATTTATCGGTAATAGACTTTTGCCCCAAACATGATTGAACTTGGTTTTTGGAGGGTGTGTTAGCCTTGGTTTTTCGGACCACTTGATCCTGATTCGACGAGCCCCATTTAAATGAGTATTAGCCTTAGATTTCTACCCTTGTTCATATCTAAGCCCTTTTAGTTGGTATTAGACTTCAAATTTATGGGTAATAGACTTTTCCCCCAAACTTGATTGAACGTGGTTTTTGGAGGTGTTAGTCTTGGATTTTCAGACAAATTGATCCTGACTCGACGAGCCCTATTTAAATGAGTATTAGCCTTAGATTTCTAACCTTGTTCATATCCAAACCCTTTTAGTTGGTATTAGACTTCAAATTTATGGGTAATAGACTTTTGCCCCGAACATGATTGAATTTGGTTTTTGGAGGGGGTGTTAGCCTTGGATTTTCGGACAAATTGATCCTGACTCGACGAGCCCCATTTAAATGAGTATTAGCCTTATATTTCTAACCTTGTTCATATCCAAGCCTTTTTAGTTGGTATTAGCCTTCAAATTTATGGGTAATAGACTTTTGCCCCAAACATGATTGAACTTGGTTTTTGGAGGGGGTGTTAGCCTTGGATTTTCGGACAAATTGATCCTGAATCGACGAGCCCTATTTAAATGTGTATTAGCCTTATATTTATAACCTTGTTCATATACAAGCCCTTTTAGTTGGTATTAGACTTCAAATTTATGGGTAATAGACTTTTGCCCCAAACATGAATGAACTTTGTTTTTGGAGGGGGTGTTAGCCTTGGATTTTCGGACAAATTGATCCTGACTCGACGAGCCCTATTTAAATGAGTATTAGCCTTATATTTCTAACCTTGTTCATATCCAAGCTCTATTAGTTGGTATTAGACTTCAAATTTATGGGTAATAGACTTTTCCCCCAAACATGATTGAACTTGGTTTTTGGGGGTGTTAGCCTTGGATTTTCGGACAAATTGATCCTGACTCGACGAGCCCCATCTAAAAGAGTATTAGCCTTACATTTCTAACCTTGTTCATTTCCAAGCCCTTTTAGTTGGTATTAGACTTCAAATTTATGGGTAATACACTCTTCCCCCAAACATGATTGAACTTGGTTTTTGGAGGTGTTAGCCTTGGATATTCGGACAAATTGATCCTGACTCGACGAGCCCCATTTAAATGCGTATTAGCCTTAGATTTCTAACCTTGTTCATGTCCAAGCCCTGTTAGTTGGTATTAGACTTCAAATTTATGGGTAATAGACTTTTGCCCCAAACATGATTGAACTTGGTTTTTGGAGGGTGTGTTAGCCTTGGTTTTTCGGACCACTTGATCCTGATTCGACGAGCCCCATTTAAATGAGTATTAGCCTTAGATTTCTACCCTTGTTCATATCTAAGCCCTTTTAGTTGGTATTAGACTTCAAATTTATGGGTAATAGACTTTTCCCCCAAACTTGATTGAACGTGGTTTTTGGAGGTGTTAGTCTTGGATTTTCAGACAAATTGATCCTGACTCGACGAGCCCTATTTAAATGAGTATTAGCCTTAGATTTCTAACCTTGTTCATATCCAAACGCTTTTAGTTGGTATTAGACTTCAAATTTATGGGTAATAGACTTTTGCCCCAAACATGATTGAACTTGGTTTTTGGAGGGGGTGTTAGCCTTGGATTTTCGGACAAATTGATCCTGACTTGACGAGCCCTATTTAAATGAGTATTAGCCTTATATTTTTAACCTTGTTCATATCCAAGCCCTTTTAGTTGGTATAAGACTTCAAATTTAAGGGTAATAGGCTTTTGCCCCAAACATGATTGAACTTGGTTTTTGGAGGGGGTGTTAGCCTTAGATTTTCGGACAAATTGATCCTGACTTGACGAGCCCTATTTAAATGAGTATTAGCCTTATATTTTTAACCTTGTTCATATCCAAGCCCTTTTAGTTGGTATTAGACTTCAAATTTAAGGGTAATAGGCTTTTGCCCCAAACATGATTGAACTTGGTTTTTGGAGGGGGTGTTACCCTTGGATTTTCGGACAAATTGATCCTGACTCGACGAGCCCCATTTAAATGAGTATTAGCCTTATATTTCTAACCTTGTTCATATCCAAGCGCTTTTAGTTGGTATTAGACTTCAAATTTATGGGTAATAGACTTTTGCCCCGAACATGATTGAACTTGGTTTTTGGAGGGTGTGTTAGCCTTAGATTTTCGGACCACTTGATCCTGATTCGACGAGCCCCATTTAAATGAATATTAGCCTTAGATTTCTAACCTTGTTCATATCCAAGCCCTTTTAGTTGGTATTAGACTTCAAATTTAAGGGTAATAGGCTTTTGCCCCAAACATGATTGAACTTGGTTTTTGGAGATGTTAGTCTTGGATTTTCGGACAAATTGATCCTGACTCGACGAGCCCTATTTAAATGAGTATTAGCCTTAGATTTCTAACCTTGTTCATATCCAAGCCCTTTTAGTTGCTATTAGACTTCAAATTTATGGGTAATAGACTTTTGCCCCGAACATGATTGAATTTGGTTTTTGGAGGGGGTGTTAGCCTTGGATTTTCGGACAAATTGATCCTGACTCGACGAGCCCCATTTAAATGAGTATTAGCCTTATATTTCTAACCTTGTTCATATCCA
The DNA here is from genome assembly GCA_964035475.1 of Salix caprea. Classification (NCBI taxonomy): domain Eukaryota; kingdom Viridiplantae; phylum Streptophyta; class Magnoliopsida; order Malpighiales; family Salicaceae; genus Salix; species Salix caprea. The sequence goes on from OZ037749.1 coordinate 17,560,569, forward strand.
AGCCTTTTTAGTTGGTATTAGCCTTCAAATTTATGGGTAATAGACTTTTGCCCCAAACATGATTGAACTTGGTTTTTGGAGGGGGTGTTAGCCTTGGATTTTCGGACAAATTGATCCTAAATCGACGAGCCCTATTTAAATGTGTATTAGCCTTATATTTATAACCTTGTTCATATCCAAGCCCTTTTAGTTGGTATTAGACTTCAAATTTATGGGTAATAGACTTTTGCCCCAAACATGAATGAACTTTGTTTTTGGAGGGGGTGTTAGCCTTGGATTTTCGGACAAATTGATCCTGACTCGACGAGCCCTATTTAAATGCGTATTAGACTTATATTTCTAACCTTGTTCATATCCAAGCTCTATTAGTTGGTATTAGACTTCAAATTTATGGGTAATAGACTTTTCCCCCAAACATGATTGAACTTGGTTTTTGGGGGTGTTAGCCTTGGATTTTCGGACAAATTGATCCTGACTCGACGAGCCCCATCTAAAAGAGTATTAGCCTTACATTTCTAACCTTGTTCATTTCCAAGCCCTTTTAGTTGGTAATAGACTTCAAATTTATGGGTAATACACTCTTCCCCCAAACATGATTGAACTTGGTTTTTGGAGGTGTTAGCCTTGGATATTCGGACAAATTGATCCTGACTCGACGAGCCCCATTTAAATGCGTATTACCCTTAGATTTCTAACCTTGTTCATGTCCAAGCCCTGTTAGTTGGTATTAGACTTCAAATTTATCGGTAATAGACTTTTGCCCCAAACATGATTGAACTTGGTTTTTGGAGGGTGTGTTAGCCTTGGTTTTTCGGACCACTTGATCCTGATTCGACGAGCCCCATTTAAATGAGTATTAGCCTTAGATTTCTACCCTTGTTCATATCTAAGCCCTTTTAGTTGGTATTAGACTTCAAATTTATGGGTAATAGACTTTTCCCCCAAACTTGATTGAACGTGGTTTTTGGAGGTGTTAGTCTTGGATTTTCAGACAAATTGATCCTGACTCGACGAGCCCTATTTAAATGAGTATTAGCCTTAGATTTCTAACCTTGTTCATATCCAAACCCTTTTAGTTGGTATTAGACTTCAAATTTATGGGTAATAGACTTTTGCCCCGAACATGATTGAATTTGGTTTTTGGAGGGGGTGTTAGCCTTGGATTTTCGGACAAATTGATCCTGACTCGACGAGCCCCATTTAAATGAGTATTAGCCTTATATTTCTAACCTTGTTCATATCCAAGCCTTTTTAGTTGGTATTAGCCTTCAAATTTATGGGTAATAGACTTTTGCCCCAAACATGATTGAACTTGGTTTTTGGAGGGGGTGTTAGCCTTGGATTTTCGGACAAATTGATCCTGAATCGACGAACCCTATTTAAATGTGTATTAGCCTTATATTTATAACCTTGTTCATATCCAAGCCCTTTTAGTTGGTATTAGACTTCAAATTTATGGGTAATAGACTTTTGCCCCAAACATGAATGAACTTTGTTTTTGGAGGGGGTGTTAGCCTTGGATTTTCGGACAAATTGATCCTGACTCGACGAGCCCTATTTAAATGAGTATTAGCCTTATATTTCTAACCTTGTTCATATCCAAGCTCTATTAGTTGGTATTAGACTTCAAATTTATGGGTAATAGACTTTTCCCCCAAACATGATTGAACTTGGTTTTTGGGGGTGTTAGCCTTGGATTTTCGGACAAATTGATCCTGACTCGACGAGCCCCATCTAAAAGAGTATTAGCCTTACATTTCTAACCTTGTTCATTTCCAAGCCCTTTTAGTTGGTATTAGACTTCAAATTTATGGGTAATACACTCTTCCCCCAAACATGATTGAACTTGGTTTTTGGAGGTGTTAGCCTTGGATATTCGGACAAATTGATCCTGACTCGACGAGCCCCATTTAAATGCGTATTAGCCTTAGATTTCTAACCTTGTTCATGTCCAAGCCCTGTTAGTTGGTATTAGACTTCAAATTTATGGGTAATAGACTTTTGCCCCAAACATGATTGAACTTGGTTTTTGGAGGGTGTGTTAGCCTTGGTTTTTCGGACCACTTGATCCTGATTCGACGAGCCCCATTTAAATGAGTATTAGCCTTAGATTTCTACCCTTGTTCATATCTAAGCCCTTTTAGTTGGTATTAGACTTCAAATTTATGGGTAATAGACTTTTCCCCCAAACTTGATTGAACGTGGTTTTTGGAGGTGTTAGTCTTGGATTTTCAGACAAATTGATCCTGACTCGACGAGCCCTATTTAAATGAGTATTAGCCTTAGATTTCTAACCTTGTTCATATCCAAACGCTTTTAGTTGGTATTAGACTTCAAATTTATGGGTAATAGACTTTTGCCCCAAACATGATTGAACTTGGTTTTTGGAGGGGGTGTTAGCCTTGGATTTTCGGACAAATTGATCCTGACTTGACGAGCCCTATTTAAATGAGTATTAGCCTTATATTTTTAACCTTGTTCATATCCAAGCCCTTTTAGTTGGTATAAGACTTCAAATTTAAGGGTAATAGGCTTTTGCCCCAAACATGATTGAACTTGGTTTTTGGAGGGGGTGTTAGCCTTAGATTTTCGGACAAATTGATCCTAACTTGACGAGCCCTATTTAAATGAGTATTAGCCTTATATTTTTAACCTTGTTCATATCCAAGCCCTTTTAGTTGGTATTAGACTTCAAATTTAAGGGTAATAGGCTTTTGCCCCAAACATGATTGAACTTGGTTTTTGGAGATGTTAGTCTTGGATTTTCGGACAAATTGATCCTGACTCGACGAGCCCTATTTAAATGAGTATTAGCCTTAGATTTCTAACCTTGTTCATATCCAAGCCCTTTTAGTTGCTATTAGACTTCAAATTTATGGGTAATAGACTTTTGCCCCGAACATGATTGAATTTGGTTTTTGGAGGGGGTGTTAGCCTTGGATTTTCGGACAAATTGATCCTGACTCGACGAGCCCCATTTAAATGAGTATTAGCCTTATATTTCTAACCTTGTTCATATCCAAGCCTTTTTAGTTGGTATTAGCCTTCAAATTTATGGGTAATAGACTTTTGCCCCAAACATGATTGAACTTGGTTTTTGGAGGGGGTGTTAGCCTTGGATTTTCGGACAAATTGATCCTAAATCGACGAGCCCTATTTAAATGTGTATTAGCCTTATATTTATAACCTTGTTCATATCCAAGCCCTTTTAGTTGGTATTAGACTTCAAATTTATGGGTAATAGACTTTTGCCCCAAACATGAATGAACTTTGTTTTTGGAGGGGGTGTTAGCCTTGGATTTTCGGACAAATTGATCCTGACTCGACGAGCCCTATTTAAATGCGTATTAGACTTATATTTCTAACCTTGTTCATATCCAAGCTCTATTAGTTGGTATTAGACTTCAAATTTATGGGTAATAGACTTTTCCCCCAAACATGATTGAACTTGGTTTTTGGGGGTGTTAGCCTTGGATTTTCGGACAAATTGATCCTGACTCGACGAGCCCCATCTAAAAGAGTATTAGCCTTACATTTCTAACCTTGTTCATTTCCAAGCCCTTTTAGTTGGTAATAGACTTCAAATTTATGGGTAATACACTCTTCCCCCAAACATGATTGAACTTGGTTTTTGGAGGTGTTAGCCTTGGATATTCGGACAAATTGATCCTGACTCGACGAGCCCCATTTAAATGCGTATTACCCTTAGATTTCTAACCTTGTTCATGTCCAAGCCCTGTTAGTTGGTATTAGACTTCAAATTTATCGGTAATAGACTTTTGCCCCAAACATGATTGAACTTGGTTTTTGGAGGGTGTGTTAGCCTTGGTTTTTCGGACCACTTGATCCTGATTCGACGAGCCCCATTTAAATGAGTATTAGCCTTAGATTTCTACCCTTGTTCATATCTAAGCCCTTTTAGTTGGTATTAGACTTCAAATTTATGGGTAATAGACTTTTCCCCCAAACTTGATTGAACGTGGTTTTTGGAGGTGTTAGTCTTGGATTTTCAGACAAATTGATCCTGACTCGACGAGCCCTATTTAAATGAGTATTAGCCTTAGATTTCTAACCTTGTTCATATCCAAACCCTTTTAGTTGGTATTAGACTTCAAATTTATGGGTAATAGACTTTTGCCCCGAACATGATTGAATTTGGTTTTTGGAGGGGGTGTTAGCCTTGGATTTTCGGACAAATTGATCCTGACTCGACGAGCCCCATTTAAATGAGTATTAGCCTTATATTTCTAACCTTGTTCATATCCAAGCCTTTTTAGTTGGTATTAGCCTTCAAATTTATGGGTAATAGACTTTTGCCCCAAACATGATTGAACTTGGTTTTTGGAGGGGGTGTTAGCCTTGGATTTTCGGACAAATTGATCCTGAATCGACGAACCCTATTTAAATGTGTATTAGCCTTATATTTATAACCTTGTTCATATCCAAGCCCTTTTAGTTGGTATTAGACTTCAAATTTATGGGTAATAGACTTTTGCCCCAAACATGAATGAACTTTGTTTTTGGAGGGGGTGTTAGCCTTGGATTTTCGGACAAATTGATCCTGACTCGACGAGCCCTATTTAAATGAGTATTAGCCTTATATTTCTAACCTTGTTCATATCCAAGCTCTATTAGTTGGTATTAGACTTCAAATTTATGGGTAATAGACTTTTCCCCCAAACATGATTGAACTTGGTTTTTGGGGGTGTTAGCCTTGGATTTTCGGACAAATTGATCCTGACTCGACGAGCCCCATCTAAAAGAGTATTAGCCTTACATTTCTAACCTTGTTCATTTCCAAGCCCTTTTAGTTGGTATTAGACTTCAAATTTATGGGTAATACACTCTTCCCCCAAACATGATTGAACTTGGTTTTTGGAGGTGTTAGCCTTGGATATTCGGACAAATTGATCCTGACTCGACGAGCCCCATTTAAATGCGTATTAGCCTTAGATTTCTAACCTTGTTCATGTCCAAGCCCTGTTAGTTGGTATTAGACTTCAAATTTATGGGTAATAGACTTTTGCCCCAAACATGATTGAACTTGGTTTTTGGAGGGTGTGTTAGCCTTGGTTTTTCGGACCACTTGATCCTGATTCGACGAGCCCCATTTAAATGAGTATTAGCCTTAGATTTCTACCCTTGTTCATATCTAAGCCCTTTTAGTTGGTATTAGACTTCAAATTTATGGGTAATAGACTTTTCCCCCAAACTTGATTGAACGTGGTTTTTGGAGGTGTTAGTCTTGGATTTTCAGACAAATTGATCCTGACTCGACGAGCCCTATTTAAATGAGTATTAGCCTTAGATTTCTAACCTTGTTCATATCCAAACGCTTTTAGTTGGTATTAGACTTCAAATTTATGGGTAATAGACTTTTGCCCCAAACATGATTGAACTTGGTTTTTGGAGGGGGTGTTAGCCTTGGATTTTCGGACAAATTGATCCTGACTTGACGAGCCCTATTTAAATGAGTATTAGCCTTATATTTTTAACCTTGTTCATATCCAAGCCCTTTTAGTTGGTATAAGACTTCAAATTTAAGGGTAATAGGCTTTTGCCCCAAACATGATTGAACTTGGTTTTTGGAGGGGGTGTTAGCCTTAGATTTTCGGACAAATTGATCCTAACTTGACGAGCCCTATTTAAATGAGTATTAGCCTTATATTTTTAACCTTGTTCATATCCAAGCCCTTTTAGTTGGTATTAGACTTCAAATTTAAGGGTAATAGGCTTTTGCCCCAAACATGATTGAACTTGGTTTTTGGAGGGGGTGTTACCCTTGGATTTTCGGACAAATTGATCCTGACTCGACGAGCCCCATTTAAATGAGTATTAGCCTTATATTTCTAACCTTGTTCATATCCAAGCGCTTTTAGTTGGTATTAGACTTCAAATTTATGGGTAATAGACTTTTGCCCCGAACATGATTGAACTTGGTTTTTGGAGGGTGTGTTAGCCTTAGATTTTCGGACCACTTGATCCTGATTCGACGAGCCCCATTTAAATGAATATTAGCCTTAGATTTCTAACCTTGTTCATATCCAAGCCCTTTTAGTTGGTATTAGACTTCAAATTTAAGGGTAATAGGCTTTTGCCCCAAACATGATTGAACTTGGTTTTTGGAGATGTTAGTCTTGGATTTTCGGACAAATTGATCCTGACTCGACGAGCCCTATTTAAATGAGTATTAGCCTTAGATTTCTAACCTTGTTCATATCCAAGCCCTTTTAGTTGCTATTAGACTTCAAATTTATGGGTAATAGACTTTTGCCCCGAACATGATTGAATTTGGTTTTTGGAGGGGGTGTTAGCCTTGGATTTTCGGACAAATTGATCCTGACTCGACGAGCCCCATTTAAATGAGTATTAGCCTTATATTTCTAACCTTGTTCATATCCAAGCCTTTTTAGTTGGTATTAGCCTTCAAATTTATGGGTAATAGACTTTTGCCCCAAACATGATTGAACTTGGTTTTTGGAGGGGGTGTTAGCCTTGGATTTTCGGACAAATTGATCCTAAATCGACGAGCCCTATTTAAATGTGTATTAGCCTTATATTTATAACCTTGTTCATATCCAAGCCCTTTTAGTTGGTATTAGACTTCAAATTTATGGGTAATAGACTTTTGCCCCAAACATGAATGAACTTTGTTTTTGGAGGGGGTGTTAGCCTTGGATTTTCGGACAAATTGATCCTGACTCGACGAGCGCTATTTAAATGAGTATTAGACTTATATTTCTAACCTTGTTCATATCCAAGCTCTATTAGTTGGTATTAGACTTCAAATTTATGGGTAATAGACTTTTCCCCCAAACATGATTGAACTTGGTTTTTGGGGGTGTTAGCCTTGGATTTTCGGACAAATTGATCCTGACTCGACGAGCCCCATCTAAAAGAGTATTAGCCTTACATTTCTAACCTTGTTCATTTCCAAGCCCTTTTAGTTGGTATTAGACTTCAAATTTATGGGTAATACACTCTTCCCCCAAACATGATTGAACTTGGTTTTTGGAGGTGTTAGCCTTGGATATTCGGACAAATTGATCCTGACTCGACGAGCCCCATTTAAATGCGTATTAGCCTTAGATTTCTAACCTTGTTCATGTCCAAGCCCTGTTAGTTGGTATTAGACTTCAAATTTATCGGTAATAGACTTTTGCCCCAAACATGATTGAACTTGGTTTTTGGAGGGTGTGTTAGCCTTGGTTTTTCGGACCACTTGATCCTGATTCGACGAGCCCCATTTAAATGAGTATTAGCCTTAGATTTCTACCCTTGTTCATATCTAAGCCCTTTTAGTTGGTATTAGACTTCAAATTTATGGGTAATAGACTTTTCCCCCAAACTTGATTGAACGTGGTTTTTGGAGGTGTTAGTCTTGGATTTTCAGACAAATTGATCCTGACTCGACGAGCCCTATTTAAATGAGTATTAGCCTTAGATTTCTAACCTTGTTCATATCCAAACCCTTTTAGTTGGTATTAGACTTCAAATTTATGGGTAATAGACTTTTGCCCCAAACATGATTGAACTTGGTTTTTGGAGGGGGTGTTAGCCTTGGATTTTCGGACAAATTGATCCTGACTTGACGAGCCCTATTTAAATGAGTATTAGCCTTATATTTTTAACCTTGTTCATATCCCAGCCCTTTTAGTTGGTATAAGACTTCAAATTTAAGGGTAATAGGCTTTTGCCCCAAACATGATTGAACTTGGTTTTTGGAGGGGGTGTTAGCCTTGGATTTTTGGACAAATTGATCCTGACTCGACGAGCCCCATTTAAATGAGTATTAGCCTTATATTTCTAACCTTGTTCATATCCAAGCCCTTTTAGTTGCTATTAGACTTCAAATTTATGGGTAATAGACTTTTGCCCCAAACATGATTGAACTTGGTTTTTGGAGGGTGTGTTAGCGTTGGATTTTCGGACCACTTGATCCTGATTCGACGAGCCCCATTTAAATGAATATTAGCCTTAGATTTCTAACCTTGTTCATATCCAAGCCCTTTTAGTTGGTATTAGACTTCAAATTTATGGGTAATAGACTTTTCCCCCAAACATGATTGAACTTGGTTTTTGGAAGTGTTAGTCTTGGATTTTTGAACAAATTGATCCTGACTCGACGAGCCCCATTTAAATGAGTATTAGCCTTATATTTATAACCTTGGTCATATCCAAGCCCTTTTAGTTGGTATTAGACTTCAAATTTATGGGTAATAAACTTTTCCCCCAAACATGATTGAACTTGGTTTTTAGAGGGGGTGTTAGCCTTGGATTTTCGGACAAATTGATCCTGACTCAACGAGTCCCATTTAAATGAGTATTAGCCTTAGATTTATAACCTTGTTCATATCCAAGCCCTTTTAGTTGGTATTAGACTTCAAATTTATGGGTAATAGACTTTTCCCCCAAACATGATTGAACTTGGTTTTTGGAGGTGTTAGTCTTAGATTTTCGGACAAATTGATCCTGACTCGACGAGCCCTATTTAAATGAGTATTAGACTTAGATTTCTAATCTTGTTCATATCCAAGCCCTTTTAGTTGGTATTAGACTTCAAATTTAAAGGTAATAGGCTTTTGCCCCAAACATGATTGAACTTGGTTTTTGGAGGTGTTAGTCTTGGATTTTCGGACAAATTGATCCTAACTCGACGAGCCCTATTTAAATGAGTATTAGCCTTAGATTTCTAACCTTGTTCATATCCAATCCGTTTTAGTTGGTATTAGACTTCAAATTTATGGGTAATAGACTTTTGCCCCATATATGATTGAACTTGGTTTTTGGAGGGGGTGTTAGCCTTGGATTTTTGGACAAATTGATCCTGACTCAACGAGTCCCATTTAAATGAGAATTAGCCTTAGATTTATAACCTTGTTCATATCCAAGCCCTTTTAGTTGGTATTAGACTTCAAATTTATGGGTAATAGACTTTTCCCCCAAACATGATTGAACTTGGTTTTTGGAGGTGTTAGACTTGGATTTTCGGACAAATTGATCCTGACTTGACGAGCCCCATTTAAATGAGTATTAGCCTTAGATTTCTAACCTTGTTCATATCCAATCCGTTTTAGTTGGTATTAGACTTCAAATTTATGGGTAATAGACTTTTCCCCCAAACATGATTGAACTTGGTTTTTGGAGGTGTTAGACTTGGATTTTCGGACAAATTGATCCTGACTCGACGAGCCCCATTTAAATGAGTATTAGCCTTAGATTTATAACCTTGTTCATATCCAACCCTTTTAGTTGGTATTAGACTTCAAATTTATGGGTAATAAACTTTTCCCCCAAACATGATTGAACTTGGTTATTAGAGGGGGTGTTAGCCTTGGATTTTCGGACAAATTGATCCTGACTCAACGAGTCCCATTTAAATGAGTATTACCCTTAGATTTATAACCTTGTTCATATCCAAGCCCTTTTAGTTGGTATTATACTTCAAATTTATGGGTAATAGACTTTTCCCCCAAACATGATTGAACTTGGTTTTTGGAGGTGTTAGTCTTAGATTTTCGGACAAATTGATCCTGACTCGAGGAGCCCCATTTAAATGAGTATTAGACTTATATTTCTAAACTTGTTCATATCCAAGCCCTTTTAGTTGATATTAGACTTCAAATTTATGGGTAATAGACTTTTGCCCCAAACATGATTGAACTTGGTTTTTGGAGGGGGTGTTAGCCTTGGATTTTTGGACAAATTGATCCTGACTCGACGAGCCCCATTTAAATGAGTATTAGCCTTAGATTTGTAACCTTGTTCATATCCAAGACCTTTTAGTTGGTATTAGACTTCAAATTTATGGGTAATAGACTTTTCCCTCAAACATGATTGAACTTGGTTTTTGGAGGGGGTGTTAGCCTTGGATTTTCGGACGAATTGATCCTGACTCGATAAGCCCCATTTAAATGAGTATTACCCTTAGATTTCTAACATTGTTCATATCCAAGCCCTTTTAGTTGGTATTAGACTTCAAATTTATGGGTAATAGACTTTTCCCCCAAACATGATTGAACTTGGTTTTTGGAGGTGTTAGCCTTGGATTTTTGGACAAATTGAACCTGACTCGACGAGCCCTATTTAAATGAGTATTAGTCTTATATTTCTAACCTTGTTCATATTCAAGCCCTTTTAGTTGGTATTAGACTTCAAATTTATGGGTAATAGACTTTTCCCCCAAACATGATTGAACTTGGTTTTTGGAGGGGGTGTTAGCCTTGGATTTTCGGACAAATTGATCCTGACTCGACGAGCCCCATTTAAATGAGTATTAGCCTTAGATTTCTAACCTTGTTCATATCCAAGCCCTTTTAGTTGGTATTAGACTTCAAATTTATGGGTAATAGACTTTTCCTCCAAACATGATTGAACTTGGTTTTTGGAGGTGTTAGACTTGAATTTTCGGACAAATTGATCCTGACTCGACGAGCCCCATTTAAATGATTATTAACCTTAGATTTCTAACCTTGTTTATATCTAAGCCCTTTTTGTTGGTATTAGACTTCAAATTTATGGGTAATGGACTTTTCCCCCAAACATGATTGAACTTGGTTTTTGGAGGGGGTGTTAGCCTTGGATTTTCGGACAAATTGATCCTGACTCAACGAGCCCATTTAAATGAGTATTAGCCTTAGATTTCTAACATTGTTCATATCCAAGCCCTTTTAGTTGGTATTAGACTTCAAATTTATGGGTAATAGTTTTCCCCCAAACATGATTGAACTTGGTTTTTGGAGGTGTTAGCCTTGGATTTTCGGACAAATTGATCCTGAATCGACGAGCCCCATTTAAATGAGTATTAGCCTTAGATTTCTAACCTTGTTCATATCCAAGCCCTTTTGGTTGGTATTAGACTTCAAATTTATGGGTAATAGACTTTTCCCCCAAACATGATTGAACTTGGTTTTCGGAGGTGTTAGACTTGGATTTTCGGACAAATTGATCCTGACTCGACGACCCCCATTTAAATGATTATTAACCTTAGATTTCTAACCTTGCTCATATCCAAACCCTTTTATTTGGTATTAGACTTCAAATTTATGGGTAATAGACTTTTGCCCCAAACATGATTGAACTTGGTTTTTGGAGGGGGTGTTAGCCTTGGATTTTCGGACAAATTGATCATGACTCGACGAGCCCCATTTAAATGAGTATTAGCCTTAGATTTGTAACCTTGTTCATATCCAAGACCTTTTAGTTGGTATTAGACTTCAAATTTATGGGTAATAGACTTTTCCCCTAAATATGATTGAATTTGGTTTTTGGAGGGGGTGTTAGCCTTGGATTTTCGGACAAATTGATCCTGACTTGACGAGCCCCATTTAAATGAGTATTACCCTTAGATTTCTAACATTGTTCATATCCAAGCCTTTTTAGTTGGTATTAGACTTCAAATTTATGGGTAATAGACTTTCCCCTCAAACATGATTGAACTTGGTTTTTGGAGGTGTTAGCCTTGGATTTTCGGACAAATTGATACTGACTCGACGAGCCCCATTTAAATGAGTATTAGCCTTAGATTTCTAACCTTGTTCATATCCAAGCCCTTTTAGTTGGTATTAGACTTCAAATTTATGGGTAATAGACTTTTCCCCCAAACATGATTGAACTTGGTTTTTGGAGGTGTTAGACTTCGATTTTCAGACAAAGTATTAGCCTTAGATTTCTAACCTTGTTCATATCCAAGCCCTTTTAGTTGGTATTAGACTTCAAATTTATGGGTAATAGACTTTTCTACCAAACATGATTGAACTTGGTTTTTGGAGGGGGTGTTAGCCTTGGATTTTCGGACAAATTGATCCTGACTCGACGAGCCCCATTTAAATGAGTATTAGCCTTAGATTTGTAACCTTGTTCATATCCAAGTCCTTTTAGTTGGTATTAGACTTCAAATTTATGGGTAATAGACTTTTCCCCCAAACATGATTGAACTTGGTTTTTGGAGGGGGTGTTAGCCTTGGATTTTCGGACAAATTGATCCTGACTCGACGAGCCCCATTTAAATGAGTATTAGCCTTAGATTTGTAACCTTGTTCATATCCAAGACCTTTTAGTTGGTATTAGACTTCAAATTTATGGGTAATAGACTTTTCCCCCAAAACATGATTGAACTTGGTTTTTGGAGAGGGTGTTAGCCTTGGATTTTCGGACAAATTGATCCTCAATCGACGAGTCCCATTTAAATGAGTATTAGCCTTAGATTTATAACCTTGTTCATATCCAAACCCTTTTAGTTGGTATTAGACTTCAAATTTATGGGTAATAGACTTTTCCCCCAAACATGATTGAACTTGGTTTTTGGAGGGGGTGTTAGCCTTGGATTTTCGGACAAATTGATCCTGACTCGACGAGCCCCTTTTAAATGAGTATTAGCCTTAGATTTCTAACCTTGTTCATATCCAAACCCTTTTAGTTGGTATTAGACTTCAAATTTATGGGTAATAGACTTTTCCCCCAAACATGATTGAACTTGGTTTTTGGAGGGGGTGTTAGCCTTGGATTTTCGGACAAATTGATCCTGACTCGACGAGCCCCATTTAAATGAGTAGTAGCCTTAGATTTCTAACCTTGTTCATATCCAAGCCCTTTTAGTTGGTATTACAATAGACTTTTCCCCCAAACATGATTGAACTTGGTTTTTGGAGGGGGTGTTAGCCTTGGATTTTCGGACAAATTGATCCTGACTCGACGAGCCCCATTTAAATGAGTATTAGCCTTAGATTTGTAACCTTGTTCATATCCAAGACCTTTTAGTTGGTATTAGACTTCAAATTTATGGGTAATAGACTTTTCCCCCAAACATGATTGAACTTGGTTTTTGGAGAGGGTGTTAGCCTTGGATTTTCGGACAAATTGATCCTCAATCGACGAGCCCCATCTAAATGAGTATTAGCCTTAGATTTCTAACCTTGTTAATATCCAAGCCCTTTTAGTTGGTATTAAACTTCAAATTTATGGGTAATAGACTTTTCCCCCAAACATGATTGAACTTGGTTTTTGGAGGGGGTGTTAGCCTTGGATTTTCGGACAAATTGATCCTGACTCGACGAGCCCCGTTTAAATGAGTATTAGCCTTAGATTTATAACCTTGTTCATATCCAAGCCCTTTTAGTTGGTATTAGACTTCAAATTTATGGGTAATAGACTTTTCCCCCAAACATGATTGAACTTGGTTTTTGGAGGTGTTAGTCTTGGATTTTTGGACAAATTGATCCTGACTCGATGAGCCCCATTTAAATGAGTATTAGCCTTATATTTCTAACCTTGTTCATATCCAAACCCTTTTAGTTGGTATTAGACTTCAAATTTATGGGTAATAGACTTTTGCCCCAAACGTGATTGAACTTGGTTTTTGGAGGGGGTGTTAGCCTTGGATTTTCGGACGAATTGATCCTGACTCGACGAGCCCCATTTAAATGAGTATTAGCCTTAGATTTCTAACCTTGTTCATATCCAAGACGTTTTAGTTGGTATTAGACTTCAAATTTATGGGTAATAGACTTTTCCCCCAAACATGATTGAACTTGGTTTTTGGAGGTGTTAGCTTTGGATTTTCAGACAAATTGATCCTGACTCGACAAGCCCCATTTAAATGAGTATTAGCCTTAGATTTCTAACCTTGTTCATATCCAAGCCCTTTTAGTTGGTATTAGACTTCAAATTTATGGGTAATAGACTTTTCCCCCAAACATGATTGAACTTGCTTTTTGGAGGTGTTAGCTTTGGATTTTCGGACAAATTGATCCTGACTTGACGAGCCCCATTTAAATGCGTATTAGCCTTAGATTTCGAACCTTGTTCATATCCAAGCCCTTTTAGTTGGTATTAGACTTCAAATTTATGGGTAATAGACTTTTCCCCCAAACATGATTGAACTTGGTTTTTGGAGGGGGTGTTAGCCTTGGATTTTCGGACAAATTGATCCTGACTCGACGAGCCCCTTTTAAATGAGTATTAGCCTTAGATTTCTAACCTTGTTCATATCCAAACCCTTTTAGTTGGTATTAGACTTCAAATTTATGGGTAATAGACTTTTCCCCCAAACATGATTGAACTTGGTTTTTGGAGGGGGTGTTAGCCTTGGATTTTCGGACAAATTGATCCTGACTCGACGAGCCCCATTTAAATGAGTATTAGCCTTAGATTTGTAACCTTGTTCATATCCAAGTCCTTTTAGTTGGTATTAGACTTCAAATTTATGGGTAATAGACTTTTCCCCCAAACATGATTGAACTTGGTTTTTGGAGGGGGTGTTAGCCTTGGATTTTCGGACAAATTGATCCTGACTCGACGAGCCCCATTTAAATGAGTATTAGCCTTAGATTTGTAACCTTGTTCATATCCAAGACCTTTTAGTTGGTATTAGACTTCAAATTTATGGGTAATAGACTTTTCCCCCAAACATGATTGAACTTGGTTTTTGGAGAGGGTGTTAGCCTTGGATTTTCGGACAAATTGATCCTCAATCGACGAGCCCCATCTAAATGAGTATTAGCCTTAGATTTCTAACCTTGTTAATATCCAAGCCCTTTTAGTTGGTATTAAACTTCAAATTTATGGGTAATAGACTTTTCCCCCAAACATGATTGAACTTGGTTTTTGGAGGGGGTGTTAGCCTTGGATTTTCGGACAAATTGATCCTGACTCGACGAGCCCCGTTTAAATGAGTATTAGCCTTAGATTTATAACCTTGTTCATATCCAAGCCCTTTTAGTTGGTATTAGACTTCAAATTTATGGGTAATAGACTTTTCCCCCAAACATGATTGAACTTGGTTTTTGGAGGTGTTAGTCTTGGATTTTTGGACAAATTGATCCTGACTCGATGAGCCCCATTTAAATGAGTATTAGCCTTATATTTCTAACCTTGTTCATATCCAAACCCTTTTAGTTGGTATTAGACTTCAAATTTATGGGTAATAGACTTTTGCCCCAAACGTGATTGAACTTGGTTTTTGGAGGGGGTGTTAGCCTTGGATTTTCGGACGAATTGATCCTGACTCGACGAGCCCCATTTAAATGAGTATTAGCCTTAGATTTCTAACCTTGTTCATATCCAAGCCCTTTTAGTTGGTATTAGACTTCAAATTTATGGGTAATAGACTTTTCCCCCAAACATGATTGAACTTGCTTTTTGGAGGTGTTAGCTTTGGATTTTCGGACAAATTGATCCTGACTTGACGAGCCCCATTTAAATGCGTATTAGCCTTAGATTTCGAACCTTGTTCATATCCAAGCCCTTTTAGTTGGTATTAGACTTCAAATTTATGGGTAATAGACTTTTCCCCCAAACATGATTGAACTTGCTTTTTGGAGGTGTTAGCTTTGGATTTTCAGACAAATTGATCCTGACTCGACGAGCCCCATTTAAATGAGTATTAGCCTTAGATTTCTAACCTTGTTCATATCCAAGCCCTTTTTGTTGGTATTAGACTTCAAATTTATGGGTAATAGACTTTTGCGCTAAACATGATTGAACTTGGTTTTTGGAGGGGGTGTTAGCCTTGGATTTTCGGACCAATTGATCCTGATTCGACGAGCCCCATTTAAATTATTATTAGCCTTAGATTTCTAACCTTGTTCATATCCAAGTCCTTTTAGTTGGTATTAGACTTCAAATTTATGGGTAATAGACTTTTCCCCCAAACATGATTGAACTTGGTTTTTGGAGGTGTTAGTCTTGGATTTTTGGACAAATTGATCCTGACTCGATGAGCCCCATTTAAATGAGTATTAGCCTTATATTTCTAACCTTGTTCATATCCAAACCCTTTTAGTTGGTATTAGACTTCAAATTTATGGGTAATAGACTTTTGCCCCAAACGTGATTGAACTTGGTTTTTGGAGGGGGTGTTAGCCTTGGATTTTCGGACGAATTGATCCTGACTCGACGAGCCCCATTTAAATGAGTATTAGCCTTAGATTTCTAACCTTGTTCATATCCAAGCCGATTTAGTTGGTATTAGACTTCAAATTTATGGGTAATAGACTTTTCCCCCAAACATGATTGAACTTGGTTTTTGGAGGTGTTAGCTTTGGATTTTCAGACAAATTGATCCTGACTCGACGAGCCCCATTTAAATGAGTATTAGCCTTAGATTTCTAACCTTGTTCATATCCAAGCCCTTTTAGTTGGTATTAGACTTCAAATTTATGGGTAATAGATGTTTTGCCCCAAACATGATTGAACTTGGTTTTTGGAGGGGGTGTTAGCCTTGGATTTTCGGACCAATTGATCCTGATTCGACGAGCCCCATTTAAATTATTATTAGCCTTAGATTTCTAACCTTGTTCATATCCAAGTCCTTTTAGTTGGTATTAGAATTCAAATTTCGGGGTAATAGACTTTTCCCCCAAACATGATTGAACTTTGTTTTGGGAGGTGTTAGACTTGGATTTTCGGACAAATTGATCCTGACTCGATGAGGCCCATTTAAATGAGTAGTAGCCTTAGATTTCTAACCTTGTTCATATCCAAGCCCTTTTAGTTGGTATTACAATAGACTTTTCCACCGAACATGATTGAACTTGGTTTTTGGAGGAGGTGTTAGCCTTGGATTTTCGGACAAATTGATCCTGACTCGACGAGCCCCATTTAAATGAGTATTAGCCTTAGATTTGTAACCATGTTCATATCCAAGACCTTTTAGTTGGTTTTAGACTTCAAATTTATGGGTAATAGTCCCCCAAACATGATTGAACTTGGTTTTTGGAGGAGGTGTTAGACTTGGATTTTCGGACAAATTGATCCTCAATCGACGAGCCCTATCTAAATGAGTATTAGCCTTAGATTTCTAACCTTGTTAATATCCAAGCCCTTTTAGTTGGTATTAGACTTCAAATTTATGGGTAATAGACTTTTCCCCCAAACATGATTGAACTTGGTTTTTGGAGGTGTTAGTCTTGGATTTTTGGACAAATTGATCCTGACTCGATGAGCCCCATTTAAATGAGTATTAGCCTTATATTTCTAACCTTGTTCATATCCAAACCCTTTTAGTTGGTATTAGACTTCAAATTTATGGGTAATAGACTTTTGCCCCAAACATGATTGAACTTGGTTTTTGGAGGGGGTGTTAGCCTTGGATTTTCGGACAAATTGATCCTGACTTGACGAGCCCCATTTAAATGCGTATTAGCCTTAGATTTCTAACCTTGTTCATATCCAAGCCCTTTTAGTTGGTATTAGACTTCAAATTTATGGGTAATAGACTTTTCCCCCAAACATGATTGAACTTGGTTTTGGGAGGTGTTAGCTTTGGATTTTCAGACAAATTGATCCTGACTCGACGAGCCCCATTTAAATGAGCATTAGCCTTAGATTTCTAACCTTGTTCATATCCAAGCCCTTTTAGTTGGTATTAGACTTCAAATTTATGGGTAATAGACTTTTGCCCCAAACATGATTGAACTTGGTTTTTGGAGGGGGTGTTAGCCTTGGATTTTCGGACCAATTGATCCTGATTCGACGAGCCCCATTTAAATTATTATTAGCCTTAGATTTCTAACCTTGTTCATATCCAAGTCCTTTTAGTTGGTATTAGAATTCAAATTTAGGGGTAATAGACTTTTCCCCCAAACATGATTGAACTTTGTTTTTGGAGGTGTTAGACTTGGATTTTCGGACAAATTGATCCTGACTCGACGAGCCCAATTTAAATGAGTAGTAGCCTTAGATTTCTAACCTTGTTCATATCCAAGCCCTTTTAGTTGGTATTATAAGAGACTTTTCCCCCAAACATGATTGAACTTGGTTTTTGGAGGAGGTGTTAGCCTTGGATTTTCGGACAAATTGATCCTGACTCGATGACCCCCATTTAAATGAGTATTAGCCTTAGATTTGTAACCTTGTTCATATCCAAGCCCTTTTAGTTGGTATTCAATAGACTTTTCCCCCAAACATGATTGAACTTGGTTTTTGTTGGAGGTGTTAGACTTGGATTTTCGGACAAATTGATCCTGACTCGACGAGCCCCATTAAATGAGTATTAACCTTAGATTTCTAACCTTGTTCATATCCAAGCCCTTTTAGCTGGTATTAGACTTCTAATTTATGGGTAATAGACTTTTCCCCCAAACATGATTGAACTTGGTTTTTGGAGGTGTTAGTCTTGGATTTTTGGACAAATTGATCCTGACTTGATGAGCCCCATTTAAATGAGTATTAGCGTTATATTTATAACCTTGTTCATATCCAAGCCCTTTTAGTTGGTATTAGACTTCAAATTTATGGGTAATAGACTTTTGCCCCAAACATGATTGAACTTGGTTTTTGGAGGGGGTGTTAGCCTTGGATTTTCGGACAAATTGATCCTGACTCGACGAGCCCCATTTAAATGAGTAGTAACCTTAGATTTCTAACCTTTTTCATATCCAAGCCCTTTTAGTTGGTATTACAATAGACTTTTCCCCCAAACATGATTGAACTTGGTTTTTGGAGGAGGTGTTAGCCTTGGATTTTCGGACAAATTGATCCTGACTCGACGAGCCCTATTTAAATGAGTATTAGCCTTAGATTTGTAACCGTGTTCATATCCAAGACCTTTTAGTTGGTATTAGACTTCAAATTTATGGGTAATAGACTTTTCCCCCAAACATGATTGAACTTGGTTTTTGGAGGTGTTAGCCTTGGATTTTCGGACAAATTGATCCTGACTCGACGAGCCCCATTTAAATGAGTATTAGCCTTAGATTTCTAACCTTGTTCATATCCAAGCCCTTTTAGTTGGTATTAGACTTCAAATTTATGGGTAATAGACTTTTCCCCCAAACATGATTGAACTTGGTTTTTGGAGGTGTTAGACTTCGATTTTCAGACAAAGTATTAGCCTTAGATTTCTAACCTTGTTCATATCCAAGCCCTTTTAGTTGGTATTAGACTTCAAATTTATGGGTAATAGACTTTTCTACCAAACATGATTGAACTTGGTTTTTGGAGGGCGTGTTAGCCTTGGATTTTCGGACAAATTGATCCTGACTCGACGAGCCCCATTTAAATGAGTATTAGCCTTAGATTTGTAACCTTGTTCATATCCAAGTCCTTTTAGTTGGTATTAGACTTCAAATTTATGGGTAATAGACTTTTCCCCCAAACATGATTGAACTTGGTTTTTGGAGGGGGTGTTAGCCTTGGATTTTCGGACAAATTGATCCTGACTCGACGAGCCCCATTTAAATGAGTATTAGCCTTAGATTTGTAACCTTGTTCATATCCAAGACCTTTTAGTTGGTATTAGACTTCAAATTTATGGGTAATAGACTTTTCCCCCAAACATGATTGAACTTGGTTTTTGGAGAGGGTGTTAGCCTTGGATTTTCGGACAAATTGATCCTCAATCGACGAGTCCCATTTAAATGAGTATTAGCCTTAGATTTATAACCTTGTTCATATCCAAACCCTTTTAGTTGGTATTAGACTTCAAATTTATGGGTAATAGACTTTTCCCCCAAACATGATTGAACTTGGTTTTTGGAGGGGGTGTTAGCCTTGGATTTTCGGACAAATTGATCCTGACTCGACGAGCCCCTTTTAAATGAGTATTAGCCTTAGATTTCTAACCTTGTTCATATCCAAACCCTTTTAGTTGGTATTAGACTTCAAATTTATGGGTAATAGACTTTTCCCCCAAACATGATTGAACTTGGTTTTTGGAGGGGGTGTTAGCCTTGGATTTTCGGACAAATTGATCCTGACTCGACGAGCCCCATTTAAATGAGTAGTAGCCTTAGATTTCCAACCTTGTTCATATCCAAGCCCTTTTAGCTGGTATTACAATAGACTTTTCCCCCAAACATGATTGAACTTGGTTTTTGGAGGGGGTGTTAGCCTTGGATTTTCGGACAAATTGATCCTGACTCGACGAGCCCCATTTAAATGAGTATTAGCCTTAGATTTGTAACCTTGTTCATATCCAAGACCTTTTAGTTGGTATTAGACTTCAAATTTATGGGTAATAGACTTTTCCCCCAAACATGATTGAACTTGGTTTTTGGAGAGGGTGTTAGCCTTGGATTTTCGGACAAATTGATCCTCAATCGACGAGCCCCATCTAAATGAGTATTAGCCTTAGATTTCTAACCTTGTTAATATCCAAGCCCTTTTAGTTGGTATTAAACTTCAAATTTATGGGTAATAGACTTTTCCCCCAAACATGATTGAACTTGGTTTTTGGAGGGGGTGTTAGCCTTGGATTTTCGGACAAATTGATCCTGACTCGACGAGCCCCGTTTAAATGAGTATTAGCCTTAGATTTATAACCTTGTTCATATCCAAGCCCTTTTAGTTGGTATTAGACTTCAAATTTATGGGTAATAGACTTTTCCCCCAAACATGATTGAACTTGGTTTTTGGAGGTGTTAGTCTTGGATTTTTGGACAAATTGATCCTGACTCGATGAGCCCCATTTAAATGAGTATTAGCCTTATATTTCTAACCTTGTTCATATCCAAACCCTTTTAGTTGGTATTAGACTTCAAATTTATGGGTAATAGACTTTTGCCCCAAACGTGATTGAACTTGGTTTTTGGAGGGGGTGTTAGCCTTGGATTTTTGGACGAATTGATCCTGACTCGACGAGCCCCATTTAAATGAGTATTAGCCTTAGATTTCTAACCTTGTTCATATCCAAGCCGTTTTAGTTGGTATTAGACTTCAAATTTATGGGTAATAGACTTTTCCCCCAAACATGATTGAACTTGGTTTTTGGAGGTGTTAGCTTTGGATTTTCAGACAAATTGATCCTGACTCGACGAGCCCCATTTAAATGAGTATTAGCCTTAGATTTCTAACCTTGTTCATATCCAAGCCCTTTTAGTTGGTATTAGACTTCAAATTTATGGGTAATAGACTTTTCCCCCAAACATGATTGAACTTGCTTTTTGGAGGTGTTAGCTTTGGATTTTCGGACAAATTGATCCTGACTTGACGAGCCCCATTTAAATGCGTATTAGCCTTAGATTTCGAACCTTGTTCATATCCAAGCCCTTTTAGTTGGTATTAGACTTCAAATTTATGGGTAATAGACTTTTCCCCCAAACATGATTGAACTTGCTTTTTGGAGGTGTTAGCTTTGGATTTTCAGACAAATTGATCCTGACTCGACGAGCCCCATTTAAATGAGTATTAGCCTTAGATTTCTAACCTTGTTCATATCCAAGCCCTTTTTGTTGGTATTAGACTTCAAATTTATGGGTAATAGACTTTTGCCCTAAACATGATTGAACTTGGTTTTTGGAGGGGGTGTTAGCCTTGGATTTTCGGACCAATTGATCCTGACTCGACGAGCCCCATTTAAATGAGTATTAGCCTTAGATTTGTAACCGTGTTCATATCCAAGACCTTTTAGTTGGTATTAGACTTCAAATTTATGGGTAATAGACTTTTCCCCCAAACATGATTGAACTTGGTTTTTGGAGGTGTTAGCCTTGGATTTTCGGACAAATTGATCCTGACTCGACGAGCCCCATTTAAATGAGTAGTAGCCTTAGATTTCTAACCTTGTTCATATCCAAGCCCTTTTAGTTGGTATTACAATAGACTTTTCCCCCAAACATGATTGAACTTGGTTTTTGGAGGGAGTGTTAGCCTTGGATTTTCGGACAAATTGATCCTGACTCGACGAGCCCCATTTAAATGAGTATTAGCCTTAGATTTGTAACCTTGTTCATATCCAAGACCTTTTAGTTGGTATTAGACTTCAAATTTATGGGTAATAGACTTTTCCCCCAAACATGATTGAACTTGGTTTTTGGAGAGGGTGTTAGCCTTGGATTTTCGGACAAATTGATCCTCAATCGACGAGCCCCATCTAAATGAGTATTAGCCTTAGATTTCTAACCTTGTTAATATCCAAGCCCTTTTAGTTGGTATTAAACTTCAAATTTATGGGTAATAGACTTTTCCCCCAAACATGATTGAACTTGGTTTTTGGAGGGGGTGTTAGCCTTGGATTTTCGGACAAATTGATCCTGACTCGACGAGCCCCGTTTAAATGAGTATTAGCCTTAGATTTATAACCTTGTTCATATCCAAGCCCTTTTAGTTGGTATTAGACTTCAAATTTATGGGTAATAGACTTTTCCCCCAAACATGATTGAACTTGGTTTTTGGAGGTGTTAGCTTTGGATTTTCGGACAAATTGATCCTGACTTGACGAGCCCCATTTAAATGCGTATTAGCCTTAGATTTCGAACCTTGTTCATATCCAAGCCCTTTTAGTTGGTATTAGACTTCAAATTTATGGGTAATAGACTTTTCCCCCAAACATGATTGAACTTGCTTTTTGGAGGTGTTAGCTTTGGATTTTCAGACAAATTGATCCTGACTCGACGAGCCCCATTTAAATGAGTATTAGCCTTAGATTTCTAACCTTGTTCATATCCAAGCCCTTTTTGTTGGTATTAGACTTCAAATTTATGGGTAATAGACTTTTGCCCTAAACATGATTGAACTTGGTTTTTGGAGGGGGTGTTAGCCTTGGATTTTCGGACCAATTGATCCTGATTCGACGAGCCCCATTTAAATTATTATTAGCCTTAGATTTCTAACCTTGTTCATATCCAAGTCCTTTTAGTTGGTATTAGACTTCAAATTTATGGGTAATAGACTTTTCCCCCAAACATGATTGAACTTGGTTTTTGGAGGTGTTAGTCTTGGATTTTTGGACAAATTGATCCTGACTCGATGAGCCCCATTTAAATGAGTATTAGCCTTATATTTCTAACCTTGTTCATATCCAAACCCTTTTAGTTGGTATTAGACTTCAAATTTATGGGTAATAGACTTTTGCCCCAAACGTGATTGAACTTGGTTTTTGGAGGGGGTGTTAGCCTTGGATTTTCGGACGAATTGATCCTGACTCGACGAGCCCCATTTAAATGAGTATTAGCCTTAGATTTCTAACCTTGTTCATATCCAAGCCGATTTAGTTGGTATTAGACTTCAAATTTATGGGTAATAGACTTTTCCCCCAAACATGATTGAACTTGGTTTTTGGAGGTGTTAGCTTTGGATTTTCAGACAAATTGATCCTGACTCGACGAGCCCCATTTAAATGAGTATTAGCCTTAGATTTCTAACCTTGTTCATATCCAAGCCCTTTTAGTTGGTATTAGACTTCAAATTTATGGGTAATAGACTTTTCCCCCAAACATGATTGAACTTGCTTTTTGGAGGTGTTAGCTTTGGATTTTCGGACAAATTGATCCTGACTTGACGAGCCCCATTTAAATGCGTATTAGCCTTAGATTTCGAACCTTGTTCATATCCAAGCCCTTTTAGTTGGTATTAGACTTCAAATTTATGGGTAATAGACTTTTCCCCCAAACATGATTGAACTTGCTTTTTGGAGGTGTTAGCTTTGGATTTTCAGACAAATTGATCCTGACTCGACGAGCCCCATTTAAATGAGTATTAGCCTTAGATTTCTAACCTTGTTCATATCCAAGCCCTTTTTGTTGGTATTAGACTTCAAATTTATGGGTAATAGACTTTTGCCCTAAACATGATTGAACTTGGTTTTTGGAGGGGGTGTTAGCCTTGGATTTTCGGACCAATTGATCCTGATTCGACGAGCCCCATTTAAATTATTATTAGCCTTAGATTTCTAACCTTGTTCATATACAAGTCCTTTTAGTTGGTATTAGACTTCAAATTTATGGGTAATAGACTTTTCCCCCAAACATGATTGAACTTGGTTTTTGGAGGTGTTAGTCTTGGATTTTTGGACAAATTGATCCTGACTCGATGAGCCCCATTTAAATGAGTATTAGCCTTATATTTCTAACCTTGTTCATATCCAAACCCTTTTAGTTGGTATTAGACTTCAAATTTATGGGTAATAGACTTTTGCCCCAAACGTGATTGAACTTGGTTTTTGGAGGGGGTGTTAGCCTTGGATTTTCGGACGAATTGATCCTGACTCGACGAGCCCCATTTAAATGAGTATTAGCCTTAGATTTCTAACCTTGTTCATATCCAAGCCGATTTAGTTGGTATTAGACTTCAAATTTATGGGTAATAGACTTTTCCCCCAAACATGATTGAACTTGGTTTTTGGAGGTGTTAGCTTTGGATTTTCAGACAAATTGATCCTGACTCGACGAGCCCCATTTAAATGAGTATTAGCCTTAGATTTCTAACCTTGTTCATATCCAAGCCCTTTTAGTTGGTATTAGACTTCAAATTTATGGGTAATAGATGTTTTGCCCCAAACATGATTGAACTTGGTTTTTGGAGGGGGTGTTAGCCTTGGATTTTCGGACCAATTGATCCTGATTCGACGAGCCCCATTTAAATTATTATTAGCCTTAGATTTCTAACGTTGTTCATATGCAAGTCCTTTTTAGTTGGTATTAGACTTCAAATTTATGGGTAATAGACTTTTCCCCCAAACATGATTGAACTTGGTTTTCGGAGGTGTTAGACTTGGATTTTCGGACAAATTGATCCTCAATCGACGACCCCTATCTAAATGAGTATTAGCCTTAGATTTCTAACCTTGTTAATATCCAAGCCCTTTTAGTTGGTATTAGACTTCAAATTTATGGGTAATAGACTTTTCCCCCAAACATGATTGAACTTGGTTTTTGGAGGTGTTAGTCTTGGATTTTTGGACAAATTGATCCTGACTCGATGAGCCCCATTTAAATGAGTATTAGCCTTAAATTTCTAACCTTGTTCATATCCAAACCCTTTTAGTTGGTATTAGACTTCAAATTTATGGGTAATAGACTTTTGCCCCAAACGTGATTGAAGTTGGTTTTTGGAGGGGGTGTTAGCCTTGGATTTTCGGACAAATTGATCCTGACTTGACGAGCCCCATTTAAATTCGTATTAGCCTTAGATTTCGAACCTTGTTCATATCCAAGCCCTTTTAGTTGGTATTAGACTTCAAATTTATGGGTAATAGACTTTTCCCCCAAACATGATTGAACTTGCTTTTTGGAGGTGTTAGCTTTGGATTTTCAGACAAATTGATCCTGACTCGACGAGCCCCATTTAAATGAGTATTAGCCTTAGATTTCTAACCTTGTTCATATCCAAGCCGTTTTAGTTGGTATTAGACTTCAAATTTATGGGTAATAGACTTTTCCCCCAAACATGATTGAACTTGGTTTTTGGAGGTGTTAGCTTTGGATTTTCAGACAAATTGATCCTGACTCGACGAGCCCCATTTAAATGAGTATTAGCCTTAGATTTCTAACCTTGTTCATATCCAAGACCTTTTAGTTGGTATTAGACTTCAAATTTATGGGTAATAGATGTTTTGCCCCAAACATGATTGAACTTGGTTTTTGGAGGGGGTGTTAGCCTTGGATTTTCGGACCAATTGATCCTGATTCGACGAGCCCCATTTAAATTATTATTAGCCTTAGATTTCTAACCTTGTTCATATCCAAGTCCTTTTAGTTGGTATTAGAATTCAAATTTAGGGGTAATAGACTTTTCCCCCAAACATGATTGAACTTTGTTTTGGGAGGTGTTAGACTTGGATTTTCGGACAAATTGATCCTGACTCGACGAGGCCCATTTAAATGAGTAGTAGCCTTAGATTTCTAACCTTGTTCATATCCAAGCCCTTTTAGTTGGTATTACAATAGACTTTTCCACCGAACATGATTGAACTTGGTTTTTGGAGGAGGTGTTAGCCTTGGATTTTCGGACAAATTGATCCTGACTCGACGAGCCCCATTTAAATGAGTATTAGCCTTAGATTTGTAACCATGTTCATATCCAAGACCTTTTAGTTGGTTTTAGACTTCAAATTTATGGGTAATAATCCCCCAAACATGATTGAACTTGGTTTTTGGAGGAGGTGTTAGACTTGGATTTTCGGACAAATTGATCCTCAATCGACGAGCCCTATCTAAATGAGTATTAGCCTTAGATTTCTAACCTTGTTAATATCCAAGCCCTTTTAGTTGGTATTAGACTTCAAATTTATGGGTAATAGACTTTTCCCCCAAACATGATTGAACTTGGTTTTTGGAGGTGTTAGTCTTGGATTTTTGGACAAATTGATCCTGACTCGAGGAGCCCCATTTAAATGCGTATTAGCCTTATATTTCTAACCTTGTTCATATCCAAACCCTTTTAGTTGGTATTAGACTTCAAATTTATGGGTAATAGACTTTTGCCCCAAACATGATTGAACTTGGTTTTTGGAGGGGGTGTTAGCCTTGGATTTTCGGACAAATTGATCCTGACTTGACGAGCCCCATTTAAATGCGTATTAGCCTTAGATTTCTAACCTTGTTCATATCCAAGCCCTTTTAGTTGGTATTAGACTTCAAATTTATGGGTAATAGACTTTTCCCCCAAACATGATTGAACTTGGTTTTGGGAGGTGTTAGCTTTGGATTTTCAGACAAATTGATCCTGACTCGACGAGCCCCATTTAAATGAGCATTAGCCTTAGATTTCTAACCTTGTTCATATCCAAGCCCTTTTAGTTGGTATTAGACTTCAAATTTATGGGTAATAGACTTTTGCCCCAAACATGATTGAACTTGGTTTTTGGAGGGGGTGTTAGCCTTGCATTTTCGGACCAATTGATCCTGATTCGACGAGCCCCATTTAAATTATTATTAGCCTTAGATTTCTAACCTTGTTCATATCCAAGTCCTTTTAGTTGGTATTAGAATTCAAATTTAGGGGTAATAGACTTTTTCCCCAAACATGATTGAACTTTGTTTTTGGAGGTGTTAGACTTGGATTTTCGGACAAATTGATCCTGACTCGACGAGCCCAATTTAAATGAGTAGTAGCCTTAGATTTCTAACCTTGTTCATATCCAAGCCCTTTTAGTTGGTATTATAAGAGACTTTTCCCCCAAACATGATTGAACTTGGTTTTTGGAGGAGGTGTTAGCCTTGGATTTTCGGACAAATTGATCCTGACTCGATGACCCCCATTTAAATGAGTATTAGCCTTAGATTTGTAACCTTGTTCATATCCAAGCCCTTTTAGTTGGTATTCAATAGACTTTTCCCCCAAACATGATTGAACTTGGTTTTTGTTGGAGGTGTTAGACTTGGATTTTCGGACAAATTGATCCTGACTCGACGAGCCCCATTAAATGAGTATTAACCTTAGATTTCTAACCTTGTTCATATCCAAGCCCTTTTAGCTGGTATTAGACTTCAAATTTATGGGTAATAGACTTTTCCCCCAAACATGATTGAACTTGGTTTTTGGAGGTGTTAGTCTTGGATTTTTGGACAAATTGATCCTGACTTGATGAGCCCCATTTAAATGAGTATTAGCGTTATATTTATAACCTTGTTCATATCCAAGCCCTTTTAGTTGGTATTAGACTTCAAATTTAAGGGTAATAGACTTTTGCCCCAAACATGATTGAACTTGGTTTTTGGAGGGGGTGTTAGCCTTGGATTTTCGGACAAATTGATCCTGACTCGACGAGCCCCATTTAAATGAGTAGTAACCTTAGATTTCTAACCTTGTTCATATCCAAGCCCTTTTAGTTGGTATTACAATAGACTTTTCCCCCAAACATGATTGAACTTGGTTTTTGGAGGAGGTGTTAGCCTTGGATTTTCGGACAAATTGATCCTGACTCGACGAGCCCCATTTAAATGAGTATTAGCCTTAGATTTGTAACCGTGTTCATATCCAAGACCTTTTAGTTGGTATTAGACTTCAAATTTATGGGTAATAGACTTTTCCCCCAAACATGATTGAACTTGGTTTTTGGAGGTGTTAGCCTTGGATTTTCGGACAAATTGATCCTGACTCGACGAGCCCCATTTAAATGAGTATTACCCTTAGATTGCTAACCTTGTTCATATCCAAGCCCTTTTAGTTGGTATTAGACTTCAAATTTATGGGTAATAGACTTTTGCCCCAAACATGATTGAACTTGGTTTTTGGAGGGGGTGTTAGCCTTGATTTTCGGACCAATTGATCCTGATTCGACGAGCCCCATTTAAATGATTATTAGCCTTAGATTTCTAACCTTGGTCATATCCAAGCCCTTTTAGTTGGTATTAGACTTCAAATTTATGGGTAATAGACTTTTCCCCCAAACATGATTGAACTTGGTTTTTGGAGGCGGTGTTAGCCTTGGATTTTCGGACAAATTGATCCTGACTCGACGAGCCCCATTTAAATGAGTATTAGCCTTAGATTTCTAACCTTGTTCATATCCAAGCCCTTTTAGTTGGTATTAGACTTCAAATTTATGGGTAATAGACTTTTCCCCCAAACATGATTGAACTTGGTTTTTGGAGGTGTTAGCCTTGGATTTTCGGACAAATTGATCCTGACTCGACGAGCCCCATTTAAATGAGTATTAGCCTTAGATTTCTAAGCTTGTTCATATGCAAGCCCTTTTAGTTGGTATTAGACTTCAAATTTAAGGGTAATAGGCTTTTGCCCCAAACATGATTGAACTTGGTTTTTGGAGGGGGTGTTAGCCTTGGATTTTCGGACAAATTGATCCTGACTCAACGAGCCCCATCTAAAAGAGTATTAGCCTTAGATTTCTAACCTTGTTCATATCCAAGCCCTTTTAGTTGGTATTAGACTTCAAATTTATGGGTAATAGACTTTTCCCCCAAACATGATTGAACTTGGTTTTTGGAGGTGTTAGTCTTGGATTTTCGGACAAATTGATCCTGACTCGACGAGCCCTATTTAAATGAGTATTAGACTTAGATTTCTAATCTTGTTCATATCCAAGCCCTTTTAGTTGGTATTAGACTTCAAATTTATGGGTAATAGACTTTTGCCCCAAATATGATTGAACTTGGTTTTTGGAGGGGGTGTTAGCCTTGGATTTTTGGACAAATTGATCCTGACTCAACGAGTCCCATTTAAATGAGAATTAGCCTTAGATTTATAACCTTGTTCATATCCAAGCCCTTTTAGTTGGTATTAGACTTCAAATTTATGGGTAATAGACTTTTCCCCCAAACATGATTGAACTTGGTTTTTGGAGGTGTTAGACTTGGATTTTCAGACAAATTGATCCTGACTTGACGAGCCCCATTTAAATGAGTATTAGCCTTAGATTTCTAACCTTGTTCATATCCAATCCGTTTTAGTTGGTATTAGACTTCAAATTTATGGGTAATAGACTTTTCCCCCAAACATGATTGAACTTGGTTTTTGGAGGTGTTAGACTTGGATTTTCGGACAAATTGATCCTGACTCGACGAGCCCCATTTAAATGAGTATTAGCCTTAGATTTATAACCTTGTTCATATCCAACCCTTTTAGTTGGTATTAGACTTCAAATTTATGGGTAATAAACTTTTCTCCCAAACATGATTGAACTTGGTTTTTAGAGGGGGTGTTAGCCTTGGATTTTCGGACAAATTGATCCTGACTCAACGAGTCCCATTTAAATGAGTATTAGCCTTAGATTTATAACCTTGTTCATATCCAAGCCCTTTTAGTTGGTATTATACTTCAAATTTATGGGTAATAGACTTTTCCCCCAAACATGATTGAACTTGGTTTTTGGAGGTGTTAGTCTTAGATTTTCGGACAAATTGATCCTGACTCGACGAGCCCCATTTAAATGAGTATTACCCTTAGATTGCTAACCTTGTTCATATCCAAGCCCTTTTAGTTGGTATTAGACTTCAAATTTATGGGTAATAGACTTTTGCCCCAAACATGATTGAACTTGGTTTTTGGAGGGGGTGTTAGCCTTGATTTTCGGACCAATTGATCCTGATTCGACGAGCCCCATTTAAATGATTATTAGCCTTAGATTTCTAACCTTGGTCATATCCAAGCCCTTTTAGTTGGCATTAGACTTCAAATTTATGGGTAATAGACTTTTGCCCCAAACATGATTGAACTTGGTTTTTGGAGGGGGTGTTAGCCTTGGATTTTCGGACCAATTGATCCTGATTCGACGAGCCCCATTTAAATGAGTATTAGCCTTATATTTCTAACCTTGTTCATATCCAAGCCCTTTTAGTTGCTATTAGACTTCAAATTTATGGGTAATAGACTTTTGCCCCAAACATGATTGAACTTGGTTTTTGGAGGGTGTGTTAGCGTTGGATTTTCGGACCACTTGATCCTGATTCGACGAGCCCCATTTAAATGAATATTAGCCTTAGATTTCTAACCTTGTTCATATCCAAGCCCTTTTAGTTGGTATTAGACTTCAAATTTAAAGGTAATAGGCTTTTGCCCCAAACATGATTGAACTTGGTTTTTGGAGGTGTTAGTCTTGGATTTTCGGACAAATTGATC
Source organism: Salix caprea (assembly GCA_964035475.1). Classification (NCBI taxonomy): domain Eukaryota; kingdom Viridiplantae; phylum Streptophyta; class Magnoliopsida; order Malpighiales; family Salicaceae; genus Salix; species Salix caprea. Next base: position 17,590,806 of record OZ037749.1, read on the forward strand.
CTGACTCGACGAGCCCTATTTAAATGAGTATTAGCCTTAGATTTCTAACCTTGTTCATATCCAAGCCCTTTTAGTTGGTATTAGACTTCAAATTTATGGGTAATAGACTTTTCCCCCAAACATGATTGAACTTGGTTTTTGGAGGTGTTAGTCTTGGATTTTTGGACAAATTGATCCTGACTCGAGGAGCCCCATTTAAATGCGTATTAGCCTTATATTTCTAACCTTGTTCATATCCAAACCCTTTTAGTTGGTATTAGACTTCAAATTTATGGGTAATAGACTTTTCCCCCAAACATGATTGAACTTGGTTTTTGGAGGTGTTAGACTTGGATTTTCGGACAAATTGATCCTGACTCGACGAGCCCCATTTAAATGAGTATTAGCCTTAGATTTATAACCTTGTTCATATCCAACCCTTTTAGTTGGTATTAGACTTCAAATTTATGGGTAATAAACTTTTCCCCCAAACATGATTGAACTTGGTTTTTAGAGGGGGTGTTAGCCTTGGATTTTCGGACAAATTGATCCTGACTCAACGAGTCCCATTTAAATGAGTATTAGCCTTAGATTTATAACCTTGTTCATATCCAAGCCCTTTTAGTTGGTATTATACTTCAAATTTATGGGTAATAGACTTTTCCCCCAAACATGATTGAACTTGGTTTTTGGAGGTGTTAGTCTTAGATTTTCGGACAAATTGATCCTGACTCGACGAGCCCCATTTAAATGAGTATTACCCTTAGATTGCTAACCTTGTTCATATCCAAGCCCTTTTAGTTGGTATTAGACTTCAAATTTATGGGTAATAGACTTTTGCCCCAAACATGATTGAACTTGGTTTTTGGAGGGGGTGTTAGCCTTGATTTTCGGACCAATTGATCCTGATTCGACGAGCCCCATTTAAATGATTATTAGCCTTAGATTTCTAACCTTGGTCATATCCAAGCCCTTTTAGTTGGTATTAGACTTCAAATTTATGGGTAATAGACTTTTGCCCCAAACATGATTGAACTTGGTTTTTGGAGGGGGTGTTAGCCTTGGATTTTCGGACCAATTGATCCTGATTCGACGAGCCCCATTTAAATTATTATTAGCCTTAGATTTCTAACCTTGTTCATATCCAAGTCCTTTTAGTTGGTATTAGAATTCAAATTTAGGGGTAATAGACTTTTCCCCCAAACATGATTGAACTTTGTTTTTGGAGGTGTTAGACTTGGATTTTCGGACAAATTGATCCTGACTCGACGAGCCCAATTTAAATGAGTAGTAGCCTTAGATTTCTAACCTTGTTCATATCCAAGCCCTTTTAGTTGGTATTATAAGAGACTTTTCCCCCAAACATGATTGAACTTGGTTTTTGGAGGAGGTGTTAGCCTTGGATTTTCGGACAAATTGATCCTGACTCGATGACCCCCATTTAAATGAGTATTAGCCTTAGATTTGTAACCTTGTTCATATCCAAGCCCTTTTAGTTGGTATTCAATAGACTTTTCCCCCAAACATGATTGAACTTGGTTTTTGTTGGAGGTGTTAGACTTGGATTTTCGGACAAATTGATCCTGACTCGACGAGCCCCATTAAATGAGTATTAACCTTAGATTTCTAACCTTGTTCATATCCAAGCCCTTTTAGCTGGTATTAGACTTCAAATTTATGGGTAATAGACTTTTCCCCCAAACATGATTGAACTTGGTTTTTGGAGGTGTTAGTCTTGGATTTTTGGACAAATTGATCCTGACTTGATGAGCCCCATTTAAATGAGTATTAGCGTTATATTTATAACCTTGTTCATATCCAAGCCCTTTTAGTTGGTATTAGACTTCAAATTTATGGGTAATAGACTTTTGCCCCAAACATGATTGAACTTGGTTTTTGGAGGGGGTGTTAGCCTTGGATTTTCGGACAAATTGATCCTGACTCGACGAGCCCCATTTAAATGAGTAGTAACCTTAGATTTCTAACCTTGTTCATATCCAAGCCCTTTTAGTTGGTATTACAATAGACTTTTCCCCCAAACATGATTGAACTTGGTTTTTGGAGGAGGTGTTAGCCTTGGATTTTCGGACAAATTGATCCTGACTCGACGAGCCCCATTTAAATGAGTATTAGCCTTAGATTTGTAACCGTGTTCATATCCAAGACCTTTTAGTTGGTATTAGACTTCAAATTTATGGGTAATAGACTTTTCCCCCAAACATGATTGAACTTGGTTTTTGGAGGTGTTAGCCTTGGATTTTCGGACAAATTGATCCTGACTCGACGAGCCCCATTTAAATGAGTATTACCCTTAGATTGCTAACCTTGTTCATATCCAAGCCCTTTTAGTTGGTATTAGACTTCAAATTTATGGGTAATAGACTTTTGCCCCAAACATGATTGAACTTGGTTTTTGGAGGGGGTGTTAGCCTTGATTTTCGGACCAATTGATCCTGATTCGACGAGCCCCATTTAAATGATTATTAGCCTTAGATTTCTAACCTTGGTCATATCCAAGCCCTTTTAGTTGGTATTAGACTTCAAATTTATGGGTAATAGACTTTTCCCCCAAACATGATTGAACTTGGTTTTTGGAGGCGGTGTTAGCCTTGGATTTTCGGACAAATTGATCCTGACTCGACGAGCCCCATTTAAATGAGTATTAGCCTTAGATTTCTAACCTTGTTCATATCCAAACCCTTTTAGTTGGTATTAGACTTCAAATTTATGGGTAATAGACTTTTCCCCCAAATTTGATTGAACTTGGTTTTTGGAGGTGTTAGCCTTGGATTTTCGGACAAATTGATCCTGACTCGACGAGCCCCATTTAAATGAGTATTAGCCTTAGATTTCTAACCTTGTTCATATCCAAGCCCTTTTAGTTGGTATTAGACTTCAAATTTATGGGTAATAGAGTTTTGCCCCAAACATGATTGAACTCGGTTTTGGAGGGGGTGTTAGCGTTGGATTTTCGGACAAATTGATCCTGAGTAGACGAGCCCTATTTAAATGAGTATTAGCCTTATATTTCTAACCTTTTTCATATCCAAGCCCTTTTAGTTGGTATTAGACTTCAAATTTATAGGTAGTAGACTTTTCCCCCAAACATGATTGAACTTGGTTTTTGTAGGTGTTAGTCTTGAATTTTTGGACAAATTGATCCTGACTCGATGAGCCCCATTTAAATGAGTATTAGCCTTATATTTATAACCTTGTTCATATCCAAGCCCTTTTAGTTGGTATTAGACTTCAAATTTATGGGTAATAGACTTTTGCCCCAAACGTGATTGAACTTGGTTTTTGGAGGGGGTGTTAGCCTTGGATTTTCGGACAAATTGATCCTGACTCGACGAGCCCCATTTAAATGAGTATTAGCCTTAGATTTGTAACCGTGTTCATATCCAATACCTTTTAGTTAGTATTAGACTTCAAATTTATGGGTAATAGACTTTTGCCCCAAACATGATTGAACTTGGTTTTTTGAGGGGGCGTTAGCCTTGGATTTTCGGACCAATTGATCCTGATTCGACGAGCCCCATTTAAATGATTATTAGCCTTAGATTTCAAACCTTGTTCATATCCAAGTCCTTTTAGTTGGTATTAGACTTCAAATTTATGGGTAATAGACTTTTCCCCCAAACATGATTGAACTTGGTTTTTGGAGGTGTTAGACTTGGATTTTCGGACAAATTGATCCTGACTCGACGAGCCCCATTTAAATGAGTATTAGCCTTAGATTTCTAACCTTGTTCATATTCAAGCCCTTTTAGTTGGTATTAGACTTCAAATTTATAGGTAATAGACCTTTCCCCCAAACATGATTGAACTTGGTTTTTGGAGGGGGTGTTAGCCTTGGATTTTCGGACCAATTGATCCTGATTCGACGAGCCCCATTTAAATTATTATTAGCCTTAGATTTCTAACCTTGTTCATATCCAAGTCCTTTTAGTTGGTATTAGAATTCAAATTTAGGGGTAATAGACTTTTCCCCCAAACATGATTGAACTTTGTTTTGGGAGGTGTTAGACTTGGATTTTCGGACAAATTGATCCTGACTCGACGAGGCCCATTTAAATGAGTAGTAGCCTTAGATTTCTAACCTTGTTCATATCCAAGCCCTTTTAGTTGGTATTAGACTTCAAATTTATGGGTAATAGATGTTTTGCCCCAAACATGATTGAACTTGGTTTTTGGAGGGGGTGTTAGCCTTGGATTTTTGGACCAATTGATCCTGATTCGACGAGCCCCATTTAAATTATTATTAGCCTTAGATTTCTAACCTTGTTCATATCCAAGTCCTTTTAGTTGGTATTAGAATTCAAATTTAGGGGTAATAGACTTTTCCCCCAAACATGATTGAACTTTGTTTTGGGAGGTGTTAGACTTGGATTTTCGGACAAATTGATCCTGACTCGACGAGGCCCATTTAAATGAGTAGTAGCCTTAGATTTCTAACCTTGTTCATATCCAAGCCCTTTTAGTTGGTATTACAATAGACTTTTCCACCGAACATGATTGAACTTGGTTTTTGGAGGAGGTGTTAGCCTTGGATTTTCGGACAAATTGATCCTGACTCGACGAGCCCCATTTAAATGAGTATTAGCCTTACATTTGTAACCATGTTCATATCCAAGACCTTTTAGTTGGTTTTAGACTTCAAATTTATGGGTAATAGTCCCCCAAACATGATTGAACTTGGTTTTTGGAGGAGGTGTTAGACTTGGATTTTCGAACAAATTGATCCTCAATCGACGAGCCCTATCTAAATGAGTATTAGCCTTAGATTTCTAACCTTGTTAATATCCAAGCCCTTTTAGTTGGTATTAGACTTCAAATTTATGGGTAATAGACTTTTCCCCCAAACATGATTGAACTTGGTTTTTGGAGGTGTTAGTCTTGGATTTTTGGACAAATTGATCCTGACTCGATGAGCCCCATTTAAATGAGTATTAGCCTTATATTTCTAACCTTGTTCATATCCAAACCCTTTTAGTTGGTATTAGACTTCAAATTTATGGGTAATAGACTTTTGCCCCAAACATGATTGAACTTGGTTTTTGGAGGGGGTGTTAGCCTTGGATTTTCGGACAAATTGATCCTGACTTGACGAGCCCCATTTAAATGCGTATTAGCCTTAGATTTCTAACCTTGTTCATATCCAAGCCCTTTTAGTTGGTATTAGACTTCAAATTTATGGGTAATAGACTTTTCCCCCAAACATGATTGAACTTGGTTTTGGGAGGTGTTAGCTTTGGATTTTCAGACAAATTGATCCTGACTCGACGAGCCCCATTTAAATGAGCATTAGCCTTAGATTTCTAACCTTGTTCATATCCAAGCCCTTTTAGTTGGTATTAGACTTCAAATTTATGGGTAATAGAGTTTTGCCCCAAACATGATTGAACTCGGTTTTGGAGGGGGTGTTAGCGTTGGATTTTCGGACAAATTGATCCTGAGTAGACGAGCCCTATTTAAATGAGTATTAGCCTTATATTTCTAACCTTTTTCATATCCAAGCCCTTTTAGTTGGTATTAGACTTCAAATTTATAGGTAGTAGACTTTTCCCCCAAACATGATTGAACTTTGTTTTTGGAGGTGTTAGACTTGGATTTTCGGACAAATTGATCCTGACTCGACGAGCCCAATTTAAATGAGTAGTAGCCTTAGATTTCTAACCTTGTTCATATCCAAGCCCTTTTAGTTGGTATTATAAGAGACTTTTCCCCCAAACATGATTGAACTTGGTTTTTGGAGGAGGTGTTAGCCTTGGATTTTCGGACAAATTGATCCTGACTCGATGACCCCCATTTAAATGAGTATTAGCCTTAGATTTGTAACCTTGTTCATATCCAAGCCCTTTTAGTTGGTATTCAATAGACTTTTCCCCCAAACATGATTGAACTTGGTTTTTGTTGGAGGTGTTAGACTTGGATTTTCGGACAAATTGATCCTGACTCGACGAGCCCCATTAAATGAGTATTAACCTTAGATTTCTAACCTTGTTCATATCCAAGCCCTTTTAGCTGGTATTAGACTTCAAATTTATGGGTAATAGACTTTTCCCCCAAACATGATTGAACTTGGTTTTTGGAGGTGTTAGTCTTGGATTTTTGGACAAATTGATCCTGACTTGATGAGCCCCATTTAAATGAGTATTAGCGTTATATTTATAACCTTGTTCATATCCAAGCCCTTTTAGTTGGTATTAGACTTCAAATTTATGGGTAATAGACTTTTGCCCCAAACATGATTGAACTTGGTTTTTGGAGGGGGTGTTAGCCTTGGATTTTCGGACAAATTGATCCTGACTCGACGAGCCCCATTTAAATGAGTAGTAACCTTAGATTTCTAACCTTGTTCATATCCAAGCCCTTTTAGTTGGTATTACAATAGACTTTTCCCCCAAACATGATTGAACTTGGTTTTTGGAGGAGGTGTTAGCCTTGGATTTTCGGACAAATTGATCCTGACTCGACGAGCCCCATTTAAATGAGTATTAGCCTTAGATTTGTAACCGTGTTCATATCCAAGACCTTTTAGTTGGTATTAGACTTCAAATTTATGGGTAATAGACTTTTCCCCCAAACATGATTGAACTTGGTTTTTGGAGGTGTTAGCCTTGGATTTTCGGACAAATTGATCCTGACTCGACGAGCCCCATTTAAATGAGTATTACCCTTAGATTGCTAACCTTGTTCATATCCAAGCCCTTTTAGTTGGTATTAGACTTCAAATTTATGGGTAATAGACTTTTGCCCCAAACATGATTGAACTTGGTTTTTGGAGGGGGTGTTAGCCTTGATTTTCGGACCAATTGATCCTGATTCGACGAGCCCCATTTAAATGATTATTAGCCTTAGATTTCTAACCTTGGTCATATCCAAGCCCTTTTAGTTGGTATTAGACTTCAAATTTATGGGTAATAGACTTTTCCCCCAAACATGATTGAACTTGGTTTTTGGAGGCGGTGTTAGCCTTGGATTTTCGGACAAATTGATCCTGACTCGACGAGCCCCATTTAAATGAGTATTAGCCTTAGATTTCTAACCTTGTTCATATCCAAACCCTTTTAGTTGGTATTAGACTTCAAATTTATGGGTAATAGACTTTTCCCCCAAATTTGATTGAACTTGGTTTTTGGAGGTGTTAGCCTTGGATTTTCGGACAAATTGATCCTGACTCGACGAGCCCCATTTAAATGAGTATTAGCCTTAGATTTCTAACCTTGTTCATATCCAAGCCCTTTTAGTTGGTATTAGACTTCAAATTTATGGGTAATAGAGTTTTGCCCCAAACATGATTGAACTCGGTTTTGGAGGGGGTGTTAGCGTTGGATTTTCGGACAAATTGATCCTGAGTAGACGAGCCCTATTTAAATGAGTATTAGCCTTATATTTCTAACCTTTTTCATATCCAAGCCCTTTTAGTTGGTATTAGACTTCAAATTTATAGGTAATAGACTTTTCCCCCAAACATGATTGAACTTGGTTTTTGTAGGTGTTAGTCTTGAATTTTTGGACAAATTGATCCTGACTCGATGAGCCCCATTTAAATGAGTATTAGCCTTATATTTATAACCTTGTTCATATCCAAGCCCTTTTAGTTGGTATTAGACTTCAAATTTATGGGTAATAGACTTTTGCCCCAAACGTGATTGAACTTGGTTTTTGGAGGGGGTGTTAGCCTTGGATTTTCGGACAAATTGATCCTGACTCGACGAGCCCCATTTAAATGAGTATTAGCCTTAGATTTGTAACCGTGTTCATATCCAATACCTTTTAGTTAGTATTAGACTTCAAATTTATGGGTAATAGACTTTTGCCCCAAACATGATTGAACTTGGTTTTTTGAGGGGGCGTTAGCCTTGGATTTTCGGACCAATTGATCCTGATTCGACGAGCCCCATTTAAATGATTATTAGCCTTAGATTTCTAACCTTGTTCATATCCAATTCCTTTTAGTTGGTATTAGACTTCAAATTTATGGGTAATAGACTTTTCCCCCAAACATGATTGAACTTGGTTTTTGGAGGTGTTAGACTTGGATTTTCGGACAAATTGATCCTGACTCGACGAGCCCCATTTAAATGAGTATTAGCCTTAGATTTCTAACCTTGTTCATATCCAAGCCCTTTTAGTTGGTATTAGACTTCAAATTTATAGGTAATAGACCTTTCCCCCAAACATGATTGAACTTGGTTTTTGGAGGTGTTAGTCTTGGATTTTTGGACAAATTGATCCTGACTTGATGAGCCCCATTTAAATGAGTATTAGCCTTATATTTATAACCTTGTTCATATCCAAGCCCTTTTAGTTGGTATTAGACTTCAAATTTATGGGTAATAGACTTTTGCCCCAAACATGATTGAACTTTGTTTTTGGAGGGGGTGTTGGCCTTGGATTTTTGGACAAATTGATCCTGACTCGACGAGCCCCATTTAAATGAGTAGTAGCCTTAGATTTCTAACCTTGTTCATATCCAAGCCCTTTTAGTTGGTATTACAATAGACTTTTCCCCCAAACATGATTGAACTTGGTTTTTGGAGGAGGTGTTAGCCTTGGATTTTCGGACAAATTGATCCTGACTCGACGAGCCCCATTTAAATGAGTATTACCCTTAGATTGCTAACCTTGTTCATATCCAAGCCCTTTTAGTTGGTATTAGACTTCAAATTTATGGGTAATAGACTTTTGCCCCAAACATGATTGAACTTGGTTTTTGGAGGGGGTGTTAGCCTTGGATTTTCAGACCAATTGATCCTGATTCGACGAGCTCCATTTAAATGATTATTAGCCTTAGATTTCTAACCTTGTTCATATCCAAGCCCTTTTAGTTGGTATTAGACTTCGAATTTATGGGTAATAGACTTTTCCCCCACACGTGATTGAACTTGGTTTTTGGAGGGGGTGTTAGCCTTGGATTTTCGGACAAATTGATCCTGACTCGACGAGCCCCATTTAAATGAGTATTAGCCTTAGATTTCTAACCTTGTTCATATCCAAACCCTTTTAGTTGGTATTAGACTTCAAATTTATTTGTAATAGACTTTTGCCCCAAACATGATTAAACTTGGTTTTTGGAGGGGGTGTTAGCCTTGGATTTTCAGACAAATTGATCCTGACTCGACGAGCCCCATTTAAATGAGTATTAGCCTTAGATTTCTAACCTTGTTCATATCCAAGCCCTTTTAGTTGGTATTAGACTTCAAATTTATGGGTAATAGACTTTTGCCCCAAACATGATTGAACTTGGTTTTTGGAGGGGGTGTTAGCCTTGGATTTTCGGACCAATTGATCCTGATTCGACGAGCCCCATTTAAATGATTATTAGCCTTAGATTTCTAACCTTGTTCATATCCAAGTCCTTTTAGTTGGTATTAGAATTCAAATTTAGGGGTAATAGACTTTTCCCCCAAACATGATTGAACTTTGTTTTTGGAGGTGTTAGACTTGGATTTTCGGACAAATTGATCCTGACTCGACGAGCCCCATTTAAATGAGTATTAGCCTTAGATTTCTAACCTTGTTCATATCCAAGCCTTTTTAGTTGGTATTAGAATTCAAATTTAGGGGTAATAGACTTTTCCCCCAAACATGATTGAACTTTGTTTTCGGAGGTGTTAGACTTGGATTTTCGGACAAATTGATCCTGACTCGACGAGCCCCATTTAAATGAGTATTAGCCTTAGATTTCTAACCTTGTTCATATCCAAGCCTTTTTAGTTGGTATTAGACTTCAAATTTATGGGTAATAGACTTTCCCCCCAAACATGATTGAACTTGGTTTTTGGAGGTGTTAGTCTTGGATTTTCAGACAAATTGATCCTGACTCGACGAGCCCCATTTAAATGAGTATTAGCCTTATATTTCTAACCTTGTTCATATCCAAGCCCTTTTAGTTGGTATTAGACTTCAAATTTATAGGTATTAGACTTTTCCCCCAAACATGATTGAACTTGGTTTTTCGAGGTGTTAGTCTTGGATTTTTGGACAAATTGATCCTGACTCGATGAGCCAAATTTAAATGAGTATTAGACTTATATTTATAACCTTGTTCATATCCAAGACCTTTTAGTTGGTATTAGACTTCAAATTTATGGGTAATAGACTTTTCCCCCAAACATGATTGAACTTGGTTTTTGGAGGTGTTAGCTTTGGATTTTCGGACAAATTGATCCTGACTCGACGAGCCCCATTTAAATGAGTATTAGCCTTAGATTTCTAACCTTGTTCATATCCAAGCCGTTTTAGTTGGTATTAGACTTCAAATTTATGGGTAATAGACTTTTGCCCCAAACATGATTGAACTTGGTTTTTGGAGGGGCTGTTAGCCTTGGATTTTCGGACCAATTGATCCTGATTCGACGAGCCCTATTTAAATGAGTATTAGCCTTATATTTCTAACCTTGTTCATATCCAAGCCCTTTTAGTTGGTATTAGACTTCAAATTTATGGGTAATAGACTTTTCCCCCAAACATGATTGAACTTGGTTTTTGTAGGTGTTAGTCTTGGATTTTGGGACAAATTGATCCTGACTCGATGAGCCCCATTTAAATGAGTATTAGCCTTATATTTATAACCTTGTTCATATCCAAGCCCTTTTAGTTGGTATTAGACTTCAAATTTATGGGTAATACACTTTTGCCCCAAACGTGATTGAACTTGGTTTTTGGAGGGGGTGTTAGCCTTGGATTTTCGGACAAATTGATCCTGACTCGACGAGCCCCATTTAAATGAGTATTCGCCTTAGATTTGTAACCGTGTTCATATCCAATACGTTTTAGTTGGTATTAGACTTCAAATTTATGGGTAATAGACTTTTCCCCCAAACATGATTGAACTTGGTTTTTGGAGGTGTTAGCTTTGGATTTTCGGACAAATTGATCCTGACTCGACGAGCCCCATTTAAATGAGTATTAGCCTTAGATTTCTAACCTTGTTCATATCCAAGCCCTTTTAGTTGGTATTAGACTTCAAATTTATGGGTAATAGACTTTTCCCCCAAACATGATTGAACTTGGTTTTTAGAGGGGGTGTTAGCCTTGGATTTTCGGACCAATTGATCCTGATTCGACGAGCCCCATTTAAATGATTATTAGCCTTAGATTTCTAACCTTGTTCATATCCAAGTCCTTTAAGTTGGTATTAGACTTCAAATTTATGGGTAATAGACTTTTCCCCCAAACATGATTGAACTTGGTTTTTGGAGGAGTTAGACTTGGATTTTCGGACAAATTGATCCTGACTCGACGAGCCCTATTTAAATGAGTATTAGCCTTAGATTTCTAACCTTGTTCATATCCAATCCCTTTTAGTTGGTATTAGACTTCAAATTTATGGGTAATAGACTTTCCCCCCAAACATGATTGAACTTGGTTTTTGGAGGGGGTGTTAGCCTTGGATTTTCGGACAAATTGATCCTGACTCGACGAGCCCCATTTAAATGAGTATTCGCCTTAGATTTGTAACCGTGTTCATATCCAATACGTTTTAGTTGGTATTAGACTTCAAATTTATGGGTAATAGACTTTTCCCCCAAACATGATTGAACTTGGTTTTTGGAGGTGTTAGCTTTGGATTTTCGGACAAATTGATCCTGACTCGACGAGCCCCATTTAAATGAGTATTAGCCTTAGATTTCTAACCTTGTTCATATCCAAGCCCTTTTAGTTGGTATTAGACTTCAAATTTATGGGTAATAGACTTTTCCCCCAAACATGATTGAACTTGGTTTTTAGAGGGGGTGTTAGCCTTGGATTTTCGGACCAATTGATCCTGATTCGACGAGCCCCATTTAAATGATTATTAGCCTTAGATTTCTAACCTTGTTCATATCCAAGTCCTTTAAGTTGGTATTAGACTTCAAATTTATGGGTAATAGACTTTTCCCCCAAACATGATTGAACTTGGTTTTTGGAGGTGTTAGACTTGGATTTTCGGACAAATTGATCCTGACTCGACGAGCCCTATTTAAATGAGTATTAGCCTTAGATTTCTAACCTTGTTCATATCCAATCCCTTTTAGTTGGTATTAGACTTCAAATTTATGGGTAATAGACTTTCCCCCCAAACATGATTGAACTTGGTTTTTGGATGTGTTAGTCTTGGATTTTCGGACAAATTGATCCTGACTCGACGAGCCCCATTTAAATGAGTATTAGCCTTATATTTCTAACCTTGTTCATATACAAGCCCTTTTAGTTGGTATTAGACTTCAAATTTATAGGTATTAGACTTTTCCCCCAAACATGATTGAACTTGGTTTTTCGAGGTGTTAGTCTTGGATTTTTGGACAAATTGATCCTGACTCGATGAGCCCCATTTAAATGAGTATTAGCCTTAGATTTCTAACCTTGTTCATATCCAATCCCTTTTAGTTGGTATTAGACTTCAAATTTATGGGTAATAGACTTTCCCCCCAAACATGATTGAACTTGGTTTTTGGAGGTGTTAGTCTTGGATTTTCGGACAAATTGATCCTGACTCGACGAGCCCCATTTAAATGAGTATTAGCCTTATATTTCTAACCTTGTTCATATACAAGCCCTTGTAGTTGGTATTAGACTTCAAATTTATAGGTATTAGACTTTTCCCCCAAACATGATTGAACTTGGTTTTTCGAGGTGTTAGTCTTGGATTTTTGGACAAATTGATCCTGACTCGATGAGCCCCATTTAAATGAGTATTAGCCTTAGATTTGTAACCGTGTTCATATCCAATACCTTTTAGTTAGTATTAGACTTCAAATTTATGGGTAATAGACTTTTGCCCTAAACATGATTGAACTTGGTTTTTTGAGGGGGCGTTAGCCTTGGATTTTCGGACCAATTGATCCTGATTCGACGAGCCCCATTTAAATGATTATTAGCCTTAGATTTATAACCTTGTTCATATCCAAGCCCTTTTAGTTGGTATTAGACTTCAAATTTATGGGTAATAGACTTTTGCCCCAAACATGATTGAACTTGGTTTTTGGAGGGGGTGTTAGCCTTGGATTTTCGGACCAATTGATCCTGATTCAACGAGCCCCATTTAAATGATTATTAGCCTTAGATTTCTAACCTTGTTAATATCCAAGTCCTTTTAGTTGGTATTAGAATTCAAATTTAGGGGTAATAGACTTTTCCCCCAAACATGATTGAACTTTGTTTTTGGAGGTGTTAGACTTGGATTTTCGGACAAATTGATCCTGACTCGACGAGCCCCATTTAAATGAGTATTAGCCTTAGATTTCTAACCTTGTTCATATCCAAGCCCTTTTAGTTGGTATTAGACTTCAAATTTATGGGTAATAGACTTTTGCCCCAAACATGATTGAACTTGGTTTTTGGAGGGGCTGTTAGCCTTGGATTTTCGGACCAATTGATCCTGATTCGACGAGCCCTATTTAAATGAGTATTAGCCTTATATTTCTAACCTTGTTCATATCCAAGCCCTTTTAGTTGGTATTAGACTTCAAATTTATGGGTAATAGACTTTTCCCCCAAACATGATTGAACTTGGTTTTTCGAGGTGTTAGTCTTGGATTTTTGGACAAATTGATCCTGACTCGATGAGCCCCATTTAAATAAGTATTAGCCTTAGATTTCTAACCTTGTTCATATCCAATCCCTTTTAGTTGGTATTAAACTTCAAATTTATGGGTAATAGACTTTCCCCCCAAACATGATTGAACTTGGTTTTTGGAGGTGTTAGTCTTGGATTTTCGGACAAATTGATCCTGACTCGACGAGCCCCATTTAAATGAGTATTAGCCTTATATTTCTAACCTTGTTCATATACAAGCCCTTTTAGTTGGTATTAGACTTCAAATTTATAGGTATTAGACTTTTCCCCCAAACATGATTGAACTTGGTTTTTCGAGGTGTTAGTCTTGGATTTTTGGACAAATTGATCCTGACTCGATGAGCCCCATTTAAATGAGTATTAGCCTTAGATTTGTAACCGTGTTCATATCCAATACCTTTTAGTTAGTATTAGACTTCAAATTTATGGGTAATAGACTTTTGCCCTAAACATGATTGAACTTGGTTTTTTGAGGGGGCGTTAGCCTTGGATTTTCGGACAAATTAATCCTGACTCGACGAGCCCCATTTAAATGAGTATTAGCCTTATATTTCTAACCTTGTTCATATACAAGCCCTTTTAGTTGGTATTAGACTTCAAATTTATAGGTATTAGACTTTTCCCCCAAACATGATTGAACTTGGTTTTTCGAGGTGTTAGTCTTGGATTTTTGGACAAATTGATCCTGACTCGATGAGCCCCATTTAAATGAGTATTAGCCTTAGATTTCTAACCTTGTTCATATCCAATCCCTTTTAGTTGGTATTAGACTTCAAATTTATGGGTAATAGACTTTCCCCCCAAACATGATTGAACTTGGTTTTTGGAGGTGTTAGTCTTGGATTTTCGGACAAATTGATCCTGACTCGACGAGCCCCATTTAAATGAGTATTAGCCTTATATTTCTAACCTTGTTCATATACAAGCCCTTTTAGTTGGTATTAGACTTCAAATTTATAGGTATTAGACTTTTCCCCCAAACATGATTGAACTTGGTTTTTCGAGGTGTTAGTCTTGGATTTTTGGACAAATTGATCCTGACTCGATGAGCCCCATTTAAATGAGTATTAGCCTTAGATTTGTAACCGTGTTCATATCCAATACCTTTTAGTTAGTATTAGACTTCAAATTTATGGGTAATAGACTTTTGCCCTAAACATGATTGAACTTGGTTTTTTGAGGGGGCGTTAGCCTTGGATTTTCGGACCAATTGATCCTGATTCGACGAGCCCCATTTAAATGATTATTAGCCTTAGATTTCTAACCTTGTTCATATCCAAGTCCTTTTAGTTGGTATTAGACTTCAAATTTATGGGTAATAGACTTTTCCCCCAAACATGATTGAACTTGGTTTTTGGAGGTGTTAGACTTGGATTTTCGGACAAATTGATCCTGACTCGACGAGCCCCATTTAAATGATTATTAGCCTTAGATTTCTAACCTTGTTCATATCCAAGCCCTTTTAGTTGGTATTAGACTTCAAATTTATAGGTAATAGACCTTTCCCCCAAACATGATTGAACTTGGTTTTTGGAGGTGTTAGTCTTGGATTTTCGGACAAATTGATCCTGACTCGACGAGCCCCATTTAAATGAGTATTAGCCTTATATTTTTAACCTTGTTCATATCCAAGCCCTTTTAGTTGGTATTAGACTTCAAATTTATAGGTATTAGACTTTTCCCCCAAACATGATTGAACTTGGTTTTTGGATGTGTTAGTCTTGGATTTTCGGACAAATTGATCCTGACTCGACGAGCCCCATTTAAATGATTATTAGCCTTAGATTTCTAACCTTGTTCATATCCAAGCCCTTTTAGTTGGTATTAGACTTCAAATTTATAGGTAATAGACCTTTCCCCCAAACATGATTGAACTTGGTTTTTGGATGTGTTAGTCTTGGATTTTCGGACAAATTGATCCTGACTCGACGAGCCCCATTTAAATGAGTATTAGCCTTATATTTCTAACCTTGTTCATATACAAGCCCTTTTAGTTGGTATTAGACTTCAAATTTATAGGTATTAGACTTTTCCCCCAAACATGATTGAACTTGGTTTTTCGAGGTGTTAGTCTTGGATTTTTGGACAAATTGATCCTGACTCGATGAGCCCCATTTAAATGAGTATTAGCCTTAGATTTCTAACCTTGTTCATATCCAATCCCTTTTAGTTGGTATTAGACTTCAAATTTATGGGTAATAGACTTTCCCCCCAAACATGATTGAACTTGGTTTTTGGAGGTGTTAGTCTTGGATTTTCGGACAAATTGATCCTGACTCGACGAGCCCCATTTAAATGAGTATTAGCCTTATATTTCTAACCTTGTTCATATACAAGCCCTTTTAGTGGGTATTAGACTTCAAATTTATAGGTATTAGACTTTTCCCCCAAACATGATTGAACTTGGTTTTTCGAGGTGTTAGTCTTGGATTTTTGGACAAATTGATCCTGACTCGATGAGCCCCATTTAAATGAGTATTAGCCTTAGATTTGTAACCGTGTTCATATCCAATACCTTTTAGTTAGTATTAGACTTCAAATTTATGGGTAATAGACTTTTGCCCTAAACATGATTGAACTTGGTTTTTTGAGGGGGCGTTAGCCTTGGATTTTCGGACCAATTGATCCTGATTCGACGAGCCCCATTTAAATGATTATTAGCCTTAGATTTATAACCTTGTTCATATCCAAGCCCTTTTAGTTGGTATTAGACTTCAAATTTATAGGTATTAGACTTTTCCCCCAAACATGATTGAACTTGGTTTTTCGAGGTGTTAGTCTTGGATTTTTGGACAAATTGATCCTGACTCGATGAGCCCCATTTAAATGAGTATTAGCCTTAGATTTGTAACCGTGTTCATATCCAATACCTTTTAGTTAGTATTAGACTTCAAATTTATGGGTAATAGACTTTTGCCCTAAACATGATTGAACTTGGTTTTTTGAGGGGGCGTTAGCCTTGGATTTTCGGACCAATTGATCCTGATTCGACGAGCCCCATTTAAATGATTATTAGCCTTAGATTTATAACCTTGTTCATATCCAAGCCCTTTTAGTTGGTATTAGACTTCAAATTTATGGGTAATAGACTTTTGCCCCAAACATGATTGAACTTGGTTTTTGGAGGGGGTGTTAGCCTTGGATTTTCGGACCAATTGATCCTGATTCGACGAGCCCCATTTAAATGATTATTAGCCTTAGATTTCTAACCTTGTTCATATCCAAGTCCTTTTACTTGGTATTAGAATTCAAATTTAGGGGTAATAGACTTTTCCCCCAAACATGATTGAACTTTGTTTTTGGAGGTGTTAGACTTGGATTTTCGGACAAATTGATCCTGACTCGACGAGCCCCATTTAAATGAGTATTAGCCTTAGATTTCTAACCTTGTTCATATCCAATACCTTTTAGTTAGTATTAGACTTCAAATTTTTGGGTAATAGACTTTTGCCCTAAACATGATTGAACTTTGTTTTTGGAGGTGTTAGTCTTGGATTTTTGGACAAATTGATCCTGACTCGATGAGCCCCATTTAAATGAGTATTAGCCTTAGATTTGTAACCGTGTTTATATCCAATACCTTTTAGTTAGTATTAGACTTCAAATTTATGGGTAATAGACTTTTGCCCTAAACATGATTGAACTTGGTTTTTTGAGGGGGCGTTAGCCTTGGATTTTCGGACCAATTGATCCTGATTCGACGAGCCCCATTTAAATGATTATTAGCCTTAGATTTATAACCTTGTTCATATCCAAGCCCTTTTAGTTGGTATTAGACTTCAAATTTATAGGTATTAGACTTTTCCCCCAAACATGATTGAACTTGGTTTTTCGAGGTGTTAGTCTTGGATTTTTGGACAAATTGATCCTGACTCGATGAGCCCCATTTAAATGAGTATTAGCCTTAGATTTGTAACCGTGTTCATATCCAATACCTTTTAGTTAGTATTAGACTTCAAATTTATGGGTAATAGACTTTTGCCCTAAACATGATTGAACTTGGTTTTTTGAGGGGGCGTTAGCCTTGGATTTTCGGACCAATTGATCCTGATTCGACGAGCCCCATTTAAATGATTATTAGCCTTAGATTTATAACCTTGTTCATATCCAAGCCCTTTTAGTTGGTATTAGACTTCAAATTTATGGGTAATAGACTTTTGCCCCAAACATGATTGAACTTGGTTTTTGGAGGGGGTGTTAGCCTTGGATTTTCGGACCAATTGATCCTGATTCGACGAGCCCCATTTAAATGATTATTAGCCTTAGATTTCTAACCTTGTTCATATCCAAGTCCTTTTAGTTGGTATTAGAATTCAAATTTAGGGGTAATAGACTTTTCCCCCAAACATGATTGAACTTTGTTTTTGGAGGTGTTAGACTTGGATTTTCGGACAAATTGATCCTGACTCGACGAGCCCCATTTAAATGAGTATTAGCCTTAGATTTCTAACCTTGTTCATATCCAAGCCCTTTTAGTTGGTATTAGACTTCAAATTTATGGGTAATAGACTTTTGCCCCAAACATGATTGAACTTGGTTTTTGGAGGGGCTGTTAGCCTTGGATTTTCGGACCAATTGATCCTGATTCGACGAGCCCTATTTAAATGAGTATTAGCCTTATATTTCTAACCTTGTTCATATCCAAGCCCTTTTAGTTGGTATTAGACTTCAAATTTATGGGTAATAGACTTTTCCCCCAAACATGATTGAACTTGGTTTTTGCAGGTGTTAGTCTTGGATTTTGGGACAAATTGATCCTGACTCGATGAGCCCCATTTAAATGAGTATTAGCCTTATATTTATAACCTTGTTCATATCCAAGCCCTTTTAGTTGGTATTAGACTTCAAATTTATGGGTAATACACTTTTGCCCCAAACGTGATTGAACTTGGTTTTTGGAGGGGGTGTTAGCCTTGGATTTTCGGACAAATTGATCCTGACTCGACGAGCCCCATTTAAATGAGTATTCGCCTTAGATTTGTAACCGTGTTCATATCCAATATGTTTTAGTTGGTATTAGACTTCAAATTTATGGGTAATAGACTTTTCCCCCAAACATGATTGAACTTGGTTTTTGGAGGTGTTAGCTTTGGATTTTCGGACAAATTGATCCTGACTCGACGAGCCCCATTTAAATGAGTATTAGCCTTAGATTTCTAACCTTGTTCATATCCAAGCCCTTTTAGTTGGTATTAGACTTCAAATTTATGGGTAATAGACTTTTCCCCCAAACATGATTGAACTTGGTTTTTAGAGGGGGTGTTAGCCTTGGATTTTCGGACCAATTGATCCTGATTCGACGAGCCCCATTTAAATGATTATTAGCCTTAGATTTCTAACCTTGTTCATATCCAAGTCCTTTAAGTTGGTATTAGACTTCAAATTTATGGGTAATAGACTTTTCCCCCAAACATGATTGAACTTGGTTTTTGGAGGTGTTAGACTTGGATTTTCGGACAAATTGATCCTGACTCGACGAGCCCTATTTAAATGAGTATTAGCCTTAGATTTCTAACCTTGTTCATATCCAATCCCTTTTAGTTGGTATTAGACTTCAAATTTATGGGTAATAGACTTTCCCCCCAAACATGATTGAACTTGGTTTTTGGAGGTGTTAGTCTTGGATTTTCGGACATATTGATCCTGACTCGATGAGCCCCATTTAAATGAGTATTAGCCTTATATTTCTAACCTTGTTCATATACAAGCCCTTTTAGTTGGTATTAGACTTCAAATTTATAGGTATTAGACTTTTCCCCCAAACATGATTGAACTTGGTTTTTCGAGGTGTTAGTCTTGGATTTTTGGACAAATTGATCCTGACTCGATGAGCCCCATTTAAATGAGTATTAGCCTTAGATTTCTAACCTTGTTCATATCCAATCCCTTTTAGTTGGTATTAAACTTCAAATTTATGGGTAATAGACTTTCCCCCCAAACATGATTGAACTTGGTTTTTGGAGGTGTTAGTCTTGGATTTTCGGACAAATTGATCCTGACTCGACGAGCCCCATTTAAATGAGTATTAGCCTTATATTTCTAACCTTGTTCATATACAAGCCCTTTTAGTTGGTATTAGACTTCAAATTTATAGGTATTAGACTTTTCCCCCAAACATGATTGAACTTGGTTTTTCGAGGTGTTAGTCTTGGATTTTTGGACAAATTGATCCTGACTCGATGAGCCCCATTTAAATGAGTATTAGCCTTAGATTTGTAACCGTGTTCATATCCAATACCTTTTAGTTAGTATTAGACTTCAAATTTATGGGTAATAGACTTTTGCCCTAAACATGATTGAACTTGGTTTTTTGAGGGGGCGTTAGCCTTGGATTTTCGGACCAATTGATCCTGATTCGACGAGCCCCATTTAAATGATTATTAGCCTTAGATTTCTAACCTTGTTCATATCCAAGTCCTTTTAGTTGGTATTAGACTTCAAATTTATGGGTAATAGACTTTTCCCCCAAACATGATTGAACTTGGTTTTTGGAGGTGTTAGACTTGGATTTTCGGACAAATTGATCCTGACTCGACGAGCCCCATTTAAATGAGTATTAGCCTTATATTTCTAACCTTGTTCATATACAAGCCCTTTTAGTTGCTATTAGACTTCAAATTTATAGGTATTAGACTTTTCCCCCAAACATGATTGAACTTGGTTTTTCGAGGTGTTAGTCTTGGATTTTTGGACAAATTGATCCTGACTCGATGAGCCCCATTTAAATGAGTATTAGCCTTATATTTATAACCTTGTTCATATCCAAGCCCTTTTAGTTGGTATTAGACTTCAAATTTATGGGTAATACACTTTTGCCCCAAACGTGATTGAACTTGGTTTTTGGAGGGGGTGTTAGCCTTGGATTTTCGGACAAATTGATCCTGACTCGACGAGCCCCATTTAAATGAGTATTCGCCTTAGATTTGTAACCGTGTTCATATCCAATACGTTTTAGTTGGTATTAGACTTCAAATTTATGGGTAATAGACTTTTCCCCCAAACATGATTGAACTTGGTTTTTGGAGGTGTTAGCTTTGGATTTTCGGACAAATTGATCCTGACTCGACGAGCCCCATTTAAATGAGTATTAGCCTTAGATTTCTAACCTTGTTCATATCCAAGCCCTTTTAGTTGGTATTAGACTTCAAATTTATGGGTAATAGACTTTTCCCCCAAACATGATTGAACTTGGTTTTTAGAGGGGGTGTTAGCCTTGGATTTTCGGACCAATTGATCCTGATTCGACGAGCCCCATTTAAATGATTATTAGCCTTAGATTTCTAACCTTGTTCATATCCAAGTCCTTTAAGTTGGTATTAGACTTCAAATTTATGGGTAATAGACTTTCCCCCCAAACATGATTGAACTTGGTTTTTGGAGGTGTTAGTCTTGGATTTTCGGACAAATTGATCCTGACTCGACGAGCCCCATTTAAATGAGTATTAGCCTTATATTTCTAACCTTGTTCATATACAAGCCCTTTTAGTTGCTATTAGACTTCAAATTTATAGGTATTAGACTTTTCCCCCAAACATGATTGAACTTGGTTTTTCGAGGTGTTAGTCTTGGATTTTTGGACAAATTGATCCTGACTCGATGAGCCCCATTTAAATGAGTATTAGCCTTAGATTTCTAACCTTGTTCATATCCAATCCCTTTTAGTTGGTATTAGACTTCAAATTTATGGGTAATAGACTTTCCCCCCAAACATGATTGAACTTGGTTTTTGGAGGTGTTAGTCTTGGATTTTCGGACAAATTGATCCTGACTCGACGAGCCCCATTTAAATGAGTATTAGCCTTATATTTCTAACCTTGTTCATATACAAGCCCTTTTAGTTGCTATTAGACTTCAAATTTATAGGTATTAGACTTTTCCCCCAAACATGATTGAACTTGGTTTTTCGAGGTGTTAGTCTTGGATTTTTGGACAAATTGATCCTGACTCGATGAGCCCCATTTATATGAGTATTAGCCTTATATTTATAACCTTGTTCATATCCAAGACCTTTTAGTTGGTATTAGACTTCAAATTTATGGGTAATAGACTTTTCCCCCAAACATGATTGAACTTGGTTTTTGGAGGTGTTAGCTTTGGATTTTCGGACAAATTGATCCTGACTCGACGAGCCCCTTTTAAATGAGTATTAGCCTTAGATTTGTAACCATGTTCATATCTAATACCTTTTAGTTGGTATTAGACTTCAAATTTATGGGTAATAGACTTTTCCCCCAAACATGATTGAACTTGGTTTTTGGAGATGTTAGCTTTGGATTTTCGGACAAATTGATCCTAACTCGACGAGCCCCATTTAAATGAGTATTAGCCTTAGATTTCTAACCTTGTTCATATCCAAGCCCTTTTAGTTGGTATTAGACTTCAAATTTATGGGTAATAGACTTTTGCCCCAAACATGATTGAACTTGGTTTTTGGAGGGGGTGTTAGCCTTGGATTTTCGGACCAATTGATCCTGATTCGACGAGCCCTATTTAAATGAGTATTAGCGTTATATTTCTAACCTTGTTCATATCCAAGCCCTTTTAGTTGGTATTAGACTTCAAATTTATAGGTAATAGACTTTTCCCCCAAACATGATTGAACTTGGTTTTTGCAGGCGTTAGTCTTCGATTTTAGGACAAATTGATCCTGACTCGATTAGCCCCATTTAAATGAGTATTAGCCTTATATTTATAACCTTGTTCATATCCAAGCCCTTTTAGTTGGTATTAGACTTCAAATTTATGGGTAATACACTTTTGCCCCAAACGTGATTGAACTTGGTTTTTGGAGGGGGTGTTAGCCTTTGATTTTCGGACAAATTGATCCTGACTCGACGAGCCCCATTTAAATGAGTATTAGCCTTAGATTTGTAACCGTGTTCATATCCAAGACCTTTTAGTTGGTATTAGACTTCAAATTTATGGGTAATAGACTTTTCCCCCAAACATGATTGAACTTGGTTTTTGGAGGTGTTAGCTTTGGATTTTCGGACAAATTGATCCTGACTCGACGAGCTCCATTTAAATGAGTATTAGCCTTAGATTTCTAACATTGTTCATATCCAAGCCCTTTTAGTTGGTATTAGACTTCAAATTTATGGGTAATAGACTTTTCCCCCAAACATGATTGAACTTGGTTTTTGGAGGGGGTGTTAGCCTTGGATTTTCTGACAAATTGATCCTGACTCGACGAGCCCCATTTAAATGAGTATTAGCCTTAGATTTGTAACCGTGTTCATATCCAAGACCTTTTAGTTGGTATTAGACTTCAAATTTATGGGTAATAGACTTTTCCCCCAAACATGATTGAACTTGGTTTTTGGAGGTGTTAGTCTTGGATTTTCGGACAAATTGATCCTGACTCGATGAGCCCCATTTAAATGAGTATTAGCCTTATATTTATAACCTTGTTCATATCCAAGCCCTTTTAGTTAGTATTAGACTTCAAATTTATGGGTAATAGACTTTTGCCCCAAACGTGATTGAACTTGGTTTTTGGAGGGGGTGTTAGCCTTGGATTTTCGGACAAATTGATCCTAACTCGACGAGCCCCATTTAAATGAGTATTAGGCTTAGATTTGTAACCGTGTTCATATCCAAGACCTTTTAGTTGGTATTAGACTTCAAATTTATGGGTAATAGACTTTTCCCCCAAACATGATTGAACTTGGTTTTTGGAGGTGTTAGCTTTGGATTTTCGGACAAATTGATCCTGACTCGACGAGCCCCATTTAAATGAGTATTAGCCTTAGATTTCTAACATTGTTCATATCCAAGCCCTTTTAGTTGGTATTAGACTTCAAATTTATGGGTAATAGACTTTTCCCCCAAACATGATTGAACTTGGTTTTTGGAGGGGGTGTTAGCCTTGGATTTTCAGACCAATTGATCCTGATTTGACGAGCCCCATTTAAATGATTATTAGCCTTAGATATCTAACCTTGTTCATATCCAAGTCCTTTAAGTTGGTATTAGACTTCAAATTTATGGGTAATAGACTTTTCCCCCAAACATGATTGAACTTGGTTTTTGGAGGTGTTAGACTTGGATTTTCGGACAAATTGATCTTGACTCGACGAGCCCATTTAAATGAGTATTAGCCTTAGATTTCTAACCTTGTTCATATCCAAGCCTTTTTAGTTGGTATTACACTTCAAATTTATGGGTAATAGACTTTTCCCCCAAACATGATTGAACTTGGTTTTGGAGGGGGTGTTAGCCTTGGATTTTCGGACCAATTGATCCTGACTCGACGAGCCCTATTTAAATGAGTATTAGCCTTATATTTCTAACCTTTTTCATATCCAAGCCCTTTTAGTTGGTATTAGACTTCAAATTTATAGGTAATAAACTTTTCCCCCAAACATGATTGAACTTGGTTTTTGGAGGTGTTAGTCTTGGATTTTTGGACAAATTGATCCTGACTCGATGAGCCCGATTTAAATGAGTATTAGCCTTAGATTTGTAACCGTGTTCATATCCAATACCTTTTAGTTAGTATTAGACTTCAAATTTATGGGTAATAGACTTTTCCCCCAAACATGATTGAACTTGGTTTTCGGAGGTGTTAGCTTTGGATTTTCGTACAAATTGATCCTGACTCGACGAGCCCCATTTAAATGAGTATTAGCCTTAGATTTCTAACCTTGGTCATATCCAAGCCCTTTTAGTTGGTATTAGACTTCAAATTTATGGGTAATAGACTTTCCCCCCAAACATGATTGAACTTGGTTTTTGGAGGTGTTAGTCTTGGATTTTCGGACAAATTGATCCTGACTCGATGATCCCCATTTAAATGAGTATTAGCCTTATATTTTTAACCTTGTTCATATCCAAGCCCTTTTAATTGGTATTAGACTTCAAATTTATAGGTAATAGACTTTTCCCCCAAACATGATTGAACTTGGTTTTTGGAGGTGATAGTCTTGGATTTTTGGACAAATTGATCCTGACTCGATGAGCCCCATTTAAATGAGTATTAGCCTTATATTTATAACCTTGTTCATATCCAAGCCCTTTTAGTTGGTATTAGACTTCAAATTTATGGGTAATAGACTTTTGACCCAAACGTGATTGAACTTGGTTTTTGGAGGGGGTGTTAGCCTTGTATTTTTGGACAAATTGATCCTGACTCGACGAGCCCCATTTAAATGAGTATTAGCCTTAGATTTGTAACCGTGTTTATATCCAAGACCTTTTAGTGGGTATTAGACTTCAAATTTATGGGTAATAGACTTTTCCCCCAAACATGATTGAACTTGGTTTTTGGAGGTGTTAGCTTTGGATTTTCGGACAAATTGATCCTGACGCGACGAGCCCCATTTAAATGAGTATTAGCCTTAGATTTGTAACCGCGTTCATATCCAAGACCTTTTAGTTGGTATTAGACTTCAAATTTATGGGTAATAGACTTTTTCCCCAAACATGATTGAACTTGGTTTTTGGAGGTGTTAGCTTTGGATTTTCGGACAAATTGATCCTGACTCGACGAGCCCCATTTAAATGAGTATTAGCCTTAGATTTCTAACATTGTTCATATCCAAGCCCTTTTAGTTGGTATTAGACTTCAAATTTATGGGTAATAGACTTTTCCCCCAAACATGATTGAACTTGGTTTTTGGAGGTGTTAGCTTTGGATTTTCGGCCAAATTGATCCTGACTCGACGAGCCCCATTTAAATGAGTATTAGCCTTAGATTTCTAACCTTGTTCATATCCAAGCCTTTTTAGTTGGTATTAGACTTCAAATTTATAGGTAATAGACTTTTCCCCCAAACATGATTGAACTTGGTTTTTGGAGGTGTTAGTCTTGGATTTTTGGACAAATTGATCTTGACTCGATGAGCCCCATTTAAATGAGTATTAGCCTTATATTTATAACCTTGTTCATATCCAAGCCCTTTTAGTTGGTATTAGACTTCAAATTTATGGGTAATAGACTTTTGTCCCAAACGTGATTGAACTTGGTTTTTGGAGGGGGTGTTAGCCTTGGATTTTCAGACAAATTGATCCTGACTCGACGAGCCCCATTTATATGAGTATTAGCCTTAGATTTGTAACTGTGTTCATATCCAAGACCTTTTAGTTGGTATTAGACTTCAAATTTATGGGTAATAGACTTTTCCCCCAAACATGATTGAACTTGGTTTTTGGAGGTGTTAGCTTTGGATTTTCGGACAAATTGATCCTGACTCGACGAGCCCCATTTAAATGAGTATTAGCCTTAAATTTCTAACCTTGTTCATATCCAAGCCCTTTTAGTTGGTATTAGACGTCAAATTTATGGGTAATAGGCTTTTCCCCCAAACATGATTGAACTTGGTTTTTGGAGGGGGTGTTAGCCTTGGATTTTCGGACCAATTGATCCTGATTCGACGAGCCCCATTTAAATGATTATTAGCCTTAGATTTCTAACCTTGTTCATATCCAAGTCCTTTAAGTTGGTATTAGACTTCAAATTTATGGGTAATAGACTTTTCCCCCAAACATGATTGAACTTGGTTTTTGGAGGTGTTAGCTTTGGATTTTCGGACAAATTGATCCTGACTCGACGAGCCCCATTTAAATGAGTATTAGCCTTAGATTTCTAACCTTGTTCATATCCAAGCCCTTTTAGTTGGTATTAGACTTCAAATTTATGGGTAATAGACTTTTCCCCCAAACATGATTGAACTTGGTTTTTGGAGGCGGTATTAGCCTTGGATTTTCGGACCAATTGATCCTGATTCGATGAGCCCCATTTAAATGATTATTAGCCTTAGATTTATAACCTTGTTCATATCCAAGTCCTTTAAATTGGTATTAGACTTCAAATTTATGGGTAATAGACTTTTCCCCCAAACATGATTGAACTTGGTTTTTGGAGGTGTTAGACTTGGATTTTCGGACAAATTGATCTTGACTCGACGAGCCCCATTAAATGAGTATTAGCCTTAGATTTCTAACCTTGTTCATATCCAAGCCCTTTTAGTTGGTATTAGACTTCAAATTTATGGGTAATAGACTTTTCCCCCAAACATGATTGAACTTGGTTTTGGAGGGGGTGTTAGCCTTGGATTTTCGGACAAATTGATCCTGAGTCGACGAGCCCTATTTAAATGAGTATTAGCCTTATATTTCTAACCTTTTTCATATCCAAGCCCTTTTAGTTGGTATTAGACTTCAAATTTATAGGTAATAGACTTTCTTTTCCCCCAAACATGATTGAACTTGGTTTTTGGAGGTGTTAGTCTTGGATTTTTGGACAAATTGATCCTGACTCGATTAGCCCCATTTAAATGAGTATTAGCCTTAGATTTCTAACCTTGTTCATATCCAAGCCCTTTTAGTTGGTATTAGACTTCAAATTTATGGGTAATAGACTTTTCCCCCAAACATGATTGAACTTGGTTTTTGGAGGTGTTAGACTTGGATTTTCGGACAAATTGATCCTGACTCGACGAGCCCTTTTAAATGAGTATTAGCCTTATATTTATAACCTTGTTCATATCCAAGCCCTTTTAGTTGGTATTAGACTTCAAATTTATGGGTAATAGACTTTTGCCCCAAACGTGATTGAACTTGGTTTTTGGAGGGGGTGTTAGCCTTGTATTTTTGGACAAATTGATCCTGACTCGACGAGCCCCATTTAAATGAGTATTAGCCTTAGATTTGTAACCGTGTTTATATCCAAGACCTTTTAGTTGGTATTAGACTTCAAATTTATGGGTAATAGACTTTTCCCCCAAACATGATTGAACTTGGTTTTTGGAGGTGTTAGCTTTGGATTTTCGGACAAATTGATCCTGACGCGACGAGCCCCATTTAAATGAGTATTAGCCTTAGATTTGTAACCGCGTTCATAACCAAGACCTTTTAGTTGGTATTAGACTTCAAATTTATGGGTAATAGACTTTTTCCCCAAACATGATTGAACTTGGTTTTTGGAGGTGTTAGCTTTGGATTTTCGGACAAATTGATCCTGACTCGACGAGCCCCATTTAAATGAGTATTAGCCTTAGATTTCTAACATTGTTCATATCCAAGCCCTTTTAGTTGGTATTAGACTTCAAATTTATGGTAATAGACTTTTGCCCCAAAGATGATTGAACTTGGTTTTTGGAGGGGGTGTTAGCCTTGGATTTTCGGACCAATTGATCCTGATTCGACGAGCCCTATTTAAATGAGTATTAGCCTTATATTTCTAACCTTGTTCATATCCAAGCCCTTTAAGTTGGTATTAGACTTCAAATTTATGGGTAATAGACTTTTGACCCAAACGTGATTGAACTTGGTTTTTGGAGGGGGTGTTAGCCTTGGATTTTCGGACAAATTGATCCGGACTCGACGAGCCCCATTTAAATGAGTATTAGCCTTAGATTTGTAACCGTGTTCATATCCAAGACCTTTTAGTTGGTATTAGACTTCAAATTTATGGGTAATAGACTTTTCCCCCAAACATGATTGAACTTGGTTTTTGGAGGTGTTATCTTTGGATTTTCGGACAAATTGATCCTGACTCGACGAGCCCCATTTAAATTAGTATTAGCCTTAGATTTCTAACCTTGTTCATATCCAAGCCCTATTAGTTGGTATTAGACTTCAAATTTATGGGTAATAGACTTTTCCCCCAAACATGATTGAACTTGGTTTTTGGAAGTGTTAGTCTTGGATTTTTGAACAAATTGATCCTGACTCGATGAGCCCCATTTAAATGAGTATTAGCCTTATATTTATAACCTTGGTCATATCCAAGCCCTTTTAGTTGGTATTAGACTTCAAATTTATGGGTAATAGACTTTTGCCCCAAACGTGATTGAACTTGGTTTTTGGAGGGGGTGTTAGCCTTGGATTTTTGGACAAATTGATCCTGACTCGACGAGCCCCATTTAAATGAGTATTAGCCTTAGATTTGTAACCGTGTTCATATCCAAGACCTTTTAGTTGGTATTAGACTTCAAATTTATGGGTAATAGACTTTTCCCCCAAACATGATTGAACTTGGTTTTTGGAGGTGTTAGCTTTGGATTTTCGGACAAATTGATCCTGACTCGACGAGCCCCATTTAAATGAGTATTAGCCTTAGATTTCTAACCTTGTTCATATCCAAGCCCTTTTAGTTGGTATTAGACTTCAAATTTATGGGTAATAGACTTTTCCCCCAAACATGATTGAACTTGGTTTTTGGAGGGGGTGTTAGCCTTGGATTTTCAGACCAATTGATCCTGATTCGACGAGCCCTATTTAAATGAGTATTAGCCTTATATTTCTAACCTTGTTCATATCCAAGCCCTTTTAGTTGGTATTAGACTTCAAATTTATAGGTAATAGACTTTTCCCCCAAACATGATTGAACTTGGTTTTTGGAGGTGTTAGTCTTGGATTTTTGGACTAATTGATCCTGACTCGATGAGCCCCATTTAAATGAGTATTAGCCTTATATTTATAACCTTGTTCATATCCAAGCCCTTTTAGTTGGTATTAGACTTCAAATTTATGGGTAATAGACTTTTGCCCCAAACGTGATTGAACTTGGTTTTTGGAGGGGGTGTTAGCCTTGTATTTTTGGACAAATTGATCCTGACTCGACGAGCCCCATTTAAATGAGTATTAGCCTTAGATTTGTAACCGTGTTTATATCCAAGACCTTTTAGTTGGTATTAGACTTCAAATTTATGGGTAATAGACTTTTCCCCCAAACATGATTGAACTTGGTTTTTGGAGGTGTTAGCTTTGGATTTTCGGACAAATTGATCCTGACGCGACGAGCCCCATTTAAATGAGTATTAGCCTTAGATTTGTAACCGCGTTCATATCCAAGACCTTTTAGTTGGTATTAGACTTCAAATTTATGGGTAATAGACTTTTCCCCCAAACATGATTGAACTTGGTTTTTGGAGGTGTTAGCTTTGGATTTTCGGACAAATTGATCCTGACTCGACGAGACCCATTTAAATGAGTATTAGCCTTAGATTTCTAACATTGTTCATATCCAAGCCCTTTTAGTTGGTATTAGACTTCAAATTTATGGGTAATAGACTTTTCCCCCAAACATGATTGAACTTGGTTTTTGGAGGTGTTAGCTTTGGATTTTCGGCCAAATTGATCCTGACTCGACGAGCCCCATTTAAATGAGTATTAGCCTTAGATTTCTAACCTTGTTCATATCCAAGCCTTTTTAGTTGGTATTAGACTTCAAATTTATAGGTAATAGACTTTTCCCCCAAACATGATTGAACTTGGTTTTTGGAGGTGTTAGTCTTGGATTTTTGGACAAATTGATCTTGACTCGATGAGCCCCATTTAAATGAGTATTAGCCTTATATTTATAACCTTGTTCATATCCAAGCCCTTTTAGTTGGTATTAGACTTCAAATTTATGGGTAATAGACTTTTGTCCCAAACGTGATTGAACTTGGTTTTTGGAGGGGGTGTTAGCCTTGGATTTTCAGACAAATTGATCCTGACTCGACGAGCCCCATTTATATGAGTATTAGCCTTAGATTTGTAACCGTGTTCATATCCAAGACCTTTTAGTTGGTATTAGACTTCAAATTTATGGGTAATAGACTTTTCCCCCAAACATGATTGAACTTGGTTTTTGGAGGTGTTAGCTTTGGATTTTCGGACAAATTGATCCTGACTCGACGAGCCCCATTTAAATGAGTATTAGCCTTAAATTTCTAACCTTGTTCATATCCAAGCCCTTTTAGTTGGTATTAGACGTCAAATTTATGGGTAATAGGCTTTTCCCCCAAACATGATTGAACTTGGTTTTTGGAGGTGTTAGTCTTGGATTTTTGGACAAATTGATCCTGACTCGATTAGCCCCATTTAAATGAGTATTAGCCTTAGATTTCTAACCTTGTTCATATCCAAGCCCTTTTAGTTGGTATTAGACTTCAAATTTATGGGTAATAGACTTTTCCCCCAAACATGATTGAACTTGGTTTTTGGAGGTGTTAGACTTGGATTTTCGGACAAATTGATCCTGACACGACGAGCCCATTTAAATGAGTATTAGCCTTAGATTTCTAACCTTGTTCATATCCAATCCCTTTTAGTTGGTATTAGACTTCAAATTTTTGGGTAATAGACTTTTCCCCCAAACATGATTGAACTTGGTTTTGGAGGGGGTGTTAGCCTTGGATTTTCGGACAAATTGATCCTGACTCGACGAGCCCCATTTAAATGAGTATTAGCCTTATATTTCTAACCTTGTTCATATCCAAGCCCTTTTAGTTGGTATTAGACTTCAAATTTATAGGTAATAGAATTTTCCCCCAAACATGATTGAACTTGGTTTTTGGAGGTGTTAGTCTTGGATTTTTGGACAAATTGATCCTGACTCGATGAGCCCCATTTAAATGAGTATTAGCCTTATATTTATAACCTTGTTCATATCCAAGACCTTTTAGTTGGTATTAGACTTCAAATTTATGGGTAATAGACTTTTGCCCCAAACGTGATTGAACTTTGTTTTTGGAGGGGGTGTTAGCCTTGGATTTTCGGACAAATTGATCCTAACTCGACGAGCCCCATTTAAATGAGTATTAGCCTTAGATTTGTAACCGTGTTCATATCCAAGACCTTTTAGTTGGTATTAGACTTCAAATTTATGGGTAATAGACTTTTCCCCCAAACATGATTGAACTTGGTTTTTGGAGGTGTTAGCTTTGGATTTTCGGACAAATTGATCCTGACTCAACGAGCCCCATTTAAATGAGTATTAGCCTTAGATTTCTAACCTTGTTCATATCCAATCCCTTTTAGTTGGTATTAGACTTCAAATTTATGGTAATAGACTTTTGCCCCAAAGATGATTGAACTTGGTTTTTGGAGGGGGTGTTAGCCTTGGATTTTCGGACCAATTGATCCTGATTCGACGAGCCCTATTTAAATGAGTATTAGCCTTATATTTCTAACCTTGTTCGTATCCAAGCCCTTTTAGTTGGTATTAGACTTCAAATTTATGGGTAATAGACTTTTCCCCCAAACATGATTGAACTTGGTTTTTGGAGGTGTTAACTTTGGATTTTCGGACAAATTGATCCTGACTCGAAGAGCCCCATTTAAATGAGTATTAGACTTAGATTTGTAACCGTGTTCATATCCAATACCTTTTAGTTGGTATTAGACTTCAAATTTATGGGTAATAGACTTTTCCCCCAAACATGATTGAACTTGGTTTTTGGAGGTGTTAGCTTTGGATTTTCGGACAAATTGATCCTGACTCGACGAGCCCCATTTAAATGAGTATTAGCCTTAGATTTCTAACTTTGTTCATATCCAAGCCCTTTTAGTTGGTATTAGACTTCAAATTTATAGGTAATAGACTTTTCCCCCAAACATGATTGAACTTGGTTTTTGGAGGTGTTAGTCTTGGATTTTTGGACAAATTGATCTTGACTCGATGAGCCCTATTTAAATGAGTATTAGCCTTATATTTATAACCTTGTTCATATCCAAGCCCTTTTAGTTGGTATTAGACTTCAAATTTATTGGTAATAGACTTTTGCCCCAAACGTGATTGAACTTGGTTTTTGGAGGGGGTGTTAGCCTTGGATATTCAGACAAATTGATCCTGACTCGACGAGCCCCATTTAAATGAGTATTAGCCTTAGATTTGTAACCGTGTTCACATCCAAGACCTTTTAGTTGGTATTAGACTTCAAATTTATGGGTAATAGACTTTTCCCCCAAACATGATTGAACTTGGTTTTTGGAGGTGTTAGCTTTGGATATTCAGACAAATTGATCCTGACTCGACGAGCCCCATTTAAATGAGTATTAGCCTTAGATTTCTAACCTTGTTCATATCCAAGCCCTTTTAGTTGGTATTAGACTTCAAATTTATGGGTAATAGACTTTTCCCCCAAACATGATTGAACTTGGTTTTTGGAGGGGGTGTTAGCCTTGGATTTTCGGACCAATTGATCCTGATTCGACGAGCCCCATTTAAATGATTATTAGCCTTAGATTTCTAACCTTGTTCATATCCAACTCCTTTAAGTTGGTATTAGACTTCAAATTTATGGGTAATAGACTTTTCCCCCAAACATGATTGAACTTGGTTTTTGGAGGGGGTGTTAGCCTTTGATTTTCGGACAAATTGATCCTGACTCGACGAGCCCCATTTAAATGAGTATTAGCCTTAGATTTGTAACCTTGTTCATATCCAAGCCGTTTTAGTTGGTATTAGACTTCAAATTTATGGGTAATAGACTTTTCCCCCAAACATGATTGAACTTGGTTTTTGGAGGGGGTGTTAGCCTTAGATTTTCGGACCAATTGATCCTGATTCGACGAGCCCCATTTAAATGATTATTAGCCTTAGATTTATAACCTTGTTCATATCCAAGTCCTTTTAGTTGGTATTAGACTTCAAATTTATGGGTAATAGACTTTTCCCCCAAACATGATTGAACTTGGTTTTTGGAGGTGTTAGACTTGGATTTTCGGACAAATTGATCATGACTCGACGAGCACCATTTAAATGAGTATTAGCCTTAGATTTCTAACCTTGTTCATATCCAAGCCCTTTTAGTTGGTATTAGACTTCAAATTTATGGCTAATAGACTTTTCCCCCAAACATGATTGAACTTGGTTTTGGAGGGGGTGTTAGCCTTGGATTTTCGGACAAATTGATCCTGAGTGGACGAGCCCTATTTAAATGAGTATTAGGCTTATATTTCTAACCTTTTTCATATCCAAGCCCTTTTAGTTGGTATTAGACTTCAAATTTATAGGTAATAGACTTTCCCCCCAAACATGATTGAACTTGGTTTTTGGAGGTGTTAGACTTGGATTTTCGGACAAATTGATCCTGACTCGACTAGCCCCATTTAAATGAGTATTAGCCTTAGATATCTAACCTTGTTCATATCCAAGCCCTTTTAGTTGGTATTATACTTCAAATTTATAGGTAATAGACTTTTCCCCCAAACATGATTGAACTTGGTTTTTGGAGGTGTTAGACTTGGATTTTCGGACAAATTGATCCTGACTCGACGAGCCCATTTAAATGAGTATTAGCCTTAGATTTCTAACCTTGTTCATATCCAATCCCTTTTAGTTGGTATTAGACTTCAAATTTTTGGGTAATAGACTTTTCCCCCAAACATGATTGAACTTGGTTTTGGAGGGGGTGTTAGCCTTGGATTTTCGGACAAATTGATCCTGACTCGACGAGCCCCATTTAAATGAGTATTAGCCTTATATTTCTAACCTTGTTCATATCCAAGCCCTTTTAGTTGGTATTAGACTTCAAATTTATAGGTAATAGAATTTTCCCCCAAACATGATTGAACTTGGTTTTTGGAGGTGTTAGTCTTGGATTTTTGGACAAATTGATCCTGACTCGATGAGCCCCATTTAAATGAGTATTAGCCTTATATTTATAACCTTGTTCATATCCAAGACCTTTTAGTTGGTATTAGACTTCAAATTTATGGGTAATAGACTTTTGCCCCAAACGTGATTGAACTTTGTTTTTGGAGGGGGTGTTAGCCTTGGATTTTCGGACAAATTGATCCTAACTCGACGAGCCCCATTTAAATGAGTATTAGCCTTAGATTTGTAACCGTGTTCATATCCAAGACCTTTTAGTTGGTATTAGACTTCAAATTTATGGGTAATAGACTTTTCCCCCAAACATGATTGAACTTGGTTTTTGGAGGTGTTAGCTTTGGATTTTCGGACAAATTGATCCTGACTCGACGAGCCCCATTTAAATGAGTATTAGCCTTAGATTTCTAACCTTGTTCATATCCAAGCCCTTTTAGTTGGTATTAGACTTCAAATTTATAGGTAATAGACTTTTGCCCCAAACGTGATTGAACTTGGTTTTTGGAGGGGGTGTTAGCCTTGGATATTCAGACAAATTGATCCTGACTCGACGAGCCCCATTTAAATGAGTATTAGCCTTAGATTTGTAACCGTGTTCATATCCAAGACCTTTTAGTTGGTATTAGACTTCAAATTTATGGGTAATAGACTTTTCCCCCAAACATGATTGAACTTGGTTTTTGGAGGTGTTAGCTTTGGATTTTCGGACAAATTGATCCTGACTCGACGGGCCCCATTTAAATGAGTATTAGCCTTAGATTTCTAACCTTGTTCATATCCAAGCCCTTTTAGTTGGTATTAGACTTCAAATTTATAGGTAATAG
Organism: Salix caprea; assembly: GCA_964035475.1. Lineage (NCBI taxonomy): Eukaryota > Viridiplantae > Streptophyta > Magnoliopsida > Malpighiales > Salicaceae > Salix > Salix caprea. The sequence goes on from OZ037749.1 coordinate 17,625,501, forward strand.
ACTTTTCCCCCAAACATGATTGAACTTGGTTTTTGGAGGTGTTAGTCTTGGATTTTTGGACAAATTGATCTTGACTCGATGAGCCCTATTTAAATGAGTATTAGCCTTATATTTATAACCTTGTTCATATCCAAGCCCTTTTAGTTGGTATTAGACTTCAAATTTATGGGTAATAGACTTTTGCCCCAAACGTGATTGAACTTGGTTTTTGGAGGGGGTGTTAGCCTTGGATATTCAGACAAATTGATCCTGACTCGACGAGCCCCATTTAAATGAGTATTAGCCTTAGATTTGTAACCGTGTTCACATCCAAGACCTTTTAGTTGGTATTAGACTTCAAATTTATGGGTAATAGACTTTTCCCCCAAACATGATTGAACTTGGTTTTTGGAGGTGTTAACTTTGGATTTTCGGACAAATTGATCCTGACTCGACGAGCCCCATTTAAATGAGTATTAGCCTTAGATTTGTAACCTTGTTCATATCCAAGCCCTTTTAGTTGGTATTAGACTTCAAATTTATGGGTAATAGACTTTTCCCCCAAACATGATTGAACTTGGTTTTTGGAGGGGGTGTTAGCCTTAGATTTTCGGACCAATTGATCCTGATTCGACGAGCCCCATTTAAATGATTATTAGCCTTAGATTTATAACCTTGTTCATATCCAAGTCCTTTTAGTTGGTATTAGACTTCAAATTTATGGGTAATAGACTTTTCCCCCAAACATGATTGAACTTGGTTTTTGGAGGTGTTAGACTTGGATTTTCGGACAAATTGATCATGACTCGACGAGCACCATTTAAATGAGTATTAGCCTTAGATTTCTAACCTTGTTCATATCCAAGCCCTTTTAGTTGGTATTAGACTTCAAATTTATGGCTAATAGACTTTTCCCCCAAACATGATTGAACTTGGTTTTGGAGGGGGTGTTAGCCTTGGATTTTCGGACAAATTGATCCTGAGTGGACGAGCCCTATTTAAATGAGTATTAGGCTTATATTTCTAACCTTTTTCATATCCAAGCCCTTTTAGTTGGTATTAGACTTCAAATTTATAGGTAATAGACTTTCCCCCCAAACATGATTGAACTTGGTTTTTGGAGGTGTTAGACTTGGATTTTCGGACAAATTGATCCTGACTCGACTAGCCCCATTTAAATGAGTATTAGCCTTAGATTTCTAACCTTGTTCATATCCAAGCCCTTTTAGTTGGTATTATACTTCAAATTTATAGGTAATAGACTTTTCCCCCAAACATGATTGAACTTGGTTTTTGGAGGTGTTAGACTTGGATTTTCGGACAAATTGATCCTGACTCGACGAGCCCATTTAAATGAGTATTAGCCTTAGATTTCTAACCTTGTTCATATCCAATCCCTTTTAGTTGGTATTAGACTTCAAATTTTTGGGTAATAGACTTTTCCTCCAAACATGATTGAACTTGGTTTTGGAGGGGGTGTTAGCCTTGGATTTTCGGACAAATTGATCCTGACTCGACGAGCCCCATTTAAATGAGTATTAGCCTTATATTTCTAACCTTGTTCATATCCAAGCCCTTTTAGTTGGTATTAGACTTCAAATTTATAGGTAATAGAATTTTCCCCCAAACATGATTGAACTTGGTTTTTGGAGGTGTTAGTCTTGGATTTTTGGACAAATTGATCCTGACTCGATGAGCCCCATTTAAATGAGTATTAGCCTTATATTTATAACCTTGTTCATATCCAAGACCTTTTAGTTGGTATTAGACTTCAAATTTATGGGTAATAGACTTTTGCCCCAAACGTGATTGAACTTTGTTTTTGGAGGGGGTGTTAGCCTTGGATTTTCGGACAAATTGATCCTAACTCGACGAGCCCCATTTAAATGAGTATTAGCCTTAGATTTGTAACCGTGTTCATATCCAAGACCTTTTAGTTGGTATTAGACTTCAAATTTATGGGTAATAGACTTTTCCCCCAAACATGATTGAACTTGGTTTTTGGAGGTGTTAGCTTTGGATTTTCGGACAAATTGATCCTGACTCGACGAGCCCCATTTAAATGAGTATTAGCCTTAGATTTCTAACCTTGTTCATATCCAAGCCCTTTTAGTTGGTATTAGACTTCAAATTTATAGGTAATAGACTTTTGCCCCAAACGTGATTGAACTTGGTTTTTGGAGGGGGTGTTAGCCTTGGATATTCAGACAAATTGATCCTGACTCGACGAGCCCCATTTAAATGAGTATTAGCCTTAGATTTGTAACCGTGTTCATATCCAAGACCTTTTAGTTGGTATTAGACTTCAAATTTATGGGTAATAGACTTTTCCCCCAAACATGATTGAACTTGGTTTTTGGAGGTGTTAGCTTTGGATTTTCGGACAAATTGATCCTGACTCGACGGGCCCCATTTAAATGAGTATTAGCCTTAGATTTCTAACCTTGTTCATATCCAAGCCCTTTTAGTTGGTATTAGACTTCAAATTTATAGGTAATAGACTTTTCCCCCAAACATGATTGAACTTGGTTTTTGGAGGTGTTAGTCTTGGATTTTTGGACAAATTGATCTTGACTCGATGAGCCCTATTTAAATGAGTATTAGCCTTATATTTATAACCTTGTTCATATCCAAGCCCTTTTAGTTGGTATTAGACTTCAAATTTATGGGTAATAGACTTTTGCCCCAAACGTGATTGAACTTGGTTTTTGGAGGGGGTGTTAGCCTTGGATATTCAGACAAATTGATCCTGACTCGACGAGCCCCATTTAAATGAGTATTAGCCTTAGATTTGTAACCGTGTTCACATCCAAGACCTTTTAGTTGGTATTAGACTTCAAATTTATGGGTAATAGACTTTTCCCCCAAACATGATTGAACTTGGTTTTTGGAGGTGTTAACTTTGGATTTTCGGACAAATTGATCCTGACTCGACGAGCCCCATTTAAATGAGTATTAGCCTTAGATTTCTAACCTTGTTCATATCCAAGCCCTTTTAGTTGGTATTAGACTTCAAATTTATGGGTAATAGACTTTTCCCCCAAACATGATTGAACTTGGTTTTTGGAGGGGGTGTTAGCCTTGGATTTTTGGACCAATTGATCCTGACTCGATGAGCCCCATTTAAATAATTATTAGCCTTAGATTTCTAACCTTGTTCATATCCAACTCCTTTAAGTTGGTATTAGACTTCAAATTTATGGGTAATAGACTTTTCCCCCAAACATGATTGAACTTGGTTTTTGTAGGGGGTGTTAGCCTTTGATTTTCGGACAAATTGATCCTGACTCGACGAGCCCCATTTAAATGAGTATTAGCCTTAGATTTGTAACCTTGTTCATATCCAAGCCCTTTTAGTTGGTATTAGACTTCAAATTTATGGGTAATAGACTTTTCCCCCAAACATGATTGAACTTGGTTTTTGGAGGGGGTGTTAGCCTTAGACTTTCGGACCAATTGATCCTGATTCGACGAGCCCCATTTAAATGATTATTAGACTTAGATTTATAACCTTGTTCATATCCAAGTCCTTTTAGTTGGTATTAGACTTCAAATTTATGGGTAATAGACTTTTCCCCCAAACATGATTGAACTTGGTTTTTGGAGGTGTTAGACTTGGATTTTCGGACAAATTGATCATGACTCGACGAGCACCATTTAAATGAGTATTAGCCTTAGATTTCTAACCTTGTTCATATCCAAGCCCTTTTAGTTGGTATTAGACTTCAAATTTATGGCTAATAGACTTTTCCCCCAAACATGATTGAACTTGGTTTTTGGAGGGGGTGTTAGCCTTAGATTTTCGGACCAATTGATCCTGATTCGACGAGCCCCATTTAAATGATTATTAGCCTTAGATTTATAACCTTGTTCATATCCAAGTCCTTTTAGTTGGTATTAGACTTCAAATTTATGGGTAATAGACTTTTCCCCCAAACATGATTGAACTTGGTTTTTGGAGGTGTTAGACTTGGATTTTCGGACAAATTGATCATGACTCGACGAGCACCATTTAAATGAGTATTAGCCTTAGATTTCTAACCTTGTTCATATCCAAGCCCTTTTAGTTGGTATTAGACTTCAAATTTATGGCTAATAGACTTTTCCCCCAAACATGATTGAACTTGGTTTTGGAGGGGTGTTAGCCTTGGATTTTCGGACAAATTGATCCTGACTCGACGAGCCCCATTTAAATGAGTATTAGCCTTAGATTTGTAACCGTGTTCATATCCAATACCTTTTAGTTGGTATTAGACTTCAAATTTATGGGTAATAGACTTTTCCCCCAAACATGATTGAACTTGGTTTTTGGAGGTGTTAGACTTGGATTTTCGGACAAATTGATCATGACTGGACGAGCACCATTTAAATGAGTATTAGCCTTAGATTTCTAACCTTGTTCATATCCAAGCCCTTTTAGTTGGTATTAGACTTCAAATTTATGGGTAATAGACTTTTGCCCCAAACATGATTGAACTTGGTTTTTGGAGGGGGTGTTAGCCTTGGATTTTCGGACAAATTGATCCTGACTCGACGAGCCCCATTTAAATGAGTATTAGCCTTAGATTTCTAACCTTGTTCATATCCAATCCCTTTTAGTTGGTATTAGACTTCAAATTTTTGGGTAATAGACTTTTCCCCCAAACATGATTGAACTTGGTTTTGGAGGGGGTGTTAGCCTTGGATTTTCGGACAAATTGATCCTGAGTGGATGAGCCCTATTTAAATGAGTATTAGGCTTATATTTCTAACCTTTTTCATATCCAAGCCCTTTTAGTTGGTATTAGACTTCAAATTTATAGGTAATAGACTTTTCCCTCAAACATGATTGAATTGGTTTTTGGAGGTGTTAGTCTTGGATTTTTGGACAAATTGATCCTGACTCGATGAGCACCATTTAAATGAGTATTAGCCTTATATTTATAACCTTGTTCATATCCAAGCCCTTTTAGTTGGTATTAGACTTCAAATTTATGGGTAATAGACTTTTGCCCCAAACGTGATTGAACTTGGTTTTTGGAGGGGGTGTTAGCCTTGGATTTTCGGACAAATTGATCCTGACTCGACGAGCCCCATTTAAATGAGTATTAGCCTTATAGTTCTAACCTTGTTCATAACCAAGCCCTTTTAGTTGGTATTAGACTTCAAATTTATAGGTAATAGAATTTTCCCCCAAACATGATTGAACTTGGTTTTTGGAGGTGTTAGTCTTGGATTTTTGGACAAATTGATCCTGACTCGAGGAGCCCCATTTAAATGAGTATTAGCCTTATATTTATAACCTTGTTCATATCCAAGACCTTTTAGTTGGTATTAGACTTCAAATTTATGGGTAATAGACTTTTGCCCCGAACGTGATTGAACTTGGTTTTTGGAGGGGGTGTTAGCCTTGGATTTTCGGACAAATTGATCCTGACTCGACGAGCCCCATTTAAATGAGTATTACCTTAGATTTGTAACCGTGTTCATATCCAAGACCTTTTAGTTGGTATTAGACTTCACATTTATGGGTAATAGACTTTTCCCCCAAACATGATTGAACTTGGTGTTTGGAGGTGTTAGCTTTGGATTTTCGGACAAATTGATCCTGACTCGACGAGCCCCATTTAAATGAGTATTAGCCTTAGATTTCTAACCTTGTTCGTATCCAAGACCTTTTAGTTGGTATTAGACTTCAAATTTATGGGTAATAGACTTTTCCCCCAAACATGATTGAACTTGGTTTTGGAGGGGGTGTTAGCCTTGGATTTTCGGACCAATTGATCCTGAGTCGACGAGCCTTATTTAAATGAGTATTAGCCTTAGATTTCTAACATTGTTCATATCCAAGACCTTTTAGTTGGTATTAGACTTCAAATTTATGGGTAATAGACTTTTCCCCCAAACATGATTGAACTTGGTTTTTGCAGGTGTTACGGACAAATTGATCCTGACTCGACGAGCCCCATTTAAATGATTATTAGCCTTAGATTTCTAACCTTGTTCATATCCAAGCCCTTTTAGTTGGTATTAGACTTCAAATTTATGGGTAATAGACTTTTCCCCCAAACATGATTGAACTTGGTTTTTGGAGGGGGTGTTAGCCTTGGATTTTCGGACCAATTGATCCTGATTCGACGAGCCCTATTTAAATGAGTATTAGCCTTATATTTCTAACCTTGTTCAAATCCAAGCCCTTTTAGTTGGTATTAGACTTCAAATTTATGGGTAATAGACTTTTGCCCCAAACGTGATTGAACTTGGTTTTTGGAGGGGGTGTTAGCCTTGGATTTTCGGACAAATTGATCCTGACTCGACGAGCCCCATTTAAATGAGTATTAGCCTTAGATTTGTAACCGTGTTCATATCCAAGACCTTTTAGTTGGTATTAGACTTCACATTTATGGGTAATAGACTTTTCCCCCAAACATGATTGAACTTGGTGTTTGGAGGTGTTAGCTTTGGATTTTCGGACAAATTGATCCTGACTCGACGAGCCCCATTTAAATGAGTATTAGCCTTAGATTTCTAACCTTGTTCGTATCCAAGACCTTTTAGTTGGTATTAGACTTCAAATTTATGGGTAATAGACTTTTCCCCCAAACATGATTGAACTTGGTTTTGGAGGGGGTGTTAGCCTTGGATTTTCGGACCAATTGATCCTGAGTCGACGAGCCTTATTTAAATGAGTATTAGCCTTAGATTTCTAACCTTGTTCATATCCAAGCCCTTTTAGTTGGTATTACACTTCAAATTTATGGGTAATAGACTTTCCCCCCAAACATGATTGAACTTGGTTTTTGGAGGTGTTAGTCTTGGATTTTTGGACAAATTGATCCTGACTCGATGAGCCCCATTTAAATGAGTATTAGCCTTAGATTTCTAACCTTGTTCATATCCAAGCCCTTTTAGTAGGTATTAGACTTCAAATTTATGGGTAATAGACTTTTCCCCCAAACATGATTGAACTTGGTTTTTGGAGGGGGTGTTAGCCTTGGATTTTCGGACAAATTGATCCTGACTCGACGAGCCCCATTTAAATGAGTATTAGCGTTAGATTTGTAACCGAGTTCATATCCAAGACCTTTTAGTTGGTATTAGACTTCAAATTTATGGGTAATAGACTTTTCCCCCAAACATGATTGAACTTGGTTTTTGGAGGTGTTAGACTTGGATTTTCGGACAAATTGATCCTGACTCGACGAGCCCCATTTAAATGAGTATTAGCCTTAGATTTCTAACCTTGTTCATATCCAAGCCCTTTTAGTTGGTATTAGACATCAAATTTATGGGTAATACACTTTTCCCCCAAACATGATTGAACTTGGTTTTTGGAGGGGGTGTTAGCCTTGGATTTTCGGACCAATTGATCCTGATTCGACGAGCCCCATTTAAATGATTATTAGCCTTAGATTTATAACCTTGTTCATATCCAACTCTTTTTAGTTGGTATTAGACTTCAAATTTATGGGTAATAGACTTTTCCCCCAAACGTGATTGAACTTGGTTTTTGGAGGGGGTGTTAGCGTTGGATTTTCGGGCCAATTGATCCTGATTCGACGAGCCCCATTTAAATGAGTATTAGCCTTAGATTTCTAACCTTGTTCATATCCAAGCCCTTTTAGTTGGTATTAGACTTCAAATTTATGGGTAATAGACTTTTCCCCCAAACATGATTGAACTTGGTTTTTGGAGGTGTTAGCTTTGGATTTTCGGACAAATTGATCCTGACTCGACGAGCCCCATTTAAATGAGTGTTAGCCTTATATTTCTAACCTTGTTCATATCCAAGCCCTTTTAGTTGGTATTAGACTTCAAATTTATGGGTAATAGACTTTTCCCCCAAACATGATTGAACTTGGTTTTTGGAAGTGTTAGTCTTGGATTTTTGGACAAATTGATCCTGACTCGATGAGCCCCATTTAAATGAGTATTAGCCTTATATTTATAACCTTGTTCATATCCAATCCCTTTTAGTTGGTATTAGACTTCAAATTTATGGGTAATAGACTTTTGCCCCAAACGTGATTGAACTTGGTTTTTGGTGGGGGTCTTAGCCTTGGATTTTCGGACAAATTGATCCTGACTTGACTAGCCCCATTTAAATGAGTATTAGCGTTAGATTTGTAACCGAGTTCATATCCAAGACCTTTTAGTTGGTATTAGACTTCAAATTTATGGGTAATAGACTTTTCCCCCAAACATGATTGAACTTGGTTTTTGGAGGTGTTAGACTTGGATTTTCGGACAAATTGATCCTGACTCGACGAGCCCCATTTAAATGAGTATTAGCCTTAGATTTCTTATCTTGTTCATATCCAAGCCCTTTTAGTTGGTATTAGACATCAAATTTATGGGTAATACACTTTTCCCCCAAACATGATTGAACTAGGTTTTTGGAGGGGGTGTTAGCCTTGGATTTTCGGACCAATTGATCCTGATTCGACGAGCCCCATTTAAATGATTATTAGCCTTAGATTTATAACCTTGTTCATATCCAACTCCTTTTAGTTGGTATTAGACTTCAAATTTATGGGTAATAGACTTTTCCCCCAAACGTGATTGAACTTGGTTTTTGGAGGGGGTGTTAGCGTTGGATTTTCGGGCCAATTGATCCTGATTCGACGAGCCCCATTTAAATGATTATAGCCTTAGATTTCTAACCTTGTTCATATCCAAGTCCTTTTAGTTGGTATTAGACTTCAAATTTAAGGGTAATAGACTTTTCCCCCAAACATGATTGAACTTGGTTTTTGGAGGTGTTAGCTTTGGATTTTCGGACAAATTGATCCTGACTCGACGAGCCCCATTTAAATGAGTATTAGCCTTAGATTTCTAACCTTGTTCATATCCAAGCCCTTTTAGTTGGTATTAGACTTCAAATTTATGGGTAATAGACTTTTGCCCCAAACATGATTGAACTTGGTTTTTGGAGGGGGTGTTAGCCTTGGATTTTCGGACCAATTGATCCGGATTCGACGAGCCCCACTTAAATGATTATTAGCCTTAGATTTCTAACCTTGTTCATATCTAAGCCCTTTTAGTTGGTATTAGACTTCAAATTTATGGGTAATAGACTTTTCCCCCAAACATGATTGAACTTGGTTTTTGGAGGGGGTGTTAGCCTTGGATTTTCGGACCAATTGATCCTGATTCGACGAGCCCCATTTAAATGATTATTAGCCTTAGATTTATAACCTTGTTCATATCCAACTCTTTTTAGTTGGTATTAGACTTCAAATTTATGGGTAATAGACTTTTCCCCCAAACGTGATTGAACTTGGTTTTTGGAGGGGGTGTTAGCGTTGGATTTTCGGGCCAATTGATCCTGATTCGACGAGCCCCATTTAAATGAGTATTAGCCTTAGATTTCTAACCTTGTTCATATCCAAGCCCTTTTAGTTGGTATTAGACTTCAAATTTATGGGTAATAGACTTTTCCCCCAAACATGATTGAACTTGGTTTTTGGAGGTGTTAGCTTTGGATTTTCGGACAAATTGATCCTGACTCGACGAGCCCCATTTAAATGAGTGTTAGCCTTATATTTCTAACCTTGTTCATATCCAAGCCCTTTTAGTTGGTATTAGACTTCAAATTTATGGGTAATAGACTTTTCCCCCAAACATGATTGAACTTGGTTTTTGGAAGTGTTAGTCTTGGATTTTTGGACAAATTGATCCTGACTCGATGAGCCCCATTTAAATGAGTATTAGCCTTATATTTATAACCTTGTTCATATCCAATCCCTTTTAGTTGGTATTAGACTTCAAATTTATGGGTAATAGACTTTTGCCCCAAACGTGATTGAACTTGGTTTTTGGTGGGGGTCTTAGCCTTGGATTTTCGGACAAATTGATCCTGACTTGACTAGCCCCATTTAAATGAGTATTAGCGTTAGATTTGTAACCGAGTTCATATCCAAGACCTTTTAGTTGGTATTAGACTTCAAATTTATGGGTAATAGACTTTTCCCCCAAACATGATTGAACTTGGTTTTTGGAGGTGTTAGACTTGGATTTTCGGACAAATTGATCCTGACTCGACGAGCCCCATTTAAATGAGTATTAGCCTTAGATTTCTTATCTTGTTCATATCCAAGCCCTTTTAGTTGGTATTAGACATCAAATTTATGGGTAATACACTTTTCCCCCAAACATGATTGAACTAGGTTTTTGGAGGGGGTGTTAGCCTTGGATTTTCGGACCAATTGATCCTGATTCGACGAGCCCCATTTAAATGATTATTAGCCTTAGATTTATAACCTTGTTCATATCCAACTCCTTTTAGTTGGTATTAGACTTCAAATTTATGGGTAATAGACTTTTCCCCCAAACGTGATTGAACTTGGTTTTTGGAGGGGGTGTTAGCGTTGGATTTTCGGGCCAATTGATCCTGATTCGACGAGCCCCATTTAAATGATTATTAGCCTTAGATTTCTAACCTTGTTCATATCCAAGTCCTTTTAGTTGGTATTAGACTTCAAATTTAAGGGTAATAGACTTTTCCCCCAAACATGATTGAACTTGGTTTTTGGAGGTGTTAGCTTTGGATTTTCGGACAAATTGATCCTGACTCGACGAGCCCCATTTAAATGAGTATTAGCCTTAGATTTCTAACCTTGTTCATATCCAAGCCCTTTTAGTTGGTATTAGACTTCAAATTTATGGGTAATAGACTTTTGCCCCAAACATGATTGAACTTGGTTTTTCGAGGGGGTGTTAGCCTTGGATTTTCGGACCAATTGATCCGGATTCGACGAGCCCCACTTAAATGATTATTAGCCTTAGATTTCTAACCTTGTTCATATCTAAGCCCTTTTAGTTGGTATTAGACTTCAAATTTATGGGTAATAGACTTTTCCCCCAAACATGATTGAACTTGGTTTTTGGAGGTGTTAGCTTTGGATTTTCGTACAAATTGATCCTGACTCGACGAGCCCCATTTAAATGAGTATTAGCCTTAGATTTCTAACCTTGTTCATATCCAAGCCCTTTTAGTTGGTATTAGACTTCAAATTTATGGGTAATAGACTTTTCCCCCAAACATGATTGAACTTGGTTTTTGGAGGTGTTAGCTTTGGATTTTCGGACAAATTGATCCTGACTCGACGAGCCCCATTTAAATGAGTGTTAGCCTTAGATTTCTAACCTTGTTCATATCCAAGCCCTTTTAGTTGGTATTAGACTTCAAATTTATGGGTAATAGACTTTTCCCCCAAACATGATTGAACTTGGTTTTTGGAAGTGTTAGTCTTGGATTTTTGGACAAATTGATCCTGACTCGATGAGCCCCATTTAAATGAGTATTAGCCTTATATTTATAACCTTGTTCATATCCAATCCCTTTTAGTTGGTATTAGACTTCAAATTTATGGGTAATAGACTTTTGCCCCAAACATGATTGAACTTGGTTTTTGGTGGGGGTCTTAGCCTTGGATTTTCGGACAAATTGATCCTGACTTGACGAGCCCCATTTAAATGAGTATTAGCGTTAGATTTGTAACCGAGTTCATATCCAAGACCTTTTAGTTGGTATTAGACTTCAAATTTATGGGTAATAGACTTTTCCCCCAAACATGATTGAACTTGGTTTTTGGAGGTGTTAGACTTGGATTTTCGGACAAATTGATCCTGACTCGACGAGCCCCATTTAAATGAGTATTAGCCTTAGATTTCTAACCTTGTTCATATCCAAGCCCTTTTAGTTGGTATTAGACATCAAATTTATGGGTAATACACTTTTCCCCCAAACATGATTGAACTTGGTTTTTGGAGGGGGTGTTAGCCTTGGATTTTCGGACCAATTGATCCTGATTCGACGAGCCCCATTTAAATGATTATTAGCCTTAGATTTATAACCTTGTTCATATCCAACTCCTTTTAGTTGGTATTAGACTTCAAATTTATGGGTAATAGACTTTTCCCCCAAACATGATTGAACTTGGTTTTCGGAGGTATTAGACTTGGATTTTCGGGCCAATTGATCCTGAGTCGACGAGCCCCATTTAAATGATTATTAGCCTTATATTTATAACCTTGTTCATATCCAAGTCCTTTTAGTTGGTATTAGACTTCAAATTTATGGGTAATAGACTTTTCCCCCAAACATGATTGAACTTGGTTTTTGGAGGTGTTAGCTTTGGATTTTCGGACAAATTGATCCTGACTCGACGAGCCCCATTTAAATGAGTGTTAGCCTTATATTTCTAACCTTGTTCATATCCAAGCCCTTTTAGTTGGTATTAGACTTCAAATTTATGGGTAATAGACTTTTCCCCCAAACATGATTGAACTTGGTTTTTGGAAGTGTTAGTCTTGGATTTTTGGACAAATTGATCCTGACTCGATGAGCCCCATTTAAATGAGTATTAGCCTTATATTTATAACCTTGTTCATATCCAATCCCTTTTAGTTGGTATTAGACTTCAAATTTATGGGTAATAGACTTTTGCCCCAAACGTGATTGAACTTGGTTTTTGGTGGGGGTCTTAGCCTTGGATTTTCGGACAAATTGATCCTGACTTGACTAGCCCCATTTAAATGAGTATTAGCGTTAGATTTGTAACCGAGTTCATATCCAAGACCTTTTAGTTGGTATTAGACTTCAAATTTATGGGTAATAGACTTTTCCCCCAAACATGATTGAACTTGGTTTTTGGAGGTGTTAGACTTGGATTTTCGGACAAATTGATCCTGACTCGACGAGCCCCATTTAAATGAGTATTAGCCTTAGATTTCTTATCTTGTTCATATCCAAGCCCTTTTAGTTGGTATTAGACATCAAATTTATGGGTAATACACTTTTCCCCCAAACATGATTGAACTAGGTTTTTGGAGGGGGTGTTAGCCTTGGATTTTCGGACCAATTGATCCTGATTCGACGAGCCCCATTTAAATGATTATTAGCCTTAGATTTATAACCTTGTTCATATCCAACTCCTTTTAGTTGGTATTAGACTTCAAATTTATGGGTAATAGACTTTTCCCCCAAACGTGATTGAACTTGGTTTTTGGAGGGGGTGTTAGCGTTGGATTTTCGGGCCAATTGATCCTGATTCGACGAGCCCCATTTAAATGATTATTAGCCTTAGATTTCTAACCTTGTTCATATCCAAGTCCTTTTAGTTGGTATTAGACTTCAAATTTAAGGGTAATAGACTTTTCCCCCAAACATGATTGAACTTGGTTTTTGGAGGTGTTAGCTTTGGATTTTCGGACAAATTGATCCTGACTCGACGAGCCCCATTTAAATGAATATTAGCCTTAGATTTCTAACCTTGTTCATATCCAAGCCCTTTTAGTTGGTATTAGACTTCAAATTTATGGGTAATAGACTTTTGCCCCAAACATGATTGAACTTGGTTTTTGGAGGGGGTGTTAGCCTTGGATTTTCGGACCAATTGATCCGGATTCGACGAGCCCCACTTAAATGATTATTAGCCTTAGATTTCTAACCTTGTTCATATCTAAGCCCTTTTAGTTGGTATTAGACTTCAAATTTATGGGTAATAGACTTTTCCCCCAAACATGATTGAACTTGGTTTTTGGAGGTGTTAGCTTTGGATTTTCGTACAAATTGATCCTGACTCGACGAGCCCCATTTAAATGAGTATTAGCCTTAGATTTCTAACCTTGTTCATATCCAATCCCTTTTAGTTGGTATTAGACTTCAAATTTATGGGTAATAGACTTTTGCCCCAAACGTGATTGAACTTGGTTTTTGGTGGGGGTCTTAGCCTTGGATTTTCGGACAAATTGATCCTGACTCGACGAGCCCCATTTAAATGAGTATTAGCGTTAGATTTGTAACCGAGTTCATATCCAAGACCTTTTAGTTGGTATTAGACTTCAAATTTATGGGTAATAGACTTTTCCCCCAAACATGATTGAACTTGGTTTTTGGAGGTGTTAGACTTGGATTTTCGGACAAATTGATCCTGACTCGACGAGCCCCATTTAAATGAGTATTAGCCTTAGATTTCTAACCTTGTTCATATCCAAGCCCTTTTAGTTGGTATTAGACATCAAATTTATGGGTAATACACTTTTCCCCCAAACATGATTGAACTTGGTTTTTGGAGGGGGTGTTAGCCTTGGATTTTCGGACCAATTGATCCTGATTCGACGAGCCCCATTTAAATGATTATTAGCCTTAGATTTATAGCGTTGTTCATATCCAACTCCTTTTAGTTGGTATTAGACTTCAAATTTATGGGTAATAGACTTTTCCCCCAAACATGATTGAACTTGGTTTTTGGAGGTATTAGACTTGGATTTTCGGACAAATTGATCCTGACTCGACGAGCCCTATTTAAATGAGTATTAGCCTTAGATTTCTAACCTTGTTCATATCCAAGCCCTTTTAGTTGGTATTAGACTTCCAATTTATGGGTAATAGACTTTTCCCCCAAACATGATTGAACTTCGTTTTGGAGGGGGTGTTAGCCTTGGATTTTCGGACAAATTGATCCTGAGTCGACGAGCCCTATTTAAATGAGTATTAGCCTTATATTTCTAACCTTTTTCATATCCAAGCCCTTTTAGTTGGTATTAGACTTCAAATTTATAGGTAATAGACTTTTCCCCCAAACATGATTGAACTTGGTTTTTGGAGGTGTTAGTCTTGGATTTTTGGACAAATTGATCCTGACTCGATGAGCCCCATTTAAATGAGTATTAGCCTTATATTTATAACCTTGTTCATATCCAAGCCCTTTTAGTTGGTATTAGACTTCAAATTTATGGGTAATAGACTTTTGCCCAAACGTGATTGAACTTGGTTTTTGGAGGGGGTGTTAGCCTTGGATTTTCGGACAAATTGATCCTGACTCGACGAGCCCCATTTAAATGAGTATTAGCCTTAGATTTGTAACCGTGTTCATATCCAATACCTTTTAGTTGGTATTAGACTTCAAATTTATGGGTAATAGACTTTTCCCCCAAACATGATTGAACTTGGTTTTTGGAGGTGTTAGCTTTGGATTTTCGGACAAATTGATCCTGACTCGACGACCCCATTTAAATGAGTATTTGCCTTAGATTTCTAACCTTGTTCATATCCAAGCCCTTTTAGTTGGTATTAGACTTCAAATTTATGGGTAATAGACTTTTCCCCCAAACATGATTGAACTTGGTTTTTGGAGGTGTTAGCTTTGGATTTTCGGACAAATTGATCCTGACTCGACGAGCCCCATTTAAATGAGTGTTAGCCTTAGATTTCTAACCTTGTTCATATCCAAGCCCTTTTAGTTGGTATTAGACTTCAAATTTATGGGTAATAGACTTTTCCCCCAAACATGATTGAACTTGGTTTTTGGAAGTGTTAGTCTTGGATTTTTGGACAAATTTATCCTGACTCGATGAGCCCCATTTAAATGTGTATTAGCCTTATATTTATAACCTTGTTCATATCCAATCCCTTTTAGTTGGTATTAGACTTCAAATTTATGGGTAATAGACTTTTGCCCCAAACGTGATTGAACTTGGTTTTTGGTGGGGGTGTTAGCCTTGGATTTTTGGACAAATTGATCCTGACTCGACGAGCCCCATTTAAATGAGTATTAGCGTTAGATTTGTAACCGAGTTCATATCCAAGACCTTTTAGTTGGTATTAGACTTCAAATTTATGGGTAATAGACTTTTCCCCCAAACATGATTGAACTTGGTTTTTGGAGGTGTTAGACTTGGAATTTCGGACAAATTGATCCTGACTCGACGAGCCCCATTTAAATGAGTATTAGCCTTAGATTTCTAACCTTGTTCATATCCAAGCCCTTTTAGTTGGTATTAGACTTCAAATTTATGGGTAATAGACTTTTGCCCCAAACATGATTGAACTTGGTTTTTGGAGGGGGTGTTAGCCTTGGATTTTCGGGCCAATTGATCCTGATTCGACGACCCCCATTTAAATGATTATTAGCCTTAGATTTCTAACCTTGTTCATATCCAAGTCCTTTTAGTTGGTATTAGACTTCAAATTTATGGGTAATAGACTTTTCCCCCAAACATGATTGAACTTGGTTTTTGGATGTGTTAGCTTTGGATTTTCGGACAAATTGATCCTGACTCGACGAGCCCCAATTAAATGAGTATTAGCCTTAGATTTCTAACCTTGTTCATATCCAAGCCCTTTTAGTTGGTATTAGACTTCAAATTTATGGGTAATAGACTTTTGCCCCAAACATGATTGAACTTGGTTTTTGGAGGGGGTGTTAGCCTTGGATTTTCGGACCAATTGATCCTGATTCGACTAGCCCCATTTAAATGATTATTAGCCTTAGATTTCTAACCTTGTTCATATCCAAGTCCTTTTAGTTGGTATTAGAATTCAAATTTAGGGGTAATAGACTTTTCCCCCAAACATGATTGAACTTTGTTTTTGGAGGTGTTAGACTTGGATTTTCGGACAAATTGATCCTGACTCGACGAGCCCCATTTAAATGAGTAGTAGCCTTAGATTTCTAACCTTGTTCATATCCAAGCCCTTTTAGTTGGTATTACAATAGACTTTTCCCCCAAACATGATTGAACTTGGTTTTTGGAGGAGGTGTTTGCCTTGGATTTTTGGACAAATTGATCCTGACTCAACGACCCCCATTTAAATGATTATTAGCCTTAGATTTCTAACCTTGTTCATATCCAAGTCCTTTTAGTTGGTATTAGACTTCAAATTTATGGGTAATAGACTTTTCCCCCAAACATGATTGAACTTGGTTTTTGGAGGGGGTGTTAGCCTTGGATTTTCGGACCAATTGATCCTGATTCGACGAGCCCAATTTAAATGATTATTAGCCTTAGATTTCTAACCTTGTTCATATCCAAGTCCTTTAAGTTGGTATTAGACTTCAAATTTATGGGTAATAGACTTTTCCCCCAAACATGATTGAACTTGGTTTTTGGAGGTGTTAGACTTGGATTTTCGGACAAATTGATCATGACTCGACGAGCCCCATTTAAATGAGTATTAGCCTTAGATTTCTAACCTTGTTCATATCCAAACCCTTTTAGTTGGTATTAGACTTCAAATTTATGGGTAATAGACTTTCCCCCCAAACAAGATTGAACTTGAATTTTGGAGGTGTTAGTCTTGGATTTTCGGACAAATTGATCCTGACTCGACAAGCCCCATTTAAATGAGTATTAGCCTTATATTTCTAACCTTATTCATATCCAAGCCCTTTTAGTTGGTATTAGACTTCAAATTTATGGGTAATAGACTTTTGCCCCAAACGTGATTGAACTTGGTTTTTGGAGGGGGTGTTAGCCTTGGATTTTCAGACAAATTGATCCTGACTCGACAAGCCCCATTTAAATGAGTATTAGCCTTAGATTTGTAACCGTGTTCATATCCAAGACCTTTTAGTTGGTATTAGACTTCAAATTTATGGGTAATAGACTTTTCCCCCAAACATACTTGAACTTGGTTTTTGGAGGTGTTAGCTTTGGATTTTCGGACAAATTGATCCTGACTCGACGAGCCCCATTTAAATGAGTGTTAGCCTTAGATTTCTAACCTTGTTCATATCCAAGCCCTTTTAGTTGGTATTAGACTTCAAATTTATGGGTAATAGACTTTTCCCCCAAACATGATTGAACTTGGTTTTTGGAAGTGTTAGTCTTGGATTTTTGGACAAATTGATCCTGACTCGAGGAGCCCCATTTAAATGAGTATTAGCCTTATATTTATAACCTTGTTCATATCCAATCCCTTTTAGTTGGTATTAGACTTCAAATTTATGGGTAATAGACTTTTGCCCCAAACGTGATTGAACTTGGTTTTTGGTGGGGGTGTTAGCCTTGGATTTTCAGACAAATTGATCCTGACTCGACGAACCCCATTTAAATGAGTATTAGCGTTAGATTTGTAACCGAGTTCATATCCAAGACCTTTTAGTTGGTATTAGACTTCAAATTTATGGGTAATAGACTTTTCCCCCAAACATGATTGAACTTGGTTTTTGGAGGTGTTAGACTTGGATTTTCGGACAAATTGATCCTGACTCGACGAGCCCCATTTAAATGAGTATTAGCCTTAGATTTTTAACCTTGTTCATATCCAAGCCCTTTTAGTTGGTATTAGACTTCAAATTTATGGGTAATAGACTTTTGCCCCAAATATGATTGAACTTGGTTTTTGGAGGGGGTGTTAGCCTTGGATTTTCGGGCCAATTGATCCTGATTCGACGACCCCCATTTAAATGATTATTAGCCTTAGATTTCTAACCTTGTTCATATCCAAGTCCTTTTAGTTGGTATTAGACTTCAAATTTATGGGTAATAGACCTTTCCCCCAAACATGATTGAACTTGGTTTTTGGATGTGTTAGCTTTGGATTTTCGGACAAATTGATCCTGACTCGACGAGCCCCATTTAAATGAGTATTAGCCTTAGATTTCTAACCTTGTTCATATCCAAGCCCTTTTAGTTGGTATTAGACATCAAATTTATGGGTAATACACTTTTCCCCCAAACATGATTGAACTTGGTTTTTGGAGGGGGTGTTAGCCTTGGATTTTCGGACCAATTGATCCTGATTCGACGAGCCCCATTTAAATGATTATTAGCCTTAGATTTATAGCGTTGTTCATATCCAACTCCTTTTAGTTGGTATTAGACTTCAAATTTATGGGTAATAGACTTTTCCCCCAAACATGATTGAACTTGGTTTTTGGAGGTATTAGACTTGGATTTTCGGACAAATTGATCCTGACTCGACGAGCCCTATTTAAATGAGTATTAGCCTTAGATTTCTAACCTTGTTCATATCCAAGCCCTTTTAGTTGGTATTAGACTTCCAATTTATGGGTAATAGACTTTTCCCCCAAACATGATTGAACTTCGTTTTGGAGGGGGTGTTAGCCTTGGATTTTCGGACAAATTGATCCTGAGTCGACGAGCCCTATTTAAATGAGTATTAGCCTTATATTTCTAACCTTTTTCATATCCAAGCCCTTTTAGTTGGTATTAGACTTCAAATTTATAGGTAATAGACTTTTCCCCCAAACATGATTGAACTTGGTTTTTGGAGGTGTTAGTCTTGGATTTTTGGACAAATTGATCCTGACTCGATGAGCCCCATTTAAATGAGTATTAGCCTTATATTTATAACCTTGTTCATATCCAAGCCCTTTTAGTTGGTATTAGACTTCAAATTTATGGGTAATAGACTTTTGCCCAAACGTGATTGAACTTGGTTTTTGGAGGGGGTGTTAGCCTTGGATTTTCGGACAAATTGATCCTGACTCGACGAGCCCCATTTAAATGAGTATTAGCCTTAGATTTGTAACCGTGTTCATATCCAATACCTTTTAGTTGGTATTAGACTTCAAATTTATGGGTAATAGACTTTTCCCCCAAACATGATTGAACTTGGTTTTTGGAGGTGTTAGCTTTGGATTTTCGGACAAATTGATCCTGACTCGACGACCCCATTTAAATGAGTATTTGCCTTAGATTTCTAACCTTGTTCATATCCAAGCCCTTTTAGTTGGTATTAGACTTCAAATTTATGGGTAATAGACTTTTCCCCCAAACATGATTGAACTTGGTTTTTGGAGGTGTTAGCTTTGGATTTTCGGACAAATTGATCCTGACTCGACGAGCCCCATTTAAATGAGTGTTAGCCTTAGATTTCTAACCTTGTTCATATCCAAGCCCTTTTAGTTGGTATTAGACTTCAAATTTATGGGTAATAGACTTTTCCCCCAAACATGATTGAACTTGGTTTTTGGAAGTGTTAGTCTTGGATTTTTGGACAAATTTATCCTGACTCGATGAGCCCCATTTAAATGTGTATTAGCCTTATATTTATAACCTTGTTCATATCCAATCCCTTTTAGTTGGTATTAGACTTCAAATTTATGGGTAATAGACTTTTGCCCCAAACGTGATTGAACTTGGTTTTTAGTGGGGGTGTTAGCCTTGGATTTTTGGACAAATTGATCCTGACTCGACGAGCCCCATTTAAATGAGTATTAGCGTTAGATTTGTAACCGAGTTCATATCCAAGACCTTTTAGTTGGTATTAGACTTCAAATTTATGGGTAATAGACTTTTCCCCCAAACATGATTGAACTTGGTTTTTGGAGGTGTTAGACTTGGAATTTCGGACAAATTGATCCTGACTCGACGAGCCCCATTTAAATGAGTATTAGCCTTAGATTTCTAACCTTGTTCATATCCAAGCCCTTTTAGTTGGTATTAGACTTCAAATTTATGGGTAATAGACTTTTGCCCCAAACATGATTGAACTTGGTTTTTGGAGGGGGTGTTAGCCTTGGATTTTCGGGCCAATTGATCCTGATTCGACGACCCCCATTTAAATGATTATTAGCCTTAGATTTCTAACCTTGTTCATATACAAGTCCTTTTAGTTGGTATTAGACTTCAAATTTATGGGTAATAGACTTTTCCCCCAAACATGATTGAACTTGGTTTTTGGATGTGTTAGCTTTGGATTTTCGGACAAATTGATCCTGACTCGACGAGCCCCAATTAAATGAATATTAGCCTTAGATTTCTAACCTTGTTCATATCCAAGCCCTTTTAGTTGGTATTAGACTTCAAATTTATGGGTAATAGACTTTTGCCCCAAACATGATTGAACTTGGTTTTTGGAGGGGGTGTTAGCCTTGGATTTTCGGACCAATTGATCCTGATTCGACTAGCCCCATTTAAATGATTATTAGCCTTAGATTTCTAACCTTGTTCATATCCAAGTCCTTTTAGTTGGTATTAGAATTCAAATTTAGGGGTAATAGACTTTTCCCCCAAACATGATTGAACTTTGTTTTTGGAGGTGTTAGACTTGGATTTTCGGACAAATTGATCCTGACTCGACGAGCCCCATTTAAATGAGTAGTAGCCTTAGATTTCTAACCTTGTTCATATCCAAGCCCTTTTAGTTGGTATTACAATAGACTTTTCCCCCAAACATGATTGAACTTGGTTTTTGGAGGAGGTGTTTGCCTTGGATTTTTGGACAAATTGATCCTGACTCAACGACCCCCATTTAAATGATTATTAGCCTTAGATTTCTAACCTTGTTCATATCCAAGTCCTTTTAGTTGGTATTAGACTTCAAATTTATGGGTAATAGACTTTTCCCCCAAACATGATTGAACTTGGTTTTTGGAGGGGGTGTTAGCCTTGGATTTTCAGACCAATTGATCCTGATTCGACGAGCCCAATTTAAATGATTATTAGCCTTAGATTTCTAACCTTGTTCATATCCAAGTCCTTTAAGTTGGTATTAGACTTCAAATTTATGGGTAATAGACTTTTCCCCCAAACATGATTGAACTTGGTTTTTGGAGGTGTTAGACTTGGATTTTCGGACAAATTGATCATGACTCGACGAGCCCCATTTAAATGAGTATTAGCCTTAGATTTCTAACCTTGTTCATATCCAAACCCTTTTAGTTGGTATTAGACTTCAAATTTATGGGTAATAGACTTTCCCCCCAAACAAGATTGAACTTGAATTTTGGAGGTGTTAGTCTTGGATTTTCGGACAAATTGATCCTGACTCGACAAGCCCCATTTAAATGAGTATTAGCCTTATATTTCTAACCTTATTCATATCCAAGCCCTTTTAGTTGGTATTAGACTTCAAATTTATGGGTAATAGACTTTTGCCCCAAACGTGATTGAACTTGGTTTTTGGAGGGGGTGTTAGCCTTGGATTTTCAGACAAATTGATCCTGACTCGACAAGCCCCATTTAAATGAGTATTAGCCTTAGATTTGTAACCGTGTTCATATCCAAGACCTTTTAGTTGGTATTAGACTTCAAATTTATGGGTAATAGACTTTTCCCCCAAACATACTTGAACTTGGTTTTTGGAGGTGTTAGCTTTGGATTTTCGGACAAATTGATCCTGACTCGACGAGCCCCATTTAAATGAGTGTTAGCCTTAGATTTCTAACCTTGTTCATATCCAAGCCCTTTTAGTTGGTATTAGACTTCAAATTTATGGGTAATAGACTTTTCCCCCAAACATGATTGAACTTGGTTTTTGGAAGTGTTAGTCTTGGATTTTTGGACAAATTGATCCTGACTCGAGGAGCCCCATTTAAATGAGTATTAGCCTTATATTTATAACCTTGTTCATATCCAATCCCTTTTAGTTGGTATTAGACTTCAAATTTATGGGTAATAGACTTTTGCCCCAAACGTGATTGAACTTGGTTTTTGGTGGGGGTGTTAGCCTTGGATTTTCAGACAAATTGATCCTGACTCGACGAACCCCATTTAAATGAGTATTAGCGTTAGATTTGTAACCGAGTTCATATCCAAGACCTTTTAGTTGGTATTAGACTTCAAATTTATGGGTAATAGACTTTTCCCCCAAACATGATTGAACTTGGTTTTTGGAGGTGTTAGACTTGGATTTTCGGACAAATTGATCCTGACTCGACGAGCCCCATTTAAATGAGTATTAGCCTTAGATTTTTAACCTTGTTCATATCCAAGCCCTTTTAGTTGGTATTAGACTTCAAATTTATGGGTAATAGACTTTTGCCCCAAACATGATTGAACTTGGTTTTTGGAGGGGGTGTTAGCCTTGGATTTTCGGGCCAATTGATCCTGATTCGACGACCCCCATTTAAATGATTATTAGCCTTAGATTTCTAACCTTGTTCATATCCAAGCCCTTTTAGTTGGTATTAGACTTCAAATTTATGGGTAATAGACTTTTGCCCCAAACATGATTGAACTTGGTTTTTGGAGGGGGTGTTAGCCTTGGATTTTCGGACCAATTGATCCTGATTCGACTAGCCCCATTTAAATGATTATTAGCCTTAGATTTCTAACCTTGTTCATATCCAAGTCCTTTTAGTTGGTATTAGAATTCAAATTTAGGGGTAATAGACTTTTCCCCCAAACATGATTGAACTTTGTTTTTGGAGGTGTTAGACTTGGATTTTCGGACAAATTGATCCTGACTCGACGAGCCCCATTTAAATGAGTAGTAGCCTTAGATTTCTAACCTTGTTCATATCCAAGCCCTTTTAGTTGGTATTACAATAGACTTTTCCCCCAAACATGATTGAACTTGGTTTTTGGAGGAGGTGTTTGCCTTGGATTTTTGGACAAATTGATCCTGACTCAACGACCCCCATTTAAATGATTATTAGCCTTAGATTTCTAACCTTGTTCATATCCAAGTCCTTTTAGTTGGTATTAGACTTCAAATTTATGGGTAATAGACTTTTCCCCCAAACATGATTGAACTTGGTTTTTGGAGGGGGTGTTAGCCTTGGATTTTCGGACCAATTGATCCTGATTCGACGAGCCCAATTTAAATGATTATTAGCCTTAGATTTCTAACCTTGTTCATATCCAAGTCCTTTAAGTTGGTATTAGACTTCAAATTTATGGGTAATAGACTTTTCCCCCAAACATGATTGAACTTGGTTTTTGGAGGTGTTAGACTTGGATTTTCGGACAAATTGATCATGACTCGACGAGCCCCATTTAAATGAGTATTAGCCTTAGATTTCTAACCTTGTTCATATCCAAACCCTTTTAGTTGGTATTAGACTTCAAATTTATGGGTAATAGACTTTCCCCCCAAACAAGATTGAACTTGAATTTTGGAGGTGTTAGTCTTGGATTTTCGGACAAATTGATCCTGACTCGACAAGCCCCATTTAAATGAGTATTAGCCTTATATTTCTAACCTTATTCATATCCAAGCCCTTTTAGTTGGTATTAGACTTCAAATTTATGGGTAATAGACTTTTGCCCCAAACGTGATTGAACTTGGTTTTTGGAGGGGGTGTTAGCCTTGGATTTTCAGACAAATTGATCCTGACTCGACAAGCCCCATTTAAATGAGTATTAGCCTTAGATTTGTAACCGTGTTCATATCCAAGACCTTTTAGTTGGTATTAGACTTCAAATTTATGGGTAATAGACTTTTCCCCCAAACATACTTGAACTTGGTTTTTGGAGGTGTTAGCTTTGGATTTTCGGACAAATTGATCCTGACTCGACGAGCCCCATTTAAATGAGTGTTAGCCTTAGATTTCTAACCTTGTTCATATCCAAGCCCTTTTAGTTGGTATTAGACTTCAAATTTATGGGTAATAGACTTTTCCCCCAAACATGATTGAACTTGGTTTTTGGAAGTGTTAGTCTTGGATTTTTGGACAAATTGATCCTGACTCGAGGAGCCCCATTTAAATGAGTATTAGCCTTATATTTATAACCTTGTTCATATCCAATCCCTTTTAGTTGGTATTAGACTTCAAATTTATGGGTAATAGACTTTTGCACCAAACGTGATTGAACTTGGTTTTTGGTGGGGGTGTTAGCCTTGGATTTTCAGACAAATTGATCCTGACTCGACGAACCCCATTTAAATGAGTATTAGCGTTAGATTTGTAACCGAGTTCATATCCAAGACCTTTTAGTTGGTATTAGACTTCAAATTTATGGGTAATAGACTTTTCCCCCAAACATGATTGAACTTGGTTTTTGGAGGTGTTAGACTTGGATTTTCGGACAAATTGATCCTGACTCGACGAGCCCCATTTAAATGAGTATTAGCCTTAGATTTTTAACCTTGTTCATATCCAAGCCCTTTTAGTTGGTATTAGACTTCAAATTTATGGGTAATAGACCTTTCCCCCAAACATGATTGAACTTGGTTTTTGGATGTGTTAGCTTTGGATTTTCGGACAAATTGATCCTGACTCGACGAGCCCCATTTAAATGAGTATTAGCCTTAGATTTCTAACCTTGTTCATATCCAAGCCTTTTAGTTGGTATTAGACTTCAAATTTATGGGTAATAGACTTTTGCCCCAAACATGATTGAACTTTGTTTTTGGAGGGGGTGTTAGACTTGGATTTTCGGACCAATTGATCCTGATTCGACGAGCCCCATTTAAATGATTATTAGCCTTAGATTTCTAACCTTGTTCATATCCAAGTCCTTTTAGTTGGTATTAGAATTCAAATTTAGGGGTAATAGACTTTTCCCCCAAACATGATTGAACTTTGTTTTTGGAGGTGTTAGACTTCGATTTTCGGACAAATTGATCCTGACTCGACGAGCCCAATTTAAATGAGTAGTAGGCTTAGATTTCTTACCTTTTTCATATCCAAGCCCTTTTAGTTGGTATTACAATAGACTTTTCCCCCAAACATGATTGAACTTGGTTTTTGGAGGAGGTGTTTGCCTTGGATTTTCGGACAAATTGATCCTGACTCGACGACCCCCATTTAAATGATTATTAGCCTTAGATTTCTAACCTTGTTCATATCCAAGTCCTTTTAGTTGGTATTAGACTTCAAATTTATGGGTAATAGTCTTTTCCCCCAAACATGATTGAACTTGGTTTTTGGAGGGGGTGTTAGCCTTGGATTTTCGGGCCAATTGATCCTGATTCGATGACCCCCATTTAAATGATTATTAGCCTTAGATTTCTAACCTTGTTCATATCCAAGTCCTTTTAGTTGGTATTAGACTTCAAATTTATGGGTAATAGACTTTTCCCCCAAACATGATTGAACTTGGTTTTTGGAGGGGGTGTTAGCCTTGGATTTTCGGACAAATTGATCTTGACTCGACGAGCCCCATTTAAATGAGTATTAGCCTTAGATTTGTAACCGTGTTCATATTCAAGAACTTTTAGTTGGTATTAGACTTCAAATTTATGGGTAATACACTTTTCCCCCAAAGATGATTGAACTTGGTTTTTGGAGGTGTTAGCCTTGGATTTTCGGACAAATTGATCCTGACTCGATGAGCCCCATTTAAATGAGTATTAGCCTTAGATTTCTAACCTTGTTCATATCCAAGCCCTTTTAGTTGGTATTAGACTTCAAATTTATGGGTAATAGACTTTTGCCCCAAACATGATTGAACTTGGTTTTTGGAGGGGGTGTTAGCCTTGGATTTTCGGGCCAATTGATCCTGTTTCGACGAGGGCCATTTAAATGATTATTAGCCTTAGATTTCTAACCTTGTTCATATACAAGTCCTTTTAGTTGGTATTAGACTTAAAATTTATGGGTAATAGACTTTTCCCCCAAACATGATTGAACTTGGTTTTCGGAGGTGTTAGCTTTGGATTTTCGGACAAATTGATCCTAACTCGATGAGCCCCATTTAAATGAGTATTAGCCTTAGATTTCTAACCTTGTTCATATCCAAGCCCTTTTAGGTGGTATTAGACTTCAAATTTATGGGTAATAGACTTTTGCCCCAAACATGATTGAACTTGGTTTTTGGAGGGGGTGTTAGCCTTGGATTTTCGGACCAATTGATCCTGATTCGACGAGCCCCATTTAAATGATTATTAGCCTTAGATTTCTAACCTTGTTCATATCCAAGCCCTTTTAGTTGGTATTAGACTTCAAATTTATGGGTAATAGACTTTTCGCCCAAACGTGATTGAACTTGGTTTTTGGAGGGGGTGTTATCCTTGGATTTTCGGACAAATTGATCCTGACTCGACGAGCCCCATTTAAATGAGTATTAGCCTTAGATTTCTAACCTTGTTCATATCCAAGCCCTTTTAGTTGGTATTAGACTTCAAATTTATGGGTAATAGACTTTTCGCCCAAACGTGATTGAACTTGGTTTTTGGAGGGGGTGTTATCCTTGGATTTTCGGACAAATTGATCCTGACTCGACGAGCCCCATTTAAATGAGTATTAGCCTTAGATTTCTAACCTTGTTCATATCCAAGCCCTTTTAGCTGGTATTAGACTTCAAATTTATGGGTAATAGACTTTTGCCCCAAACATGATTGAACTTGATTTTTGGAGGGGGTGTTAGCCTTGGATTTTCGGACCAATTGATCCTGATTCGACGAGCCCTATTTAAATGATTATTAGCCTTAGATTTCTAACCTTGTTCATATCCAAGTCCTTTTACTTGGTATTAGAATTCAAATTTAGGGGTAATAGACTTTTCCCCCAAACATGATTGAACTTTGTTTTTGGAGGTGTTAGACTTGGATTTTCGGACAAATTGATCCTGACTCGACGAACCCCATTTAAATGAGTAGTAGCCTTAGATTTCTAACCTTGTTCATATCCAAGCCCTTTTAGTTGGTATTACAATAGACTTTTCCCCCAAACATGATTGAACTTGGTTTTTGGAGGAGGTGTTTGCCTTGGATTTTCGGACAAATTGATCCTGACTCGACGACCCCCATTTAAATGATTATTAGCCTTAGATTTCTAACCTTGTTCATATCCAAGTCCTTTTAGTTGGTATTAGACTTCAAATTTATGGGTAATAGACTTTTGCCCCAAACATGATTGAACTTGGTTTTTGGAGGGGGTGTTAGCCTTGGATTTTCGGGCCAATTGATCCTGATTCGACGACCCCCATTTAAATGATTATTAGCCTTAGATTTCTAACCTTTGTCATATCCAAGTCCTTTTAGTTGGTATTAGACTTAAAATTTATGGGTAATAGACTTTTCCCCCAAACATGATTGAACTTGGTTTTTGGAGGATGTGTTAGCCTTGGATTTTCGGACAAATTGATCCTGACTCGACGAGCCCCATTTAAATGAGTATTAGCCTTAGATTTCTAACCTTGTTCATATCCAAGCCCTTTTAGTTGGTATTAGACTTCAAATTTATGGGTAATAGACTTTTGCCCCAAACATGATTGAACTTGGTTTTTGGAGGGGGTGTTAGCCTTGGATTTTCGGACCAATTGATCCTGAGTCGACGAGCCCCATTTAAATGATTATTAGCCTTAGATTTCTAACCTTGTTCATATCCAAGCCCTTTTAGTTGGTATTAGACTTCAAATTTATGGGTAATAGACTTTTCCCCCAAACGTGATTGAACTTGGTGTTTGGAGGGGGTGTTAGCCTTGGATTTTCGGACAAATTGATCCTGACTCGACGAGCCCCATTTAAATGAGTATTAGCCTTAGATTTCTAACCTTGTTCATATCCAAACCCTTTTAGTTGGTATTAGACTTCAAATTTATGGGTAATAGACTTTTCCCCCAAACATGATTGAACTTGGTTTTTGGAGGGGGTGTTAGCCTTGGATATTCGGACAAATTGATTCTGACTCTACGAGCCCCATTTAAATGAGTAGTAGCCATAGATTTCTAACCTTGTTCATATCCAAGCCCTTTTAGTTGGTATTACAATAGACTTTTCCCCCAAACATGATTGAACTTGGTTTTTGGCGGGGGTGTTAGCCTTGGATTTTCGGACAAATTGATCCTTACTCGACGAGCTCCATTTAAATGATTATTAGCCTTAGATTTCTAACCTTGTTCATATCCAAGTCCTTGTAGTTGGTATTAGACTTCAAATTTATGGGTAATAGACTTTTGCCCCAAACATGATTGAACTTGGTTTTTGGAGGTGTTAGTCTTGGATTTTCGAACAAATTGATCCTGACTCGACGAGCCCCATTAAATGAGTATTAGCCTTAGATTTCTAACCTTGTTCATATCCAAGCCCTTTTAGTTGGTATTACACTTCAAATTTATGGGTAATAGACTTTTCCCCCAAACATGATTGAACTTGGTTTTTGGAGGGGGTGTTAGCCTTGGATATTCGGACAAATTGATCCTGACTCGACGAGCCCCATTTAAATGAGTAGTAGCCATAGATTTCTAACCTTGTTCATATCCAAGCCCTTTTAGTTGGTATTACAATAGACTTTTCCCCCAAACATGATTGAACTTGGTTTTTGGCGGGGGTGTTAGCCTTGGATTTTTGGACAAATTGATCCTGACTCGACGAGCCCCATTTAAATGAGTATTCGCCTTAGATTTGTAACCGTGTTCATATCCAATACGTTTTAGTTGGTATTAGACTTCAAATTTATGGGTAATAGACTTTTGCCCCAAACATGATTGAACTTGGTTTTTGGAGGTGTTAGCTTTGGATTTTCGGACAAATTGATCCTGACTCGACGAGCCCCATTTAAATGAGTATTAGCCTTAGATTTCTAACCTTGTTCATATCCAAGCCCTTTTAGTTGGTATTAGACTTCAAATTTATGGGTAATAGACTTTTGCCCCAAACATGATTGAACTTGGTTTTTGGCGGGGGTGTTAGCCTTGGATTTTCGGACAAATTGATCCTGACTCGACGAGCTCCATTTAAATGATTATTAGCCTTAGATTTCTAACCTTGTTCATATCCAAGTCCTTTTAGTTGGTATTAGACTTCAAATTTAGGGGTAATAGACTTTTCCCCCAAACATGATTGAACTTTGTTTTTGGAGGTGTTAGACTTGGATTTTTGTACAAATTGATCCTGACTCGAAGAGCCCCATTTAAATGAGTAGTAGCCATAGATTTCTAACCTTGTTCATATCCAAGCCCTTTTAGTTGGTATTACAATAGACTTTTCCCCCAAACATGATTGAACTTGGTTTTTGGAGGAGGTGTTAGCCTGGGATTTTCGGACAAATTGATCCTGACTCGACGAGCCCCATTTAAATGAGTATTAGCCTTAGATTTCTAACCTTGTTCATATCCAAACCCTTTTAGTTGGTATTAGACTTCAAATTTATGGGTAATAGACTTTTCCCCCAAATTTGATTGAACTTGGTTTTTGGAGGGGGTGTTAGCCTTGGATTTTCAGACCAATTGATCCTGATTCGACGAGCCCCATTTAAATGATTATTAGCCTTAGATTTCTAACCTTGTTCATATCCAAGCCGTTTTAGTTGGTATTAGACCACAAATTTATGGGTAATAGACTTTTCCCCCAAACATGATTGAACTTGGTTTTTGGAGGTGTTAGTCTTGGATTTTCGGACAAATTGATCCTGACTCGACGAGCCCCATTTAAATGAGTATTAGACTTAGATTTCTAACCTTGTTCATATCCAAGCCCTTTTAGTTGGTATTAGACTTCAAATTTATAGGTAATAGACTTTTGCCCAAACATGATTGAACTTGGTTTTTGGAGGTGTTTGCTTTGGATTTTTGGACAAATTGATCCTGACTCGACGAGCCCCATTTAAATGAGTATTAGCCTTAGATTTCTAACATTGTTCATATCCAAGCCCTTTTAGTTGGTATTACAATAGACTTTTCCCCCAAACATGATTGAACTTGGTTTTTGGCGGGGGTGTTAGCCTGGGATTTTCGGACAAATTGATCCTGACTTGACGAGCCCCATTTAAATGAGTATTAGCCTTAGATTTCTAACCTTGTTCATATCCAAGCCCTTTTAGTTGGTATTAGACTTCAAATTTATGGGTAATAGACTTTTGCCCCAAACATGATTGAACTTGGTTTTTGGAGGTGTTAGTCTTGGATTTTCGGACAAATTGATCCTGACTCGACGAGCCCCATTAAATGAGTATTAGCCTTAGATTTCTAACCTTGTTCATATCCAAGCCCTTTTAGTTGGTATTACACTTCAAATTTATGGGTAATAGACTTTTCCCCCAAACATGATTGAACTTGGTTTTTGGAGGTGTTAGTCTTGGATTTTTGGACAAATTGATCCTGACTTGATGAGCCCCATTTAAATGAGTATTAGCCTTATATTTATAACCTTGTTCATATCCAAGCCCTTTTAGTTGGTATTAGACTTCAAATTTATGGGTAATAGACTTTTCCCCCAAACATGATTGAACTTGGTTTTTAGAGGAGGTGTTAGCCTTGGATTTTCGGACAAATTGATCCTGACTCGACGAGCCCCATTTAAATGAGTATTAGCCTTAGATTTGTAAACGTGTTCATATCCAAGACCTTCTAGTTGGTATTAGACTTCAAATTTATGGGTAATAGACTTTTCCCCCAAACATGATTGAACTTGGTTTTTGGAAGTGTTAGCCTTGGATTTTCGGACAAATTGATCCTGACTCGACGAGCCCCATTTAAATGAGTATTAGCCTTAGATTTCTAACCTTGTTCATATCCAAGCCCTTTTAGTTGGTATTAGACTTCAAATTTATGGGTAATAGACTTTTGCCCCAAACATGATTGAACTTGGTTTTTGGAGGGGGTGTTAGCCTTGGATTTTCAGGCCAATTGATCCTGATTCGACGAGCCCCATTTAAATGATTATTAGCCTTAGATTTCTAACCTTGTTCATATCCAAGTCCTTTTAGTTGGTATTAGACTTCAAATTTATGGGTAATAGACTTTTCCCCCAAACATGATTGAACTTTGTTTTTGGAGGTATTAGCTTTGGATTTTCGGACAAATTGATCCTGACTCGACGAGCCCCATTTAAATGAGTATTAGCCTTAGATTTGTAACCGTGTTCATATCCAAGCCCTTTTAGTTGGTATTAGACTTCAAATTTATGGGTAATAGACTTTTGCCCCAAACATGATTGAACTTGGTTTTTGGAGGGGGTGTTAGCCTTGGATTTTCGGACCAATTGATCCTGATTCGACGAGCCCCATTTAAATGATTATTAGCCTTAGATTTCTAACCTTGTTCATATCCAAGTCCTTTTAGTTGGTATTAGAATTCAAATTTAGGGGTAATAGACTTTTCCCCCAAACATGATTGAACTTTGTTTTTGGAGGTGTTAGACTTGGATTTTTGTACAAATTGATCCTGACTCGAAGAGCCCCATTTAAATGAGTAGTAGCCATAGATTTCTAACCTTGTTCATATCCAAGCCCTTTTAGTTGGTATTACAATAGACTTTTCCCCCAAACATGATTGAACTTGGTTTTTGGAGGAGGTGTTAGCCTGGGATTTTCGGACAAATTGATCCTGACTCGACGAGCCCCATTTAAATGAGTATTAGCCTTAGATTTGTAACCGTGTTCATATCCAAGACCTTTTAGTTGGTTTTAGACTTTAAATTTATGGGTAATAGACTTTTCCCCCAAACATGATTGAACTTGGTTTTTGGAGGAGTTAGACTTGGATTTTCGGACAAATTGATCCTGACTCGACGAGACCCATTTAAATGAGTATTAGCCTTAGATTTCTAACCTTGTTCATATCCAAGGCCTTTTAGTTGCTATTAGACTTCAAATTTATGGGTAATAGACTTTTGCCCCAAACATGATTGAACTTGGTTTTTGGAGATGTTAGTCTTGGATTTTCGGAGAAATTGATCCTGACTCGACGAGCCCCATTCAAATGAGTATTAGCCTTAGATTTCTAACCTTGTTCATATCCAAGCCCTTTTAGTTGGTATTAGACGTCAAATTTATGGGTAATAGACTTTTCCCCCAAACATGATTGAACTTGGTTTTTGGAGGTGTTAGCCTTGGATTTTCGGACAAATTGATCCTGACTAGACGAGCCCCATTTAAATGAGTATTAGCCTTAGATTTATAACCTTGTTCATATCCAAGCCGTTTTAGTTGGTATTAGACCACAAATTTATGGGTAATAGACTTTTCCCCCAAACATGATTGAACTTGGTTTTTGGAGGTGTTAGTCTTGGATTTTCGGACAAATTGATCCTGACTCGACGAGCCCCATTTAAATGAGTATTAGACTTAGATTTCTAACCTTGTTCATATCCAAGCCCTTTTAGTTGGTATTAGACTTCAAATTTATAGGTAATAGACTTTTGCCCAAACATGATTGAACTTGGTTTTTGGAGGTGTTTGCTTTGGATTTTTGGACAAATTGATCCTGACTCGACGAGCCCCATTTAAATGAGTATTAGCCTTAGATTTCTAACCTTGTTCATATCCAAGCCCTTTTAGTTGGTATTACAATAAACTTTTCCCCCAAACATGATTGAACTTGGTTTTTGGCGGGGGTGTTAGCCTTGGATTTTCGGACAAATTGATCCTGACTCGACGAGCCCCATTTAAATGAGTATTAGCCTTAGATTTCTAACCTTGTTCATATCCAAGCCCTTTTAGTTGGTATTAGACTTCAAATTTATGGGTAATAGACTTTTCCCCCAAACATGATTGAACTTGGTTTTTGGAGGTGTTAGCTTTGGATTTTCAGACAAATTGATCCTGACTCGACGAGCCCCATTTAAATGAGTATTAGCCTTAGATTTCTAACCTTGTTCATATCCAAGCCCTTTTAGTTGGTATTAGACTTCAAATTTATGGGTAATAGACTTTTGCCCCAAACATGATTGAACTTGGTTTTTGGAGGTGTTAGTCTTGGATTTTCGGACAAATTGATCCTGACTCGACGAGCCCCATTTAAATGAGTATTAGCCTTAAATTTCTAACCTTGTTCATATCCAAGCCGTTTTAGTTGGTATTAGACCACAAATTTATGGGTAATAGACTTTTCCCCCAAACATGATTGAACTTGGTTTTTGGAGGTGTTAGTCTTGGATTTTCGGACAAATTGATCCTGACTCGACGAGCCCTATTTAAATGAGTATTAGACTTAGATTTCTAACCTTGTTCATATCCAAGCCCTTTTAGTTGGTATTAGACTTCAAATTTATAGGTAATAGACTTCTGCCCCAAACATGATTGAACTTGGTTTTTGGAGGTGTTTGCTTTGGATTTTTGGACAAATTGATCCTGACTCGACGAGCCCCATTTAAATGAGTATTAGCCTTAGATTTCTAACCTTGTTCATATCCAAGCCCTTTTAGTTGGTATTACAATAGACTTTTCCCGCAAACATGATTGAACTTGGTTTTTGGCGGGGGTGTTAGCCTTGGATTTTCGGACAAATTGATCCTGACTCGACGAGCCCCATTTAAATGAGTATTAGCCTTAGATTTGTAACCGTGTTCATATCCAAGCCCTTTTAGTTGGTATTAGACTTCAAATTTATGGGTAATAGACTTTTGCCCCAAACATGATTGAACTTGGTTTTTGGAGGGGGTGTTAGCCTTGGATTTTCGGACCAATTGATCCTGATTCGACGAGCCCCATTTAAATGATTATTAGCCTTAGATTTCTAACCTTGTTCATATCCAAGTCCTTTTAGTTGGTATTAGAATTCAAATTTAGGGGTAATAGACTTTTCCCCCAAACATGATTGAACTTTGTTTTTGGAGGTGTTAGACTTGGATTTTCGTACAAATTGATCCTGACTCGAAGAGCCCCATTTAAATGAGTAGTAGCCATAGATTTCTAACCTTGTTCATATCCAAGCCCTTTTAGTTGGTATTACAATAGACTTTTCCCCCAAACATGATTGAACTTGGTTTTTGGAGGAGGTGTTAGCCTGGGATTTTCAGACAAATTGATCCTGACTCGACGAGCCCCATTTAAATGAGTATTAGCCTTAGATTTGTAACCGTGTTCATATCCAAGACCTTTTAGTTGGTTTTAGACTTTAAATTTATGGGTAATAGACTTTTCCCCCAAACATGATTGAGCTTGGTTTTTGGAGGAGTTAGACCTGGATTTTCGGACAAATTGATCCTGACTCGACGAGTCCCATTTAAATGAGTATTAGCCTTAGATTTCTAACCTTGTTCATATCCAAGCCCTTTTAGTTGCTATTAGACTTCAAATTTATGGGTAATAGACTTTTCCCCCAAACATGATTGAACTTGGTTTTTGGAGGTGTTAGCTTTGGATTTTCAGACAAATTGATCCTGACTCGACGAGCCCCATTTAAATGAGTATTAGCCTTAGATTTCTAACCTTGTTCATATCCAAGCCCTTTTAGTTGGTATTAGACTTCAAATTTATGGGTAATAGACTTTTGCCCCAAACATGATTGAACTTTGTTTTTGGAGGGGGTATTAGCCTTGGATTTTCGTACCAATTGATCCTGAGTCGACGAGCCCCATTTAAATGATTATTAGCCTTTGATTTCTAACCTTGTTCATATCCAAGTCCTTTTAGTTGGTATTAGAATTCAAATTTAGGGGTAATAGACTTTTCCCCCAAACATGATTGAACTTGGTTTTTGGCGGGGGTGTTAGCCTTGGATTTTCGGACAAATTGATCCTGACTCGACGAGCCCCATTTAAATGAGTATTAGCCTTATATTTCTAACCTTGTTCATATCCAAGCCCTTTTGGTTGGTATTAGACTTCAAATTTATGGGTAATAGACTTTTGCCCCAAACATGATTGAACTTTGTTTTTGGAGGGCATGTTAGCCTAGGATTTTCGTACCAATTGATCCTGAGTCGACGAGCCCCATTTAAATGATTATTAGCCTTAGATTTCTAACCTTGTTCATATCCAAGCCCTTTTAGTTGGTATTAGACTTCAAATTTATGGGTAATAGACTTTTCCCCCAAACGTGATTGAACTTGGTGTTTGGAGGGGGTGTTAGCCTTGGATTTTCGGACAAATTGATCCTGACTCGATGAGCCCCATTTAAATGAGTATTAGCCTTAGATTTCTAACCTTGTTCATATCCAAACCCTTTTAGTTGGTATTAAACTTCAAATTTATGGGTAATAGACTTTTCCCCCAAACATGATTGAACTTGGTTTTTGGAGGGGGTGTTAGCCTTGGATTTTCGGACAAATTGATCCTGACTCGATGAGCCCCATTTAAATGAGTAGTAGCCATAGATTTCTAACCTTGTTCATATCCAAGCCCTTTTAGTTGGTATTACAATAGACTTTTCCTCCAAACATGATTGAACTTGGTTTTTGGCGGGGGTGTTAGCCTTGGATTTTCGGACAAATTGATCCTGACTCGACGAGCCCCATTTAAATGAGTATTAGCCTTAGATTTGTAAACGTGTTCATATCCAAGACCTTTTAGTTGGTATTAGACTTCAAATTTATGGGTAATAGACTTTTCCCCCAAACATGATTGAACGTGGTTTTTGGAAGTGTTAGCCTTGGATTTTCGGACAAATTGATCCTGACTCGACGAGCCCCATTTAAATGAGTATTAGCCTTAGATTTCTAACCTTGTTCATATCCAAGCCCTTTTAGTTGGTATTAGACTTCAAATTTATGGGTAATAGACTTTTGCCCCAAACATGATTGAACTTGGTTTTTGGAGGGGGTGTTAGCCTTGGATTTTCGGGCCAATTGATCCTGATTCGACGAGCCCCATTTAAATGATTATTAGCCTTAGATTTCTAACCTTGTTCATATCCAAGTCCTTTTAGTTGGTATTAGACTTCAAATTTATGGGTAATAGACTTTTCCCCCAAACATGATTGAACTTGGTTTTTGGAGGTGTTAGCCTTGGATTTTCGGACAAATTGATCCTGACTCGATGAGCCCCATTTAAATGAGTATTAGCCTTAGATTTCTAACCTTGTTCATATCCAAACCCTTTTAGTTGGTATTAAACTTCAAATTTATGGGTAATAGACTTTTCCCCCAAACATGATTGAACTTGGTTTTTGGAGGGGGTGTTAGCCTTGGATTTTCGGACAAATTGATCCTGACTCGACGAGCCCCATTTAAATGATTATTAGCCTTAGATTTCTAACCTTGTTCATATCCAAGCCCTTTTAGTTGGTATTAGACTTCAAATTTATGGGTAATAGACTTTTGCCCCAAACATGATTGAATTTGGTTTTTGGAGGGGGTGTTAGCCTTGGATTTTCGGACAAATTGATCCTGACTCGACGAGCCCCATTTAAATGAGTATTAGCCTTAGATTTGTAAACGTGTTCATATCCAAGACCTTTTAGTTGGTATTAGACTTCAAATTTATGGGTAATAGACTTTTCCCCCAAACATGATTGAACTTGGTTTTTGGAAGTGTTAGCCTTGGATTTTCGGACAAATTGATCCTGACTCGACGAGCCCCATTTAAATGAGTATTAGCCTTAGATTTCTAACCTTGTTCATATCCAAGCCCTTTTAGTTGGTATTAGACTTCAAATTTATGGGTAATAGACTTTTCCCCCAAACATGATTGAACTTGGTTTTTGGAGGGGGTGTTAGCCTTGGATTTTCGGACCAATTGATCCTGATTCGACGAGCCCCATTTAAATGATTATTAGCCTTAGATTTCTAACCTTGTTCATATCCAAGTCCTTTTAGTTGGTATTAGAATTCAAATTTAGGGGTAATAGACTTTTCCCCCAAACATGATTGAACTTTGTTTTTGGAGGTGTTAGACTTGGATTTTCGTACAAATTGATCCTGACTCGAAGAGCCCCATTTAAATGAGTAGTAGCCATAGATTTCTAACCTTGTTCATATCCAAGCCCTTTTAGTTGGTATTACAATAGACTTTTCCCCCAAACATGATTGAACTTGGTTTTTGGAGGAGGTGTTAGCTTGGGATTTTCGGACAAATTGATCCTGACTCGACGAGCCCCATTTAAATGAGTATTAGCCTTAGATTTGTAACCGTGTTCATATCCAAGACCTTTTAGTTGGTTTTAGACTTTAAATTTATGGGTAATAGACTTTTCCCCCAAACATGATTGAACTTGGTTTTTGGAGGAGTTAGACTTGGATTTTCGGACAAATTGATCCTGACTCGACGAGTCCCATTTAAATGAGTATTAGCCTTAGATTTCTAACCTTGTTCATATCCAAGCCCTTTTAGTTGGTATTACAATAGACTTTTCCCCCAAACATGATTGAACTTGGTTTTTGGAGGAGGTGTTAGCCTGGGATTTTCGCACAAATTGATCCTGACTCGACGAGCCCCATTTAAATGAGTATTAGCCTTAGATTTGTAACCGTGTTCATATCCAAGACCTTTTAGTTGGTTTTAGACTTCAAATTTATGGGTAATAGACTTTTCCCCCAAATATGATTGAACTTGGTTTTTGGAGGAGTTAGACTCGGATTTTCGGACAAATTGATCCTGACTTGACGAGTCCCATTTAAATGAGTATTAGCCTTAGATTTCTAACCTTGTTCATATCCAAGCCCTTTTAGTTGCTATTAGACTTCAAATTTACGGGTAATAGACTTTTCCCCCAAACATGATTGAACTTGGTTTTTGGAGGTGTTAGCTTTGGATTTTCGGACAAATTGATCCTGACTCGACGAGCCCCATTTAAATGAGTATTAGCCTTAGATTTCTAACCTTGTTCATATCCAAGGCCTTTTAGTTGGTATTAGACTTCAAATTTATGGGTAATACACTTTTGCCCCATACATGATTGAACTTGGTTTTTGGAGGGGGTGTTAGCCTTGGATTTTCGGACGAATTGATCCTGACTCGACGAGCCCCATTTAAATGAGTATTAGCCTTAGATTTGTAACCGTGTTCATATCCAAGACCATTTAGTTGGTTTTAGACTTCAAATTTACGGGTAATAGACTTTTCCCCCAAACATGATTGAACTTGGTTTTTGGAGGTGTTAGCCTTGGATTTTCGGACAAATTGATCCTAACTTGACGAGCCCCATTTAAATGAGTATTAGCCTTAGATTTGTAACCTTGTTCATATCCAAGCCCTTTTAGTTGGTATTAGACTTCAAATTTATGGGTAATAGACTTTTGCCCCAAACATGATTGAACTTGGTTTTTGGAGGTGTTAGGCTTGGATTTTCGGACAAATTGATCCTGACTCGACGAGCCCAATTTAAATGAGTATTAGCCTTAGATTTATAACCTTGTTCATATCCAAGCCCTTTTAGTTGGTATGAGACTTCAAATTTATGGGTAATAGACTTTTGCCCCAAACATGATTGAACTTGGTTTTTGGAGGGGGTGTTAGCCTTGGATTTTCGGACCAATTGATCCTGATTCGACGAGCCCAATTTAAATGAGTATTAGCCTTAGATTTATAACCTTGTTCATATCCAAGCCCTTTTAGTTGGTATTAGACTTCAAATTTACGGGTAATAGACTTTTCCCCCAAACATGATTGAACTTGGTTTTTGGAGGTGTTAGCTTTGGATTTTCGGACAAATTGATCCTGACTCGAGGAGCCCCATTTAAATGAGTATTAGCCTTAGATTTCTAACCTTGTTCATATCCAAGGCCTTTTAGTTGGTATTAGACTTCAAATTTATGGGTAATACACTTTTGCCCCATACATGATTGAACTTGGTTTTTGGAGGGGGTGTTAGCCTTGGATTTTCGGACCAATTGATCCTGATTCGACGAGCCCCATTTAAATGATTATTAGCCTTAGATTTCTAACCTTGTTCATATCCAAGCCCTTTTAGTTGGTATTAGACTTCAAATTTATGGGTAATAGACTTTTGCCCCAAACATGATTGAATTTGGTTTTTGGAGGGGGTGTTAGCCTTGGATTTTCGGACAAATTGATCCTGACTCGACGAGCCCCATTTAAATGAGTATTAGCCTTAGATTTGTAACCGTGTTCATATCCAAGACCTTTTAGTTGGTTTTAGACTTCAAATTTACGGGTAATAGACTTTTCCCCCAAACATGATTGAACTTGGTTTTTGGAGGTGTTAGCCTTGGATTTTCGGACAAATTGATCCTAACTCGACGAGCCCCATTTAAATGAGTATTAGCCTTAGATTTGTAACCTTGTTCATATCCAAGCCCTTTTATTTGGTATTAGACTTCAAATTTATGGGTAATAGACTTTTCCCCCAAACATGATTGAACTTGGTTTTTGGAAGGGGTGTTAGCCTTGGATTTTCGGACAAATTGCTCCTAACTCGACGAGCCCCATTTAAATGAGTATTAGCCTTAGATTTCTAACCTTGTTCATATCCAAGGCCTTTTAGTTGGTATTAGACTTCAAATTTATGGGTAATAGACTTTTGCCCCAAACATGATTGAACTTGGTTTTTGGAGGGGGTGTTAGCCTTGGATTTTCGGACCAATTGATCCTGATTCGACGAGCCCCATTTAAATGATTATTAGCCTTAGATTTCTAACCTTGTTCATATCCAAGCCCTTTTAGTTGGTATTAGACTTCAAATTTATGGGTAATAGACTTTTGCCCCAAACATGATTGAACTTGGTTTTTGGAGGGGGTGTTAGCCTTGGATTTTCGGACAAATTGATCCT
Organism: Salix caprea; assembly: GCA_964035475.1. Taxonomy (NCBI): domain Eukaryota; kingdom Viridiplantae; phylum Streptophyta; class Magnoliopsida; order Malpighiales; family Salicaceae; genus Salix; species Salix caprea. The sequence goes on from OZ037749.1 coordinate 17,665,215, forward strand.
GACTCGACGAGCCCTATTTAAATGAGTATTAGCCTTAGATTTGTAACCGTGTTCATATCCAAGACCTTTTAGTTGGTTTTAGACTTCAAATTTACGGGTAATAGACTTTTCCCCCAAACATGATTGAACTTGGTTTTTGGACATGTTAGCCTTGGATTTTCGGACAAATTGATCCTGACTCGACGAGCCCCATTTAAATGAGTATTAGCCTTAGATTTGTAACCTTGTTCATATCCAAGCCCTTTTAGTTGGTATTAGACTTCAAATTTATGGGTAATAGACTTTTCCCCCAAACATGATTGAACTTGGTTTTTGGAGGTGTTAGGCTTGGATTTTCGGACAAATTGATCCTGACTCGACGAGCCCAATTTAAATGAGTATTAGCCTTAGATTTATAACCTTGTTCATATCCAAGCCCTTTTAGTTGGTATGAGACTTCAAATTTATGGGTAATAGACTTTTGCCCCAAACATGATTGAACTTGGTTTTTGGAGGGGGTGTTAGCCTTGGATTTTCGGACCAATTGATCCTGATTCGACGAGCCCAATTTAAATGAGTATTAGCCTTAGATTTATAACCTTGTTCATATCCAAGCCCTTTTAGTTGGTATTAGACTTCAAATTTACGGGTAATAGACTTTTCCCCCAAACATGATTGAACTTGGTTTTTGGAGGTGTTAGCTTTGGATTTTCGGACAAATTGATCCTGACTCGAGGAGCCCCATTTAAATGAGTATTAGCCTTAGATTTCTAACCTTGTTCATATCCAAGGCCTTTTAGTTGGTATTAGACTTCAAATTTATGGGTAATACACTTTTGCCCCATACATGATTGAACTTGGTTTTTGGAGGGGGTGTTAGCCTTGGATTTTCGGACCAATTGATCCTGATTCGACGAGCCCCATTTAAATGATTATTAGCCTTAGATTTCTAACCTTGTTCATATCCAAGCCCTTTTAGTTGGTATTAGACTTCAAATTTATGGGTAATAGACTTTTGCCCCAAACATGATTGAATTTGGTTTTTGGAGGGGGTGTTAGCCTTGGATTTTCGGACAAATTGATCCTGACTCGACGAGCCCCATTTAAATGAGTATTAGCCTTAGATTTGTAACCGTGTTCATATCCAAGACCTTTTAGTTGGTTTTAGACTTCAAATTTACGGGTAATAGACTTTTCCCCCAAACATGATTGAACTTGGTTTTTGGAGGTGTTAGCCTTGGATTTTCGGACAAATTGATCCTAACTCGACGAGCCCCATTTAAATGAGTATTAGCCTTAGATTTGTAACCTTGTTCATATCCAAGCCCTTTTATTTGGTATTAGACTTCAAATTTATGGGTAATAGACTTTTCCCCCAAACATGATTGAACTTGGTTTTTGGAAGGGGTGTTAGCCTTGGATTTTCGGACAAATTGCTCCTGACTCGACGAGCCCCATTTAAATGAGTATTAGCCTTAGATTTCTAACCTTGTTCATATCCAAGGCCTTTTAGTTGGTATTAGACTTCAAATTTATGGGTAATAGACTTTTGCCCCAAACATGATTGAACTTGGTTTTTGGAGGGGGTGTTAGCCTTGGATTTTCGGACCAATTGATCCTGATTCGACGAGCCCCATTTAAATGATTATTAGCCTTAGATTTCTAACCTTGTTCATATCCAAGCCCTTTTAGTTGGTATTAGACTTCAAATTTATGGGTAATAGACTTTTGCCCCAAACATGATTGAACTTGGTTTTTGGAGGGGGTGTTAGCCTTGGATTTTCGGACAAATTGATCCTGACTCGACGAGCCCTATTTAAATGAGTATTAGCCTTAGATTTGTAACCGTGTTCATATCCAAGACCTTTTAGTTGGTTTTAGACTTCAAATTTACGGGTAATAGACTTTTCCCCCAAACATGATTGAACTTGGTTTTTGGACATGTTAGCCTTGGATTTTCGGACAAATTGATCCTGACTCGACGAGCCCCATTTAAATGAGTATTAGCCTTAGATTTGTAACCTTGTTCATATCCAAGCCCTTTTAGTTGGTATTAGACTTCAAATTTATGGGTAATAGACTTTTCCCCCAAACATGATTGAACTTGGTTTTTGGAGGTGTTAGACTTGGTTTTCGGACAAATTGATCCTGACTCGACGAGCCCCATTTAAATGAGTATTAGCCTTAGATTTCTAACCTTGTTCATATCCAAGCCGTTTTAGTGGGTATTAGACCTCAAATTTATGGGTAATAGACTTTTCCCCCAAACATGATTGAACTTGGTTTTTGGAGGTGTTAGTCTTGGATTTTCGGACAAGTTGATCCTGACTCGACGAGCCCCATTTAAATGAGTATTAGCCTTAGATTTCTAACCTTGTTCATATCCAAGCCCTTTTAGTTGGTATTAGACTTCAAATTTATGGGTAATAGACTTTTGCCCCAAACATGATTGAACTTGGTTTTTGGAGGGGGTGTTAGCCTTGGATTTTCGGACCAATTGATCCTGATTCGACGAGCCCCATTTAAATGATTATTAGCCTTAGATTTCTAACCTTGTTCATATCCAAGCCCTTTTAGTTGGTATTAGACTTCAAATTTATGGGTAATAGACTTTTGCCCCAAAATGATTGAACTTGGTTTTTGGAGGGGGTGTTAGCCTTGGATTTTCGGACAAATTGATCCTGACTCGACGAGCCCCATTTAAATGAGTATTAGCCTTAGATTTGTAACCGTGTTCATATCCAAGACCTTTTAGTTGGTTTTAGACTTCAAATTTACAGGCAATAGACTTTTCCCCCAAACATGATTGAACTTGGTTTTTGGAGGTGTTAGCCTTGGATTTTCGGACAAATTGATCCTGACTCGACGAGCCCCATTTAAATGAGTATTAGCCTTAGATTTGTAACCTTGTTCATATCCAAGCCCTTTTAGTTGGTATTAGACTTCAAATTTATGGGTAATAGACTTTTCCCCCAAACGTGATTGAACTTGGTTTTTGGAGGGGGTGTTAGCCTTGGATTTTCGGACAAATTGATCCTGACTCGACGAGCCCAATTTAAATAAGTATTAGCGTTAGATTTATAACATTGTTCATATCCAAGCCCTTTTAGTTGGTATTTGACTTCAAATTTATGGGTAATAGACTTTTGCCCCAAACATGATTGAACTTGGTTTTTGGAGGGGGTGTTAGCCTTGGATTTTTGGACAAATTGATCCTAACTCTATGAGCCCCATCTAAATGAGTATTAGCATTAGATTTCTAACCTTGTTCATATCCAAGCCCTTTTAGTTGGTATTAGACTTCAAATTTATGGGTAATAGACTTTTGCCCCAAACATGATTGAACTTGGTTTTTGGAGGGGGTGTTAGCCTTGGATTTTCGGACCAATTGATCCTGATTCGACGAGCCCCATTTAAATGATTATTAGCCTTAGATTTCTAACCTTGTTCATATCCAAGTCCTTTTAGTTGGTATTAGAATTAAAATTTAGGGGTAATAGACTTTTCCCCCAAACATGATTGAACTTTGTTTTTGGAGGTGTTAGACTTGGATTTTCGGACATATTGATCCTGACTCGACAAGCCCCATTTAAATGAGTAGTAGCCTTAGATTTCTAACCTTGTTCATATCCAAGCCCTTTTAGTTGGTATTACAATAGACTTTTCCCCCAAACGTGATTGAACTTGGTTTTTGGATGAGGTGTTAGCCTGGGATTTTCGGACAAATTGATCCTGACTCGACGAGCCCCATTTAAATGAGTATTAGCCTTAGATTTGTAACCGTGTTCATATCCAAGACCTTTTAGTTGGTTTTAGACTTCAAATTTATGGGTAATAGACTTTTCTCCCAAACATGATTGAACTTGGTTTTTGGAGGGGGTGTTAGCCTTGGATTTTCGGACAAATTGATCCTGACTCGACGAGCCCCATCTAAAAGAGTATTAGCCTTATATTTCTAACCTTGTTCATATCCAAGCCCTTTTAGTTCGTATTAGACTTCAAATTTATGGGTAATAGACTTTTCCCCCAAACGTGATTGAACTTGGTTTTTGGTGGGGGTGTTAGCCTTGGATTTTCGGACAAATTGATCCTGACTCGACGAGCCCCATTTAAATGAGTATTAGCCTTAGATTTCTAACCTTGTTCATATCCAAGCCGTTTTAGTTGGTATTAGACCACAAATTTATGGGTAATAGACTTTTCCCCCAAACATGATTGAACTTGGTTTTTGGAGGAGTTAGTCTTGGATTTTCGGACAAATTGATCCTGACTCGACGAGCCCCATTTAAATGAGTATTAGCCTTAGATTTCTAACCTTGTTCATATCCAAGCCCTTTTAGTTGGTATTAGACCTCAAATTTATGGGTAATAGACTTTTCCCCCAAACATGATTGAACTTGGTTTTTGGAGGTGTTAGTCTTGGATTTTCGGACAAATTGATCCTGACTCGACGAGCCCCATTTAAATGAGTATTAGCCTTAGATTTCTAACCTTGTTCATATCCAAGCCGTTTTAGTTGGTATTAGACCACAAATTTATGGGTAATAGACTTTTCCCCCAAACATGATTGAACTTGGTTTTTGGAGGAGTTAGTCTTGGATTTTCGGACAAATTGATCCTGACTCGACGAGCCCCATTTAAATGAGTATTAGCCTTAGATTTCTAACCTTGTTCATATCCAAGCCCTTTCAGTTGGTATTAGACTTCCAATTTATGGGTAATAGACTTTTGCCCCAAACATGATTGAACTTGGTTTTTGGAGGTGTTAGCTTTGGATTTTCGGACAAATTGATCCTGACTCGACGAGCCCCATTTAAATGAGTATTAGCCTTAGATTTCTAACCTTGTTCATATCCAAGCCCTTTTAGTTCGTATTAGACTTCAAATTTATGGGTAATAGACTTTTCCCCCAAACGTGATTGAACTTGGTTTTTGGTGGGGGTGTTAGCCTTGGATTTTCGGACAAATTGATCCTGACTCGACGAGCCCCATTTAAATGAGTATTAGCCTTAGATTTCTAACCTTGTTCATATCCAAGCCATTTTAGTTGGTATTAGACCACAAATTTATGGGTAATAGACTTTTCCCCCAAACATGATTGAACTTGGTTTTTGGAGGAGTTAGTCTTGGATTTTTGGACAAATTGATCCTGACTCGACGAGCCCCATTTAAATGAGTATTAGCCTTAGATTTCTAACCTTGTTCATATCCAAGCCCTTTCAGTTGGTATTAGACTTCCAATTTATGGGTAATAGACTTTTGCCCCAAACATGATTGAACTTGGTTTTTGGAGGTGTTAGCTTTGGATTTTCGGACATATTGATCCTGACTCGACAAGCCCCATTTAAATGAGTAGTAGCCTTAGATTTCTAACCTTGTTCATATCCAAGCCCTTTTACTTGGTATTACAATAGACTTTTCCCCCAAACGTGATTCAACTTGGTTTTTGGAGGAGGTGTTAGCCTGGGATTTTCGGACAAATTGATCCTGACTCGACGAGCCCCATTTAAATGAGTATTAGCCTTAGATTTGTAACCGTGTTCATGTCCAAGACCTTTTAGTTGGTTTTAGACTTCAAATTTATGGGTAATAGACTTTTCTCCCAAACATGATTGAACTTGGTTTTTGGAGGGGGTGTTAGCCTTGGATGTTCGGACAAATTGATCCTGACTCGACGAGCCCCATCTAAAAGAGTATTAGCCTTATATTTCTAACCTTGTTCATATCCAAGCCCTTTTAGTTCGTATTAGACTTCAAATTTATGGGTAATAGACTTTTCCCCCAAACGTGATTGAACTTGGTTTTTGGTGGGGGTGTTAGCCTTGGATTTTCGGACAAATTGATCCTGACTCGACGAGCCCCATTTAAATGAGTATTAGCCTTAGATTTCTAACCTTGTTCATATCCAAGCCGTTTTAGTTGGTATTAGACCACAAATTTATGGGTAATAGACTTTTCCCCCAAACATGATTGAACTTGGTTTTTGGAGGAGTTAGTCTTGGATTTTTGGACAAATTGATCCTGACTCGACGAGCCCCATTTAAATGAGTATTAGCCTTAGATTTCTAACCTTGTTCATATCCAAGCCCTTTCAGTTGGTATTAGACTTCCAATTTATGGGTAATAGACTTTTGCCCCAAACATGATTGAACTTGGTTTTTGGAGGTGTTAGCTTTGGATTTTCGGACATATTGATCCTGACTCGACAAGCCCCATTTAAATGAGTAGTAGCCTTAGATTTCTAACCTTGTTCATATCCAAGCCCTTTTACTTGGTATTACAATAGACTTTTCCCCCAAACGTGATTGAACTTGGTTTTTGGAGGAGGTGTTAGCCTGGGATTTTCGGACAAATTGATCCTGACTCGACGAGCCCCATTTAAATGAGTATTAGCCTTAGATTTGTAACCGTGTTCATATCCAAGACCTTTTAGTTGGTTTTAGACTTCAAATTTATGGGTAATAGACTTTTCTCCCAAACATGATTGAACTTGGTTTTTGGAGGGGGTGTTAGCCTTGGATTTTCGGACAAATTGATCCTGACTCGACGAGCCCCATCTAAAAGAGTATTAGTCTTATATTTCTAACCTTGTTCATATCCAAGCCCTTTTAGTTCGTATTAGACTTCAAATTTATGGGTAATAGACTTTTCCCCCAAACGTGATTGAACTTGGTTTTTGGTGGGGGTGTTAGCCTTGGATTTTCGGACAAATTGATCCTGACTCGACGAGCCCCATTTAAATGAGTATTAGCCTTAGATTTCTAACCTTGTTCATATCCAAGCCGTTTTAGTTGGTATTAGACCACAAATTTATGGGTAATAGACTTTTCCCCCAAACATGATTGAACTTGGTTTTTGGAGGAGTTAGTCTTGGATTTTTGGACAAATTGATCCTGACTCGACGAGCCCCATTTAAATGAGTATTAGCCTTAGATTTCTAACCTTGTTCATATCCAAGCCCTTTCAGTTGGTATTAGACTTCCAATTTATGGGTAATAGACTTTTGCCCCAAACATGATTGAACTTGGTTTTTGGAGGTGTTAGCTTTGGATTTTCGGACATATTGATCCTGACTCGACAAGCCCCATTTAAATGAGTAGTAGCCTTAGATTTCTAACCTTGTTCATATCCAAGCCCTTTTACTTGGTATTACAATAGACTTTTCCCCCAAACGTGATTGAACTTGGTTTTTGGAGGAGGTGTTAGCCTGGGATTTTCGGACAAATTGATCCTGACTCGACGAGCCCCATTTAAATGAGTATTAGCCTTAGATTTGTAACCGTGTTCATATCCAAGACCTTTTAGTTGGTTTTAGACTTCAAATTTATGGGTAATAGACTTTTCTCCCAAACATGATTGAACTTGGTTTTTGGAGGGGGTGTTAGCCTTGGATTTTCGGACAAATTGATCCTGACTCGACGAGCCCCATCTAAAAGAGTATTAGTCTTATATTTCTAACCTTGTTCATATCCAAGCCCTTTTAGTTCGTATTAGACTTCAAATTTATGGGTAATAGACTTTTCCCCCAAACGTGATTGAACTTGGTTTTTGGTGGGGGTGTTAGCCTTGGATTTTCGGACAAATTGATCCTGACTCGACGAGCCCCATTTAAATGAGTATTAGCCTTAGATTTCTAACCTTGTTCATATCCAAGCTGTTTTAGTTGGTATTAGACCACAAATTTATGGGTAATAGACTTTTCCCCCAAACATGATTGAACTTGGTTTTTGGAGGAGTTAGTCTTGTATTTTCGGACAAATTGATCCTGACTCGACGAGCCCCATTTAAATGAGTATTAGCCTTAGATTTCTAACCTTGTTCATATCCAAGCCCTTTTAGTTGGTATTAGACTTCAAATTTATGGGTAATAGACTTTTGCCCCAAACATGATTGAACTTGGTTTTTGGAGGGGGTGTTAGCCTTGGATTTTCGGACAAATTGATCCTAACTCTATGAGCCCCATCTAAATGAGTATTAGCATTAGATTTCTAAACTTGTTCATATTCAAGCCCTTTTAGTTGGTATTAGACTTCAAATTTATGGGTAATAGACTTTTCCCCCAAACATGATTGAACTTGGTTTTTGGAGGTGTTACACTTGGATTTTCGGACAAATTGATCCTGACTCGACGAGCCCCATTTAAATGAGTATTAGCCTTAGATTTCTAACCTTGTTCATATCCAAGCCGTTTTAGTTGGTATTAGACCTCAAATTTATGGGTAATAGACTTTTCCCCCAAACATGATTGAACTTGGTTTTTGGAGGAGTTAGACTTGGATTTTCGGACAAATTGATCCTGACTCGACGAGTCCCAGTTAAATGAGTATTAGCCTTAGATTTCTAACCTTGTTCATATCCAAGCCCTTTTAGTTGCTATTAGACGTCAAATTTATGGGTAATAGACTTTTCCCCCAAACATGATTGAACTTGGTTTTTGGAGGTGTTAGCTTTGGATTTTCAGACAAATTGATCCTGACTCGACGAGCCCCATTTAAATGAGTATTAGCCTTAGATTTCTAGCCTTGTTCATATCCAAGCCCTTTTAGTTGGTATTAGACTTCAAATTTATGGGTAATAGACTTTTGCCCCAAACATGATTGAACTTGGTTTTTGGAGGTGTTAGTCTTGGATTTTCGGACAAATTGATCCTGACTCGACGAGCCCCATTTAAATGAGTATTAGCCTTAGATTTCTAACCTTGTTCATATCCAAGCCGTTTTAGTTGGTATTAGACCACAAATTTATGGGTAATAGACTTTTCCCCCAAACATGATTGAACTTGGTTTTTGGAGGTGTTAGTCTTGGATTTTCGGACAAATTGATCCTGACTCGACGAGCCCCATTTAAATGAGTATTAGACTTAGATTTCTAACCTTGTTCATATCCAAGCCCTTTTAGTTGGTATTAGACTTCAAATTTATAGGTAATAGACTTTTGCCCCAAACATGATTGAACTTGGTTTTTGGAGGTGTTTGCTTTGGATTTTTGGACAAATTGATCCTGACTCGACGAGCCCCATTTAAATGAGTATTAGCCTTAGATTTCTAACCTTGTTCATATCCAAGCCCTTTTAGTTGGTATTAGACTTCAAATTTATGGGTATTAGACTTTTGCCCCAAACATGATTGAACTTGGTTTTTGGAGGGGGTGTTAGCCTTGGATTTTCGGACCAATTGATCCTGATTCGACGAGCCCCATTTAAATGATTATTAGCCTTAGATTTCTAACCTTGTTCATATCCAAGTCCTTTTAGTTGGTATTAGAATTCAAATTTAGGGGTAATAGACTTTTCCCCCAAACATGATTGAACTTTGTTTTTGGAGGTGTTAGACTTGGATTTTCGTACAAATTGATCCTGACTTGACGAGCCCCATTTAAATGAGTAGTAGCCTTAGATTTCTAACCTTGTTCATATCCAAGCCCTTTTAGTTGGTATTACAATAGACTTTTCCCCCAAACATGATTGAACTTGGTTTTTGGAGGAGGTGTTAGCCTGGGATTTTCGCACAAATTGATCCTGACTCGACGAGCCCCATTTAAATGAGTATTAGCCTTAGATTTGTAACCGTGTTCATATCCAAGACCTTTTAGTTGGTTTTAGACTTCAAATTTATGGGTAATAGACTTTTCCCCCAAATATGATTGAACTTGGTTTTTGGAGGAGTTAGACTTAGATTTTCGGACAAATTGATCCTGACTTGACGAGTCCCATTTAAATGAGTATTAGCCTTAGATTTCTAACCTTGTTCATATCCAAGCCCTTTTAGTTGCTATTAGACTTCAAATTTACGGGTAATAGACTTTTCCCCCAAACATGATTGAACTTGGTTTTTGGAGGTGTTAGCTTTGGATTTTCGGACAAATTGATCCTGACTCGACGAGCCCCATTTAAATGAGTATTAGCCTTAGATTTCTAACCTTGTTCATATCCAAGGCCTTTTAGTTGGTATTAGACTTCAAATTTATGGGTAATACACTTTTGCCCCATACATGATTGAACTTGGTTTTTGGAGGGGGTGTTAGCCTTGGATTTTCGGACAAATTGATCCTGACTCGACGAGCCCCATTTAAATGAGTATTAGCCTTAGATTTGTAACCGTGTTCATATCCAAGACCATTTAGTTGGTTTTAGACTTCAAATTTACGGGTAATAGACTTTTCCCCCAAACATGATTGAACTTGGTTTTTGGAGGTGTTAGCCTTGGATTTTCGGACAAATTGATCCTAACTCGACAAGCCCCATTTAAATGAGTATTAGCCTTAGATTTGTAACCTTGTTCATATCCAAGCCCTTTTAGTTGGTATTAGACTTCAAATTTATGGGTAATAGACTTTTGCCCCAAACATGATTGAACTTGGTTTTTGGAGTTGTTAGGCTTGGATTTTCGGACAAATTGATCCTGACTCGACGAGCCCAATTTAAATGAGTATTAGCCTTAGATTTATAACCTTGTTCATATCCAAGCCCTTTTAGTTGGTATGAGACTTCAAATTTATGGGTAATAGACTTTTGCCCCAAACATGATTGAACTTGGTTTTTGGAGGGGGTGTTAGCCTTGGATTTTCGGACCAATTGATCCTGATTCGACGAGCCCAATTTAAATGAGTATTAGCCTTAGATTTATAACCTTGTTCATATCCAAGCCCTTTTAGTTGGTATTAGACTTCAAATTTACGGGTAATAGACTTTTCCCCCAAACATGATTGAACTTGGTTTTTGGAGGTGTTAGCTTTGGATTTTCGGACAAATTGATCCTGACTCGAGGAGCCCCATTTAAATGAGTATTAGCCTTAGATTTCTAACCTTGTTCATATCCAAGGCCTTTTAGTTGGTATTAGACTTCAAATTTATGGGTAATACACTTTTGCCCCATACATGATTGAACTTGGTTTTTGGAGGGGGTGTTAGCCTTGGATTTTCGGACCAATTGATCCTGATTCGACGAGCCCCATTTAAATGATTATTAGCCTTAGATTTCTAACCTTGTTCATATCCAAGCCCTTTTAGTTGGTATTAGACTTCAAATTTATGGGTAATAGACTTTTGCCCCAAACATGATTGAATTTGGTTTTTGGAGGGGGTGTTAGCCTTGGATTTTCGGACAAATTGATCCTGACTCGACGAGCCCCATTTAAATGAGTATTAGCCTTAGATTTGTAACCGTGTTCATATCCAAGACCTTTTAGTTGGTTTTAGACTTCAAATTTACGGGTAATAGACTTTTCCCCCAAACATGATTGAACTTGGTTTTTGGAGGTGTTAGCCTTGCATTTTCGGACAAATTGATCCTAACTCGACGAGCCCCATTTAAATGAGTATTAGCCTTAGATTTGTAACCTTGTTCATATCCAAGCCCTTTTAGTTGGTATTAGACTTCAAATTTATGGGTAATAGACTTTTCCCCCAAACATGATTGAACTTGGTTTTTGGAGGTGTTAGACTTGGATTTTCGGACAAATTGATCCTGACTCGACGAGCCCCATTTAAATTAGTATTAGCCTTAGATTTCTAACCTTGTTCATATCCATGCCCTTTTAGTTGGTATTAGACTTCAAATTTATGGGTAATTGACTTTTCCCCCAAACATGATTGAACTTGGTTTTTGGAAGGGGTGTTAGCCTTGGATTTTCGGACAAATTGCTCCTGACTCGACGAGCCCCATTTTAATGAGTATTAGCCTTAGATTTCTAACCTTGTTCATATCCAAGGCCTTTTAGTTGGTATTAGACTTCAAATTTATGGGTAATACACTTTTGCCCCATACATGATTAAACTTGGTTTTTGGAGGGGGTGTTAGCCTTGGATTTTCGGACCAATTGATCCTGATTCGACGAGCCCCATTTAAATGATTATTAGCCTTAGATTTCTAACCTTGTTCATATCCAAGCCCTTTTAGTTGGTATTAGACTTCAAATTTATGGGTAATAGACTTTTGCCCCAAACGTTATTGAACTTGGTTTTTGGAGGGGGTGTTAGACTTGGATTTTCGGACAAATTGATCCTGACTCGACGAGCCCCATTTAAATGAGTATTAGCCTTAGATTTCTAACCTTGTTCATATCCAAGGCCTTTTAGTTGGTATTAGACTTCAAATTTATGGGTAATACACTTTTGCCCCATACATGATTGAACTTGGTTTTTGGAGGGGGTGTTAGCCTTGGATTTTCGGACCAATTGATCCTGATTCGACGAGCCCCATTTAAATGATTATTAGCCTTAGATTTCTAACCTTGTTCATATCCAAGCCCTTTTAGTTGGTATTAGACTTCAAATTTATGGGTAATAGACTTTTGCCCCAAACGTTATTGAACTTGGTTTTTGGAGGGGGTGTTAGACTTGGATTTTCGGACAAATTGATCCTGACTCGACGAGCCCCATTTAAATGAGTATTAGCCTTATATTTCTAACCTTGTTCATATCCAAGCCCTTTTAGTTGGTATTAGACTTCAAATTTATGGGTAATAGACTTTTCCCCCAAACATGATTGAACTTGGTTTTTGGAGGGGGTGTTAGCCTTGGATTTTCGGACAAATTGATCCTGACTCGACGAGCCCCATTTAAATGAGTATTAGCTTTAGATTTGTAACCGTGTTCATATCCAAGACCTTTTAGTTGGTTTTAGACTTCAAATTTATGGGTAATAGACTTTTCCCCCAAACATGATTGAACTTGGTTTTTGGAGGAGGTGTTAGCTTTGGATTTTCGAACAAATTGATCCTGACTCGACGAGCCCCATTTAAATGAGTATTAGCCTTAGATTTCTAACCGTGTTCATATACAAGACCTTTTAGTTGGTATTAGACTTCAAATTTATGGGTAATAGACTTTTCCCCCAAACATGATTGAACTTGGTTTTCGGAGGTGTTTGCCTTGGATTTTCGGACAAATTGATCCTGACTCGACGAGCCCTATTTAAATGAGTATTAGCCTTAGGTTTCTAACCTTGTTCATATCCAAGCCTTTTTAGTTGGTATTAGACTTCAAATTTATGGGTAATAGACTTTTGCCCCAAACGTGATTGAACTTGGTTTTTGGAGAGGGTGTTAGCCTTGGATTTTCGGACAAATTGATCCTGACTCGACGACCCCCATTTAAATGTGTATTAGCCTTAGATTTCTAACCTTGTTAATATCCAAGCCTTTTTAGTTGGTATTAGACTTCAAATTTATGGGTAATAGACTTTTGCCCCAATCGTGATTGAACTTGGTTTTTGGAGAGGGTGTTAGCCTTGGATTTTCGGACAAATTGATCCTGACTCGACGACCCCCATTTAAATGTGTATTAGCCTTAGATTTCTAACCTTGTTAATATCCAAGCCCTTTTAGTTGGTATTAGACTTCAAATTTATGGGTAATATACTTTTTCCCCAAACATGATTGAACTTGGTTTTTGGAGGTGTTAGACTTGGATTTTCGGACAAATTGATCCTAACTTGACGAGCCCCATTTAAATGAGTATTAGCCTAAGATTTCTAACCTTGTTCATATCCAAGCCCTTTTAGTTGGTATTAGACTTCAAATTTATGGGTAATAGACTTTTGCCCCAAACATGATTGAACTTGGTTTTTGGAGGGGGTGTTAGCCTTGGATTTTCGGACCAATTGATCCTGATTCGACGAGCCCCATTTAAATAATTATTAGCCTTAGATTTCTAACCTTGTTCATATCCAAGCCCTTTTAGTTGGTATTAGACTTCGAATTTATGGGTAATAGACTTTTCCCCCAAACATGATTGAACTTGGTTTTTGGAGGTGTTAGCCTTGGATTTTCGGACAAATTAATCCTTACTCGACGACCCCCATTTAAATGAGTATTAGCCTTAGATTTCTAACCTTGTTCATATCCAAGCCCTTTTAGTTGGTATTAGACTTCAAATTTATGGGTTATAGACTTTTCCCCCAAACATGATTGAACTTGGTTTTTGGAGGGGGTGTTAGCCTTGGATTTTCGGACAAATTGATCCTCACTCGACGTGCCCCATCTAAATGAGTATTAGCCTTAGATTTCTAACCTTGTTAATATCCAAGCCCTTTTAGTTGGTATTAGACTTCAAATTTATGGGTAATAGACTTTTCCCACAAACATGATTGAACTTGGTTTTTGGAGGGGGTGTTAGCCTTGGATTTTCGGACCAATTGATCCTGATTCTACGAGCCCTATTTAAATGAGTATTAGCCTTATATTTCTAACCTTGTTAATATCCAAGCCCTTTTAGTTGGTATTAGACTTCAAATTTATAGGTAATAGACTTTTCCCCCAAACATGATTGAACTTGGTTTTTGGAGGTGTTAGACTTGGATTTTCGGACAAATTGATCCTAACTTGACGAGCCCCATTTAAATGAGTATTAGCCTAAGATTTCTAACCTTGTTCATATCCAAGCCCTTTTAGTTGGTATTAGACTTCAAATTTATGGGTAATAGACTTTTGCCCCAAACATGATTGAACTTGGTTTTTGGAGGGGGTGTTAGCCTTGGATTTTCGGACCAATTGATCATGATTCAACGAGCCCCATTTAAATGATTATTAGCCTTAGATTTCTAACCTTGTTCATATCCAAGCCCTTTTAGTTGGTATTAGACTTCAAATTTATGGGTAATAGACTTTTCCCCCAAACATGATTGAACTTGGTTTTTGGAGGTGTTAGCCTTGGATTTTCGGACAAATTAATCCTTACTCGACGACCCCCATTTAAATGAGTATTAGCCTTAGATTTGTAACCTTGTTCATATCCAAGCCCTTTTAGTTGGTATTAGACTTCAAATTTATGGGTTATAGACTTTTCCCCCAAACATGATTGAACTTGGTTTTTGGAGGGGGTGTTAGCCTTGGATTTTCGGACAAATTGATCCTCACTCGACGTGCCCCATCTAAATGAGTATTAGCCTTAGATTTCTAACCTTGTTAATATCCAAGCCCTTTTAGTTGGTATTAGACTTCAAATTTATGGGTAATAGACTTTTCCCACAAACATGATTGAACTTGGTTTTTGGAGGGGGTGTTAGCCTTGGATTTTCGGACCAATTGATCCTGATTCGACGAGCCCTATTTAAATGAGTATTAGCCTTATATTTCTAACCTTGTTTATATCCAAGCCCTTTTAGTTGGTATTAGACTTCAAATTTATAGGTAATAGACTTTTCCCCCAAACATGATTGAACTTGGTTTTTGGAGGTGTTAGACTTGGATTTTCGGACAAATTGATCCTAACTTGACGAGCCCCATTTAAATGAGTATTAGCCTAAGATTTCTAACCTTGTTCATATCCAAGCCCTTTTAGTTGGTATTAGACTTCAAATTTATGGGTAATAGACTTTTGCCCCAAACATGATTGAACTTGGTTTTTGGAGGGGGTGTTAGCCTTGGATTTTCGGACAAATTGATCCTGACTCGACGACCCCCATTTAAATGAGTATTAGCCTTAGATTTCTAACCTTGTTCATATCCAAGCCCTTTTAGTTGGTATTAGACTTCAAATTTATGGGTAATAGACTTTTCCCCCAAACATGATTGAACTTTGTTTTTGGAGGTGTTAGACTTGGATTTTCGGACATATTGATCCTGACTCGACGAGCCCCATTTAAATGAGTATTAGCCTTAGATTTGTAACCGTGTTCATATCCAAGCCCTTTTAGTTGGTATTGGACTTCAAATTTATGGGTAATAGACTTTTCCCCCAAACATGATTGAACTTGGTTTTTGGAGGGGGTGTTAGCTTTGGATTTTCGGACAAATTGATCCTGACTCGACGAGCCCCATTTAAATGAGTATTAGCCTTAGATTTGTAACCGTGTTCATATCCAAGCCCTTTTAGTTGGTATTAGACTACAAATTTATGGGTAATAGACTTTTACCCCAAACGTGATTGAACTTGGCTTTTGGAGGGGGTGTTAGCCTTGGATTTTCGGACAAATTGATCCTGACTCGACGAGCCCCATTTAAATGAGTAGTAGCCTTAGATTACTAACCTTGTTCATATCCAAGCCCTTTTAGTTGGTATTACAATATACTTTTCCCCCAAACATGATTGAACTTGGTTTTTGGAGGGGGTGTTAGCCTTGGATTTTCGGACAAATTGATCCTCACTCGACGAGCCCCATCTAAATGAGTATTAGCCTTAGATTTCTAAACTTGTTAATATCCAAGCCCTTTTAGTTGGTATTAGACTTCAAAGTTATGGGTAGTAGACTTTTCCCCCAAACATGATTGAACTTGGTTTTCGGAGGTGTTAGCCTTGGATTTTCGGACAAATTGATCCTGACTCGACGAGCCCCATTTAAATGAGTATTAGCCTTAGATTTCTAACCTTGTTCATATCCAAGCCCTATTAGTTGGTATTAGACTTCAAATTTATGGGTAATAGACTTTTGCCCCAAACATGATTGAACTTTGTATTTGGAGGGGGTGTTAGCCTTGGATTTTCGGACAAATTGATCCTGACTCGACGACCCCCATTTAAATGAGTATTAGCCTTAGATTTGTAACCGTGATCATATCCAAGACGTTTTAGTTGGTATTAGACTTGAAATTTATGGGTAATAGACTTTTCCCCCAAACATGATTGAACTTGGTTTTTGGAGGGGGTGTTAGCCTTGGATTTTCGGACAAATTGATCCTGACTCGACGAGCCCCATTTAAATGAGTATTAGCCTTATATTTCTAACCTTGTTGATATCCAAGCCCTTTTAGTTGGTATTAGACTTCAAAGTTATGGCTAATAGACTTTTCCCCCAAACATGATTGAACTTGGTTTTTGGAGATGTTAGCCTTGGATTTTTTGACAAATTGATCCTGACTCGACGACCCCCATTTAAATGAGTATTAGCCTTAGATTTCTAAGCTTGTTCATATCCAAGCCCTTTTAGTTGGTATTAGACTTCAAATTTTTGGGTAATAGACTTTTGCCCCAAACATGATTGAACTTGGTTTTTGGAGGGGGTGTTAGCCTTGGATTTTCGGACAAATTGATCCTGACTCGACGAGCCCCATTTAAATGAGTATTAGCCTTAGATTTGTAACCGTGTTCATATCCAAGACCTTTTAGTTGGTATTAGACTTCAAATTTATGGGTAATAGACTTTTCCCCCAAACATGATTGAACTTGGTTTTTGGAGGGGGTGTTAGCTTTGGATTTTCGGACAAATTGATCCTGACTCGACGAGCCCCATTTAAATGAGTATTAGCCTTAGATTTGTAACCGTGTTCATATCCAAGCCCTTTTAGTTGGTATTAGACTTCAAATTTATGGGTAATAAACTTTTCCCCCAAACATGATTGAACTTGGTTTTGGGAGGGGGCGTTAGCCTTGGATTTTCGGACAAATTGATCCTGACTCGAGGACCCCCATTTAAATGAGTATTAGCCTTAGATTTCTAACCTTGTTCATATACAAGCCCTTTTAGTTGGTATTAGACTTCAAATTTATGGGTAATAGACTTTTTCCCCAAACATGATTGAATTTGGTTTTTGGAGGTGTTAGACTTGGATTTTCGGACAAATTGATCCTGACTCGACGAGCCCCATTTAAATGAGTATTAGCCTTAGATTTGTAACCGTGTTCATATCCAAGACCTTTTAGTTGGTATTACAATAGACTTTTCCCCCAAACATGATTGAACTTGGTTTTTGGAGGGGGTGTTAGCCTTGGATTTTCAGACAAATTGATCCTGACTCGACGAGCCCCATTTAAATGAGTATTAGCCTTAGATTTGTAAACGTGTTCATATCCAAGACCTTTTAGTTGGTATTAGACTTCAAATTTATGGGTAATAGACTTTTCCCCCAAACAAGATTGAACTTGGTTTTTGGAGGTGTTAGACTTGGATTTTCGGACAAATTGATCCTGACTCGACGAGCCCCATTTAAATGAGTATTAGCCTTAGATTTGTAACCGTGTTCATATCCAAGACCTTTTAGTTGGTATTACAATAGACTTTTCCCCCAAACATGATTGAACTTGGTTTTTGGAGGGGGTGTTAGCCTTGGATTTTCAGACAAATTGATCCTGACTCGACGAGCCCCATTTAAATGAGTATTAGCCTTAGATTTGTAAACGTGTTCATATCCAAGACCTTTTAGTTGGTATTAGACTTCAAATTTATGGGTAATAGACTTTTCCCCCAAACAAGATTGAACTTGGTTTTTGGAGGTGTTAGTCTTGGATTTTCGGACAAATTGATCCTGACTCGACGACCCCCATTTAGATGATATTAGCCTTGGATTTCTAACCTTGTTCATATCCAAGCCCTTTTAGTTGGTATTAGACTTCAAATTTATGGGTAATAGACTTTTGCCCCAAACATGATTGAACTTGGTTTTTGGAGGGGGTGTTAGCCTTGGATTTTGGGACAAATTGATCCTGACTCGACGAGCCCTATTTAAATGAGTATTAGCCTTATATTTCTAACCTTGTTCATATCCAAGCCCTTTTAGTTGGTATTAGACTTCAAATTTATGGGTAATAGACTTTTGTCCCAAACATGATTGAACTTGGTTTTTGGAGGGGATGTTAGCCTTGGATTTTTGGACAAATAGATCCTGACTCGACGACCCCCATTTAAATGATATTAGCCTTAGATTTCTAACCTTGTTCATATCCAAGCCCTTTTAGTTGGTATTAGACTTCAAATTTATGGGTAATAGACTTTTGTCCCAAACATGATTGAACTTGGTTTTTGGAGGGGATGTTAGCCTTGGATTTTTGGACAAATAGATCCTGACTCGACGACCCCCATTTAAATGATATTAGCCTTAGATTTCTAACCCTGTTCATATCCAAGCCCTTTTAGTTGGTATTAGACTTCAAATTTATGGGTAATAGACTTTTGCCCCAAACATGATTGAACTTGGTTTTTGGAGGGGGTGTTAGCCTTGGATTTTCGGACAAATTGATCCTGACTCGATGAGCCCTATTTAAATGAGTATTAGCCTTATATTTTTAACTTTGTTCATATCCAAGCCCTTTTAGTTGGTATTAGACTTCAAATTTATGGGTTATAGACTTTTCCCCCAAACATGATTGAACTTGGTTTTTGGAGGGGGTGTTAGCCTTGGATTTTCGGACAAATTGATCCTGACTCGACGACCCCCATTTAAATGATATTAGCCTTAGATTTCTAACCTTGTTCATATCCAAGCCCTTTTAGTTGGTATTAGACTTCAAATTAATGGGTAATAGACTTTTGCCCCAAACATGATTGAACTTGGTTTTTGGAGGTGTTAGTCTTCGATTTTCGGACAAATTGATCCTGACTCGATGAGCCCCATTTAAATGAGTATTAGACTTATATTTCTAACCTTGTTCATATCCAAGCCCTTTTAGTTGGTATTAGACTTCAAATTTATGGGTAATAGACTTTTGCCCCAAACATGATTGAACTTGGTTTTTGGAGGGGGTGTTAGCCTTGGATTTTGGGACAAATTGATCCTGACTCGACGAGCCCTATTTAAATGAGTATTAGCCTTATATTTCTAACCTTGTTCATATCCAAGCCCTTTTAGTTGGTATTAGACTTCAAATTTATGGGTAATAGACTTTTGTCCCAAACATGATTGAACTTGGTTTTTGGAGGGGATGTTAGCCTTGGATTTTTGGACAAATAGATCCTGACTCGACGACCCCCATTTAAATGATATTAGCCTTAGATTTCTAACCTTGTTCATATCCAAGCCCTTTTAGTTGGTATTAGACTTCAAATTTATGGGTAATAGACTTTTGCCCCAAACATGATTGAACTTGGTTTTTGGAGGGGGTGTTAGCCTTGGATTTTCGGACAAATTGATCCTGACTCGATGAGCCCTATTTAAATGAGTATTAGCCTTATATTTCTAACTTTGTTCATATCCAAGCCCTTTTAGTTGGTATTAGACTTCAAATTTATGGGTTATAGACTTTTCCCCCAAACATGATTGAACTTGGTTTTTGGAGGGGGTGTTAGCCTTGGATTTTCGGACAAATTGATCCTGACTCGACGACCCCCATTTAAATGATATTAGCCTTAGATTTCTAACCTTGTTCATATCCAAGCCCTTTTAGTTGGTATTAGACTTCAAATTAATGGGTAATAGACTTTTGCCCCAAACATGATTGAACTTGGTTTTTGGAGGTGTTAGTCTTCGATTTTCGGACAAATTGATCCTGACTCGATGAGCCCCATTTAAATGAGTATTAGACTTATATTTCTAACCTTGTTCATATCCAAGCCCTTTTAGTTGGTATTAGACTTCAAATTTATGGGTAATAGACTTTTGCCCCAAACATGATTGAACTTTGTTTTTGGAGGGGGTGTTAGCCTTGGATTTTTGGACAAATTGATCCTGACTCGACGACCCCATTTAAATGAGTATTAGCCTTAGATTTGTAACCGTGTTCATATCCAAGACCTTTTAGTTGGTATTAGACTTCAAATTTATGGGTAATAGACCTTTCCCCCAAACATGATTGAACTTGGTTTTTGGAGGGGGTGTTAGCCTTGGATTTTCAGACAAATTGATCCTGACTCGACGAGCCCCATTTAAATGAGTATTAGGCTTAGATTTGTAACCGTGTTCATATCCAAGCCCTTTTAGTTGGTATTAGACTTCAAATTTATGGGTAATAAACTTTTCCCCCAAAAATGATTGAACTTGGTTTTTGGAGGGGGCGCTAGCCTTGGATTTTCGGACAAATTGATCCTGACTCGACGAGCCCTATTTAAATGAGTATTAGCCTTAGATTTCTAACCTTGTTCATATCCAAGCCCTTTTAGTTGGTATTAGACTTCAAATTTATGGCTAATAGACTTTTCCCCCAAACATGATTGAACTTGGTTTTCGGAGGTGTTAGCCTTGGATTTTCGGACAAATTGATCCTGACTCGACGACCCCCATTTAAATGAGTATTAGCCTTAGATTTGTAACCGTGTTCATATCCAAGACCTTTTAGTTGGTATTAGACTTCAAATTTATGGGTAATAGACCTTTCCCCCAAACATGATTGAACTTGGTTTTTGGAGGGGGTGTTAGCCTTGGATTTTCAGACAAATTGATCCTGACTCGACGAGCCCCATTTAAATGAGTATTAGCCTTAGATTTGTAACCGTGTTCCTATCCAAGCCCTTTTAGTTGGTATTAGACTTCAAATTTATGGGTAATAGACTTTTTCCCCAAACATGATTGAACTTGGTTTTTGGAGGTGTTAGACTTGGATTTTCGGACAAATTGATCCTGACTCGACGAGCCCTATTTAAATGAGTATTAGCCTTAGATTTCTAACCTTGTTCATATCCAAGCCCTTTTAGTTCGTATTAGACTTCAAATTTATGGCTAATAGACTTTTCCCCCAAACATGATTGAACTTAGTTTTCGTAGGTGTTAGCCTTGGATTTTCGGACAAATTGATCCTGACTCGACGACCCCCATTTAAATGATATTAGCCTTAGATTTCTAACCTTTTTCATATCCAAGCCCTTTTAGTTGGTATTAGACTTCAAATTTATGGGTAATAGACTTTTGCCCCAAACATGATTGAACTTGGTTTTTGGAGGGGGTGTTAGCCTTGGATTTTCGGACAAATTGATCCTGACTCGACGAGCCCTATTTAAATGAGTATTAGCCTTATATTTCTAACCTTGTTCATATCCAAGCCCTTTTAGTTGGTATTAGACTTCAAATTTATGGGTTATAGACTTTTCCCCCAAACATGATTGAACTTGGTTTTTGGAGGGGGTGTTAGACTTGGATATTCGGACAAATTGATCCTGACTCGACGAGCCCTATTTAAATAAGTATTAGCCTTAGATTTCTAACCTTGTTCATATCCAAGCCCTTTTAGTTTGTATTAGACTTCAAATTTATGGCTAATAGACTTTTCCCCCAAACATGATTGAACTTGGTTTTTGGAGGTGTTAGCCTTGGATTTTCGGACAAATTGATCCTGACTCGACGACCCCCATTTAAATGATATTAGCCTTAGATTTCTAACCTTGTTCATATCCAAGCCCTTTTAGTTGGTATTAGACTTCAAATTTATGGGTAATAGACTTTTGCCCCAAACATGATTGAACTTGGTTTTTGGAGGGGGTGTTAGCCTTGCATTTTCGGACAAATTGATCCTGACTCGACGAGCCCTATTTAAATGAGTATTAGCCTTATATTTCTAACCTTGTTCATATTCAAGCCCTTTTAGTTCGTATTAGACTTCAAATTTATGGGTTATAGACTTTTCCCCCAAACATGATTGAACTTGGTTTTTGGAGGGGGTGTTATACTTGGATATTCGGACAAATTGATCCTGACTCGACGAGCCCTATTTAAATAAGTATTAGCCTTAGATTTCTAACCTTGTTCATATCCAAGCCCTTTTAGTTTGTATTAGACTTCAAATTTATGGCTAATAGACTTTTCCCCCAAACATGATTGAACTTGGTTTTTGGAGGTGTTAGCCTTGGATTTTCGGACAAATTGATCCTGACTCGACGACCCCCATTTAGATGATATTAGCCTTAGATTTCTAACCTTGTTCATATCCAAGCCCTTTTAGTTGGTATTAGACTTCAAATTTATGGCTAATAGACTTTTCCCCCAAACATGATTGAACTTGGTTTTTGGAGGTGTTAGCCTTGGATTTTTTGACAATTTGATCCTGACTCGACGACCCCCATTTAAATGAGTATTAGCCTTAGATTTCTAAGCTTGTTCATATCCAAGCCCTTTTAGTTGGTATTAGACTTCAAATTTTTGGGTAATAGACTTTTACCCCAAACATGATTGAACTTGGTTTTTGGAGGGGGTGTTAGCCTTGGATTTTCAGACAAATGGATCCTCACTCGACGAGCCCCATCTAAATGAGTATTAGCCTTAGATTTCTAACCTTGTTAATATCCAAGCCCTTTTAGTTGGTATTAGACTTCAAATTTATGGGTAATAGACGTTTCCCCCAAACATGATTGAACTTTGTTTTTGGAGGGGGTGTTAGACTTGGATATTCGGACAAATTGATCCTGACTCGACGAGCCCTATTTAAATCAGTATTAGCCTTAGATTTCTAACCTTGTTCATATCCAAGCCCTTTTAGTTTGTATTAGACTTCAAATTTATGGCTAATAGACTTTTCCCCCAAACATGATTGAACTTGGTTTTTGGAGGTGTTAGCCTTGGATTTTCGGACAAATTGATCCTGACTCGACGACCCCCATTTAGATGATATTAGCCTTAGATTTCTAACCTTGTTCATATCCAAGCCCTTTTAGTTGGTATTAGACTTCAAATTTATGGCTAATAGACTTTTCCCCCAAACATGATTGAACTTGGTTTTTGGATGTGTTAGCCTTGGATTTTTTGACAAATTGATCCTGACTCGACGACCCCCATTTAAATGAGTATTAGCCTTAGATTTCTAAGCTTGTTCATATTCAAGCCCTTTTAGTTGGTATTAGACTTCAAATTTTTGGGTAATAGACTTTTGCCCCAAACATGATTGAACTTGGTTTTTGGAGGGGGTGTTAGCCTTGGATTTTCAGACAAATGGATCCTCACTCGACGAGCCCCATCTAAATGAGTATTAGCCTTAGATTTCTAACCTTGTTAATATCCAAGCCCTTTTAGTTGGTATTAGACTTCAAATTTATGGGTAATAGACGTTTCCCCCAAACATGATTGAACTTTGTTTTTGGAGGGGGTGTTAGCCTTGGATTTTCGGACAAATTATTCCTGACTCGACGATCCCTATTTAAATGAGTATTAGCCTTAGATTTGTAACCGTGTTCATATCCAAGACCTTTTAGTTGGTATTAGACTTCAAATTTATGGGTTATCGACTTTTCCCCCAAACATGATTGAACTTGGTTTTTGGAGGGGGTGTTAGACTTGGATTTTCGGACAAATTGATCCTGACTCGACGACCCCCATTTAAATGAGTATTAGCCTTAGATTTGTAACCTTGTCCATATCCAAGACCTTTTAGTTGGTATTAGACTTCAAATTTATGGGTAATAGACTTTTCCCCCAAACATGATTGAACTTGGTTTTTGGAGGGGGTGTTAGCCTTGGATTTTCGGACAAATTGATCCTGACTCGACGACCCCCATTTAAATGATATTAGCCTTAGATTTCTAACCTTTTTCATATCCAAGCCCTTTTAGTTGGTATTAGACTTCAAATTTATGGGTAATAGACTTTTGCCCCAAACATGATTGAACTTGGTTTTTGGAGGGGGTGTTAGCCTTGGATTTTGGGACAAATTGATCCTGACTCGACGAACCCTATTTAAATGAGTATTAGCGTTATATTTCTAACCTTGTTCATATCCAAGCCCTTTTAGTTGGTATTAGACTTCAAATTTATGGGTAATAGACTTTTCTCCCAAACATGATTGAACTTGGTTTTTGGAGGGGATGTTAGCCTTGGATTTTTGGACAAATTGATCATGACTCGACGACCCCCATTTAAATGATATTAGCCTTAGATTTGTAACCTTGTTCATATCCAAGCCCTTTTAGTTGGTATTAGACTTCAAATTTATGGGTATTAGACTTTTGCCCCAAACATGATTGAACTTGGTTTTTGGAGGGGGTGTTAGCCTTGGATTTTCGGACAAATTGATCCTGACTCGAGGACCCCCATTTAAATGAGTATTAGCCTTATATTTCTAACCTTGTTCATATCCAAGCCCTTTTAGTTGGTATTAGACTTCAAATTTATGGGTAATAGACTTTTCCCCCAAACATGATTGAACTTGGTTTTTGGAGGGGGTGTTAGCCTTGGATTTTCGGACAAATTGATCCTGACTCGACGACCCCCATTTAAATGAGTATTAGCCTTAGATTTCTAACCTTGTTCATATCCAAGCCCTTTTAGTTGGTATTAGACTTCAAATTTATGGGTATTAGACTTTTGCCCCAAACATGATTGAACTTGGTTTTTGGAGGGGGTGTTAGCCTTGGATTTTCGGACAAATTATTCCTGACTCGACGATCCCTATTTAAATGAGTATTAGCCTTAGATTTGTAACCGTGTTCATATCCAAGACCTTTTAGTTGGTATTAGACTTCAAATTTATGGGTTATCGACTTTTCCCCCAAACATGATTGAACTTGGTTTTTGGAGGGGGTGTTAGACTTGGATTTTCGGACAAATTGATCCTGACTCGACGACCCCCATTTAAATGAGTATTAGCCTTAGATTTCTAACCTTGTTCATATCCAAGCCCTTTTAGTTGGTATTAGACTTCAAATTTATGGGTAATAGACTTTTCCCCCAAATATGATTGAACTTGGTTTTTGGAGGTGTTAGGCTTGGATTTTCGGACAAATTGATCCTCACTCGACGAGCCCCATTTAAATGAGTATTAGCCTTAGATTTCTAACCTTGTTCATATCCAAGCCCTTTTAGTTGGTATTAGACTTCAAATTTATGGGTAATAGACTTTTCCCCCAAACATGATTGAACTTGGTTTTTGGAGGTGTTAGGCTTGGATTTTCGGACAAATTGATCCTCACTCGACGAGCCCCATTTAAATGAGTATTAGCCTTAGATTTCTAACCTTGTTCATATCCAAGCCCTTTTAGTTGGTATTAGACTTCAAATTTATGGGTAATAGACTTTTCCCCCAAACATGATTGAACTTAGTTTTCGTAGGTGTTAGCCTTGGATTTTCGGACAAATTGATCCTGACTCGACGACCCCCATTTAAATGATATTAGCCTTAGATTTCTAACCTTTTTCATATCCAAGCCCTTTTAGTTGGTATTAGACTTCAAATTTATGGGTAATAGACTTTTCCCCCAAACATGATTGAACTTGGTTTTTGGAGGTGTTAGCCTTGGATTTTTGGATAAATTGATCCTGACTCGACGACCCCCATTTAAATGAGTATTAGCCTTAGATTTCTAACCTTGTTCATATCCAAGACCTTTTAGTTGGTATTAGACTTCAAATTTATTGGTAATAGACTTTTCTCCCAAACATGATTGAACTTGGTTTTTGGAGGGGGTGTTAGCCTTGGATTTTTGGACAAATTGATCCTGACTCGACGACCCCCATTTAAATGAGTATTAACCTTAGATTTCTAACCTTGTTCATATCCAAGCCCTTTTAGTTGGTATTAGACTTCAAATTTATGGGTATTAGACTTTTGCCCCAAACATGATTGAACTTGGTTTTTGGAGGGGGTGTTAGCCTTGGATTTTCGGACAAATTGATCCTGACTCGACGAGCCCTATTTAAATGAGTATTAGCCTTATATTTCTAACCTTGTTCATATCCAAGCCCTTTTAGTTGGTATTAGACTTCAAATTTATGGGTAATAGACTTTTCCCCCAAACATGATTGAACTTGGTTTTTGGAGAGGGTGTTAGCCTTGGATTTTCGGACAAATTGATCCTGACTCGACGACCCCCATTTAAATGAGTATTAGCCTTAGATTTCTAACCTTGTTCATATCCAAGCCCTTTTAGTTGGTATTAGACTTCAAATTTATGGGTAATAGACTTTTCCCCCAAATATGATTGAACTTGGTTTTTGGAGGTGTTAGGCTTGGATTTTCGGACAAATTGATCCTCACTCGACGAGCCCCATTTAAATGAGTATTAGCCTTAGATTTCTAACCTTGTTCATATCCAAGCCCTTTTAGTTGGTATTAGACTTCAAATTTATGGGTAATAGACTTTTCCCCCAAACATGGTTGAACTTGGTTTTTGGAGGTGTTAGCCTTGGATTTTTGGACAAATTGATCCTGACTCGACGACCCCCATTTAAATGAGTATTAGCCTTAGATTTCTAACCTTGTTCATATCCAAGCCCTTTTAGTTGGTATTAGACTTCAAATTTATGGGTAATAGACTTTTCTCCCAAACATGATTGAACTTGGTTTTTGGAGGGGGTGTTAGCCTTGGATTTTTGGACAAATTGATCCTGACTCGACGACCCCCATTTAAATGATATTAGCCTTAGATTTCTAACCTTGTTCATATCCAAGCCCTTTTAGTTGGTATTAGACTTCAAATTTATGGGTACTAGACTTTTGCCCCAAACATGATTGAACTTGGTTTTTGGAGGGGGTGTTAGCCTTG
The DNA here is from genome assembly GCA_964035475.1 of Salix caprea. Taxonomy (NCBI): domain Eukaryota; kingdom Viridiplantae; phylum Streptophyta; class Magnoliopsida; order Malpighiales; family Salicaceae; genus Salix; species Salix caprea. The sequence continues at coordinate 17,692,241 of OZ037749.1, forward strand.
GATTTTCGGACAAATTGATCCTGACTCGACGAGCCCTATTTAAATGAGTATTAGCCTTATATTTCTAACCTTGTTCATATCCAAGCCCTTTTAGTTGGTATTAGACTTCAAATTTATGGGTAATAGACTTTTCCCCCAAACATGATTGAACTTGGTTTTTGGAGGTGTTAGGCTTGGATTTTCGGACAAATTGATCCTGACTCGACGACCCCCATTTAGATGATATTAGCCTTAGATTTCTAACCTTGTTCATATCCAAGCCCTTTTAGTTGGTATTAGACTTCAAATTTATGGGTGATAGACTTTTGCCCCAAACATGATTGAACTTGGTTTTTGGAGGGGGTGTTAGCATTGGATTTTGGGACAAATTGATCCTGACTCGACGAGCCCTATTTAAATGAGTATTCGCGTTATATTTCTAACCTTGTTCATATCCAAGCCCTTTTAGTTGGTATTAGACTTCAAATTTATGGGTAATAGACTTTTCTCCCAAACATGATTGAACTTGGTTTTTGGAGGGGATGTTAGCCTTGGATTTTTGGACAAATTGATCATGACTCGACGACCCCCATTTAAATGATATTAGCCTTAGATTTCTAACCTTGTTCATATCCAAGCCCTTTTAGTTGGTATTAGACTTCAAATTTATGGGTATTAGACTTTTGCCCCAAACATGATTGAACTTGGTTTTTGGAGGGGGTGTTAGCCTTGGATTTTCGGACAAATTGATCCTGACTCGAGGACCCCCATTTAAATGAGTATTAGCCTTATATTTCTAACCTTGTTCATATCCAAGCCCTTTTAGTTGGTATTAGACTTCAAATTTATGGGTAATAGACTTTTCCCCCAAACATGATTGAACTTGGTTTTTGGAGGGGGTGTTAGCCTTGGATTTTCGGACAAATTGATCCTGACTCGACGACCCCCATTTAAATGAGTATTAGACTTAGATTTCTAACCTTGTTCATATCCAAGCCCTTTTAGTTGGTATTAGACTTCAAATTTATGGGTATTAGACTTTTGCCCCAAACATGATTGAACTTGGTTTTTGGAGGGGGTGTTAGCCTTGGATTTTCGGACAAATTATTCCTGACTCGACGATCCCTATTTAAATGAGTATTAGCCTTAGATTTGTAACCGTGTTCATATCCAAGACCTTTTAGTTGGTATTAGACTTCAAATTTATGGGTTATCGACTTTTCCCCCAAACATGATTGAACTTGGTTTTTGGAGGGGGTGTTAGACTTGGATTTTCGGACAAATTGATCCTGACTCGACGACCCCCATTTAAATGAGTATTAGCCTTAGATTTCTAACCTTGTTCATATCCAAGCCCTTTTAGTTGGTATTAGACTTCAAATTTATGGGTAATAGACTTTTCCCCCAAATATGATTGAACTTGGTTTTTGGAGGTGTTAGGCTTGGATTTTCGGACAAATTGATCCTCGCTCGACGAGCCCCATTTAAATGAGTATTAGCCTTAGATTTCTAACCTTGTTCATATCCAATCCCTTTTAGTTGGTATTAGACTTCAAATTTATGGGTAATAGACTTTTCCCCCAAACATGATTGAACTTGGTTTTTGGAGGTGTTAGCCTTGGATTTTTGGACAAATTGATCCTGACTCGACGACCCCCATTTAAATGAGTATTAGCCTTAGATTTCTAACCTTGTTCATATCCAAGCCCTTTTAGTTGGTATTAGACTTCAAATTTATTGGTAATAGACTTTTCTCCCAAACATGATTGAACTTGGTTTTTGGAGGGGGTGTTAGCCTTGGATTTTTGGACAAATTGATCCTGACTCGACGACCCCCATTTAAATGATATTAGCCTTAGATTTCTAACCTTGTTCATATCCAAGCCCTTTTAGTTGGTATTAGACTTCAAATTTATGGGTATTAGACTTTTGCCCCAAACATGATTGAACTTGGTTTTTGGAGGGGGTGTTAGCCTTGGATTTTCGGACAAATTGATCCTGACTCGACGAGCCCTATTTAAATGAGTATTAGCCTTAGATTTCTAACCTTGTTCATATCCAAGCCCTTTTAGTTGGTATTAGACTTCAAATTTATGGGTAATAGACTTTTCCCCCAAACATGATTGAACTTGGTTTTTGGAGGGGGTGTTAGCCTTGGATTTTCGGACAAATTGATCCTGACTCGACGACCCCCATTTAAATGAGTATTAGCCTTAGATTTCTAACCTTGTTCATATCCAAGCCCTTTTAGTTGGTATTAGACTTCAAATTTATGGGTAATAGACTTTTCCCCCAAACATGATTGAACTTGGTTTTTGGAGAGGGTGTTAGCCTTGGATTTTCGGACAAATTGATCCTGACTCGACGACCCCCATTTAAATGAGTATTAGCCTTAGATTTCTAACCTTGTTCATATCCAAGCCCTTTTAGTTGGTATTAGACTTCAAATTTATGGGTAATAGACTTTTCCCCCAAATATGATTGAACTTGGTTTTTGGAGGTGTTAGGCTTGGATTTTCGGACAAATTGATCCTGACTCGACGAGCCCCATTTAAATGAGTATTAGCCTTAGATTTCTAACCTTGTTCATATCCAAGCCCTTTTAGTTGGTATTAGACTTCAAATTTATGGGTAATAGACTTTTCCCCCAAACATGGTTGAACTTGGTTTTTGGAGGTGTTAGCCTTGGATTTTTGGACAAATTGATCCTGACTCGACGACCCCCATTTAAATGAGTATTAGCCTTGGATTTCTAACCTTGTTCATATCCAAGCCCTTTTAGTTGGTATTAGACTTCAAATTTATGGGTAATAGACTTTTCTCCCAAACATGATTGAACTTGGTTTTTGGAGGGGGTGTTAGCCTTGGATTTTTGGACAAATTGATCCTGACTCGACGACCCCCATTTAAATGATATTAGCCTTAGATTTCTAACCTTGTTCATATCCAAGCCCTTTTAGTTGGTATTAGACTTCAAATTTATGGGTATTAGACTTTTGCCCCAAACATGATTGAACTTGGTTTTTGGAGGGGGTGTTAGCCTTGGATTTTCGGACAAATTGATCCTGACTCGACGAGCCCTATTTAAATGAGTATTAGCCTTATATTTCTAACCTTGTTCATATCCAAGCCCTTTTAGTTGGTATTAGACTTCAAATTTATGGGTAATAGACTTTTCCCCCAAACATGATTGAACTTGGTTTTTGGAGGGGGTGTTAGCCTTGGATTTTCGGACAAATTGATCCTGACTCGACGACCCCCATTTAAATGAGTATTAGCCTTAGATTTCTAACCTTGTTCATATCCAAGCCCTTTTAGTTGGTATTAGACTTCAAATTTATGGGTAATAGACTTTTCCCCCAAACATGATTGAACTTGGTTTTTGGAGAGGGTGTTAGCCTTGGATTTTCGGACAAATTGATCCTGACTCGACGACCCCCATTTAAATGAGTATTAGCCTTAGATTTCTAACCTTGTTCATATCCAAGCCCTTTTAGTTGGTATTAGACTTCAAATTTATGGGTAATAGACTTTTCCCCCAAATATGATTGAACTTGGTTTTTGGAGGTGTTAGGCTTGGATTTTCGGACAAATTGATCCTGACTCGACGAGCCCCATTTAAATGAGTATTAGCCTTAGATTTCTAACCTTGTTCATATCCAAGCCCTTTTAGTTGGTATTAGACTTCAAATTTATGGGTAATAGACTTTTCCCCCAAACATGGTTGAACTTGGTTTTTGGAGGTGTTAGCCTTGGATTTTTGGACAAATTGATCCTGACTCGACGACCCCCATTTAAATGAGTATTAGCCTTGGATTTCTAACCTTGTTCATATCCAAGCCCTTTTAGTTGGTATTAGACTTCAAATTTATGGGTAATAGACTTTTCTCCCAAACATGATTGAACTTGGTTTTTGGAGGGGGTGTTAGCCTTGGATTTTTGGACAAATTGATCCTGACTCGACGACCCCCATTTAAATGATATTAGCCTTAGATTTCTAACCTTGTTCATATCCAAGCCCTTTTAGTTGGTATTAGACTTCAAATTTATGGGTATTAGACTTTTGCCCCAAACATGATTGAACTTGGTTTTTGGAGGGGGTGTTAGCCTTGGATTTTCGGACAAATTGATCCTGACTCGAGGACCCCCATTTAAATGAGTATTAGCCTTTTATTTCTAACCTTGTTCATATCCAAGCCCTTTTAGTTGGTATTAGACTTCAAATTTATGGGTAATAGACTTTTCCCCCAAACATGATTGAACTTGGTTTTTGGAGGGGGTGTTAGCCTTGGATTTTCGGACAAATTGATCCTGACTCGACGACCCCCATTTAAATGAGTATTAGCCTTAGATTTCTAACCTTGTTCATATCCAAGCCCTTTTAGTTGGTATTAGACTTCAAATTTATGGGTATTAGACTTTTGCCCCAAACATGATTGAACTTGGTTTTTGGAGGGGGTGTTAGCCTTGGATTTTCGGACAAATTATTCCTGACTCGACGATCCCTATTTAAATGAGTATTAGCCTTAGATTTGTAACCGTGTTCATATCCAAGACCTTTTAGTTGGTATTAGACTTCAAATTTATGGGTTATCGAGTTTTCCCCCAAACATGATTGAACTTGGTTTTTGGAGGGGGTGTTAGACTTGGATTTTCGGACAAATTGATCCTGACTCGACGACCCCCATTTAAATGAGTATTAGCCTTAGATTTCTAACCTTGTTCATATCCAAGCCCTTTTAGTTGGTATTAGACTTTAAATTTATTGGTAATAGACTTTTCTCCCAAACATGATTGAACTTGGTTTTTGGAGGGGGTGTTAGCCTTGGATTTTTGGACAAATTGATCCTGACTCGACGACCCCCATTTAAATGATATTAGCCTTAGATTTCTAAACTTGTTCATATCCAAGCCCTTTTAGTTGGTATTAGACTTCAAATTTATGGGTATTAGACTTTTGCCCCAAACATGATTGAACTTGGTTTTTGGAGGGGGTGTTAGCCTTGGATTTTCGGACAAATTGATCCTGACTCGACGAGCCCTATTTAAATGAGTATTAGCCTTATATTTCTAACCTTGTTCATATCCAAGCCCTTTTAGTTGGTATTAGACTTCAAATTTATGGGTAATAGACTTTTCCCCCAAACATGATTGAACTTGGTTTTTGGAGAGGGTGTTAGCCTTGGATTTTCAGATAAATTGATCCTGACTCGACGACCCCCATTTAAATGAGTATTAGCCTTAGATTTCTAACCTTGTTCATATCCAAGCCCTTTTAGTTGGTATTAGACTTCAAATTTATGGGTAATAGACTTTTCCCCCAAATATGATTGAACTTGGTTTTTGGAGGTGTTAGGCTTGGATTTTCGGACAAATTGATCCTCACTCGACGAGCCCCATTTAAATGAGTATTAGCCTTAGATTTCTAACCTTGTTCATATCCAAGCCCTTTTAGTTGGTATTAGACTTCAAATTTATGGGTAATAGACTTTTCCCCCAAACATGGTTGAACTTGGTTTTTGGAGGTGTTAGCCTTGGATTTTTGGACAAATTGATCCTGACTCGACGACCCCCATTTAAATGAGTATTAGCCTTAGATTTCTAACCTTGTTCATATCCAAGCCCTTTTAGTTGGTATTAGACTTCAAATTTATGGGTAATAGACTTTTCTCCCAAACATGATTGAACTTGGTTTTTGGAGGGGGTGTTAGCCTTGGATTTTTGGACAAATTGATCCTGACTCGACGACCCCCATTTAAATGATATTAGCCTTAGATTTCTAACCTTGTTCATATCCAAGCCCTTTTAGTTGGTATTAGACTTCAAATTTATGGGTATTAGACTTTTGCCCCAAACATGATTGAACTTGGTTTTTGGAGGGGGTGTTAGCCTTGGATTTTCGGACAAATTGATCCTGACTCGACGAGCCCTATTTAAATGAGTATTAGCCTTATATTTCTAACCTTGTTCATATCCAAGCCCTTTTAGTTGGTATTAGACTTCAAATTTATGGGTAATAGACTTTTCCCGCAAACATGATTGAACTTGGTTTTTGGAGGGGGTGTTAGCCTTGGATTTTCGGACAAATTGATCCTGACTCGACGACCCCCATTTAAATGAGTATTAGCCTTAGATTTCTAACCTTGTTCATATCCAAGCCCTTTTAGTTGGTATTAGACTTCAAATTTATGGGTATTAGACTTTTGCCCCAAACATGATTGAACTTGGTTTTTGGAGGGGGTGTTAGCCTTAGATTTTCGGACAAATTGATCCTGACTCGATGAGCCCTATTTAAATGAGTATTAGCCTTATATTTCTAACCTTGTTCATATACAAGCCCTTTTAGTTGGTATTAGACTTCAAATTTATGGGTAATAGACTTTTCCCCCAAACATGATTGAACTTGGTTTTTGGAGGGGGTGTTAGCCTTGGATTTTCGGACAAATTGATCCTGACTCGACGACCCCCATTTAAATGAGTATTAGCCTTAGATTTGTAACCGTGTTCATATCCAAGACCTTTTAGTTGGTATTAGACTTCAAATTTATGGGTAATAGACTTTTGCCCCAAACATGATTGAACTTGGTTTTTGGAGGGGGTGTTAGCCTTGGATTTTCGGACAAATTGATCCTGACTCGACGAGCCCTATTTAAATGAGTATTAGCCTTATATTTCTAACCTTGTTCATATCCAAGCCCTTTTAGTTGGTATTAGACTTCAAATTTATGGGTAATAGACTTTTCCCCCAAACATGATTGAACTTGGTTTTTGGAGGTGTTAGCCTTGGATTTTCGGACAAATTGATCCTGACTCGACGACCCCCATTTAGAGGATATTAGCCTTAGATTTCTAACCTTGTTCATATCCAAGCCCTTTTAGTTGGTATTAGACTTCAAATTTATGGGTAATAGACTTTTCCCCCAAACATGGTTGAACTTGGTTTTTGGAGGTGTTAGCCTTGGATTTTTGGACAAATTGATCCTGACTCGACGACCCCCATTTAAATGAGTATTAGCCTTAGATTTGTAACCGTGTTCATATCCAAGACCTTTTAGTTGGTATTAGACTTCAAATTTATGGGTAATAGACTTTTGCCCCAAACATGATTGAACTTGGTTTTTGGAGGGGGTGTTAGCCTTGGATTTTTGGACAAATTGATCCTGACTCGACGAGCCCTATTTAAATGAGTATTAGCCTTATATTTCTAACCTTGTTCATATCCAAGCCCTTTTAGTTGGTATTAGACTTCAAATTTATGGGTAATAGACTTTTGCCCCAAACATGATTAAACTTGGTTTTTGGAGGGGGTGTTAGCCTTGGATTTTCGGACAAATTGATCCTGACTCGACGACCCCCATTTAAATGAGTATTAGCCTTAGATTTCTAACCTTGTTCATATCCAAGCCCTTTTAGTTGGTATTAGACTTCAAATTTATGGGTATTAGACTTTTGCCCCAAACATGATTGAACTTGGTTTTTGGAGGGGGTGTTAGCCTTGGATTTTCGGACAAATTATTCCTGACTCGACGATCCCTATTTAAATGAGTATTAGCCTTAGATTTGTAACCGTGTTCATATCCAAGACCTTTTAGTTGGTATTAGACTTCAAATTTATGGGTTATCGACTTTTCCCCCAAACATGATTGAACTTGGTTTTTGGAGGGGGTTTTAGCCTTGGATTTTGGGACAAATTGATCCTGACTCGACGAGCCCTATTTAAATGAGTATTAGCCTTATATTTCTAACCTTGTTCATATCCAAGCCCTTTTAGTTGGTATTAGACTTCAAATTTATGGGTAATAGACTTTTCCCCCAAACATGATTGAACTTGGTTTTTGGAGGTGTTAGCCTTGGATTTTCGGACAAATTGATCCTGACTCGACGACCCCCATTTAGAGGATATTAGCCTTAGATTTCTAACCTTGTTCATATCCAAGCCCTTTTAGTTGGTATTAGACTTCAAATTTATGGGTAATAGACTTTTCCCCCAAACATGGTTGAACTTGGTTTTTGGAGGTGTTAGCCTTGGATTTTTGGACAAATTGATCCTGACTCGACGACCCCATTTAAATGAGTATTAGCCTTAGATTTCTAACCTTGTTCATATCCAAGCCCTTTTAGTTGGTATTAGACTTCAAATTTATGGGTAATAGACTTTTCTCCCAAACATGATTGAACTTGGTTTTTGGAGGGGGTGTTAGCCTTGAATTTTTGGACAAATTGATCCTGACTCGACGACCCCCATTTAAATGATATTAGCCTTAGATTTCTAACCTTGTTCATATCCAAGCCCTTTTAGTTGGTATTAGACTTCAAATTTATGGGTATTAGACTTTTGCCCCAAACATGATTGAACTTGGTTTTTGGAGGGGGTGTTAGCCTTGGATTTTCGGACAAATTGATCCTGACTCGACGAGCCCTATTTAAATGAGTATTAGCCTTATATTTCTAACCTTGTTCATATCCAAGCCCTTTTAGTTGGTATTAGACTTCAAATTTATGGGTAATAGACTTTTCCCCCAAACATGATTGAACTTGGTTTTTGGAGGGGGTGTTAGCCTTGGATTTTCGGACAAATTGATCCTGACTCGACGACCCCCATTTAAATGAGTATTAGCCTTAGATTTCTAACCTTGTTCATATCCAATCCCTTTTAGTTGGTATTAGACTTCAAATTTATGGGTAATAGACTTTTCCCCCAAACATGATTGAACTTGGTTTTTGGAGGGGGTGTTAGCCTTGGATTTTCGGACAAATTGATCCTGACTCGACGACCCCCATTTAAATGAGTATTAGCCTTAGATTTGTAACCGTGTTCATATCCAAGACCTTTTAGTTGGTATTAGACTTCAAATTTATGGGTAATAGACTTTTGCCCCAAACATGATTGAACTTGGTTTTTGGAGGGGGTGTTAGCCTTGGATTTTGGGACAAATTGATCCTGACTCGACGAGCCCTATTTAAATGAGTATTAGCCTTATATTTCTAACCTTGTTCATATCCAAGCCCTTTTAGTTGGTATTAGACTTCAAATTTATGGGTAATAGACTTTTGCCCCAAACATGATTAAACTTGGTTTTTGGAGGGGGTGTTAGCCTTGAATTTTCGGACAAATTGATCCTGACTCGACGACCCCCATTTAAATGAGTATTAGCCTTAGATTTCTAACCTTGTTCATATCCAAGCCCTTTTAGTTGGTATTAGACTTCAAATTTATGGGTAATAGACTTTTCCCCCAAATATGATTGAACTTGGTTTTTGGAGGTGTTAGGCTTGGATTTTCGGACAAATTGATCCTGACTCGACGAGCCCCATTTAAATGAGTATTAGCCTTAGATTTCTAACCTTGTTCATATCCAAGCCCTTTTAGTTGGTATTAGACTTCAAATTTATGGGTAATAGACTTTTCCCCCAAACATGGTTGAACTTGGTTTTTGGAGGTGTTAGCCTTGGATTTTTGGACAAATTGATCCTGACTCGACGACCCCCATTTAAATGAGTATTAGCCTTGGATTTCTAACCTTGTTCATATCCAAGCCCTTTTAGTTGGTATTAGACTTCAAATTTATGGGTAATAGACTTTTCCCCCAAACATGATTGAACTTGGTTTTTGGAGGGGGTGTTAGCCTTGGATTTTCGGACAAATTGATCCTGACTCGACGACCCCCATTTAAATGAGTATTAGCCTTAGATTTCTAACCTTGTTCATATCCAATCCCTTTTAGTTGGTATTAGACTTCAAATTTATGGGTAATAGACTTTTCCCCCAAACATGATTGAACTTGGTTTTTGGAGGGGGTGTTAGCCTTGGATTTTCGGACAAATTGATCCTGACTCGACGACCCCCATTTAAATGAGTATTAGCCTTAGATTTGTAACCGTGTTCATATCCAAGACCTTTTAGTTGGTATTAGACTTCAAATTTATGGGTAATAGACTTTTGCCCCAAACATGATTGAACTTGGTTTTTGGAGGGGGTGTTAGCCTTGGATTTTGGGACAAATTGATCCTGACTCGACGAGCCCTATTTAAATGAGTATTAGCCTTATATTTCTAACCTTGTTCATATCCAAGCCCTTTTAGTTGGTATTAGACTTCAAATTTATGGGTAATAGACTTTTGCCCCAAACATGATTAAACTTGGTTTTTGGAGGGGGTGTTAGCCTTGAATTTTCGGACAAATTGATCCTGACTCGACGACCCCCATTTAAATGAGTATTAGCCTTAGATTTCTAACCTTGTTCATATCCAAGACCTTTTAGTTGGTATTAGACTTCAAATTTATAGGTAATAGACTTTTGCCCCAAACATGATTGAACTTGGTTTTTGGAGGGGGTGTTAGCCTTGGATTTTGGGACAAATTGATCCTGACTCGACGAGCCCTATTTAAATGAGTATTAGCCTTATATTTCTAACCTTGTTCATATCCAAGCCCTTTTAGGTGGTATTAGACTTCAATTTTATGGGTAATAGACTTTTCCCCCAAACATGATTGAACTTGGTTTTTGGAGGTGTTAGCCTTGGATTTTCGGACAAATTGATCCTGACTCGACGACCCCCATTTAGATGATATTAGCCTTAGATTTCTAACCTTGTTCATATCCAAGCCCTTTTAGTTGGTATTAGACTTCAAATTTATGGGTAATAGACTTTTGCCCCAAACATGATTGAACTTGGTTTTTGGAGGGGGTGTTAGCCATGGATTTTGGGACAAATTGATCCTGACTCGACGAGCCCTATTTAAATGAGTATTAGCCTTATATTTCTAACCTTGTTCATATCCAAGCCCTTTTAGTTGCTATTAGACTTCAAATTTATGGCTAATAGACTTTTCCCCCAAACATGATTGAACTTGGTTTTTGGAGGTGTTAGCCTTGGATTTTTGGACAAATTGATCCTGACTCGACGACCCCTATTTAAATGAGTATTAGCTTTAGATTTCTAACCTTGTTCATATCCAAGCCCTTTTAGTTGGTATTAGACTTCAAATTTATGGGTAATAGACTTTTCTCCCAAACATGATTGAACTTGGTTTTTGGAGGGGGTGTTAGCCTTGGATTTTCGGACAAATTGATCCTGACTCGACAACCCCCATTTAAATGAGTATTAGCCTTAGATTTCTAACCTTGTTCATATCCAAGCCCTTTTAGTTGGTATTAGACTTCAAATTTATGGGTATTAGACTTTTGCCCCAAACATGATTGAACTTGGTTTTTGGAGGGGGTGTTAGCCTTGGATTTTCGGACAAATTGATCCTGACTCGACGAGCCCTATTTAAATGAGTATTAGCCTTATATTTCTAACCTTGTTCATATCCAAGCCCTTTTAGTTGGTATTAGACTTCAAATTTATGGGTAATAGACTTTTCCCCCAAACATGATTGAACTTGGTTTTTGGAGGGGGTGTTAGCCTTGGATTTTCGGACAAATTGATCCTGACTCGACGACCCCCATTTAAATGAGTATTAGCCTTAGATTTCTAACCTTGTTCATATCCAAGCCCTTTTAGTTGGTATTAGACTTCAAATTTATGGGTAATAGACTTTTCCCCCAAACATGATTGAACTTGGTTTTTGGAGGGGGTGTTAGCCTTGGATTTTCGGACAAATTATTCCTGACTCGACGATCCCTATTTAAATGAGTATTAGCCTTAGATTTGTAACCGTGTTCATATCCAAGACCTTTTAGTTGGTATTAGACTTCAAATTTATAGGTAATAGACTTTTGCCCCAAACATGATTGAACTTGGTTTTTGGAGGGGGTGTTAGCCTTGGATTTTGGGACAAATTGATCCTGACTCGACGAGCCCTATTTAAATGAGTATTAGCCTTATATTTCTAACCTTGTTCATATCCAAGCCCTTTTAGTTGGTATTAGACTTCAAATTTATGGGTAATAGACTTTTCCCCCAAACATGATTGAACTTGGTTTTTGGAGGTGTTAGCCTTGGATTTTCGGACAAATTGATCCTGACTCGACGACCCCCATTTAGATGATATTAGCCTTAGATTTCTAACCTTGTTCATATCCAAGCCCTTTTAGTTGGTATTAGACTTCAAATTTATGGGTAATAGACTTTTCCCCCAAACATGGTTGAACTTGGTTTTTGGAGGTGTTAGCCTTGGATTTTTGGACAAATTGATCCTGACTCGACGACCCCCATTTAAATGAGTATTAGCCTTAGATTTCTAACCTTGTTCATATCCAAGCCCTTTTAGTTGGTATTAGACTTCAAATTTATGGGTAATAGACTTTTCTCCCAAACATGATTGAACTTGGTTTTTGGAGGGGGTGTTAGCCTTGGATTTTTGGACAAATTGATCCTGACTCGACGACCCCCATTTAAATGATATTAGCCTTAGATTTCTAACCTTGTTCATATCCAAGCCCTTTTAGTTGGTATTAGACTTCAAATTTATGGGTATTAGACTTTTGCCCCAAACATGATTGAACTTGGTTTTTGGAGGGGGTGTTAGCCTTGGATTTTCGGACAAATTGATCCTGACTCGACGAGCCCTATTTAAATGAGTATTAGCCTTATATTTCTAACCTTGTTCATATCCAAGCCCTTTTAGTTGGTATTAGACTTCAAATTTATGGGTAATAGACTTTTCCCCCAAACATGATTGAACTTGGTTTTTGGAGGGGGAGTTAGCCTTGGATTTTTGGACAAATTGATCCTGACTCGACGACCCCCATTTAAATGAGTATTAGCCTTAGATTTCTAACCTTGTTCATATCCAAGCCCTTTTAGTTGGTATTAGACTTCAAATTTGTGGGTAATAGACTTTTCCCCCAAACATGATTGAACTTGGTTTTTGGAGGGGGTGTTAGCCTTGGATTTTCGGACTAATTGATCCTGACTCGACGACCCCCATTTAAATGAGTATGGGCCTTAGATTTGTAACCGTGTTCATATCCAAGACCTTTTAGTTGGTATTAGACTTCAAATTTATGGGTAATAGACTTTTGCCCCAAACATGATTGAACTTGGTTTTTGGAGGGGGTGTTAGCCTTGGATTTTCGGACAAATTGATCCTGACTCGACGAGCCCTATTTAAATGAGTATTAGCCTTATATTTCTAACCTTGTTCATATCCAAGCCCTTTTAGTTGGTATTAGACTTCAAATTTATGGGTAATAGACTTTTGCCCCAAACATGATTGAACTTGGTTTTTGGAGGGGGTGTTAGCCTTGGATTTTGGGACAAATTGATCCTGACTCGACGAGCCCTATTTAAATGAGTATTAGCCTTATATTTCTAACCTTGTTCATATCCAAGCCCTTTTAGTTGGTATTAGACTTCAAATTTATGGGTAATAGACTTTTCCCCCAAACATGATTGAACTTGGTTTTTGGAGGTGTTAGCCTTGGATTTTCGGACAAATTGATCCTGACTCGACGACCCCCATTTAGATGATATTAGCCTTAGATTTCTAACCTTGTTCATATCCAAGCCCTTTTAGTTGGTATTAGACTTCAAATTTATGGGTAATAGACTTTTGCCCCAAACATGATTGAACTTGGTTTTTGGAGGGGGTGTTAGCCTTGGATTTTCGGACAAATTGATCCTGACTCGACGAGCCCCATTTAAATGAGTATTAGCGTTAGATTTGTAACCGTGTTCATATCCAAGACATTTTAGTTGGTATTAGACTTCAAATTTATGGGTAATAGACTTTTCCCCCAAACATGATTGAACTTGGTTTTCGGAGGGGGTGTTAGCCTTGGATTTTCGGACAAATTGATCCTGACTCGACGAGCCCCATTTAAATGAGTATTAGCATTAGATTTCTAACCTTGTTCATATCCAAGCCCTTTTAGTTGGTATTAGACTTCAAATTTATGGGTAATAGACTTTTGCCCCAAACATGATTCAACTTGGTTTTTGGAGGGGGTGTTAGCCTTGGATTTTCGGACAAATTGATCCTGACTTGACGAGCCCTATTTAAATGAGTATTAGCCTTATATTTCTAACCTTGTTCATATCCAAGCCCTTTTAGTTGGTATTAGACTTCAAATTTATGGGTAATAGACTTTTCCCCCAAACATGATTGAACTTGGTTTTTGGAGGGGGTGTTAGCCTTGGATTTTCGGACAAATTGATCCTGACTCGACGAGACCTATTTAAATGAGTATTAGCCTTAGATTTTTAACCGTGTTCATATCCAAGAGCTTTTAGTTGGTATTAGACTTCAAATTTATGGGTAATAGACTTTTGCCCCAAACATGATTGAACTTGGTTTTTGGAGGGGGTGTTAGCCTTGGATTTTCGGACAAATTGATCCTGACTCGACGAGCCCCATCTAAATGAGTATTAGCCTTAGATTTCTAACCTTGTTAATATCCAAGCCCTTTTAGTTGGTATTAGACTTCAAATTTATGGGTAATAGACTTTTGCCCCAAACATGATTGAACTTGGTTTTTGGAGGGGGTGTTACCCTTGGATTTTCGGACAAATTGATCCTGATTCAACGAGCCCTATTTAAATGAGTATTAGCCTTATATTTCTAACCATGTTCATATCCAAGCCCTTTTAGTTGTTATTAGACTTCAATTTTATGGGTAATAGACTTTTCTCCCAAACATGATTGAACTTGGTTTTTGGAGGGGGTGTTAGCCTTGGATTTTTGGACAAATAGATCCTGACTCGACGACCCCCATTTAAATGATATTAGCCTTAGATTTCTAAACTTGTTCATATCCAAGCCCTTTTAGTTCATATTAGACTTCAAGTTTATGGGTAATAGACTTTTGCCCCAAACATGATTGACTTTGGTTTTTGGAGGGGGTGTTAGCCTTGGATTTTCGGACAAATTGATCCTGACTCGACGAGCCCTATTTAAATGAGTATTAGCCTTATATTTCTAACCTTGTTCATATCCAAGCCCTTTTAGTTGGTATTGGACTTCAAATTTATGGGTTATAGACTTTTCCCCCAAACATGATTGAACTTGGTTTTTGGAGGGGGTGTTAGCCTTGGATTTTCGGACAAATTGATCCTCAATCAACGAGCCCCATCTAAATGAGTATTAGCCTAAGATTTCGAACCTTGTTAATATCCAAGCCCTTTTAGTTGGTATTAGACTTCAAATTTATGGGTAATAGACTTTTCCCCCAAACATGATTGAACTTGGTTTTTGGAGGGGGTGTTAGCCTTGGATTTTCAGACAAATTGATCCTGACTCGACGAGCCCTATTTAAATGAGTATTAGCCTTATATTTCTAACCTTGTTCATATTCAAGCCCTTTTAGTTGGTATTAGACTTCAAATTTATGGGTTATAGACTTTTCCCCCAAACATGATTGAACTTGGTTTTTGGAGGGGGTGTTAGCCTTGGATTTTCTAACAAATTGATCCTGACTCGACGAGACCTATTTAAATGAGTATTAGCCTTCGATTTTTAACCGTGTTCATATCCGAGAGCTTTTAGTTGGTATTAGACTTCAAATTTATGGGTAATAGACTTTTGCCCCAAACATGATTGAACTTGGTTTTTGGAGGGGGTGTTAGCCTTGGATTTTCGGACAAATTGATCCTGACTCGACGAGCCCTATTTAAATGAGTATTAGCCTTATATTTCTAACCTTGTCCATATCCAAGCCCTTTTAGTTGGTATTGGACTTCAAATTTATGGGTAATAGACTTTTGCCCCAAACATGATTGAACTTGGTTTTTGGAGGGGGTGTTAGCCTTGGATTTTCGGACAAATTGATCCTGACTCGACGAGCCCCATTTAAATGAGTATTAGCCTTAGATTTGTAACCGTGTTCATATCCAAGACATTTTAGTTGGTATTAGACTTCAAATTTATGGGTAATAGACTTTTCCCCCAAACATGATTGAACTTGGTTTTCGGAGGGGGTGTTAGCCTTGGATTTTCGGACAAATTGATCCTGACTCGACGAGCCCCATTTAAATGAGTATTAGCCTTAGATTTCTAACCTTGTTCATATCCAAGCCCTTTTAGTTGGTATTAGACTTCAAATTTATGGGTAATAGACTTTTGCCCCAAACATGATTGAACTTGGTTTTTGGAGGGGGTGTTAGCCTTGGATTTTCGGACAAATTGATCCTGACTCGACGAGCCCTATTTAAATGAGTATTAGCCTTAGATTTGTAACCGTGTTCATATCCAAGACATTTTAGTTGGTATTAGACTTCAAATTTATGGGTTATAGACTTTCCCCCCAAACATGATTGAACTTGGTTTTTGGAGGGGGTGTTAGCCTTGGATTTTCGGACAAATTGATCCTGACTCGACGAGACCTATTTAAATGAGTATTAGCCTTAGATTTTTAACCGTGTTCATATCCAAGAGCTTTTAGTTGGTATTAGACTTCAAATTTATGGGTAATAGACTTTTGCCCCAAACATGATTGAACTTGGTTTTTGGAGGGGGTGTTAGCCTTGGATTTTCGGACAAATTGATCCTGACTCGACGAGCCCCATCTAAATGAGTATTAGCCTTAGATTTCTAACCTTGTTAATATCCAAGCCCTTTTAGTTGGTATTAGACTTCAAATTTATGGGTAATAGACTTTTGCCCCAAACATGATTGAACTTGGTTTTTGGAGGGGGTGTTACCCTTGGATTTTCGGACAAATTGATCCTGATTCAACGAGCCCTATTTAAATGAGTATTAGCCTTATATTTCTAACCATGTTCATATCCAAGCCCTTTTAGTTGTTATTAGACTTCAATTTTATGGGTAATAGACTTTTCTCCCAAACATGATTGAACTTGGTTTTTGGAGGGGGTGTTAGCCTTGGATTTTTGGACAAATAGATCCTGACTCGACGACCCCCATTTAAATGATATTAGCCTTAGATTTCTAACCTTGTTCATATCCAAGCCCTTTTAGTTCATATTAGACTTCAAGTTTATGGGTAATAGACTTTTGCCCCAAACATGATTGACTTTGGTTTTTGGAGGGGGTGTTAGCCTTGGATTTTCGGACAAATTGATCCTGACTCGACGAGCCCTATTTAAATGAGTATTAGCCTTATATTTCTAACCTTGTTCATATCCAAGCCCTTTTAGTTGGTATTGGACTTCAAATTTATGGGTTATAGACTTTTCCCCCAAACATGATTGAACTTGGTTTTTGGAGGGGGTGTTAGCCTTGGATTTTCGGACAAATTGATCCTCAATCAACGAGCCCCATCTAAATGAGTATTAGCCTAAGATTTCGAACCTTGTTAATATCCAAGCCCTTTTAGTTGGTATTAGACTTCAAATTTATGGGTAATAGACTTTTCCCCCAAACATGATTGAACTTGGTTTTTGGAGGGGGTGTTAGCCTTGGATTTTCAGACAAATTGATCCTGACTCGACGAGCCCTATTTAAATGAGTATTAGCCTTATATTTCTAACCTTGTTCATATTCAAGCCCTTTTAGTTGGTATTAGACTTCAAATTTATGGGTTATAGACTTTTCCCCCAAACATGATTGAACTTGGTTTTTGGAGGGGGTGTTAGCCTTGGATTTTCTAACAAATTGATCCTGACTCGACGAGACCTATTTAAATGAGTATTAGCCTTAGATTTTTAACCGTGTTCATATCCGAGAGCTTTTAGTTGGTATTAGACTTCAAATTTATGGGTAATAGACTTTTGCCCCAAACATGATTGAACTTGGTTTTTGGAGGGGGTGTTAGCCTTGGATTTTCGGACAAATTGATCCTGACTCGACGAGCCCTATTTAAATGAGTATTAGCCTTATATTTCTAACCTTGTCCATATCCAAGCCCTTTTAGTTGGTATTGGACTTCAAATTTATGGGTAATAGACTTTTGCCCCAAACATGATTGAACTTGGTTTTTGGAGGGGGTGTTAGCCTTGGATTTTCGGACAAATTGATCCTGACTCGACGAGCCCCATTTAAATGAGTATTAGCCTTAGATTTGTAACCGTGTTCATATCCAAGACATTTTAGTTGGTATTAGACTTCAAATTTATGGGTAATAGACTTTTCCCCCAAACATGATTGAACTTGGTTTTCGGAGGGGGTGTTAGCCTTGGATTTTCGGACAAATTGATCCTGACTCGACGAGCCCCATTTAAATGAGTATTAGCCTTAGATTTCTAACCTTGTTCATATCCAAGCCCTTTTAGTTGGTATTAGACTTCAAATTTATGGGTAATAGACTTTTGCCCCAAACATGATTGAACTTGGTTTTTGGAGGGGGTGTTAGCCTTGGATTTTCGGACAAATTGATCCTGACTCGACGAGCCCTATTTAAATGAGTATTAGCCTTAGATTTGTAACCGTGTTCATATCCAAGACATTTTAGTTGGTATTAGACTTCAAATTTATGGGTTATAGACTTTCCCCCCAAACATGATTGAACTTGGTTTTTGGAGGGGGTGTTAGCCTTGGATTTTCTGACAAATTGATCCTCAATCGACGAGCCCCATCTAAATGAGTATTAGCCTTAGATTTCTAACCTTGTTAATATTCAAGCCCTTTTAGTTGGTATTAGACTTCAAATTTATGGGTAATAGACTTTTGCCCCAAACATGATTGAACTTGGTTTTTGGAGGGGGTGTTACCCTTGGATTTTCGGACAAATTGATCCTGATTCAACGAGCCCTATTTAAATGAGTATTAGCCTTATATTTCTAACCATGTTCATATCCAAGCCCTTTTAGTTGTTATTAGACTTCAATTTTATGGGTAATAGACTTTTCTCCCAAACATGATTGAACTTGGTTTTTGGAGGGGGTGTTAGCCTTGGATTTTTGGACAAATTGATCCTGACTCGACGACCCCCATTTAAATGATATTAGCCTTAGATTTCTAACCTTGTTCATATCCAAGCCCTTTTAGTTCATATTAGACTTCAAGTTTATGGGTAATAGACTTTTGCCCCAAACATGATTGACTTTGGTTTTTGGAGGGGGTGTTAGCCTTGGATTTTCGGACAAATTGATCCTGACTCGACGAGCCCTATTTAAATGAGTATTAGCCTTATATTTCTAACCTTGTTCATATCCAAGCCCTTTTAGTTGGTATTGGACTTCAAATTTATGGGTTATAGACTTTTCCCCCAAACATGATTGAACTTGGTTTTTGGAGGGGGTGTTAGCCTTGGATTTTCGGACAAATTGATCCTCAATCAACGAGCCCCATCTAAATGAGTATTAGCCTAAGATTTCGAACCTTGTTAATATCCAAGCCCTTTTAGTTGGTATTAGACTTCAAATTTATGGGTAATAGACTTTTCCCCCAAACATGATTGAACTTGGTTTTTGGAGGGGGTGTTAGCCTTGGATTTTCAGACAAATTGATCCTGACTCGACGAGCCCTATTTAAATGAGTATTAGCCTTATATTTCTAACCTTGTTCATATCCAAGCCCTTTTAGTTGGTATTAGACTTCAAATTTATGGGTTATAGACTTTTCCCCCAAACATGATTGAACTTGGTTTTTGGAGGGGGTGTTAGCCTTGGATTTTCTAACAAATTGATCCTCAATCGACGAGCCCCATCTAAATGAGTATTAGCCTTAGATTTCTAACCTTGCTAATATCCAAGCCCTTTTAGTTGGTATTAGACTTCAAATTTATGGGTAATACACTTTTCCACCAAACATGATTGAACTTGGTTTTTGGAGGGGGTGTTAGCCTTGGATTTTCAGACAAATTGATCCTGACTCGACGAGCCTTATTTAAATGAGTATTAGCCTTATATTTCTAACCTAAGAACAAACCCTTTTAGTTGGTATTAGACTTCAATTTTATGGGTAATAGACTTTTCTCCCAAACATGATTGAACTTGGTTTTTGGAGGAGGTGTTAGCCTTGGATTTTTGGACAAATTGATCCTGACTCGACGACCCCCATTTAAATGATATTAGCCTTAGATTTCTAACCTTGTTCATATCCAAGCCCTTTTAGTTCCTATTAGACTTCAAATTTATGGGTAATAGACTTTTTCCCCAAACATGATTGAACTTGGTTTTTGGAGGGGGTGTTAGCCTTGGATTTTCGGACAAATTGATCCTGACTCGACGAGCCCTATTTAAATGAGTATTAGCCTTATATTTCTAACCTTGTGCATATCCAAGCCCTTTTAGTTGGTATTGGACTTCAAATTTATGGGTTATAGACTTTTCCCCCAAACATGATTGAACTTGGTTTTTGGAGGGGGTGTTAGCCTTGGATTTTCGGACAAATTGATCCTCAATCGACGAGCCCCATCTAAATGAGTATTAGCCTTAGATTTCGAACCTTGTTAATATCCAAGCCCTTTTAGTTGGTATTAGACTTCAAATTTATGGGTAATAGAGTTTTGCCCCAAACATGATTGAACTTGGTTTTTGGAGGGGGTGTTAGCCTTGGATTTTCGGACAAATTGATCCTGACTCGACGAGCCCTATTTAAATGAGTATTAGCCTTATAGTTCTAACCTTGTTCATATCCAAGCCCTTTTAGTTGGTATTAGACTTCAAATTTATGGGTTATAGTCTTTTCCCCCAAACATGATTGAACTTGGTTTTTGGAGGGGGTGTTAGCCTTGGATTTTCTGACAAATTGATCCTCAATCGACGAGCCCCATCTAAATGAGTATTAGACTTAGATTTCTAACCTTGTTAATATCAAAGCCCTTTTAGTTTGTATTAGACTTCAAATTTATGGGTAATAGACTTTTCCCCCAAACATGATTGAACATGGTTTTTGGAGGGGGTGTTAGCCTTGGATTTTCGGACAAATTGATCCTGACTCGACGAGCCCTATTTAAATGAGTATTAGCCTTATATTTCTAACCTTGTTCATATCAAAGCCCTTTTAGTTGGTATTAGACTTCAATTTTATGGGTAATAGACTTTTCTCCCAAACATGATTGAACTTGGTTTTTGGAGGGGGTCTTAGCCTTGGATTTTTGGACAAATTGATCCTCAATTGACGAGCCCCATCTAAATGAGTATTAGCCTTATATTTCTAACCTTGTTCATATCCAAGCCCTTTTAGTTCATATTAGACTTCAAATTTATGGGTAATAGACTTTTGCCCCAAACATGATTGAACTTGGTTTTTGGAGGGGGTGTTAGCCTTGGATTTTCGGACAAATTGATCCTGACTCGACGAGCCCTATTTAAATGAGTATTAGCCTTATATTTCTAACCTTGTTCATATCCAAGCCCTTTTAGTTGGTATTGGACTTCAAATTTATGGGTTATAGACTTTTCCCCCAAACATGATTGAACTTGGTTTTTGGAGGGGGTGTTAGCCTTGGATTTTCGGACAAATTGATCCTCAATCGACGAGCCCCATCTAAATGAGTATTAGCCTTAGATTTCGAACCTTGTTAATATCCAAGCCCTTTTAGTTGGTATTAGACTTCAAATTTATGGGTAATAGACTTTTCCCCCAAACATGATTGAACTTGGTTTTTGGAGGGGGTGTTAGCCTTGGATTTTTGGACAAATTGATCCTGACTCGACGAGCCCTATTTAAATGAGTATTAGCCTTATATTTCTAACCTTGTTCATATCCAAGCCCTTTTAGTTGGTATTAGACTTCAAATTTATGGGTTATAGACTTTTCCCCCAAACATGATTGAACTTGGTTTTTGGAGGGGGTGTTAGCCTTGGATTTTCTGACAAATTGATCCTCAATCGACGAGCCCCATCGAAATGAGTATTAGCCTTAGATTTCTAACCTTGTTAATATCCAAGCCCTTTTAGTTGGTATTAGACTTCAAATTTATGGGTAATAGACTTTTCCCCCAAACATGATTGAACTTGGTTTTTGGAGGGGGTGTTAGCCTTGGATTTTCGGACAAATTGATCCTGACTCGACGAGCCCTATTTAAATGAGTATTAGCCTTATATTTCTAACCTTGTTCATATCCAAGCCCTTTTAGTTGGTATTAGACTTCAAATTTATGGGTAATAGACTTTTCCCCCAAACATGTTGAACTTGGTTTTTGGAGGGGGTGTTAGCCTTGGATTTTCGGACAAATTGATCCTGACTCGACGAGCCCTATTTAAATGAGTATTAGCCTTAGATTTGTAACCGCGTTCATATCCAAGACCTTTTAGTTGGTATTAGACTTCAAATTTAAGGGTAATAGACTTTTGCCCCAAACATGATTGAACTTGGTTTTTGGAGGGGGTGTTAGCCTTGGATTTTCGGACAAATTGATCCTGACTCGACGAGCCCTATTTAAATGTGTATTAGCTGTATATTTCTAACCTTGTCCATATCCAAGCCCTTTTAGTTGGTATTAGACTTCAAATTTATGGGTAATAAACTTTTCCCCCAAACATGATTGAACTTGGTTTTTGGAGGGGGTGTTAGCCTTGGATTTTCGGACAAATTGATCCTGACTTGACGAGCCCTATTTAAATGAGTATTAGCCTTATATTTCTAACCTTGTTCATATCCAAGCCCTTTTAGTTGGTATTGGACTTCAAATTTATGGGTTATAGACTTTTCCCCCAAACATGATTGAACTTTGTTTTTGAAGGGGGTGTTAGCCTTGGATTTTCGGACAAATTGATCCTCAATCGATGAGCCCCATCTAAATGATTATTAGCCTTAGATTTCTAACCTTGTTAATATCCAAGCCCTTTTAGTTGGTATGAGACTTCAAATTTATGGGTAATAGACTTTTCTCCCAAACATGATTGAACTTGGTTTTTGGAGGGGGTGTTAGCCTTGGATTTTCGGACAAATTAATCATGATTCCACGAGCCCCATTTAAAAAAGTATTAACCTTAGATTTCTAACCTTGTTCATATCCAAGCCCTTTTAGTTGGTATTAGACTTCAAATTTATGGGTAATAGACTTTTGCCCTAAACATGATTGAACTTGGTTTTTGGAGGGGGTGTTAGCCTTGGATTTTCGGACAAATTGATCCTGACTCGACGACCCCTATTTAAATGATATTAGCCTTAGATTTCTAACCTTGTTCATATCCAAGCCTTTTAGTTGGTATTAGACTTCAAATTTATGGGTAATAGACTTTTGCCCTAAACATGATTGAACTTGGTTTTTGGAGGGGGTGTTAGCCTTGGATTTTCGGACAAATTGATCCTGACTCGATGAGCCCCATTTAAATGAGTATTAGCCTTAGATTTGTAACCGTGTTCATATCCAAGACCTTTTAGTTGGTATTAGACTTCAAATTTATGGGTAATAGACTTTTCCCCCAAACATGATTGAACTTGGTTTTTGGAGGGGGTGTTAGCCTTGGATTTTCGGACAAATTGATCCTGACTTGACGAGCCCTATTTAAATGAGTATTAGCCTTATATTTCTAACCTTGTTCATATCCAAGCCCTTTTAGTTGGTATTAGACTTCAAATTTATGGGTAATAGACTTTTCTCCCAAACATGATTGAACTTGGTTTTTGGAGGGGGTGTTAGCCTTGGATTTTCGGACAAATTGATCCTGACTCGACGACCCCCATTTAAATGATATTAGCCTTAGATTTCTAACCTTGTTCATATCCAAGCCCTTTTAGTTGGTATTAGACTTCAAATTTATGGGTAATAGACTTTTGCCCCAAACATGATTGAACTTGGTTTTTGGAGGGGGTGTTAGCCTTGGATTTTCGGACAAATTGATCCTGACTCGATGAGCCCCATTTAAATGAGTATTAGCCTTAGATTTGTAACCGTGTTCATATCCAAGACCTTTTAGTTGGTATTAGACTTCAAATTTATGAGTAATAGACTTTTCCCCCAAACATGATTGAACTTGGTTTTCGGAGGGGGTGTTAGCCTTGGATTTTCGGACAAATTGATCCTGACTCGACGAGCCCTATTTAAATGAGTATTAGCCTTAGATTTGTAACCGTGTTCATATCCAAGACCTTTTAGTTGGTATTAGCCTTCAAATTTATGGGTAATTGACTTTTGCCCCAAACATGATTGAACTTGGTTTTTGGAGGGGGTGTTAGCCTTGGATTTTCGGACAAATTAATCCTGACTCGACAAGCCCTATTTAAATGAGTATTAGCCTTATATTTCTAACCTTGTTCATATCCAAGCCCTTTTAGTTGGTATTAGACTTCACATTTATGGGTAATAGACTTTTGCCCCAAACATGATTGAACTTGGTTTTTGGAGGGGGTGTTAGCCTTGCATTTTCGGACAAATTGATCCTGACTCGACGAGGCCTATTTAAATGAGTATTAGCCTTATATTTCTAACCTTGTTCATATCCAAGCCCTTTTAGTTGGTATTGGACTTCAAATTTATGGGTGATAGACTTTTCCCCCAAACATGATTAAACTTTGTTTTTGAAGGGGGTGTTAGCCTTGGATTTTCGGACAAATTGATCCTCAATCGATGAGCCCCATCTAAATGAGTATTAGCCTTAGATTTCTAACCTTGTTAATATCCAAGCCCTTTTAGTTGGTATGAGACTTCAAATTTATGGGTAATAGACGTTTCTCCCAAACATGATTGAACTTGGTTTTTGGAGGGGATGTTAGCCTTGGATTTTCGGACAAATTGATCCTGACTCGACGACCCCCATTTAAATGATATTAGCCTTAGATTTCTAACCTTGTTCATATCCAAGCCCTTTTAGTTGGTATTAGACTACAAATTTATGGGTAATAGACTTTTGCCCCAAACATGATTGAACTTGGTTTTTGGAGGGGGTGTTAGCCTTGGATTTTTGGACAAATTGATCCTGACTCGACGAGCCCCATTTAAATGACTATTAGCCTTAGATTTGTAACCGTGTTCATATCCAAGACCTTTTAGTTGGTATTAGACTTCAAATTTATGAGTAATAGACTTTTCCCCCAAACATGATTGAACTTGGTTTTCGGAGGGGGTGTTAGCCTTGGATTTTTGGAAAAATTGATCCTGACTCGACGAGCCCCATTTAAATGAGTATTAGCCTTAGATTTCTAACCTTGTTCATATCCAAGCCCTTTTAGTTGGTATTAGACTTCAAATTTATGGGTAATAGACTTTTTCCCCAAACATGATTGAACTTGGTTTTTGGAGGTGTTAGACTTGGATTTTCGGACAAATTCATCCTCACTCGACAAGCCCCATTTTAATGAGTATTAGCCTTAGATTTGTAACCTTGTTCATATCCAAGCCCTTTTAGTTGGTATTAGACTTCAAATTTATGGGTAATAGACTTTTGCCCCAAACATGATTGAACTTGGTTTTTGGAGGGGGTGTTAGCCTTGGATTTTCGGACAAATTGATCCTGACTCGATGAGCCCCATTTAAATGAGTATTAGCCTTAGATTTGTAACAGTGTTCATATCCAAGACCTTTTAGTTGGTATTAGACTTCAAATTTATGGGTAATAGACTTTTCCCCCAAACATGATTGAACTTGGTTTTTGGAGGGGGTGTTAGCCTTGGATTTTCGGACAAATTGATCCTGACTTGACGAGTCCTATTTAAATGAGTATTAGCCTTATATTTCTAACCTTGTTCATATCCAAGCCCTTTTAGTTGGTATTAGACTTCAAATTTATGGGTAATAGACTTTTCTCCCAAACATGATTGAACTTGGTTTTTGGAGGGGGTGTTAGCCTTGGATTTTCGGACAAATTGATCCTGACTCGACGACCCCCATTTAAAAGACATTAGCCTTAGATTTCTAACCTTGTTCATATCCAAGCCCTTTTAGTTGGTATTAGACTACAAATTTATGGGTAATAGACTTTTGCCTCAAACATGATTGAACTTGGTTTTTGGAGGGGGTGTTAGCCTTGGATTTTTGGACAAATTGATCCTGACTCGATGAGCCCCATTTAAATGAGTATTAGCCTTAGATTTGTAACCGTGTTCATATCCAAGACCTTTTAGTTGGTATTAGACTTCAAATTTATGAGTAATAGACTTTTCCCCCAAACATGATTGAACTTGGTTTTCGGAGGGGGTGTTAGCCTTGGATTTTCGGACAAATTGATCCTGACTCGACGAGCCCTATTTAAATGAGTATTAGCCTTAGATTTGTAACCGTGTTCATATCCAAGACATTTTAGTTGGTATTAGCCTTCAAATTTATGGGTAATAGACTTTTGCCCCAAACATGATTGAACTTGGTTTTTGGAGGGGGTGTTAGCCTTGGATTTTCGGACAAATTGATCTTGACTCGACAAGCCCTATTTAAATGAGTATTAGCCTTATATTTCTAACCTTGTTCATATCCAAGCCCTTTTAGTTGGTATTAGACTTCACATTTATGGGTAATAGACTTTTGCCCCAAACATGATTGAACTCGGTTTTTGGAGGGGGTGTTAGCCTTGGATTTTCGGACAAATTGATCCTGACTCGACGAGGCCGATTTAAATGAGTATTAGCCTTATATTTCTAACCTTGTTCATATCCAAGCCCTTTTAGTTGGTATTGGACTTCAAATTTATGGGTAATAGACTTTTCCCCCAAACATGATTGAACTTGGTTTTTGGAGGGGGTGTTAGCCTTGGATTTTCGGACAAATTGATCCTGACTTGACGAGCCCTATTTAAATGAGTATTAGCCTTATATTTCTAACCTTGTTCATATCCAAGCCCTTTTAGTTGGTATTAGACTTCAAATTTATGGGTAATAGACTTTTCTCCCAAACATGATTGAACTTGGTTTTTGGAGGGAGTGTTAGCCTTGGATTTTCGGACAAATTGATCCTGACTCGATGACCCCCATTTAAATGATATTAGCCTTAGATTTCTAACCTTGTTCATATCCAAGCCCTTTTAGTTGGTATTAGACTACAAATTTATGGGTAATAGACTTTTGCCCCAAACATGATTGAACTTGGTTTTTGGAGGGGGTGTTAGCCTTGGATTTTAGGACAAATTGATCCTGACTCGACGAGCCCCATTTAAATGAGTATTAGCCTTAGATTTGTAACCGTGTTCATATCCAAGACCTTTTAGTTGGTATTAGACTTCAAATTTATGGGTAATAGACTTTTCCCCCAAACATGATTGAACTTGGTTTTTGGAGGGGGTGTTAGCCTTGGATTTTTGGACAAATTGATCCTGACTCGACGAGCCCCATTTAA
This sequence comes from Salix caprea, assembly GCA_964035475.1. Classification (NCBI taxonomy): domain Eukaryota; kingdom Viridiplantae; phylum Streptophyta; class Magnoliopsida; order Malpighiales; family Salicaceae; genus Salix; species Salix caprea. Next base: position 17,719,219 of record OZ037749.1, read on the forward strand.
ATGAGTATTAGCCTTAGATTTGTAACCGTGTTCATATCCAAGACCTTTTAGTTGGTATTAGACTTCAAATTTATGAGTAATAGACTTTTCCCCCAAACATGATTGAACTTGGTTTTCGGAGGGGGTGTTAGCCTTGGATTTTCGGACAAATTGATCCTGACTCGACGACCCCCATTTAAATGATATTAGCCTTAGATTTCTAACCTTGTTCATATCCAAGCCCTTTTAGTTGGTATTAGACTACAAATTTATGGGTAATAGACTTTTGCCCCAAACATGATTGAACTTGGTTTTTGGAGGGGGTGTTAGCCTTGGATTTTTGGACAAATTGATCCTGACTCGACGAGCCCCATTTAAATGAGTATTAGCCTTAGATTTGTAACCGTGTTCATATCCAAGACCTTTTAGTTGGTATTAGACTTCAAATTTATGAGTAATAGACTTTTCCCCCAAACATGATTGAACTTGGTTTTCGGAGGGGGTGTTAGCCTTGGATTTTCGGAAAAATTGATCCTGACTCGACGAGCCCCATTTAAATGAGTATTAGCCTTAGATTTCTAACCTTGTTCATATCCAAGCATTTTTAGTTGGTATTAGACTTCAAATTTATGGGTAATAGACTTTTTCCCCAAACATGATTGAACTTGGATTTTGGAGGTGTTAGACTTGGATTTTCGGACAAATTCATCCTCACTCGACAAGCCCCATTTTAATGATTTTTAGCCTTAGATTTGTAACCTTGTTCATATCCAAGCCCTTTTAGTTGGTATTAGACTTCAAATTTATGGGTAATAGACTTTTGCCCCAAACATGATTGAACTTGGTTTTTGGAGGGGGTGTTAGCCTTGGATTTTCGGACAAATTGATCCTGACTCGATGAGCCCCATTTAAATGAGTATTAGCCTTAGATTTGTAACAGTGTTCATATCCAAGACCTTTTAGTTGGTATTAGACTTCAAATTTATGGGTAATAGACTTTTCCCCCAAACATGATTGAACTTGGTTTTTGGAGGGGGTGTTAGCCTTGGATTTTCGGACAAATTGATCCTGACTTGACGAGCCCTATTTAAATGAGTATTAGCCTTATATTTCTAACCTTGTTCATATCCAAGCCCTTTTAGTTGGTATTAGACTTCAAATTTATGGGTAATAGACTTTTCTCCCAAACATGATTGAACTTGGTTTTTGGAGGGGGTGTTAGCCTTGGATTTTCGGACAAATTGATCCTGACTCGACGACCCCCATTTAAAAGACATTAGCCTTAGATTTCTAACCTTGTTCATATCCAAGCCCTTTTAGTTGGTATTAGACTACAAATTTATGGGTAATAGACTTTTGCCCCAAACATGATTGAACTTGGTTTTTGGAGGGGGTGTTAGCCTTGGATTTTTGGACAAATTGATCCTGACTCGACGAGCCCCATTTAAATGAGTATTAGCCTTAGATTTGTAACCGTGTTCATATCCAAGACCTTTTAGTTGGTATTAGACTTCAAATTTATGAGTAATAGACTTTTCCCCCAAACATGATTGAACTTGGTTTTCGGAGGGGGTGTTAGCCTTGGATTTTCGGAAAAATTGATCCTGACTCGACGAGCCCCATTTAAATGAGTATTAGCCTTAGATTTCTAACCTTGTTCATATCCAAGCCCTTTTAGTTGGTATTAGACTTCAAATTTATGGGTAATAGACTTTTTCCCCAAACATGATTGAACTTGGTTTTTGGAGGTGTTAGACTTGGATTTTCGGACAAATTCATCCTCACTCGACAAGCCCCATTTTAATGATTATTAGCCTTAGATTTGTAACCTTGTTCATATCCAAGCCCTTTTAGTTGGTATTAGACTTCAAATTTATGGGTAATAGACTTTTGCCCCAAACATGATTGAACTTGGTTTTTGGAGGGGGTGTTAGCCTTGGATTTTCGGACAAATTGATCCTGACTCGATGAGCCCTATTTAAATGAGTATTAGCCTTAGATTTGTAACCGTGTTCATATCCAAGACCTTTTAGTTGGTATTAGACTTCAAATTTATGGGTAATAGACTTTTCCCCCAAACATGATTGAACTTGGTTTTTGGAGGGGGTGTTAGCCTTGGATTTTCGGACAAATTGATCCTGACTTGACGAGCCCTATTTAAATGAGTATTAGCCTTATATTTCTAACCTTGTTCATATCCAAGCCCTTTTAGTTGGTATTAGATTTCAAATTTATGGGTAATAGACTTTTCTCCCAAACATGATTGAACTTGGTTTTTGGAGGGGGTGTTAGCCTTGGATTTTCGGACAAATTGATCCTGACTCGACGACCCCCATTTAAATGATATTAGCCTTAGATTTCTAACCTTGTTCATATCCAAGCCCTTTTAGTTGGTATTAGACTACAAATTTATGGGTAATAGACTTTTGCCCCAAACATGATTGAACTTGGTTTTTGGAGGGGGTGTTAGCCTTGGATTTTTGGACAAATTGATCCTGACTCGACGAGCCCCATTTAAATGAGTATTAGCCTTAGATTTGTAACCGTGTTCATATCCAAGACCTTTTAGTTGGTATTAGACTTCAAATTTATGGGTAATAGACTTTTCCCCCAAACATGATTGAACTTGGTTTTTGGAGGGGGTGTTAGCCTTGGATTTTCGGACAAATTGATCCTGACTTGACGAGCCCTATTTAAATGAGTATTAGCCTTATATTTCTAACCTTGTTCATATCCAAGCCCTTTTAGTTGGTATTAGACTTCAAATTTATGCGTAATAGACTTTTCTCCCAAACATGATTGAACTTGGTTTTTGGAGGGGGTGTTAGCCTTGGATTTTCGGACAAATTGATCCTGACTCGACGACCCCCATTTAAATGATATTAGCCTTAGATTTCTAACCTTGTTCATATCCAAGCCCTTTTAGTTGGTATTAGACTACAAATTTATGGGTAATAGACTTTTGCCCCAAACATGATTGAACTTGGTTTTTGGAGGGGGTGTTAGCCTTGGATTTTTGGACAAATTGATCCTGACTCGACGAGCCCCATTTAAATGAGTATTAGCCTTAGATTTGTAACCGTGTTCATATCCAAGACCTTTTAGTTGGTATTAGACTTCAAATTTATGAGTAATAGACTTTTCCCCCAAACATGATTGAACTTGGTTTTCGGAGGGGGTGTTAGCCTTGGATTTTCGGAAAAATTGATCCTGACTCGACGAGCCCCATTTAAATGAGTATTAGCCTTAGATTTCTAACCTTGTTCATATCCAAGCCCTTTTAGTTGGTATTAGACTTCAAATTTATGGGTAATAGACTTTTTCCCCAAACATGATTGAACTTGGTTTTTGGAGGTGTTAGACTTGGATTTTCGGACAAATTCATCCTCACTCGACAAGCCCCATTTTAATGAGTATTAGCCTTAGATTTGTAACCTTGTTCATATCCAAGCCCTTTTAGTTGGTATTAGACTTCAAATTTATGGGTAATAGACTTTTGCCCCAAACATGATTGAACTTGGTTTTTGGAGGGGGTGTTAGCCTTGGATTTTCGGACAAATTGATCCTGACTCGATGAGCCCCATTTAAATGAGTATTAGCCTTAGATTTGTAACCGTGTTCATATCCAAGACCTTTTAGTTGGTATTAGACTTCAAATTTATGGGTAATAGACTTTTCCCCCAAACATGATTGAACTTGGTTTTTGGAGGGGGTGTTAGCCTTGGATTTTCGGACAAATTGATCCTGACTTGACGAGCCCTATTTAAATGAGTATTAGCCTTATATTTCTAACCTTGTTCATATCCAAGCCCTTTTAGTTGGTATTAGACTTCAAATTTATGGGTAATAGACTTTTCTCCCAAACATGATTGAACTTGGTTTTTGGAGGGGGTGTTAGCCTTAGATTTTCGGACAAATTGATCCTGACTCGACGACCCCCATTTAAATGATATTAGCCTTAGATTTCTAACCTTGTTCATATCCAAGCCCTTTTAGTTGGTATTAGACTACAAATTTATGGGTAATAGACTTTTGCCTCAAACATGATTGAACTTGGTTTTTGGAGGGGGGGTTAGCCTTGGATTTTTGGACAAATTGATCCTGACTCGATGAGCCCCATTTAAATGAGTATTAGCCTTAGATTTGTAACCGTGTTCATATCCAAGACCTTTTAGTTGGTATTAGACTTCAAATTTATGCGTAATAGACTTTTCCCCCAAACATGATTGAACTTGGTTTTCGGAGGGGGTGTTAGCCTTGGATTTTCGGACAAATTGATCCTGACTCGACGAGCCCTATTTAAATGAGTATTAGCCTTAGATTTGTAACCGTGTTCATATCCAAGACATTTTAGTTGGTATTAGCCTTCAAATTGATGGGTAATAGACTTTTGCCCCAAACATGATTGAACTTGGTTTTTGGAGGGGGTGTTAGCCTTGGATTTTCGGACAAATTGATCCTGACTCGACAAGCCCTATTTAAATGAGTATTAGCCTTATATTTCTAACCTTGTTCATATCCAAGCCCTTTTAGTTGGTATTAGACTTCACATTTATGGGTAATAGACTTTTGCCCCAAACATGATTGAACTTGGTTTTTGGAGGGGGTGTTAGCCTTGGATTTTCGGACAAATTGATCCTGACTCGACGAGGCCGATTTAAATGAGTATTAGCCTTATATTTCTAACCTTGTTCATATCCAAGCCCTTTTAGTTGGTATTGGACTTCAAATTTATGGGTAATAGACTTTTCCCCCAAACATGATTGAACTTGGTTTTTGGAGGGGGTGTTAGCCTTGGATTTTCGGACAAATTGATCCTGACTTGACGAGCCCTATTTAAATAAGTATTAGCCTTATATTTCTAACCTTGTTCATATCCAAGCCCTTTTAGTTGGTATTAGACTTCAAATTTATGGGTAATAGACTTTTCTCCCAAACATGATTGAACTTGGTTTTTGGAGGGAGTGTTAGCCTTGGATTTTCGGACAAATTGATCCTGACTCGACGACCCCCATTTAAATGATATTAGCCTTAGATTTCTAACCTTGTTCATATCCAAGCCCTTTTAGTTGGTATTAGACTACAAATTTATGGGTAATAGACTTTTGCCCCAAACATGATTGAACTTGGTTTTTGGAGGGGGTGTTAGCCTTGGATTTTTGGACAAATTGATCCTGACTCGACGAGCCCCATTTAAATGAGTATTAGCCTTAGATTTGTAACCGTGTTCATATCCAAGACCTTTTAGTTGGTATTAGACTTCAAATTTATGAGTAATAGACTTTTCCCCCAAACATGATTGAACTTGGTTTTCGGAGGGGGTGTTAGCCTTGGATTTTCGGAAAAATTGATCCTGACTCGACGAGCCCCATTTAAATGAGTATTAGCCTTAGATTTCTAACCTTGTTCATATCCAAGCCCTTTTAGTTGGTATTAGACTTCAAATTTATGGGTAATAGACTTTTTCCCCAAACATGATTGAACTTGGTTTTTGGAGGTGTTAGACTTGGATTTTCGGACAAATTCATCCTCACTCGACAAGCCCCATTTTAGTGAGTATTAGCCTTAGATTTGTAACCTTGTTCATATCCAAGCCCTTTTAGTTGGTATTAGACTTCAAATTTATGGGTAATAGACTTTTGCCCCAAACATGATTGAACTTGGTTTTTGGAGGGGGTGTTAGCCTTGGATTTTCGGACAAATTGATCCTGACTCGATGAGCCCCATTTAAATGAGTATTAGCCTTAGATTTGTAACCGTGTTCATATCCAAGACCTTTTAGTTGGTATTAGACTTCAAATTTATGGGTAATAGACTTTTCCCCCAAACATGATTGAACTTGGTTTTTGGAGGGGGTGTTAGCCTTGGATTTTCGGACAAATTGATCCTGACTTGACGAGCCCTATTTAAATGAGTATTAGCCTTATATTTCTAACCTTGTTCATATCCAAGCCCTTTTAGTTGGTATTAGACTTCAAATTTATGGGTAATAGACTTTTCTCCCAAACATGATTGAACTTGGTTTTTGGAGGGGGTGTTAGCCTTGGATTTTCGGACGAATTGATCCTGACTCGACGACCCCCATTTAAATGATATTAGCCTTAGATTTCTAACCTTGTTCATATCCAAGCCCTTTTAGTTGGTATTAGACTTCAAATTTATGGGTAATAGACTTTTTCCCCAAACATGATTGAACTTGGTTTTTGGAGGTGTTAGACTTGGATTTTCGGACAAATTCATCCTCACTCGACAAGCCCCATTTTAATGAGTATTAGCCTTAGATTTGTAACCGTGTTCATATCCAAGACCTTTTAGTTGGTATTAGACTTCAAATTTATGAGTAATAGACTTTTCCCCCAAACATGATTGAACTTGGTTTTCGGAGGGGGTGTTAGCCTTGGATTTTCGGAAAAATTGATCCTGACTCGACGAGCCCCATTTAAATGAGTATTAGCCTTAGATTTCTAACCTTGTTCATATCCAAGCCCTTTTAGTTGGTATTAGACTTCAAATTTATGGGTAATAGACTTTTGCCCCAAACATGATTGAACTTGGTTTTTGGAGGGGGTGTTAGCCTTGGATTTTCGGAAAAATTGATCCTGACTCGACAAGCCCTATTTAAATGAGTATTAGCCTTATATTTCTAACCTTGTTCATATCCAAGCACTTTTAGTTGGTATTAGACTTCACATTTATGGGTAATAGACTTTTGCCCCAAACATGGTTGAACTTGGTTTTTGGAGGGGGTGTTAGCCTTGGATTTTCGGACAAATTGATCCTGACTCGACGACCCCCATTTAAATGATATTAGCCTTAGATTTCTAACCTTGTTCATATCCAAGCCCTTTTAGTTGGTATTAGACTACAAATTTATGGGTAATAGACTTTTGCCCCAAACATGATTGAACTTGGTTTTTGGAGGGGGTGTTAGCCTTGGATTTTCGGACAAATTGATCCTGACTCGACGACCCCCATTTAAATGATATTAGCCTTAGATTTCTAACCTTGTTCATATCCAAGCCCTTTTAGTTGGTATTAGACTACAAATTTATGGGTAATAGACTTTTGCCCCAAACATGATTGAACTTGGTTTTTGGAGGGGGTGTTAGCCTTGGATTTTTGGACAAATTGATCCTGACTCGACGAGCCCCATTTAAATGAGTATTAGCCTTAGATTTGTAACCGTGTTCATATCCAAGACCTTTTAGTTGGTATTAGACTTCAAATTTATGAGTAATAGACTTTTCCCCCAAACATGATTGAACTTGGTTTTCGGAGGGGGTGTTAGCCTTGGATTTTCGGAAAAATTGATCCTGACTCGACGAGCCCCATTTAAATGAGTATTAGCCTTAGATTTCTAACCTTGTTCATATCCAAGCCCTTTTAGTTGGTATTAGACTTCAAATTTATGGGTAATAGACTTTTTCCCCAAACATGATTGAACTTGGTTTTTGGAGGTGTTAGACTTGGATTTTCGGACAAATTCATCCTCACTCGACAAGCCCCATTTTAATGAGTATTAGCCTTAGATTTGTAACCGTGTTCATATCCAAGACCTTTTAGTTGGTATTAGACTTCAAATTTATGAGTAATAGACTTTTCCCCCAAACATGATTGAACTTGGTTTTCGGAGGGGGTGTTAGCCTTGGATTTTCGGAAAAATTGATCCTGACTCGACGAGCCCCATTTAAATGAGTATTAGCCTTAGATTTCTAACCTTGTTCATATCCAAGCCCTTTTAGTTGGTATTAGACTTCAAATTTATGGGTAATAGACTTTTGCCCCAAACATGATTGAACTTGGTTTTTGGAGGGGGTGTTAGCCTTGGATTTTCGGACAAATTGATCCTGACTCGACAAGCCCTATTTAAATGAGTATTAGCCTTATATTTCTAACCTTGTTCATATCCAAGACATTTTAGTTGGTATTAGCCTTCAAATTTATGGGTAATAGACTTTTGCCCCAAACATGATTGAACTTGGTTTTTGGAGGGGGTGTTAGCCTTGGATTTTCGGACAAATTGATCCTGACTCGACAAGCCCTATTTAAATGAGTATTAGCCTTATATTTCTAACCTTGTTCATATCCAAGCCCTTTTAGTTGGTATTAGACTTCACATTTATGGGTAATAGACTTTTTCCCCAAACATGATTGAACTTGGTTTTTGGAGGGGGTGTTAGCCTTGGATTTTTGGACAAATTGATCCTGACTCGATGAGCCCCATTTAAATGAGTATTAGCCTTAGATTTGTAACCGTGTTCATATCCAAGACCTTTTAGTTGGTATTAGACTTCAAATTTATGCGTAATAGACTTTTCCCCCAAACATGATTGAACTTGGTTTTCGGAGGGGGTGTTAGCCTTGGATTTTCGGACAAATTGATCCTGACTCGACGAGCCCTATTTAAATGAGTATTAGCCTTAGATTTGTAACCGTGTTCATATCCAAGACATTTTAGTTGGTATTAGCCTTCAAATTTATGGGTAATAGACTTTTCCCCCAAACATGATTGAACTTGGTTTTTGGAGGGGGTGTTAGCCTTGGATTTTTGGACAAATTGATCCTGACTCGACGAGCCCCATTTAAATGAGTATTAGCCTTAGATTTGTAACCGTGTTCATATCCAAGACCTTTTAGTTGGTATTAGACTTCAAATTTATGAGTAATAGACTTTTCCCCCAAACATGATTGAACTTGGTTTTCGGAGGGGGTGTTAGCCTTGGATTTTCGGAAAAATTGATCCTGACTCGACGAGCCCCATTTAAATGAGTATTAGCCTTAGATTTCTAACCTTGTTCATATCCAAGCCCTTTTAGTTGGTATTAGACTTCAAATTTATGGGTAATAGACTTTTTCCCCAAACATGATTGAACTTGGTTTTTGGAGGTGTTAGACTTGGATTTTCGGACAAATTCATCCTCACTCGACAAGCCCCATTTTAATGAGTATTAGCCTTAGATTTGTAACCGTGTTCATATCCAAGACCTTTTAGTTGGTATTAGACTTCAAATTTATGAGTAATAGACTTTTCCCCCAAACATGATTGAACTTGGTTTTCGGAGGGGGTGTTAGCCTTGGATTTTCGGAAAAATTGATCCTGACTCGACGAGCCCCATTTAAATGAGTATTAGCCTTAGATTTCTAACCTTGTTCATATCCAAGCCCTTTTAGTTGGTATTAGACTTCAAATTTATGGGTAATAGACTTTTGCCCCAAACATGATTGAACTTTGTTTTTGGAGGGGGTGTTAGCCTTGGATTTTCGGACAAATTGATCCTGACTCGACAAGCCCTATTTAAATGAGTATTAGCCTTATATTTCTAAGCTTGTTCATATCCAAGCCCTTTTAGTTGGTATTAGACTTCAAATTTATGGGTAATAGACTTTTCTCCCAAACATGATTGAACTTGGTTTTTGGAGGGGGTGTTAGCCTTAGATTTTCGGACAAATTGATCCTGACTCGACGACCCCCATTTAAATGATATTAGCCTTAGATTTCTAACCTTGTTCATATCCAAGCCCTTTTAGTTGGTATTAGACTACAAATTTATGGGTAATAGACTTTTGCCTCAAACATGATTGAACTTGGTTTTTGGAGGGGGTGTTAGCCTTGGATTTTTGGACAAATTGATCCTGACTCGATGAGCCCCATTTAAATGAGTATTAGCCTTAGATTTGTAACCGTGTTCATATCCAAGACCTTTTAGTTGGTATTAGACTTCAAATTTATGCGTAATAGACTTTTCCCCCAAACATGATTGAACTTGGTTTTCGGAGGGGGTGTTAGCCTTGGATTTTCGGACAAATTGATCCTGACTCGACGAGCCCTATTTAAATGAGTATTAGCCTTAGATTTGTAACCGTGTTCATATCCAAGACATTTTAGTTGGTATTAGCCTTCAAATTGATGGGTAATAGACTTTTGCCCCAAACATGATTGAACTTGGTTTTTGGAGGGGGTGTTAGCCTTGGATTTTCGGACAAATTGATCCTGACTCGACAAGCCCTATTTAAATGAGTATTAGCCTTATATTTCTAACCTTGTTCATATCCAAGCCCTTTTAGTTGGTATTAGACTTCACATTTATGGGTAATAGACTTTTGCCCCAAACATGATTGAACTTGGTTTTTGGAGGGGGTGTTAGCCTTGGATTTTCGGACAAATTGATCCTGACTCGACGAGGCCGATTTAAATGAGTATTAGCCTTATATTTCTAACCTTGTTCATATCCAAGCCCTTTTAGTTGGTATTGGACTTCAAATTTATGGGTAATAGACTTTTCCCCCAAACATGATTGAACTTGGTTTTTGGAGGGGGTGTTAGCCTTGGATTTTCGGACAAATTGATCCTGACTTGACGAGCCCTATTTAAATAAGTATTAGCCTTATATTTCTAACCTTGTTCATATCCAAGCCCTTTTAGTTGGTATTAGACTTCAAATTTATGGGTAATAGACTTTTCTCCCAAACATGATTGAACTTGGTTTTTGGAGGGAGTGTTAGCCTTGGATTTTCGGACAAATTGATCCTGACTCGACGACCCCCATTTAAATGATATTAGCCTTAGATTTCTAACCTTGTTCATATCCAAGCCCTTTTAGTTGGTATTAGACTACAAATTTATGGGTAATAGACTTTTGCCCCAAACATGATTGAACTTGGTTTTTGGAGGGGGTGTTAGCCTTGGATTTTTGGACAAATTGATCCTGACTCGACGAGCCCCATTTAAATGAGTATTAGCCTTAGATTTGTAACCGTGTTCATATCCAAGACCTTTTAGTTGGTATTAGACTTCAAATTTATGAGTAATAGACTTTTCCCCCAAACATGATTGAACTTGGTTTTCGGAGGGGGTGTTAGCCTTGGATTTTCGGAAAAATTGATCCTGACTCGACGAGCCCCATTTAAATGAGTATTAGCCTTAGATTTCTAACCTTGTTCATATCCAAGCCCTTTTAGTTGGTATTAGACTTCAAATTTATGGGTAATAGACTTTTTCCCCAAACATGATTGAACTTGGTTTTTGGAGGTGTTAGACTTGGATTTTCGGACAAATTCATCCTCACTCGACAAGCCCCATTTTAGTGAGTATTAGCCTTAGATTTGTAACCTTGTTCATATCCAAGCCCTTTTAGTTGGTATTAGACTTCAAATTTATGGGTAATAGACTTTTGCCCCAAACATGATTGAACTTGGTTTTTGGAGGGGGTGTTAGCCTTGGATTTTCGGACAAATTGATCCTGACTCGATGAGCCCCATTTAAATGAGTATTAGCCTTAGATTTGTAACCGTGTTCATATCCAAGACCTTTTAGTTGGTATTAGACTTCAAATTTATGGGTAATAGACTTTTCCCCCAAACATGATTGAACTTGGTTTTTGGAGGGGGTGTTAGCCTTGGATTTTCGGACAAATTGATCCTGACTTGACGAGCCCTATTTAAATGAGTATTAGCCTTATATTTCTAACCTTGTTCATATCCAAGCCCTTTTAGTTGGTATTAGACTTCAAATTTATGGGTAATAGACTTTTCTCCCAAACATGATTGAACTTGGTTTTTGGAGGGGGTGTTAGCCTTGGATTTTCGGACGAATTGATCCTGACTCGACGACCCCCATTTAAATGATATTAGCCTTAGATTTCTAACCTTGTTCATATCCAAGCCCTTTTAGTTGGTATTAGACTTCAAATTTATGGGTAATAGACTTTTTCCCCAAACATGATTGAACTTGGTTTTTGGAGGTGTTAGACTTGGATTTTCGGACAAATTCATCCTCACTCGACAAGCCCCATTTTAATGAGTATTAGCCTTAGATTTGTAACCGTGTTCATATCCAAGACCTTTTAGTTGGTATTAGACTTCAAATTTATGAGTAATAGACTTTTCCCCCAAACATGATTGAACTTGGTTTTCGGAGGGGGTGTTAGCCTTGGATTTTCGGAAAAATTGATCCTGACTCGACGAGCCCCATTTAAATGAGTATTAGCCTTAGATTTCTAACCTTGTTCATATCCAAGCCCTTTTAGTTGGTATTAGACTTCAAATTTATGGGTAATAGACTTTTGCCCCAAACATGATTGAACTTGGTTTTTGGAGGGGGTGTTAGCCTTGGATTTTCGGAAAAATTGATCCTGACTCGACAAGCCCTATTTAAATGAGTATTAGCCTTATATTTCTAACCTTGTTCATATCCAAGCACTTTTAGTTGGTATTAGACTTCACATTTATGGGTAATAGACTTTTGCCCCAAACATGGTTGAACTTGGTTTTTGGAGGGGGTGTTAGCCTTGGATTTTCGGACAAATTGATCCTGACTCGACGACCCCCATTTAAATGATATTAGCCTTAGATTTCTAACCTTGTTCATATCCAAGCCCTTTTAGTTGGTATTAGACTACAAATTTATGGGTAATAGACTTTTGCCCCAAACATGATTGAACTTGGTTTTTGGAGGGGGTGTTAGCCTTGGATTTTCGGACAAATTGATCCTGACTCGACGACCCCCATTTAAATGATATTAGCCTTAGATTTCTAACCTTGTTCATATCCAAGCCCTTTTAGTTGGTATTAGACTACAAATTTATGGGTAATAGACTTTTGCCCCAAACATGATTGAACTTGGTTTTTGGAGGGGGTGTTAGCCTTGGATTTTTGGACAAATTGATCCTGACTCGACGAGCCCCATTTAAATGAGTATTAGCCTTAGATTTGTAACCGTGTTCATATCCAAGACCTTTTAGTTGGTATTAGACTTCAAATTTATGAGTAATAGACTTTTCCCCCAAACATGATTGAACTTGGTTTTCGGAGGGGGTGTTAGCCTTGGATTTTCGGAAAAATTGATCCTGACTCGACGAGCCCCATTTAAATGAGTATTAGCCTTAGATTTCTAACCTTGTTCATATCCAAGCCCTTTTAGTTGGTATTAGACTTCAAATTTATGGGTAATAGACTTTTTCCCCAAACATGATTGAACTTGGTTTTTGGAGGTGTTAGACTTGGATTTTCGGACAAATTCATCCTCACTCGACAAGCCCCATTTTAATGAGTATTAGCCTTAGATTTGTAACCGTGTTCATATCCAAGACCTTTTAGTTGGTATTAGACTTCAAATTTATGAGTAATAGACTTTTCCCCCAAACATGATTGAACTTGGTTTTCGGAGGGGGTGTTAGCCTTGGATTTTCGGAAAAATTGATCCTGACTCGACGAGCCCCATTTAAATGAGTATTAGCCTTAGATTTCTAACCTTGTTCATATCCAAGCCCTTTTAGTTGGTATTAGACTTCAAATTTATGGGTAATAGACTTTTGCCCCAAACATGATTGAACTTGGTTTTTGGAGGGGGTGTTAGCCTTGGATTTTCGGACAAATTGATCCTGACTCGACAAGCCCTATTTAAATGAGTATTAGCCTTATATTTCTAACCTTGTTCATATCCAAGACATTTTAGTTGGTATTAGCCTTCAAATTTATGGGTAATAGACTTTTGCCCCAAACATGATTGAACTTGGTTTTTGGAGGGGGTGTTAGCCTTGGATTTTCGGACAAATTGATCCTGACTCGACAAGCCCTATTTAAATGAGTATTAGCCTTATATTTCTAACCTTGTTCATATCCAAGCCCTTTTAGTTGGTATTAGACTTCACATTTATGGGTAATAGACTTTTTCCCCAAACATGATTGAACTTGGTTTTTGGAGGGGGTGTTAGCCTTGGATTTTTGGACAAATTGATCCTGACTCGATGAGCCCCATTTAAATGAGTATTAGCCTTAGATTTGTAACCGTGTTCATATCCAAGACCTTTTAGTTGGTATTAGACTTCAAATTTATGCGTAATAGACTTTTCCCCCAAACATGATTGAACTTGGTTTTCGGAGGGGGTGTTAGCCTTGGATTTTCGGACAAATTGATCCTGACTCGACAAGCCCTATTTAAATGAGTATTAGCCTTAGATTTGTAACCGTGTTCATATCCAAGACATTTTAGTTGGTATTAGCCTTCAAATTTATGGGTAATAGACTTTTCCCCCAAACATGATTGAACTTGGTTTTTGGAGGGGGTGTTAGCCTTGGATTTTTGGACAAATTGATCCTGACTCGACGAGCCCCATTTAAATGAGTATTAGCCTTAGATTTGTAACCGTGTTCATATCCAAGACCTTTTAGTTGGTATTAGACTTCAAATTTATGAGTAATAGACTTTTCCCCCAAACATGATTGAACTTGGTTTTCGGAGGGGGTGTTAGCCTTGGATTTTCGGAAAAATTGATCCTGACTCGACGAGCCCCATTTAAATGAGTATTAGCCTTAGATTTCTAACCTTGTTCATATCCAAGCCCTTTTAGTTGGTATTAGACTTCAAATTTATGGGTAATAGACTTTTTCCCCAAACATGATTGAACTTGGTTTTTGGAGGTGTTAGACTTGGATTTTCGGACAAATTCATCCTCACTCGACAAGCCCCATTTTAATGAGTATTAGCCTTAGATTTGTAACCGTGTTCATATCCAAGACCTTTTAGTTGGTATTAGACTTCAAATTTATGAGTAATAGACTTTTCCCCCAAACATGATTGAACTTGGTTTTCGGAGGGGGTGTTAGCCTTGGATTTTCGGAAAAATTGATCCTGACTCGACGAGCCCCATTTAAATGAGTATTAGCCTTAGATTTCTAACCTTGTTCATATCCAAGCCCTTTTAGTTGGTATTAGACTTCAAATTTATGGGTAATAGACTTTTGCCCCAAACATGATTGAACTTTGTTTTTGGAGGGGGTGTTAGCCTTGGATTTTCGGACAAATTGATCCTGACTCGACAAGCCCTATTTAAATGAGTATTAGCCTTATATTTCTAAGCTTGTTCATATCCAAGACATTTTAGTTGGTATTAGCCTTCAAATTTATGGGTAATAGACTTTTGCCCCAAACATGATTGAACTTGGTTTTTGGAGGGGGTGTTAGCCTTGGATTTTCGGACAAATTGATCCTGACTCGACAAGCCCTATTTAAATGAGTATTAGCCTTATATTTCTAACCTTGTTCATATCCAAGCCCTTTTAGTTGGTATTAGACTTCACATTTATGGGTAATAGACTTTTGCCCCAAACATGATTGAACTTGGTTTTTGGAGGGGGTGTTAGCCTTGGATTTTTGGACAAATTGATCCTGACTCGATGAGCCCCATTTAAATGAGTATTAGCCTTAGATTTGTAACCGTGTTCATATCCAAGACCTTTTAGTTGGTATTAGACTTCAAATTTATGCGTAATAGACTTTTCCCCCAAACATGATTGAACTTGGTTTTCGGAGGGGGTGTTAGCCTTGGATTTTCGGACAAATTGATCCTGACTCGACGAGCCCTATTTAAATGAGTATTAGCCTTAGATTTGTAACCGTGTTCATATCCAAGACATTTTAGTTGGTATTAGCCTTCAAATTTATGGGTAATAGACTTTTGCCCCAAACATGATTGAACTTGGTTTTTGGAGGGGGTGTTAGCCTTGGATTTTCGGACAAATTGATCCTGACTCGACAAGCCCTATTTAAATGAGTATTAGCCTTATATTTCTAACCTTGTTCATATCCAAGCCCTTTTAGTTGGTATTAGACTTCACATTTATGGGTAATAGACTTTTGCCCCAAACATGATTGAACTTGGTTTTTGGAGGGGGTGTTAGCCTTGGATTTTCGGACAAATTGATCCTGACTCGACGAGGCCGATTTAAATGAGTATTAGCCTTATATTTCTAACCTTGTTCATATCCAAGCCCTTTTAGTTGGTATTGGACTTCAAATTTATGGGTAATAGACTTTTCCCCCAAACATGATTGAACTTGGTTTTTGGAGGGGGTGTTAGCCTTGGATTTTCGGACAAATTGATCCTGACTTGACGAGCCCTATTTAAATGAGTATTAGCCTTATATTTCTAACCTTGTTCATATCCAAGCCCTTTTAGTTGGTATTAGACTTCAAATTTATGGGTAATAGACTTTTCTCCCAAACATGATTGAACTTGGTTTTTGGAGGGAGTGTTAGCCTTGGATTTTCAGACAAATTGATCCTGACTCGATGAGCCCCATTTAAATGAGTATTAGCCTTAGATTTGTAACCGTGTTCATATCCAAGACCTTTTAGTTGGTATTAGACTTCAAATTTATGGGTAATAGACTTTTCCCCCAAACATGATTGAACTTGGTTTTTGGAGGGGGTGTTAGCCTTGGATTTTTGGACAAATTGATCCTGACTCGACGAGCCCCATTTAAATGAGTATTAGCCTTAGATTTGTAACCGTGTTCATATCCAAGACCTTTTAGTTGGTATTAGACTTCAAATTTATGAGTAATAGACTTTTCCCCCAAACATGATTGAACTTGGTTTTCGGAGGGGGTGTTAGCCTTGGATTTTCGGAAAAATTGATCCTGACTCGACGAGCCCCATTTAAATGAGTATTAACCTTAGATTTCTAACCTTGTTCATATCCAAGCCCTTTTAGTTGGTATTAGACTTCAAATTTATGGGTAATAGACTTTTTCCCCAAACATGATTGAACTTGGTTTTTGGAGGTGTTAGACTTGGATTTTCGGACAAATTCATCCTCACTTGACAAGCCCCATTTTAATGAGTATTAGCCTTAGATTTGTAACCGTGTTCATATCCAAGACCTTTTAGTTGGTATTAGACTTCAAATTTATGAGTAATAGACTTTTCCCCCAAACATGATTGAACTTGGTTTTCGGAGGGGGTGTTAGCCTTGGATTTTCGGAAAAATTGATCCTGACTCGACGAGCCCCATTTAAATGAGTATTAACCTTAGATTTCTAACCTTGTTCATATCCAAGCCCTTTTAGTTGGTATTAGACTTCAAATTTATGGGTAATAGACTTTTTCCCCAAACATGATTGAACTTGGTTTTTGGAGGTGTTAGACTTGGATTTTCGGACAAATTCATCCTCACTCGACAAGCCCCATTTTAATGAGTATTAGCCTTAGATTTGTAACCGTGTTCATATCCAAGACCTTTTAGTTGGTATTAGACTTCAAATTTATGAGTAATAGACTTTTCCCCCAAACATGATTGAACTTGGTTTTTGGAGGGGGTGTTAGCCTTGGATTTTCGGACAAATTGATCCTGACTCGACAAGCCCTATTTAAATGAGTATTAGCCTTATATTTCTAACCTTGTTCATATCCAAGCCCTTTTAGTTGGTATTCGACTTCACATTTATGGGTAATAGACTTTTGCCCCAAACATGGTTGAACTTGGTTTTTGGAGGGGGTGTTAGCCTTGGATTTTCGGACAAATTGATCCTGACTCGACGACCCCCATTTAAATGATATTAGCCTTAGATTTCTAACCTTGTTCATATCCAAGCCCTTTTAGTTGGTATTAGACTACAAATTTATGGGTAATAGACTTTTGCCCCAAACATGATTGAACTTGGTTTTTGGAGGGGGTGTTAGCCTTGGATTTTCGGACAAATTGATCCTGACTCGACGACCCCCATTTAAATGATATTAGCCTTAGATTTCTAACCTTGTTCATATCCAAGCCCTTTTAGTTGGTATTAGACTACAAATTTATGGGTAATAGACTTTTGCCCCAAACATGATTGAACTTGGTTTTTGGAGGGGGTGTTAGCCTTGGATTTTTGGACAAATTGATCCTGACTCGACGAGCCCCATTTAAATGAGTATTAGCCTTAGATTTGTAACCGTGTTCATATCCAAGACCTTTTAGTTGGTATTAGACTTCAAATTTATGAGTAATAGACTTTTCCCCCAAACATGATTGAACTTGGTTTTCGGAGGGGGTGTTAGCCTTGGATTTTCGGAAAAATTGATCCTGACTCGACGAGCCCCATTTAAATGAGTATTAGCCTTAGATTTCTAACCTTGTTCATATCCAAGCCCTTTTAGTTGGTATTAGACTTCAAATTTATGGGTAATAGACTTTTTCCCCAAACATGATTGAACTTGGTTTTTGGAGGTGTTAGACTTGGATTTTCGGACAAATTCATCCTCACTCGACAAGCCCCATTTTAATGAGTATTAGCCTTAGATTTGTAACCGTGTTCATATCCAAGACCTTTTAGTTGGTATTAGACTTCAAATTTATGAGTAATAGACTTTTCCCCCAAACATGATTGAACTTGGTTTTCGGAGGGGGTGTTAGCCTTGGATTTTCGGACAAATTGATCCTGACTCGACGAGCCCTATTTAAATTAGTATTAGCCTTAGATTTGTAACCGTTTTCATATCCAAGACATTTTAGTTGGTATTAGCCTTCAAATTTATGGGTAATAGACTTTTGCCCCAAACATGATTGAACTTGGTTTTTGGAGGGGGTGTTAGCCTTGGATTTTTGGACAAATTGATCCTGACTCGACAAGCCCTATTTAAATGAGTATTAGCCTTATATTTCTAACCTTGTTCATATCCAAGCCCTTTTAGTTGGTATTAGACTTCAAATTTATGGGTAATAGACTTTTGCCCCAAACATGATTGAACTTGGTTTTTGGAGGGGGTGTTAGCCTTGGATTTTCGGACAAATTGATCCTGACTCAACGAGCCCTATTTAAATGAGTATTAGCCTTATATTTCTAACCTTATTCATATCCAAGCCCTTTTAGTTGGTATTAGACTTCAAATTTATGGGTAATAGACTTTTGCCCCAAACATGATTGAACTTGGTTTTTGGAGGGGGTGTTAGCCTTGGATTTTCGGACAAATTGATCCTGACTCGACAAGCCCTATTTAAATGAGTATTAGCCTTATATTTCTAACCTTGTTCATATCCAAGCCCTTTTAGTTGGTATTAGACTTCAAATTTATGGGTAATAGACTTTTGCCCCAAACATGATTGAACTTGGTTTTTGGAGGGGGTGTTAGCCTTGGATTTTCGGACAAATTGATCCTGACTCGACGAGGCCTATTTAAATGAGTATTAGCCTTCGATTTGTAACCGTGTTCATATCCAAGACCTTTTAGTTGGTATTAGACTTCAAATTTATGGGTAATAGACTTTTCCCCCAAACGTGATTGAACTTGGTTTTTGGAGGGGGTGTTAGCCTTGGATTTTCGGAAAAATTGATCCTGACTCGACGAGCCCCATTTAAATGAGTATTAGCCTTAGATTTCTAACCTTGTTCATATCCAAGCCCTTTTAGTTGGTATTAGACTTCAAATTTATGGGTAATAGACTTTTGCCCCAAACATGATTGGACTTGGTTTTTGGAGGGGGTGTTAGCCTTGGATTTTCGGACAAATTGATCCTGACTCAACGAGCCCTATTTAAATGAGTATTAGCCTTATATTTCTAACCTTGTTCATATCCAAGCCCTTTTAGTTGGTATTAGACTTCAAATTTATGGGTAATAGACTTTTGCCCCAAACATGATTGAACTTGGCTTTTGGAGGGGGTGTTAGCCTTGGATTTTCGGACAAATTGATCCTGACTCGATGAGCCCCATTTAAATGAGTATTAGCCTTAGATTTGTAACCGTGTTCATATCCAAGACCTTTTAGTTGGTATTAGACTTCAAATTTATGGGTAATAGACTTTTCCCCCAAACATGATTGAACTTGGTTTTCGGAGGGGGTGTTAGCCTTGGATTTTCGGACAAATTGATCCTGACTCGACGAGCCCTATTTAAATTAGTATTAGCCTTAGATTTGTAACCGTTTTCATATCCAAGACATTTTAGTTGGTATTAGCCTTCAAATTTATGGGTAATAGACTTTTGCCCCAAACATGATTGAACTTGGTTTTTGGAGGGGGTGTTAGCCTTGGATTTTCGGACAAATTGATCCTGACTCGACAAGCCCTATTTAAATGAGTATTAGCCTTATATTTCTAACCTTGTTCATATCCAAGCCCTTTTAGTTGGTATTAGACTTCAAATTTATGGGTAATAGACTTTTGCCCCAAACATGATTGAACTTGGTTTTTGGAGGGGGTGTTAGCCTTGGATTTTCGGACAAATTGATCCTGACTCAACGAGCCCTATTTAAATGAGTATTAGCCTTATATTTCTAACCTTGTTCATATCCAAGCCCTTTTAGTTAGTATTAGACTTCAAATTTGTGGGTAATAGACTTTTGCCCCAAACATGATTGAACTTGGTTTTTGGAGGGGGTGTTAGCCTTGGATTTTCGGACAAATTGATCCTGACTCGACGAGGCCTATTTAAATGAGTATTAGCCTTAGATTTGTAACCGTGTTCATATCCAAGACCTTTTAGTTGGTATTAGACTTCAAATTTATGGGTAATAGACTTTTCCCCCAAACGTGATTGAACTTGGTTTTTGGAGGGGGTGTTAGCCTTGGATTTTCGGAAAAATTGATCCTGACTCGATGAGCCCCATTTAAATGAGTATTAGCCTTAGATTTCTAACCTTGTTCATATCCAAGCCCTTTTAGTTGGTATTAGACTTCAAATTTATGGGTAATAGACTTTTGCCCCAAACATGATTGAACTTGGTTTTTGGAGGGGGTGTTAGCCTTGGATTTTCGGACAAATTGATCCTGACTCAACGAGCCCTATTTAAATGAGTATTAGCCTTATATTTCTAACCTTGTTCATATCCAAGCCCTTTTAGTTGGTATTAGACTTCAAATTTATGGGTAATAGACTTTTCCCCCAAACATGATTGAACTTGGTTTTTGGAGGGGGTGTTAGCCTTGGATTTTCGGACAAATTGATCCTGACTCAACGAGCCCTATTTAAATGAGTATTAGCCTTATATTTCTAACCTTGTTCATATCCAAGCCCTTTTAGTTGGTATTAGACTTCAAATTTATGGGTAATAGACTTTTGCCCCAAACATGATTGAACTTGGTTTTTGGAGGGGGTGTTAGCCTTGGATTTTCGGACAAATTGATCCTGACTCGACGAGCCCTATTTAAATGAGTATTAGCCTTAGATTTGTAACCGTGTTCATATCCAAGACCTTTTAGTTGGTATTAGACTTCAAATTTATGGGTAATAGACTTTTCCCCCAAACGTGATTGAACTTGGTTTTTGGAGGGGGTGTTAGCCTTGGATTTTCGGAAAAATTGATCCTGACTCGACGAGCCCCATTTAAATGAGTATTAGCCTTAGATTTCTAACCTTGTTCATATCCAAGCCCTTTTAGTTGGTATTAGACTTCAAATTTATGGGTAATAGACTTTTGCCCCAAACATGATTGAACTTGGTTTTTGGAAGGGGTGTTAGCCTTGGATTTTCGGACAAATTGATCCTGACTCAACGAGCCCTATTTAAATGAGTATTAGCCTTATATTTCTAACCTTGTTCATATCCAAGCCCTTTTAGTTGGTATTAGACTTCAAATTTATGGGTAATAGACTTTTCCCCCAAACATGATTGAACTTGGTTTTTGGAGGGGGTGTTAGCCTTGGATTTTCGGACAAATTGATCCTGACTCAACGAGCCCTATTTAAATGAGTATTAGCCTTATATTTCTAACCTTGTTCATATCCAAGCCCTTTTAGTTGGTATTAGACTTCAAATTTATGGGTAATAGACTTTTGCCCCAAACATGATTGAACTTGGTTTTTGGAGGGGGTGTTAGCCTTGGATTTTCGGACAAATTGATCCTGACTCAACGAGCCCTATTTAAATGAGTATTAGCCTTATATTTCTAACCTTGTTCATATCCAAGCCCTTTTAGTTGGTATTAGACTTCAAATTTATGGGTAATAGACTTTTGCCCCAAACATGATTGAACTTGGTTTTTGGAGGGGGTGTTAGCCTTGGATTTTCGGACAAATTGATCCTGACTCGACAAGCCCTATTTAAATGAGTATTAGCCTTATATTTCTAACCTTGTTCATATCCAAGCCCTTTTAGTTGGTATTAGACTTCAAATTTATGGGTAATAGACTTTTCCCCCAAACATGATTGAACTTGGTTTTTGGAGGGGGTGTTAGCCTTGGATTTTCGGACAAATTGATCCTGACTCAACGAGCCCTATTTAAATGAGTATTAGCCTTATATTTCTAACCTTGTTCATATCCAAGCCCTTTTAGTTGGTATTAGACTTCAAATTTATGGGTAATAGACTTTTGCCCCAAACATGATTGAACTTGGTTTTTGGAGGGGGTGTTAGCCTTGGATTTTCGGACAAATTGATCCTGACTCGACGAGGCCTATTTAAATGAGTATTAGCCTTAGATTTGTAACCGTGTTCATATCCAAGACCTTTTAGTTGGTATTAGACTTCAAATTTATGGGTAATAGACTTTTCCCGCAAACGTGATTGAACTTGGTTTTTGGAGGGGGTGTTAGCCTTGGATTTTCGGAAAAATTGATCCTGACTCGACGAGCCCCATTTAAATGAGTATTAGCCTTAGATTTGTATCCTTGTTCATATCCAAGCCCTTTTAGTTGGTATTAGACTTCAAATTTATGGGTAATAGACTTTTTCCCCAAACATGATTGAACTTGGTTTTTGGACGTGTTAGACTTGGATTTTCGGACAAATTCATCCTCACTCGACAAGCCCCATTTTAATGAGTATTAGCCTTAGATTTCAAACTTTGTTCATATCCAAACCCTTTTAGTTAGTATTAGACTTCAAATTTATGGCTAATAGACTTTTCGCCCAAACATGATTGAACTTGGTTTTTGGAGGTGTTAGCCTTGGATTTTCGGACAAATTGATCCTGACTCTACGACCCCCATTTAAATGAGTATTAGCCTTAGATTTCTAACCTTGTTCATATCCAAGCCCTTTTAGTTGGTATTAGACTTCAAATTTATGGGTAATAGACTTTTGCCCCAAACATCATTGAACTTGGTTTTTGGAGGGGGTGTTAGCCTTGGATTTTCGGAAAAATTGATCCTGACTCGATGAGCCCTATTTAAATGAGTATTAGCCTTATATTTCTAACCTTGTTCATATCCAAGCCCTTTTAGTTGGTATTAGACTTCAAATTTATGGGTAATAGACTTTTGCCCCAAACATGATTGAACTTGGTTTTTGGAGGGGGTGTTAGCCTTGGATTTTCGGACAAATTGATCCTGACTCGACAAGCCTATTTAAATGAGTATTAGCCTTATATTTCTAACCTTGTTCATATCCAAGCCCTTTTAGTTGGTATTAGACTTCAAATTTATGGGTAATAGACTTTTGCCCCAAACATGATTGAACTTGGTTTTTGGAGGGGGTGTTAGCCTTGGATTTTCGGACAAATTGATCCTGACTCGACGAGGCCTATTTAAATGAGTATTAGCCCTAGATTTGTAACCGTGTTCATATCCAAGACCTTTTAGTTGGTATTAGACTTCAAATTTATGGGTAATAGACTTTTCCCCCAAACGTGATTGAACTTGGTTTTTGGAGGGGGTGTTAGCCTTGGATTTTCGGACAAATTGATCCTGACTCAACGAGCCCTATTTAAATGAGTATTAGCCTTATATTTCTAACCTTGTTCATATCCAAGCCCTTTTAGTTGGTATTAGACTTCAAATTTATGGGTAATAGACTTTTGCCCCAAACATGATTGAACTTGGTTTTTGGAGGGGGTGTTAGCCTTGGATTTTCGGACAAATTGATCCTGACTCGACGAGGCCTATTTAAATGAGTATTAGCCTTAGATTTGTAACCGTGTTCATATCCAAGACCTTTTAGTTGGTATTAGACTTCAAATTTATGGGTAATAGACTTTTCCCCCAAACGTGATTGAACTTGGTTTTTGGAGGGGGTGTTAGCCTTGGATTTTCGGAAAAATTGATCCTGACTCGACGAGCCCCATTTAAATGAGTATTAGCCTTAGATTTGTAACCTTGTTCATATCCAAGCCCTTTTAGTTGGTATTAGACTTCAAATTTATGGGTAATAGACTTTTTCCCCAAACATGATTGAACTTGGTTTTTGGACGTGTTAGACTTGGATTTTCGGACAAATTCATCCTCACTCGACAAGCCCCATTTTAATGAGTATTAGCCTTAGATTTCAAACTTTGTTCATATCCAAACCCTTTTAGTTAGTATTAGACTTCAAATTTATGGCTAATAGACTTTTCGCCCAAACATGATTGAACTTGGTTTTTGGAGGTGTTAGCCTTGGATTTTCGGACAAATTGATCCTGACTCTACGACCCCCATTTAAATGAGTATTAGCCTTAGATTTCTAACCTTGTTCATATCCAAGCCCTTTTAGTTGGTATTAGACTTCAAATTTATGGGTAATAGACTTTTGCCCCAAACATCATTGAACTTGGTTTTTGGAGGGGGTGTTAGCCTTGGATTCTCGGAAAAATTGATCCTGACTCGATGAGCCCTATTTAAATGAGTATTAGCCTTATATTTCTAACCTTGTTCATATCCAAGCCCTTTTAGTTGGTATTAGACTTCAAATTTATGGGTAATAGACTTTTGCCCCAAACATGATTGAACTTGGTTTTTGGAGGGGGTGTTAGCCTTGGATTTTCGGACAAATTGATCCTGACTCGACAAGCCTATTTAAATGAGTATTAGCCTTATATTTCTAACCTTGTTCATATCCAAGCCCTTTTAGTTGGTATTAGACTTCAAATTTATGGGTAATAGACTTTTGCCCCAAACATGATTGAACTTGGTTTTTGGAGGGGGTGTTAGCCTTGGATTTTCGGACAAATTGATCCTGACTCGACGAGGCCTATTTAAATGAGTATTAGCCTTAGATTTGTAACCGTGTTCATATCCAAGACCTTTTAGTTGGTATTAGACTTCAAATTTATGGGTAATAGACTTTTCCCCCAAACGTGATTGAACTTGGTTTTTGGAGGGGGTGTTAGCCTTGGATTTTCGGACAAATTGATCCTGACTCAACGAGCCCTATTTAAATGAGTATTAGCCTTATATTTCTAACCTTGTTCATATCCAAGCCCTTTTAGTTGGTATTAGACTTCAAATTTATGGGTAATAGACTTTTGCCCCAAACATGATTGAACTTGGTTTTTGGAGGGGGTGTTAGCCTTGGATTTTCGGACAAATTGATCCTGACTCGACGAGGCCTATTTAAATGAGTATTAGCCTTAGATTTGTAACCGTGTTCATATCCAAGACCTTTTAGTTGGTATTAGACTTCAAATTTATGGGTAATAGACTTTTCCCCCAAACGTGATTGAACTTGGTTTTTGGAGGGGGTGTTAGCCTTGGATTTTCGGAAAAATTGATCCTGACTCGACGAGCCCCATTTAAATGAGTATTAGCCTTAGATTTCTAACCTTGTTCATATCCAAGCCCTTTTAGTTGGTATTAGACTTCAAATTTATGGGTAATAGACTTTTGCCCCAAACATGATTGAACTTGGTTTTTGGAGGGGGTGTTAGCCTTGGATTTTCGGACAAATTGATCCTGACTCAACGAGCCCTATTTAAATGAGTATTAGCCTTATATTTCTAACCTTGTTCATATCCAAGCCCTTTTAGTTGGTATTAGACTTCAAATTTATGGGTAATAGACTTTTGCCCCAAACATGATTGAACTTGGCTTTTGGAGGGGGTGTTAGCCTTGGATTTTCGGACAAATTGATCCTGACTCGACAAGCCCTATTTAAATGAGTATTAGCCTTATATTTCTAACCTTGTTCATATCCAAGCCCTTTTAGTTGGTATTAGACTTCAAATTTATGGGTAATAGACTTTTGCCCCAAACATGATTGAACTTGGTTTTTGGAGGGGGTGTTAGCCTTGGATTTTCGGACAAATTGATCCTGACTCAACGAGCCCTATTTAAATGAGTATTAGCCTTATATTTCTAACCTTGTTCATATCCAAGCCCTTTTAGTTGGTATTAGACTTCAAATTTATGGGTAATAGACTTTTGCCCCAAACATGATTGAACTTGGTTTTTGGAGGGGGTGTTAGCCTTGGATTTTCGGACAAATTGATCCTGACTCGACGAGGCCTATTTAAATGAGTATTAGCCTTAGATTTGTAACCGTGTTCATATCCAAGACCTTTTAGTTGGTATTAGACTTCAAATTTATGGGTAATAGACTTTTCCCCCAAACGTGATTGAACTTGGTTTTTGGAGGGGGTGTTAGCCTTGGATTTTCGGAAAAATTGATCCTGACTCGACGAGCCCCATTTAAATGAGTATTAGCCTTAGATTTGTAACCTTGTTCATATCCAAGCCCTTTTAGTTGGTATTAGACTTCAAATTTATGGGTAATAGACTTTTTCCCCAAACATGATTGAACTTGGTTTTTGGAGGTGTTAGACTTGGATTTTCGGACAAATTCATCCTCACTCGACAAGCCCCATTTTAATGAGTATTAGCCTTAGATTTCAAACTTTGTTCATATCCAAACCCTTTTAGTTGGTATTAGACTTCAAATTTATGGCTAATAGACTTTTCGCCCAAACATGATTGAACTTGGTTTTTGGAGGTGTTAGCCTTGGATTTTCGGACAAATTGATCCTGACTCTATGACCCCCATTTAAATGAGTATTAGCCTTATATTTCTAACCTTGTTCATATCCAAGCCCTTTTAGTTGGTATTAGACTTCAAATTTATGGGTAATAGACTTTTGCCCCAAACATGATTGAACTTGGTTTTTGGAGGGGGTGTTAGCCTTGGATTTTCGGACAAATTGATCCTGACTCGACGAGCCCCATTTAAATGAGTATTAGCCTTAGATTTGTAACCTTGTTCATATCCAAGCCCTTTTAGTTGGTATTAGACTTCAAATTTATGGGTAATAGACTTTTTCCCCAAACATGATTGAACTTGGTTTTTGGAGGTGTTAGACTTGGATTTTCGGACAAATTCATCCTCACTCGACAAGCCCCATTTTAATGAGTATTAGCCTTATATTTCTAACCTTGTTCATATCCAAACCCTTTTAGTTGGTATTAGACTTCAAATTTATGGCTAATAGACTTTTCGCCCAAACATGATTGAACTTGGTTTTTGGAGGTGTTAGCCTTGGATTTTCGGACAAATTGATCCTGACTCGACGACCCCCATTTAAATGAGTATTAGCCTTAGATTTCTAACCTTGTTCATATCCAAGCCCTTTTAGTTGGTATTAGACTTCAAATTTATGGGTAATAGACTTTTGCCCCAAACATCATTGAACTTGGTTTTTGGAGGGGGTGTTAGCCTTGGATTTTCGGAAAAATTGATCCTGACTCGACGAGCCCTATTTAAATGAGTATTAGCCTTATATTTCTAAGCTTGTTCATATCAAATCCCTTTTAGTTGGTATTGGACTTCAAATTTATGGGTTATAGACTTTTCCCCCAAACATGATTGAACTTTGTTTTTGAAGGGGGTGTTAGCCTTGGATTTTCGGACAAATTGATCCTGACTCGATGAGCCCCATTTAAATGAGTATTAGCCTTAGATTTGTAACCGTGTTCATATCCAAGACCTTTTAGTTGGTATTAGACTTCAAATTTACGGGTAATAGACTTTTCCCCCAAACATGATTGAACTTGGTTTTTGGAGGGGGTGTTAGCCTTGGATTTTCGAACAAATTGATCCTGACTCGATGAGCCCCATTTAAATGAGTATTAGCCTTAGATTTGTAACCGTGTTCATATCCAAGACCTTTTAGTTGGTATTAGACTTCAAATTTATGGGTAATAGACTTTTCCCCCAAACATGATTGAACTTGGTTTTTGGAGGGGGTGTTAGCCTTGGATTTTCGGATCGATGAGCCCCATTTAAATGAGTATTAGCCTTAGATTTGTAACCGTGTTCATATCCAAGACCTTTTAGTTGGTATTAGACTTCAAATTTATGGGTAATAGACTTTTGCCCCAAACATGATTGAACTTGGCTTTTGGAGGGGGTGTTAGCCTTGGATTTTCGGACAAATTGATCCTGACTCGACAAGCCCTATTTAAATGAGTATTAGCCTTATATTTCTAACCTTGTTCATATCCAAGCCCTTTTAGTTGGTATTAGACTTCAAATTTATGGGTAATAGACTTTTGCCCCAAACATGATTGAACTTGGTTTTTGGAGGGGGTGTTAGCCTTGGATTTTCGGACAAATTGATCCTGACTCAACGAGCCCTATTTAAATGAGTATTAGCCTTATATTTCTAACCTTGTTCATATCCAAGCCCTTTTAGTTGGTATTAGACTTCAAATTTATGGGTAATAGACTTTTGCCCCAAACATGATTGAACTTGGTTTTTGGAGGGGGTGTTAGCCTTGGATTTTCGGACAAATTGATCCTGACTCGACGAGGCCTATTTAAATGAGTATTAGCCTTAGATTTGTAACCGTGTTCATATCCAAGACCTTTTAGTTGGTATTAGACTTCAAATTTATGGGTAATAGACTTTTCCCCCAAACGTGATTGAACTTGGTTTTTGGAGGGGGTGTTAGCCTTGGATTTTCGGAAAAATTGATCCTGACTCGACGAGCCCCATTTAAATGAGTATTAGCCTTAGATTTGTAACCTTGTTCATATCCAAGCCCTTTTAGTTGGTATTAGACTTCAAATTTATGGGTAATAGACTTTTTCCCCAAACATGATTGAACTTGGTTTTTGGAGGTGTTAGACTTGGATTTTCGGACAAATTCATCCTCACTCGACAAGCCCCATTTTAATGAGTATTAGCCTTAGATTTCAAACTTTGTTCATATCCAAACCCTTTTAGTTGGTATTAGACTTCAAATTTATGGCTAATAGACTTTTCGCCCAAACATGATTGAACTTGGTTTTTGGAGGTGTTAGCCTTGGATTTTCGGACAAATTGATCCTGACTCTATGACCCCCATTTAAATGAGTATTAGCCTTATATTTCTAACCTTGTTCATATCCAAGCCCTTTTAGTTGGTATTAGACTTCAAATTTATGGGTAATAGACTTTTGCCCCAAACATGATTGAACTTGGTTTTTGGAGGGGGTGTTAGCCTTGGATTTTCGGACAAATTGATCCTGACTCGACGAGCCCCATTTAAATGAGTATTAGCCTTAGATTTGTAACCTTGTTCATATCCAAGCCCTTTTAGTTGGTATTAGACTTCAAATTTATGGGTAATAGACTTTTTCCCCAAACATGATTGAACTTGGTTTTTGGAGGTGTTAGACTTGGATTTTCGGACAAATTCATCCTCACTCGACAAGCCCCATTTTAATGAGTATTAGCCTTATATTTCTAACCTTGTTCATATCCAAACCCTTTTAGTTGGTATTAGACTTCAAATTTATGGCTAATAGACTTTTCGCCCAAACATGATTGAACTTGGTTTTTGGAGGTGTTAGCCTTGGATTTTCGGACAAATTGATCCTGACTCGACGACCCCCATTTAAATGAGTATTAGCCTTAGATTTCTAACCTTGTTCATATCCAAGCCCTTTTAGTTGGTATTAGACTTCAAATTTATGGGTAATAGACTTTTGCCCCAAACATCATTGAACTTGGTTTTTGGAGGGGGTGTTAGCCTTGGATTTTCGGAAAAATTGATCCTGACTCGACGAGCCCTATTTAAATGAGTATTAGCCTTATATTTCTAAGCTTGTTCATATCAAATCCCTTTTAGTTGGTATTGGACTTCAAATTTATGGGTTATAGACTTTTCCCCCAAACATGATTGAACTTTGTTTTTGAAGGGGGTGTTAGCCTTGGATTTTCGGACAAATTGATCCTGACTCGATGAGCCCCATTTAAATGAGTATTAGCCTTAGATTTGTAACCGTGTTCATATCCAAGACCTTTTAGTTGGTATTAGACTTCAAATTTACGGGTAATAGACTTTTCCCCCAAACATGATTGAACTTGGTTTTTGGAGGGGGTGTTAGCCTTGGATTTTCGAACAAATTGATCCTGACTCGATGAGCCCCATTTAAATGAGTATTAGCCTTAGATTTGTAACCGTGTTCATATCCAAGACCTTTTAGTTGGTATTAGACTTCAAATTTATGGGTAATAGACTTTTCCCCCAAACATGATTGAACTTGGTTTTTGGAGGGGGTGTTAGCCTTGGATTTTCGGATCGATGAGCCCCATTTAAATGAGTATTAGCCTTAGATTTGTAACCGTGTTCATATCCAAGACCTTTTAGTTGGTATTAGACTTCAAATTTATGGGTAATAGACTTTTGCCCCAAACATGATTGAACTTGGTTTTTGGAGGGGGTGTTAGCCTTGGATTTTCGGACAAATTGATCCTGACTCAACGAGCCCTATTTAAATGAGTATTAGCCTTATATTTCTAACCTTGTTCATATCCAAGCCCTTTTAGTTGGTATTAGACTTCAAATTTATGGGTAATAGACTTTTGCCCCAAACATGATTGAACTTGGTTTTTGGAGGGGGTGTTAGCCTTGGATTTTCGGACAAATTGATCCTGACTCGACGAGGCCTATTTAAATGAGTATTAGCCTTAGATTTGTAACCGTGTTCATATCCAAGACCTTTTAGTTGGTATTAGACTTCAAATTTATGGGTAATAGACTTTTCCCCCAAACGTGATTGAACTTGGTTTTTGGAGGGGGTGTTAGCCTTGGATTTTCGGAAAAATTGATCCTGACTCGACGAGCCCCATTTAAATGAGTATTAGCCTTAGATTTGTAACCGTGTTCATATCCAAGCCCTTTTAGTTGGTATTAGACTTCAAATTTATGGTAATAGACTTTTTCCCCAAACATGATTGAACTTGGTTTTTGGAGGTGTTCGACTTGGATTTTCGGACAAATTCATCCTCACTCGACAAGCCCCATTTTAATGAGTATTAGCCTTAGATTTCAAACTTTGTTCATATCCAAACCCTTTTAGTTGGTATTAGACTTCAAATTTATGGCTAATAGACTTTTCGCCCAAACATGATTGAACTTGGTTTTTGGAGGTGTTAGCCTTGGATTTTCGGACAAATTGATCCTGACTCTACGACCCCCATTTAAATGAGTATTAGCCTTAGATTTCTAACCTTGTTCATATCCAAGCCCTTTTAGTTGGTATTAGACTTCAAATTTATGGGTAATAGACTTTTGCCCCAAACATCATTGAACTTGGTTTTTGGAGGGGGTGTTAGCCTTGGATTCTCGGAAAAATTGATCCTGACTCGATGAGCCCTATTTAAATGAGTATTAGCCTTATATTTCTAACCTTGTTCATATCCAAGCCGTTTTAGTTGGTATTAGACTTCAAATTTATGGGTAATAGACTTTTGCCCCAAACATGATTGAACTTGGTTTTTGGAGGGGGTGTTAGCCTTGGATTTTCGGACAAATTGATCCTGACTCGACAAGCCCTATTTAAATGAGTATTAGCCTTATATTTCTAACCTTGTTCATATCCAAGCCCTTTTAGTTGGTATTAGACTTCAAATTTATGGGTAATAGACTTTTGCCCCAAACATGATTGAACTTGGTTTTTGGAGGGGGTGTTAGCCTTGGATTTTCGGACAAATTGATCCTGACTCGACGAGGCCTATTTAAATGAGTATTAGCCTTAGATTTGTAACCGTGTTCATATCCAAGACCTTTTAGTTGGTATTAGACTTCAAATTTATGGGTAATAGACTTTTCCCCCAAACGTGATTGAACTTGGTTTTTGGAGGGGGTGTTAGCCTTGGATTTTCGGACAAATTGATCCTGACTCAACGAGCCCTATTTAAATGAGTATTAGCCTTATATTTCTAACCTTGTTCATATCCAAGCCCTTTTAGTTGGTATTAGACTTCAAATTTATGGGTAATAGACTTTTGCCCCAAACATGATTGAACTTGGTTTTTGGAGGGGGTGTTAGCCTTGGATTTTCGGACAAATTGATCCTGACTCGACGAGGCCTATTTAAATGAGTATTAGCCTTAGATTTGTAACCGTGTTCATATCCAAGACCTTTTAGTTGGTATTAGACTTCAAATTTATGGGTAATAGACTTTTCCCCCAAACGTGATTGAACTTGGTTTTTGGAGGGGGTGTTAGCCTTGGATTTTCGGAAAAATTGATCCTGACTCGACGAGCCCCATTTAAATGAGTATTAGCCTTAGATTTCTAACCTTGTTCATATCCAAGCCCTTTTAGTTGGTATTAGACTTCAAATTTATGGGTAATAGACTTTTGCCCCAAACATGATTGAACTTGGTTTTTGGAGGGGGTGTTAGCCTTGGATTTTCGGACAAATTGATCCTGACTCAACGAGCCCTATTTAAATGAGTATTAGCCTTATATTTCTAACCTTGTTCATATCCAAGCCCTTTTAGTTGGTATTAGACTTCAAATTTATGGGTAATAGACTTTTGCCCCAAACATGATTGAACTTGGTTTTTGGAGGGGGTGTTAGCCTTGGATTTTCGGACAAATTGATCCTGACTCAACGAGCCCTATTTAAATGAGTATTAGCCTTATATTTCTAACCTTGTTCATATCCAAGCCCTTTTAGTTGGTATTAGACTTCAAATTTATGGGTAATAGACTTTTGCCCCAAACATGATTGAACTTGGCTTTTGGAGGGGGTGTTAGCCTTGGATTTTCGGACAAATTGATCCTGACTCGACAAGCCCTATTTAAATGAGTATTAGCCTTATATTTCTAACCTTGTTCATATCCAAGCCCTTTTAGTTGGTATTAGACTTCAAATTTATGGGTAATAGACTTTTCCCCCAAACATGATTGAACTTGGTTTTTGGAGGGGGTGTTAGCCTTGGATTTTCGGACAAATTGATCCTGACTCAACGAGCCCTATTTAAATGAGTATTAGCCTTATATTTCTAACCTTGTTCATATCCAAGCCCTTTTAGTTGGTATTAGACTTCAAATTTATGGGTAATAGACTTTTGCCCCAAACATGATTGAACTTGGTTTTTGGAGGGGGTGTTAGCCTTGGATTTTCGGACAAATTGATCCTGACTCGACGAGGCCTATTTAAATGAGTATTAGCCTTAGATTTGTAACCGTGTTCATATCCAAGACCTTTTAGTTGGTATTAGACTTCAAATTTATGGGTAATAGACTTTTCCCCCAAACGTGATTGAACTTGGTTTTTGGAGGGGGTGTTAGCCTTGGATTTTCGGAAAAATTGATCCTGACTCGACGAGCCCCATTTAAATGAGTATTAGCCTTAGATTTGTAACCTTGTTCATATCCAAGCCCTTTTAGTTGGTATTAGACTTCAAATTTATGGCTAATAGACTTTTTCCCCAAACATGATTGAACTTGGTTTTTGGAGGTGTTAGACTTGGATTTTCGGACAAATTCATCCTCACTCGACAAGCCCCATTTTAATGAGTATTAGCCTTAGATTTCAAACTTTGTTCATATCCAAACCCTTTTAGTTGGTATTAGACTTCAAATTTATGGCTAATAGACTTTTCGCCCAAACATGATTGAACTTGGTTTTTGGAGGTGTTAGCCTTGGATTTTCGGACAAATTGATCCTGACTCTACGACCCCCATTTAAATGAGTATTAGCCTTAGATTTCTAACCTTGTTCATATCCAAGCCCTTTTAGTTGGTATTAGACTTCAAATTTATGGGTAATAGACTTTTGCCCCAAACATCATTGAACTTGGTTTTTGGAGGGGGTGTTAGCCTTGGATTTTCGGAAAAATTGATCCTGACTCGATGAGCCCTATTTAAATGAGTATTAGCCTTATATTTATAACCTTGTTCATATCCAAGCCCTTTTAGTTGGTATTAGACTTCAAATTTATGGGTAATAGACTTTTGCCCCAAACATGATTGAACTTGGTTTTTGGAGGGGGTGTTAGCCTTGGATTTTCGGACAAATTGATCCTGACTCGACGAGCCCCATTTAAATGAGTATTAGCCTTATATTTGTAACCTTGTTCATATCCAAGCCCTTTTAGTTGGTATTAGACTTCAAATTTATGGGTAATAGACTTTTTCCCCAAACATGATTGAACTTGGTTTTTGGAGGTGTTAGACTTGGATTTTCGGACAAATTCATCCTCACTCGACAAGCCCCATTTTAATGAGTATTAGCCTTAGATTTCTAACCTTGTTCATATCCAAACCCTTTTAGTTGGTATTAGACTTCAAATTTATGGCTAATAGACTTTTCGCCCAAACATGATTGAACTTGGTTTTTGGAGGTGTTAGCCTTGGATTTTCGGACAAATTGATCCTGACTCGACGACCCCCATTTAAATGAGTATTAGCCTTAGATTTCTAACCTTGTTCATATCCAAGCCCTTTTAGTTGGTATTAGACTTCAAATTTATGGGTAATAGACTTTTGCCCCAAACATGATTGAACTTGGTTTTTGGAGGGGGTGTTAGCCTTGGATTTTCGGACAAATTGATCCTGACTCAACGAGCCCTATTTAAATGAGTATTAGCCTTATATTTCTAA
Source organism: Salix caprea (assembly GCA_964035475.1). Classification (NCBI taxonomy): domain Eukaryota; kingdom Viridiplantae; phylum Streptophyta; class Magnoliopsida; order Malpighiales; family Salicaceae; genus Salix; species Salix caprea. Next base: position 17,753,467 of record OZ037749.1, read on the forward strand.
CCTTGTTCATATCCAAGCCCTTTTAGTTGGTATTAGACTTCAAATTTATGGGTAATAGACTTTTGCCCCAAACATGATTGAACTTGGCTTTTGGAGGGGGTGTTAGCCTTGGATTTTCGGACAAATTGATCCTGACTCGATGAGCCCCATTTAAATGAGTATTAGCCTTAGATTTGTAACCGTGTTCATATCCAAGACCTTTTAGTTGGTATTAGACTTCAAATTTATGGGTAATAGACTTTTCCCCCAAACATGATTGAACTTGGTTTTCGGAGGGGGTGTTAGCCTTGGATTTTCGGAAAAATTGATCCTGACTCGACGAGCCCCATTTAAATGAGTATTAGCCTTATATTTCTAACCTTGTTCATATCCAAGCCCTTTTAGTTGGTATTAGACTTCAAATTTATGGGTAATAGACTTTTGCCCCAAACATGATTGAACTTGGTTTTTGGAGGGGGTGTTAGCCTTGGATTTTCGGACAAATTGATCCTGACTCAACGAGCCCTATTTAAATGAGTATTAGCCTTATATTTCTAACCTTGTTCATATCCAAGCCCTTTTAGTTGGTATTAGACTTCAAATTTATGGGTAATAGACTTTTGCCCCAAACATGATTGAACTTGGCTTTTGGAGGGGGTGTTAGCCTTGGATTTTCGGACAAATTGATCCTGACTCGACAAGCCCTATTTAAATGAGTATTAGCCTTATATTTCTAACCTTGTTCATATCCAAGCCCTTTTAGTTGGTATTAGACTTCAAATTTATGGGTAATAGACTTTTCCCCCAAACATGATTGAACTTGGTTTTTGGAGGGGGTGTTAGCCTTGGATTTTCGGACAAATTGATCCTGACTCAACGAGCCCTATTTAAATGAGTATTAGCCTTATATTTCTAACCTTGTTCATATCCAAGCCCTTTTAGTTGGTATTAGACTTCAAATTTATGGGTAATAGACTTTTGCCCCAAACATGATTGAACTTGGTTTTTGGAGGGGGTGTTAGCCTTGGATTTTCGGACAAATTGATCCTGACTCGATGAGGCCTATTTAAATGAGTATTAGCCTTAGATTTGTAACCGTGTTCATATCCAAGACCTTTTAGTTGGTATTAGACTTCAAATTTATGGGTAATAGACTTTTCCCCCAAACGTGATTGAACTTGGTTTTTGGAGGGGGTGTTAGCCTTGGATTTTCGGAAAAATTGATCCTGACTCGACGAGCCCCATTTAAATGAGTATTAGCCTTAGATTTGTAACCTTGTTCATATCCAAGCCCTTTTAGTTGGTATTAGACTTCAAATTTATGGGTAATAGACTTTTTCCCCAAACATGATTGAACTTGGTTTTTGGAGGTGTTAGACTTGGATTTTCGGACAAATTCATCCTCACTCGACAAGCCCCATTTTAATGAGTATTAGCCTTAGATTTCAAACTTTGTTCATATCCAAACCCTTTTAGTTGGTATTAGACTTCAAATTTATGGCTAATAGACTTTTCGCCCAAACATGATTGAACTTGGTTTTTGGAGGTGTTAGCCTTGGATTTTCGGACAAATTGATCCTGACTCTACGACCCCCATTTAAATGAGTATTAGCCTTAGATTTCTAACCTTGTTCATATCCAAGCCCTTTTAGTTGGTATTAGACTTCAAATTTATGGGTAATAGACTTTTGCCCCAAACATCATTGAACTTGGTTTTTGGAGGGGGTGTTAGCCTTGGATTTTCGGAAAAATTGATCCTGACTCGATGAGCCCTATTTAAATGAGTATTAGCCTTATATTTATAACCTTGTTCATATCCAAGCCCTTTTAGTTGGTATTAGACTTCAAATTTATGGGTAATAGACTTTTGCCCCAAACATGATTGAACTTGGTTTTTGGAGGGGGTGTTAGCCTTGGATTTTCGGACAAATTGATCCTGACTCGACGAGCCCCATTTAAATGAGTATTAGCCTTAGATTTGTAACCTTGTTCATATCCAAGCCCTTTTAGTTGGTATTAGACTTCAAATTTATGGGTAATAGACTTTTTCCCCAAACATGATTGAACTTGGTTTTTGGAGGTGTTAGACTTGGATTTTCGGACAAATTCATCCTCACTCGACAAGCCCCATTTTAATGAGTATTAGCCTTAGATTTCTAACCTTGTTCATATCCAAACCCTTTTAGTTGGTATTAGACTTCAAATTTATGGCTAATAGACTTTTCGCCCAAACATGATTGAACTTGGTTTTTGGAGGTGTTAGCCTTGGATTTTCGGACAAATTGATCCTGACTCGACGACCCCCATTTAAATGAGTATTAGCCTTAGATTTCTAACCTTGTTCATATCCAAGCCCTTTTAGTTGGTATTAGACTTCAAATTTATGGGTAATAGACTTTTGCCCCAAACATGATTGAACTTGGTTTTTGGAGGGGGTGTTAGCCTTGGATTTTCGGACAAATTGATCCTGACTCAACGAGCCCTATTTAAATGAGTATTAGCCTTATATTTCTAACCTTGTTCATATCCAAGCCCTTTTAGTTGGTATTAGACTTCAAATTTATGGGTAATAGACTTTTGCCCCAAACATGATTGAACTTGGCTTTTGGAGGGGGTGTTAGCCTTGGATTTTCGGACAAATTGATCCTGACTCGATGAGCCCCATTTAAATGAGTATTAGCCTTAGATTTGTAACCGTGTTCATATCCAAGACCTTTTAGTTGGTATTAGACTTCAAATTTATGGGTAATAGACTTTTCCCCCAAACATGATTGAACTTGGTTTTCGGAGGGGGTGTTAGCCTTGGATTTTCGGAAAAATTGATCCTGACTCGACGAGCCCCATTTAAATGAGTATTAGCCTTATATTTCTAACCTTGTTCATATCCAAGCCCTTTTAGTTGGTATTAGACTTCAAATTTATGGGTAATAGACTTTTGCCCCAAACATGATTGAACTTGGTTTTTGGAGGGGGTGTTAGCCTTGGATTTTCGGACAAATTGATCCTGACTCAACGAGCCCTATTTAAATGAGTATTAGCCTTATATTTCTAACCTTGTTCATATCCAAGCCCTTTTAGTTGGTATTAGACTTCAAATTTATGGGTAATAGACTTTTGCCCCAAACATGATTGAACTTGGCTTTTGGAGGGGGTGTTAGCCTTGGATTTTCGGACAAATTGATCCTGACTCGACAAGCCCTATTTAAATGAGTATTAGCCTTATATTTCTAACCTTGTTCATATCCAAGCCCTTTTAGTTGGTATTAGACTTCAAATTTATGGGTAATAGACTTTTCCCCCAAACATGATTGAACTTGGTTTTTGGAGGGGGTGTTAGCCTTGGATTTTCGGACAAATTGATCCTGACTCAACGAGCCCTATTTAAATGAGTATTAGCCTTATATTTCTAACCTTGTTCATATCCAAGCCCTTTTAGTTGGTATTAGACTTCAAATTTATGGGTAATAGACTTTTGCCCCAAACATGATTGAACTTGGTTTTTGGAGGGGGTGTTAGCCTTGGATTTTCGGACAAATTGATCCTGACTCGATGAGGCCTATTTAAATGAGTATTAGCCTTAGATTTGTAACCGTGTTCATATCCAAGACCTTTTAGTTGGTATTAGACTTCAAATTTATGGGTAATAGACTTTTCCCCCAAACGTGATTGAACTTGGTTTTTGGAGGGGGTGTTAGCCTTGGATTTTCGGAAAAATTGATCCTGACTCGACGAGCCCCATTTAAATGAGTATTAGCCTTAGATTTGTAACCTTGTTCATATCCAAGCCCTTTTAGTTGGTATTAGACTTCAAATTTATGGGTAATAGACTTTTTCCCCAAACATGATTGAACTTGGTTTTTGGAGGTGTTAGACTTGGATTTTCGGACAAATTCATCCTCACTCGACAAGCCCCATTTTAATGAGTATTAGCCTTAGATTTCAAACTTTGTTCATATCCAAACCCTTTTAGTTGGTATTAGACTTCAAATTTATGGCTAATAGACTTTTCGCCCAAACATGATTGAACTTGGTTTTTGGAGGTGTTAGCCTTGGATTTTCGGACAAATTGATCCTGACTCTACGACCCCCATTTAAATGAGTATTAGCCTTAGATTTCTAACCTTGTTCATATCCAAGCCCTTTTAGTTGGTATTAGACTTCAAATTTATGGGTAATAGACTTTTGCCCCAAACATCATTGAACTTGGTTTTTGGAGGGGGTGTTAGCCTTGGATTTTCGGAAAAATTGATCCTGACTCGATGAGCCCTATTTAAATGAGTATTAGCCTTATATTTATAACCTTGTTCATATCCAAGCCCTTTTAGTTGGTATTAGACTTCAAATTTATGGGTAATAGACTTTTGCCCCAAACATGATTGAACTTGGTTTTTGGAGGGGGTGTTAGCCTTGGATTTTCGGACAAATTGATCCTGACTCGACGAGCCCCATTTAAATGAGTATTAGCCTTAGATTTGTAACCTTGTTCATATCCAAGCCCTTTTAGTTGGTATTAGACTTCAAATTTATGGGTAATAGACTTTTTCCCCAAACATGATTGAACTTGGTTTTTGGAGGTGTTAGACTTGGATTTTCGGACAAATTCATCCTCACTCGACAAGCCCCATTTTAATGAGTATTAGCCTTAGATTTCTAACCTTGTTCATATCCAAACCCTTTTAGTTGGTATTAGACTTCAAATTTATGGCTAATAGACTTTTCGCCCAAACATGATTGAACTTGGTTTTTGGAGGTGTTAGCCTTGGATTTTCGGACAAATTGATCCTGACTCGACGACCCCCATTTAAATGAGTATTAGCCTTAGATTTCTAACCTTGTTCATATCCAAGCCCTTTTAGTTGGTATTAGACTTCAAATTTATGGGTAATACACTTTTGCCCCAAACATGATTGAACTTGGTTTTTGGAGGGGGTGTTAGCCTTGGATTTTCGGACAAATTGATCCTGACTCAACGAGCCCTATTTAAATGAGTATTAGCCTTATATTTCTAACCTTGTTCATATCCAAGCCCTTTTAGTTGGTATTAGACTTCAAATTTATGGGTAATAGACTTTTGCCCCAAACATGATTGAACTTGGCTTTTGGAGGGGGTGTTAGCCTTGGATTTTCGGACAAATTGATCCTGACTCGATGAGCCCCATTTAAATGAGTATTAGCCTTAGATTTGTAACCGTGTTCATATCCAAGACCTTTTAGTTGGTATTAGACTTCAAATTTATGGGTAATAGACTTTTCCCCCAAACATGATTGAACTTGGTTTTCGGAGGGGGTGTTAGCCTTGGATTTTCGGACAAATTGATCCTGAGTCGACGAGCCCTATTTAAATTAGTATTAGCCTTAGATTTGTAACCGTTTTCATATCCAAGACATTTTAGTTGGTATTAGCCTTCAAATTTATGGGTAATAGACTTTTGCCCCAAACATGATTGAACTTGGTTTTTGGAGGGGGTGTTAGCCTTGGATTTTCGGACAAATTGATCCTGACTCGACAAGCCCTATTTAAATGAGTATTAGCCTTATATTTCTAACCTTGTTCATATCCAAGCCCTTTTAGTTGGTATTAGACTTCAAATTTATGGGTAATAGACTTTTGCCCCAAACATGATTGAACTTGGTTTTTGGAGGGGGTGTTAGCCTTGGATTTTCGGACAAATTGATCCTGACTCAACGAGCCCTATTTAAATGAGTATTAGCCTTATATTTCTAACCTTGTTCATATCCAAGCCCTTTTAGTTGGTATTAGACTTCAAATTTATGGGTAATAGACTTTTGCCCCAAACATGATTGAACTTGGTTTTTGGAGGGGGTGTTAGCCTTGGATTTTCGGACAAATTGATCCTGACTCGACGAGCCCTATTTAAATGAGTATTAGCCTTATATTTCTAACCTTGTTCATATCCAAGCCCTTTTAGTTGGTATTAGACTTCAAATTTATGGGTAATAGACTTTTGCCCCAAACATGATTGAACTTGGTTTTTGGAGGGGGTGTTAGCCTTGGATTTTCGGACAAATTGATCCTGACTCGACGAGGCCTATTTAAATGAGTATTAGCCTTAGATTTGTAACCGTGTTCATATCCAAGACCTTTTAGTTGGTATTAGACTTCAAATTTATGGGTAATAGACTTTTCCCCCAAACGTGATTGAACTTGGTTTTTGGAGGCGGTGTTAGCCTTGGATTTTCGGAAAAATTGATCCTGACTCGACGAGCCCCATTTAAATGAGTATTAGCCTTAGATTTCTAACCTTGTTCATATCCAAGCCCTTTTAGTTGGTATTAGACTTCAAATTTATGGGTAATAGACTTTTGCCCCAAACATGATTGAACTTGGTTTTTGGAGGGGGTGTTAGCCTTGGATTTTCGGACAAATTGATCCTGACTCAACGAGCCCTATTTAAATGAGTATTAGCCTTATATTTCTAACCTTGTTCATATCCAAGCCCTTTTAGTTGGTATTCGACTTCAAATTTATGGGTAATAGACTTTTGCCCCAAACATGATTGAACTTGGTTTTTGGAGGGGGTGTTAGCCTTGGATTTTCGGACAAATTGATCCTGACTCGACGAGGCCTATTTAAATGAGTATTAGCCTTAGATTTGTAACCGTGTTCATATCCAAGACCTTTTAGTTGGTATTAGACTTCAAATTTATGGGTAATAGACTTTTCCCCCAAACGTGATTGAACTTGGTTTTTGGAGGGGGTGTTAGCCTTGGATTTTCGGAAAAATTGATCCTGACTCGACGAGCCCCATTTAAATGAGTATTAGCCTTAGATTTGTAACCTTGTTCATATCCAAGCCCTTTTAGTTGGTATTAGACTTCAAATTTATGGGTAATAGACTTTTTCCCCAAACATGATTGAACTTGGTTTTTGGAGGTGTTAGACTTGGATTTTCGGACAAATTCATCCTCACTCGACAAGCCCCATTTTAATGAGTATTAGCCTTAGATTTCTAACCTTGTTCATATCCAAACCCTTTTAGTTGGTATTAGACTTCAAATTTATGGCTAATAGACTTTTCGCCCAAACATGATTGAACTTGGTTTTTGGAGGTGTTAGCCTTGGATTTTCGGACAAATTGATCCTGACTCGACGACCCCCATTTAAATGAGTATTAGCCTTAGATTTCTAACCTTGTTCATATACAAGCCCTTTTAGTTGGTATTAGACTTCAAATTTATGGGTAATAGACTTTTGCCCCAAACATCATTGAACTTGGTTTTTGGAGGGGGTGTTAGCCTTGGATTTTCGGAAAAATTGATCCTGACTCGATGAGCCCTATTTAAATGAGTATTAGCCTTATATTTCTAACCTTGTTCATATCCAAGCCCTTTTAGTTGGTATTAGACTTCAAATTTATGGGTAATAGACTTTTGCCCCAAACATGATTGAACTTGGTTTTTGGAGGGGGTGTTAGCCTTGGATTTTCGGACAAATTGATCCTGACTCGACGAGGCCTATTTAAATGAGTATTAGCCTTAGATTTGTAACCGTGTTCATATCCAAGACCTTTTAGTTGGTATTAGACTTCAAATTTATGGGTAATAGACTTTTCCCCCAAACGTGATTGAACTTGGTTTTTGGAGGGGGTGTTAGCCTTGGATTTTCGGAAAAATTGATCCTGACTGGACGAGCCCCATTTAAATGAGTATTAGCCTTAGATTTGTAACCTTGTTCATATCCAAGCCCTTTTAGTTGGTATTAGACTTCAAATTTATGGGTAATAGACTTTTTCCCCAAACATGATTGAACTTGGTTTTTGGAGGTGTTAGACTTGGATTTTCGGACAAATTCATCCTCACTCGACAAGCCCCATTTTAATGAGTATTAGCCTTAGATTTCTAACCTTGTTCATATCCAAACCCTTTTAGTTGGTATTAGACTTCAAATTTATGGCTAATAGACTTTTCGCCCAAACATGATTGAACTTGGTTTTTGGAGGTGTTAGCCTTGGATTTTCGGACAAATTGATCCTGACTCGACGACCCCCATTTAAATGAGTATTAGCCTTAGATTTCTAACCTTGTTCATATCCAAGCCCTTTTAGTTGGTATTAGACTTCAAATTTATGGGTAATAGACTTTTGCCCCAAACATCATTGAACTTGGTTTTTGGAGGGGGTGTTAGCCTTGGATTTTCGGAAAAATTGATCCTGACTCGACGAGCCCTATTTAAATGAGTATTAGCCTTATATTTCTAAGCTTGTTCATATCAAATCCCTTTTAGTTGGTATTGGACTTCAAATTTATGGGTTATAGACTTTTCCCCCAAACATGATTGAACTTTGTTTTTGAAGGGGGTGTTAGCCTTGGATTTTCGGACAAATTGATCCTCAATCGATGAGCCCCATCTAAATGAGTATTAGCCTTAGATTTCTAACCTTTTTAATATCCAAGCCCTTTTAGTTGGTATGAGACTTCAAATTTATGGGTAATAGACTTTTCCCCCAAACATGATTGAACTTGGTTTTTGGAGGGGGTGTTAGCCTTGGATTTTCGGACAAATTGATCCTGACTCGACGAGGCCTATTTAAATGAGTATTAGCCTTATATTTCTAAGCTTGTTCATATCAAATCCCTTTTAGTTGGTATTGGACTTCAAATTTATGGGTTATAGACTTTTCCCCCAAACATGATTGAACTTGGTTTTTGGAGGGGGTGTTAGCCTTGGATTTTCAGACAAATTGATGCTCAATCGACGAGCCCCATCTAAATGAGTAGTAGCCTTAGATTTCTAACCTTCTTAATATCCAATCCCTTTTAGTTGGTATTAGACTTCAAATTTATGGGGAATAGACTTTTCCCCCAAACATGATTGAACTTGGTTTTTGGAGGGGGTGTTAGGCTTGGATTTTCGGACAAATTGATCCTCACTTGACGAGCCCCATCTAAATGAGTATTAGCCTTAGATTTGTAACCTTGTTCATATCCAAGACCTTTTAGTTGGTATTAGACTTCAAATTTATGGGTAATAGACTTTTGCCCCAAACATGATTGAACTTGGTTTTTGGAGGTGTTAGACTTGGATTTTCGGACAAATTCATCCTCACTCGACAAGCCCCATTTTAATGAGTATTAGCCTTAGATTTCTAACCTTGTTCATATCCAAGCCCTTTTAGTTGGTATTAGACTTCAAATTTATGGGTAATAGACTTTTGCCCCAAACATGATTGAACTTGGTTTTTGGAGGTGTTAGACTTGGATTTTTGTACAAATTCATCCTCACTCGACAAGCCCCATTTTAATGAGTATTAGCCTTAGATTTCTAACCTTGTTCATATCCAAGCCCTTTTAGTTGGTATTAGACTTCAAATTTATGGGTAATAGACTTTTGCCCCAAACATCATTGAACTTGGTTTTTGGAGGGGGTGTTAGCCTTGGATTTTCGGACAAATTGATCCTGACTCGACGAGCCCTATTGAAATGAGTATTAGCCTTATATTTCTAAGCTTGTTCATATCAAATCCCTTTTAGTTGGTATTGGACTTCAAATTTATGGGTTATAGACTTTTCCCCCAAACATGATTGAACTTGGTTTTTGGAGGGGGTGTTAGCCTTGGATTTTCAGACAAATTGATGCTCAATCGACGAGCCCCATCTAAATGAGTAGTAGCCTTAGATTTCTAACCTTCTTAATATCCAATCCCTTTTAGTTGGTATTAGACTTCAAATTTATGGGGAATAGACTTTTCCCCCAAACATGATTGAACTTGGTTTTTGGAGGGGGTGTTAGGCTTGGATTTTCGGACAAATTGATCCTCACTTGACGAGCCCCATCTAAATGAGTATTAGCCTTAGATTTGTAACCTTGTTCATATCCAAGACCTTTTAGTTGGTATTAGACTTCAAATTTATGGGTAATAGACTTTTGCCCCAAACATGATTGAACTTGGTTTTTGGAGGGGGTGTTAGCCTTGGATTTTCGGACAAATTGATCCTGACTCGATGAGCCCCATTTAAATGAGTATTAGCCTTAGATTTGTAACCGTGTTCATATCCAAGACCTTTTAGTTGGTATTAGACTTCAAATTTATGGGTAATAGACTTTTCCCCCAAACATGATTGAACTTGGTTTTTGGAGGGGGTGTTAGCCTTGGATTTTCGGAAAAATTGATCCTGACTCGACGAGCCCTATTTAAATGAGTATTAGCCTTATATTTCTAAGCTTGTTCATATCAAATCCCTTTTAGTTGGTATTGGACTTCAAATTTATGGGTTGTAGACTTTTCCCCCAAACATGATTGAACTTTGTTTTTGAAGGGGGTGTTAGCCTTGGATTTTCGGACAAATTGATCCTCAATCGATGAGCCCCATCTAAATGAGTATTAGCCTTAGATTTCTAACCTTGTTAATATCCAAGCCCTTTTAGTTGGTATGACACTTCAAATTTATGGGTTATAGACGTTTCTCCCAAACATGATTGAACTTGGTTTTTGGAGGGGATGTTAGCCTTGGATTTTCGGACAAATTGATCCTGACTCGACGACCCCCATTTAAATGATATTAGCCTTAGATTTCTAACCTTGTTCATATCCAAGCCCTTTTAGTTGGTATTAGACTTCAAATTTATGGGTAATAGACTTTTGCCCTAAACATGATTGAACTTGGTTTTTGGAGGGGGTGTTAACCTTGGATTTTCGGACAAATTGATCCTGACTCGACGAGCCCCATTTAAATGAGTATTAGTCTTATATTTGTAACCGTGTTCATATCCAAGACCTTTTAGTTGGTATTAGACTTCAAATTTATGGGTAATAGACTTTTCCCCCAAACATGATTGAACTTGGTTTTTGGAGGGGGTGTTAGCCTTGGATTTTCGGACAAATTGATCCTGACTCGACGAGCCCTATTTAAATGAGTATTAGCCTTATATTTCTAAACTTGTTCATATCCAAGCCCTTTTAGTTGGTATTAGACTTCAAATTTATGGGTAATAGACTTTTGCCCCAAACATGATTGAACTTGGTTTTTGGAGGGGGTGTTAGCCTTGGATTTTCGGACAAATTGATCCTGACTCGACGAGGCCTATTTAAATGAGTATTAGCCTTAGATTTGTAACCGTGTTCATATCCAAGACCTTTTAGTTGGTATTAGACTTCAAATTTATGGGTAATAGACTTTTCCCCCAAACATGATTGAACTTGGTTTTTGGAGGGGATGTTAGCCTTGGATTTTCGGAAAAATTGATCCTGACTCGACGAGCCCCATTTAAATGAGTATTAGCCTTAGATTTCTAACCTTGTTCATATCCAAGCCCTTTTAGTTGGTATTAGACTTCAAATTTATGGGTAATAGACTTTTTCCCAAACATGATTGAACTTGGTTTTTGGAGGTGTTAGACTTGGATTTTCGGACAAATTCATCCTCACTCGACAAGCCCCATTTTAATGAGTATTAGCCTTAGATTTCTAACCTTGTTCATATCCAAGCCCTTTTAGTTGGTATTAGACTTCAAATTTATGGGTAATAGACTTTTGCCCCAAACATCATTGAACTTGGTTTTTGGAGGGGGTGTTAGCCTTGGATTTTCGGACAAATTGATCCTGACTCGACGAGCCCTATTGAAATGAGTATTAGCCTTATATTTCTAAGCTTGTTCATATCAAATCCCTTTTAGTTGGTATTGGACTTCAAATTTATGGGTTATAGACTTTTCCCCCAAACATGATTGAACTTGGTTTTTGGAGGGGGTGTTAGCCTTGGATTTTCAGACAAATTGATGCTCAATCGACGAGCCCCATCTAAATGAGTAGTAGCCTTAGATTTCTAACCTTCTTAATATCCAATCCCTTTTAGTTGGTATTAGACTTCAAATTTATGGGGAATAGACTTTTCCCCCAAACATGATTGAACTTGGTTTTTGGAGGGGGTGTTAGGCTTGGATTTTCGGACAAATTGATCCTCACTTGACGAGCCCCATCTAAATGAGTATTAGCCTTAGATTTGTAACCTTGTTCATATCCAAGACCTTTTAGTTGGTATTAGACTTCAAATTTATGGGTAATAGACTTTTGCCCCAAACATGATTGAACTTGGTTTTTGGAGGTGTTAGCCTTGGATTTTCGGACAAATTGATCCTGACTCGACGACCCCCATTTAAATGAGTATTAGCCTTAGATTTCTAACCTTTTTCATATCCAAGCCCTTTTAGTTGGTATTCGACTTCAAATTTTTGGGTAATAGACTTTTGCCCCAAACATGATTGAACTTGGTTTTTGGAGGGGTGTTAACCTTGGATTTTCGGACAAATTGATCCTGACTCGACGAGCCCTATTTAAATGAGTATTAGCCTTATATTTCTAACCTTGTTCATATCCAAGCCCTTTTACTTGGTATTAGACTTCAAATTTATGGGTTATAGACTTTTCCCCCAAACATGATTGAACTTTGTTTTTGGAGGGGGTGTTAGCCTTGGATTTTCGGACAAATTGATCCTCACTCGACGAGCCCCATCTAAATGAGTATTAGCCTTAGATTTTTAACCTTGTTAGTATCCAAGCCCTTTTAGTTGGTATTAGACTTCAAATTTATGGTTATTAGACTTTTCCCCCAAACATGATTGAACTTGGTTTTCGGAGGGGGTGTTAGCCTTGGATTTTCGGACAAATTGATCCTGACTCGACGAGCCCTATTTAAATGAGTATTAGCCTTATATTTCTAAGCTTGTTCATATCAAATCCCTTTTAGTTGGTATTGGACTTCAAATTTATGGGTTATAGACTTTTCCCCCAAACATGATTGAACTTGGTTTTTGGAGGGGGTGTTAGCCTTGGATTTTCAGACAAATTGATGCTCAATCGACGAGCCCTATCTAAATGAGAAGTAGACTTAGATTTCTAACCTTCTTAATATCCAATCCCTTTTAGTTGGTATTAGACTTCAAATTTATGGGGAATAGACTTTTCCCCCAAACATGATTGAACTTGGTTTTTGGAGGGGGTGTTAGGCTTGGATTTTCGGACAAATTGATCCTCACTTGACGAGCCCCATCTAAATGAGTATTAGCCTTAGATTTGTAACCTTGTTCATATCCAAGACCTTTTAGTTGGTATTAGACTTCAAATTTATGGGTAATAGACTTTTGCCCCAAACATGATTGAACTTGGTTTTTGGAGGTGTTAGCCTTGGATTTTCGGACAAATTGATCCTGACTCGACGACCCCCATTTAAATGAGTATTAGCCTTAGATTTCTAACCTTTTTCATATCCAAGCCCTTTTAGTTGGTATTCGACTTCAAATTTTTGGGTAATAGACTTTTCCCCCAAACATGATTGAACTTGGTTTTTGGAGGGGGTGTTAGCCTTGGATTTTCGGACAAATTGATCCTGACTTGACGAGCCCTATTTAAATGCGTTTTAGCCTTATATTTCTAACCTTGTTCATATACAAGCCCTTTTAGTTGGTATTAGACTTCAAATTTATGGGTAATAGACTTTTGCCTCAAACATGATTGCACTTGGTTTTTGGAGGGGGTGTTAGCCTTGGATTTTCGGACAAATTAATCATGATCCCACGAGCCCCATTTAAATAAGTATTAGCCTTAGATTTCTAACCTTGTTCATATCCAATCCCTTTTAGTTGGTATTAGACTTCAAATTTATAGGTAATAGACTTTTGCCCCAAACATGATTGAACTTGGTTTTTGGAGGGGGTGTTAGCCTTGGATTTTCGGACAAATTGATCCTGACTCGACGAGCCCCATTTAAATGAGTATTAGCTTTAGATTTGTAACCGTGTTCATATCCAAGACCTTTTAGTTGGTATTAGACTTCAAATTTATGGGTAATAGACTTTTGCCCCAAACATGATTGAACTTGGTTTTTGGAGGGGGTGTTAGCCTTGGATTTTCGGACAAATTGATCCTGACTTGACGAGCCCTATTTAAATGCGTTTTAGCCTTATATTTCTAACCTTGTTCATATACAAGCCCTTTTAGTTGGTATTAGACTTCAAATTTATGGGTAATAGACTTTTGCCTCAAACATGATTGCACTTGGTTTTTGGAGGGGGTGTTAGCCTTGGATTTTCGGACAAATTAATCATGATCCCACGAGCCCCATTTAAATAAGTATTAGCCTTAGATTTCTAACCTTGTTCATATCCAATCCCTTTTAGTTGGTATTAGACTTCAAATTTATAGGTAATAGACTTTTGCCCCAAACATGATTGAACTTGGTTTTTGGAGGGGGTGTTAGCCTTGGATTTTCGGACAAATTGATCCTGACTCGACGAGCCCCATTTAAATGAGTATTAGCCTTAGATTTGTAACCGTGTTCATATCCAAGACCTTTTAGTTGGTATTAGACTTCAAATTTATGGGTAATAGACTTTTCCCCCAAACATGATTGAACTTGGTTTTCGGAGGGGGTGTTAGCCTTGGATTTTTGGACAAATTGATCCTGACTCGACGAGCCCCATTTAAATGAGTATTAGCCTTAGATTTCTAACCTTGTTCATATCCAAGCCCTTTTAGTTGGTATTAGACTTCAAATTTATGGGTAATAGACTTTTGCCCCAAACATGATTGAACTTGGTTTGTGGAGGGGGTGTTAGCCTTGGATTTTCGGACAAATTGATCCTGACTCGAAGAGCCCCATTTAAATGAGTATTAGCCTTAGATTTCTAACCTTGTTCATATACAAGCCCTTTTAGTTGGTATTAGACTTCAAATTTATGGGTAATAGACTTTTTCCCCAAACATTATTGAACTTGGTTTTTGGAGGTGTTAGACTTGGATTTTCGGACAAATTGATCCTGACTCGACGAGCCCTATTTAAATGAGTATTAGCCTTAGATTTCTAACCTTGTTCATATCCAAGCCCTTTTAGTTGGTATTAGACTTCAAATTTATGGCTAATAGACTTTTCCCCCAAACATGATTGAACTTGGTTTTTGGAGGTGTTAGCCTTGGATTTTCGGACAAATTGATCCTGACTCGATGACCCCTATTTAAATGAGTATTAGCCTTAGATTTCTAACCTTGTTCATATACAAGCCCTTTTAGTTGGTATTAGACTTCAAATTTATGGGTAATAGACTTTTGCCCCAAACATGATTGAACTTGGGTTTTGGAGGGGGTGTTAGCCTTGGATTTTCGGACAAATTGATCCTGACTCGACGAGCCCCATTTAAATGTGTATTACCCTTAGATTTGTAACCGTGTTCATATCCAAGACTTTTTAGTTGGTATTAGACTTCAAATTTATGGGTAATAGACTTTTCCCCCAAACATGATTGAACTTGGTTTTCGGAGGGGGTGTTAGCCTTGGATTTTCGGACAAATTGATCCTGACTCGACGAGCCCCATTTAAATGAGTATTAGCCTTAGATTTCTAACCTTGTTCATATCCAAGCCCTTTTAGTTGGTATTAGATTTCAAATTTATGGGTAATAGACTTTTGCCCCAAACATGATTGAACTTGGTTTGTGGAGGGGGTGTTAGCCTTGGATTTTCGGACAAATTGATCCTGACTCGAAGAGCCCCATTTAAATGAGTATTAGCCTTAGATTTCTAACCTTGTTCATATACAAGCCCTTTTAGTTGGTATTAGACTTCAAATTTATGGGTAATAGACTTTTTCCCCAAACATTATTGAACTTGGTTTTTGGAGGTGTTAGACTTGGATTTTCGGACAAATTGATCCTGACTCGACGAGCCCTATTTAAATGAGTATTAGCCTTAGATTTCTAACCTTGTTCATATCCAAGCCCTTTTAGTTGGTATTAGACTTCAAATTTATGGCTAATAGACTTTTCCCCCAAACATGATTCAACTTGGTTTTTGGAGGTGTTAGCCTTGGATTTTCGGACAAATTGATCCTGACTCGATGACCCCTATTTAAATGAGTATTAGCCTTAGATTTCTAACCTTGTTCATATACAAGCCCTTTTAGTTGGTATTAGACTTCAAATTTATGGGTAATAGACATTTGCCCCAAACATGATTGAACTTGGGTTTTGGAGGGGGTGTTAGCCTTGGATTTTCGGACAAATTGATCCTGACTCGACGAGCCCCATTTAAATGTGTATTACCCTTAGATTTGTAACCGTGTTCATATCCAAGACTTTTTAGTTGGTATTAGACTTCAAATTTATCGGTAATAGACTTTTCCCCCAAACATGATTGAACTTGGTTTTCGGAGGGGGTGTTAGCCTTGGATTTTCGGACAAATTGATCCTGACTCGACGAGCCCCATTTAAATGAGTATTAGCCTTAGATTTCTAACCTTGTTCATATCCAAGCCCTTTTAGTTGGTATTAGACTTCAAATTTATGGGTAATAGACTTTTGCCCCAAACATGATTGAACTTGGTTTCTGGAGGGGGTGTTAGCCTTGGATTTTCGGACAAATTGATCCTGACTCGAAGAGCCCCATTTAAATGAGTATTAGCCTTAGATTTCTAACCTTGTTCATATACAAGCCCTTTTAGTTGGTATTAGACTTCAAATTTATGGGTAATAGACTTTTTCCCCAAACATTATTGAACTTGGTTTTTGGAGGTGTTAGACTTGGATTTTTGGACAAATTGATCCTGACTCGACGAGCCCTATTTAAATGAGTATTAGCCTTAGATTTCTAACCTTGTTCATATCCAAGCCCTTTTAGTTGGTATTAGACTTCAAATTTATGGCTAATAGACTTTTCCCCCAAACATGATTCAACTTGGTTTTCGGAGGGGGTGTTAGCCTTGGATTTTCGGACAAATTGATCCTGACTCGACGAGCCCTATTTAAATGAGTATTAGCCTTATATTTCTAACCTTGTTCATATCCAAGCCCTTTTAGTTGGTATTAGACTTCAAATTTATGGGTAATAGACTTTTCCCCCAAACATGATTGAACTTGGTTTTTGGAGGGGGTGTTAGCCTTGGATTTTCGGACAAATTGATCCTGACTCGACGAGCCCCATTTAAATGAGTATTAGCCTTAGATTTCTAACCTTGTTCATATACAAGCCCTTTTAGTTGGTATTAGACTTCAAATTTATGGGTAATAGACTTTTGCCCCAAACATGATTGAACTTGGTTTGTGGAGGGGGTGTTAGCCTTGGATTTTCGGACAAATTGATCCTGACTCGAAGAGCCCCATTTAAATGAGTATTAGCCTTAGATTTCTAACCTTGTTCATATACAAGCCCTTTTAGTTGGTATTAGACTTCAAATTTATGGGTAATAGACTTTTTCCCCAAACATTATTGAACTTGGTTTTTGGAGGTGTTAGACTTGGATTTTCGGACAAATTGATCCTGACTCGACGAGCCCTATTTAAATGAGTATTAGCCTTAGATTTCTAACCTTGTTCATATCCAAGCCCTTTTAGTTGGTATTAGACTTCAAATTTATGGCTAATAGACTTTTCCCCCAAACATGATTCAACTTGGTTTTTGGAGGTGTTAGCCTTGGATTTTCGGACAAATTGATCCTGACTCGATGACCCCTATTTAAATGAGTATTAGCCTTAGATTTCTAACCTTGTTCATATACAAGCCCTTTTAGTTGGTATTAGACTTCAAATTTATGGGTAATAGACTTTTGCCCCAAACATGATTGAACTTGGGTTTTGGAGGGGGTGTTAGCCTTGGATTTTCGGACAAATTGATCCTGACTCGACGAGCCCCATTTAAATGTGTATTACCCTTAGATTTGTAACCGTGTTCATATCCAAGACTTTTTAGTTGGTATTAGACTTCAAATTTATGGGTAATAGACTTTTCCCCCAAACATGATTGAACTTGGTTTTCGGAGGGGGTGTTAGCCTTGGATTTTCGGACAAATTGATCCTGACTCGACGAGCCCCATTTAAATGAGTATTAGCCTTAGATTTCTAACCTTGTTCATATCCAAGCCCTTTTAGTTGGTATTAGACTTCAAATTTATGGGTAATAGACTTTTGCCCCAAACATGATTGAACTTGGTTTGTGGAGGGGGTGTTAGCCTTGGATTTTCGGACAAATTGATCCTGACTCGAAGAGCCCCATTTAAATGAGTATTAGCCTTAGATTTCTAACCTTGTTCATATACAAGCCCTTTTAGTTGGTATTAGACTTCAAATTTATGGGTAATAGACTTTTTCCCCAAACATTATTGAACTTGGTTTTTGGAGGTGTTAGACTTGGATTTTCGGACAAATTGATCCTGACTCGACGAGCCCTATTTAAATGATTATTAGCCTTAGATTTCTAACCTTGTTCATATCCAAGCCCTTTTAGTTGGTATTAGACTTCAAATTTATGGCTAATAGACTTTTCCCCCAAACATGTTTCAACTTGGTTTTTGGAGGTGTTAGCCTTGGATTTTCGGACAAATTGATCCTGACTCGATGACCCCTATTTAAATGAGTATTAGCCTTAGATTTCTAACCTTGTTCATATACAAGCCCTTTTAGTAGGTATTAGACTTCAAATTTATGGGTAATAGACTTTTGCCCCAAACATGATTGAACTTGGGTTTTGGAGGGGGTGTTAGCCTTGGATTTTCGGACAAATTGATCCTGGCTCGACGAGCCCCATTTAAATGAGTATTAGCCTTATATTTGTAACCGTGTTCATATCCAAGACCTTTTAGTTGGTATTAGACTTCAAATTTATGGGTAATAGACTTTTCCCCCAAACATGATTGAACTTGGTTTTCGGAGGTGTTAGCCTTGGATTTTCGGACAAATTGATCCTGAGTTGACGAGACCCATTTAAATGAGTATTAGCCTTAGATTTCTAACCTTGTTCATATCCAAGCCCTTTTAGTTGGTATTAGACTTCAAATTTATGGGTAATAGACTTTTCCCCCAAACATGATTGAACTTGGTTTTTGGAGGTGTTAGCCTTGGATATTCAGACAAATTGATCCTGACTCGACGACCCCCATTTAAATGAGTATTAGCCTTATATTTCTAACCTTGTTCATATCCAAGCCCTTTTAGTTGGTATTAGACTTCAAATTTATGGGTAATAGACTTTTGCCCCAAACATGATTGAACTTGGTTTTTGGAGGGGGTGTTAGCCTTGGATTTTCGGACAAATTGATCCTCACTTGACGAGCCCTATCTAAATGAGTATTAGCCTTAGATTTCTAACCTTGTTAATATCCAAGCCCTTTTAGTTGGTATTAGACTTCAAAGTTATGGGTAATAGACTTTTCCCCCAAACATGATTGAACTTGGTTTTTGGAGGGGGTGTTAGCCTTGGATTTTCGGACAAATTGATCCTGACTCGACGAGCCCTATTTAAATGAGTATTAGCCTTAGATTTGTAACCGTGTTCATATCCAAGACATTTTAGTTTGTATTACACTTCAAATTTATGGGTAATAGACTTTTGCCCCAAACATGATTGAACTTGGTTTTTGAGGGGGTGTTAGCCTTGGATTTTCGGACAAATTGATCCTGACTCGACGAGCCCCATTTAAATGAGTATTAGCCTTAGATTTCTAACCTTGTTAATATCCAAGCCCTTTTAGTTGGTATTAGACTTCAAATTTATGGGTAATAGACTTTTGCCCCAAACATGATTGAATTTGGTTTTTGGAGGGGGTGTTAGCCTTGGATTTTCGGACAAATTGAGCCTGACTCGACGAGCCCTATTTAAATGAGTATTAGCCTTATATTTCTAACCTTGTTCATATCCAAGCCGTTTTAGTTGGTATTAGACTTCAAATTTATGGGTAATAGACTTTTGCCCCAAACATGATTGAACTTGGTTTTTGGAGGGGGTGTTAGCCTTGGATTTTCGGACAAATTGATCCTGACTCGACGAGCCCTATTTAAATGAGTATTAGCCTTAAATTTCTAACCTTGTTCATATCCAAGCCCTTTTAGTTGGTATTAGACTTCAAATTTATGGGTAATAGACTTTTGCCCCAAACATGATTGAACTTGGTTTTTGGAGGGGGTGTTAGCCTTGGATTTTTGGACAAATTGATCCTGACTCGACGAGCCCTATTTAAATGAGTATTAGCTTTATATTTCTAACCTTGTTGATATCCAAGCCCTTTTAGTTGGTATTAGACTTCAAATTCATGGGTAATAGACTTTTCTCCCAAACATGATTGAACTTGGTTTTTGGAGGGGGTGTTAGCCTTGGATTTTCGGACAAATTGATCCTGACCTGACCAGCACTATTTAAATGAGTATTAGCCTTATATTTCTAACCTTGTTCATATCCAAGCCCTTTTAGTTGGTATTAGACTTCAAATTTATGAGTAATAGACTTTTCTCCCAAACATGATTGAACTTGGTTTTTGGAGGGGGTTTTAGCTTGGATTTTCGGACAAACTGATCCTGACTCGACGAGCCCTATTTAAATGAGTATTAGCCTTAAATTTCTAACCTTGTTCATATCCAAGCCCTTTTAGTTGGTATTAGACTTCAAATTTATGGGTAATAGACTTTTGCCCCAAACATGATTGAACTTGGTTTTTGGAGGGGGTGTTAGCCTTGGATTTTCGGACAAATTGATCCTGACTCGACGAGCCCTATTTAAATGAGTATTAGCCTTATATTTCTAACCTTGTTCATATCCAAGCCCTTTTAGTTGGTATTAGACTTCAAATTTATGGGTAATAGACTTTTCCCCCAAACATGATTGAACTTGGTTTTTGGAGGGGGTGTTAGCCTTGGATTTTCGGACAAATTGATCCTGACTCGACGAGCCCTATTTAAATGAGTATTAGCCTTAGATTTGTAACCGTGTTCATATCCAATACCTTTTAGTTGGTATTAGACTTCAATTTATGGGTAATAGACTTTTGCCCCAAACATGATTGAACTTGGTTTTTGGAGGGGGTGTTAGCCTTGGATTTTTGGACAAATTGATCCTGACTCGACGAGCCCTATTTAAATGAGTATTAGCTTTATATTTCTAACCTTGTTGATATCCAAGCCCTTTTAGTTGGTATTAGACTTCAAATTCATGGGTAATAGACTTTTCTCCCAAACATGATTGAACTTGGTTTTTGGAGGGGGTGTTAGCCTTGGATTTTCGGACAAATTGATCCTGACCTGACCAGCACTATTTAAATGAGTATTAGCCTTATATTTCTAACCTTGTTCATATCCAAGCCCTTTTAGTTGGTATTAGACTTCAAATTTATGGGTAATAGACTTTTGCCCCAAACATGATTGAACTTGGTTTTTGGAGGGGGTGTTAGCCTTGGATTTTCGGACAAATTGATCCTGACTCGACGAGCCCTATTTAAATGAGTATTAGCCTTATATTTCTAACCTTGTTCATATCCAAGCCCTTTTAGTTGGTATTAGACTTCAAATTTATGGGTAATAGACTTTTGCCCCAAACATGATTGAACTTGGTTTTTGGAGGGGGTGTTAGCCTTGGATTTTCGGACAAATTGATCCTGACTCAACGAGCCCTATTTAAATGAGTATTAGCCTTATATTTCTAACCTTGTTCATATCCAAGCCCTTTTAGTTGGTATTAGACTTCAAATTTATGGGTAATAGACTTTTGCCCCAAACATGATTGAACTTGGTTTTTGGAGGGGGTGTTAGCCTTGGATTTTCGGACAAATTGATCCTGACTCGACGAGCCCTATTTAAATGAGTATTAGCCTTAAATTTCTAACCTTGTTCATATCCAAGCCCTTTTAGTTGGTATTAGACTTCAAATTTATGGGTAATAGACTTTTGCCCCAAACATGATTGAACTTGGTTTTTGGAGGGGGTGTTAGCCTTGGATTTTTGGACAAATTGATCCTGACTCGACGAGCCCTATTTAAATGAGTATTAGCTTTATATTTCTAACCTTGTTGATATCCAAGCCCTTTTAGTTGGTATTAGACTTCAAATTCATGGGTAATAGACTTTTCTCCCAAACATGATTGAACTTGGTTTTTGGAGGGGGTGTTAGCCTTGGATTTTCGGACAAATTGATCCTGACCTGACCAGCACTATTTAAATGAGTATTAGCCTTATATTTCTAACCTTGTTCATATCCAAGCCCTTTTAGTTGGTATTAGACTTCAAATTTATGGGTAATAGACTTTTGCCCCAAACATGATTGAACTTGGTTTTTGGAGGGGGTGTTAGCCTTGGATTTTCGGACAAATTGATCCTGACTCGACGAGCCCTATTTAAATGAGTATTAGCCTTATATTTCTAACCTTGTTCATATCCAAGCCCTTTTAGTTGGTATTAGACTTCAAATTTATGGGTAATAGACTTTTGCCCCAAACATGATTGAACTTGGTTTTTGGAGGGGGTGTTAGCCTTGGATTTTTGGACAAATTGATCCTGACTCGACGAGCCCTATTTAAATGAGTATTAGCTTTATATTTCTAACCTTGTTGATATCCAAGCCCTTTTAGTTGGTATTAGACTTCAAATTCATGGGTAATAGACTTTTCTCCCAAACATGATTGAACTTGGTTTTTGGAGGGGGTGTTAGCCTTGGATTTTCGGACAAATTGATCCTGACTCGACGAGCCCTATTTAAATGAGTATTAGCCTTAAATTTCTAACCTTGTTCATATCCAAGCCCTTTTAGTTGGTATTAGACTTCAAATTTATGGGTAATAGACTTTTGCCCCAAACATGATTGAACTTGGTTTTTGGAGGGGGTGTTAGCCTTGGATTTTTGGACAAATTGATCCTGACTCGACGAGCCCTATTTAAATGAGTATTAGCTTTATATTTCTAACCTTGTTGATATCCAAGCCCTTTTAGTTGGTATTAGACTTCAAATTCATGGGTAATAGACTTTTCTCCCAAACATGATTGAACTTGGTTTTTGGAGGGGGTGTTAGCCTTGGATTTTCGGACAAATTGATCCTGACCTGACCAGCACTATTTAAATGAGTATTAGCCTTATATTTCTAACCTTGTTCATATCCAAGCCCTTTTAGTTGGTATTAGACTTCAAATTTATGAGTAATAGACTTTTCTCCCAAACATGATTGAACTTGGTTTTTGGAGGGGGTTTTAGCTTGGATTTTCGGACAAACTGATCCTGACTCGACGAGCCCTATTTAAATGAGTATTAGCCTTAGATTTCTAACCTTGTTCATATCCAAGCCCTTTTAGTTGGTATTAGACTTCAAATTTATGGGTAATAGACTTTTGCCCCAAACATGATTGAACTTGGTTTTTGGAGGGGGTGTTAGCCTTGGATTTTCGGACAAATTGATCCTGACTCGACGAGCCCTATTTAAATGAGTATTAGCCTTATATTTCTAACCTTGTTCATATCCAAGCCCTTTTAGTTGGTATTAGACTTCAAATTTATGGGTAATAGACTTTTCCCCCAAACATGATTGAACTTGGTTTTTGGAGGGGGTGTTAGCCTTGGATTTTCGGACAAATTGATCCTGACTCGACGAGCCCTATTTAAATGAGTATTAGCCTTAGATTTGTAACCGTGTTCATATCCAATACCTTTTAGTTGGTATTAGACTTCAATTTATGGGTAATAGACTTTTGCCCCAAACATGATTGAACTTGGTTTTTGGAGGGGGTGTTAGCCTTGGATTTTCGGACAAATTGATCCTGACTCGACGATCCCTATTTAAATGAGTATTAGCCTTATATTTCTAACCTTGTTCATATCCAAGCCCTTTTAGTTGGTATTAGACTTCAAATTTATGGGTAATAGACTTTTGCCCCAAATATGATTGAACTTGGTTTTTGGAGGGGGTGTTAGCCTTGGATTTTCGGACAAATTGATCCTGACTCGACGAGCCCTATTTAAATGAGTATTAGCCTTAGATTTGTAACCGTGTTCATATCCAAGACCTTTTAGTTGGTATTAGACTTCAAATTTATGGGTAATAGACTTTTGCTCCAAACATGATTGAACTTGGTTTTTGGAGGGGGTGTTAGCCTTGGATTTTCGGACAAATTGATCCTGACTCGACGAGCCCTATTTAAATGAGTATTAGCCTTATATTTCTAACCTTGTTCATATCCAAGCCCTTTTAGTTGGTATTAGACTTCAAATTTATGGGTAATAGACTTTTGCCCCAAACATGATTGAACTTGGTTTTTGGAGGGGGTGTTAGCCTTGGATTTTCGGACAAATTGATCCTGACTCAACGAGCCCTATTTAAATGAGTATTAGCCTTATATTTCTAACCTTGTTCATATCCAAGCCCTTTTAGTTGGTATTAGACTTCAAATTTATGGGTAATAGACTTTTGCCCCAAACATGATTGAACTTGGTTTTTGGAGGGGGTGTTAGCCTTGGATTTTCGGACAAATTGATCCTGACTCGACGAGCCCTATTTAAATGAGTATTAGCCTTAAATTTCTAACCTTGTTCATATCCAAGCCCTTTTAGTTGGTATTAGACTTCAAATTTATGGGTAATAGACTTTTGCCCCAAACATGATTGAACTTGGTTTTTGGAGGGGGTGTTAGCCTTGGATTTTTGGACAAATTGATCCTGACTCGACGAGCCCTATTTAAATGAGTATTAGCTTTATATTTCTAACCTTGTTGATATCCAAGCCCTTTTAGTTGGTATTAGACTTCAAATTCATGGGTAATAGACTTTTCTCCCAAACATGATTGAACTTGGTTTTTGGAGGGGGTGTTAGCCTTGGATTTTCGGACAAATTGATCCTGACCTGACCAGCACTATTTAAATGAGTATTAGCCTTATATTTCTAACCTTGTTCATATCCAAGCCCTTTTAGTTGGTATTAGACTTCAAATTTATGGGTAATAGACTTTTGCCCCAAACATGATTGAACTTGGTTTTTGGAGGGGGTGTTAGCCTTGGATTTTCGGACAAATTGATCCTGACTCGACGAGCCCTATTTAAATGAGTATTAGCCTTATATTTCTAACCTTGTTCATATCCAAGCCCTTTTAGTTGGTATTAGACTTCAAATTTATGGGTAATAAACTTTTGCCCCAAACATGATTGAACTTGGTTTTTGGAGGGGGTGTTAGCCTTGGATTTTCGGACAAATTGATCCTGACTCGACGAGCCCTATTTAAATGAGTATTAGCCTTATATTTCTAACCTTGTTCATATCCAAGCCCTTTTAGTTGGTATTAGACTTCAAATTTATGGGTAATAGACTTTTCCCCCAAACATGATTGAACTTGGTTTTTGGAGGGGGTGTTAGCCTTGGATTTTCGGACAAATTGATCCTGACTCGACGAGCCCTATTTAAATGAGTATTAGCCTTAGATTTGTAACCGTGTTCATATCCAATACCTTTTAGTTGGTATTAGACTTCAATTTATGGGTAATAGACTTTTGTCCCAAACATGATTGAACTTGGTTTTTGGAGGGGGTGTTAGCCTTGGATTTTCGGACAAATTGATCCTGACTCGACGATCCCTATTTAAATGAGTATTAGCCTTATATTTCTAACCTTGTTCATATCCAAGCCCTTTTAGTTGGTATTAGACTTCAAATTTATGGGTAATAGACTTTTCCCCCAAATATGATTGAACTTGGTTTTTGGAGGGGGTGTTAGCCTTGGATTTTCGGACAAATTGATCCTGACTCGACGAGCCCTATTTAAATGAGTATTAGCCTTAGATTTGTAACCGTGTTCATATCCAAGACCTTTTAGTTGGTATTAGACTTCAAATTTATGGGTAATAGACTTTTGCTCCAAACATGATTGAACTTGGTTTTTGGAGGGGGTGTTAGCCTTGGATTTTCGGACAAATTGATCCTGACTCGACGAGCCCTATTTAAATGAGTATTAGCCTTATATTTCTAACCTTGTTCATATCCAAGCCCTTTTAGTTGGTATTAGACTTCAAATTTATGGGTAATAGACTTTTGCCCCAAACATGATTGAACTTGGTTTTTGGAGGGGGTGTTAGCCTTGGATTTTCGGACAAATTGATCCTGACTCGACGAGCCCTATTTAAATGAGTATTAGCCTTATATTTCTAACCTTGTTCATATCCAAGCCCTTTTAGTTGGTATTAGACTTCAAATTTATGGGTAATAGACTTTTGCCCCAAACATGATTGAACTTGGTTTTTGGAGGGGGTGTTAGCCTTGGATTTTCGGACAAATTGATCCTGACTCGACGAGCCCTATTTAAATGAGTATTAGCCTTATATTTCTAACCTTGTTCATATCCAAGCCCTTTTAGTTGGTATTAGACTTCAAATTTATGGGTAATAGACTTTTCCCCCAAACATGATTGAACTTGGTTTTTGGAGGGGGTGTTAGCCTTGGATTTTCGGACAAATTGATCCTGACTCGACGAGCCCTATTTAAATGAGAATTAGCCTTAGATTTGTAACCGTGTTCATATCCAAGACCTTTTAGTTGGTATTAGACTTCAAATTTATGGGTAATAGACTTTTTCCCCAAACATGATTGAACTTGGTTTTTGGAGGGGTGTTAGCCTTGGATTTTCGGACAAATTGATCCTGACTCGACGAGCCCTATTTAAATGAGTATTAGCCTTATATTTCTAACCTTGTTCATATCCAAGCCCTTTTAGTTGGTATTAGACTTCAAATTTATGGGTAATAGACTTTTGCCCCAAACATGATTGAACTTGGTTTTTGGAGGGGGTGTTAGCCTTGGATTTTCGGACAAATTGATCCTGACTCGACGAGCCCTATTTAAATGAGTATTAGCCTTATATTTCTAACCTTGTTCATATCCAAGCCCTTTTAGTTGGTATTAGACTTCAAATTTATGGGTAATAGACTTTTCCCCCAAACATGATTGAACTTGGTTTTTGGAGGGGGTGTTAGCCTTGGATTTTCGGACAAATTGATCCTGACTCGACGAGCCCTATTTAAATGAGTATTAGCCTTAGATTTGTAACCGTGTTCATATCCAATACCTTTTAGTTGGTATTAGACTTCAATTTATGGGTAATAGACTTTTGCCCCAAACATGATTGAACTTGGTTTTTGGAGGGGGTGTTAGCCTTGGATTTTCGGACAAATTGATCCTGACTCGACGATCCCTATTTAAATGAGTATTAGCCTTATATTTCTAACCTTGTTCATATCCAAGCCCTTTTAGTTGGTATTAGACTTCAAATTTATGGGTAATAGACTTTTGCCCCAAATATGATTGAACTTGGTTTTTGGAGGGGGTGTTAGCCTTGGATTTTCGGACAAATTGATCCTGACTCGACGAGCCCTATTTAAATGAGTATTAGCCTTAGATTTGTAACCGTGTTCATATCCAAGACCTTTTAGTTGGTATTAGACTTCAAATTTATGGGTAATAGACTTTTGCTCCAAACATGATTGAACTTGGTTTTTGGAGGGGGTGTTAGCCTTGGATTTTCGGACAAATTGATCCTGACTCGACGAGCCCTATTTAAATGAGTATTAGCCTTATATTTCTAACCTTGTTCATATCCAAGCCCTTTTAGTTGGTATTAGACTTCAAATTTATGGGTAATAGACTTTTGCCCCAAACATGATTGAACTTGGTTTTTGGAGGGGGTGTTAGCCTTGGATTTTCGGACAAATTGATCCTGACTCAACGAGCCCTATTTAAATGAGTATTAGCCTTATATTTCTAACCTTGTTCATATCCAAGCCCTTTTAGTTGGTATTAGACTTCAAATTTATGGGTAATAGACTTTTGCCCCAAACATGATTGAACTTGGTTTTTGGAGGGGGTGTTAGCCTTGGATTTTCGGACAAATTGATCCTGACTCGACGAGCCCTATTTAAATGAGTATTAGCCTTATATTTCTAACCTTGTTCATATCCAAGCCCTTTTAGTTGGTATTAGACTTCAAATTTATGGGTAATAGACTTTTCCCCCAAACATGATTGAACTTGGTTTTTGGAGGGGGTGTTAGCCTTGGATTTTCGGACAAATTGATCCTGACTCGACGAGCCCTATTTAAATGAGTATTAGCCTTAGATTTGTAACCGTGTTCATATCCAATACCTTTTAGTTGGTATTAGACTTCAATTTATGGGTAATAGACTTTTGCCCCAAACATGATTGAACTTGGTTTTTGGAGGGGGTGTTAGCCTTGGATTTTCGGACAAATTGATCCTGACTCGACGATCCCTATTTAAATGAGTATTAGCCTTATATTTCTAACCTTGTTCATATCCAAGCCCTTTTAGTTGGTAGTAGACTTCAAATTTATGGGTAATAGACTTTTGCCCCAAATATGATTGAACTTGGTTTTTGGAGGGGGGGTTAGCCTTGGATTTTCGGACAAATTGATCCTGACTCCACGAGCCCTATTTAAATGAGTATTAGCCTTAGATTTGTAACCGTGTTCATATCCAAGACCTTTTAGTTGGTATTAGACTTCAAATTTATGGGTAATAGACTTTTGCTCCAAACATGATTGAACTTGGTTTTTGGAGGGGGTGTTAGCCTTGGATTTTCGGACAAATTGATCCTGACTCGACGAGCCCTATTTAAATGAGTATTAGCCTTATATTTCTAACCTTGTTCATATCCAAGCCCTTTTAGTTGGTATTAGACTTCAAATTTATGGGTAATAGACTTTTGCCCCAAACATGATTGAACTTGGTTTTTGGAGGGGGTGTTAGCCTTGGATTTTCGGACAAATTGATCCTGACTCGACGAGCCCTATTTAAATGAGTATTAGCCTTATATTTCTAACCTTGTTCATATCCAAGCCCTTTTAGTTGGTATTAGACTTCAAATTTATGGGTAATAGACTTTTGCCCCAAACATGATTGAACTTGGTTTTTGGAGGGGGTGTTAGCCTTGGATTTTCGGACAAATTGATCCTGACTCGACGAGCCCTATTTAAATGAGTATTAGCCTTATATTTCTAACCTTGTTCATATCCAAGCCCTTTTAGTTGGTATTAGACTTCAAATTTATGGGTAATAGACTTTTCCCCCAAACATGATTGAACTTGGTTTTTGGAGGGGGTGTTAGCCTTGGATTTTCGGACAAATTGATCCTGACTCGACGAGCCCTATTTAAATGAGTATTAGCCTTAGATTTGTAACCGTGTTCATATCCAAGACCTTTTAGTTGGTATTAGACTTCAAATTTATGGGTAATAGACTTTTTCCCCAAACATGATTGAACTTGGTTTTTGGAGGGGTGTTAGCCTTGGATTTTCGGACAAATTGATCCTGACTCGACGAGCCCTATTTAAATGAGTATTAGCCTTATATTTCTAACCTTGTTCATATCCAATACCTTTTAGTTGGTATTAGACTTCAATTTATGGGTAATAGACTTTTGCCCCAAACATGATTGAACTTGGTTTTTGGAGGGGGTGTTAGCCTTGGATTTTCGGACAAATTGATCCTGACTCGACGATCCCTATTTAAATGAGTATTAGCCTTATATTTCTAACCTTGTTCATATCCAAGCCCTTTTAGTTGGTAGTAGACTTCAAATTTATGGGTAATAGACTTTTGCCCCAAAGATGATTGAACTTGGTTTTTGGAGGGGGGGTTAGCCTTGGATTTTCTGACAAATTGATCCTGACTCCACGAGCCCTATTTAAATGAGTATTAGCCTTAGATTTGTAACCGTGTTCATATCCAATACCTTTTAGTTGGTATTAGACTTCAATTTATGGGTAATAGACTTTTGCCCCAAACATGATTGAACTTGGTTTTTGGAGGGGGTGTTAGCCTTGGATTTTCGGACAAATTGATCCTGACTCGACGAGCCCTATTTAAATGAGTATTAGCCTTAGATTTGTAACCGTGTTCATATCCAAGACCTTTTAGTTGGTATTAGACTTCAAATTTATGGGTAATAGACTTTTGCTCCAAACATGATTGAACTTGGTTTTTGGAGGGGGTGTTAGCCTTGGATTTTCGGACAAATTGATCCTGACTCGACGAGCCCTATTTAAATGAGTATTAGCCTTATATTTCTAACCTTGTTCATATCCAAGCCCTTTTAGTTGGTATTAGACTTCAAATTTATGGGTAATAGACTTTTGCCCCAAACATGATTGAACTTGGTTTTTGGAGGGGGTGTTAGCCTTGGATTTTCGGACAAATTGATCCTGACTCGACGAGCCCTATTTAAATGAGTATTAGCCTTATATTTCTAACCTTGTTCATATCCAAGCCCTTTTAGTTGGTATTAGACTTCAAATTTATGGGTAATAGACTTTTGCCCCAAACATGATTGAACTTGGTTTTTGGAGGGGGTGTTAGCCTTGGATTTTCGGACAAATTGATCCTGACTCGACGAGCCCTATTTAAATGAGTATTAGCCTTATATTTCTAACCTTGTTCATATCCAAGCCCTTTTAGTTGGTATTAGACTTCAAATTTATGGGTAATAGACTTTTCCCCCAAACATGATTGAACTTGGTTTTTGGAGGGGGTGTTAGCCTTGGATTTTCGGACAAATTGATCCTGACTCGACGAGCCCTATTTAAATGAGAATTAGCCTTAGATTTGTAACCGTGTTCATATCCAAGACCTTTTAGTTGGTATTAGACTTCAAATTTATGGGTAATAGACTTTTTCCCCAAACATGATTGAACTTGGTTTTTGGAGGGGTGTTAGCCTTGGATTTTCGGACAAATTGATCCTGACTCGACGAGCCCTATTTAAATGAGTATTAGCCTTATATTTCTAACCTTGTTCATATCCAAGCCCTTTTAGTTGGTATTAGACTTCAAATTTATGGGTAATAGACTTTTGCCCCAAACATGATTGAACTTGGTTTTTGGAGGGGGTGTTAGCCTTGGATTTTCGGACAAATTGATCCTGACTCGACAAACCTTATTTAAATGAGTATTAGCCTTATATTTCTAACCTTGTTCATATCCAAGCCCTTTTAGTTGGTATTAGACTTCAAATTTATGGGTAATAGACTTTTCCCCCAAACATGATTGAACTTGGTTTTTGGAGGGGGTGTTAGCCTTGGATTTTCGGACAAATTGATCCTGACTCGACGAGCCCTATTTAAATGAGTATTAGCCTTAGATTTGTAACCGTGTTCATATCCAATACCTTTTAGTTGGTATTAGACTTCAATTTATGGGTAATAGACTTTTGCCCCAAACATGATTGAACTTGGTTTTTGGAGGGGGTGTTAGCCTTGGATTTTCGGACAAATTGATCCTGACTCGACGATCCCTATTTAAATGAGTATTAGCCTTATATTTCTAACCTTGTTCATATCCAAGCCCTTTTAGTTGGTATTAGACTTCAAATTTATGGGTAATAGACTTTTGCCCCAAATATGATTGAACTTGGTTTTTGGAGGGGGTGTTAGCCTTGGATTTTCGGACAAATTGATCCTGACTCGACGAGCCCTATTTAAATGAGTATTAGCCTTAGATTTGTAACCGTGTTCATATCCAAGACCTTTTAGTTGGTATTAGACTTCAAATTTATGGGTAATAGACTTTTGCTCCAAACATGATTGAACTTGGTTTTTGGAGGGGGTGTTCGCCTTGGATTTTCGGACAAATTGATCCTGACTCGACGAGCCCTATTTAAATGAGTATTAGCCTTATATTTCTATCCTTGTTCATATCCAAGCCCTTTTAGTTGGTATTAGACTTCAAATTTATGGGTAATAGACTTTTGCCCCAAACATGATTGAACTTGGTTTTTGGAGGGGGTGTTAGCCTTGGATTTTCGGACAAATTGATCCTGACTCGACGAGCCCTATTTAAATGAGTATTAGCCTTATATTTCTAACCTTGTTTATATCCAAGCCCTTTTAGTTGGTATTAGACTTCAAATTTATGGGTAATAGACTTTTACCCCAAACATGATTGAACTTGGTTTTTGGAGGGGGTGTTAGGCTTGGATTTTTGGACAAATTGATCCTGACTCGATGAGCCCCATTTAAATGAGTATTAGCCTTAGATTTGTAACCGTGTTCATATCCAAGACCTTTTAGTTGGTATTAGACTTCAAATTTATGGGTAATAGACTTTTCCCCCAAACATGATTGAACTTGGTTTTTGGAGGGGGTGTTAGCCTTGGATTTTCGGACAAATTGATCCTGACTCGACGAGCCCTATTTAAATGAGTATTAGCCTTAGATTTGTAACCGTGTTCATATCCAATACCTTTTAGTTGGTATTAGACTTCAATTTATGGGTAATAGACTTTTGCCCCAAACATGATTGAACTTGGTTTTTGGAGGGGGTGTTAGCCTTGGATTTTCGGACAAATTGATCCTGACTCGACGATCCCTATTTAAATGAGTATTAGCCTTATATTTCTAACCTTGTTCATATCCAAGCCCTTTTAGTTGGTATTAGACTTCAAATTTATGGGTAATAGACTTTTGCCCCAAATATGATTGAACTTGGTTTTTGGAGGGGGTGTTAGCCTTGGATTTTCGGACAAATTGATCCTGACTCGACGAGCCCTA
Organism: Salix caprea; assembly: GCA_964035475.1. NCBI lineage: Eukaryota > Viridiplantae > Streptophyta > Magnoliopsida > Malpighiales > Salicaceae > Salix > Salix caprea. The sequence continues at coordinate 17,785,734 of OZ037749.1, forward strand.
TTTAAATGAGTATTAGCCTTAGATTTGTAACCGTGTTCATATCCAAGACCTTTTAGTTGGTATTAGACTTCAAATTTATGGGTAATAGACTTTTGCTCCAAACATGATTGAACTTGGTTTTTGGAGGGGGTGTTCGCCTTGGATTTTCGGACAAATTGATCCTGACTCGACGAGCCCTATTTAAATGAGTATTAGCCTTATATTTCTATCCTTGTTCATATCCAAGCCCTTTTAGTTGGTATTAGACTTCAAATTTATGGGTAATAGACTTTTGCCCCAAACATGATTGAACTTGGTTTTTGGAGGGGGTGTTAGCCTTGGATTTTCGGACAAATTGATCCTGACTCGACGAGCCCTATTTAAATGAGTATTAGCCTTATATTTCTAACCTTGTTCATATCCAAGCCCTTTTAGTTGGTATTAGACTTCAAATTTATGGGTAATAGACTTTTACCCCAAACATGATTGAACTTGTTTTTTGGAGGGGGTGTTAGGCTTGGATTTTTGGACAAATTGATCCTGACTCGATGACCCCATTTAAATGAGTATTAGCCTTAGATTTGTAACCGTGTTCATATCCAAGACCTTTTAGTTGGTATTAGACTTCAAATTTATGGGTAATAGACTTTTCCCCCAAACATGATTGAACTTGGTTTTTGGAGGGGGTGTTAGCCTTGGATTTTCGGACAAATTGATCCTGACTCGACGAGCCCTATTTAAATGAGTATTAGCCTTAGATTTGTAACCGTGTTCATATCCAATACCTTTTAGTTGGTATTAGACTTCAATTTATGGGTAATAGACTTTTGCCCCAAACATGATTGAACTTGGTTTTTGGAGGGGGTGTTAGCCTTGGATTTTCGGACAAATTGATCCTGACTCGACGATCCCTATTTAAATGAGTATTAGCCTTATATTTCTAACCTTGTTCATATCCAAGCCCTTTTAGTTGGTATTAGACTTCCAATTTATGGGTAATAGACTTTTGCCCCAAATATGATTGAACTTGGTTTTTGGAGGGGGTGTTAGCCTTGGATTTTCGGACAAATTGATCCTGACTCGACGAGCCCTATTTAAATGAGTATTAGCCTTAGATTTGTAACCGTGTTCATATCCAAGACCTTTTAGTTGGTATTAGACTTCAAATTTATGGGTAATAGACTTTTGCTCCAAACATGATTGAACTTGGTTTTTGGAGGGGGTGTTAGCCTTGGATTTTCGGACAAATTTATCCTGACTCGACGAGCCCTATTTAAATGAGTATTAGCCTTATATTTCTAACCTTGTTCATATCCAAGCCCTTTTAGTTGGTATTAGACTTCAAATTTATGGGTAATAGACTTTTGCCCCAAACATGATTGAACTTGGTTTTTGGAGGGGGTGTTAGCCTTGGATTTTCGGACAAATTGATCCTGACTCGACGAGCCCTATTTAAATGAGTATTAGCCTTATATTTCTAACCTTGTTCATATCCAAGCCCTTTTAGTTGGTATTAGACTTCAAATTTATGGGTAATAGACTTTTGCTCCAAACATGATTGAACTTGGTTTTTGGAGGGGGTGTTAGCCTTGGATTTTCGGACAAATTGATCCTGACTCGACGAGCCCTATTTAAATGAGTATTAGCCTTATATTTCTAACCTTGTTCATATCCAAGCCCTTTTAGTTGGTATTAGACTTCAAATTTATGGGTAATAGACTTTTCCCCCAAACATGATTGAACTTGGTTTTTGGAGGGGGTGTTAGCCTTGGATTTTCGGACAAATTGATCCTGACTCGACGAGCCCTATTTAAATGAGTATTAGCCTTAGATTTGTAACCGTGTTCATATCCAAGACCTTTTAGTTGGTATTAGACTTCAAATTTATGGGTAATAGACTTTTGCTCCAAACATGATTGAACTTGGTTTTTGGAGGGGGTGTTAGCCTTGGATTTTCGGACAAATTTATCCTGACTCGACGAGCCCTATTTAAATGAGTATTAGCCTTATATTTCTAACCTTGTTCATATCCAAGCCCTTTTAGTTGGTATTAGACTTCCAATTTATGGGTAATAGACTTTTGCCCCAAATATGATTGAACTTGGTTTTTGGAGGGGGTGTTAGCCTTGGATTTTCGGACAAATTGATCCTGACTCGACGAGCCCTATTTAAATGAGTATTAGCCTTAGATTTGTAACCGTGTTCATATCCAAGACCTTTTAGTTGGTATTAGACTTCAAATTTATGGGTAATAGACTTTTGCTCCAAACATGATTGAACTTGGTTTTTGGAGGGGGTGTTAGCCTTGGATTTTCGGACAAATTTATCCTGACTCGACGAGCCCTATTTAAATGAGTATTAGCCTTATATTTCTAACCTTGTTCATATCCAAGCCCTTTTAGTTGGTATTAGACTTCAAATTTATGGGTAATAGACTTTTGCCCCAAACATGATTGAACTTGGTTTTTGGAGGGGGTGTTAGCCTTGGATTTTCGGACAAATTGATCCTGACTCGACGAGCCCTATTTAAATGAGTATTAGCCTTATATTTCTAACCTTGTTCATATCCAAGCCCTTTTAGTTGGTATTAGACTTCAAATTTATGGGTAATAGACTTTTGCCCCAAACATGATTGAACTTGGTTTTTGGAGGGGTGTTAGCCTTGGATTTTCGGACAAATTGATCCTGACTCGACGAGCCCTATTTAAATGAGTATTAGCCTTATATTTCTAACCTTGTTCATATCCAAGCCCTTTTAGTTGGTATTAGACTTCAAATTTATGGGTAATAGACTTTTGCCCCAAACATGATTGAACTTGGTTTTTGGAGGGGGTGTTAGCCTTGGATTTTCGGACAAATTGATCCTGACTCGACGAGCCCTATTTAAATGAGTATTAGCCTTATATTTCTAACCTTGTTCATATCCAAGCCCTTTTAGTTGGTATTAGACTTCAAATTTATGGGTAATAGACTTTTCCCCCAAACATGATTGAACTTGGTTTTTGGAGGGGGTGTTAGCCTTGGATTTTCGGACAAATTGATCCTGACTCGACGAGCCCTATTTAAATGAGTATTAGCCTTAGATTTGTAACCGTGTTCATATCCAATACCTTTTAGTTGGTATTAGACTTCAATTTATGGGTAATAGACTTTTGCCCCAAACATGATTGAACTTGGTTTTTGGAGGGGGTGTTAGCCTTGGATTTTCGGACAAATTGATCCTGACTCGACGATCCCTATTTAAATGAGTATTAGCCTTATATTTCTAACCTTGTTCATATCCAAGCCCTTTTAGTTGGTATTAGACTTCAAATTTATGGGTAATAGACTTTTGCCCCAAATATGATTGAACTTGGTTTTTGGAGGGGGTGTTAGCCTTGGATTTTCGGACAAATTGATCCTGACTCCACGAGCCCTATTTAAATGAGTATTAGCCTTAGATTTGTAACCGTGTTCATATCCAAGACCTTTTAGTTGGTATTAGACTTCAAATTTATGGGTAATAGACTTTTGCTCCAAACATGATTGAACTTGGTTTTTGGAGGGGGTGTTAGCCTTGGATTTTCGGACAAATTGATCCTGACTCGACGAGCCCTATTTAAATGAGTATTAGCCTTATATTTCTAACCTTGTTCATATCCAAGCCCTTTTAGTTGGTATTAGACTTCAAATTTATGGGTAATAGACTTTTGCCCCAAACATGATTGAACTTGGTTTTTGGAGGGGGTGTTAGCCTTGGATTTTCGGACAAATTGATCCTGACTCGACGAGCCCTATTTAAATGAGTATTAGCCTTATATTTCTAACCTTGTTCATATCCAAGCCCTTTTAGTTGGTATTAGACTTCAAATTTATGGGTAATAGACTTTTGCCCCAAACATGATTGAACTTGGTTTTTGGAGGGGGTGTTAGCCTTGGATTTTTGGACAAATTGATCCTGACTCGACGAGCCCTATTTAAATGAGTATTAGCCTTATATTTCTAACCTTGTTCATATCCAAGCCCTTTTAGTTGGTATTAGACTTCAAATTTATGGGTAATAGACTTTTCCCCCAAACATGATTGAACTTGGTTTTTGGAGGGGGTGTTAGCCTTGGATTTTCGGACAAATTGATCCTGACTCGACGAGCCCTATTTAAATGAGTATTAGCCTTAGATTTGTAACCGTGTTCATATCCAAGACCTTTTAGTTGGTATTAGACTTCAAATTTATGGGTAATAGACTTTTTCCCCAAACATGATTGAACTTGGTTTTTGGAGGGGTGTTAGCCTTGGATTTTCGGACAAATTGATCCTGACTCGACGAGCCCTATTTAAATGAGTATTAGCCTTATATTTCTAACCTTGTTCATATCCAAGCCCTTTTAGTTGGTATTAGACTTCAAATTTATGGGTAATAGACTTTTGCCCCAAACATGATTGAACTTGGTTTTTGGAGGGGGTGTTAGCCTTGGATTTTCGGACAAATTGATCCTGACTCGACGAGCCCTATTTAAATGAGTATTAGCCTTATATTTCTAACCTTGTTCATATCCAAGCCCTTTTAGTTGGTATTAGACTTCAAATTTATGGGTAATAGACTTTTCCCCCAAACATGATTGAACTTGGTTTTTGGAGGGGGTGTTAGCCTTGGATTTTCGGACAAATTGATCCTGACTCGACGATCCCTATTTAAATGAGTATTAGCCTTATATTTCTAACCGTGTTCATATCCAATACCTTTTAGTTGGTATTAGACTTCAATTTATGGGTAATAGACTTTTGCCCCAAACATGATTGAACTTGGTTTTTGGAGGGGGTGTTAGCCTTGGATTTTCGGACAAATTGATCCTGACTCGACGAGCCCTATTTAAATGAGTATTAGCCTTATATTTCTAACCTTGTTCATATCCAAGCCCTTTTAGTTGGTATTAGACTTCAAATTTATGGGTAATAGACTTTTGCCCCAAACATGATTGAACTTGGTTTTTGGAGGGGGTGTTAGCCTTGGATTTTCGGACAAATTGATCCTGACTCGACGAGCCCTATTTAAATGAGTATTAGCCTTATATTTCTAACCTTGTTCATATCCAAGCCCTTTTAGTTGGTATTAGACTTCAAATTTATGGGTAATAGACTTTTCCCCCAAACATGATTGAACTTGGTTTTTGGAGGGGGTGTTAGCCTTGGATTTTCGGACAAATTGATCCTGACTCGACGAGCCCTATTTAAATGAGTATTAGCCTTAGATTTGTAACCGTGTTCATATCCAAGACCTTTTAGTTGGTATTAGACTTCAAATTTATGGGTAATAGACTTTTTCCCCAAACATGATTGAACTTGGTTTTTGGAGGGGTGTTAGCCTTGGATTTTCGGACAAATTGATCCTGACTCGACGAGCCCTATTTAAATGAGTATTAGCCTTATATTTCTAACCTTGTTCATATCCAAGCCCTTTTAGTTGGTATTAGACTTCAAATTTATGGGTAATAGACTTTTGCCCCAAACATGATTGAACTTGGTTTTTGGAGGGGGTGTTAGCCTTGGATTTTCGGACAAATTGATCCTGACTCGACGAGCCCTATTTAAATGAGTATTAGCCTTATATTTCTAACCTTGTTCATATCCAAGCCCTTTTAGTTGGTATTAGACTTCAAATTTATGGGTAATAGACTTTTCCCCCAAACATGATTGAACTTGGTTTTTGGAGGGGGTGTTAGCCTTGGATTTTCGGACAAATTGATCCTGACTCGACGAGCCCTATTTAAATGAGTATTAGCCTTAGATTTGTAACCGTGTTCATATCCAATACCTTTTAGTTGGTATTAGACTTCAATTTATGGGTAATAGACTTTTGCCCCAAACATGATTGAACTTGGTTTTTGGAGGGGGTGTTAGCCTTGGATTTTCGGACAAATTGATCCTGACTCGACGATCCCTATTTAAATGAGTATTAGCCTTATATTTCTAACCTTGTTCATATCCAAGCCCTTTTAGTTGGTATTAGACTTCAAATTTATGGGTAATAGACTTTTGCCCCAAACATGATTGAACTTGGTTTTTGGAGGGGGTGTTAGCCTTGGATTTTCGGACAAATTGATCCTGACTCGACGAGCCCTATTTAAATGAGTATTAGCCTTAGATTTGTAACCGTGTTCATATCCAAGACCTTTTAGTTGGTATTAGACTTCAATTTATGGGTAATAGACTTTTGCCCCAAACATGATTGAACTTGGTTTTTGGAGGGGGTGTTAGCCTTGGATTTTCGGACAAATTGATCCTGACTCGACGATCCCTATTTAAATGAGTATTAGCCTTATATTTCTAACCTTGTTCATATCCAAGCCCTTTTAGTTGGTATTAGACTTCAAATTTATGGGTAATAGACTTTTGCCCCAAATATGATTGAACTTGGTTTTTGGAGGGGGTGTTAGCCTTGGATTTTCGGACAAATTGATCCTGACTCCACGAGCCCTATTTAAATGAGTATTAGCCTTAGATTTGTAACCGTGTTCATATCCAAGACCTTTTAGTTGGTATTAGACTTCAAATTTATGGGTAATAGACTTTTGCTCCAAACATGATTGAACTTGGTTTTTGGAGGGGGTGTTAGCCTTGGATTTTCGGACAAATTGATCCTGACTCGACGAGCCCTATTTAAATGAGTATTAGCCTTATATTTCTAACCTTGTTCATATCCAAGCCCTTTTAGTTGGTATTAGACTTCAAATTTATGGGTAATAGACTTTTGCCCCAAACATGATTGAACTTGGTTTTTGGAGGGGGTGTTAGCCTTGGATTTTCGGACAAATTGATCCTGACTCGACGAGCCCTATTTAAATGAGTATTAGCCTTATATTTCTAACCTTGTTCATATCCAAGCCCTTTTAGTTGGTATTAGACTTCAAATTTATGGGTAATAGACTTTTGCCCCAAACATGATTGAACTTGGTTTTTGGAGGGGGTGTTAGCCTTGGATTTTCGGACAAATTGATCCTGACTCGACGAGCCCTATTTAAATGAGTATTAGCCTTATATTTCTAACCTTGTTCATATCCAAGCCCTTTTAGTTGGTATTAGACTTCAAATTTATGGGTAATAGACTTTTTCCCCAAACATGATTGAACTTGGTTTTTGGAGGGGTGTTAGCCTTGGATTTTCGGACAAATTGATCCTGACTCGACGAGCCCTATTTAAATGAGTATTAGCCTTATATTTCTAACCTTGTTCATATCCAAGCCCTTTTAGTTGGTATTAGACTTCAAATTTATGGGTAATAGACTTTTGCCCCAAACATGATTGAACTTGGTTTTTGGAGGGGGTGTTAGCCTTGGATTTTCGGACAAATTGATCCTGACTCGACGAGCCCTATTTAAATGAGTATTAGCCTTATATTTCTAACCTTGTTCATATCCAAGCCCTTTTAGTTGGTATTAGACTTCAAATTTATGGGTAATAGACTTTTCCCCCAAACATGATTGAACTTGGTTTTTGGAGGGGGTGTTAGCCTTGGATTTTCGGACAAATTGATCCTGACTCGACGAGCCCTATTTAAATGAGTATTAGCCTTAGATTTGTAACCGTGTTCATATCCAATACCTTTTAGTTGGTATTAGACTTCAATTTATGGGTAATAGACTTTTGCCCCAAACATGATTGAACTTAGTTTTTGGAGGGGGTGTTAGCCTTGGATTTTCGGACAAATTGATCCTGACTCGACGATCCCTATTTAAATGAGTATTAGCCTTATATTTCTAACCTTGTTCATATCCAAGCCCTTTTAGTTGGTATTAGACTTCAAATTTATGGGTAATAGACTTTTGCCCCAAATATGATTGAACTTGGTTTTTGGAGGGGGTGTTAGCCTTGGATTTTCGGACAAATTGATCCTGACTCCACGAGCCCTATTTAAATGAGTATTAGCCTTAGATTTGTAACCGTGTTCATATCCAAGACCTTTTAGTTGGTATTAGACTTCAAATTTATGGGTAATAGACTTTTGCTCCAAACATGATTGAACTTGGTTTTTGGAGGGGGTGTTCGCCTTGGATTTTCGGACAAATTGATCCTGACTCGACGAGCCCTATTTAAATGAGTATTAGCCTTATATTTCTATCCTTGTTCATATCCAAGCCCTTTTAGTTGGTATTAGACTTCAAATTTATGGGTAATAGACTTTTGCCCCAAACATGATTGAACTTGGTTTTTGGAGGGGGTGTTAGCCTTGGATTTTCGGACAAATTGATCCTGACTCGACGAGCCCTATTTAAATGAGTATTAGCCTTATATTTCTAACCTTGTTCATATCCAAGCCCTTTTAGTTGGTATTAGACTTCAAATTTATGGGTAATAGACTTTTCCCCCAAACATGATTGAACTTGGTTTTTGGAGGGGGTGTTAGCCTTGGATTTTCGGACAAATTGATCCTGACTCGACGAGCCCTATTTAAATGAGTATTAGCCTTAGATTTGTAACCGTGTTCATATCCAATACCCTTTAGTTGGTATTAGACTTCAATTTTATGGGTAATAGACTTTTGCCCCAAACATGATTGAACTTGGTTTTTGGAGGGGGTGTTAGCCTTGGATTTTCGGACAAATTGATCCTGACTCGACGATCCCTATTTAAATGAGTATTAGCCTTATATTTCTAACCTTGTTCATATCCAATCCCTTTTAGTTGGTATTAGACTTCAAATTTATGGGTAATAGACTTTTGCCCCAAATATGATTGAACTTGGTTTTTGGAGGGGGTGTTAGCCTTGGATTTTCGGACAAATTGATCCTGACTCGACGAGCCCTATTTAAATGAGTATTAGCCTTAGATTTGTAACCGTGTTCATATCCAAGACCTTTTAGTTGGTATTAGACTTCAAATTTATGGGTAATAGACTTTTGCTCCAAACATGATTGAACTTGGTTTTTGGAGGGGGTGTTAGCCTTGGATTTTCGGACAAATTGATCCTGACTCGACGAGCCCTATTTAAATGAGTATTAGCCTTATATTTCTAACCTTGTTCATATCCAAGCCCTTTTAGTTGGTATTAGACTTCAAATTTATGGGTAATAGACTTTTGCCCCAAACATGATTGAACTTGGTTTTTGGAGGGGGTGTTAGCCTTGGATTTTCGGACAAATTGATCCTGACTCGACGAGCCCTATTTAAATGAGTATTAGCCTTAAATTTCTAACCTTGTTCATATCCAAGCCCTTTTAGTTGGTATTAGACTTCAAATTTATGGGTAATAGACTTTTCTCCCAAACATGATTGAACTTGGGTTTTGGAGGGGGTGTTAGCCTTGGATTTTCGGACAAATTGATCCTGACTCGACGAGCCCTATTTAAATGAGTATTAGCCTTAGATTTCTAACCTTGTTCATATCCAAGCCCTTTTAGTTGGTATTAGACTTCAAATTTATGGGTAATAGACTTTTGCCCCAAACATGATTGAACTTGGTTTTTGGAGGGGGTGTTAGCCTTGGATTTTCGGACAAATTGATCCTGACTCGACGAGCCCTATTTAAATGAGTATTAGCCTTATATTTCTAACCTTGTTCATATCCAAGCCCTTTTAGTTGGTATTAGACTTCAAATTTATGGGTAATAGACTTTTGCCCCAAACATGATTGAACTTGGTTTTTGGAGGGGGTGTTAGCCTTGGATTTTCGGACAAATTGATCCTGACTCGACGAGCCCTATTTAAATGAGTATTAGCCTTATATTTCTAACCTTGTTCATATCCAAGCCCTTTCAGTTGGTATTAGACTTCAAATTTATGGGTAATAGACTTTTCCCCCAAACATGATTGAACTTGGTTTTTGGAGGGGGTGTTAGCCTTGGATTTTCGGACAAATTGATCCTGACTCGACGAGCCCTATTTAAATGAGTATTAGCCTTAGATTTGTAACCGTGTTCATATCCAATACCTTTTATTTGGTATTAGACTTCAAATTTATGGGTAATAGACTTTTGCCCCAAACATGATTGAACTTGGTTTTTGGAGGGGGTGTTAGCCTTGGATTTTCGGACAAATTGATCCTGACTCGACGAGCCCTATTTAAATGAGTATTAGCCTTATATTTCTAACCTTGTTCATATCCAAGCCCTTTTAGTTGGTATTAGACTTCAAATTTATGGGTAATAGACTTTTGCCCCAAACATGATTGAACTTGGTTTTTGGAGGGGGTGTTAGCCTTGGATTTTCGGACAAATTGATCCTGACTCGACGAGCCCTATTTAAATGAGTATTAGCCTTATATTTGTAACCTTGTTCATATCCAAGCCCTTTTAGTTGGTATTAGACTTCAAATTTATGGGTAATAGACTTTTGCCCCAAACATGATTGAACTTGGTTTTTGGAGGGGGTGTTAGCCTTGGATTTTCGGACAAATTGATCCTGACTCGACGAGCCCTATTTAAATGAGTATTAGCCTTATATTTCTAACCTTGTTCATATCCAAGCCCTTTTAGTTGGTATTAGACTTCAAATTTATGGGTAATAGACTTTTGCCCCAAACATGATTGAACTTGGTTTTTGGAGGGGGTGTTAGCCTTGGAATTTCGGACAAATTGATCCTGACTCGACGAGCCCTATTTAAATGAGTATTAGCCTTATATTTCTAACCTTGTTCATATCCTAGCCCTTTCAGTTGGTATTAGACTTCAAATTTATGGGTAATAGACTTTTCCCCCAAACATGATTGAACTTGGTTTTTGGAGGGGGTGTTAGCCTTGGATTTTCGGACAAATTGATCCTGACTCGACGAGCCCTATTTAAATGAGTATTAGCCTTAGATTTGTAACCGTGTTCATATCCAAGCCCTTTTAGTTCGTATTAGACTTCAAATTTATGGGTAATAGACTTTTGCCCCAAACATGATTGAACTTGGTTTTTGGAGGGGGTGTTAGCCTTGGATTTTCGGACAAATTGATCCTGACTCGACGAGCCCTATTTAAATGAGTATTAGCCTTATATTTCTAACCTTGTTCATATCCAAGCCCTTTTAGTTGGTATTAGACTTCAAATTTATGGGTAATAGACTTTTGCCCCAAACATGATTGAACTTGGTTTTTGGAGGGGGTGTTAGCCTTGGATTTTCGGACAAATTGATACTGACTCGACGAGCCCTATTTAAATGAGTATTAGCCTTATATTTCTAACCTTGTTCATATCCAAGCCCTTTTAGTTGGTATTAGACTTCAAATTTATGGGTAATAGACTTTTGCCCCAAACATGATTGAACTTGGTTTTTGGAGGGGGTGTTAGCCTTGGATTTTTGGACAAATTGATCCTGACTCGACGAGCCCTATTTAAATGAGTATTAGCTTTATATTTCTAACCTAGTTGATATCCAAGCCCTTTTAGTTGGTATTAGACTTCAAATTCATGGGTAATAGACTTTTCTCCCAAACATGATTGAACTTGGTTTTTGGAGGGGGTGTTAGCCTTGGATTTTCGGACAAATTGATCCTGCCTCGACGAGCCCCATTTAAATGAGTATTAACCTTATATTTCTAACCTTGTTCATATCCAAGGCCTTTTTAGTTGGTATTAGACTTCAATTTAATGTGTAATAGACTTTTCCCCCAAGCATGATTGAACTTGGTTTTTGGAGGAGGTGTTAGGCTTGGATTTTCGGACAAATTGATCCTGACTCGAGGAGCCCCATTTAATCGAGTATTTGACTTAGATTTCTAACCTTGTTCATATCCAAGCCCTTTTTAGTTGGTATTAGACTTCAATTTTATGGGTAATAGACTTTTCCCCCAAGCATGATTGAACTTGGTTTTTGGAGGGGGTGTTAGCCTTGGATTTTCGGACAAATTGATCCTGACTCGACGAGCCCTATTTAAATGAGTATTAGCCTTAGATTTATAACCGTGTTCATATCCAAGACATTGTAGTTTGTATTAGACTTCAAATTTATGGGTAATAGACTTTTGCCCCAAACATGATTGAACTTGGTTTTTGAGGGGGTGTTAGCCTTGGATTTTCGGACAAATTGATCCTGACTCGACGAGCCCCATTTAAATGAGTATTAGCCTTAGATTTCTAACCTTGTTAATATCCAAGCCCTTTTAGTTGGTATTAGACTTCAAATTTATGGGTAATAGACTTTTGCCCCAAACATGATTGAACTTGGTTTTTGGAGGGGGTGTTAGCCTTGGATTTTCGGACAAATTGATCCTGACTCGACGAGCCCTATTTAAATGAGTATTAGCCTTATATTTCTAACCTTGTTCATATCCAAGCCCTTTTAGTTGGTATTAGACTTCAAATTTATGGGTAATAGACTTTTGCCCCAAACATGATTGAACTTGGTTTTTGGAGGGGGTGTTAGCCTTGGATTTTCGGACAAATTGATCCTGACTCGACGAGCCCTATTTAAATGAGTATTAGCCTTATATTTCTAACCTTGTTCATATCCAAGCCCTTTCAGTTGGTATTAGACTTCAAATTTATGGGTAATAGACTTTTCCCCCAAACATGATTGAACTTGGTTTTTGGAGGGGGTGTTAGCCTTGGATTTTCGGACAAATTGATCCTGACTCGACGATCCCTATTTAAATGAGTATTAGCCTTATATTTCTAACCTTGTTCATATCCAATCCCTTTTAGTTGGTATTAGACTTCAAATTTATGGGTAATAGACTTTTGCCCCAAATATGATTGAACTTGGTTTTTGGAGGGGGTGTTAGCCTTGGATTTTCGGACAAATTGATCCTGACTCGACGAGCCCTATTTAAATGAGTATTAGCCTTAGATTTGTAACCGTGTTCATATCCAAGACCTTTTAGTTGGTATTAGACTTCAAATTTATGGGTAATAGACTTTTGCTCCAAACATGATTGAACTTGGTTTTTGGAGGGGGTGTTAGCCTTGGATTTTCGGACAAATTGATCCTGACTCGACGAGCCCTATTTAAATGAGTATTAGCCTTATATTTCTAACCTTGTTCATATCCAAGCCCTTTTAGTTGGTATTAGACTTCAAATTTATGGGTAATAGACTTTTGCCCCAAACATGATTGAACTTGGTTTTTGGAGGGGGTGTTAGCCTTGGATTTTCGGACAAATTGATCCTGACTCGACGAGCCCTATTTAAATGAGTATTAGCCTTAAATTTCTAACCTTGTTCATATCCAAGCCCTTTTAGTTGGTATTAGACTTCAAATTTATGGGTAATAGACTTTTCTCCCAAACATGATTGAACTTGGGTTTTGGAGGGGGTGTTAGCCTTGGATTTTCGGACAAATTGATCCTGACTCGACGAGCCCTATTTAAATGAGTATTAGCCTTAGATTTCTAACCTTGTTCATATCCAAGCCCTTTTAGTTGGTATTAGACTTCAAATTTATGGGTAATAGACTTTTGCCCCAAACATGATTGAACTTGGTTTTTGGAGGGGGTGTTAGCCTTGGATTTTCGGACAAATTGATCCTGACTCGACGAGCCCTATTTAAATGAGTATTAGCCTTATATTTCTAACCTTGTTCATATCCAAGCCCTTTTAGTTGGTATTAGACTTCAAATTTATGGGTAATAGACTTTTGCCCCAAACATGATTAAACTTGGTTTTTGGAGGGGGTGTTAGCCTTGGATTTTCGGACAAATTGATCCTGACTCGACGAGCCCTATTTAAATGAGTATTAGCCTTATATTTCTAACCTTGTTCATATCCAAGCCCTTTCAGTTGGTATTAGACTTCAAATTTATGGGTAATAGACTTTTCCCCCAAACATGATTGAACTTGGTTTTTGGAGGGGGTGTTAGCCTTGGATTTTCGGACAAATTGATCCTGACTCGACGAGCCCTATTTAAATGAGTATTAGCCTTAGATTTGTAACCGTGTTCATATCCAATACCTTTTATTTGGTATTAGACTTCAAATTTATGGGTAATAGACTTTTGCCCCAAACATGATTGAACTTGGTTTTTGGAGGGGGTGTTAGCCTTGGATTTTCGGACAAATTGATCCTGACTCGACGAGCCCTATTTAAATGAGTATTAGCCTTATATTTCTAACCTTGTTCATATCCAAGCCCTTTTAGTTGGTATTAGACTTCAAATTTATGGGTAATAGACTTTTGCCCCAAACATGATTGAACTTGGTTTTTGGAGGGGGTGTTAGCCTTGGATTTTCGGACAAATTGATCCTGACTCGACGAGCCCTATTTAAATGAGTATTAGCCTTATATTTCTAACCTTGTTCATATCCAAGCCCTTTTAGTTGGTATTAGACTTCAAATTTATGGGTAATAGACTTTTGCCCCAAACATGATTGAACTTGGTTTTTGGAGGGGGTGTTAGCCTTGGATTTTCGGACAAATTGATCCTGACTCGACGAGCCCTATTTAAATGAGTATTAGCCTTATATTTCTAACCTTGTTCATATCCAAGCCCTTTTAGTTGGTATTAGACTTCAAATTTATGGGTAATAGACTTTTGCCCCAAACATGATTGAACTTGGTTTTTGGAGGGGGTGTTAGCCTTGGAATTTCGGACAAATTGATCCTGACTCGACGAGCCCTATTTAAATGAGTATTAGCCTTATATTTCTAACCTTGTTCATATCCTAGCCCTTTCAGTTGGTATTAGACTTCAAATTTATGGGTAATAGACTTTTCCCCCAAACATGATTGAACTTGGTTTTTGGAGGGGGTGTTAGCCTTGGATTTTCGGACAAATTGATCCTGACTCGACGAGCCCTATTTAAATGAGTATTAGCCTTAGATTTGTAACCGTGTTCATATCCAAGCCCTTTTAGTTCGTATTAGACTTCAAATTTATGGGTAATAGACTTTTGCCCCAAACATGATTGAACTTGGTTTTTGGAGGGGGTGTTAGCCTTGGATTTTCGGACAAATTGATCCTGACTCGACGAGCCCTATTTAAATGAGTATTAGCCTTATATTTCTAACCTTGTTCATATCCAAGCCCTTTTAGTTGGTATTAGACTTCAAATTTATGGGTAATAGACTTTTGCCCCAAACATGATTGAACTTGGTTTTTGGAGGGGGTGTTAGCCTTGGATTTTCGGACAAATTGATACTGACTCGACGAGCCCTATTTAAATGAGTATTAGCCTTATATTTCTAACCTTGTTCATATCCAAGCCCTTTTAGTTGGTATTAGACTTCAAATTTATGGGTAATAGACTTTTGCCCCAAACATGATTGAACTTGGTTTTTGGAGGGGGTGTTAGCCTTGGATTTTTGGACAAATTGATCCTGACTCGACGAGCCCTATTTAAATGAGTATTAGCTTTATATTTCTAACCTAGTTGATATCCAAGCCCTATTAGTTGGTATTAGACTTCAAATTCATGGGTAATAGACTTTTCTCCCAAACATGATTGAACTTGGTTTTTGGAGGGGGTGTTAGCCTTGGATTTTCGGACAAATTGATCCTGCCTCGACGAGCCCCATTTAAATGAGTATTAACCTTATATTTCTAACCTTGTTCATATCCAAGGCCTTTTTAGTTGGTATTAGACTTCAATTTAATGTGTAATAGACTTTTCCCCCAAGCATGATTGAACTTGGTTTTTGGAGGAGGTGTTAGGCTTGGATTTTCGGACAAATTGATCCTGACTCGAGGAGCCCCATTTAATCGAGTATTTGACTTAGATTTCTAACCTTGTTCATATCCAAGCCCTTTTTAGTTGGTATTAGACTTCAATTTTATGGGTAATAGACTTTTCCCCCAAGCATGATTGAACTTGGTTTTTGGAGGGGGTGTTAGCCTTGGATTTTCGGACAAATTGATCCTGACTCGACGAGCCCTATTTAAATGAGTATTAGCCTTAGATTTATAACCGTGTTCATATCCAAGACATTGTAGTTTGTATTAGACTTCAAATTTATGGGTAATAGACTTTTGCCCCAAACATGATTGAACTTGGTTTTTGAGGGGGTGTTAGCCTTGGATTTTCGGACAAATTGATCCTGACTCGACGAGCCCCATTTAAATGAGTATTAGCCTTAGATTTCTAACCTTGTTAATATCCAAGCCCTTTTAGTTGGTATTAGACTTCAAATTTATGGGTAATAGACTTTTGCCCCAAACATGATTGAACTTGGTTTTTGGAGGGGGTGTTAGCCTTGGATTTTCGGACAAATTGATCCTGACTCGACGAGCCCTATTTAAATGAGTATTAGCCTTATATTTCTAACCTTGTTCATATCCAAGCCCTTTTAGTTGGTATTAGACTTCAAATTTATGGGTAATAGACTTTTGCCCCAAACATGATTGAACTTGGTTTTTGGAGGGGGTGTTAGCCTTGGATTTTCGGACAAATTGATCATGACTCGACGAGCCCTATTTAAATGAGTATTAGCCTTAAATTTCTAACCTTGTTCATATCCAAACCCTTTTAGTTGGTATTAGACTTCAAATTTATGGGTAATAGACTTTTGCCCCAAACATGATTGAACTTGGTTTTTGGAGGGGGTGTTAGCCTTGGATTTTTGGACAAATTGATCCTGACTCGACGAGCCATATTTAAATGAGTATTAGCTTTATATTTCTAACCTTGTTGATATCCAAGCCCTTTTAGTTGGTATTAGACTTCAAATTCATGGGTAATAGACTTTTCTCCCAAACATGATTGAACTTGGTTTTTGGAGGGGGTGTTAGCCTTGGATTTTCAGACAAATTGATCCTGACCTGACGAGCACTATTTAAATGAGTATTAGCCTTATATTTCTAACCTTGTTCATATCCAAGCCCTTTTAGTTGGTATTAGACTTCAAATTTATGGGTAATAGACTTTTGCCCCAAACATGATTGAACTTGGTTTTTGGAGGGGGTGTTAGCCTTGGATTTTCGGACAAATTGATCCTCACTTGACGAGCCCCATCTAAATGAGTATTAGCCTTAGATTTCTAACCTTGTTAATATCCAAGCCCTTTTAGTTGGTATTAGACTTCAAAGTTATGGGTAATAGACTTTTCCCCCAAACATGATTGAACTTGGTTTTTGGAGGGGGTGTTAGCCTTGGATTTTCGGACAAATTGATCCTGACTCGACGAGCCCTATTTAAATGAGTATTAGCCTTTGATTTGTAACCGTGTTCATATCCAAGACATTTTAGTTTGTATTAGACTTCAAATTTATGGGTAATAGACTTTTGCCCCAAACATGATTGAACTTGGTTTTTGAGGGGGTGTTAGCCTTGGATTTTCGGACAAATTGATCCTGACTCGACGAGCCCCATTTAAATGAGTATTAGCCTTAAATTTCTAACCTTGTTAATATCCAAGCCCTTTTAGTTGGTATTAGACTTCAAATTTATGGGTAATAGACTTTTGCCCCAAACATGATTGAACTTGGTTTTTGGAGGGGGGGTTAGCCTTGGATTTTTGGACAAATTGATCCTGACTCGACGAGCCCTATTTAAATGAGTATTAGCTTTATATTTCTAACTTTGTTGATATCCAAGCCCTTTTAGTTGGTATTAGACTTCAAATTCATGGGTAATAGACTTTTCTCCCAAACATTATTGAACTTGGTTTTTGGAGGGGGTGTTAGCCTTGGATTTTCGGACAAATTGATCCTGACCTGACGAGCACTATTTAAATGAGTATTAGCCTTATATTTCTAACCTTGTTCATATCCAAGCCCTTTTAGTTGGTATTAGACTTCAAATTTATGGGTAATAGACTTTTGCCCCAAACATGATTGAACTTGGTTTTTGGAGGGGGTGTTAGCCTTGGATTTTCGGACAAATTGATCCTGACTCGACGAGCCCTATGTAAATGAGTATTAGCCTTATATTTCTAACCTTGTTCATATCCAAGCCCTTTTAGTTGGTATTAGACTTCAAATTTATGGGTAATAGACTTTTGCCCCAAACATGATTGAACTTGGTTTTTGGAGGGGGTGTTAGCCTTGGATTTTTGGACAAATTGATCCTGACTCGACGAGCCCTATTTAAATGAGTATTAGCTTTATATTTCTAACCTAGTTGATATCCAAGCCCTTTTAGTTGGTATTAGACTTCAAATTCATGGGTAATAGACTTTTCTCCCAAACATGATTGAACTTGGTTTTTGGAGGGGGTGTTAGCCTTGGATTTTCGGACAAATTGATCCTGCCTCGACGAGCCCCATTTAAATGAGTATTAACCTTATATTTCTAACCTTGTTCATATCCAAGGCCTTTTTAGTTGGTATTAGACTTCAATTTAATGTGTAATAGACTTTTCCCCCAAGCATGATTGAACTTGGTTTTTGGAGGAGGTGTTAGGCTTGGATTTTCGGACAAATTGATCCTGACTCGAGGAGCCCCATTTAATCGAGTATTTGACTTAGATTTCTAACCTTGTTCATATCCAAGCCCTTTTTAGTTGGTATTAGACTTCAATTTTATGGGTAATAGACTTTTCCCCCAAGCATGATTGAACTTGGTTTTTGGAGGGGGTGTTAGCCTTGGATTTTCGGACAAATTGATCCTGACTCGACGAGCCCTATTTAAATGAGTATTAGCCTTAGATTTATAACCGTGTTCATATCCAAGACATTGTAGTTTGTATTAGACTTCAAATTTATGGGTAATAGACTTTTGCCCCAAACATGATTGAACTTGGTTTTTGAGGGGGTGTTAGCCTTGGATTTTCGGACAAATTGATCCTGACTCGACGAGCCCCATTTAAATGAGTATTAGCCTTAGATTTCTAACCTTGTTAATATCCAAGCCCTTTTAGTTGGTATTAGACTTCAAATTTATGGGTAATAGACTTTTGCCCCAAACATGATTGAACTTGGTTTTTGGAGGGGGTGTTAGCCTTGGATTTTCGGACAAATTGATCCTGACTCGACGAGCCCTATTTAAATGAGTATTAGCCTTATATTTCTAACCTTGTTCATATCCAAGCCCTTTTAGTTGGTATTAGACTTCAAATTTATGGGTAATAGACTTTTGCCCCAAACATGATTGAACTTGGTTTTTGGAGGGGGTGTTAGCCTTGGATTTTCGGACAAATTGATCCTGACTCGACGAGCCCTATTTAAATGAGTATTAGCCTTAGATTTGTAACCGTGTTCATATCCAAGACCTTTTAGTTGGTATTAGACTTCAAATTTATGGGTAATAGACTTTTTCCCCAAACATGATTGAACTTGGTTTTTGGAGGGGTGTTAGCCTTGGATTTTCGGACAAATTGATCCTGACTCGACGAGCCCTATTTAAATGAGTATTAGCCTTATATTTCTAACCTTGTTCATATCCAAGCCCTTTTAGTTGGTATTAGACTTCAAATTTATGGGTAATAGACTTTTGCCCCAAACATGATTGAACTTGGTTTTTGGAGGGGGTGTTAGCCTTGGATTTTCGGACAAATTGATCCTGACTCGACGAGCCCTATTTAAATGAGTATTAGCCTTATATTTCTAACCTTGTTCATATCCAAGCCCTTTTAGTTGGTATTAGACTTCAAATTTATGGGTAATAGACTTTTCCCCCAAACATGATTGAACTTGGTTTTTGGAGGGGGTGTTAGCCTTGGATTTTCGGACAAATTGATCCTGACTCGACGAGCCCTATTTAAATGAGTATTAGCCTTAGATTTGTAACCGTGTTCATATCCAATACCTTTTCGTTGGTATTAGACTTCAAATTTATGGGTAATAGACTTTTGCCCCAAACATGATTGAACTTGGTTTTTGGAGGGGGTGTTAGCCTTGGATTTTCGGACAAATTGATCCTTACTCGACGAGCCCTATTTAAATGAGTATTAGCCTTATATTTCTAACCTTGTTCATATCCAAGCCCTTTTAGTTTGTATTAGACTTCAAATTTATGGGTAATAGACTTTTGCCCCAAACATGATTGAACTTGGTTTTTGGAGGGGGTGTTAGCCTTGGATTTTCGGACAAATTGATCCTGACTCGACGAGCCCTATTTAAATGAGTATTAGCCTTATATTTCTAACCTTGTTCATATCCAAGCCCTTTTAGTTGGTATTAGACTTCAAATTTATGGGTAATAGACTTTTCCCCCAAACATGATTGAACTTGGTTTTTGGAGGGGGTCTTAGCCTTGGATTTTCGGACAAATTGATCCTGACTCGACGAGCCCTATTTAAATGAGTATTAGCCTTGGATTTGTAACCGTGTTCATATCCAATACCTTTTAGTTGGTATTAGATTTCAAATTTATGGGTAATAGACTTTTCCCCCAAACATGATTGAACTTGGTTTTTGGAGGGGGTGTTAGCCTTGGATTTTCGGACAAATTGATCCTGACTCGACGAGCCCTATTTAAATGAGTATTAGCCTTATATTTCTAACCTTGTTCATATCCAAGCCCTTTTAGTTGGTATTAGACTTCAAATTTATGGGTAATAGACTTTTCCCCCAAACATGATTGAACTTGGGTTTTGGAGGGGGTGTTAGCCTTGGATTTTCGGACAAATTGATCCTGACTCGACGAGCCCTATTTAAATGAGTATTAGCCTTAGATTTGTAACCGTGTTCATATCCAAGACCTTTTAGTTGGTATTAGACTTCAAATTTATGGGTAATAGACTTTTGCTCCAAACATGATTGAACTTGGTTTTTGGAGGGGGTGTTAGCCTTGGATTTTCGGACAAATTGATCCTGACTCGACGAGCCCTATTTAAATGAGTATTAGCCTTATATTTCTAACCTTGTTCATATCCAAGCCCTTTTAGTTGGTATTAGACTTCAAATTTATGGGTAATAGACTTTTGCCCCAAACATGATTGAACTTGGTTTTTGGAGGGGGTCTTAGCCTTGGATTTTCGGACAAATTGATCCTGACTCGACGAGCCCTATTTAAATGAGTATTAGCCTTATATTTCTAACCTTGTTCATATCCAAGCCCTTTTAGTTGGTATTAGACTTCAAATTTATGGGTAATAGACTTTTCCCCCAAACATGATTGAACTTGGTTTTTGGAGGGGGTCTTAGCCTTGGATTTTCGGACAAATTGATCCTGACTCGACGAGCCCTATTTAAATGAGTATTAGTCTTATATTTCTAACCGTGTTCATATCCAATACCTTTTAGTTGGTATTAGATTTCAAATTTATGGGTAATAGACTTTTGCCCCAAACATGATTGAACTTGGTTTTTGGAGGGGGTGTTAGCCTTGGATTTTCGGACAAATTGATCCTGACTCGACGAGCCCTATTTAAATGAGTATTAGCCTTATATTTCTAACCTTGTTCATATCCAAGCCCTTTTAGTTGGTATTAGACTTCAAATTTATGGGTAATAGACTTTTGCCCCAAACATGATTGAACTTGGTTTTTGGAGGGGGTGTTAGCCTTGGATTTTCGGACAAATTGATCCTGACTCGACGAGCCCTATTTAAATGAGTATTAGCCTTATATTTCTAACCTTGTTCATATCCAAGCCCTTTCAGTTGGTATTAGACTTCAAATTTATGGGTAATAGACTTTTCCCCCAAACATGATTGAACTTGGTTTTTGGAGGGGGTGTTAGCCTTGGATTTTCGGACAAATTGATCCTGACTCGACGAGCCCTATTTAAATGAGTATTAGCCTTATATTTGTAACCTTGTTCATATCCAAGCCCTTTTAGTTGGTATTAGACTTCAAATTTATGGGTAATAGACTTTTGCCCCAAACATGATTGAACTTGGTTTTTGGAGGGGGTGTTAGCCTTGGATTTTCGGACAAATTGATCCTGACTCGACGAGCCCTATTTAAATGAGTATTAGCCTTATATTTCTAACCTTGTTCATATCCAAGCCCTTTTAGTTGGTATTAGACTTCAAATTTATGGGTAATAGACTTTTGCCCCAAATATGATTGAACTTGGTTTTTGGAGGGGGTGTTAGCCTTGGATTTTCGGACAAATTGATCCTGACTCGACGAGCCCTATTTAAATGAGTATTAGCCTTAGATTTGTAACCGTGTTCATATCCAAGCCCTTTTAGTTGGTATTAGACTTCAAATTTATGGGTAATAGACTTTTGCTCCAAACATGATTGAACTTGGTTTTTGGAGGGGGTGTTAGCCTTGGATTTTCGGACAAATTGATCCTGACTCGACGAGCCCTATTTAAATGAGTATTAGCCTTATTTTTCTAACCTTGTTCATATCCAAGCCCTTTTAGTTGGTATTAGACTTCAAATTTATGGGTAATAGACTTTTGCCCCAAACATGATTGAACTTGGTTTTTGGAGGGGGTGTTAGCCTTGGATTTTCGGACAAATTGATCCTGACTCGACGAGCCCTTTTTAAATGAGTATTAGCCTTATTTTTCTAACCGTGTTCATATCCAAGCCCTTTTAGTTGGTATTAGACTTCAAATTTATGGGTAATAGACTTTTGCTCCAAACATGATTGAACTTGGTTTTTGGAGGGGGTGTTAGCCTTGGATTTTCGGACAAATTGATCCTGACTCGACGAGCCCTATTTAAATGAGTATTAGCCTTATTTTTCTAACCTTGTTCATATCCAAGCCCTTTTAGTTGGTATTAGACTTCAAATTTATGGGTAATAGACTTTTGCCCCAAACATGATTGAACTTGGTTTTTGGAGGGGGTGTTAGCCTTGGATTTTCGGACAAATTGATCCTGACTCGACGAGCCCTATTTAAATGAGTATTAGCCTTATTTTTCTAACCTTGTTCATATCCAAGCCCTTTTAGTTGGTATTAGACTTCAAATTTATGGGTAATAGACTTTTCCCCCAAACATGATTGAACTTGGTTTTTGGAGGGGGTGTTAGCCTTGGATTTTCGGACAAATTGATCCTGACTCGACGAGCCCTATTTAAATGAGTATTAGCCTTATATTTCTAACCTTGTTCATATCCAAGCCCTTTTAGTTGGTATTAGACTTCAAATTTATGGGTAATAGACTTTTCCCCCAAACATGATTGAACTTGGTTTTTGGAGGGGGTGTTAGCCTTGGATTTTCGGACAAATTGATCCTGACTCGACGAGCCCTATTTAAATGAGTATTAGCCTTATATTTCTAACCTTGTTCATATCCAAGCCCTTTTAGTTGGTATTAGACTTCAAATTTATGGGTAATAGACTTTGTCCCCAAATATGATTGAACTTGGTTTTTGGAGGGGGTGTTAGCCTTGGATTTTCGGACAAATTGATCCTGACTCGACGAGCCCTATTTAAATGAGTATTAGCCTTAGATTTGTAACCGTGTTCATATCCAAGACCTTTTAGTTGGTATTAGACTTCAAATTTATGGGTAATAGACTTTTGCTCCAAACATGATTGAACTTGGTTTTTGGAGGGGGTCTTAGCCTTGGATTTTCGGACAAATTGATCCTGACTCGATGAGCCCTATTTAAATGAGTATTAGCCTTATATTTCTAACCTTGTTCATATCCAAGCCCTTTTAGTTGGTATTAGACTTCAAATTTATGGGTAATAGACTTTTGCCCCAAACATGATTGAACTTGGTTTTTGGAGGGGGTCTTAGCCTTGGATTTTCGGACAAATTGATCCTGACTCGACGAGCCCTATTTAAATGAGTATTAGCCTTATATTTCTAACCTTGTTCATATCCAAGCCCTTTTAGTTGGTATTAGACTTCAAATTTATGGGTAATAGACTTTTCCCCCAAACATGATTGAACTTGGTTTTTGGAGGGGGTGTTAGCCTTGGATTTTCGGACAAATTGATCCTGACTCGACGAGCCCTATTTAAATGAGTATTAGCCTTAGATTTGTAACCGTGTTCATATCCAATACCTTTTAGTTGGTATTAGACTTCAAATTTATGGGTAATAGACTTTTGCCCCAAACATGATTGAACTTGGTTTTTGGAGGGGGTGTTAGCCTTGGATTTTCGGACAAATTGATCCTGACTCGACGAGCCCTATTTAAATGAGTATTAGCCTTATATTTCTAACCTTGTTCGTATCCAAGCCCTTTTAGTTGGTATTAGACTTCAAATTTATGGGTAATAGACTTTTGCCCCAAATATGATTGAACTTGGTTTTTGGAGGGGGTGTTAGCCTTGGATTTTCGGACAAATTGATCCTGACTCGACGAGCCCTATTTAAATGAGTATTAGCCTTAGATTTGTAACCGTGTTCATATCCAAGACCTTTTAGTTGGTATTAGACTTCAAATTTATGGGTAATAGACTTTTGCTCCAAACATGATTGAACTTGGTTTTTGGAGGGGGTGTTAGCCTTCGATTTTCGGACAAATTGATCCTGACTCGACGAGCCCTATTTAAATGAGTATTAGCCTTATATTTCTAACCTTGTTCATATCCAAGCCCTTTTAGTTGGTATTAGACTTCAAATTTATGGGTAATAGACTTTTGCCCCAAACATGATTGAACTTGGTTTTTGGAGGGGGTCTTAGCCTTGGATTTTCGGACAAATTGATCCTGACTCGACGAGCCCTATTTAAATGAGTATTAGCCTTAGATTTGTAACCGTGTTCATATCCAATACCTTTTACTTG
Organism: Salix caprea; assembly: GCA_964035475.1. NCBI lineage: Eukaryota > Viridiplantae > Streptophyta > Magnoliopsida > Malpighiales > Salicaceae > Salix > Salix caprea. The sequence goes on from OZ037749.1 coordinate 17,810,127, forward strand.
GTATTAGATTTCAAATTTATGGGTAATAGACTTTTGCCCCAAACATGATTGAACTTGGTTTTTGGAGGGGGTGTTAGCCTTGGATTTTCGGACAAATTGATCCTGACTCGACGAGCCCTATTTAAATGAGTATTAGCCTTATATTTCTAACCTTGTTCATATCCAAGCCCTTTTAGTCGGTATTAGACTTCAAATTTAAGGGTAATAGACTTTTGCCCCAAACATGATTGAACTTGGTTTTTGGAGGGGGTGTTAGCCTTGGATTTTCGGACAAATTGATCCTGACTCGACGAGCCCTATTAAAATGAGTGTTAGCCTTATATTTCTAACCTTGTTCATATCCAAACCCTTTTAGTTGGTATTAGACTTCAAATTTATGGGTAATAGACTTTTCTCCCAAACATGATTGAACTTGGTTTTTGGAGGGGGTGTTAGCCTTGGATTTTCGGACAAATTGATCCTCAATCGACGAGCCCTATTTAAATGAGTATTAGCCTTAGATTTGTAACCGTGTTCATATCCAAGACCTTTTAGTTGGTATTAGACTTCAAATTTATGGGTAATAGACTTTTGCTCCAAACATGATTGAACTTGGTTTTTGGAGGGGGTGTTAGCCTTGGATTTTCGGACAAATTGATCCTGACTCGACGAGCCCTATTTAAATGAGTATTAGCCTTATATTTCTAACCTTGTTCATATCCAAGCCCTTTTAGTTGGTATTAGACTTCAAATTTATGGGTAATAGACTTTTGCCCCAAACATGATTGAACTTGGTTTTTGGAGGGGGTCTTAGCCTTGGATTTTCGGACAAATTGATCCTGACTCGACGAGCCCTATTTAAATGAGTATTAGCCTTATATTTCTAACCTTGTTCATATCCAAGCCCTTTTAGTTGGTATTAGACTTCAAATTTATGGGTAATAGACTTTTCCCCCAAACATGATTGAACTTGGTTTTTGGAGGGGGTCTTAGCCTTGGATTTTCGGACAAATTGATCCTGACTCGACGAGCCCTATTTAAATGAGTATTAGCCTTATATTTCTAACCTTGTTCATATCCAAGCCCTTTCAGTTGGTATTAGACTTCAAATTTATGGGTAATAGACTTTTCCCCCAAACATGATTGAACTTGGTTTTTGGAGGGGGTGTTAGCCTTGGATTTTCGGACAAATTGATCCTGACTCGACGAGCCCTATTTAAATGAGTATTAGCCTTAGATTTGTAACCGTGTTCATATCCAAGACCTTTTAGTTGGTATTAGACTTCAAATATATGGGTAATAGACTTTTGCTCCAAACATGATTGAACTTGGTTTTTGGAGGGGGTGTTAGCCTTCGATTTTCGGACAAATTGATCCTGACTCGACGAGCCCTATTTAAATGAGTATTAGCCTTATATTTCTAACCTTGTTCATATCCAAGCCCTTTTAGTTGGTATTAGACTTCAAATTTATGGGTAATAGACTTTTGCCCCAAACATGATTGAACTTGGTTTTTGGAGGGGGTCTTAGCCTTGGATTTTCGGACAAATTGATCCTGACTCGACGAGCCCTATTTAAATGAGTATTAGCCTTAGATTTGTAACCGTGTTCATATCCAATACCTTTTACTTGGTATTAGATTTCAAATTTATGGGTAATAGACTTTTGCCCCAAACATGATTGAACTTGGTTTTTGGAGGGGGTGTTAGCCTTGGATTTTCGGACAAATTGATCCTGACTCGACGAGCCCTATTTAAATGAGTATTAGCCTTATATTTCTAACCTTGTTCATATCCAAGCCCTTTTAGTCGGTATTAGACTTCAAATTTAAGGGTAATAGACTTTTGCCCCAAACATGATTGAACTTGGTTTTTGGAGGGGGTGTTAGCCTTGGATTTTCGGACAAATTGATCCTGACTCGACGAGCCCTATTAAAATGAGTGTTAGCCTTATATTTCTAACCTTGTTCATATCCAAACCCTTTTAGTTGGTATTAGACTTCAAATTTATGGGTAATAGACTTTTCTCCCAAACATGATTGAACTTGGTTTTTGGAGGGGGTGTTAGCCTTGGATTTTCGGACAAATTGATCCTCAATCGACGAGCCCTATTTAAATGAGTATTAGCCTTAGATTTGTAACCGTGTTCATATCCAAGACCTTTTAGTTGGTATTAGACTTCAAATTTATGGGTAATAGACTTTTGCTCCAAACATGATTGAACTTGGTTTTTGGAGGGGGTGTTAGCCTTGGATTTTCGGACAAATTGATCCTGACTCGACGAGCCCTATTTAAATGAGTATTAGCCTTATATTTCTAACCTTGTTCATATCCAAGCCCTTTTAGTTGGTATTAGACTTCAAATTTATGGGTAATAGACTTTTGCCCCAAACATGATTGAACTTGGTTTTTGGAGGGGGTCTTAGCCTTGGATTTTCGGACAAATTGATCCTGACTCGACGAGCCCTATTTAAATGAGTATTAGCCTTATATTTCTAACCTTGTTCATATCCAAGCCCTTTTAGTTGGTATTAGACTTCAAATTTATGGGTAATAGACTTTTCCCCCAAACATGATTGAACTTGGTTTTTGGAGGGGGTCTTAGCCTTGGATTTTCGGACAAATTGATCCTGACTCGACGAGCCCTATTTAAATGAGTATTAGCCTTATATTTCTAACCTTGTTCATATCCAAGCCCTTTCAGTTGGTATTAGACTTCAAATTTATGGGTAATAGACTTTTCCCCCAAACATGATTGAACTTGGTTTTTGGAGGGGGTGTTAGCCTTGGATTTTCGGACAAATTGATCCTGACTCGACGAGCCCTATTTAAATGAGTATTAGCCTTAGATTTGTAACCGTGTTCATATCCAAGACCTTTTAGTTGGTATTAGACTTCAAATATATGGGTAATAGACTTTTGCTCCAAACATGATTGAACTTGGTTTTTGGAGGGGGTGTTAGCCTTGGATTTTCGGACAAATTGATCCTGACTCGACGAGCCCTATTTAAATGAGTATTAGCCTTATATTTCTAACCTTGTTCATATCCAAGCCCTTTTAGTTGGTATTAGACTTCAAATTTATGGGTAATAGACTTTTGCCCCAAACATGATTGAACTTGGTTTTTGGAGGGGGTGTTAGCCTTGGATTTTCGGACAAATTGATCCTGACTCGACGAGCCCTATTTAAATGAGTATTAGCCTTATATTTCTAACCTTGTTCATATCCAAGCCCTTTTAGTTGGTATTAGACTTCAAATTTATGGGTAATAGACTTTTCCCCCAAACATGATTGAACTTGGTTTTTGGAGGGGGTCTTAGCCTTGGATTTTCGGACAAATTGATCCTGACTCGACGAGCCCTATTTAAATGAGTATTAGCCTTATATTTCTAACCTTGTTCATATCCAAGCCCTTTCAGTTGGTATTAGACTTCAAATTTATGGGTAATAGACTTTTCCCCCAAACATGATTGAACTTGGTTTTTGGAGGGGGTGTTAGCCTTGGATTTTCGGACAAATTGATCCTGACTCGACGAGCCCTATTTAAATGAGTATTAGCCTTATATTTCTAACCTTGTTCATATCCAAGCCCTTTTAGTTGGTATTAGACTTCAAATTTATGGGTAATAGACTTTTGCCCCAAATATGATTGAACTTGGTTTTTGGAGGGGGTGTTAGCCTTGGATTTTCGGACAAATTGATCCTGACTCGACGAGCCCTATTTAAATGAGTTTAGCCTTAGATTTGTAACCGTGTTCATATCCAAGACCTTTTAGTTGGTATTAGACTTCAAATTTATGGGTAATAGACTTTTGCTCCAAACATGATTGAACTTGGTTTTTGGAGGGGGTGTTAGCCTTGGATTTTCGGACAAATTGATCCTGACTCGACGAGCCCTATTTAAATGAGTATTAGCCTTATATTTCTAACCTTGTTCATATCCAAGCCCTTTTAGTTGGTATTAGACTTCAAATTTATGGGTAATAGACTTTTGCCCCAAACATGATTGAACTTGGTTTTTGGAGGGGGTCTTAGCCTTGGATTTTCGGACAAATTGATCCTGACTCGACGAGCCCTATTTAAATGAGTATTAGCCTTATATTTCTAACCTTGTTCATATCCAAGCCCTTTTAGTTGGTATTAGACTTCAAATTTATGGGTAATAGACTTTTCCCCCAAACATGATTGAACTTGGTTTTTGGAGGGGGTCTTAGCCTTGGATTTTCGGACAAATTGATCCTGACTCGACGAGCCCTATTTAAATGAGTATTAGCCTTAGATTTGTAACCGTGTTCATATCCAATACCTTTTAGTTGGTATTAGATTTCAAATTTATGGGTAATAGACTTTTGCCCCAAACATGATTGAACTTGGTTTTTGGAGGGGGTGTTAGCCTTGGATTTTCGGACAAATTGATCCTGACTCGACGAGCCCTATTAAAATGAGTATTAGCCTTATATTTCTAACCTTGTTCATATCCAACCCCTTTTAGTTGGTATTAGACTTCAAATTTATGGGTAATAGACTTTTCTCCCAAACATGATTGAACTTGGTTTTTAGAGGGGGTGTTAGCCTTGGATTTTCGGACAAATTGATCCTCAATCGACGAGCCCTATTTAAATGAGTATTAGCCTTAGATTTGTAACCGTTTTCATATCCAAGACCTTTTAGTTGGTATTAGACTTCAAATTTATGGGTAATAGACTTTTGCTCCAAACATGATTGAACTTGGTTTTTGGAGGGGGTGTTAGCCTTGGATTTTCGGACAAATTGATCCTGACTCGACGAGCCCTATTTAAATGAGTATTAGCCTTATATTTCTAACCTTGTTCATATCCAAGCCCTTTTAGTTGGTATTAGACTTCAAATTTATGGGTAATAGACTTTTGCCCCAAACATGATTGAACTTGGTTTTTGGAGGGGGTGTTAGCCTTGGATTTTCTGACAAATTGATCCTGACTCGACGAGCCCTTTTTAAATGAGTATTAGCCTTATATTTCTAACCTTGTTCTTATCCAAGCCCTTTCAGTTGGTATTAGACTTCAAATTTATGGGTAATAGACTTTTCCCCCAAACATGATTGAACTTGGTTTTTGGAGGGGGTGTTAGCCTTGGATTTTCGGACAAATTGATCCTGACTCGACGAGCCCTATTTAAATGAGTATTAGCCTTAGATTTGTAACCGTGTTCATATCCAATACCTTTTAGTTGGTATTAGACTTCAAATTTATGGGTAATAGACTTTTGCCCCAAACATGATTGAACTTGGTTTTTGGAGGGGGTGTTAGCCTTGGATTTTCGGACAAATTGATCCTGACTCGACGAGCCCTATTTAAATGAGTATTAGCCTTATATTTCTAACCTTGTTCGTATCCAAGCCCTTTTAGTTGGTATTAGACTTCAAATTTATGGGTAATAGACTTTTGCCCCAAATATGATTGAACTTGGTTTTTGGAGGGGGTGTTAGCCTTGGATTTTCGGACAAATTGATCCTGACTCGACGAGCCCTATTTAAATGAGTATTAGCCTTATATTTCTAACCTTGTTCATATCCAAGCCCTTTTAGTCGGTATTAGACTTCAAATTTAAGGGTAATAGACTTTTGCCCCAAACATGATTGAACTTGGTTTTTGGAGGGGGTGTTAGCCTTGGATTTTCGGACAAATTGATCCTGACTCGACGAGCCCTATTAAAATGAGTGTTAGCCTTATATTTCTAACCTTGTTCATATCCAAGCCCTTTTAGTTGGTATTAGACTTCAAATTTATGGGTAATAGACTTTTCCCCCAAACATGATTGAACTTGGTTTTTGGAGGGGGTCTTAGCCTTGGATTTTCGGACAAATTGATCCTGACTCGACGAGCCCTATTTAAATGAGTATTAGCCTTATATTTCTAACCTTGTTCATATCCAAGCCCTTTCAGTTGGTATTAGACTTCAAATTTATGGGTAATAGACTTTTCCCCCAAACATGATTGAACTTGGTTTTTGGAGGGGGTGTTAGCCTTGGATTTTCGGACAAATTGATCCTGACTCGACGAGCCCTATTTAAATGAGTATTAGCCTTATATTTCTAACCTTGTTCATATCCAAGCCCTTTTAGTTGGTATTAGACTTCAAATTTATGGGTAATAGACTTTTGCCCCAAACATGATTGAACTTGGTTTTTGGAGGGGGTCTTAGCCTTGGATTTTCGGACAAATTGATCCTGACTCGACGAGCCCTATTTAAATGAGTATTAGCCTTAGATTTGTAACCGTGTTCATATCCAATACCTTTTACTTGGTATTAGATTTCAAATTTATGGGTAATAGACTTTTGCCCCAAACATGATTGAACTTGGTTTTTGGAGGGGGTGTTAGCCTTGGATTTTCGGACAAATTGATCCTGACTCGACGAGCCCTATTTAAATGAGTATTAGCCTTATATTTCTAACCTTGTTCATATCCAAGCCCTTTTAGTCGGTATTAGACTTCAAATTTAAGGGTAATAGACTTTTGCCCCAAACATGATTGAACTTGGTTTTTGGAGGGGGTGTTAGCCTTGGATTTTCGGACAAATTGATCCTGACTCGACGAGCCCTATTAAAATGAGTGTTAGCCTTATATTTCTAACCTTGTTCATATCCAAACCCTTTTAGTTGGTATTAGACTTCAAATTTATGGGTAATAGAGTTTTCTCCCAAACATGATTGAACTTGGTTTTTGGAGGGGGTGTTAGCCTTGGATTTTCGGACAAATTGATCCTCAATCGACGAGCCCTATTTAAATGAGTATTAGCCTTAGATTTGTAACCGTGTTCATATCCAAGACCTTTTAGTTGGTATTAGACTTCAAATTTATGGGTAATAGACTTTTGCTCCAAACATGATTGAACTTGGTTTTTGGAGGGGGTGTTAGCCTTGGATTTTCGGACAAATTGATCCTGACTCGACGAGCCCTATTTAAATGAGTATTAGCCTTATATTTCTAACCTTGTTCATATCCAAGCCCTTTTAGTTGGTATTAGACTTCAAATTTATGGGTAATAGACTTTTGCCCCAAACATGATTGAACTTGGTTTTTGGAGGGGGTCTTAGCCTTGGATTTTCGGACAAATTGATCCTGACTCGACGAGCCCTATTTAAATGAGTATTAGCCTTATATTTCTAACCTTGTTCATATCCAAGCCCTTTTAGTTGGTATTAGACTTCAAATTTATGGGTAATAGACTTTTCCCCCAAACATGATTGAACTTGGTTTTTGGAGGGGGTCTTAGCCTTGGATTTTCGGACAAATTGATCCTGACTCGACGAGCCCTATTTAAATGAGTATTAGCCTTAGATTTGTAACCGTGTTCATATCCAATACCTTTTAGTTGGTATTAGATTTCAAATTTATGGGTAATAGACTTTTGCCCCAAACATGATTGAACTTGGTTTTTGGAGGGGGTGTTAGCCTTGGATTTTCGGACAAATTGATCCTGACTCGACGAGCCCTATTAAAATGAGTATTAGCCTTATATTTCTAACCTTGTTCATATCCAACCCCTTTTAGTTGGTATTAGACTTCAAATTTATGGGTAATAGACTTTTCTCCCAAACATGATTGAACTTGGTTTTTAGAGGGGGTGTTAGCCTTGGATTTTCGGACAAATTGATCCTCAATCGACGAGCCCTATTTAAATGAGTATTAGCCTTAGATTTGTAACCGTGTTCATATCCAAGACCTTTTAGTTGGTATTAGACTTCAAATTTATGGGTAATAGACTTTTGCTCCAAACATGATTGAACTTGGTTTTTGGAGGGGGTGTTAGCCTTGGATTTTCGGACAAATTGATCCTGACTCGACGAGCCCTATTTAAATGAGTATTAGCCTTATATTTCTAACCTTGTTCATATCCAAGCCCTTTTAGTTGGTATTAGACTTCAAATTTATGGGTAATAGACTTTTGCCCCAAACATGATTGAACTTGGTTTTTGGAGGGGGTGTTAGCCTTGGATTTTCTGACAAATTGATCCTGACTCGACGAGCCCTTTTTAAATGAGTATTAGCCTTATATTTCTAACCTTGTTCTTATCCAAGCCCTTTCAGTTGGTATTAGACTTCAAATTTATGGGTAATAGACTTTTCCCCCAAACATGATTGAACTTGGTTTTTGGAGGGGGTGTTAGCCTTGGATTTTCGGACAAATTGATCCTGACTCGACGAGCCCTATTTAAATGAGTATTAGCCTTAGATTTGTAACCGTGTTCATATCCAATACCTTTTAGTTGGTATTAGACTTCAAATTTATGGGTAATAGACTTTTGCCCCAAACATGATTGAACTTGGTTTTTGGAGGGGGTGTTAGCCTTGGATTTTCGGACAAATTGATCCTGACTCGACGAGCCCTATTTAAATGAGTATTAGCCTTATATTTCTAACCTTGTTCGTATCCAAGCCCTTTTAGTTGGTATTAGACTTCAAATTTATGGGTAATAGACTTTTGCCCCAAATATGATTGAACTTGGTTTTTGGAGGGGGTGTTAGCCTTGGATTTTCGGACAAATTGATCCTGACTCGACGAGCCCTATTTAAATGAGTATTAGCCTTATATTTCTAACCTTGTTCATATCCAAGCCCTTTTAGTCGGTATTAGACTTCAAATTTAAGGGTAATAGACTTTTGCCCCAAACATGATTGAACTTGGTTTTTGGAGGGGGTGTTAGCCTTGGATTTTCGGACAAATTGATCCTGACTCGACGAGCCCTATTAAAATGAGTGTTAGCCTTATATTTCTAACCTTGTTCATATCCAAGCCCTTTTAGTTGGTATTAGACTTCAAATTTATGGGTAATGGACTTTTCCCCCAAACATGATTGAACTTGGTTTTTGGAGGGGGTCTTAGCCTTGGATTTTCGGACAAATTGATCCTGACTCGACGAGCCCTATTTAAATGAGTATTAGCCTTATATTTCTAACCTTGTTCATATCCAAGCCCTTTCAGTTGGTATTAGACTTCAAATTTATGGGTAATAGACTTTTCCCCCAAACATGATTGAACTTGGTTTTTGGAGGGGGTGTTAGCCTTGGATTTTCGGACAAATTGATCCTGACTCGACGAGCCCTATTTAAATGAGTATTAGCCTTATATTTCTAACCTTGTTCATATCCAAGCCCTTTTAGTTGGTATTAGACTTCAAATTTATGGGTAATAGACTTTTGCCCCAAACATGATTGAACTTGGTTTTTGGAGGGGGTCTTAGCCTTGGATTTTCGGACAAATTGATCCTGACTCGACGAGCCCTATTTAAATGAGTATTAGCCTTAGATTTGTAACCGTGTTCATATCCAATACCTTTTACTTGGTATTAGATTTCAAATTTATGGGTAATAGACTTTTGCCCCAAACATGATTGAACTTGGTTTTTGGAGGGGGTGTTAGCCTTGGATTTTCGGACAAATTGATCCTGACTCGACGAGCCCTATTTAAATGAGTATTAGCCTTATATTTCTAACCTTGTTCATATCCAAGCCCTTTTAGTTGGTATTAGACTTCAAATTTATGGGTAATAGACTTTTGCCCCAAACATGATTGAACTTGGTTTTTGGAGGGGGTCTTAGCCTTGGATTTTCGGACAAATTGATCCTGACTCGACGAGCCCTATTTAAATGAGTATTAGCCTTATATTTCTAACCTTGTTCATATCCAAGCCCTTTTAGTTGGTATTAGACTTCAAATTTATGGGTAATAGACTTTTCCCCCAAACATGATTGAACTTGGTTTTTGGAGGGGGTCTTAGCCTTGGATTTTCGGACAAATTGATCCTGACTCGACGAGCCCTATTTAAATGAGTATTAGCCTTAGATTTGTAACCGTGTTCATATCCAATACCTTTTAGTTGGTATTAGATTTCAAATTTATGGGTAATAGACTTTTGCCCCAAACATGATTGAACTTGGTTTTTGGAGGGGGTGTTAGCCTTGGATTTTCGGACAAATTGATCCTGACTCGACGAGCCCTATTAAAATGAGTATTAGCCTTATATTTCTAACCTTGTTCATATCCAACCCCTTTTAGTTGGTATTAGACTTCAAATTTATGGGTAATAGACTTTTCTCCCAAACATGATTGAACTTGGTTTTTAGAGGGGGTGTTAGCCTTGGATTTTCGGACAAATTGATCCTCAATCGACGAGCCCTATTTAAATGAGTATTAGCCTTAGATTTGTAACCGTGTTCATATCCAAGACCTTTTAGTTGGTATTAGACTTCAAATTTATGGGTAATAGACTTTTGCTCCAAACATGATTGAACTTGGTTTTTGGAGGGGGTGTTAGCCTTGGATTTTCGGACAAATTGATCCTGACTCGACGAGCCCTATTTAAATGAGTATTAGCCTTATATTTCTAACCTTGTTCATATCCAAGCCCTTTTAGTTGGTATTAGACTTCAAATTTATGGGTAATAGACTTTTGCCCCAAACATGATTGAACTTGGTTTTTGGAGGGGGTGTTAGCCTTGGATTTTCTGACAAATTGATCCTGACTCGACGAGCCCTTTTTAAATGAGTATTAGCCTTATATTTCTAACCTTGTTCTTATCCAAGCCCTTTCAGTTGGTATTAGACTTCAAATTTATGGGTAATAGACTTTTCCCCCAAACATGATTGAACTTGGTTTTTGGAGGGGGTGTTAGCCTTGGATTTTCGGACAAATTGATCCTGACTCGACGAGCCCTATTTAAATGAGTATTAGCCTTAGATTTGTAACCGTGTTCATATCCAATACCTTTTAGTTGGTATTAGACTTCAAATTTATGGGTAATAGACTTTTGCCCCAAACATGATTGAACTTGGTTTTTGGAGGGGGTGTTAGCCTTGGATTTTCGGACAAATTGATCCTGACTCGACGAGCCCTATTTAAATGAGTATTAGCCTTATATTTCTAACCTTGTTCGTATCCAAGCCCTTTTAGTTGGTATTAGACTTCAAATTTATGGGTAATAGACTTTTGCCCCAAATATGATTGAACTTGGTTTTTGGAGGGGGTGTTAGCCTTGGATTTTCGGACAAATTGATCCTGACTCGACGAGCCCTATTTAAATGAGTATTAGCCTTATATTTCTAACCTTGTTCATATCCAAGCCCTTTTAGTCGGTATTAGACTTCAAATTTAAGGGTAATAGACTTTTGCCCCAAACATGATTGAACTTGGTTTTTGGAGGGGGTGTTAGCCTTGGATTTTCGGACAAATTGATCCTGACTCGACGAGCCCTATTAAAATGAGTGTTAGCCTTATATTTCTAACCTTGTTCATATCCAAGCCCTTTTAGTTGGTATTAGACTTCAAATTTATGGGTAATAGACTTTTCCCCCAAACATGATTGAACTTGGTTTTTGGAGGGGGTCTTAGCCTTGGATTTTCGGACAAATTGATCCTGACTCGACGAGCCCTATTTAAATGAGTATTAGCCTTATATTTCTAACCTTGTTCATATCCAAGCCCTTTCAGTTGGTATTAGACTTCAAATTTATGGGTAATAGACTTTTCCCCCAAACATGATTGAACTTGGTTTTTGGAGGGGGTGTTAGCCTTGGATTTTCGGACAAATTGATCCTGACTCGACGAGCCCTATTTAAATGAGTATTAGCCTTATATTTCTAACCTTGTTCATATCCAAGCCCTTTTAGTTGGTATTAGACTTCAAATTTATGGGTAATAGACTTTTGCCCCAAACATGATTGAACTTGGTTTTTGGAGGGGGTCTTAGCCTTGGATTTTCGGACAAATTGATCCTGACTCGACGAGCCCTATTTAAATGAGTATTAGCCTTAGATTTGTAACCGTGTTCATATCCAATACCTTTTACTTGGTATTAGATTTCAAATTTATGGGTAATAGACTTTTGCCCCAAACATGATTGAACTTGGTTTTTGGAGGGGGTGTTAGCCTTGGATTTTCGGACAAATTGATCCTGACTCGACGAGCCCTATTTAAATGAGTATTAGCCTTATATTTCTAACCTTGTTCATATCCAAGCCCTTTTAGTCGGTATTAGACTTCAAATTTAAGGGTAATAGACTTTTGCCCCAAACATGATTGAACTTGGTTTTTGGAGGGGGTGTTAGCCTTGGATTTTCGGACAAATTGATCCTGACTCGACGAGCCCTATTAAAATGAGTGTTAGCCTTATATTTCTAACCTTGTTCATATCCAAACCCTTTTAGTTGGTATTAGACTTCAAATTTATGGGTAATAGAGTTTTCTCCCAAACATGATTGAACTTGGTTTTTGGAGGGGGTGTTAGCCTTGGATTTTCGGACAAATTGATCCTCAATCGACGAGCCCTATTTAAATGAGTATTAGCCTTAGATTTGTAACCGTGTTCATATCCAAGACCTTTTAGTTGGTATTAGACTTCAAATTTATGGGTAATAGACTTTTGCTCCAAACATGATTGAACTTGGTTTTTGGAGGGGGTGTTAGCCTTGGATTTTCGGACAAATTGATCCTGACTCGACGAGCCCTATTTAAATGAGTATTAGCCTTATATTTCTAACCTTGTTCATATCCAAGCCCTTTTAGTTGGTATTAGACTTCAAATTTATGGGTAATAGACTTTTGCCCCAAACATGATTGAACTTGGTTTTTGGAGGGGGTCTTAGCCTTGGATTTTCGGACAAATTGATCCTGACTCGACGAGCCCTATTTAAATGAGTATTAGCCTTATATTTCTAACCTTGTTCATATCCAAGCCCTTTTAGTTGGTATTAGACTTCAAATTTATGGGTAATAGACTTTTCCCCCAAACATGATTGAACTTGGTTTTTGGAGGGGGTCTTAGCCTTGGATTTTCGGACAAATTGATCCTGACTCGACGAGCCCTATTTAAATGAGTATTAGCCTTATATTTCTAACCTTGTTCATATCCAAGCCCTTTCAGTTGGTATTAGACTTCAAATTTATGGGTAATAGACTTTTCCCCCAAACATGATTGAACTTGGTTTTTGGAGGGGGTGTTAGCCTTGGATTTTCGGACAAATTGATCCTGACTCGACGAGCCCTATTTAAATGAGTATTAGCCTTAGATTTGTAACCGTGTTCATATCCAAGACCTTTTAGTTGGTATTAGACTTCAAATTTATGGGTAATAGACTTTTGCTCCAAACATGATTGAACTTGGTTTTTGGAGGGGGTGTTAGCCTTGGATTTTCGGACAAATTGATCCTGACTCGACGAGCCCTATTTAAATGAGTATTAGCCTTATATTTCTAACCTTGTTCATATCCAAGCCCTTTTAGTTGGTATTAGACTTCAAATTTATGGGTAATAGACTTTTGCCCCAAACATGATTGAACTTGGTTTTTGGAGGGGGTGTTAGCCTTGGATTTTCGGACAAATTGATCCTGACTCGACGAGCCCTATTTAAATGAGTATTAGCCTTATATTTCTAACCTTGTTCATATCCAAGCCCTTTTAGTTGGTATTAGACTTCAAATTTATGGGTAATAGACTTTTCCCCCAAACATGATTGAACTTGGTTTTTGGAGGGGGTCTTAGCCTTGGATTTTCGGACAAATTGATCCTGACTCGACGAGCCCTATTTAAATGAGTATTAGCCTTATATTTCTAACCTTGTTCATATCCAAGCCCTTTCAGTTGGTATTAGACTTCAAATTTATGGGTAATAGACTTTTCCCCCAAACATGATTGAACTTGGTTTTTGGAGGGGGTGTTAGCCTTGGATTTTCGGACAAATTGATCCTGACTCGACGAGCCCTATTTAAATGAGTATTAGCCTTATATTTCTAACCTTGTTCATATCCAAGCCCTTTTAGTTGGTATTAGACTTCAAATTTATGGGTAATAGACTTTTGCCCCAAATATGATTGAACTTGGTTTTTGGAGGGGGTGTTAGCCTTGGATTTTCGGACAAATTGATCCTGACTCGACGAGCCCTATTTAAATGAGTTTAGCCTTAGATTTGTAACCGTGTTCATATCCAAGACCTTTTAGTTGGTATTAGACTTCAAATTTATGGGTAATAGACTTTTGCTCCAAACATGATTGAACTTGGTTTTTGGAGGGGGTGTTAGCCTTGGATTTTCGGACAAATTGATCCTGACTCGACGAGCCCTATTTAAATGAGTATTAGCCTTATATTTCTAACCTTGTTCATATCCAAGCCCTTTTAGTTGGTATTAGACTTCAAATTTATGGGTAATAGACTTTTGCCCCAAACATGATTGAACTTGGTTTTTGGAGGGGGTCTTAGCCTTGGATTTTCGGACAAATTGATCCTGACTCGACGAGCCCTATTTAAATGAGTATTAGCCTTATATTTCTAACCTTGTTCATATCCAAGCCCTTTTAGTTGGTATTAGACTTCAAATTTATGGGTAATAGACTTTTCCCCCAAACATGATTGAACTTGGTTTTTGGAGGGGGTCTTAGCCTTGGATTTTCGGACAAATTGATCCTGACTCGACGAGCCCTATTTAAATGAGTATTAGCCTTAGATTTGTAACCGTGTTCATATCCAATACCTTTTAGTTGGTATTAGATTTCAAATTTATGGGTAATAGACTTTTGCCCCAAACATGATTGAACTTGGTTTTTGGAGGGGGTGTTAGCCTTGGATTTTCGGACAAATTGATCCTGACTCGACGAGCCCTATTAAAATGAGTATTAGCCTTATATTTCTAACCTTGTTCATATCCAACCCCTTTTAGTTGGTATTAGACTTCAAATTTATGGGTAATAGACTTTTCTCCCAAACATGATTGAACTTGGTTTTTAGAGGGGGTGTTAGCCTTGGATTTTCGGACAAATTGATCCTCAATCGACGAGCCCTATTTAAATGAGTATTAGCCTTAGATTTGTAACCGTGTTCATATCCAAGACCTTTTAGTTGGTATTAGACTTCAAATTTATGGGTAATAGACTTTTGCTCCAAACATGATTGAACTTGGTTTTTGGAGGGGGTGTTAGCCTTGGATTTTCGGACAAATTGATCCTGACTCGACGAGCCCTATTTAAATGAGTATTAGCCTTATATTTCTAACCTTGTTCATATCCAAGCCTTTTTAGTTGGTATTAGACTTCAAATTTATGGGTAATAGACTTTTGCCCCAAACATGATTGAACTTGGTTTTTGGAGGGGGTGTTAGCCTTGGATTTTCTGACAAATTGATCCTGACTCGACGAGCCCTTTTTAAATGAGTATTAGCCTTATATTTCTAACCTTGTTCTTATCCAAGCCCTTTCAGTTGGTATTAGACTTCAAATTTATGGGTAATAGACTTTTCCCCCAAACATGATTGAACTTGGTTTTTGGAGGGGGTGTTAGCCTTGGATTTTCGGACAAATTGATCCTGACTCGACGAGCCCTATTTAAATGAGTATTAGCCTTAGATTTGTAACCGTGTTCATATCCAATACCTTTTAGTTGGTATTAGACTTCAAATTTATGGGTAATAGACTTTTGCCCCAAACATGATTGAACTTGGTTTTTGGAGGGGGTGTTAGCCTTGGATTTTCGGACAAATTGATCCTGACTCGACGAGCCCTATTTAAATGAGTATTAGCCTTATATTTCTAACCTTGTTCGTATCCAAGCCCTTTTAGTTGGTATTAGACTTCAAATTTATGGGTAATAGACTTTTGCCCCAAATATGATTGAACTTGGTTTTTGGAGGGGGTGTTA
The DNA here is from genome assembly GCA_964035475.1 of Salix caprea. Classification (NCBI taxonomy): domain Eukaryota; kingdom Viridiplantae; phylum Streptophyta; class Magnoliopsida; order Malpighiales; family Salicaceae; genus Salix; species Salix caprea. Next base: position 17,825,774 of record OZ037749.1, read on the forward strand.
GCCTTGGATTTTCGGACAAATTGATCCTGACTCGACGAGCCCTATTTAAATGAGTATTAGCCTTAGATTTGTAACCGTGTTCATATCCAAGACCTTTTAGTTGGTATTAGACTTCAAATTTATGGGTAATAGACTTTTGCTCCAAACATGATTGAACTTGGTTTTTGGAGGGGGTGTTAGCCTTGGATTTTCGGACAAATTGATCCTGACTCGACGAGCCCTATTTAAATGAGTATTAGCCTTATATTTCTAACCTTGTTCATATCCAAGCCCTTTTAGTTGGTATTAGACTTCAAATTTATGGGTAATAGACTTTTGCCCCAAACATGATTGAACTTGGTTTTTGGAGGGGGTCTTAGCCTTGGATTTTCGGACAAATTGATCCTGACTCGACGAGCCCTATTTAAATGAGTATTAGCCTTAGATTTGTAACCGTGTTCATATCCAATACCTTTTACTTGGTATTAGATTTCAAATTTATGGGTAATAGACTTTTGCCCCAAACATGATTGAACTTGGTTTTTGGAGGGGGTGTTAGCCTTGGATTTTCGGACAAATTGATCCTGACACGACGAGCCCTATTTAAATGAGTATTAGCCTTATATTTCTAACCTTGTTCATATCCAAGCCCTTTTAGTCGGTATTAGACTTCAAATTTAAGGGTAATAGACTTTTGCCCCAAACATGATTGAACTTGGTTTTTGGAGGGGGTGTTAGCCTTGGATTTTCGGACAAATTGATCCTGACTCGACGAGCCCTATTAAAATGAGTGTTAGCCTTATATTTCTAACCTTGTTCATATCCAAACCCTTTTAGTTGGTATTAGACTTCAAATTTATGGGTAATAGACTTTTCTCCCAAACATGATTGAACTTGGTTTTTGGAGGGGGTGTTAGCCTTGGATTTTCGGACAAATTGATCCTCAATCGACGAGCCCTATTTAAATGAGTATTAGCCTTAGATTTGTAACCGTGTTCATATCCAAGACCTTTTAGTTGGTATTAGACTTCAAATTTATGGGTAATAGACTTTTGCTCCAAACATGATTGAACTTGGTTTTTGGAGGGGGTGTTAGCCTTGGATTTTCGGACAAATTGATCCTGACTCGACGAGCCCTATTTAAATGAGTATTAGCCTTATATTTCTAACCTTGTTCATATCCAAGCCCTTTTAGTTGGTATTAGACTTCAAATTTATGGGTAATAGACTTTTGCCCCAAACATGATTGAACTTGGTTTTTGGAGGGGGTGTTAGCCTTGGATTTTCTGACAAATTGATCCTGACTCGACGAGCCTTTTTTAAATGAGTATTAGCCTTATATTTCTAACCTTGTTCATATCCAAGCCCTTTTAGTTGGTATTAGACTTCAAATTTATGGGTAATAGACTTTTCCCCCAAACATGATTGAACTTGGTTTTTGGAGGGGGTGTTAGGCTTGGATTTTCGGACAAATTGATCCTGACTCGACGAGCCCTATTTAAATGAGTATTAGCCTTATATTTCTAACCTTGTTAATATCCAATCCCTTTTAGTTGGTATTAGACTCAAATTTATGGGTAATAGACTTTTCCCCCAAACATGATTGAACTTGGTTTTTGGAGGGGGTGTTAGCCTTGGATTTTTGGACAAATTGATCCTGACTCGACGAGCCCTTTTTAAATGAGTATTAGCCTTATATTTCTAACCTTGTTCATATCCAAGCCCTTTTAGTTGGTATTAGACTTCAAATTTATGGGTAATAGACTTTTGCCCCAAACATGATTGAACTTGGTTTTTGGAGGGGGTGTTAGCCTTGGATTTTCGGACAAATTGATCCTGACTCGACGAGCCCTATTTAAATGAGTATTACCCTTAGATTTGTAACCGTGTTCATATCCAAGACCTTTTAGTTGGTATTAGACTTCAAATTTATGGGTAATAGACTTTTGCTCCAAACATGATTGAACTTGGTTTTTGGAGGGGGTGTTAGCCTTGGATTTTCGGACAAATTGATCCTGACTCGACGAGCCCTATTTAAATGAGTATTAGCCTTATATTTCTAACCTTGTTAATATCCAATCCCTTTTAGTTGGTATTAGACTCAAATTTATGGGTAATAGACTTTTCCCCCAAACATGATTGAACTTGGTTTTTGGAGGGGGTGTTAGCCTTGGATTTTTGGACAAATTGATCCTGACTCGACGAGCCCTATTTAAATGAGTATTAGCCTTATATTTCTAACCTTGTTCATATCCAAGCCCTTTTAGTTGGTATTAGACTTCAAATTTATGGGTAATAGACTTTTCCCCCAAACATGATTGAACTTGGTTTTTGGAGGGGGTCTTAGCCTTGGATTTTCGGACAAATTGATCCTGACTCGACGAGCCCTATTTAAATGAGTATTAGCCTTAGATTTGTAACCGTGTTCATATCCAATACCTTTTAGTTGGTATTAGATTTCAAATTTATGGGTAATAGACTTTTGCCCCAAACATGATTGAACTTGGTTTTTGGAGGGGGTGTTAGCCTTGGATTTTCGGACAAATTGATCCTGACTCGACGAGCCCTATTTAAATGAGTATTAGCCTTATATTTCTAACCTTGTTAATATCCAATCCCTTTTAGTTGGTATTAGACTCAAATTTATGGGTAATAGACTTTTCCCCCAAACATGATTGAACTTGGTTTTTGGAGGGGGTGTTAGCCTTGGATTTTTGGACAAATTGATCCTGACTCGACGAGCCCTTTTTAAATGAGTATTAGCCTTATATTTCTAACCTTGTTCATATCCAAGCCCTTTTAGTTGGTATTAGACTTCAAATTTATGGGTAATAGACTTTTGCCCCAAACATGATTGAACTTGGTTTTTGGAGGGGGTGTTAGCCTTGGATTTTCGGACAAATTGATCCTGACTCGACGAGCCCTATTTAAATGAGTATTAGCCTTAGATTTGTAACCGTGTTCATATCCAAGACCTTTTAGTTGGTATTAGACTTCAAATTTATGGGTAATAGACTTTTGCTCCAAACATGATTGAACTTGGTTTTTGGAGGGGGTGTTAGCCTTGGATTTTCGGACAAATTGATCCTGACTCGACGAGCCCTATTTAAATGAGTATTAGCCTTATATTTCTAACCTTGTTCATATCCAAGCCCTTTTAGTTGGTATTAGACTTCAAATTTATGGGTAATAGACTTTTGCCCCAAACATGATTGAACTTGGTTTTTGGAGGGGGTGTTAGCCTTGGATTTTCGGACAAATTGATCCTGACTCGACGAGCCCTATTTAAATGAATATTAGCCTTATATTTCTAACCTTGTTCATATCCAAGCCCTTTTAGTTGGTATTAGACTTCAAATTTATGGGTAATAGACTTTTCCCCCAAACATGATTGAACTTGGTTTTTGGAGGGGGTCTTAGCCTTGGATTTTCGGACAAATTGATCCTGACTCGACGAGCCCTATTTAAATGAGTATTAGCCTTAGATTTGTAACCGTGTTCATATCCAATACCTTTTAGTTGGTATTAGACTTCAAATTTATGGGTAATAGACTTTTCCCCCAAACATGATTGAACTTGGTTTTTGGAGGGGGTGTTAGCCTTGGATTTTCGGACAAATTGATCCTGACTCGACGAGCCCTATTTAAATGAGTATTAGCCTTAGATTTGTAACCGTGTTCATATCCAAGACCTTTTAGTTGGTATTAGACTTCAAATTTATGGGTAATAGAGTTTTGCCCCAAACATGATTGAACTTGGTTTTTGGAGGGGGTGTTAGCCTTGGATTTTTGGACAAATTGATCCTGACTCGACGAGCCCTATTTAAATGAGTATTAGCCTTATATTTCTAACCTTGTTCATATCCAAGCCCTTTTAGTAGGTATTAGACTTCAAATTTAAGGGTAATAGACTTTTGCCCCAAACATGATTGAACTTGGTTTTTGGAGGGGGTGTTAGCCTTGGATTTTCGGACAAATTGATCCTGACTCGACGAGCCCTATTAAAATGAGTATTAGCCTTATATTTCTAACCTTGTTCATATCCAAACCCTTTTAGTTGGTATTAGACTTCAAATTTATGGGTAATAGACTTTTCTCCCAAACATGATTGAACTTGGTTTTTGGAGGGGGTGTTAGCCTTGGATTTTCGGACAAATTGATCCTCAATCGACGAGGCCTATTTAAATGAGTATTAGCCTTAGATTTGTAACCGTGTTCATATCCAAGACCTTTTAGTTGGTATTAGACTTCAAATTTATGGGTAATAGACTTTTGCTCCAAACATGATTGAACTTGGTTTTTGGAGGGGGTGTTAGCCTTGGATTTTCGGACAAATTGATCCTGACTCGACGAGCCCTATTTAAATGAGTATTAGCCTTATATTTCTAACCTTGTTCATATCCAAGCCCTTTTAGTAGGTATTAGACTTCAAATTTATGGGTAATAGACTTTTGCCCCAAACATGATTGAACTTGGTTTTTGGAGGGGGTGTTAGCCTTGGATTTTCTGACAAATTGATCCTGACTCGACGAGCCCTTTTTAAATGAGTATTAGCCTTATATTTCTAACCTTGTTCATATCCAAGCCCTTTCAGTTGGTATTAGACTTCAAATTTATGGGTAATAGACTTTTCCCCCAAACATGATTGAACTTGGTTTTTGGAGGGGGTGTTAGCCTTGGATTTTCGGACAAATTGATCCTGACTCGACGAGCCCTATTTAAATGAGTATTAGCCTTAGATTTGTAACCGTGTTCATATCCAATACCTTTTAGTTGGTATTAGACTTCAAATTTATGGGTAATAGACTTTTGCCCCAAACATGATTGAACTTGGTTTTTGGAGGGGGTGTTAGCCTTGGATTTTCGGACAAATTGATCCTGACTCGACGAGCCCTATTTAAATGAGTATTAGCCTTATATTTCTAACCTTGTTCATATCCAAGCCCTTTTAGTTGGTATTAGACTTCAAATTTATGGGTAATAGACTTTTGCCCCAAATATGATTGAACTTGGTTTTTGGAGGGGGTGTTAGCCTTGGATTTTCGAACAAATTGATCCTGACTCGACGAGCCCTATTTAAATGAGTATTAGCCTTAGATTTGTAACCGTGTTCATATCCAAGACCTTTTAGTTGGTATTAGACTTCAAATTTATGGGTAATAGACTTTTGCTCCAAACATGATTAAACTTGGTTTTTGGAGGGGGTGTTAGCCTTGGATTTTCGGACAAATTGATCCTGACTCGACGAGCCCTATTTAAATGAGTATTAGCCTTATATTTCTAACCTTGTTCATATCCAAGCCCTTTTAGTTGGTATTAGACTTCAAATTTATGGGTAATAGACTTTTGCCCCAAACATGATTGAACTTGGTTTTTGGAGGGGGTGTTAGCCTTGGATTTTCGGACAAATTGATCCTGACTTGACGAGCCCTATTTAAATGAGTATTAGCCTTATATTTCTAACCTTGTTCATATCCAAGCCCTTTTAGTTGGTATTAGACTTCAAATTTATGGGTAATAGACTTTTCCCCCAAACATGATTGAACTTGGTTTTTGGAGGGGGTCTTAGCCTTGGATTTTCGGACAAATTGATCCTGACTCGACGAGCCCTATTTAAATGAGTATTAGCCTTAGATTTGTAACCGTGTTCATATCCAATACCTTTTAGTTGGTATTAGATTTCAAATTTATGGGTAATAGACTTTTGCCCCAAACATGATTGAACTTGGTTTTTGGAGGGGGTGTTAGCCTTGGATTTTCGGACAAATTGATCCTGACTCGACGAGCCCTATTTAAATGAGTATTAGCCTTATATTTCTAACCTTGTTAATATCCAATCCCTTTTAGTTGGTATTAGACTCAAATTTATGGGTAATAGACTTTTCCCCCAAACATGATTGAACTTGGTTTTTGGAGGGGGTGTTAGCCTTGGATTTTTGGACAAATTGATCCTGACTCGACGAGCCCTTTTTAAATGAGTATTAGCCTTATATTTCTAACCTTGTTCATATCCAAGCCCTTTTAGTTGGTATTAGACTTCAAATTTATGGGTAATAGACTTTTGCCCCAAACATGATTGAACTTGGTTTTTGGAGGGGGTGTTAGCCTTGGATTTTCGGACAAATTGATCCTGACTCGACGAGCCCTATTTAAATGAGTATTACCCTTAGATTTGTAACCGTGTTCATATCCAAGACCTTTTAGTTGGTATTAGACTTCAAATTTATGGGTAATAGACTTTTGCTCCAAACATGATTGAACTTGGTTTTTGGAGGGGGTGTTAGCCTTGGATTTTCGGACAAATTGATCCTGACTCGACGAGCCCTATTTAAATGAGTATTAGCCTTATATTTCTAACCTTGTTCATATCCAAGCCCTTTTAGTTGGTATTAGACTTCAAATTTATGGGTAATAGACTTTTGCCCCAAACATGATTGAACTTGGTTTTTGGAGGGGGTGTTAGCCTTGGATTTTCGGACAAATTGATCCTGACTCGACGAGCCCTATTTAAATGAATATTAGCCTTATATTTCTAACCTTGTTCATATCCAAGCCCTTTTAGTTGGTATTAGACTTCAAATTTATGGGTAATAGACTTTTCCCCCAAACATGATTGAACTTGGTTTTTGGAGGGGGTCTTAGCCTTGGATTTTCGGACAAATTGATCCTGACTCGACGAGCCCTATTTAAATGAGTATTAGCCTTAGATTTGTAACCGTGTTCATATCCAATACCTTTTAGTTGGTATTAGACTTCAAATTTATGGGTAATAGACTTTTCCCCCAAACATGATTGAACTTGGTTTTTGGAGGGGGTGTTAGCCTTGGATTTTCGGACAAATTGATCCTGACTCGACGAGCCCTATTTAAATGAGTATTAGCCTTAGATTTGTAACCGTGTTCATATCCAAGACCTTTTAGTTGGTATTAGACTTCAAATTTATGGGTAATAGAGTTTTGCCCCAAACATGATTGAACTTGGTTTTTGGAGGGGGTGTTAGCCTTGGATTTTTGGACAAATTGATCCTGACTCGACGAGCCCTATTTAAATGAGTATTAGCCTTATATTTCTAACCTTGTTCATATCCAAGCCCTTTTAGTCGGTATTAGACTTCAAATTTAAGGGTAATAGACTTTTGCCCCAAACATGATTGAACTTGGTTTTTGGAGGGGGTGTTAGCCTTGGATTTTCGGACAAATTGATCCTGACTCGACGAGCCCTATTAAAATGAGTATTAGCCTTATATTTCTAACCTTGTTCATATCCAAACCCTTTTAGTTGGTATTAGACTTCAAATTTATGGGTAATAGACTTTTCTCCCAAACATGATTGAACTTGGTTTTTGGAGGGGGTGTTAGCCTTGGATTTTCGGACAAATTGATCCTCAATCGACGAGCCCTATTTAAATGAGTATTAGCCTTAGATTTGTAACCGTGTTCATATCCAAGACCTTTTAGTTGGTATTAGACTTCAAATTTATGGGTAATAGACTTTTGCTCCAAACATGATTGAACTTGGTTTTTGGAGGGGGTGTTAGCCTTGGATTTTCGGACAAATTGATCCTGACTCGACGAGCCCTATTTAAATGAGTATTAGCCTTATATTTCTAACCTTGTTCATATCCAAGCCCTTTTAGTTGGTATTAGACTTCAAATTTATGGGTAATAGACTTTTGCCCCAAACATGATTGAACTTGGTTTTTGGAGGGGGTGTTAGCCTTGGATTTTCTGACAAATTGATCCTGACTCGACGAGCCCTTTTTAAATGAGTATTAGCCTTATATTTCTAACCTTGTTCATATCCAAGCCCTTTCAGTTGGTATTAGACTTCAAATTTATGGGTAATAGACTTTTCCCCCAAACATGATTGAACTTGGTTTTTGGAGGGGGTGTTAGCCTTGGATTTTCGGACAAATTGATCCTGACTCGACGAGCCCTATTTAAATGAGTATTAGCCTTAGATTTGTAACCGTGTTCATATCCAATACCTTTTAGTTGGTATTAGACTTCAAATTTATGGGTAATAGACTTTTGCCCCAAACATGATTGAACTTGGTTTTTGGAGGGGGTGTTAGCCTTGGATTTTCTGACAAATTGATCCTGACTCGACGAGCCCTTTTTAAATGAGTATTAGCCTTATATTTCTAACCTTGTTCATATCCAAGCCCTTTCAGTTGGTATTAGACTTCAAATTTATGGGTAATAGACTTTTCCCCCAAACATGATTGAACTTGGTTTTTGGAGGGGGTGTTAGCCTTGGATTTTCGGACAAATTGATCCTGACTCGACGAGCCCTATTTAAATGAGTATTAGCCTTAGATTTGTAACCGTGTTCATATCCAATACCTTTTAGTTGGTATTAGACTTCAAATTTATGGGTAATAGACTTTTGCCCCAAACATGATTGAACTTGGTTTTTGGAGGGGGTGTTAGCCTTGGATTTTCGGACAAATTGATCCTGACTCGACGAGCCCTATTTAAATGAGTATTAGCCTTATATTTCTAACCTTGTTCATATCCAAGCCCTTTTAGTTGGTATTAGACTTCAAATTTATGGGTAATAGACTTTTGCCCCAAATATGATTGAACTTGGTTTTTGGAGGGGGTGTTAGCCTTGGATTTTCGAACAAATTGATCCTGACTCGACGAGCCCTATTTAAATGAGTATTAGCCTTAGATTTGTAACCGTGTTCATATCCAAGACCTTTTAGTTGGTATTAGACTTCAAATTTATGGGTAATAGACTTTTGCTCCAAACATGATTAAACTTGGTTTTTGGAGGGGGTGTTAGCCTTGGATTTTCGGACAAATTGATCCTGACTCGACGAGCCCTATTTAAATGAGTATTAGCCTTATATTTCTAACCTTGTTCATATCCAAGCCCTTTTAGTTGGTATTAGACTTCAAATTTATGGGTAATAGACTTTTGCCCCAAACATGATTGAACTTGGTTTTTGGAGGGGGTGTTAGCCTTGGATTTTCGGACAAATTGATCCTGACTCGACGAGCCCTATTTAAATGAGTATTAGCCTTATATTTCTAACCTTGTTCATATCCAAGCCCTTTTAGTTGGTATTAGACTTCAAATTTATGGGTAATAGACTTTTCCCCCAAACATGATTGAACTTGGTTTTTGGAGGGGGTCTTAGCCTTGGATTTTCGGACAAATTGATCCTGACTCGACGAGCCCTATTTAAATGAGTATTAGCCTTAGATTTGTAACCGTGTTCATATCCAATACCTTTTAGTTGGTATTAGATTTCAAATTTATGGGTAATAGACTTTTGCCCCAAACATGATTGAACTTGGTTTTTGGAGGGGGTGTTAGCCTTGGATTTTCGGACAAATTGATCCTGACTCGACGAGCCCTATTTAAATGAGTATTAGCCTTATATTTCTAACCTTGTTAATATCCAATCCCTTTTAGTTGGTATTAGACTCAAATTTATGGGTAATAGACTTTTCCCCCAAACATGATTGAACTTGGTTTTTGGAGGGGGTGTTAGCCTTGGATTTTTGGACAAATTGATCCTGACTCGACGAGCCCTTTTTAAATGAGTATTAGCCTTATATTTCTAACCTTGTTCATATCCAAGCCCTTTTAGTTGGTATTAGACTTCAAATTTATGGGTAATAGACTTTTGCCCCAAACATGATTGAACTTGGTTTTTGGAGGGGGTGTTAGCCTTGGATTTTCGGACAAATTGATCCTGACTCGACGAGCCCTATTTAAATGAGTATTACCCTTAGATTTGTAACCGTGTTCATATCCAAGACCTTTTAGTTGGTATTAGACTTCAAATTTATGGGTAATAGACTTTTGCTCCAAACATGATTGAACTTGGTTTTTGGAGGGGGTGTTAGCCTTGGATTTTCGGACAAATTGATCCTGACTCGACGAGCCCTATTTAAATGAGTATTAGCCTTATATTTCTAACCTTGTTCATATCCAAGCCCTTTTAGTTGGTATTAGACTTCAAATTTATGGGTAATAGACTTTTGCCCCAAACATGATTGAACTTGGTTTTTGGAGGGGGTGTTAGCCTTGGATTTTCGGACAAATTGATCCTGACTCGACGAGCCCTATTTAAATGAATATTAGCCTTATATTTCTAACCTTGTTCATATCCAAGCCCTTTTAGTTGGTATTAGACTTCAAATTTATGGGTAATAGACTTTTCCCCCAAACATGATTGAACTTGGTTTTTGGAGGGGGTCTTAGCCTTGGATTTTCGGACAAATTGATCCTGACTCGACGAGCCCTATTTAAATGAGTATTAGCCTTAGATTTGTAACCGTGTTCATATCCAATACCTTTTAGTTGGTATTAGACTTCAAATTTATGGGTAATAGACTTTTCCCCCAAACATAATTGAACTTGGTTTTTGGAGGGGGTGTTAGCCTTGGATTTTCGGACAAATTGATCCTGACTCGACGAGCCCTATTTAAATGAGTATTAGCCTTAGATTTGTAACCGTGTTCATATCCAAGACCTTTTAGTTGGTATTAGACTTCAAATTTATGGGTAATAGAGTTTTGCCCCAAACATGATTGAACTTGGTTTTTGGAGGGGGTGTTAGCCTTGGATTTTTGGACAAATTGATCCTGACTCGACGAGCCCTATTTAAATGAGTATTAGCCTTATATTTCTAACCTTGTTTATATCCAAGCCCTTTTAGTCGGTATTAGACTTCAAATTTAAGGGTAATAGACTTTTGCCCCAAACATGATTGAACTTGGTTTTTGGAGGGGGTGTTAGCCTTGGATTTTTGGACAAATTGATCCTGACTCGACGAGCCCTATTTAAATGAGTATTAGCCTTATATTTCTAACCTTGTTTATATCCAAGCCCTTTTAGTCGGTATTAGACTTCAAATTTAAGGGTAATAGACTTTTGCCCCAAACATGATTGAACTTGGTTTTTGGAGGGGGTGTTAGCCTTGGATTTTCGGACAAATTGATCCTGACTCGACGAGCCCTATTAAAATGAGTATTAGCCTTATATTTCTAACCTTGTTCATATCCAAACCCTTTTAGTTGGTATTAGACTTCAAATTTATGGGTAATAGACTTTTCTCCCAAACATGATTGAACTTGGTTTTTGGAGGGGGTGTTAGCCTTGGATTTTCGGACAAATTGATCCTCAATCGACGAGCCCTATTTAAATGAGTATTAGCCTTAGATTTGTAACCGTGTTCATATCCAAGACCTTTTAGTTGGTATTAGACTTCAAATTTATGGGTAATAGAGTTTTGCCCCAAACATGATTGAACTTGGTTTTTGGAGGGGGTGTTAGCCTTGGATTTTTGGACAAATTGATCCTGACTCGACGAGCCCTATTTAAATGAGTATTAGCCTTATATTTCTAACCTTGTTCATATCCAAGCCCTTTTAGTCGGTATTAGACTTCAAATTTAAGGGTAATAGACTTTTGCCCCAAACATGATTGAACTTGGTTTTTGGAGGGGGTGTTAGCCTTGGATTTTCGGACAAATTGATCCTGACTCGACGAGCCCTATTAAAATGAGTATTAGCCTTATATTTCTAACCTTGTTCATATCCAAACCCTTTTAGTTGGTATTAGACTTCAAATTTATGGGTAATAGACTTTTCTCCCAAACATGATTGAACTTGGTTTTTGGAGGGGGTGTTAGCCTTGGATTTTCGGACAAATTGATCCTCAATCGACGAGCCCTATTTAAATGAGTATTAGCCTTAGATTTGTAACCGTGTTCATATCCAAGACCTTTTAGTTGGTATTAGACTTCAAATTTATGGGTAATAGACTTTTGCTCCAAACATGATTGAACTTGGTTTTTGGAGGGGGTGTTAGCCTTGGATTTTCGGACAAATTGATCCTGACTCGACGAGCCCTATTTAAATGAGTATTAGCCTTATATTTCTAACCTTGTTCATATCCAAGCCCTTTTAGTTGGTATTAGACTTCAAATTTATGGGTAATAGACTTTTGCCCCAAACATGATTGAACTTGGTTTTTGGAGGGGGTGTTAGCCTTGGATTTTCTGACAAATTGATCCTGACTCGACGAGCCCTTTTTAAATGAGTATTAGCCTTATATTTCTAACCTTGTTCATATCCAAGCCCTTTCAGTTGGTATTAGACTTCAAATTTATGGGTAATAGACTTTTCCCCCAAACATGATTGAACTTGGTTTTTGGAGGGGGTGTTAGCCTTGGATTTTCGGACAAATTGATCCTGACTCGACGAGCCCTATTTAAATGAGTATTAGCCTTAGATTTGTAACCGTGTTCATATCCAATACCTTTTAGTTGGTATTAGACTTCAAATTTATGGGTAATAGACTTTTGCCCCAAACATGATTGAACTTGGTTTTTGGAGGGGGTGTTAGCCTTGGATTTTCGGACAAATTGATCCTGACTCGACGAGCCCTATTTAAATGAGTATTAGCCTTATATTTCTAACCTTGTTCATATCCAAGCCCTTTTAGTTGGTATTAGACTTCAAATTTATGGGTAATAGACTTTTGCCCCAAATATGATTGAACTTGGTTTTTGGAGGGGGTGTTAGCCTTGGATTTTCGAACAAATTGATCCTGACTCGACGAGCCCTATTTAAATGAGTATTAGCCTTAGATTTGTAACCGTGTTCATATCCAAGACCTTTTAGTTGGTATTAGACTTCAAATTTATGGGTAATAGACTTTTGCTCCAAACATGATTGAACTTGGTTTTTGGAGGGGGTGTTAGCCTTGGATTTTCGGACAAATTGATCCTGACTCGACGAGCCCTATTTAAATGAGTATTAGCCTTATATTTCTAACCTTGTTCATATCCAAGCCCTTTTAGTTGGTATTAGACTTCAAATTTATGGGTAATAGACTTTTGCCCCAAACATGATTGAACTTGGTTTTTGGAGGGGGTGTTAGCCTTGGATTTTCGGACAAATTGATCCTGACTCGACGAGCCCTATTTAAATGAGTATTAGCCTTATATTTCTAACCTTGTTCATATCCAAGCCCTTTTAGTTGGTATTAGACTTCAAATTTATGGGTAATAGACTTTTCCCCCAAACATGATTGAACTTGGTTTTTGGAGGGGGTCTTAGCCTTGGATTTTCGGACAAATTGATCCTGACTCGACGAGCCCTATTTAAATGAGTATTAGCCTTATATTTCTAACCTTGTTCATATCCAAGCCCTTTTAGTCGGTATTAGACTTCAAATTTAAGGGTAATAGACTTTTGCCCCAAACATGATTGAACTTGGGTTTTGGAGGGGGTGTTAGCCTTGGATTTTCGGACAAATTGATCCTGACTCGACGAGCCCTATTAAAATGAGTATTAGCCTTATATTTCTAACCTTGTTCATATCCAAACCCTTTTATTTGGTATTAGACTTCAAATTTATGGGTAATAGACTTTTCTCCCAAATATGATTGAACTTGGTTTTTGGAGGGGGTGTTAGCCTTGGATTTTCGGACAAATTGATCCTCAATCGACGAGCCCTATTTAAATGAGTATTAGCCTTAGATTTGTAACCGTGTTCATATCCAAGACCTTTTAGTTGGTATTAGACTTCAAATTTATGGGTAATAGACTTTTGCTCCAAACATGATTGAACTTGGTTTTTGGAGGGGGTGTTAGCCTTGGATTTTCGGACAAATTGATCCTGACTCGACGAGCCCTATTTAAATGAGTATTAGCCTTATATTTCTAACCTTGTTCATATCCAAGCCCTTTTAGTTGGTATTAGACTTCAAATTTATGGGTAATAGACTTTTGCCCCAAACATGATTGAACTTGGTTTTTGGAGGGGGTGTTAGCCTTGGATTTTCGGACAAATTGATCCTGACTCGACGAGCCCTATTTAAATGAGTATTAGCCTTATATTTCTAACCTTGTTCATATCCAAGCCCTTTTAGTTGGTATTAGACTTAAAATTTATGGGTAATAGACTTTTGCCCAAAACATGATTGAACTTGGTTTTTGGAGGGGGTGTTAGCCTTGGATTTTCGGACAAATTGATCCTGACTTGACGAGCCCTATTTAAATGAGTATTAGCCTTATATTTCTAACCTTGTTCATATCCAAGCCCTTTTAGTTGGTATTAGACTTCAAATTTATGGGTAATAGACTTTTCTCCCAATCATGATTGAACTTGGTTTTTGGAGGGGGTGTTAGCCTTGGATTTTCGGACAAATTGATCCTGACTCGACGAGCCCTATTTAAATGAGTATTAGCCTTATATTTCTAACCTTGTTAATATCCAATCCCTTTTAGTTGGTATTAGACTCAAATTTATGGGTAATAGACTTTTCCCCCAAACATGATTGAACTTGGTTTTTGGAGGGGGTGTTAGCCTTGGATTTTCGGACAAATTGATCGTGACTCGACAAGCCCTATTTAAATGAGTATTAGCCTTATATTTCTAACCTTGTTCATATCCAATCCCTTTTAGTTGGTATTGGACTTCAAATTTATGGGTTATAAACTTTTCCCCCAAACATGATTGAACTTGGTTTTTGGAGGGGGTGTTAGCCTTGGATTTTCGGACAAATTGATCCTCAATCGACAAGCCCCATCTAAATGAGTATTAGCCTTAGATTTCTAACCTTGTTAATATCCAATCCCTTTTAGTTGGTATTAGACTTCAAATTTATGGGTAATACACTTTTCCCCCAAACATGATTGAACTTGGTTTTTGGAGGGGGTTTTAGCCTTGGATTTTCGGACAAATTGATCCTGACTCGATGAGCCCTATTTAAATGAGTATTAGTCTTATATTTCTAACCTTGTTCATATCCAATCCCTTTTAGTTGGTATTGGACTTCAAATTTATGGGTTATAGACTTTTCCCCCAAACATGATTGAACTTGGTTTTTGGAGGGGGTGTTAGCCTTGGATTTTCGGACAAATTGATCCTCAATCGACGAGCCCCATCTAAATGAGTATTAGCCTTAGATTTCTAAACTTGTTAATATCCAAGCCCTTTTAGTTGGTATTAGACTTCACATTTATGGGTAATAGACTTTTCCCCCAAACATGATTGAACTTGGTTTTTGGAGGGGGTGTTAGCCTTGGATTTTTGGACAAATTGATCCTGACTCGACGAGCCCTATTTAAATGAGTATTAGCCTTATATTTCTAACCTTGTTCATATCCAAGCCCTTTTAGTTGGTATTAGGCTTCAAATTTATGGATAATAGACTTTTGCCCCAAACATGATTGAACTTTGTTTTTGGAGGGGGTGTTAGCCTTGGATTTTAGGACAAATTGATCCTGACTCGACGAGCCCTATTTAAATGAGTATTAGCCTTATATTTCTAACCTTGTTCATATCCAAGCCCTTTTAGTTGGTATTAGGCTTCAAATTTATGGATAATAGACTTTTGCCCCAAACATGATTGAACTTTGTTTTTGGAGGGGGTGTTAGCCTTGGATTTTAGGACAAATTGATCCTGACTCGACGAGCCCTATTTAAATGAGTATTAGCCTTAGATTTGTAACCGTGTTCATATCCAAGACCTTTTAGTTGGTATTAGACTTCAAATTTATGGGTAATAGACTTTTGCTCCAAACATGATTGAACTTGGTTTTTGGAGGGGGTGTTAGCCTTGGATTTTCGGACAAATTGATCCTGACTCGACGAGCCCTATTTAAATGAGTATTAGCCTTATATTTCTAACCTTGTTCATATCCAAGCCCTTTTAGTTGGTATTAGACTTCAAATTTATGGGTAATAGACTTTTGCCCCAAACTTGATTGAACTTGGTTTTTGGAGGGGGTGTTAGCCTTGGATTTTCTGACAAATTGATCCTGACTCGACGAGCCCTTTTTAAATGAGTATTAGCCTTATATTTCTAACCTTGTTCATATCCAAGCCCTTTCAGTTGGTATTAGACTTCAAATTTATGGGTAATAGACTTTTCCCCCAAACATGATTGAACTTGGTTTTTGGAGGGGGTGTTAGCCTTGGATTTTCGGACAAATTGATCCTGACTCGACGAGCCCTATTTAAATGAGTATTAGCCTTAGATTTGTAACCGTGTTCATATCCAATACCTTTTAGTTGGTATTAGACTTCAAATTTATGGGTAATAGACTTTTGCCCCAATCATGATTGAACTTGGTTTTTGGAGGGGGTGTTAGCCTTGGATTTTCGTACAAATTGATCCTGACTCGACGAGCCCTATTTAAATGAGTATTAGCCTTATATTTCTAACCTTGTTCATATCCAAGCCCTTTTAGTTGGTATTAGACTTCAAATTTATGGGTAATAGACTTTTGCCCCAAATATGATTGAACTTGGTTTTTGGAGGGGGTGTTAGCCTTGGATTTTCGGACAAATTGATCCTCAATCGACGAGCCCAATCTAAATGAGTATTAGCCTTAGATTTCTAACCTTGTTAATATCCAAGCCCTTTTAGTTGGTATTAGACTTCACATTTATGGGTAATAGACTTTTCCCCCAAACATGATTGAACTTGGTTTTTGGAGGGGGTGTTAGCCTTGGATTTTCGGACAAATTGATCCTGACTCGACGAGCCCTATTTAAATGAGTATTAGCCTTAGATTTGTAACCGTGTTCATATCCAAGACCTTTTAGTTGGTATTAGACTTCAAATTTATGGGTAATAGAGTTTTGCCCCAAACATGATTGAACTTGGTTTTTGGAGGGGGTGTTAGCCTTGGATTTTTGGACAAATTGATCCTGACTCGACGAGCCCTATTTAAATGAGTATTAGCCTTATATTTCTAACCTTGTTCATATCCAAGCCCTTTTAGTTGGTATTAGGCTTCAAATTTATGGTTAATAGACTTTTGCCCCAAACATGATTGAACTTTGTTTTTGGAGGGGGTGTTAGCCTTGGATTTTAGGACAAATTGATCCTGACTCGACGAGCCCTATTTAAATGAGTATTAGCCTTATATTTCTAACCTTGTTCATATCCAAGCCCTTTTAGTTGGTATTAGGCTTCAAATTTATGGATAATAGACTTTTGCCCCAAACATGATTGAACTTTGTTTTTGGAGGGGGTGTTAGCCTTGGATTTTAGGACAAATTGATCCTGACTCGACGAGCCCTATTTAAATGAGTATTAGCCTTAGATTTGTAACCGTGTTCATATCCAAGACCTTTTAGTTGGTATTAGACTTCAAATTTATGGGTAATAGACTTTTGCTCCAAACATGATTGAACTTGGTTTTTGGAGGGGGTGTTAGCCTTGGATTTTCGGACAAATTGATCCTGACTCGACGAGCCCTATTTAAATGAGTATTAGCCTTATATTTCTAACCTTGTTCATATCCAAGCCCTTTTAGTTGGTATTAGACTTCAAATTTATGGGTAATAGACTTTTGCCCCAAACATGATTGAACTTGGTTTTTGGAGGGGGTGTTAGCCTTGGATTTTGGGACAAATTGATCCTGACTCGACGAGCCCTATTTAAATGAGTATTAGCCTTAGATTTGTAACCGTGTTCATATCCAAGACCTTTTAGTTTGTATTAGACTTCAAATTTATGGGTAATACAGTTTTGCCCCAAACATGATTGAACTTGGTTTTTGGAGGGGGTGTTAGCCTTGGATATTTGGACAAATTGATCCTGACTCGACGAGCCCTATTTAAATGAGTATTAGCCTTAAATTTCTAACCTTGTTCATATCCAAGCCCTTTTAGTTGGTATTAGACTTCAAATTTATGGGTAATAGACTTTTCTCCCAAACATGATTAAACTTGGGTTTTGGAGGGGGTGTTAGCCTTGGACTTTCGGACAAATTGATCCTGACTCGACGAGCCCTATTTAAATGAGTATTAGCCTTATATTTCTAACCTTGTTCATATCCAAGCCCTTTTAGTTGGTATTAGACTTCAAATTTATGGGTAATAGACTTTTCTCCCAAACATGATTGAACTTGTTTTTGGAGGGGGTGTTAGCCTTGGATTTTCGGACAAATTGATCCTGACTCGACGAGCCCTATTTAAATGAGTATTAGCCTTATATTTCTAACCTTGTTCATATCCAAGCCCTTTTAGTTGGTATTAGACTTCAAATTTATGGGTAATAGATTTTTCTCCCAAACATGATTGAACTTGGTTTTTGGAGGGGGTGTTAGCTTTGGATTTTCGGACAAATTGATCCTGACTCGACGAGCCCCATTTAAATGATATTAGCCTTAGATTTCTAACCTTGTTCATATCCAAGCCCTTTTAGTTGGTATTAGACTTCAAACTTATGGGTAATAGACTTTTGCCCCAAACATGATTGAACTTGGTTTTTGGAGGGGGTGTTAGCCTTGGATTTTCGAACAAATTGATCCTGACTCGATGAGCCCCATTTAAATGAGTATTAGCCTTAGATTTGTAACCGTGTTCATATCCAAGACCTTTTAGTTGGTATTAGACTTCAAATTTATGGGTAATAGACTTTTCCCCCAAACATGATTGAACTTGGTTTTTGGAGGGGGTGTTAGCCTTGGATTTTCGAACAAATTGATCCTGACTCGATGAGCCCCATTTAAATGAGTATTAGCCTTAGATTTGTAACCGTGTTCATATCCAAGACCTTTTAGTTGGTATTAGACTTCAAATTTATGGGTAATAGACTTTTTCCCCAAACATGATTGAACTTGGTTTTTGGAGGGGGTGTTAGCCTTGGATTTTCGAACAAATTGATCCTGACTCGATGAGCCCCATTTAAATGAGTATTAGCCTTAGATTTGTAACCGTGTTCATATCCAAGACCTTTTAGTTGGTATTAGACTTCAAATTTATGGGTAATAGACTTTTCCCCCAAACATGATTGAACTTGGTTTTTGGAGGGGGTGTTAGCCTTGGATTTTCGGACAAATTGATCCTGACTCGACGAGCCCTATTTAAATGAGTATTAGTCTTATATTTCTAACCTTGTTCATATCCAATCCCTTTTAGTTGGTATTGGACTTCAAATTTATGGGTTATAGACTTTTCCCCCAAACATGATTGAACTTGGTTTTTGGAGGGGGTGTTAGCCTTGGATTTTCGGACAAATTGATCCTCAATCGACGAGCCCAATCTAAATGAGTATTAGCCTTAGATTTCTAACCTTGTTAATATCCAAGCCCTTTTAGTTGGTATTAGACTTCACATTTATGGGTAATAGACTTTTCCCCCAAACATGATTGAACTTGGTTTTTGGAGGGGGTGTTAGCCTTGGATTTTCGGACAAATTGATCCTGACTCGACGAGCCCTATTTAAATGAGTATTAGCCTTAGATTTGTAACCGTGTTCATATCCAAGACCTTTTAGTTGGTATTAGACTTCAAATTTATGGGTAATAGAGTTTTGCCCCAAACATGATTGAACTTGGTTTTTGGAGGGGGTGTTAGCCTTGGATTTTTGGACAAATTGATCCTGACTCGACGAGCCCTATTTAAATGAGTATTAGCCTTATATTTCTAACCTTGTTCATATCCAAGCCCTTTTAGTTGGTATTAGGCTTCAAATTTATGGATAATAGACTTTTGCCCCAAACATGATTGAACTTTGTTTTTGGAGGGGGTGTTAGCCTTGGATTTTAGGACAAATTGATCCTGACTCGACGAGCCCTATTTAAATGAGTATTAGCCTTAAATTTCTAACCTTGTTCATATCCAAGCCCTTTTAGTTGGTATTATACTTCAAATTTATGGGTAATAGACTTTTCTCCCAAACATGATTGAACTTGGGTTTTGGAGGGGGTGTTTGCCTTGGATTTTCGGACAAATTGATCCTGACTCGACGAGCCCTATTTAAATGAGTATTAGCCTTAGATTTGTAACCGTGTTCATATCCAAGACCTTTTAGTTTGTATTAGACTTCAAATTTATGGGTAATACAGTTTTGCCCCAAACATGATTGAACTTGGTTTTTGGAGGGGGTGTTAGCCTTGGATATTTGGACAAATTGATCCTGACTCGACGAGCCCTATTTAAATGAGTATTAGCCTTATATTTCTAACCTTGTTCATATCCAAGCCCTTTTAGTTGGTATTATACTTCAAATTTATGGGTAATAGACTTTTGCCCCAAACATGATTGAACTTGGTTTTTGGAGGGGGTGTTAGCCTTGGATTTTCGGACAAATTGATCCTGACTCGACGAGCCCTATTTAAATGAGTATTAGCCTTAGATTTGTAACCGTGTTCATATCCAAGACCTTTTAGTTGGTATTAGACTTCAAATTTATGGGTAATAGAGTTTTGCCCCAAACATGATTGAACTTGGTTTTTGGAGGGGGTGTTAGCCTTGGATTTTAGGACAAATTGATCCTGACTCGACGAGCCCTATTTAAATGAGTATTAGCCTTAGATTTCTAACCTTGTTCATATCCAAGCCCTTTTAGTTGGTATTAGACTTCAAATTTATGGGTAATAGACTTTTCTCCCAAACATGATTGAACTTGGGTTTTGGAGGGGGTGTTAGCCTTGGATTTTCGGACAAATTGATCCTGACTCGACGAGCCCTATTTAAATGAGTATTAGTCTTATATTTCTAACCTTGTTCATATCCAATCCCTTTTAGTTGGTATTGGACTTCAAATTTATGGGTTATAGACTTTTCCCCCAAACATGATTGAACTTGGTTTTTGGAGGGGGTGTTAGCCTTGGATTTTCGGACAAATTGATCCTGACTCGACGAGCCCCATCTAAATGAGTATTAGCCTTAGATTTCTAACCTTGTTAATATCCAAGCCCTTTTAGTTGGTATTAGACTTCACATTTATGGGTAATAGACTTTTCCCCCAAACATGATTGAACTTGGTTTTTGGAGGGGGTGTTAGCCTTGGATTTTCGGACAAATTGATCCTGACTCGACGAGCCCTATTTAAATGAGTATTAGCCTTAGATTTGTAACCGTGTTCATATCCAAGACCTTTTAGTTTGTATTAGACTTCAAATTTATGGGTAATACAGTTTTGCCCCAAACATGATTGAACTTGGTTTTTGGAGGGGGTGTTAGCCTTGGATATTTGGACAAATTGATCCTGACTCGACGAGCCCTATTTAAATGAGTATTAGCCTTATATTTCTAACCTTGTTCATATCCAAGCCCTTTTAGTTGGTATTATACTTCAAATTTATGGGTAATAGACTTTTGCCCCAAACATGATTGAACTTGGTTTTTGGAGGGGGTGTTAGCCTTGGATTTTCGGACAAATTGATCCTGACTCGACGAGCCCTATTTAAATGAGTATTAGCCTTAAATTTCTAACCTTGTTCATATCCAAGCCCTTTTAGTTGGTATTAGACTTCAAATTTATGGGTAATAGACTTTTCTCCCAAACATGATTGAACTTGGGTTTTGGAGGGGGTGTTAGCCTTGGATTTTCGGACAAATTGATCCTGACTCGACGAGCCCTATTTAAATCAGTATTAGCCTTATATTTCTAACCTTGTTCATATCCAAGCCCTTTTAGTTGGTATTAGACTTCAAATTTATGGGTAATAGACTTTTCTCCCAAACATGATTGAACTTGTTTTTGGAGGGGGTGTTAGCCTTGGATTTTCGGACAAATTGATCCTGACTCGACGAGCCCTATTTAAATGAGTATTAGCCTTATATTTCTAACCTTGTTCATATCCAAGCCCTTTTAGTTGGTATTAGACTTCAAATTTATGGGTAATAGATTTTTCTCCCAAACATGATTGAACTTGGTTTTTGGAGGGGGTGTTAGCTTTGGATTTTCGGACAAATTGATCCTGACTCGACGACCCCCATTTAAATGATATTAGCCTTAGATTTCTAACCTTGTTCATATCCAAGCCCTTTTAGTTGGTATTAGACTTCAAATTTATGGGTAATAGACTTTTGCCCCAAACATGATTGAACTTGGTTTTTGGAGGGGGTGTTAGCCTTGGATTTTCGAACAAATTGATCCTGACTCGATGAGCCCCATTTAAATGAGTATTAGCCTTAGATTTGTAACCGTGTTCATATCCAAGACCTTTTAGTTGGTATTAGACTTCAAATTTATGGGTAATAGACTTTTCCCCCAAACATGATTGAACTTGGTTTTTGGAGGGGGTGTTAGCCTTGGATTTTCGAACAAATTGATCCTGACTCGATGAGCCCCATTTAAATGAGTATTAGCCTTAGATTTCTAACCTTGTTAATATCCAAGCCCTTTTAGTTGGTATTAGACTTCACATTTATGGGTAATAGACTTTTCCCCCAAACATGATTGAACTTGGTTTTTGGAGGGGGTGTTAGCCTTGGATTTTCGGACAAATTGATCCTGACTCGACGAGCCCTATTTAAATGAGTATTAGCCTTAGATTTGTAACCGTGTTCATATCCAAGACCTTTTAGTTGGTATTAGACTTCAAATTTATGGGTAATAGAGTTTTGCCCCAAACATGATTGAACTTGGTTTTTGGAGGGGGTGTTAGCCTTGGATTTTTGGACAAATTGATCCTGACTCGACGAGCCCTATTTAAATGAGTATTAGCCTTATATTTCTAACCTTGTTCATATCCAAGCCCTTTTAGTTGGTATTAGGCTTCAAATTTATGGATAATAGACTTTTGCCCCAAACATGATTGAACTTTGTTTTTGGAGGGGGTGTTAGCCTCGGATTTTAGGACAAATTGATCCTGACTCGACGAGCCCTATTTAAATGAGTATTAGCCTTAAATTTCTAACCTTGTTCATATCCAAGCCCTTTTAGTTGGTATTATACTTCAAATTTATGGGTAATAGACTTTTCTCCCAAACATGATTGAACTTGGGTTTTGGAGGGGGTGTTTGCCTTGGATTTTCGGACAAATTGATCCTGACTCGACGAGCCCTATTTAAATGAGTATTAGCCTTAGATTTGTAACCGTGTTCATATCCAAGACCTTTTAGTTTGTATTAGACTTCAAATTTATGGGTAATACAGTTTTGCCCCAAACATGATTGAACTTGGTTTTTGGAGGGGGTGTTAGCCTTGGATATTTGGACAAATTGATCCTGACTCGACGAGCCCTATTTAAATGAGTATTAGCCTTATATTTCTAACCTTGTTCATATCCAAGCCCTTTTAGTTGGTATTATACTTCAAATTTATGGGTAATAGACTTTTGCCCCAAACATGATTGAACTTGGTTTTTGGAGGGGGTGTTAGCCTTGGATTTTCGGACAAATTGATCCTGACTCGACGAGCCCTATTTAAATGAGTATTAGCCTTAGATTTGTAACCGTGTTCATATCCAAGACCTTTTAGTTGGTATTAGACTTCAAATTTATGGGTAATAGAGTTTTGCCCCAAACATGATTGAACTTGGTTTTTGGAGGGGGTGTTAGCCTTGGATTTTAGGACAAATTGATCCTGACTCGACGAGCCCTATTTAAATGAGTATTAGCCTTAGATTTCTAACCTTGTTCATATCCAAGCCCTTTTAGTTGGTATTAGACTTCAAATTTATGGGTAATAGACTTTTCTCCCAAACATGATTGAACTTGGGTTTTGGAGGGGGTGTTAGCCTTGGATTTTCGGACAAATTGATCCTGACTCGACGAGCCCTATTTAAATGAGTATTAGTCTTATATTTCTAACCTTGTTCATATCCAATCCCTTTTAGTTGGTATTGGACTTCAAATTTATGGGTTATAGACTTTTCCCCCAAACATGATTGAACTTGGTTTTTGGAGGGGGTGTTAGCCTTGGATTTTCGGACAAATTGATCCTGACTCGACGAGCCCCATCTAAATGAGTATTAGCCTTAGATTTCTAACCTTGTTAATATCCAAGCCCTTTTAGTTGGTATTAGACTTCACATTTATGGGTAATAGACTTTTCCCCCAAACATGATTGAACTTGGTTTTTGGAGGGGGTGTTAGCCTTGGATTTTCGGCCAAATTGATCCTGACTCGACGAGCCCTATTTAAATGAGTATTAGCCTTAGATTTGTAACCGTGTTCATATCCAAGACCTTTTAGTTTGTATTAGACTTCAAATTTATGGGTAATACAGTTTTGCCCCAAACATGATTGAACTTGGTTTTTGGAGGGGGTGTTAGCCTTGGATATTTGGACAAATTGATCCTGACTCGACGAGCCCTATTTAAATGAGTATTAGCCTTATATTTCTAACCTTGTTCATATCCAAGCCCTTTTAGTTGGTATTATACTTCAAATTTATGGGTAATAGACTTTTGCCCCAAACATGATTGAACTTGGTTTTTGGAGGGGGTGTTAGCCTTGGATTTTCGGACAAATTGATCCTGACTCGACGAGCCCTATTTAAATGAGTATTAGCCTTAGATTTGTAACCGTGTTCATATCCAAGACCTTTTAGTTGGTATTAGACTTCAAATTTATGGGTAATAGAGTTTTGCCCCAAACATGATTGAACTTGGTTTTTGGAGGGGGTGTTAGCCTTGGATTTTAGGACAAATTGATCCTGACTCGACGAGCCCTATTTAAATGAGTATTAGCCTTAGATTTCTAACCTTGTTCATATCCAAGCCCTTTTAGTTGGTATTAGACTTCAAATTTATGGGTAATAGACTTTTCTCCCAAACATGATTGAACTTGGGTTTTGGAGGGGGTGTTAGCCTTGGATTTTCGGACAAATTGATCCTGACTCGACGAGCCCTATTTAAATGAGTATTAGTCTTATATTTCTAACCTTGTTCATATCCAATCCCTTTTAGTTGGTATTGGACTTCAAATTTATGGGTTATAGACTTTTCCCCCAAACATGATTGAACTTGGTTTTTGGAGGGGGTGTTAGCCTTGGATTTTCGGACAAATTGATCCTGACTCGACGAGCCCCATCTAAATGAGTATTAGCCTTAGATTTCTAACCTTGTTAGTATCCAAGACCTTTTAGTTGGTATTAGACTTCAAATTTATGGGTAATAGAGTTTTGCCCCAAACATGATTGAACTTGGTTTTTGGAGGGGGTGTTAGCCTTGGATTTTAGGACAAATTGATCCTGACTCGACGAGCCCTATTTAAATGAGTATTAGCCTTAGATTTCTAACCTTGTTCATATCCAAGCCCTTTTAGTTGGTATTAGACTTCAAATTTATGGGTAATAGACTTTTCTCCCAAACATGATTGAACTTGGGTTTTGGAGGGGGTGTTAGCCTTGGATTTTCGGACAAATTGATCCTGACTCGACGAGCCCTATTTAAATGAGTATTAGTCTTATATTTCTAACCTTGTTCATATCCAATCCCTTTTAGTTGGTATTGGACTTCAAATTTATGGGTTATAGACTTTTCCCCCAAACATGATTGAACTTGGTTTTTGGAGGGGGTGTTAGCCTTGGATTTTCGGACAAATTGATCCTGACTCGACGAGCCCCATCTAAATGAGTATTAGCCTTAGATTTCTAACCTTGTTAATATCCAAGCCCTTTTAGTTGGTATTAGACTTCACATTTATGGGTAATAGACTTTTCCCCCAAACATGATTGAACTTGGTTTTTGGAGGGGGTGTTAGCCTTGGATTTTCGGACAAATTGATCCTGACTCGACGAGCCCTATTTAAATGAGTATTAGCCTTAGATTTGTAACCGTGTTCATATCCAAGACCTTTTAGTTTGTATTAGACTTCAAATTTATGGGTAATACAGTTTTGCCCCAAACATGATTGAACTTGGTTTTTGGAGGGGGTGTTAGCCTTGGATATTTGGACAAATTGATCCTGACTCGACGAGCCCTATTTAAATGAGTATTAGCCTTATATTTCTAACCTTGTTCATATCCAAGCCCTTTTAGTTGGTATTATACTTCAAATTTATGGGTAATAGACTTTTGCCCCAAACATGATTGAACTTGGTTTTTGGAGGGGGTGTTAGCCTTGGATTTTCGGACAAATTGATCCTGACTCGACGAGCCCTATTTAAATGAGTATTAGCCTTAAATTTCTAACCTTGTTCATATCCAAGCCCTTTTAGTTGGTATTAGACTTCAAATTTATGGGTAATAGACTTTTCTCCCAAACATGATTGAACTTGGGTTTTGGAGGGGGTGTTAGCCTTGGATTTTCGGACAAATTGATCCTGACTCGACGAGCCCTATTTAAATCAGTATTAGCCTTATATTTCTAACCTTGTTCATATCCAAGCCCTTTTAGTTGGTATTAGACTTCAAATTTATGGGTAATAGACTTTTCTCCCAAACATGATTGAACTTGTTTTTGGAGGGGGTGTTAGCCTTGGATTTTCGGACAAATTGATCCTGACTCGACGAGCCCTATTTAAATGAGTATTAGCCTTATATTTCTAACCTTGTTCATATCCAAGCCCTTTTAGTTGGTATTAGACTTCAAATTTATGGGTAATAGATTTTTCTCCCAAACATGATTGAACTTGGTTTTTGGAGGGGGTGTTAGCTTTGGATTTTCGGACAAATTGATCCTGACTCGACGACCCCCATTTAAATGATATTAGCCTTAGATTTCTAACCTTGTTCATATCCAAGCCCTTTTAGTTGGTATTAGACTTCAAATTTATGGGTAATAGACTTTTGCCCCAAACATGATTGAACTTGGTTTTTGGAGGGGGTGTTAGCCTTGGATTTTCGAACAAATTGATCCTGACTCGATGAGCCCCATTTAAATGAGTATTAGCCTTAGATTTGTAACCGTGTTCATATCCAAGACCTTTTAGTTGGTATTAGACTTCAAATTTATGGGTAATAGACTTTTCCCCCAAACATGATTGAACTTGGTTTTTGGAGGGGGTGTTAGCCTTGGATTTTCGAACAAATTGATCCTGACTCGATGAGCCCCATTTAAATGAGTATTAGCCTTAGAT
Organism: Salix caprea; assembly: GCA_964035475.1. NCBI lineage: Eukaryota > Viridiplantae > Streptophyta > Magnoliopsida > Malpighiales > Salicaceae > Salix > Salix caprea. The sequence continues at coordinate 17,852,501 of OZ037749.1, forward strand.
TTGTAACCGTGTTCATATCCAAGACCTTTTAGTTGGTATTAGACTTCAAATTTATGGGTAATAGACTTTTCCCCCAAACATGATTGAACTTGGTTTTTGGAGGGGGTGTTAGCCTTGGATTTTCGAACAAATTGATCCTGACTCGATGAGCCCCATTTAAATGAGTATTAGCCTTAGATTTGTAACCGTGTTCATATCCAAGACCTTTTAGTTGGTATTAGACTTCAAATTTATGGGTAATAGACTTTTCCCCCAAACATGATTGAACTTGGTTTTTGGAGGGGGTGTTAGCCTTGGATTTTCGGACAAATTGATCCTGACTCGACGAGCCCTATTTAAATGAGTATTAGTCTTATATTTCTAACCTTGTTCATATCCAATCCCTTTTAGTTGGTATTGGACTTCAAATTTATGGGTTATAGACTTTTCCCCCAAACATGATTGAACTTGGTTTTTGGAGGGGGTGTTAGCCTTGGATTTTCGGACAAATTGATCCTCAATCGACGAGCCCAATCTAAATGAGTATTAGCCTTAGATTTCTAACCTTGTTAATATCCAAGCCCTTTTAGTTGGTATTAGACTTCACATTTATGGGTAATAGACTTTTCCCCCAAACATGATTGAACTTGGTTTTTGGAGGGGGTGTTAGCCTTGGATTTTCGGACAAATTGATCCTGACTCGACGAGCCCTATTTAAATGAGTATTAGCCTTAGATTTGTAACCGTGTTCATATCCAAGACCTTTTAGTTGGTATTAGACTTCAAATTTATGGGTAATAGAGTTTTGCCCCAAACATGATTGAACTTGGTTTTTGGAGGGGGTGTTAGCCTTGGATTTTTGGACAAATTGATCCTGACTCGACGAGCCCTATTTAAATGAGTATTAGCCTTATATTTCTAACCTTGTTCATATCCAAGCCCTTTTAGTTGGTATTAGGCTTCAAATTTATGGATAATAGACTTTTGCCCCAAACATGATTGAACTTTGTTTTTGGAGGGGGTGTTAGCCTTGGATTTTAGGACAAATTGATCCTGACTCGACGAGCCCTATTTAAATGAGTATTAGCCTTAAATTTCTAACCTTGTTCATATCCAAGCCCTTTTAGTTGGTATTATACTTCAAATTTATGGGTAATAGACTTTTCTCCCAAACATGATTGAACTTGGGTTTTGGAGGGGGTGTTTGCCTTGGATTTTCGGACAAATTAATCCTGACTCGACGAGCCCTATTTAAATGAGTATTAGTCTTATATTTCTAACCTTGTTCATATCCAATCCCTTTTAGTTGGTATTGGACTTCAAATTTATGGGTTATAGACTTTTCCCCCAAACATGATTGAACTTGGTTTTTGGAGGGGGTGTTAGCCTTGGATTTTCGGACAAATTGATCCTCAATCGACGAGCCCCATCTAAATGAGTATTAGCCTTAGATTTCTAACCTTGTTAATATCCAAGCCCTTTTAGTTGGTATTAGACTTCACATTTATGGGTAATAGACTTTTCCCCCAAACATGATTGAACTTGGTTTTTGGAGGGGGTGTTAGCCTTGGATATTTGGACAAATTGATCCTGACTCGACGAGCCCTATTTAAATGAGTATTAGCCTTATATTTCTAACCTTGTTCATATCCAAGCCCTTTTAGTTGGTATTATACTTCAAATTTATGGGTAATAGACTTTTGCCCCAAACATGATTGAACTTTGTTTTTGGAGGGGGTGTTAGCCTTGGATTTTTGGACAAATTGATCCTGACTCGACGAGCCCTATTTAAATGAGTATTAGCCTTATATTTCTAACCTTGTTCATATCCAAGCCCTTTTAGTTGGTATTAGGCTTCAAATTTATGGATAATAGACTTTTGCCCCAAACATGATTGAACTTTGTTTTTGGAGGGGGTGTTAGCCTTGGATTTTAGGACAAATTGATCCTGACTCGACGAGCCCTATTTAAATGAGTATTAGCCTTAAATTTCTAACCTTGTTCATATCCAAGCCCTTTTAGTTGGTATTATACTTCAAATTTATGGGTAATAGACTTTTCTCCCAAACATGATTGAACTTGGGTTTTGGAGGGGGTGTTTGCCTTGGATTTTCGGACAAATTAATCCTGACTCGACGAGCCCTATTTAAATGAGTATTAGTCTTATATTTCTAACCTTGTTCATATCCAATCCCTTTTAGTTGGTATTGGACTTCAAATTTATGGGTTATAGACTTTTCCCCCAAACATGATTGAACTTGGTTTTTGGAGGGGGTGTTAGCCTTGGATTTTCGGACAAATTGATCCTCAATCGACGAGCCCCATCTAAATGAGTATTAGCCTTAGATTTCTAACCTTGTTAATATCCAAGCCCTTTTAGTTGGTATTAGACTTCACATTTATGGGTAATAGACTTTTCCCCCAAACATGATTGAACTTGGTTTTTGGAGGGGGTGTTAGCCTTGGATATTTGGACAAATTGATCCTGACTCGACGAGCCCTATTTAAATGAGTATTAGCCTTATATTTCTAACCTTGTTCATATCCAAGCCCTTTTAGTTGGTATTATACTTCAAATTTATGGGTAATAGACTTTTGCCCCAAACATGATTGAACTTGGTTTTTGGAGGGGGTGTTAGCCTTGGATTTTCGGACAAATTCATCCTGACTCGACGAGCCCTATTTAAATGAGTATTAGCCTTAAATTTCTAACCTTGTTCATATCCAAGCCCTTTTAGTTGGTATTAGACTTCAAATTTATGGGTAATAGACTTTTCTCCCAAACATGATTGAACTTGGGTTTTGGAGGGGGTGTTAGCCTTGGATTTTCGGACAAATTGATCCTGACTCGACGAGCCCTATTTAAATGAGTATTAGCCTTATATTTCTAACCTTGTTCATATCCAAGCCCTTTTAGTTGGTATTAGACTTCAAATTTATGGGTAATAGACTTTTCTCCCAAACATGATTGAACTTGTTTTTGGAGGGGGTGTTAGCCTTGGATTTTCGGACAAATTGATCCTGACTCGACGAGCCCTATTTAAATGAGTATTAGCCTTATATTTCTAACCTTGTTCATATCCAAGCCCTTTTAGTTGGTATTAGACTTCAAATTTATGGGTAATAGACTTTTCTCCCAAACATGATTGAACTTGGTTTTTGGAGGGGGTGTTAGCTTTGGATTTTCGGACAAATTGATCCTGACTCGACGACCCCCATTTAAATGATATTAGCCTTAGATTTCTAACCTTGTTCATATCCAAGCCCTTTTAGTTGGTATTAGACTTCAAATTTATGGGTAATAGACTTTTGCCCCAAACATGATTGAACTTGGTTTTTGGAGGGGGTGTTAGCCTTGGATTTTCGGACAAATTGATCCTGACTCGACGAGCCCTATTTAAATGAGTATTAGCCTTATATTTCTAACCTTGTTCATATCCAAGCCCTTTTAGTTGGTATTAGACTTCACATTTATGGGTAATAGACTTTTCCCCCAAACATGATTGAACTTGGTTTTTGGAGGGGGTGTTAGCCTTGGATTTTCGGACAAATTGATCCTGACTCGACGAGCCCTATTTAAATGAGTATTAGCCTTAGATTTGTAACCGTGTTCATATCCAAGACCTTTTAGTTTGTATTAGACTTCAAATTTATGGGTAATACAGTTTTGCCCCAAACATGATTGAACTTGGTTTTTGGAGGGGGTGTTAGCCTTGGATTTTTGGACAAATTGATCCTGACTCGACGAGCCCTATTTAAATGAGTATTAGCCTTATATTTCTAACCTTGTTCATATCCAAGCCCTTTTAGTTGGTATTAGACTTCAAATTTATGGGTAATAGACTTTTGCCCCAAACATGATTGAACTTGGTTTTTGGAGGGGGTGTTAGCCTTGGATTTTCGGACAAATTGATCCTGACTCGACGAGCCCTATTTAAATGAGTATTAGCCTTAAATTTCTAACCTTGTTCATATCCAAGCCCTTTTAGTTGGTATTAGACTTCAAATTTATGGGTAATAGACTTTTCTCCCAAACATGATTGAACTTGGGTTTTGGAGGGGGTGTTAGCCTTGGATTTTCGGACAAATTGATCCTGACTCGACGAGCCCTATTTAAATGAGTATTAGCCTTAGATTTGTAACCGTGTTCATATCCAAGACCTTTTAGTTTGTATTAGACTTCAAATTAATGGGTAATACAGTTTTGCCCCAAACATGATTGAACTTGGTTTTTGGAGGGGGTGTTAGCCTTGGATATTTGGACAAATTGATCCTGACTCGACGAGCCCTATTTAAATGAGTATTAGCCTTATATTTCTAACCTTGTTCATATCCAAGCCCTTTTAGTTGGTATTATACTTCAAATTTATGGGTAATAGACTTTTGCCCTGTTGCGATGTCGCGGTCGCACAAATTAATTACCCTAGCTTAAAACACACAAGATAGTATAGAGCAAGCAAGGGATCGATCCCACGAGGAAGTTTCAAGTCAGATTTTTATGTTGTACGTTATGTGATTGGGGGGATTTGGTTTGTGATTATCTAAACTATGGCAGCAATTAAACTAGCAAACAAAATCAATTAAAATCGAAACTTATCAAGAAAACAAACCTTGGTCACAAGCATACATCCACCTACGGAAATTAGAACCGATCCTTGAAACGAAAAATGCAATTTATGTTCTGAAATTTTATCTTTTCTTAACGTGATTAATTAACGGATCCGCCGTATAACTAATCCTAACCAACAAACAATCAAAGTGTCCGCACTAATGATTCAATTTAATGGTAGCTTTAAGAACTAGATAATTTCATCAAGATTAACATACAAGTTGTCCGCAACTTGTGTCAATTTATTCATATGTTCTCCCTAAGTTCAATAATGTAGTTCCGCCACAATTATCAAGCTTAGTTGCTTCACAAGTTCATATATCACAACTCCGGTTTTGATATTAAACTTAGCAATAGATTGTTCACAACAATAACTTAGAGTCCGCTCTAGCAATCATCAACAACAATCATAGGAAATATGCATAGGAAAACAATCATACTCATTCATAACATAAACTGAAAATAGAAGGAAGAATAAATCTCACGGTTCTTGAAATCCGAAGGTTTTTGTGTCCTTGCAACCAAGCAAAAAAGTCTAGCCTTGCATGTTTATTGAACAACTAAATAAAAAGATGGAAGAACACATGATTTAGGGTTTGGAGGAGGAAGATTTTGTGTTTTCTTTTGTGCTGGCCGCCACCTCCTTGCTCCTCTTCTCCTTTATATATGCTTAGAAACCCTAGTGTCTATTTTACAAAATAGTCCTTCCTTAAGTTGGCAGAATTTAGTTGTCCCTTGTAAAATTCATATCTCCTTCATATCACATCGTTTTGAGCTGAAATTTGGAGCGTTTATAGGTCTTTGAGTCCTGAATCCACGAAAATTGAGTTTGAATCAATCCGACTTTTGTAGCTCGAGATATTGAAGTTCGAATGGACAAAGGTCGATATCGGCAGATTGCAAGATTTGACTTTGAAGGCTGCGATTTCCATGATCTTCCTTATTTTATTTCTTTTTCCTTAGCTTTCCATAAATCTATGGATGTTAGCTTTTGAATGTCACTGGAATCACTTCATTTCGATCTCTAGAGCTTCCACTGTGCACAAAACACCGACTGAAGGTCAAATCTGTCAATTATCTCCAATTACCTCCTTTTTGCATCTTTCATCCAAAAATGCCTTCAAAATATAAAACAAAGAATATCAAGGCATTTTATACACAAAACATATGCAAAACACTACATAAATATGGATGAAATTATCAAATAATATGGTCGCATCAAATACCCCCACACTTAGCTCTTGCTCGTCCTCGAGAAAGGATAGGCAAAAAAAAAATTTAATAAAAAATAACCATGACCAATCCCTTAATCTCCCATCAATATCCAAGAATTCAAGCATTATAAATAAGAATACAATCGAGAAGGATAAAGAACATAAATCTTCATGAATTCGTTTACATGCAAACTTCAAAACTCAATTACTCTTCGGGATTTAAAAGAAATCTATGCCATGCCAAAGTGATAGGTCCTCTCATTGATATACACTCCAACACTCATGTGTTTCGGGCTTATGTGTTTAAATCTCTCAAATTCAATCAATGAAGATGTTCTACCATAAGCTTGCTCTTCAATCTCATCTCCATTACTAAAATATTTCAAACAATGCATGAATCAAAAGGTCTTATTTTCCGGTTGTAATGGGGCTAAGGTTAAGGTGAGGTAAAAGAGAGTATAAGAAAAGGTTCAGACCAAAGAAAGTAGAGCATTCTGCAAAAAATATTTCAACCAAGATATTCCATCAAAACACATCAATTTTCAATCTTCAAGCACCAATTTAGCTTCTTTCGATTTCAAGCTCTTTTCTATTTCTTTTTTTTTCCTTTTCTTATATTGTTCTTTTCTTTTTCTTTCTTTTTCTTTTGTTTTCTTGTTCTTTTTTTTTCTTTTGTTCTTTTTCACCTTTGGCAACTTTGCCCATCTTTTCATCAAGCATCACTTCTTCTTTCTTTTCACATAATTTCCAACCATAATTCCATGAGATATCACAAGTATATGCTCTACTAATCCTTGGCCAGGGGAAAAGAGGAAAACATATAAAAAGTTTAAGGCTTATACATGGATAAAGCAAAGAAAGGATAAACAAGCTCAAAAGGGGCTCACTAAAGATAATATGCTTTAGGTTGGCTTTTTGGCTCAAGCGGTTAAAATTCCTAATGCCTTTATCATCTTCATGCATCTATGTAATGTGAATGTAATCTCAATAAGATATGAAGCAAGTTCTAGAGATACATATCATTGAAAGAACGCACAATCAAAGAATATAATGTTGAAGGCTCAAAAGCTTACATTGGTATAACACTATAAAGTCAACATGGCATATTTTCAGAGTCAATCCCTAAACCAATTAAATATTAAAACTTGCATGCACACTCATTCATTTGATTTATATATTCATCTATCTCACTTAATTCTCATACATAATACTCATATTCTCAAAAACCAATGGGAGTTAAAAAGACCAAACAATTTTTTTTTTTTTTAGAACAACAAAGAAAACTAAAATTCTCCCAATGCCCCCACACTTAAAACACAACATTGTCCTCAATGTTGAAATAAAAGAAAAGGAACATAAGAGAATGACAAAAAATAAATTAAAATGCGAAAAAATAAAAGATAAGGAAAAAGAAAGCAAATCTGAATTTTTTTTTTGTGTTGGGTTGCCTCCCAGTAAGCGCTTTTGTTTTATGTCATTGGCTTGACATGTGGCATGCTCATTCTTCATAGATTGGTTCAGCTAACTCTATAGAAGCGGTGAGTTCTGTCGTCCAACCTTCATAGAAAGGTTTCAAACGATGCCCATTGACCTTGAGTACTTTGTTGGTTTCTAAACTTGTAATTTCAACTGCACCATAAGGAAAAACATTAGAAACAACAAAGGGTCCAATCCAACGAGAGCGCAATTTTCCAGGAAAAAGTTTCAAACGCGAATGATAAATAAGGACTTTGTCTCCAACATGAAACTCCTTTCTTGTAAGCATTCGGTCATGAAGATTCTTAGTCTTTTCTTTGTAAATCCTTGCATTCTCGTAAGCATCATTTCGAATCTCTTCCAACTCTTGTAGTTGCAGTTTTCTTGCAATCCCAGCAGCATCATAATCCATGTTACATTGTTTAATGGCCCAAAAAGCTTTGTGTTCAAGCTCCACCGGTAGATGACATGCTTTCCCATAAATCATTCTATAAGGTGACATTCCTATAGGTGATTTATAAGCAGTCCGATAAGCCCAAAGTGCATCTCCAAGACGTAGACTCCAATCTCGTCGATTAGGTTGCACTGTTTTCTCCAAAATGGACTTGATTTCTCGATTTGAAATTTCAGCTTGGCCATTCGTTTGAGGATGATATGCTGTGGAAGTTCGATGAGTCACGTGATATTTGCGTAGCAATGCTTCCATGGAACGATTACAGAAATGAGTGCCACGATCGCTAATGATAGCTTTAGGGATTCCAAACCTGTCAAATATGTGAGTCCTGACAAAATCTAAAACAACTTTAGCATCATTAGTTCGTGTGGCTTTCGCCTCAATCCATTTAGACACATAATCAACAGCAAGAAGAATATAAAGATTGCCAAAAGAAGAAGGAAATGGACCCATAAAGTCAATACCCCAAACATCAAAAATTTCACTTACAAGAATATTCGTTAAAGGCATTTGATTCTTATGAGTGATATTACCTGTTCTTTGGCATTTTTCACATGATTTGCAGAAGTGATATGCATCTTTAAAAATAGAAGGCCAATAGAAACCACTTTCAAGTACCTTGTGGGCTGTTCTTTTTGCTCCAAAATGCCCACCACAAGAATGAGAATGACAAAAAGTGAGAATGGAATGAAATTCATCTTGTGGTACACACCTCCTAACTACTTGATCCGCACAAAATTTCCAAAGGTAAGGATCGTCCCAAAAATAATATTTAGCATTAGCTCGTAACTTATCTTTTTGGGGTTTAGACAAACCTAGAGGGAATTCTTTGGTGACTAAATAGTTTACCAAATCAGCATACCATGGTCTTGTAGAGGAATGCAACATATACAACTGCTCATCAGGGAATGTCTCTCTTATTGTTTCGATCTGTATATCCTCGGTCCTCAGTCGGCTTAAGTGATCAGCCACATGGTTTTCAGCACCTTTTTTGTCTTTGATCTCGAGATCGAATTCTTGTAAAAGCAAGATCCACCTAATCAGTCTTGGTTTGGACTCCTTCTTCTTCAAAAGATACCTGAGAGCTGCATGGTCAGTAAAAACAATGACTTTTGTACCAAGTAGATATGACCTGAATTTTTCAAGAGCAAACACCACTGCAAAAAGTTCCTTTTCAGTTGTATGGTAATTGCATTGTGCTCCATCCAACATACGAGAAGCATAGGCGATAACATGCAAATTCTTCCCAATTCTTTGCCCAAGCACAGCTCCTACGGCATAGTCACTCGCATCACACATTATCTCAAAAGGTTCATCCCAATTTGGTGGTTGGATGATAGGGGCAGATGTGACACGTCTCTTAAGCTCATCATGGGCATCTTTACATGCTTGATCAAACACAAAATCCACTTCTTTGGCTAATAGTTTGCACAAGGGTGCCGTAATCTTCGAGAAATCTTTGATAAAGCGTCGATAGAAACCTGCATGGCCTAGAAAAGAACGAACTTCCCTCACGCATGAGGGGTAAGGCAATGATGAAATAACATCTATCTTAGCTTTATCAACCTCTAATCCACGTGAAGACACAACATGCCCAAGAACTATTCCTTGTTCTACCATAAAATAACACTTTTCATAGTTCAAGACAAGGTTAGTTTCAATGCACTTTTTCAAGATCAAAGATAAATTTTCTAGACATCTATCAAAAGAATCACCATACACAGTGAAATCATCCATGAAAACCTCAATTATTCTTTCAACATAGTCAGAAAAAATACTCATCATGCATCTTTGAAAAGTTGCAGGTGCATTACAGAGACCAAAGGGCATTCTTCTATACGCATATGTACCAAATGGACATGTAAATGTAGTCTTTTCTTGATCCTCAGGATTAATAACAATCTGATTGTATCCACTATATCCATCAAGAAAGCAATAAAAAGACTTACCTGCTAGGCGTTCAAGCATTTGATCCATGAATGGTAATGGGAAATGATCTTTGCGTGTATAAAGATTGAGCTTTCTATAATCAACACACATTCTCCATCCACTCGAGATGCGAGTAGGAATGAGTTCATCATTTTTGTTTTTCACCAACGTGATTCCGGTCTTTTTAGGCACCACATGGATTGGCGCGACCCATTTACTGTCAGTGATGGGGTAAATGACTCCTGCATCTAACAGTTTCAAAATTTCAGCTTTCACTACCTCCATCATAGGCGGGTTCAACCTCCTTTGCATTTCTCTTGTTGGTTTTGTGTTGTCCTCTAATAGTATATGATGCATACATATTAAGGGACTAATGCCCTTGATGTCGGCTAAAGTCCATCCAATGGCCGTCTTGTGATCACACAACAACTTCACAAGTTTTTCCTCTTGCATACTTGTCAAACCTTTTGCTATGATAACGGGAAGTGTATTGTTGTCGCCAATGAATACATACTTCAAATTATCGGGCAAAGGTTTTAATTCTAACTCGGGGGCCTGTAAAATAGATGGCAAAAGCTTTTTATGTGAGAGTACTAAATCAACAAAGACATTACCATGGGGAACGGTTTGCAAAGCTTGTAAGGCCAATACTGATTCGTGCACGTTTTGGGGAACACACACGTGCCTCTCCATCTCTTCTATCTTGGTGAAATCATAGCCATAGCTTAAAGCTATGCTTAATCCGTCTTCGCAATCAAAATCACAAACTTGCTGCACACACTTATCAATTTGATCATAGCATGTGATAGAATAAACATTGCTATAAGGATATTTCATTGCATCATGAAAATTGAATTCAATTTTTTCATCTCCTACCTCCATAGACAAGGTATCCTTACCACAATCAATCTTTGTATTGGCGGTTTTCAAGAATGGTCTCCCAAACAATATAGGAGTGTTGGTTGATGAATCACAAGAATCATGTTCCATATCAAGAATATAAAAATCACATGGAATAACCAAACTATCAATCTTGACCAGGACATCTTCTATCACACCAAGTGGGTAAACAAAACTACGATCCGCAAGTTGTATTACAATGCTAGTTTTATTCAAAGGCTCAAGACTAAGAGAATCATAAACATGTTTGGGCATAACACTAATGGATGCACCTAAATCGCATAAAGCTCTTTTAAAACTAGCATTACCAATAACACATGGGATAGTAAACGCACCTGGGTCTTTTTGTTTCAAAGGTAGATTCTTTTGAACAACGGCAGATACAACTTCACCCATACTTACCGTTTCATGACCATTCAGTTTGAAAGCTCTCTTGGTAGTACACAACTCCTTCAAGAATTTTGCATACTTGGGAATTTGTTTGATAGCATCGAGCAAAGGAATGTTCAGTTCCACTTTCTTGAAAACCTCTAAGATCTCTTTTTCTTTATCTTCTTTCTTTGACCTAGAAGAACTCACAGGAAAGGGTGGATTTGTTTTAAAACTGGAATTAATTGAGTGAAAAGTTACCTTTGGAGTGTTTGTCTTTGTTTCTGTTTGTGGAGGAGGAGGATGTTCTTTCTTTGTACTCAATTCAGTTTCTATCTCTTCTTCCTCTTCCATCTCAATTTGTTTCAACTTTTTCTCTTCAAGTTCTTTCCCACTTCGCAGCATGATAGCACTAACATTCTCTTTTGGATTCAATGCTTGGGAGGGCAACTTTCCATTTATTTGTGCTTCCAATTTCCCTACACTTGAAGCTACTTGCCCCATTTGCTTTTCCAAGTTGTGAATACTTGACCTTGTTTCCTGTTGAAAAGACATGACATTTTGTTGCAAGGTAACAGTATTAGAAGCCAAAGTTTTCATCATCTCACGAAGATCATCATTGGATGATGACCCCATAACATTGGAGTTTGTGAATGGAGCAGGTTGCTTTGCTTGATAATTTTGTTGGGGCTGAAATCCATGTGGATGGAACTGTCGGCCTGGATTGCCTTGTTGGGATGGGTTGCTGTAGCGTAAGTTGGGATGATCTCTCCATCCGGGATTGTACGTGTTGGAAAAGGGATCATATTTACGCTGGGGCTGTCCGTTAAATGCTCCATCAATTGCATGAGCTTGTTCAATGTAATCTTCTTGCATTGTTGGGCACATATCCGAAGCATGTCCTTGTAAGGAGCATATGTTACAAACTTTCACCTGCTGCACATTTCCACAAGCCAAAGAACGCACAAGAGAAGTAAGATCATTAACTTTATTTTCAAGGTTAGAAATACTTACCTCATTTACTCGTTTGTTGGAGAGGTCTCCACGAGTGCCAAACTGTTTTGAGTTGGCTGCCATGTTTGAGATCAATTGGCGTGCAGCCTCAGGTGTCTTATCCACCAATGCGCCTCCACTTGCAGCATCAATGATACTACGGTCAGTAGGCATCAATCCTTCATAGAAATATTGAATGAGCAGCTGATCGGGTATTTGATGATGAGGGCATTGAATACATAGTTGCTCAAATCTTTCCCAATACTCGGAAAGTGTCTCTCCATGAGATTGTCGAATCCCACATATTTCTTTCCTTATATTGGCAACTCGAGATGCTGGAAAATATTTCTCCAGGAAAATCTTCTTCATAGCATTCCAAGTTCCAATAGATCCTGGGAGAATAGAGAAAAGCCATGCCTTTGCTGCCCCCTTCAAAGAGAAAGGGAAAGCTTTCAACTTAACTTGTTCTTCATCAACTCCATTCGGTTTCATGCCAACACAAACCATATGGAACTCCTTGAGATGAGTATGAGGATCTTCTCCTGCAAGACCATTAAATGTTGGTAACAAATGTATAAAACCAGATTTGAGCTCAAGGTTTACATTATTGTCAATGTTTATGCACAATGGTTGATTTTCCACGTTGGGAGCAGCAAGCTCCTTGAGTGTTTGTTGTCGTACAATAGCCATGGTGTTGAGACGAGCTTCCTTTCTCAACCTGCGTAAAGTGCTTTCTATTTCAAGATCAATCTGCACTTGAATTTGATTAGTAGAACGGGTCACAGGCATAAATTCTTAAGAAAACTCAAAAGAAAGTAACCACACAAGAGATCGAAACCAATGCAAATTGTACGAAAACTTTACGGTAGAAAACTAAAACTGCCTAAAAACACTATAAAACAGCAGAATTTGGACTCAATAGGGTGGGGCTAGTGATTCATCACTAGTCTTGTTCAAAACGTCCTTTTCCTTCAAAAAAAAAATATCGATACCTAATTCCACCAAAAACTCTGTTTTGAACAGTACCGCTGCCGCCAGTGAACAGTACCGTCGCAAGCAAAAATTCTGTTTCTTTTTTTTTTTTTTTTTTTGAATCACAGAAAATAAAAATAACAGTACAAGCACAACAATCAACTAAAATTACCTCCCCGGCAACGGCGCCAAAATTTGTTGCGATGTCGCGGTCGCACAAATTAATTACCCTAGCTTAAAACACACAAGATAGTATAGAGCAAGCAAGGGATCGATCCCACGAGGAAGTTTCAAGTCAGATTTTTATGTTGTACGTTATGTGATTGGGGGGATTTGGTTTGTGATTATCTAAACTATGGCAGCAATTAAACTAGCAAACAAAATCAATTAAAATCGAAACTTATCAAGAAAACAAACCTTGGTCACAAGCATACATCCACCTACGGAAATTAGAACCGATCCTTGAAACGAAAAATGCAATTTATGTTCTGAAATTTTATCTTTTCTTAACGTGATTAATTAACGGATCCGCCGTATAACTAATCCTAACCAACAAACAATCAAAGTGTCCGCACTAATGATTCAATTTAATGGTAGCTTTAAGAACTAGATAATTTCATCAAGATTAACATACAAGTTGTCCGCAACTTGTGTCAATTTATTCATATGTTCTCCCTAAGTTCAATAATGTAGTTCCGCCACAATTATCAAGCTTAGTTGCTTCACAAGTTCATATATCACAACTCCGGTTTTGATATTAAACTTAGCAATAGATTGTTCACAACAATAACTTAGAGTCCGCTCTAGCAATCATCAACAACAATCATAGGAAATATGCATAGGAAAACAATCATACTCATTCATAACATAAACTGAAAATAGAAGGAAGAATAAATCTCACGGTTCTTGAAATCCGAAGGTTTTTGTGTCCTTGCAACCAAGCAAAAAAGTCTAGCCTTGCATGTTTATTGAACAACTAAATAAAAAGATGGAAGAACACATGATTTAGGGTTTGGAGGAGGAAGATTTTGTGTTTTCTTTTGTGCTGGCCGCCACCTCCTTGCTCCTCTTCTCCTTTATATATGCTTAGAAACCCTAGTGTCTATTTTACAAAATAGTCCTTCCTTAAGTTGGCAGAATTTAGTTGTCCCTTGTAAAATTCATATCTCCTTCATATCACATCGTTTTGAGCTGAAATTTGGAGCGTTTATAGGTATTTGAGTCCTGAATCCACGACAATTGAGTTTGAATCAATCCGACTTTTGTAGCTCGAGATATTGAAGTTCGAATGGACAAAGGTCGATATCGGCAGATTGCAAGATTTGACTTTGAAGGCTGCGATTTCCATGATCTTCCTTATTTTATTTCTTTTTCCTTAGCTTTCCATAAATCTATGGATGTTAGCTTTTGAATGTCACTGGAATCACTTCATTTCGATCTCTAGAGCTTCCACTGTGCACAAAACACCGACTGAAGGTCAAATCTGTCAATTATCTCCAATTACCTCCTTTTTGCATCTTTCATCCAAAAATGCCTTCAAAATATAAAACAAAGAATATCAAGGCATTTTATACACAAAACATATGCAAAACACTACATAAATATGGATGAAATTATCAAATAATATGGTCGCATCATGCCCCAAACATGATTGAACTTGGTTTTTGGAGGGGGTGTTAGCCTTGGATTTTCGGACAAATTGATCCTGACTCGACGAGCCCTATTTAAATGAGTATTAGCCTTAAATTTCTAACCTTGTTCATATCCAAGCCCTTTTAGTTGGTATTAGACTTCAAATTTATGGGTAATAGACTTTTCTCCCAAACATGATTGAACTTGGGTTTTGGAGGGGGTGTTAGCCTTGGATTTTCGGACAAATTGATCCTGACTCGACGAGCCCTATTTAAATGAGTATTAGCCTTAGATTTGTAACCGTGTTCATATCCAAGACCTTTTAGTTGGTATTAGACTTCAAATTTATGGGTAATAGAGTTTTGCCCCAAACATGATTGAACTTGGTTTTTGGAGGGGGTGTTAGCCTTGGATTTTTGGACAAATTGATCCTGACTCGACGAGCCCTATTTAAATGAGTATTAGCCTTATATTTCTAACCTTGTTCATATCCAAGCCCTTTTAGTTGGTATTAGGCTTCAAATTTATGGATAATAGACTTTTGCCCCAAACATGATTGAACTTTGTTTTTGGAGGGGGTGTTAGCCTTGGATTTTAGGACAAATTGATCCTGACTCGACGAGCCCTATTTAAATGAGTATTAGCCTTAAATTTCTAACCTTGTTCATATCCAAGCCCTTTTAGTTGGTATTAGACTTCAAATTTATGGGTAATAGACTTTTCTCCCAAACATGATTGAACTTGGGTTTTGGAGGGGGTGTTTGCCTTGGATTTTCGGACAAATTGATCCTGACTCGACGAGCCCTATTTAAATGAGTATTAGTCTTATATTTCTAACCTTGTTCATATCCAATCCCTTTTAGTTGGCATTGGACTTCAAATTTATGGGTTATAGACTTTTCCCCCAAACATGATTGAACTTGGTTTTTGGAGGGGGTGTTAGCCTTGGATTTTCGGACAAATTGATCCTCAATCGACGAGCCCCATCTAAATGAGTATTAGCCTTAGATTTCTAACCTTGTTAATATCCAAGCCCTTTTAGTTGGTATTAGACTTCACATTTATGGGTAATAGACTTTTCCCCCAAACATGATTGAACTTGGTTTTTGGAGGGGGTGTTAGCCTTGGATTTTCGGACAAATTGATCCTGACTCGACGAGCCCTATTTAAATGAGTATTAGCCTTAGATTTGTAACCGTGTTCATATCCAAGACCTTTTAGTTTGTATTAGACTTCAAATTAATGGGTAATACAGTTTTGCCCCAAACATGATTGAACTTGGTTTTTGGAGGGGGTGTTAGCCTTGGATATTTGGACAAATTGATCCTGACTCGACGAGCCCTATTTAAATGAGTATTAGCCTTATATTTCTAACCTTGTTCATATCCAAGCCCTTTTAGTTGGTATTATACTTCAAATTTATGGGTAATAGACTTTTGCCCCAAACATGATTGAACTTGGTTTTTGGAGGGGGTGTTAGCCTTGGATTTTCGGACAAATTGATCCTGACTCGACGAGCCCTATTTAAATGAGTATTAGCCTTAAATTTCTAACCTTGTTCATATCCAAGCCCTTTTAGTTGGTATTAGACTTCAAATTTATGGGTAATAGACTTTTCTCCCAAACATGATTGAACTTGGGTTTTGGAGGGGGTGTTAGCCTTGGATTTTCGGACAAATTGATCCTGACTCGACGAGCCCTATTTAAATGAGTATTAGCCTTATATTTCTAACCTTGTTCATATCCAAGCCCTTTTAGTTGGTATTAGACTTCAAATTTATGGGTAATAGACTTTTCTCCCAAACATGATTGAACTTGTTTTTGGAGGGGGTGTTAGCCTTGGATTTTCGAACAAATTGATCCTGACTCGATGAGCCCCATTTAAATGAGTATTAGCCTTAGATTTGTAACCGTGTTCATATCCAAGACCTTTTAGTTGGTATTAGACTTCAAATTTATGGGTAATAGACTTTTCCCCCAAACATGATTGAACTTGGTTTTTGGAGGGGGTGTTAGCCTTGGATTTTCGAACAAATTGATCCTGACTCGATGAGCCCCATTTAAATGAGTATTAGGCTTAGATTTGTAACCGTGTTCATATCCAAGACCTTTTAGTTGGTATTAGACTTCAAATTTATGGGTAATAGACTTTTCCCCCAAACATGATTGAACTTGGTTTTTGGAGGGGGTGTTAGCCTTGGATTTTCGGACAAATTGATCCTGACTCGACGACCATATTTAAATGAGTATTAGCCTTAGATTTTTAACCGTGTTCATATCCAAGACATTTTAGTTGGTATTAGACTTCAAATTTATGGGTAATAGACTTTTGCCCCAAACATGATTGAACTTGGTTTTTGGAGGGGGTGTTAGCCTTGGATTTTCGGACAAATTGATCCTGACTCGACGAGCCCTATTTAAATGAGTATTAGCCTTATATTTCTAACCTTGTTCATATCCAAGCCCTTTTAGTTGGTATTAGACTTCAAATTTATGGGTAATAGACTTTTCTCCCAAACATGATTGAACTTGGTTTTTGGAGGGGGTGTTAGCCTTGGATTTTCGGACAAATTGATCCTGACTCGACGAGCCCTATGTAAATGAGTATTAGCCTTACATTTCTAACCTTGTTCATATCCAATCCCTTTTAGTTGGTATTGGACTTCAAATTTATGGGTTATAGACTTTTCCCCCAAACATGATTGAACTTGGTTTTTGGAGGGGGTGTTAGCCTTGGATTTTCGGACAAATTGATCCTCAATCGACGAGCCCCATCTAAATGAGTATTAGCCTTAGATTTATAACCTTGTTAATATCCAATCCCTTTTAGTTGGTATTAGACTTCAAATTTATGGGTAATAGACTTTTCCCCCAAACATGATTGAACTTGGTTTTTGGAGGGGGTGTTAGCCTTGGATTTTTGGACAAATTGATCCTGACTCGACGAGCCCTATTTAAATGAGTATTAGCCTTAGATTTGTAACCTTGTTCATATCCAAGCCCTTTTAGTTGGTATTAGACTTCAAATTTATGGGTAATAGACTTTTCTCCCAAACATGATTGAACTTGGGTTTTAGAGGGGGTGTTAGCCTTGGATTTTTGGACAAATTGATCCTGACTCGACGAGCCCTATTTAAATGAGTATTAGCCTTATATTTCTAACCTTGTTCATATCCAATCCCTTTTAGTTGGTATTCGACTTCAAATTTATAGGTAATAGACTTTTCTCCCAAACATGATTGAACTTGGTTTTTGGAGGGGGTGTTAGCCTTGGATTTTCGGACAAATTGATCCTCAATCGACGAGCCCCATCTAAATCTTGGTTTTTGGAGGGGGTGTTAGCCTTGGATTTTCGGACAAATTGATCCTCAATCGACGAGCCCCATCTAAATGAGTATTAGCCTTAGATTTCTAACCTTGTTAATATCCAAGCCCTTTTAGATGGTATTAGACTTCACATTTATGGGTAATAGACTTTTTCCCCCAAACATGATTGAACTTGGTTTTTGGAGGGGGTGTTAGCCTTGGATTTTCGGACAAATTGATCCTGACTCGACGAGCCCTATTTAAATGAGTATTAGCCTTAGATTTGTAACCGTGTTCATATCCAAGACCTTTTAGTTGGTATTAGACTTCAAATTTATGGGTAATAGAGTTTTGCCCCAAACATGATTGAACTTGGTTTTTGGAGGGGGTGTTAGCCTTGGATTTTCGGACAAATTGATCCTCACTCGACGAGCCCCATCTTAATGAGTATTAGCCTTAGATTTCTAACCTTGTTCATATCCAAGCCCTTTTAGTTGGTATTAGACTTCAAATTTATGGGTAATAGACTTTTGCCCCAAACATGATTGAACTTGGTTTTTGGAGGTGTTAGCCTTGGATTTTCGGCCAAATTGATCATGACTCGACGACCCCCATTTAAATAAGTATTAGCCTTAGATTTCTAACCTTTTTCATATGCAAGCCCTTGTAGTTGGTATTAGACTTCAAATTTTTGGGTAATAGACTTTTGCCCCAAACATGATTGAACTTGGTTTTTGGAGGGGTGTTAACCTTGGATTTTCGGACAAATTGATCCTGACTCGACGAGCCCTATTTAAATGAGTATTAGCCTTATATTTCTAACCTTGTTCATATCCAAGCCCTTTTAGTTGGTATTAGACTTCAAATTTATGGGTTATAGACTTTTCCCCCAAATATGATTGAACTTGGTTTTTGGAGGGGGTGTTAGCCTTGGATTTTCAGACAAATTGATCCTCACTCGACGAGCCCCATCTAAATGAGTATTAGCCTTAGATTTCTAACCTTGTTAGTATCCAAGCCCTTTTAGTTGGTATTAGACTTCAAATTTATGGTTATTAGACTTTTCCCCCAAACATGATTGAACTTGGTTTTTGGAGGGGGTGTTAGCCTCGGATTTTCGGACAAATTGATCCTGACTTGACGAGCCCTATTTAAATGAATATTAGCCTTAGATTTGTAACCGTGTTCATATCCAAGACCTTTTAGTTGGTATTGGACTTCAAATTTATGGGTAATAGACTTTTGCCCCAAACATGATTGAACTTGGTTTTTGGAGGGGGTGTTAGCCTTGGATTTTCGAACAAATTGATCATGACTCGACGATCCCTATTTAAATGAGTATTAGCCTTATATTTCTAACCTTGTTCATGTCCAAGCCCTTTTAGTTGGTATTAGACTTCAAATTTATGGGTAATAGACTTTTTCCCCAAACATGATTGAACTTGGTTTTTAGAGGTGTTAGACTTGGATTTTCGGACAAATTGATCCTGACTCGACGAGCCCTATTTAAATGAGTATTAGCCTTATATTTCTAACCTTGTTCATATCCAAGCCCTTTTAGTTGGTATTAGACTTCAAATTTATGGGTAATAGACTTTTGCCCCAAACATGATTCAACTTGGTTTTTGGAGGGGGTGTTAGCCTTGGATTTTCGGACAAGTTGATCCTCACTCGACGAGCCCCATCTAAATGAGTATTAGCCTTAGATTTCTAACCTTGTTAATATCCAAGCCCTTTTAGTTGGTATTAGACTTCAAATTTATGGGTAATAGACTTTTCCCCCAACCATGATTCAACTTGGTTTTTGGAGGTGATAGCCTTGGATTTTCGGACAAATTGATCCTGACTCGACGACCCCTACTTAAATGAGTATTAGCCTTAGATTTGTAACCGTGTTCATATCCAAGCCCTTTTAGTTGGTATTAGACTTCAAATTTATGGGTAATAGACTTTTGCCCCAAACATGATTGAACTTGGTTTTTGGAGGGGGTGTTAGCCTTGGATTTTCGAACAAATTGATCCTGACTCGATGAGCCCCATTTAAATGAGTATTAGCCTTAGATTTGTAACCGTGTTCATATCCAAGACCTTTTAGTTGGTATTAGACTTCAAATTTATGGGTAATAGACTTTTCCCCCAAACATGATTGAACTTGGTTTTTGGAGGGGGTGTTAGCCTTGGATTTTCGAACAAATTGATCCTGACTCGATGAGCCCCATTTAAATGAGTATTAGCCTTAGATTTGTAACCGTGTTCATATCCAAGACCTTTTAGTTGGTATTAGACTTCAAATTTATGGGTAATAGACTTTTCCCCCAAACATGATTGAACTTGGTTTTTGGAGGGGGTGTTAGCCTTGGATTTTCGGACAAATTGATCCTGACTCGACGAGCCCTATTTAAATGAGTATTAGCCTTAGATTTGTAACCGTGTTCATATCCAAGACATTTTAGTTGGTATTAGACTTCAAATTTATGGGTAATAGACTTTTGCCCCAAACATGATTGAACTTGGTTTTTGGAGGGGGTGTTAGCCTTGGATTTTCGGACAAATTGATCCTGACTCGACGAGCCCTATTTAAATGAGTATTAGCCTTATATTTCTAACCTTGTTCATATCCAAGCCCTTTTAGTTGGTATTAGACTTCAAATTTATGGGTAATAGACTTTTCTCCCAAACATGATTGAACTTGGTTTTTGGAGGGGGTGTTAGCCTTGGATTTTCGGACAAATTGATCCTGACTCGACGAGCCCTATGTAAATGAGTATTAGCCTTACATTTCTAACCTTGTTCATATCCAATCCCTTTTAGTTGGTATTGGACTTCAAATTTATGGGTTATAGACTTTTCCCCCAAACATGATTGAACTTGGTTTTTGGAGGGGGTGTTAGCCTTGGATTTTCGGACAAATTGATCCTCAATCGACGAGCCCCATCTAAATGAGTATTAGCCTTAGATTTATAACCTTGTTAATATCCAATCCCTTTTAGTTGGTATTAGACTTCAAATTTATGGGTAATAGACTTTTCCCCCAAACATGATTGAACTTGGTTTTTGGAGGGGGTGTTAGCCTTGGATTTTTGGACAAATTGATCCTGACTCGACGAGCCCTATTTAAATGAGTATTAGCCTTAGATTTGTAACCTTGTTCATATCCAAGCCCTTTTAGTTGGTATTAGACTTCAAATTTATGGGTAATAGACTTTTCTCCCAAACATGATTGAACTTGGGTTTTAGAGGGGGTGTTAGCCTTGGATTTTTGGACAAATTGATCCTGACTCGACGAGCCCTATTTAAATGAGTATTAGCCTTATATTTCTAACCTTGTTCATATCCAATCCCTTTTAGTTGGTATTCGACTTCAAATTTATAGGTAATAGACTTTTCTCCCAAACATGATTGAACTTGGTTTTTGGAGGGGGTGTTAGCCTTGGATTTTCGGACAAATTGATCCTCAATCGACGAGCCCCATCTAAATCTTGGTTTTTGGAGGGGGTGTTAGCCTTGGATTTTCGGACAAATTGATCCTCAATCGACGAGCCCCATCTAAATGAGTATTAGCCTTAGATTTCTAACCTTGTTAATATCCAAGCCCTTTTAGTTGGTATTAGACTTCACATTTATGGGTAATAGACTTTTCCCCCAAACATGATTGAACTTGGTTTTTGGAGGGGGTGTTAGCCTTGGATTTTCGGACAAATTGATCCTGACTCGACGAGCCCTATTTAAATGAGTATTAGCCTTAGATTTGTAACCGTGTTCATATCCAAGACCTTTTAGTTGGTATTAGACTTCAAATTTATGGGTAATAGAGTTTTGCCCCAAACATGATTGAACTTGGTTTTTGGAGGGGGTGTTAGCCTTGGATTTTCGGACAAATTGATCCTGACTCGATGAGCCCTATTTAAATGAGTATTAGCCTTATATTTCTAACCTTGTTCATATCCAAGCCCTTTTAGTTGGTATTAGACTTCAAATTTATGGGTAATAGACTTTTCTCCCAAACATGATTGAACTTGGTTTTTGGAGGGGGTGTTAGCCTTGGATTTTCGGACAAATTGATCCTGACTCGACGAGCCCTATGTAAATGAGTATTAGCCTTACATTTCTAACCTTGTTCATATCCAATCCCTTTTAGTTGGTATTGGACTTCAAATTTATGGGTTATAGACTTTTCCCCCAAACATGATTGAACTTGGTTTTTGGAGGGGGTGTTAGCCTTGGATTTTCGGACAAATTGATCCTCAATCGACGAGCCCCATCTAAATGAGTATTAGCCTTAGATTTATAACCTTGTTAATATCCAATCCCTTTTAGTTGGTATTAGACTTCAAATTTATGGGTAATAGACTTTTCCCCCAAACATGATTGAACTTGGTTTTTGGAGGGGGTGTTAGCCTTGGATTTTTGGACAAATTGATCCTGACTCGACGAGCCCTATTTAAATGAGTATTAGCCTTAGATTTGTAACCTTGTTCATATCCAAGCCCTTTTAGTTGGTATTAAACTTCAAATTTATGGGTAATAGACTTTTCTCCCAAACATGATTGAACTTGGTTTTTGGAGGGGGTGTTAACCTTGGATTTTCGGACAAATTGATCCTCAATCGACGAGCCCCATCTAAATCTTGGTTTTTGGAGGGGGTGTTAGCCTTGGATTTTCGGACAAATTGATCCTCAATCGACGAGCCCCATCTAAATGAGTATTAGCCTTAGATTTCTAACCTTGTTAATATCCAAGCCCTTTTAGTTGGTATTAGACTTCAAATTTATGGGTAATAGACTTTTCCCCCAAACATGATTGAACTTGGTTTTTGGAGGGGGTGTTAGCCTTGGATTTTCGGACAAATTGATCCTCAATCGACGAGCCCCATCTAAATCTTGGTTTTTGGAGGGGGTGTTAGCCTTGGATTTTCGGACAAATTGATCCTCAATCGACGAGCCCCATCTAAATGAGTATTAGCCTTAGATTTCTAACCTTGTTAATATCCAAGCCCTTTTAGTTGGTATTAGACTTCAAATTTATGGGTAATAGACTTTTCCCCCAAACATGATTGAACTTGGTTTTTGGAGGGGGTGTTAGCCTTGGATTTTCGGACAAATTGATCCTGACTCGACGAGCCCTATTTAAATGAGTATTAGCCTTATATTTGTAACCTTGTTCATATCCAAGCCCTTTTAGTTGGTATTAGACTTCAAATTTATGGGTAATAGACTTTTGCCCCAAACATGATTGAACTTGGTTTTCGGAGGGGGTGTTAGCCTTGGATTTTCGGACAAATTGATCCTCACTCGACGAGCCCCATCTTAATGAGTATTAGCCTTAGATTTCTAACCTTGTTCATATCCAAGCCCTTTTAGTTGGTATTAGACTTCAAATTTATGGGTAATAGACTTTTGCCCCAAACATGATTGAACTTGGTTTTTGGAGGTGTTAGCCTTGGATTTTCGGCCAAATTGATCATGACTCGACGACCCCCATTTAAATGAGTATTAGCCTTAGATTTCTAACCTTTTTCATATCCAAGCCCTTTTAGTTGGTATTAGACTTCAAATTTTTGGGTAATAGACTTTTGCCCCAAACATGATTGAACTTGGTTTTTGGAGGGGTGTTAACCTTGGATTTTCGGACAAATTGATCCTGACTCGACGAGCCCTATTTAAATGAGTATTAGCCTTATATTTCTAACCTTGTTCATATCCAAGCCCTTTTAGTTGGTATTAGACTTCAAATTTATGGGTTATAGACTTTTCCCCCAAATATGATTGAACTTGGTTTTTGGAGGGGGTTTTAGCCTTGGATTTTCAGACAAATTGATCCTCACTCGACGAGCCCCATCTAAATGAGTATTAGCCTTAGATTTCTAACCTTGTTAGTATCCAAGCCCTTTTAGTTGGTATTATACTTGAAATTTATGGTTATTAGACTTTTCCCCCAAACATGATTGAACTTGGTTTTTGGAGGGGGTGTTAGCCTCGGATTTTCGGACAAATTGATCCTGACTTGACGAGCCCTATTTAAATGAGTATTAGCCTTAGATTTGTAACCGTGTTCATATCCAAGACCTTTTAGTTGGTATTGGACTTCAAATTTATGGGTAATAGACTTTTGCCCCAAACATGATTGAACTTGGTTTTTGGAGGGGGTGTTAGCCTCGGATTTTCGAACAAATTGATCATGACTCGACGAGCCCTATTTAAATGAGTATTAGCCTTATATTTCTAACCTTGTTCATATCCAAGCCCTTTTAGTATGTATTAGACTTCAAATTTATGGGTAATAGACTTTTTCCCCAAACATGATTGAACTTGGTTTTTGGAGGTGTTAGACTTGGATTTTCGGACAAATTGATCCTGACTCGACGAGCCCTATTTAAATGAGTATTAGCCTTAGATTTCTAACCTTGTTCATATCCAAGCCCTTTTAGTTGGTATTAGACTTCAAATTTATGGCTAATAGACTTTTCCCCCAAACATGATTGAACTTGGTTTTTGGAAGTGTTAGCCTTGGATTTTTGGACAAATTGATCCTGACTCGACGACCCCCATTTAAATGATATTAGACTTAGATTTCTAACCTTGTTCATATCCAAGCCCTTTTAGGTGGTATTAGACTTCAAATTTATGGGTTATAGACTTTTCCCCCAAACATGATTCAACTTGGTTTTTGGAGGGGGTGTTAGCCTTGGATTTTCGGACAAGTTGATCCTCACTCGACGAGCCCCATCTAAATGAGTATTAGCCTTAGATTTCTAACCTTGTTAATATCCAAGCCGTTTTAGTTGGTATTAGACTTTAAATTTATTGGTAATAAACTTTTCCCCCAAACATGATTGAACTTGGTTTTTGGAGGGGGTGTTAGCCTTGGATTTTCGGACAAATTGATCCTGACTCGAAAAGCCCCATTTAAATGAGTATTAGCATTAGATTTCTAACCTTGTTCATATCCAAGCCCTTTTAGTTGGTATTAGACTTCAAATTTATGGGTAATAGACTTTTCCCCCAAACATGATTGAACTTTGTTTTTGGAGGTCTTAGCCTTGGATATTCGGACAAATTGATCCTGACTCGACGACCCCCATTTAAATGAGTATTAGCTTTATATTTCTAACCTTGTTCATATCCAAGCCCTTTTAGTTGGTATTAGACTTCAAATTTATAGGTAATAGACTTTTCCCCCAAACATGATTGAACTTGGTTTTCGGAGGTGTTAGCCTTGGATTTTCGGACAAAGTGATCCTGACTCGACTAGCCCCATTTAAATGAGTATTAGCCTTAGATTTATAACCTTGTTCATATCCAAGCTCTTTTAGTTGGTATTAGACTTCACATTTATGGGTAATAGTCTTTTGCCCCAAACATGATTGAACTTGGTTTTTGGAGGGGGTGTTAGCCTTGGATTTTCGGACAAATTGATCCTGACTCGACGAGCCCTATTTAAATGAGTATTAGTCTTATATTTCAAACCTTGTTCATATCCAATCCCTTTTAGTTGGTATTAGACTTCAAATTTATGGCTAATAGACTTTTCCCCCAAACATGATTGAACTTGGTTTTTGGAGGTGTTAGCCTTGGATTTATAACCTTGTTCATATCCAAGCTCTTTTAGTTGGTATTGGACTTCAAATTTATGGGTTATAGACTTTTCCCCCAAACATGATTGAACTTGGTTTTTGGAGGGGGTGTTAGCCTTGGATTTTCGGACAAATTGATCCTCAATCGACGAGCCCCATTTAAATGAGTATTAGCCTTAGATTTCTAACCTTGTTCATATCCAAGCCCTTTTAGTTGGTATTAGACTTCAAATTTATGGCTAATAGACTTTTCCCCCAAACATGATTGAACTTGGTTTTTGGAGGTGTTAGCCTTAGATTTATAACCTTGTTCATATCCAAGCTCTTTTAGTTGGTATTGGACTTCAAATTTATGGGTTATAGACTTTTCCCCCAAACATGATTGAACTTGGTTTTTGGAGGGGGTGTTAGCCTTGGATTTTCGGACAAATTGATCCTCAATCGACGAGCCCCATTTAAATGAGTATTAGCCTTAGATTTCTAACCTTGTTCATATCCAAGCCCTTTTAGTTGGTATTAGACTTCAAATTTATGGCTAATAGACTTTTCCCCCAAACATGATTGAACTTGGTTTTTGGAGGTGTTAGCCTTGGATTTTCGGACAAATTGATCCTGACTCGACAATCCCCATTTAAATGAGTATTAGCCTTAGATTTCTAACCTTGTTCATATCCAAGCCCTTTTAGTTGGTATTAGACTTCAAATTTATGGGTAATAAACTTTTCCCCCAAACATGATTGAACTTGGTTTTTGGAGGGGGTGTTAGCCTTGGATTTTCGGACAAATTGATCCTGACTCGAAAAGCCCCATTTAAATGAGTATTACCCTTAGATTTCTAACCTTGCTCATATACAAGCCCTTTTAGTTGGTATTAGACTTCAAATTTATGGGTAATAGACTTTTTCCCCAAACATGATTGAACTTGGTTTTTGGAGGTGTTAGACTTGGATTTTCGGACAAATAGATCCTGACTCGACGACCCCCATTTAAATGAGTATTAGCCTTAGATTTCTAACCTTGTTCATATCCAAGCCCTTTTAGTTGGTATTAGACTTCAAATTTACGGGTAATAGACTTTTCCCCCAAACATGATTGAACTTGGTTTTTGGAGGTCTTAGCCTTGGATATTCGGACAAATTGATCCTGACTCGACGACCCCCATTTAAATGAGTATTAGCCTTATATTTCTAACCTTGTTCATATCCTAGCCCTTTTAGTTGGTATTAGACTTCAAATTTATGGGTAATAGACTTTTCCCCCAAACATGATTGAACTCGGTTTTTGGAGGGGGTGTTAGCCTTGGATTTTCGAACAAATTGATCATGACTCGACGAGCCCTATTTAAATGAGTATTAGCCTTATATTTCTAACCTTGTTCATATCCAAGCCCTTTTAGTTGGTATTAGACTTCAAATTTATGGGTTATAGACTTTTCCCCCAAACATGATTGAACTTGGTTTTTCGAGGGGGTGTTAGCGTTGGATTTTCGGACAAATTGATCCTCACTCGACGAGCCCCATCTAAATGAGTACTAGCCTTAGATTTCTAACCTTGTTAATATCCAACCCCTTTTAGTTGGTATTAGACTTCAAATTTATGGGTAATACACTTTTGCCCCAAACATGATTGAACTTGGTTTTTGGAGGGGGTGTTAGCCTTGGATTTTCGGACAAATTGATCCTGACTGGACGACCCCCATTTAAATGATATTAGCCTTAGATTTCTAACCTTGTTCATATCCAAGCCCTTTTAGTTGGTATTAGACTTCAAATTTATGGGTAATAGACTTTTGCCCCTAATATGATTGAACTTCGTTTTTGGAGGGGGTGTTAGCCTTGGATTTTCGGACAAATTGATCCTGAGTTGACGAGCCCTATTTAAATGAGTATTAGCCTTATATTTCTAACCATGTTCATATCCAAGCCCTTTTAGTTGGTATTAGACTTCAAATTTATGGGTTATAGACTTTTTCCCCAAACATGATTGAACTTGGTTTTTTGAGGGGGTGTTAGCCTTGGATTTTCGGACAAATTGATCCTGACTCGACGAGCCCCATTTAAATAAGTATTAGCCTTAGATTTATAACCTTGTTCATATCCAAGCCCTTTTAGTTGGTATTAGACTTCAAATTTATGGGTAATAGACTTTTCCCCCAAACATGATTGAACTTGGTTTTCGGAGGTGTTAGCCTTGGATTTTCGGACAAATTGATCCTGACTCGACGAGACCCATTTAAATGAGTATTAGCCTTAGATTTCTAACCTTGTTCATATCCAAGCCCTTTTAGTTGGTATTAGACTTGAAATTTATGGGTAATAGACTTTTCCCCCAAACATGATTGAACTTGGTTTTTGGAGGTGTTAGACTTGGATTTTCGGACAAATTGATCCTAACTCGACGAGCCCATTTAAATGAGTATTAGCCTTAGATTTCTAACCTTGTTCATATCCAAGCCCTTTTAGTTGGTATTAGACTTCAAATTTATGGCTAATAGACTTTTCCCCCAAACATGATTGAACTTGGTTTTTGGAGGTGTTAGCCTTGGATTTTCGGACAAATTGATCCTGACTCGACGAGCCCCATCTAAATGAGTATTAGCCTTAGATTTCTAACCTTGTTAATATCCAAGCTCTTTTAGTTGGTATTAGACTTCAAAGTTATGGGTAATAGACTTTTCCCCCAAACATGATTGAACTTGGTTTTTGGAGGGGGTGTTAGCCTTGGATTTTCGGACAAATTGATCCTGACTCGACGAGCCCTATTTAAATGAGTATTAGCCTTAGATTTGTAACCGTGTTCATATCCAAGACCTTTTAGTTGGTATTAGACTTCAAATTTATGGGTAATAGACTTTTGCCCCAAACATGATTGAACTTGGTTTTTGGAGGGGGTGTTAGCCTTGGATTTTCGGACAAATTGATCCTGACTCGACGAGCCCTAATTAAATGAGTATTAGCCTTATATTTCTAACCTTGTTCATATCCAAGACCTTTTAGTTGGTATTAGACTTCAAATTTATGGGTAATAGACTTTTCTCCCAAACATGACTGAACTTGGTTTTTGGAGGGGGTGTTAGCCTTGGATTTTCGGACAAATTGATCCTGACTCGACGAGCCCCATTTAAATGAGTATTAGCCTTAGATTTCTAACCTTGTTCATATCCAAGCCATTTTAGTTGGTATTAGACATCAAATTTATGGGTAATAGACTTTTCTCCCAAACATGACTGAACTTGGTTTTTGGAGGGGGTGTTAGCCTTGGATTTTTGGACAAATTGATCCTCACTCGACGAGCCCCATCTAAATGAGTATTAGCCTTAGATTTCTAACCTTGTTAATATCCAAGCCCTTTTAGTTGGTATTAGACTTCAAAGTTATGGGTAATAGACTTTTCCCCCAAACATGATTGAACTTGGTTTTTGGAGGGGGTGTTAGCCTTGGATTTTCGGACAAATTGATCATGACTCGACGAGCCCTATTTAAATGAGTATTAGCCTTATATTTCTAACCTTGTTCATATCCAATCCCTTTTAGTTGGTATTAGACTTCAAATTTATGGGTAATAGACTTTTGCCCCAAACATGATTGAACTTGGTTTTTGGAGGGGGTGTTAGCCTTTGATTTTCGGACAAATTGATCCTGACTCGACGACCCCCATTTAAATGATATTAGCCTTAGATTTCTAACCTTGTTCATATCCAAGCCCTTTTAGTTGGTATTAGACTTCAAATTTATGGGTAATAGACTTTTTCCCCAAACATGATTGAACTTGGTTTTTGGAGGTGTTAGACTTGGATTTTCGGACAAATAGATCCTGACTCGACGACCCCCGTTTAAATGAGTATTAGCCTTAGATTTCTAACCTTGTTCATATCCAAGCCCTTTTAGTTGGTATTAGACTTCAAATTTACGGGTAATAGACTTTTCCCCCAAACATGATTGAACTTGGTTTTTGGAGGTCTTAGCCTTGGATATTCGGACAAATTGATCCTGACTCGACGACCCCCATTTAAATGAGTATTAGCCTTATATTTCTAACCTTGTTCATATCCTAGCCCTTTTAGTTGGTATTAGACTTCAAATTTATGGGTAATAGACTTTTCCCCCAAACATGATTGAACTCGGTTTTTGGAGGGGGTGTTAGCCTTGGATTTTCGAACAAATTGATCATGACTCGACGAGCCCTATTTAAATGAGTATTAGCCTTATATTTCTAACCTTGTTCATATCCAAGCCCTTTTAGTTGGTATTAGACTTCAAATTTATGGGTTATAGACTTTTCCCCCAAACATGATTGAACTTGGTTTTTGGAGGTGTTAGACTTGGATTTTCGGACAAATAGATCCTGACTCGACGACCCCCATTTAAATGAGTATTAGCCTTAGATTTCTAACCTTGTTCATATCCAAGCCCTTTTAGTTGGTATTAGACTTCAAATTTACGGGTAATAGACTTTTCCCCCAAACATGATTGAACTTGGTTTTTGGAGGTCTTAGCCTTGGATATTCGGACAAATTGATCCTGACTCGACGACCCCCATTTAAATGAGTATTAGCCTTATATTTCTAACCTTGTTCATATCCTAGCCCTTTTAGTTGGTATTAGACTTCAAATTTATGGGTAATAGACTTTTCCCCCAAACATGATTGAACTCGGTTTTTGGAGGGGGTGTTAGCCTTGGATTTTCGAACAAATTGATCATGACTCGACGAGCCCTATTTAAATGAGTATTAGCCTTATATTTCTAACCTTGTTCATATCCAAGCCCTTTTAGTTGGTATTAGACTTCAAATTTATGGGTTATAGACTTTTCCCCCAAACATGATTGAACTTGGTTTTTCGAGGGGGTGTTAGCGTTGGATTTTCGGACAAATTGATCCTCACTCGACGAGCCCCATCTAAATGAGTACTAGCCTTAGATTTCTAACCTTGTTAATATCCAACCCCTTTTAGTTGGTATTAGACTTCAAATTTATGGGTAATACACTTTTGCCCCAAACATGATTGAACTTGGTTTTTGGAGGGGGTGTTAGCCTTGGATTTTCGGACAAATTGATCCTGACTCGACGAGCCCTATTTAAATGAGTATTAGCCTTATATTTCTAACCTTGTTCATATCCAAGCCCTTTTAGTTGGTATTAGACTTCAAATTTATGGGTTATAGACTTTTGCCCCAAACATGATTGAACTTGGTTTTTGGAGGGGGTGTTAGCGTTGGATTTTCGGACAAATTGATCCTCACTCGACGAGCCCCATCTAAATGAGTATTAGCCTTAGATTTCTAACCTTGTTAATATCCAAGCCCTTTTAGTTGGTATTAGACTTCAAATTTATGGGTAATAGACTTTTTCCCCAAACATGATTGAACTTGATTTTTGGAGGTGTTAGACTTGGATTTTCGGACAAATTGATCCTGACTCGACGACCCCCATTTAAATGAGTATTAGCCTTAGATTTATAACCTTGTTCATATACAAGCCCTTTTAGTTGGTATTAGACTTCAAATTTACGGGTAATAGACTTTTCCCCCAAACATGATTGAACTTGGTTTTTGGAGGTCTTAGCCTTGGATATTCGGACAAATTGATCCTGACTCGACGACCCCCATTTAAATGAGTATTAGCCTTATATTTCCAACCTTGTTCATATCCAAGCCCTTTTAGTTGGTATTAGACTTCAAATTTATGGGTAATAGACTTTTGCCCCAAACATGATTGAACTTGGTTTTTGGAGGGGGTGTTAGCCTTTGATTTTCGGACAAATTGATCCTGACTCGACGACCCCCATTTAAATGATATTAATCTTAGATTTCTAACCTTGTTCATATCCAAGCCCTTTTAGTTGGTATTAGACTTCAAATTTATGGGTAATAGACTTTTGCCCCTAACATGATTGAACTTCGTTTTTGGAGGGGGTGTTAGCCTTGGATTTTCGGACAAATTGATCCTGAGTTGACGAGCCCTATTTAAATGAGTATTAGCCTTATATTTCTAACCTTGTTCATATCCAAGCCCTTTTAGTTGGTATTAGACTTCAAATTTATGGGTTATAGACTTTTCCCCCAAACATGATTGAACTTGGTTTTTTGAGGGGGTGTTAGCCTTGGATTTTCGGACAAATTGATCCTCACTCGACGAGCCCCATCTAAATGAGTATTAGCCTTAGATTTCTAACCTTGTTCATATCCAATCCCTTTTAGTTAGTATTAGACTTCAAATTTATGGGTAATAGACTTTTGCCCCAAACATGATTGAACTTGGTTTTTGGAGGGGGTGTTAGCCTTTGATTTTCGGACAAATTGATCCTGACTCGACGACCCCCATTTAAATGATATTAGCCTTAGATTTCTAACCTTGTTCATATACAAGCCCTTTTAGTTGGTATTAGACTTCAAATTTATGGGTAATAGACTTTTTCCCCAAACATGATTGAACTTGGTTTTTGGAGGTGTTAGACTTGGATTTTCGGACAAATTGATCCTGACTCGACGACCCCCATTTAAATGAGTATTAGCCTTAGATTTATAACCTTGTTCATATCCAAGCCCTTTTAGTTGGTATTAGACTTCAAATTTACGGGTAATAGACTTTTCCCCCAAACATGATTGAACTTGGTTTTTGGAGGTCTTAGCCTTGGATATTCGGACAAATTGATCCTGACTCGACGACCCCCATTTAAATGAGTATTAGCCTTATATTTCCAACCTTGTTCATATCCAAGCCCTTTTAGTTGGTATTAGACTTCAAATTTATGGGTAATAGACTTTTCCCCCAAACATGATTGAACTTGGTTTTTGGAGGGGGTGTTAGCCTTGGATTTTCGGACAAATTGATCCTGACTCGACGAGCCCTATTTAAATGAGTATTAGCCTTATATTTCTAACCTTGTTCATATCCAAGCCCTTTTAGTTGGTATTAGACTTCAAATTTATGGGTTATAGACTTTTGCCCCAAACATGATTGAACTTGGTTTTTGGAGGGGGTGTTAGCGTTGGATTTTCGGACAAATTGATCCTCACTCGACGAGCCCCATCTAAATGAGTATTAGCCTTAGATTTCTAACCTTGTTAATATCCAAGCCCTTTTAGTTGGTATTAGACTTCAAATTTACGGGTTATAGACTTTTGCCCCAAACATGATTGAACTTGGTTTTTGGAGGGGGTGTTAGCCTTGGATTTTTGGACAAATTGATCCTCACTCGACGAGCCCCATCTAAATGAGTATTAGCCTTAGATTTCTAACCTTGTTAATATCCAAGCCCTTTTAGTTGGTATTAGACTTCAAAGTTATGGGTAATAGACTTTTCCCCCAAACATGATTGAACTTGGTTTTTGGAGGGGGTGTTAGCCTTGGATTTTCGGACAAATTGATCATGACTCGACGAGCCCTATTTAAATGAGTATTAGCCTTATATTTCTAACCTTGTTCATATCCAATCCCTTTTAGTTGGTATTAGACTTCAAATTTATGGGTAATAGACTTTTGCCCCAAACATGATTGAACTTGGTTTTTGGAGGGGGTGTTAGCCTTTGATTTTCGGACAAATTGATCCTGACTCGATGACCCCCATTTAAATGATATTAGCCTTAGATTTCTAACCTTGTTCATATCCAAGCCCTTTTAGTTGGTATTAGACTTCAAATTTATGGGTAATAGACTTTTGCCCCTAACATGATTGAACTTCGTTTTTGGAGGGGGTGTTAGCCTTGGATTTTCGGACAAATTGATCCTGAGTTGACGAGCCCTATTTAAATGAGTATTAGCCTTATATTTCTAACCTTGTTCATATCCAAGCCCTTTTAGTTGGTATTAGACTTCAAATTTATGGGTTATAGACTTTTCCCCCAAACATGATTGAACTTGGTTTTTTGAGGGGGTGTTAGCCTTGGATTTTTGGACAAATTGATCCTCACTCGACGAGCCCCATCTAAATGAGTATTAGCCTTAGATTTCTAACCTTGTTAATATCCAAGCCCTTTTAGTTGGTATTAGACTTCAAATTTATGGGTAATAGACTTTTCCCCCAAACATGATTGAACTTGGTTTTTGGAGGTGTTAGCCTTGGATTTTCGGACAAATTGATCCTGACTCGACGAGCCCCATTTAAATGAGTATTAGCCTTAGATTTCTAACCTTGTTCATATACAAGCCCTTTTAGTTGGTATTAGACTTCAAATTTATGGGTAATAGACTTTTCCCCCAAACATGATTGAACTTGGTTTTTGGAGGGGGTGTTAGCTTTGGATTTTCGGACAAATTGATCCTGACTCGACGAGCCCCATTTAAATGAGTATTAGCCTTAGATTTGTAACCGTGTTCATATCCAAGACCTTTTAGTTGGTATTAGACTTCAAATTTATGGGTAATAGACTTTTCTCCCAAACATGATTGAACTTGGTTTTTGGAGGGGGTGTTAGCCTTGGATTTTCGGACAAATTGATCCTGACTCGAAAAGCCCCATTTAAATGAGTATTAGCCTTAGATTTCTAACCTTGTTCATATACAAGCCCTTTTAGTTGGTATTAGACTTCAAATTTATGGGTAATAGACTTTTTCCCCAAACATGATTGAACTTGGTTTTTGGAGGTGTTAGACTTGGATTTTCGGACAAATTGATCCTGACTCGATGACCCCCATTTAAATGAGTATTAGCCTTAGATTTATAACCTTGTTCATATCCAAGCCCTTTTAGTTGTTATTAGACTTCAAATTTACGGGTAATAGACTTTTCCCCCAAACATGATTGAACTTGGTTTTTGGAGGTCTTAGCCTTGGATATTCGGACAAATTGATCCTGACTCGACGACCCCCATTTAAATGAGTATTAGCCTTATATTTCCAACCTTGTTCATATCCAAGCCCTTTTAGTTGGTATTAGACTTCAAATTTATGGGTAATAGACTTTTCCCCCAAACATGATTGAACTTGGTTTTTGGAGGGGGTGTTAGCCTTGGATTTTCGGACAAATTGATCCTGACTCGACGAGCACTATTTAAATGAGTATTAGCCTTATATTTCTAACCTTGTTCATATCCAAGCCCTTTTAGTTGGTATTAGACTTCAAATTTATGGGTTATAGACTTTTGCCCCAAACATGATTGAACTTGGTTTTTGGACGGGGTGTTAGCGTTGGATTTTCGGACAAATTGATCCTCACTCGACGAGCCCCATCTAAATGAGTATTAGCCTTAGATTTCTAACCTTGTTAATATCCAAGCCCTTTTAGTTGGTATTAGACTTCAAATTTATGGGTAATAGACTTTTGCCCCAAACATGATTGAACTTGGTTTTTGGAGGGGGTGTTAGCCTTGGATTTTTGGACAAATTGATCCTCACTCGACGAGCCCCATCTAAATGAGTATTAGCCTTAGATTTCTAACCTTGTTAATATCCAAGCCCTTTTAGTTGGTATTAGACTTCAAAGTTATGGGTAATAGACTTTTCCCCCAAACATGATTGAACTTGGTTTTTGGAGGGGGTGTTAGCCTTGGATTTTCGGACAAATTGATCATGACTCGACGAGCCCTATTTAAATGAGTATTAGCCTTATATTTCTAACCTTGTTCATATCCAATCCCTTTTAGTTGGTATTAGACTTCAAATTTATGGGTAATAGACTTTTGCCCCAAACATGATTGAACTTGGTTTTTGGAGGGGGTGTTAGCCTTTGATTTTCGGACAAATTGATCCTGACTCGACGACCCCCATTTAAATGATATTGGCCTTAGATTTCTAACCTTGTTCATATCCAAGCCCTTTTAGTTGGTATTAGACTTCAAATTTATGGGTAATAGACTTTTGCCCCTAACATGATTGAACTTCGTTTTTGGAGGGGGTGTTAGCCTTGGATTTTCGGACAAATTGATCCTGAGTTGACGAGCCCTATTTAAATGAGTATTAGCCTTATATTTCTAACCTTGTTCATATCCAAGCCCTTTTAGTTGGTATTAGACTTCAAATTTATGGGTTATAGACTTTTCCCCCAAACATGATTGAACTTGGTTTTTTGAGGGGGTGTTAGCCTTGGATTTTCGGACAAATTGATCCTCACTCGACGAGCCCCATCTAAATGAGTATTAGCCTTAGATTTCTAACCTTGTTAATATCCAAGCCCTTTTAGTTGGTATTAGACTTCAAATTTATGGGTAATAGACTTTTCCCCCAAACATGATTGAACTTGGTTTTTGGAGGTGTTAGCCTTGGATTTTCGGACAAATTGATCCTGATTCGACGAGCCCCATTTAAATAAGTATTACCTTAGATTTCTAACCTTGTTCATATACAAGCCCTTTTAGTTGGTATTAGACTTCAAATTTATGGGTAATAGACTTTTGCCCCAAACATGATTGAACCTGGTTTTTGGAGGGGGTGTTAGCTTTGGATTTTCGGACAAATTGATCCTGACTCGACGAGCCCCATTTAAATGAGTATTAGCCTTAGATTTGTAACCGTGTTCATATCCAAGACCTTTTAGTTGGTATTAGACTTCAAATTTATGGGTAATAGACTTTTCTCCCAAACATGATTGAACTTGGTTTTTGGAGGGGGTGTTAGCCTTGGATTTTCGGACAAATTGATCCTGACTCGACGAGCCCCATTTAAATAAGTATTAGCCTTAGATTTCTAACCTTGTTCATATCCAAGCCCTTTTAGTTGGTATTAGACTTCAAATTTATGGGTAATAGACTTTTCCCCCAAACATGATTGAACTTGGTTTTTGGAGGGGGTGTTAGCCTTGGATTTTCGGACAAATTGATCCTGACTCGACGAGCCCCATTTAAATGAGTATTAGCCTTAGATTTCTAACCTTGTTCATATACAAGCCCTTTTAGTTGGTATTAGACTTCAAATTTATGGGTAATAGACTTTTTCCCCAAACATGATTGAACTTGGTTTTTGGAGGTGTTAGACTTGGATTTTCGGACAAATTGATCCTGACTCGACGAGCCCTATTTAAATGAGTATTAGCCTTAGATTTCTAACCTTGTTCATATCCAAGCCCTTTTAGTTGGTATTAGACTTCAAATTTATGGCTAATAGACTTTTCCCCCAAACATGATTGAACTTGGTTTTTGGAGGTGTTAGCCTTGGATTTTCGGACAAATTGATCCTGACTCGACGACCCCCATTTAAATGATATTAGCCTTAGATTTCTAACCTTGTTCATATCCAAGCCCTTTTAGTTGGTATTAAACTTCAAATTTATGGGTAATAGACTTTTGCCCCTAACATGATTGAATTTCGTTTTTGGAGGGGGTGTTGGCCTTGGATTTTCGGACAAATTGATCCTGAGTTGACGAGCCCTATTTAAATGAGTATTAGCCTTAGATTTGTAACCGTGTTCATATCCAAGACCTTTTAGTTGGTATTAGACTTCAAATTTATGGGTAATAGACTTTTCTCCCAAACATGATTGAACTTGGTTTTTGGAGGGGGTGTTAGCCTTGGATTTTCGGACAAATTGATCCTGACTCGACGAGCCCCATTTAAATAAGTATTAGCCTTAGATTTATAACCTTGTTCATATCCAAGCCCTTTTAGTTGGTATTAGACTTCAAATTTATGGGTAATAGACTTTTCCCCCAAACATGATTGAACTTGGTTTTCGGAGGTGTTAGCCTTGGATTTTCAGACAAATTGATCCTGACTCGACGAGCCCCATTTAAATGAGTATTAGCCTTAGATTTCTAACCTTGTTCATATCCAAGCCCTTTTAGTTGGTATTAGACTTGAAATTTATGGGTAATAGACTTTTCCCCCAAACATGATTGAACTTGGTTTTTGGAGGTGTTAGACTTGGATTTTCGGACAAATTGATCCTAACTCGACGAGCCCATTTAAATGAGTATTAGCCTTAGATTTCTAACCTTGTTCATATCCAAGCCCTTTTAGTTGGTATTAGACTTCAAATTTATGGCTAATAGACTTTTCCCCCAAACATGATTGAACTTGGTTTTTGGAGGTGTTAGCCTTGGATTTTCGGACAAATTGATCCTGACTC
Organism: Salix caprea; assembly: GCA_964035475.1. Classification (NCBI taxonomy): domain Eukaryota; kingdom Viridiplantae; phylum Streptophyta; class Magnoliopsida; order Malpighiales; family Salicaceae; genus Salix; species Salix caprea. Next base: position 17,889,906 of record OZ037749.1, read on the forward strand.
GACAAGCCCCATTTAAATGAGTATTAGCCTTAGATTTCTAACCTTGTTCATATCCAAGCCGTTTTAGTTGGTATTAGACTTCAAATTTATGGGTAATAAACTTTTCCCCCAAACATGATTGAACTTGGTTTTTGGAGGGGGTGTTAGCCTTGGATTTTCGGACAAATTGATCCTGACTCGAAAAGCCCCATTTAAATGAGTATTAGCCTTAGATTTCTAACCTTGTTCATATACAAGCCCTTTTAGTTGGTATTAGACTTTAAATTTATGGGTAATAGACTTTTTCCCCAAACATGATTGAACTTGGTTTTTGGAGGTGTTAGACTTGGATTTTTGGACAAATTGATCCTGACTCGACGACCCCCATTTAAATGAGTATTAGCCTTAGATTTCTAACCTTGTTCATATCCAAGCCCTTTTACTTGGTATTAGACTTCAAATTTACGGGTAATAGACTTTTCCCCCAAACTTGATTGAACTTGGTTTTTGGAGGTCTTAGCCTTGGATATTCGGACAAATTGATCCTGACTCGACGACCCCCATTTAAATGAGTATTAGCCTTATATTTCTAACCTTGTTCATATCCAAGCCCTTTTAGTTGGTATTAGACTTCAAATTTATGGGTAATAGACTTTTCCCCCAAACATGATTGAACTTGGTTTTTGGAGGGGGTGTTAGCCTTGGATTTTCGGACAAATTGATCCTGACTCGACGAGCCCTATTTAAATGAGTATTAGCCTTATATTTCTAACCTTGTTCATATCCAAGCCCTTTTAGTTGGTATTGGACTTCAAATTTATGGGTTATAGACTTTTCCCCCAAACATGATTGAACTTGGTTTTTGGAGGGGGTGTTAGCGTTGGATTTTCAGACAAATTGATCCTCACTCGACGAGCCCCATCTAAATGAGTATTAGCCTTAGATTTCTAACCTTGTTAATATCCAAGCCCTTTTAGTTGGTATTAGACTTCAAATTTATGGGTAATAGACTTTTGCCCCAAACATGATTGAACTTGGTTTTTGGAGGGGGTGTTAGCCTTGGATTTTCGGACAAATTGATCCTGACTGGACGACCCCCATTTAAATGATATTAGCCTTAGATTTCTAACCTTGTTCATATCCAAGCCCTTTTAGTTGGTATTAGACTTCAAATTTATGGGTAATAGACTTTTGCCCCTAACATGATTGAACTTCATTTTTGGAGGGGGTGTTAGCCTTGGATTTTCGGACAAATTGATCCTGACTTGACGAGCCCTATTTAAATGATTATTAGCCTTATATTTCTCACCTTGTTCATATCCAAGCCCTTTTAGTTGGTATTAGACTTCAAATTTATGGGTTATAGACTTTTCCCCCAAACATGATTGAACTTGGTTTTTTGAGGGGGTGTTAGCCTTGGATTTTCGGACAAATTGATCCTCACTCGACGAGCCCCATCTAAATGAGTATTAGCCTTAGATTTCTAACCTTGTTAATATCCAAGACCTTTTAGTTGGTATTAGACTTCAAATTTATGGGTAATAGACTTTTCCCCCAAACATGATTGAACTTGGTTTTTGGAGGTGTTAGCCTTGGATTTTCGGACAAATTGATCCTGACTCGACGAGCCCCATTTAAATGAGTATTAGCCCTAGATTTCTAACCTTGTTCATATACAAGCCCTTTTAGTTGGTATTAGACTTCAAATTTATGGGTAATAGACTTTAGCCCAAAACATGATTGAACTGGTTTTTTGGAGGGGGTGTTAGCTTTGGATTTTCGGACAAATTGATCCTGACTCGACGAGCCCCATTTAAATGAGTATTAGCCTTAGATTTGTAACCGTGTTCATATCCAAGACCTTTTAGTTGGTATTAGACTTCAAATTTATGGGTAATAGACTTTTCTCCCAAACATGATTGAACTTGGTTTTTGGAGGGGGTGTTAGCCTTGGATTTTCAGACAAATTGATCCTGACTCGACGAGCCCCATTTAAATAAGTATTAGCCTTAGATTTCTAACCTTGTTCATATCCAAGCCCTTTTAGTTGGTATTAGACTTCAAATTTATGGGTAATAGACTTTTCCCCCAAACATGACTGAACTTGGTTTTCGGAGGTGTTAGCTTTGGATTTTCGGACAAATTGATCCTGACTCGACGAGCCCCATTTAAATGAGTATTAGCCTTAGATTTCTAACCTTGTTCATATCCAAGCCCTTTTAGTTGGTATTAGACTTCAAATTTATGGGTAATAGACTTTTCCCCCAAACATGATTGAACTTGGTTTTTGGAGGTGTTAGACTTGGATTTTCGGACAAATTGATCCTCACTCGACGAGCCCCATTTAAATGAGTATTAGCCATAGATTTCTAACCTTGTTCATATCCAAGCCCTTTTAGTTGGTATTAGACTTCAAATTTATGGCTAATAGACTTTTCCCCCAAACATGATTGAACTTGGTTTTTGGAGGTGTTAGCCTTGGATTTTCGGACAAATTGATCCTGACTCGACGACCCCCATTTAAATGATATTAGCGTTAGATTTCTAACCTTGTTCATATCCAAGCTCTTTTAGTTGGTATTAGACTTCAAATTTATGGGTAATAAACTTTTGCCCCTAACATGATTGAACTTCGTTTTTGGAGGGGGTGTTAGCCTTGGATTTTCGGACAAATTGATCCTGAGTTGACGAGCCCTATTTAAATGAGTATTAGCCTTATATTTCTAACCTTGTTCATATCCAAGCCCTTTTAGTTGGTATTAGACTTCAAATTTATAGGTAATAGACTTTTCCCCCAAACATGATTGAACTTGGTTTTTGGAGGGGGTGTTAGCCTTGGATTTTCGGACAAATTGATCCTGACTCGACGAGCCCTATTTAAATGAGTATTAGCCTTATATTTCTAACCTTGTTCATATCCAAGCCCTTTTAGTTGGTATTGGACTTCAAATTTATGGGTTGTAGACTTTTCCCCCAAACATGATTGAACTTGGTTTTTTGGAGGGGGTGTTAGCGTTGGATTTTCGGACAAATTGATCCTCACTCGACGAGCCCCATCTAAATGAGTATTAGCCTTAGATTTCTAACCTTGTTAATATCCAAGACCTTTTAGTTGGTATTAGACTTCAAATTTATGGGTAATAGACTTTTGCCCCAAACATGATTGAACTTGGTTTTTGGAGGGGGTGTTAGCCTTGGATTTTCGGACAAATTGATCCTGACTCGACGACCCCCATTTAAATGATATTAGCGTTAGATTTCTAACCTTGTTCATATCCAAGCTCTTTTAGTTGGTATTAGACTTCAAATTTATGGGTAATAAACTTTTGCCCCTAACATGATTGAACTTCGTTTTTAGAGGGGGTGTTAGCCTTGGATTTTCGGACAAATTGATCCTGAGTTGACGAGCCCTATTTAAATGAGTATTAGCCTTATATTTCTAACCTTGTTCATATCCAAGCCCTTTTAGTTGGTATTAGACTTCAAATTTATGGGTTATAGACTTTTCCCCCAAACATGATTGAACTTGGTTTTTTGAGGGGGTGTTAGCCTTGGATTTTCGGACAAATTGATCCTCACTCGACGAGCCCCATCTAAATGAGTATTAGCCTTAGATTTCTAACCTTGTTAATATCCAAGCCCTTTTAGTTGGTATTAGACTTCAAATTTATAGGTAATAGACTTTTCCCCCAAACATGATTGAACTTGGTTTTTGGAGGTGTTAGCCTTGGATTTTCGGACAAATTGATCCTGACTCGACGACCCCCATTTAATTGAGTATTAGCCTTAGATTTATAACCTTGTTCATATACAAGCCCTTTTAGTTGGTATTAGACTTCAAATTTATGGGTAATAGACTTTAGCCCAAAACATGATTGAACTGGTTTTTTGGAGGGGGTGTTAGCTTTGGATTTTTGGACAAATTGATCCTGACTCGACGAGCCCCATTTAAATGAGTATTAGCCTTAGATTTGTAACCGTGTTCATATCCAAGACCTTTTAGTTGGTATTAGACTTCAAATTTATGGGTAATAGACTTTTCTCCCAAACATGATTGAACTTGGTTTTTGGAGGGGGTGTTAGCCTTGGATTTTCGGACAAATTGATCCTGACTCGACGAGCCCCATTTAAATAAGTATTAGCCTTAGATTTCTAACCTTGTTCATATCCAAGCCCTTTTAGTTGGTATTAGACTTCAAATTTATGGGTAATAGAGTTTCCCCCCAAAATGATTGAACTTGGTTTTCGGAAGTGTTAGCCTTGGATTTTCGGACAAATTGATCCTGACTCGACGAGCCCCATTTAAATGAGTATTAGCCTTAGATTTCTAACCTTGTTCATATCCAAGCCCTTTTAGTTGGTATTAGACTTCAAATTTATGGGTAATAGACTTTTCCCCCAAACATGATTGAACTTCGTTTTTGGAGGTGTTAGACTTGGATTTTCAGACAAATTGATCCTAACTCGACGAGCCCCATTTAAATGAGTATTAGCCTTAGATTTATAACCTTGTTCATATCCAAGGCCTTTTAGTTGGTATTAGACTTCAAATTTATGGCTAATAGACTTTTCCCCCAAACATGATTGAACTTGGTTTTTGGAGGTGTTAGCCTTGGATTTTCGGACAAATTGATCCTGACTCGAAAAGCCCCATTTAAATGAGTATTAGCCTTAGATTTCTAACCTTGTTCATATACAAGCCCTTTTAGTTGGTATTAGACTTCAAATTTATGGGTAATAGACTTTTTCCCCAAACATGATTGAACTTGGTTTTTGGAGGTGTTAGACTTGGATTTTCGGACAAATTGATCCTGACTCGACGACCCCCATTTAAATGAGTATTAGCCTTAGATTTATAACCTTGTTCATATCCAAGCCCTTTTAGTTGGTATTAGACTTCAAATTTACGGGTAATAGACTTTTCCCCCAAACATGATTGCACTTGGTTTTTGGAGGTCTTAGCCTTGGATATTCGGACAAATTGATCCTGACTCGACGGCCCCCATTTAAATGAGTATTAGCCTTATATTTCCAACCTTGTTCATATCCAAGCCCTTTTAGTTGGTATTAGACTTCAAATTTATGGGTAATAGACTTTTCCCCCAAACATGATTGAACTTGGTTTTTGGAGGGGGTGTTAGCCTTGGATTTTCGGACAAATTGATCCTGACTCGACGAGCCCTATTTAAATGAGTATTAGCCTTATATTTCTAACCTTGTTCATATCCAAGCCCTTTTAGTTGCTATTAGACTTCAAATTTATGGGTTATAGACTTTTGCCCCAAACATGATTGAACTTGGTTTTTGGAGGGGGTGTTAGCGTTGGATTTTCGGACAAATTGATCCTCACTCGACGAGCCCCATCTAAATGAGTATTAGCCTTAGATTTCTAACCTTGTTAATATCCAAGCCCTTTTAGTTGGTATTAGACTTCAAATTTATGGGTAATAGACTTCAAATTTATGGGTAATAGACTTTTCCCCCAAACATGATTGAACTTGGTTTTTGGAAGTGTTAGCCTTGGATTTTCGGACAAATTGATCCTGACTCAACGAGCCCCATTTAAATGAGTATTAGCCTTAGATTTCTAACCTTGTTCATATACAAGCCCTTTTAGTTGGTATTAGACTTCAAATTTATGGGTAATAGACTTTTGCCCCAAACATGATTGAACTTGGTTTTTGGAGGGGGTGTTAGCCTTGGATTTTCGGACAAATTGATCCTGACTCTAAAAGCCCCATTTAAATGAGTATTAGCCTTAGATTTCTAACCTTGTTCATATACAAGCCCTTTTAGTTGGTATTAGACTTCAAATTTATGGGTAATAGACTTTTTCCCCAAACATGATTGAACTTGGTTTTTGGAGGGGGTGTTAGCCTTGGATTTTCGGACAAATTGATCCTGACTCGACGACCCCCATTTAAATGAGTATTAGCCTTAGATTTATAACCTTGTTCATATCCAAGCCCTTTTAGTTGGTATTAGACTTCAAATTTACGGGTAATAGACTTTTCCCCCAAACATGATTGAACTTGGTTTTTGGAGGTCTTAGCCTTGGATATTCGGACAAATTGATCCTGACTCGACGACGCCCATTTAAATGAGTATTAGCCTTATATTTCCAACCATGTTCATATCCAAGCCCTTTTAGTTGGTATTAGACTTTAAATTTATGGGTAATAGACTTTTCCCCCAAACATGATTGAACTTGGTTTTTGGAGGGGGTGTTAGCCTTGGATTTTCGGACAAATTGATCCTGACTCGACGAGCCCTATTTAAATGAGTATTAGCCTTATATTTCTAACCTTGTTCATATCCAAGCCCTTTTAGTTGGTATTAGACTTCAAATTTATGGGTTATAGACTTTTGCCCCAAACATGATTGAACTTGGTTTTTGGAGGGGGTGTTAGCGTTGGATTTTCGGACAAATTGATCCTCACTCGACGAGCCCCATCTAAATGAGTATTAGCCTTAGATTTCTAACCTTGTTAATATCCAAGCCCTTTTAGTTGGTATTAGACTTCAAATTTATGGGTAATAGACTTTTGCCCCAAACATGATTGAATTTGGTTTTTGGAGGGGGTGTTAGCCTTGGATTTTCGGACAAATTGATCCTGACTCGACAAGCCCCATTTAAATGAGTATTAGCCTTATATTTCTAACCTTGTTCATATCCAAGCCGTTTTAGTTGGTATTAGACTTCAAATTTATGGGTAATAAACTTTTCCCCCAAACATGATTGAACTTGGTTTTTGGAGGGGGTGTTAGCTTTGGATTTTCGGACAAATTGATCCTGACTCGAAAAGCCCCATTTAAATGAGTATTAGCCTTAGATTTCTAACCTTGTTCATATACAAGCCCTTTTAGTTGGTATTAGACTTCAAATTTATGGGTAATAGACTTTTTCCCCAAACATGATTGAACTTGGTTTTTGGAGGTGTTAGACTTGGATTTTCGGACAAATTGATCCTGACTCGACGACCCCCATTTAAATGAGTATTAGCCTTAGATTTATAACCTTGTTCATATCCAAGCCCTTTTAGTTGGTATTAGACTTCAAATTTACGGGTAATAGACTTTTCCCCCAAACATGATTGAACTTGGTTTTTGGAGGTCTTAGCCTTGGATATTCGGACAAATTGATCCTGACTCGACGACCCCCATTTAAATGAGTATTAGCCTTATATTTCCAACCTTGTTCATATCCAAGCCCTTTTAGTTGGTATTAGACTTCAAATTTATGGGTAATAGACTTTTCCCCCAAACATGATTGAACTTGGTTTTTGGAGGGGGTGTTAGCCTTGGATTTTCGGACAAATTGATCCTGACTTGACGAGCCCTATTTAAATGAGTATTAGCCTTATATTTCTAACCTTGTTCATATCCAAGCCCTTTTAGTTGGTATTAGACTTCAAATTTATGGGTTATAGACTTTTGCCCCAAACATGATTGAACTTGGTTTTTGGAGGGGGTGTTAGCGTTGGAGTTTCGGACAAATTGATCCTCACTCGACGAGCCCCATCTAAATGAGTATTAGCCTTAGATTTCTAACCTTGTTAATATCCAAGCCCTTTTCGTTGGTATTAGACTTCAAATTTACGGGTAATAGACTTTTGCCCCAAACATGATTGAACTTGGTTTTTGGAGGGGGTGTTAGCCTTGGATTTTTGGACAAATTGATCCTCACTCGACGAGCCCCATCTAAATGAGTATTAGCCTTAGATTTCTAACCTTGTTAATATCCAAGCCCTTTTAGTTGGTATTAGACTTCAAAGTTATGGGTAATAGACTTTTCCCCCAAACATGATTGAACTTGGTTTTTGGAGGGGGTGTTAGCCTTGGATTTTCGGACAAATTGATCATGACTCGACGAGCCCTATTTAAATGAGTATTAGCCTTATATTTCTAACCTTGTTCATATCCAATCCCTTTTAGTTGGTATTAGACTTCAAATTTATGGGTAATAGACTTTTGCCCCAAACATGATTGAACTTGGTTTTTGGAGGGGGTGTTAGCCTTTGATTTTCGGACAAATTGATCCTGACTCGACGACCCCCATTTAAATGATATTAGCCTTAGATTTCTAACCTTGTTCATATCCAAGCCCTTTTAGTTGGTATTAGACTTCAAATTTATGGGTAATAGACTTTTGCCCCTAACATGATTGAACTTCGTTTTTGGAGGGGGTGTTAGCCTTGGATTTTCGGACAAATTGATCCTGAGTTGACGAGCCCTATTTAAATGAGTATTAGCCTTATATTTCTAACCTTGTTCATATCCAAGCCCTTTTAGTTGGTATTAGACTTCAAATTTATGGGTTATAGACTTTTCCCCCAAACATGATTGAACTTGGTTTTTTGAGGGGGTGTTAGCCTTGGATTTTCGGACAAATTGATCCTCACTCGACGAGCCCCATCTAAATGAGTATTAGCCTTAGATTTCTAACCTTGTTAATATCCAAGCCCTTTTAGTTGGTATTAGACTTCAAATTTATGGGTAATAGACTTTTCCCCCAAACATGATTGAACTTGGTTTTTGGAGGTGTTAGCCTTGGATTTTCGGACAAATTGATCCTGACTCGACGAGCCCCATTTAAATGAGTATTAGCCTTAGATTTCTAACCTTGTTCATATACAAGCCCTTTTAGTTGGTATTAGACTTCAAATTTATGGGTAATAGACTTTTGCCCCAAAAATGATTGAACTTGGTTTTTGGAGGGGGTGTTAGCTTTGGATTTTCGGACAAATTGATCCTGACTCGACGAGCCCCATTTAAATGAGTATTAGCCTTAGATTTGTAACCGTGTTCATATCCAAGACCTTTTAGTTGGTATTAGACTTCAAATTTATGGGTAATAGACTTTTCTCCCAAACATGATTGAACTTGGTTTTTGGAGGGGGTGTTAGCCTTGGATTTTCGGACAAATTGATCCTGACTCGAAAAGCCCCATTTAAATGAGTATTAGCCTTAGATTTCTAACCTTGTTCATATACAAGCCCTTTTAGTTGGTATTAGACTTCAAATTTATGGGTAATAGACTTTTTCCCCAAACATGATTGAACTTGGTTTTTGGAGGTGTTAGACTTGGATTTTCGGACAAATTGATCCTGACTCGATGACCCCCATTTAAATGAGTATTAGCCTTAGATTTATAACCTTGTTCATATCCAAGCCCTTTTAGTTGGTATTAGACTTCAAATTTACGGGTAATAGACTTTTCCCCCAAACATGATTGAACTTGGTTTTTGGAGGTCTTAGCCTTGGATATTCGGACAAATTGATCCTGACTCGACGACCCCCATTTAAATGAGTATTAGCCTTATATTTCCAACCTTGTTCATATCCAAGCCCTTTTAGTTGGTATTAGACTTCAAATTTATGGGTAATAGACTTTTCCCCCAAACATGATTGAACTTGGTTTTTGGAGGGGGTGTTAGCCTTGGATTTTCGGACAAATTGATCCTGACTCGACGAGCCCTATTTAAATGAGTATTAGCCTTATATTTCTAACCTTGTTCATATCCAAGCCCTTTTAGTTGGTATTAGACTTCAAATTTATGGGTTATAGACTTTTGCCCCAAACATGATTGAACTTGGTTTTTGGACGGGGTGTTAGCGTTGGATTTTCGGACAAATTGATCCTCACTCGACGAGCCCCATCTAAATGAGTATTAGCCTTAGATTTCTAACCTTGTTAATATCCAAGCCCTTTTAGTTGGTATTAGACTTCAAATTTATGGGTAATAGACTTTTGCCCCAAACATGATTGAACTTGGTTTTTGGAGGGGGTGTTAGCCTTTGATTTTCGGACAAATTGATCCTGACTCGACGACCCCCATTTAAATGATATTAGCCTTAGATTTCTAACCTTGTTCATATCCAAGCCCTTTTAGTTGGTATTAGACTTCAAATTTATGGGTAATAGACTTTTGCCCCTAACATGATTGAACTTCGTTTTTGGAGGGGGTGTTAGCCTTGGATTTTCGGACAAATTGATCCTGAGTTGACGAGCCCTATTTAAATGAGTATTAGCCTTATATTTCTAACCTTGTTCATATCCAAGCCCTTTTAGTTGGTATTAGACTTCAAATTTATGGGTTATAGACTTTTCCCCCAAACATGATTGAACTTGGTTTTTTGAGGGGGTGTTAGCCTTGGATTTTCGGACAAATTGATCCTCACTCGACGAGCCCCATCTAAATGAGTATTAGCCTTAGATTTCTAACCTTGTTAATATCCAAGCCCTTTTAGTTGGTATTAGACTTCAAATTTATGGGTAATAGACTTTTCCCCCAAACATGATTGAACTTGGTTTTTGGAGGTGTTAGCCTTGGATTTTCGGACAAATTGATCCTGACTCGACGAGCCCCATTTAAATGAGTATTAGCCTTAGATTTCTAACCTTGTTCATATACAAGCCCTTTTAGTTGGTATTAGACTTCAAATTTATGGGTAATAGACTTTTGCCCCAAAAATGATTGAACTTGGTTTTTGGAGGGGGTGTTAGCTTTGGATTTTCGGACAAATTGATCCTGACTCGACGAGCCCCATTTAAATGAGTATTAGCCTTAGATTTGTAACCGTGTTCATATCCAAGACCTTTTAGTTGGTATTAGACTTCAAATTTATGGGTAATAGACTTTTCTCCCAAACATGATTGAACTTGGTTTTTGGAGGGGGTGTTAGCCTTGGATTTTCGGACAAATTGATCCTGACTCGAAAAGCCCCATTTAAATGAGTATTAGCCTTAGATTTCTAACCTTGTTCATATACAAGCCCTTTTAGTTGGTATTAGACTTCAAATTTATGGGTAATAGACTTTTTCCCCAAACATGATTGAACTTGGTTTTTGGAGGTGTTAGACTTGGATTTTCGGACAAATTGATCCTGACTCGATGACCCCCATTTAAATGAGTATTAGCCTTAGATTTATAACCTTGTTCATATCCAAGCCCTTTTAGTTGGTATTAGACTTCAAATTTACGGGTAATAGACTTTTCCCCCAAACATGATTGAACTTGGTTTTTGGAGGTCTTAGCCTTGGATATTCGGACAAATTGATCCTGACTCGACGACCCCCATTTAAATGAGTATTAGCCTTATATTTCCAACCTTGTTCATATCCAAGCCCTTTTAGTTGGTATTAGACTTCAAATTTATGGGTAATAGACTTTTCCCCCAAACATGATTGAACTTGGTTTTTGGAGGGGGTGTTAGCCTTGGATTTTCGGACAAATTGATCCTGACTCGACGAGCCCTATTTAAATGAGTATTAGCCTTATATTTCTAACCTTGTTCATATCCAAGCCCTTTTAGTTGGTATTAGACTTCAAATTTATGGGTTATAGACTTTTGCCCCAAACATGATTGAACTTGGTTTTTGGACGGGGTGTTAGCGTTGGATTTTCGGACAAATTGATCCTCACTCGACGAGCCCCATCTAAATGAGTATTAGCCTTAGATTTCTAACCTTGTTAATATCCAAGCCCTTTTAGTTGGTATTAGACTTCAAATTTATGGGTAATAGACTTTTGCCCCAAACATGATTGAATTTGGTTTTTGGAGGGGGTGTTAGCCTTGGATTTTCGGACAAATTGATCCTGACTCGACAAGCCCCATTTAAATGAGTATTAGCCTTATATTTCTAACCTTGTTCATATCCAAGCCGTTTTAGTTGGTATTAGACTTCAAATTTATGGGTAATAAACTTTTCCCCCAAACATGATTGAACTTGGTTTTTGGAGGGGGTGTTAGCTTTGGATTTTCGGACAAATTGATCCTGACTCGAAAAGCCCCATTTAAATGAGTATTAGCCTTAGATTTCTAACCTTGTTCATATACAAGCCCTTTTAGTTGGTATTAGACTTCAAATTTATGGGTAATAGACTTTTTCCCCAAACATGATTGAACTTGGTTTTTGGAGGTGTTAGACTTGGATTTTCGGACAAATTGATCCTGACTCGACGACCCCCATTTAAATGAGTATTAGCCTTAGATTTATAACCTTGTTCATATCCAAGCCCTTTTAGTTGGTATTAGACTTCAAATTTACGGGTAATAGACTTTTCCCCCAAACATGATTGAACTTGGTTTTTGGAGGTCTTAGCCTTGGATATTCGGACAAATTGATCCTGACTCGACGACCCCCATTTAAATGAGTATTAGCCTTATATTTCCAACCTTGTTCATATCCAAGCCCTTTTAGTTGGTATTAGACTTCAAATTTATGGGTAATAGACTTTTCCCCCAAACATGATTGAACTTGGTTTTTGGAGGGGGTGTTAGCCTTGGATTTTCGGACAAATTGATCCTGACTTGACGAGCCCTATTTAAATGAGTATTAGCCTTATATTTCTAACCTTGTTCATATCCAAGCCCTTTTAGTTGGTATTAGACTTCAAATTTATGGGTTATAGACTTTTGCCCCAAACATGATTGAACTTGGTTTTTGGAGGGGGTGTTAGCGTTGGAGTTTCGGACAAATTGATCCTCACTCGACGAGCCCCATCTAAATGAGTATTAGCCTTAGATTTCTAACCTTGTTAATATCCAAGCCCTTTTCGTTGGTATTAGACTTCAAATTTACGGGTAATAGACTTTTGCCCCAAACATGATTGAACTTGGTTTTTGGAGGGGGTGTTAGCCTTGGATTTTTGGACAAATTGATCCTCACTCGACGAGCCCCATCTAAATGAGTATTAGCCTTAGATTTCTAACCTTGTTAATATCCAAGCCCTTTTAGTTGGTATTAGACTTCAAAGTTATGGGTAATAGACTTTTCCCCCAAACATGATTGAACTTGGTTTTTGGAGGGGGTGTTAGCCTTGGATTTTCGGACAAATTGATCATGACTCGACGAGCCCTATTTAAATGAGTATTAGCCTTATATTTCTAACCTTGTTCATATCCAATCCCTTTTAGTTGGTATTAGACTTCAAATTTATGGGTAATAGACTTTTGCCCCAAACATGATTGAACTTGGTTTTTGGAGGGGGTGTTAGCCTTTGATTTTCGGACAAATTGATCCTGACTCGACGACCCCCATTTAAATGATATTAGCCTTAGATTTCTAACCTTGTTCATATCCAAGCCCTTTTAGTTGGTATTAGACTTCAAATTTATGGGTAATAGACTTTTGCCCCTAACATGATTGAACTTCGTTTTTGGAGGGGGTGTTAGCCTTGGATTTTCGGACAAATTGATCCTGAGTTGACGAGCCCTATTTAAATGAGTATTAGCCTTATATTTCTAACCTTGTTCATATCCAAGCCCTTTTAGTTGGTATTAGACTTCAAATTTATGGGTTATAGACTTTTCCCCCAAACATGATTGAACTTGGTTTTTTGAGGGGGTGTTAGCCTTGGATTTTCGGACAAATTGATCCTCACTCGACGAGCCCCATCTAAATGAGTATTAGCCTTAGATTTCTAACCTTGTTAATATCCAAGCCCTTTTAGTTGGTATTAGACTTCAAATTTATGGGTAATAGACTTTTCCCCCAAACATGATTGAACTTGGTTTTTGGAGGTGTTAGCCTTGGATTTTCGGACAAATTGATCCTGACTCGACGAGCCCCATTTAAATGAGTATTAGCCTTAGATTTCTAACCTTGTTCATATACAAGCCCTTTTAGTTGGTATTAGACTTCAAATTTATGGGTAATAGACTTTTGCCCCAAAAATGATTGAACTTGGTTTTTGGAGGGGGTGTTAGCTTTGGATTTTCGGACAAATTGATCCTGACTCGACGAGCCCCATTTAAATGAGTATTAGCCTTAGATTTGTAACCGTGTTCATATCCAAGACCTTTTAGTTGGTATTAGACTTCAAATTTATGGGTAATAGACTTTTCTCCCAAACATGATTGAACTTGGTTTTTGGAGGGGGTGTTAGCCTTGGATTTTCGGACAAATTGATCCTGACTCGAAAAGCCCCATTTAAATGAGTATTAGCCTTAGATTTCTAACCTTGTTCATATACAAGCCCTTTTAGTTGGTATTAGACTTCAAATTTATGGGTAATAGACTTTTTCCCCAAACATGATTGAACTTGGTTTTTGGAGGTGTTAGACTTGGATTTTCGGACAAATTGATCCTGACTCGATGACCCCCATTTAAATGAGTATTAGCCTTAGATTTATAACCTTGTTCATATCCAAGCCCTTTTAGTTGGTATTAGACTTCAAATTTACGGGTAATAGACTTTTCCCCCAAACATGATTGAACTTGGTTTTTGGAGGTCTTAGCCTTGGATATTCGGACAAATTGATCCTGACTCGACGACCCCCATTTAAATGAGTATTAGCCTTATATTTCCAACCTTGTTCATATCCAAGCCCTTTTAGTTGGTATTAGACTTCAAATTTATGGGTAATAGACTTTTCCCCCAAACATGATTGAACTTGGTTTTTGGAGGGGGTGTTAGCCTTGGATTTTCGGACAAATTGATCCTGACTCGACGAGCCCTATTTAAATGAGTATTAGCCTTATATTTCTAACCTTGTTCATATCCAAGCCCTTTTAGTTGGTATTAGACTTCAAATTTATGGGTTATAGACTTTTGCCCCAAACATGATTGAACTTGGTTTTTGGACGGGGTGTTAGCGTTGGATTTTCGGACAAATTGATCCTCACTCGACGAGCCCCATCTAAATGAGTATTAGCCTTAGATTTCTAACCTTGTTAATATCCAAGCCCTTTTAGTTGGTATTAGACTTCAAATTTATGGGTAATAGACTTTTGCCCCAAACATGATTGAACTTGGTTTTTGGAGGGGGTGTTAGCCTTTGATTTTCGGACAAATTGATCCTGACTCGACGACCCCCATTTAAATGATATTAGCCTTAGATTTCTAACCTTGTTCATATCCAAGCCCTTTTAGTTGGTATTAGACTTCAAATTTATGGGTAATAGACTTTTGCCCCTAACATGATTGAACTTCGTTTTTGGAGGGGGTGTTAGCCTTGGATTTTCGGACAAATTGATCCTGAGTTGACGAGCCCTATTTAAATGAGTATTAGCCTTATATTTCTAACCTTGTTCATATCCAAGCCCTTTTAGTTGGTATTAGACTTCAAATTTATGGGTTATAGACTTTTCCCCCAAACATGATTGAACTTGGTTTTTTGAGGGGGTGTTAGCCTTGGATTTTCGGACAAATTGATCCTCACTCGACGAGCCCCATCTAAATGAGTATTAGCCTTAGATTTCTAACCTTGTTAATATCCAAGCCCTTTTAGTTGGTATTAGACTTCAAATTTATGGGTAATAGACTTTTCCCCCAAACATGATTGAACTTGGTTTTTGGAGGTGTTAGCCTTGGATTTTCGGACAAATTGATCCTGACTCGACGAGCCCCATTTAAATGAGTATTAGCCTTAGATTTCTAACCTTGTTCATATACAAGCCCTTTTAGTTGGTATTAGACTTCAAATTTATGGGTAATAGACTTTTGCCCCAAAAATGATTGAACTTGGTTTTTGGAGGGGGTGTTAGCTTTGGATTTTCGGACAAATTGATCCTGACTCGACGAGCCCCATTTAAATGAGTATTAGCCTTAGATTTGTAACCGTGTTCATATCCAAGACCTTTTAGTTGGTATTAGACTTCAAATTTATGGGTAATAGACTTTTCTCCCAAACATGATTGAACTTGGTTTTTGGAGGGGGTGTTAGCCTTGGATTTTCGGACAAATTGATCCTGACTCGAAAAGCCCCATTTAAATGAGTATTAGCCTTAGATTTCTAACCTTGTTCATATACAAGCCCTTTTAGTTGGTATTAGACTTCAAATTTATGGGTAATAGACTTTTTCCCCAAACATGATTGAACTTGGTTTTTGGAGGTGTTAGACTTGGATTTTCGGACAAATTGATCCTGACTCGATGACCCCCATTTAAATGAGTATTAGCCTTAGATTTATAACCTTGTTCATATCCAAGCCCTTTTAGTTGGTATTAGACTTCAAATTTACGGGTAATAGACTTTTCCCCCAAACATGATTGAACTTGGTTTTTGGAGGTCTTAGCCTTGGATATTCGGACAAATTGATCCTGACTCGACGACCCCCATTTAAATGAGTATTAGCCTTATATTTCCAACCTTGTTCATATCCAAGCCCTTTTAGTTGGTATTAGACTTCAAATTTATGGGTAATAGACTTTTCCCCCAAACATGATTGAACTTGGTTTTTGGAGGGGGTGTTAGCCTTGGATTTTCGGACAAATTGATCCTGACTCGACGAGCCCTATTTAAATGAGTATTAGCCTTATATTTCTAACCTTGTTCATATCCAAGCCCTTTTAGTTGGTATTAGACTTCAAATTTATGGGTTATAGACTTTTGCCCCAAACATGATTGAACTTGGTTTTTGGACGGGGTGTTAGCGTTGGATTTTCGGACAAATTGATCCTCACTCGACGAGCCCCATCTAAATGAGTATTAGCCTTAGATTTCTAACCTTGTTAATATCCAAGCCCTTTTAGTTGGTATTAGACTTCAAATTTATGGGTAATAGACTTTTGCCCCAAACATGATTGAACTTGGTTTTTGGAGGGGGTGTTAGCCTTGGATTTTTGGACAAATTGATCCTCACTCGACGAGCCCCATCTAAATGAGTATTAGCCTTAGATTTCTAACCTTGTTAATATCCAAGCCCTTTTAGTTGGTATTAGACTTCAAAGTTATGGGTAATAGACTTTTCCCCCAAACATGATTGAACTTGGTTTTTGGAGGGGGTGTTAGCCTTGGATTTTCGGACAAATTGATCATGACTCGACGAGCCCTATTTAAATGAGTATTAGCCTTATATTTCTAACCTTGTTCATATCCAATCCCTTTTAGTTGGTATTAGACTTCAAATTTATGGGTAATAGACTTTTGCCCCAAACATGATTGAACTTGGTTTTTGGAGGGGGTGTTAGCCTTTGATTTTCGGACAAATTGATCCTGACTCGACGACCCCCATTTAAATCATATTGGCCTTAGATTTCTAACCTTGTTCATATCCAAGCCCTTTTAGTTGGTATTAGACTTCAAATTTATGGGTAATAGACTTTTGCCCCTAACATGATTGAACTTCGTTTTTGGAGGGGGTGTTAGCCTTGGATTTTCGGACAAATTGATCCTGAGTTGACGAGCCCTATTTAAATGAGTATTAGCCTTATATTTCTAACCTTGTTCATATCCAAGCCCTTTTAGTTGGTATTAGACTTCAAATTTATGGGTTATAGACTTTTCCCCCAAACATGATTGAACTTGGTTTTTTGAGGGGGTGTTAGCCTTGGATTTTCGGACAAATTGATCCTCACTCGACGAGCCCCATCTAAATGAGTATTAGCCTTAGATTTCTAACCTTGTTAATATCCAAGCCCTTTTAGTTGGTATTAGACTTCAAATTTATGGGTAATAGACTTTTCCCCCAAACATGATTGAACTTGGTTTTTGGAGGTGTTAGCCTTGGATTTTCGGACAAATTGATCCTGACTCGACGAGCCCCATTTAAATGAGTATTAGCCTTAGATTTCTAACCTTGTTCATATACAAGCCCTTTTAGTTGGTATTAGACTTCAAATTTATGGGTAATAGACTTTTGCCCCAAACATGATTGAACCTGGTTTTTGGAGGGGGTGTTAGCTTTGGATTTTCGGACAAATTGATCCTGACTCGACGAGCCCCATTTAAATGAGTATTAGCCTTAGATTTGTAACCGTGTTCATATCCACGACCTTTTAGTTGGTATTAGACTTCAAATTTATGGGTAATAGACTTTTCTCCCAAACATGATTGAACTTGGTTTTTGGAGGGGGTGTTAGCCTTGGATTTTCGGACAAATTGATCCTGACTCGACGAGCCCCATTTAAATAAGTATTAGCCTTAGATTTCTAACCTTGTTCATATCCAAGCCCTTTTAGTTGGTATTAGACTTCAAATTTATGGGTTATAGACTTTTGCCCCAAACATGATTGAACTTGGTTTTCGGAGGTGTTAGCCTTGGATTTTCGGACAAATTGATCCTGACTCGACGACCCCCATTTAAATGAGTATTAGCCTTAGATTTGTAACCGTGTTCATATCCACGACCTTTTAGTTGGTATTAGACTTCAAATTTATGGGTAATAGACTTTTCTCCCAAACATGATTGAACTTGGTTTTTGGAGGGGGTGTTAGCCTTGGATTTTCGGACAAATTGATCCTGACTCGACGAGCCCCATTTAAATAAGTATTAGCCTTATATTTCCAACCTTGTTCATATCCAAGCCCTTTTAGTTGGTATTAGACTTCAAATTTATGGGTAATAGACTTTTCCCCCAAACATGATTGAACTTGGTTTTTGGAGGGGGTGTTAGCCTTGGATTTTCGGACAAATTGATCCTGACTCGACGAGCCCTATTTAAATGAGTATTAGCCTTATATTTCTAACCTTGTTCATATCCAAGCCCTTTTAGTTGGTATTAGACTTCAAATTTATGGGTTATAGACTTTTGCCCCAAACATGATTGAACTTGGTTTTTGGACGGGGTGTTAGCGTTGGATTTTCGGACAAATTGATCCTCACTCGACGAGCCCCATCTAAATGAGTATTAGCCTTAGATTTCTAACCTTGTTAATATCCAAGCCCTTTTAGTTGGTATTAGACTTCAAATTTATGGGTAATAGACTTTTGCCCCAAACATGATTGAACTTGGTTTTTGGAGGGGGTGTTAGCCTTTGATTTTCGGACAAATTGATCCTGACTCGACGACCCCCATTTAAATGATATTAGCCTTAGATTTCTAACCTTGTTCATATCCAAGCCCTTTTAGTTGGTATTAGACTTCAAATTTATGGGTAATAGACTTTTGCCCCTAACATGATTGAACTTCGTTTTTGGAGGGGGTGTTAGCCTTGGATTTTCGGACAAATTGATCCTGAGTTGACGAGCCCTATTTAAATGAGTATTAGCCTTATATTTCTAACCTTGTTCATATCCAAGCCCTTTTAGTTGGTATTAGACTTCAAATTTATGGGTTATAGACTTTTCCCCCAAACATGATTGAACTTGGTTTTTTGAGGGGGTGTTAGCCTTGGATTTTCGGACAAATTGATCCTCACTCGACGAGCCCCATCTAAATGAGTATTAGCCTTAGATTTCTAACCTTGTTAATATCCAAGCCCTTTTAGTTGGTATTAGACTTCAAATTTATGGGTAATAGACTTTTCCCCCAAACATGATTGAACTTGGTTTTTGGAGGTGTTAGCCTTGGATTTTCGGACAAATTGATCCTGACTCGACGAGCCCCATTTAAATGAGTATTAGCCTTAGATTTCTAACCTTGTTCATATACAAGCCCTTTTAGTTGGTATTAGACTTCAAATTTATGGGTAATAGACTTTTGCCCCAAAAATGATTGAACTTGGTTTTTGGAGGGGGTGTTAGCTTTGGATTTTCGGACAAATTGATCCTGACTCGACGAGCCCCATTTAAATGAGTATTAGCCTTAGATTTGTAACCGTGTTCATATCCAAGACCTTTTAGTTGGTATTAGACTTCAAATTTATGGGTAATAGACTTTTCTCCCAAACATGATTGAACTTGGTTTTTGGAGGGGGTGTTAGCCTTGGATTTTCGGACAAATTGATCCTGACTCGAAAAGCCCCATTTAAATGAGTATTAGCCTTAGATTTCTAACCTTGTTCATATACAAGCCCTTTTAGTTGGTATTAGACTTCAAATTTATGGGTAATAGACTTTTTCCCCAAACATGATTGAACTTGGTTTTTGGAGGTGTTAGACTTGGATTTTCGGACAAATTGATCCTGACTCGATGACCCCCATTTAAATGAGTATTAGCCTTAGATTTATAACCTTGTTCATATCCAAGCCCTTTTAGTTGGTATTAGACTTCAAATTTACGGGTAATAGACTTTTCCCCCAAACATGATTGAACTTGGTTTTTGGAGGTCTTAGCCTTGGATATTCGGACAAATTGATCCTGACTCGACGACCCCCATTTAAATGAGTATTAGCCTTATATTTCCAACCTTGTTCATATCCAAGCCCTTTTAGTTGGTATTAGACTTCAAATTTATGGGTAATAGACTTTTCCCCCAAACATGATTGAACTTGGTTTTTGGAGGGGGTGTTAGCCTTGGATTTTCGGACAAATTGATCCTGACTCGACGAGCCCTATTTAAATGAGTATTAGCCTTATATTTCTAACCTTGTTCATATCCAAGCCCTTTTAGTTGGTATTAGACTTCAAATTTATGGGTTATAGACTTTTGCCCCAAACATGATTGAACTTGGTTTTTGGACGGGGTGTTAGCGTTGGATTTTCGGACAAATTGATCCTCACTCGACGAGCCCCATCTAAATGAGTATTAGCCTTAGATTTCTAACCTTGTTAATATCCAAGCCCTTTTAGTTGGTATTAGACTTCAAATTTATGGGTAATAGACTTTTGCCCCAAACATGATTGAACTTGGTTTTTGGAGGGGGTGTTAGCCTTTGATTTTCGGACAAATTGATCCTGACTCGACGACCCCCATTTAAATGATATTAGCCTTAGATTTCTAACCTTGTTCATATCCAAGCCCTTTTAGTTGGTATTAGACTTCAAATTTATGGGTAATAGACTTTTGCCCCTAACATGATTGAACTTCGTTTTTGGAGGGGGTGTTAGCCTTGGATTTTCGGACAAATTGATCCTGAGTTGACGAGCCCTATTTAAATGAGTATTAGCCTTATATTTCTAACCTTGTTCATATCCAAGCCCTTTTAGTTGGTATTAGACTTCAAATTTATGGGTTATAGACTTTTCCCCCAAACATGATTGAACTTGGTTTTTTGAGGGGGTGTTAGCCTTGGATTTTCGGACAAATTGATCCTCACTCGACGAGCCCCATCTAAATGAGTATTAGCCTTAGATTTCTAACCTTGTTAATATCCAAGCCCTTTTAGTTGGTATTAGACTTCAAATTTATGGGTAATAGACTTTTCCCCCAAACATGATTGAACTTGGTTTTTGGAGGTGTTAGCCTTGGATTTTCGGACAAATTGATCCTGACTCGACGAGCCCCATTTAAATGAGTATTAGCCTTAGATTTCTAACCTTGTTCATATACAAGCCCTTTTAGTTGGTATTAGACTTCAAATTTATGGGTAATAGACTTTTGCCCCAAAAATGATTGAACTTGGTTTTTGGAGGGGGTGTTAGCTTTGGATTTTCGGACAAATTGATCCTGACTCGACGAGCCCCATTTAAATGAGTATTAGCCTTAGATTTGTAACCGTGTTCATATCCAAGACCTTTTAGTTGGTATTAGACTTCAAATTTATGGGTAATAGACTTTTCTCCCAAACATGATTGAACTTGGTTTTTGGAGGGGGTGTTAGCCTTGGATTTTCGGACAAATTGATCCTGACTCGAAAAGCCCCATTTAAATGAGTATTAGCCTTAGATTTCTAACCTTGTTCATATACAAGCCCTTTTAGTTGGTATTAGACTTCAAATTTATGGGTAATAGACTTTTTCCCCAAACATGATTGAACTTGGTTTTTGGAGGTGTTAGACTTGGATTTTCGGACAAATTGATCCTGACTCGATGACCCCCATTTAAATGAGTATTAGCCTTAGATTTATAACCTTGTTCATATCCAAGCCCTTTTAGTTGGTATTAGACTTCAAATTTACGGGTAATAGACTTTTCCCCCAAACATGATTGAACTTGGTTTTTGGAGGTCTTAGCCTTGGATATTCGGACAAATTGATCCTGACTCGACGACCCCCATTTAAATGAGTATTAGCCTTATATTTCCAACCTTGTTCATATCCAAGCCCTTTTAGTTGGTATTAGACTTCAAATTTATGGGTAATAGACTTTTCCCCCAAACATGATTGAACTTGGTTTTTGGAGGGGGTGTTAGCCTTGGATTTTCGGACAAATTGATCCTGACTCGACGAGCCCTATTTAAATGAGTATTAGCCTTATATTTCTAACCTTGTTCATATCCAAGCCCTTTTAGTTGGTATTAGACTTCAAATTTATGGGTTATAGACTTTTGCCCCAAACATGATTGAACTTGGTTTTTGGACGGGGTGTTAGCGTTGGATTTTCGGACAAATTGATCCTCACTCGACGAGCCCCATCTAAATGAGTATTAGCCTTAGATTTCTAACCTTGTTAATATCCAAGCCCTTTTAGTTGGTATTAGACTTCAAATTTATGGGTAATAGACTTTTGCCCCAAACATGATTGAACTTGGTTTTTGGAGGGGGTGTTAGCCTTGGATTTTTGGACAAATTGATCCTCACTCGACGAGCCCCATCTAAATGAGTATTAGCCTTAGATTTCTAACCTTGTTAATATCCAAGCCCTTTTAGTTGGTATTAGACTTCAAAGTTATGGGTAATAGACTTTTCCCCCAAACATGATTGAACTTGGTTTTTGGAGGGGGTGTTAGCCTTGGATTTTCGGACAAATTGATCATGACTCGACGAGCCCTATTTAAATGAGTATTAGCCTTATATTTCTAACCTTGTTCATATCCAATCCCTTTTAGTTGGTATTAGACTTCAAATTTATGGGTAATAGACTTTTGCCCCAAACATGATTGAACTTGGTTTTTGGAGGGGGTGTTAGCCTTTGATTTTCGGACAAATTGATCCTGACTCGACGACCCCCATTTAAATCATATTGGCCTTAGATTTCTAACCTTGTTCATATCCAAGCCCTTTTAGTTGGTATTAGACTTCAAATTTATGGGTAATAGACTTTTGCCCCTAACATGATTGAACTTCGTTTTTGGAGGGGGTGTTAGCCTTGGATTTTCGGACAAATTGATCCTGAGTTGACGAGCCCTATTTAAATGAGTATTAGCCTTATATTTCTAACCTTGTTCATATCCAAGCCCTTTTAGTTGGTATTAGACTTCAAATTTATGGGTTATAGACTTTTCCCCCAAACATGATTGAACTTGGTTTTTTGAGGGGGTGTTAGCCTTGGATTTTCGGACAAATTGATCCTCACTCGACGAGCCCCATCTAAATGAGTATTAGCCTTAGATTTCTAACCTTGTTAATATCCAAGCCCTTTTAGTTGGTATTAGACTTCAAATTTATGGGTAATAGACTTTTCCCCCAAACATGATTGAACTTGGTTTTTGGAGGTGTTAGCCTTGGATTTTCGGACAAATTGATCCTGACTCGACGAGCCCCATTTAAATGAGTATTAGCCTTAGATTTCTAACCTTGTTCATATACAAGCCCTTTTAGTTGGTATTAGACTTCAAATTTATGGGTAATAGACTTTTGCCCCAAACATGATTGAACCTGGTTTTTGGAGGGGGTGTTAGCTTTGGATTTTCGGACAAATTGATCCTGACTCGACGAGCCCCATTTAAATGAGTATTAGCCTTAGATTTGTAACCGTGTTCATATCCACGACCTTTTAGTTGGTATTAGACTTCAAATTTATGGGTAATAGACTTTTCTCCCAAACATGATTGAACTTGGTTTTTGGAGGGGGTGTTAGCCTTGGATTTTCGGACAAATTGATCCTGACTCGACGAGCCCCATTTAAATAAGTATTAGCCTTAGATTTCTAACCTTGTTCATATCCAAGCCCTTTTAGTTGGTATTAGACTTCAAATTTATGGGTAATAGACTTTTCCCCCAAACATGATTGAACTTGGTTTTCGGAGGTGTTAGCCTTGGATTTTCGGACAAATTGATCCTGACTCGACGAGCCCCATTTAAATGAGTATTAGCCTTAGATTTCTAACCTTGTTCATATCCAAGCCCTTTTAGTTGGTATTAGACTTCAAATTTATAGGTAATAGACTTTTCCCCCAAACATGATTGAACTTGGTTTTTGGAGGTGTTAGACTTGGATTTTCAGACAAATTGATCCTAACTCGACGAGCCCCATTTAAATGAGTATTAGCCTTAGATTTCTAACCTTGTTCATATCCAAGCCCTTTTAGTTGGTATTAGACTTCAAATTTATGGCTAATAGACTTTTCCCCCAAACATGATTGAACTTGGTTTTTGGAGGTGTTAGCCTTGGATTTTCGGACAAATTGATCCTGACTCGACAAGGCCCATTTAAATGAGTATTGGCCTTAGATTTCTAACCTTGTTCATATCCAAGCCGTTTTAGTTGGTATTAGACTTCAAATTTATGGCTAATAAACTTTTCCCCCAAACATGATTGAACTTGGTTTTTGGAGGGCGTGTTAGCCTTGGATTTTCGGACAAATTGATCCTGACTCGAAAAGCCCCATTTAAATGAGTATTAGCCTTAGATTTCTAACCTTGTTCATATACAAGCCCTTTTAGTTGGTATTAGACTTCAAATTTATGGGTAATAGACTTTTTCCCCAAACATGATTGAACTTGGTTTTTGGAGGTGTTAGACTTGGATTTTCGGACAAATTGATCCTGACTCGACGACCCCCATTTAAATGAGTATTAGCCTTAGATTTCTAACCTTGTTCATATCCAAGCCCTTTTAGTTGGTATTAGACTTCAAATTTACGAGTAATAGACTTTTCCCCCAAACATGATTGAACTTGGTTTTTGGAGGTCTTAGCCTTGGATATTCGGACAAATTGATCCTGACTCGACGACTCCCATTTAAATGAGTATTAGCCTTATATTTCTAACCTTGTTCATATCCAAGCCCTTTTAGTTGGTATTAGACTTCAAATTTATGGGTAATAGACTTTTCCCCCAAACATGATTGAACTTGGTTTTTGGAGGGGGTGTTAGCCTTGGATTTTCGGACAAATTGATCCTGACTCGACGAGCCCTATTTAAATGAGTATTAGCCTTAAATTTCTAACCTTGTTCATATCCAAGCCCTTTTAGTTGGTATTAGACTTCAAATTTATGCGTTATAGACTTTTCCCCCAAACATGATTGAACTTGGTTTTTGGAGGAGGTGTTAGCGTTGGATTTTCGGACAAATTGATCCTCACTCGACGAGCCCCATCTAAATGAGTATTAGCCTTAGATTTCTAACCTTGTTAATATCCAAGCCCTTTTAATTGGTATTAGACTTCAAATTTATGGGTAATAGACTTTTGGCCCAAACATGATTGAACTTGGTTTTTGGAGGGGGTGTTAGCCTTGGATTTTCGGACAAATTGATCCTCACTCGACGAGCCCCATCTAAATGAGTATTAGCCTTAGATTTCTAACCTTGTTAATATCCCAGCCCTTTTAGTTGGTATTAGACTTCAAAGTTATGGGTAATAGACTTTTCCCCCAAACATGATTGAACTTGGTTTTTGGAGGGGGTGTTAGCCTTGGATTTTCGGACAAATTGATCCTGACTCGACGAGCCCTATTTAAATGAGTATTAGCCTTATATTTCTAACCTTGTTCATATCCAAGCCCTTTTAGTTGGTATTAGACTTCAAATTTATGGGTAATAGACTTTTGCCCCAAACATGATTGAACTTGGCTTTTGGAGGGGGTGTTAGCCTTGGATTTTCGGACAAATTGATCCTGACTCGACGAGCCCTATTTAAATGAGTATTATCCTTATATTTCTAACCTTGTTCATATCCAAGCCCTTTTAATTGGTATTAGACTTCAAATTTATGGGTAATAGACTTTTCTCCCAAACATGACTGAACTTGGTTTTTGGAGGGGGTGTTAGCCTTGGATTATCGGACAAATTGATCCTGACTCGACGAGCCCCATTTAAATGAGTATTAGCCTTAGATTTATAACCTTGTTCATATCCAATCCATTTTAGTTGGTATTAGACATCAAATTTATGGGTAATAAACGTTTCCCCCAAACATGATTGAACTTGGTTTTTGGAGGGGGTGTTAGCCTTGGATTTTCGGACAAATTGATCCTGACTCGAAGAGCCCCATTTAAATGAGTATTAGCCTTAGATTTCTAACCTTGTTCATATACAAGCCCTTTTAGTTGGTATTAGACTTCAAATTTATGGGTAATAGACTTTTTCCCCAAACATGATTGAACTTGGTTTTTGGAGGTGTTAGACTTGGATTTTCGGACAAATTGATCCTGACTCGACGAGCCCTATTTAAATGAGTATTAGCCTTAGATTTCTAACCTTGTTCATATCCAAGACCTTTTAGTTGGTATTAGACTTCAAATTTATGGCTAATAGACTTTTCACCCAAACATGATTGAACTTGGTTTTTGGAGGTGTTAGACTTGGATTTTCGGACAAATTGATCCTCACTCGACGAGCCCCATTTAAATGAGTATTAGCCTTAGATTTCTAACCTTGTTCATATACAAGCCCTTTTAGTTGGTATTAGACTTCAAATTTATGGGTAATAGACTTTTGCCCCAAACATGATTGAACTTGGTTTTTGGAGGGGGTGTTAGCTTTGGATTTTCGGACAAATTGATCCTAACTTGACGAGCCCCATTTAAATGAGTATTAGCCATAGATTTCTAACCTTGTTCATATCCAAGCCATTTTAGTTGGTATTAGACTTCAAATTTATGGGTTATAGACTTTTCCCCCAAACATGATTGAACTTGGTTTTTTGAGGGGGTGTTAGCCTTGGAGTTTTGGACAAATTGATCCTCACTCGACGAGCCCCTTCTAAATGAGTATTAGCATTAGATTTCTAACCTTGTTAATATCCAATCCCTTTTAGTTGGTATTAGACTTCAAATTTATGGGTAATAGACTTTTGCCCCAAACATGATTGAACTTGGTTTTTGGAGTGGGTGTTAGCTTTGGATTTTCGGACAAATTGATCCTGACTCGACGAGCCCCATTTAAATGAGTATTAGCCTTAGATTTCTAACCGTGTTCATATCCAAGACCTTTTAGTTGGTATTAGAATTCAAATTTATGGGTAATAGACTTTTCTCCCAAACATGATTGAACTTGGTTTTTGGAGGGGGTGTTAGCCTTGGATTTTCCGACAAATTGATCCTGACTCGACGACCCCCATTTAAATAAGTATTAGCCTTAGATTTCTAATCTTGTTCATATCCAAGCCCTTTTAGTTGGTATTAGACTTCAAATTTATGGGTAATAGACTTTTCCCCCAAACATGATTGAACTTGGTTTTCGGAGGTGTTAGCCTTGGATTTTCGGACAAATTGATCCTGACTCGACGAGACCCATTTAAATGAGTATTAGCCTTAGATTTCTAACCTTGTTCATATCGAAGCCCTTTTAGTTGGTATTAGACTTCAAATTTATGGGTAATAGACTTTTCCCCCAAACATGATTGAACTTGGTTTTTGGAGGTGTTAGACTTGGATTTTCGGACAAATTGATCCTCACTCGACGAGCCCCATTTAAATGAGTATTAGCCTTAGATTTCTAACCTTGTTCATATCCAAGCCCTTTTAGTTGGTATTAGACTTCAAATTTATGGCTAATAGACTTTTCCCCCAAACATGATTGAACTTGGTTTTTGGAGGTGTTATCCTTGGATTTTCGGACAAATTGATCCTGACTCGACGACCCACATTTAAATGAGTATTAGCCTTATATTTCTAACCTTTTTCATATCCAAGCCCTTTTAGTTGGTATTAGACTTTAAATTTTTGGGTAATAGTCTTTTGCCCCAAACATGATTGAACTTGGTTTTTGGAGGGGGTGTTAGCCTTGGATTTTCGGACAAATTGATCCTGACTCGACGAGCCCTATTTAAATGAGTATTAGCCTTATATTTCTAACCTTGTTCATATCCAAGCCCTTTTAGTTGGTATTAGACTTCAAATTTATGGGTTATAGACTTTTCCCCAAAACATGATTGAACTTGGTTTTTTGAGGGGGTGTTAGCCTTGGATTTTCGGACAAATTGATCCTCACTCGACGAGCCCCGTCTAAATGAGTATTAGCCTTAGATTTCTAACCTTGTTAATATCCAAGCCCTTTTAGTTGGTATTAGACTTCAAATTTATGGGTAATAGACTTTTCCCCCAAACATGATTGAACTTGGTTTTTGGAGGTGTTAGCCTTGGATATTCGGACAAATTGATCCTGACTCGACGAGCCCCATTTAAATGAGTATTAGCCTTAGATTTAAAACCTTGTTCATATACAAGCCCTTTTAGTTGGTATTAGACTTCAAATTTATGGGTAATAG
This sequence comes from Salix caprea, assembly GCA_964035475.1. NCBI lineage: Eukaryota > Viridiplantae > Streptophyta > Magnoliopsida > Malpighiales > Salicaceae > Salix > Salix caprea. Next base: position 17,917,969 of record OZ037749.1, read on the forward strand.
ACTTTTGCCCCAAACATGATTGAACTTGGTTTTTGGAGGGGGTGTTAGCTTTGGATTTTCGGAGAAATTGATCCTGACTTGACGAGCCCCATTTAAATGAGTATTAGCTGTAGATTTCTAACCTTGTTCATATCCAAGCCATTTTAGTTGGTATTAGACTTCAAATTTATGGGTAATAGACTTTTGCCCCAAACATGATTGAACTTGGTTTTTGGAGGGGGTGTTAGCTTTGGATTTTCGGAGAAATTGATCCTGACTTGACGAGCCCCATTTAAATGAGTATTAGCTGTAGATTTCTAACCTTGTTCATATCCAAGCCATTTTAGTTGGTATTAGACTTCAAATTTATGGGTTATAGACTTTTCCCCCAAACATGATTGAACTTGGTTTTTTGAGGGGGTGTTAGCCTTGGAGTTTTGGACAAATTGATCCTCACTCGACGAGCCCCTTCTAAATGAGTATTAGCATTAGATTTCTAACCTTGTTAATATCCAAGCCCTTTTAGTTGGTATTAGACTTCAAATTTATGGGTAATAGACTTTTTCCCCAAACATGATTGAACTTGGTTTTTGGAGTGGGTGTTAGCTTTGGATTTTCGGACAAATTGATCCTGACTCGACGAGCCCCATTTAAATGAGTATTAGCCTTAGATTTCTAACCGTGTTCATATCCAAGCCCTTTTAGTTGGTATTAGACTTCAAATTTATGGGTTATAGACTTTTGCCCCAAACATGATTGAACTTGGTTTTTGGAGGGGGTGTTAGCTTTAGATTTTCGGACAAATTGATCCTGACTCGACGAGCCCCATTTAAATGAGTATTAGCCTTAGATTTGTAACCGTGTTCATATCCAAGACCTTTTAGTTGGTATTAGACTTCAAATTTATGGGTAATAGACTTTTCTCCCAAACATGATTGAACTTGGTTTTTGGAGGGGGTGTTAGCCTTGGATTTTCAGACAAATTGATCCTGACTCGACGAGCCCCATTTAAATAAGTATTAGCCTTAGATTTGTAACCGTGTTCATATCCAAGCCCTTTTAGTTGGTATTAGACTTCAAATTTATGGGTAATAGACTTTTCCCCCAAACATGATTGAACTTGGTTTTCGGAGGTGTTAGCCTTGGATTTTCGGACAAATTGATCCTGACTCGACGAGCCCCATTTAAATGAGTATTAACCTTAGATTTCTAACCTTGTTCATATCCAAGCCCTTTTAGTTGGTATTAGACTTCAAATTTATGGGTAATAGACTTTTCCCACAAACATGATTGAACTTGGTTTTCGGAGGTGTTAGCCTTGGATTTTCGGACAAATTGATCCTGACTCGACGACCCCCATTTAAATGAGTATTAGCCTTAGATTTCTAACCTTGTTCATATCCAAGACCTTTTAGTTGGTATTAGACTTCAAATTTATGGGTAATAGACTTTTCCCACAAACATGATTGAACTTGGTTTTCGGAGGTGTTAGCCTTGGATTTTCGGACAAATTGATCCTGACTCGACGACCCCCATTTAAATGAGTATTAGCCTTAGATTTCTAACCTTATTCATATACAAGCCCTTTTAGTTGGTATTAGACTTCAAATTTATGGGAAATAGACTTTTGCCCCAAACATGATTGAACTTGGTTTTTAGAGGGGGTGTTAGCCTTGGATTTTCAGACAAATTGATCCTGACTCGACGAGCCCTATTTAAATGAGTATTAGCCTTATATTTCTAACCTTGTTCATATCCAAGCCCTTTTAGTTGGTATTAGACTTCAAATTTATGGGTAATAGACCTTTCCCCCAAACATGATTGAACTTGGTTTTTGGAGGGGGTGTTAGCCTTGGATTTTTGGACAAATTGATCCTGACTCAACGAGCCCCATTTAAATGAGTATTAGCCTTATATTTCTAACCTTGTTCATATCCAAGCCCTTTTAGTTCGTATTAGACTTTAAATTTATGGATAATAGACTTTTACCCCAAACATGATTGAACTTGGTTTTTGGAGGGGGTATTAGCCTTGGATTTTCGGACAAATTGATCGTGACTCGACGAGCCCCATTTAAATGAGTATTAGCCTTATATTTATAACCTTGTTCATATCCAAGCCCTTTTATTTGGTATTAGACTTCAAATTTATGGGTAATAGACTTTTCCCCCAAACATGATTGAACTTGGTTTTTGGAGGTGTTAGCATTGGATTTTCGGACAAATTGATCCTGACTCGATGAGCCCCATTTAAATGAGTATTAGCCTTAGATTTCTAACCTTGTTCATATCCAAGCCCTTTTAGTTGGTATTAGACTTCAAATTTATGGGTAATAGACTTTTGCCCCAAACATGATTGAACTTGGTTTTTGGAGGGGGTGTTAGCCTTGGATTTTCAGACAAATTGATCCTCAATCGACGAGCCCTATTTAAATGAGTATTAGCCTCATATTTCTAACCTTGTTCATATCCAAGACCTTTTAGTTGGTTTTAGACTTCAAATTTATGGGTAATAGACTTTTGCCCCAAACATGAATGAACTTGGTTTTTGGAGGGGGTGTTAGCCTTGGATTTTCGGACAAATTGATCCTGACTCGACGAGCCCCATTTAAAAGAGTATTAGCCTTAGATTTTTAACATTGTTTATATCCAAGCCCTTTTAGTTGGTATTAGACTTCAAATTTAAGGGTAATAGGCTTTTGCCCCAAACATGATTGAACTTGGTTTTTGGAGGGGTTGTTGGCCTTGGATTTTCGGACAAATTGATCCTGACTCGACGAGCCCCATCTAAAAGAGTATTAGCTTTAAAACTTCTAACCTTGTTAATATCCAAGCCCTTTTAGTTGGTATTAGACTTCAAATTTATGGGTAATAGACTTTTCCCCCAAACATGATTGAACTTGGTTTTTGGAGGTGTTAGCCTTGGATTTTCGGACAAATTGATCCTGACTCGACGACCCAATATAAATGAGTATTAGCCTTATATTTTTAACCTTGTTCATATCCAAGCCCTTTTAGTTGGTATTAGACTTCAAATTTAAGGGTAATAGGCTTTTGCCCCAAACATGATTGAACTTGGTTTTTGGAGGGGGTGTTAGCTTTGGATTTTCGGACAAATTGATCCTGACTCGACGAGCCCTATTTAAATGAGTATTAGCCTTATATTTCTAACCTTGTTCATATCCAAGCCCTTTTAGTTGGTATTAGACTTCAAATTTATGGGTAATAGCCTTTTCCCCCAAACATGATTGAACTTGGTTTTTGGAGGTGTTAGCATTGGATTTTCGGACAAATTGATCCTGACTTGACGAGCCCCATTTAAATGAGTATTAGCCTTAGATTTCTAACCTTGTTCATATCCAAGCCCTTTTAGTTGGTATTAGACTTCAAATTTATGGGTAATAGACTTTTGCCCCAAACATGATTGAACTTGGTTTTTGGAGGGGGTGTTAGCCTTGGATTTTCGGACAAATTGATCCTCAATCGACGAGCCCTATTTAAATGAGTATTAGCCTCATATTTCTAACCTTGTTCATATCCTAGACCTTTTAGTTGGTTTTAGACTTCAAATTTATGGGTAATAGACTTTTGCCCCAAACATGAATGAACTTGGTTTTTGGAGGGGGTGTTAGCCTTGGATTTTCGGACAAATTGATCCTGACTCGACGAGCCCTATTTATTTGAGTATTAGCCTTATATTTCTAACCTTGTTCATATCCAAGCTCTTTTAGTTGGTATTAGAGTTCAAATTTATGGGTAATAGACTTTTCCCCCAAACATGATTGAACTTGGTTTTTGGAGGTGATAGCCTTGGATTTTCGGACAAATTGATCCTGACTCGACGAGCCCCATTTAAATGAGTATTAGCCTTAGATTTTTAACATTGTTAATATCCAAGCCCTTTTAGTTGGTATTAGACTTCAAATTTAAGGGTAATAGGCTTTTGCCCCAAACATGATTGAACTTGGTTTTTGGAGGGGGTGTTGGCCTTGGATTTTCGGACAAATTGATCCTGACTCGACGAGCCCCATCTAAAAGAGTATTAGCTTTAAAACTTCTAACCTTGTTAATATCCAAGCCCTTTTAGTTGGTATTAGACTTCAAATTTATGGGTAATAGACTTTTCCCCCAAACATGATTGAACTTGGTTTTTGGAGGTGTTAGCCTTGGATTTTCGGACAAATTGATCCTGACTCGACGACCCAATATAAATAAGTATTAGCCTTATATTTTTAACCTTGTTCATATCCAAGCCCTTTTAGTTGGTATTAGACTTCAAATTTAAGGGTAATAGGCTTTTGCCCCAAACATGATTGAACTTGGTTTTTGGAGGGGGTGTTAGCCTTGGATTTTCGGACAAATTGATCCTGACTCGACGAGCCCCATCTAAAAGAGTATTAGCTTTAAAACTTCTAACCTTGTTAATATCCAAGACCTTTTAGTTGGTATTAGACTTCAAATTTATGGGTAATAGACTTTTCCCCCAAACATGATTGAACTTGGTTTTTGGAGGTGTTAGCCTTGGATTTTCGGACAAATTGATCCTGACTTGACGAGCCCCATTTAAATGAGTATTAGCCTTATATTTTTAACCTTGTTCATATCCATGTGATTGTGCATCAAAAGTTCATTAAGTCTCTTATTTTACATATGTATTTATTGTTTTTAGTTGGGTTTATTATAATAATTGATGTGCTTTTTAGTAAAGAAGTTTCTTTTAATATTTCGACAAGTTTTTGGAGCTTAAATGAATTATTTCAGGCATTTAACGTCGAAATTTGGAATAAAGAATTGAAGAGGAAATTCAGTTGACGATTTGGGCAATTCTGGAGCACTTATTTTCCCCAAATCAGCCCAAGAGCAATCCATGATCTTACATGTCTACACAATAAATAATATTTGATTTATTGTGGGTAAACCATTGGCTTAAGAGGGAGAGCAAGTGGATGGAAAGCTGGATTGTTACTTTATTTTGGGTCAAAAAAAGAAGAAGGAGTCAGCTAAAATTGAGGAAGAAAATCGGCACAAAAAATCTTCCCCGAGTTGCCGAAGTTGACTCTCCAGAACACCTTTCGTTGTTTCAGTCATAACGTTTGACTCAGAGCTTCAAATTGTATTTTATTTAATGTTCTGGAAAGCTAACAGAAAGGCCTATAAATATGTGTCTAATATCCTTGTCCAACAGAGGCTTAGAAAAAGGGTAAAATTGAGTCCAAAGTAGCGTCATATCTGGTGTTAAAATATTTTCCGAGATTGGTTTTGTTCTTCTCTTTTTGATTTCAGTTTTTGTTAGTTATAAAACTTATCATTTCAGTTTGATTCAAGTTATTTTCATGTTTATTAGAGTGTTCTTATATATAATTATGGTAGGCTAATCTCTTTCTTGGATCCAAATCAAGGATGATGGTGATTGAGGTGAGTTCTTTAAGATATGAATGAACCACCTAATGTCTATCTTCACGGTTTCTTCATGAATGTTTAATTATTGCAAAGAAATTTTAGAAATCATTTAGGTAATGTTATAATCTTGAATTTTTATGAACAAAACTTAGTTTTGGTATAGAGATTGCTTGATTCAATGTCTTACTTAATATGAAAATACTCGTTTATTCTTAAGCAATAATCAATCTTCATCTTTTTAAACTTCATTGTAATATCTTCCGATCTAATATCACCATCGTTGATATTAGGTTGAGTTATCTTATATATGTTGAAGGAATCACCAATACATCATCATTAAAATTGATTTGGAACCAAGACTTACTTTTTCTTGTCATTTACAATCTATTTACTCTTTTTCATCTTTGAAAACAAATCCATTAATTATTCTCTTGAAATATTTTTGTTGTTACCTAGCGTAATATCTAAATCTAGCTCTCTGTGGATATGACCTCGATCTTACCGAGTTAATTGCTACATCGCACACTCGTGCAATTGCGAGTTAAAACAAGCCGATCATAAATAGCGGTCAAGCACCAAGCCCTTTTAGTTGGTATTAGACTTCAAATTTAAGGGTAATAGGCTTTTGCCCCAAACATGATTGAACTTGGTTTTTGGAGGTGTTAGCATTGGATTTTCGGACAAATTGATCCTGACTCGACGAGCCCAATATAAATGAGTATTAGCCTTATATTTTTAACCTTGTTCATATCCAAGCCCTTTTAGTTGGTATTAGACTTCAAATTTAAGGGTAATAGGCTTTTGCCCCAAACATGATTGAACTTGGTTTTTGGAGGGGGTGTTAGCCTTGGATTTTCGGACAAATTGATCCTGACTCGACGAGCCCCATCTAAAAGAGTATTAGCTTTAAAACTTTTAACCTTGTTAATATCCAAGACCTTTTAGTTGGTATTAGACTTCAAATTTATGGGTAATAGACTTTTCCCCCAAACATGATTGAACTTGGTTTTTGGAGGTGTTAGCCTTGGATTTTCGGACAAATTGATCCTGACTCGACGAGCCCCATTTAAATGAGTATTAGCCTTATATTTTTAACCTTGTTCATATCCAAGCCCTTTTAGTTGGTATTAGACTTCAAATTTAAGGGTAATAGGCTTTTGCCCCAAACATGATTGAACTTGGTTTTTGGAGGTGTTAGCATTGGATTTTCGGACAAATTGATCCTGACTCGACAAGCCCCATTTATATGAGTATTAGCCTTAGATTTCTAACCTTGTTCATATCCAAGCCCTTTTAGTTGGTATTAGACTTCAAATTTATGGGTAATAGACTTTTGCCCCAAACATGATTGAACTTGGTTTTTGGAGAGGGTGTTAGCCTTGGATTTTCGGACAAATTGATCCTGAATCGACGAGCCCTATTTCAATGAGTATTAGCCTTATATTTCTAACCTTTTCATATCCAAGCCCTTTTAGTTGGTATTCGACTTCAAATTTATGGGTAATAGACTGTTGCCCTAAACATGATTGAACTTGGGTTTTGGAGGGGGTGTTAGCCTTTGATTTTCGGACAAATTGATCCTGAATCGACGAGCCCTATTTAAATGAGTATTAGCCTTATATTTCTAACCTTGTTCATATCCAAGCCCTTTTAGTTGGTATTAGACTTCAAATTTATGGGTAATAGACTTTTCCCCTAAACATGATTGAACTTGGTTTTTGGAGGTGTTAGCCTTGGATTTTCGGACAAATTGATCCTGACTCGACGAGCCATATTTAAATGAGTATTAGACTTAGCTTTCTAACCTTGTTCATATCCAAGCCCTTTTAGTTGGTATTAGACTTCAAATTTATGGGTAATAGACTTTTCCCCCAAACATGATTGAACTTGGTTTTTGGAGGTGTTAGCCTTGGATTTTCGGACAAATTGATCCTCACTCGACGAGCCCCATTTAAATGAGTATTAGCCTTATATTTCTAACCTTGTTCATATCCAAGCCCTTTTAGTTGGTATTAGACTTCAAATTTAAGGGTAATAGGCTTTTGCCCAAACATGATTGAATTTGGTTTTTGGAGAGGGTGTTAGCCTTGGATTTTCGGACAAATTGATCCTGACTCGACGAGCCCCATCTAAAAGCGTATTAGCCTTAGATTTCTAACCTTGTTCATTTCCAAGCCCTTTTAGTTGGTATTAGACTTCAAATTTATGGGTAATAGACTCTTCCCCCAAACATGATTGAACTTGGTTTTTGGAGGGGGTGTTAGCCTTGGATTTTCGGACAAATTGATCCTGAATCGACGAGCCCTATTTAAATGAGTATTAGCCTTATATTTCTAACCTTGTTCATATCCAAGCCCTTTTAGTTGGTATTAGACTTCAAATTTATAGGTAATAGACTTTTCCCCCAAACATGATTGAACTTGGTTTTTGGAGGTGTTAGCCTTGGATTTTCGGACAAATTGATCCTGACTCGACGAGCCCTATTTAAATGAGTATTAGCCTTTGCTTTCTAACCTTGTTCATATCCAAGCCCTTTTAGTTGGTATTAGACTTCAAATTTATGGGTAATAGACTTTTCCCCCAAACATGATTGAACTTGGTTTTTGGAGGTGTTAGCCTTGGATTTTCGGACAAATTGATCCTGACTCGACGAGCCCCATTTAAATGAGTATTAGCCTTATATTTCTAACCTTGTTCATATTCAAGCCTTTTTAGTTGGTATTAGACTTCAAATTTATGGGTAATAGACTTTTCCCCCAAACATTATTGAACGTGGTTTTTGGAGGAGTTAGTCTTGGATTTTCGGACAAAATTGATCCTGACTCGACGAGCCCTATTTAAATGAGTATTAGCCTTATATTTCTAACCTTGTTCATATCCAAGCCCTTTTAGTTGGTATTAGACTTCAAATTTAAGGGTAATAGGCTTTTGCCCCAAACATGATTGAACTTGGTTTTTGGAGGTGTTAGCATTGGATTTTCGGACAAATTGATCCTGACTCGACAAGCCCCATTTATATGAGTATTAGCCTTAGATTTCTAACCTTGTTCATATCCAAGCCCTTTTAGTTGGTATTAGACTTCAAATTTATGGGTAATAGACTTTTGCCCCAAACATGATTGAACTTGGTTTTTGGAGAGGGTGTTAGCCTTGGATTTTCGGACAAATTGATCCTGAATCGACGAGCCCTATTTCAATGAGTATTAGCCTTATATTTCTAACCTTGTTCATATCCAAGCCCTTTTAGTTGGTATTCGACTTCAAATTTATGGGTAATAGACTGTTGCCCTAAACATGATTGAACTTGGGTTTTGGAGGGGGTGTTAGCCTTTGATTTTCGGACAAATTGATCCTGAATCGACGAGCCCTATTTAAATGAGTATTAGCCTTATATTTCTAACCTTGTTCATATCCAAGCCCTTTTAGTTGGTATTAGACTTCAAATTTATGGGTAATAGGCTTTTGCCCCAAACATGATTGAACTTGGTTTTTGGAGGGGGTGTTAGCCTTGGATTTTCGGACAAATTGATCCTCACTCGACGAGCCCCATTTAAATGAGTATTAGCCTTATATTTCTAACCTTGTTCATATCCAAGCCCTTTTAGTTGGTATTAGACTTCAAATTTAAGGGTAATAGGCTTTTGCCCAAACATGATTGAATTTGGTTTTTGGAGGGGGTGTTAGCCTTGAATTTTCGGACAAATTGATCCTGACTCGACGAGCCCCATCTAAAAGCGTATTAGCCTTAGATTTCTAACCTTGTTCATTTCCAAGCCCTTTTAGTTGGTATTAGACTTCAAATTTATGGGTAATAGACTCTTCCCCCAAACATGATTGAACTTGGTTTTTGGAGGGGGTGTTAGCCTTGGATTTTCGGACAAATTGATCCTGAATCGACGAGCCCTATTTAAATGAGTATTAGCCTTATATTTCTAACCTTGTTCATATCCAAGCCCTTTTAGTTGGTATTAGACTTCAAATTTATAGGTAATAGACTTTTCCCCCAAACATGATTGAACTTGGTTTTTGGAGGTGTTAGCCTTGGATTTTCGGACAAATTGATCCTGACTCGACGAGCCCTATTTAAATGAGTATTAGCCTTTGCTTTCTAACCTTGTTCATATCCAAGCCCTTTTAGTTGGTATTAGACTTCAAATTTATGGGTAATAGACTTTTCCCCCAAACATGATTGAACTTGGTTTTTGGAGGTGTTAGCCTTGGATTTTCGGACAAATTGATCCTGACTCGACGAGCCCCATTTAAATGAGTATTAGCCTTATATTTCTAACCTTGTTCATATTCAAGCCTTTTTAGTTGGTATTAGACTTCAAATTTATGGGTAATAGACTTTTCCCCCAAACATTATTGAACGTGGTTTTTGGAGGAGTTAGTCTTGGATTTTCGGACAAAATTGATCCTGACTCGACGAGCCCTATTTAAATGAGTATTAGCCTTATATTTCTAACCTTGTTCATATCCAAGCCCTTTTAGTTGGTATTAGACTTCAAATTTATGGGTAATAGACTTTTGCCCCAAACATGATTGAACTTGGTTTTTGGAGGGGGTGTTAGCCTTGGATTTTCGGACAAATTGATCCTGACTCGATGAGCCCCATTTAAATGAGTATTAGCCTTAGATTTCTAACCTTGTTCATATCCAAGCCCTTTTAGTTGGTATTAGACTTCAAATTTATGGGTAATAGACTTTTTCCCCAAACATGATTGAACTTGGTTTTTGGAGGGTGTGTTAGCATTGGATTTTCGGACCAATTGATCCTGATTCGTCGAGCCCCATTTAAATGAGTATTAGCCTTAGATTTATAACCTTGTTCATATCCAAGCCCTTTTAGTTGGTATTAGACTTCAAATTTATGGGTAATAGACTTTTCCCCCAAACATGATTGAACTTGGGTTTTGGAGGTGTTAGCCTTGGATTTTCGGACAAATTGATCCTGACTCGACGAGCCCTATTTAAATGAGTATTAGCCTTAGATTTCTAACCTTGTTCATATCCAAGCCCTTTTAGTTGGTATTAGACTTCAAATTTATGGGTAATAGGCTTTTGCCCCAAACATGATTGAACTTGGTTTTTGGAGGTGTTAGCCTTGGATTTTCGGACAAATTGATCCTCACTCGACGAGCCCCATTTAAATGAGTATTAGCCTTATATTTCTAACCTTGTTCATATCCAAGCCCTTTTAGTTGGTATTAGACTTCAAATTTAAGGGTAATAGGCTTTTGCCCAAACATGATTGAATTTGGTTTTTGGAGAGGGTGTTAGCCTTGGATTTTCGGACAAATTGATCCTGACTCGACGAGCCCCATCTAAAAGCGTATTAGCCTTAGATTTCTAACCTTGTTCATTTCCAAGCCCTTTTAGTTGGTATTAGACTTCAAATTTATGGGTAATAGACTCTTCCCCCAAACATGATTGAACTTGGTTTTTGGAGGGGGTGTTAGCCTTGGATTTTCGGACAAATTGATCCTGAATCGACGAGCCCTATTTAAATGAGTATTAGCCTTATATTTCTAACCTTGTTCATATCCAAGCCCTTTTAGTTGGTATTAGACTTCAAATTTATGGGTAATAGACTTTTCCCCCAAACATGATTGAACTTGGTTTTTGGAGGTGTTAGCCTTGGATTTTCGGACAAATTGATCCTGACTCGACGAGCCCTATTTAAATGAGTATTAGCCTTTGCTTTCTAACCTTGTTCATATCCAAGCCCTTTTAGTTGGTATTAGACTTCAAATTTATGGGTAATAGACTTTTCCCCCAAACATGATTGAACTTGGTTTTTGGAGGTGTTAGCCTTGGATTTTCGGACAAATTGATCCTGACTCGACGAGCCCCATTTAAATGAGTATTAGCCTTATATTTCTAACCTTGTTCATATTCAAGCCTTTTTAGTTGGTATTAGACTTCAAATTTATGGGTAATAGACTTTTCCCCCAAACATTATTGAACGTGGTTTTTGGAGGAGTTAGTCTTGGATTTTCGGACAAAATTGATCCTGACTCGACGAGCCCTATTTAAATGAGTATTAGCCTTATATTTCTAACCTTGTTCATATCCAAGCCCTTTTAGTTGGTATTAGACTTCAAATTTAAGGGTAATAGGCTTTTGCCCCAAACATGATTGAACTTGGTTTTTGGAGGTGTTAGCATTGGATTTTCGGACAAATTGATCCTGACTCGACAAGCCCCATTTATATGAGTATTAGCCTTAGATTTCTAACCTTGTTCATATCCAAGCCCTTTTAGTTGGTATTAGACTTCAAATTTATGGGTAATAGACTTTTGCCCCAAACATGATTGAACTTGGTTTTTGGAGAGGGTGTTAGCCTTGGATTTTCGGACAAATTGATCCTGAATCGACGAGCCCTATTTCAATGAGTATTAGCCTTATATTTCTAACCTTGTTCATATCCAAGCCCTTTTAGTTGGTATTCGACTTCAAATTTATGGGTAATAGACTGTTGCCCTAAACATGATTGAACTTGGGTTTTGGAGGGGGTGTTAGCCTTTGATTTTCGGACAAATTGATCCTGAATCGACGAGCCCTATTTAAATGAGTATTAGCCTTATATTTCTAACCTTGTTCATATCCAAGCCCTTTTAGTTGGTATTAGACTTCAAATTTATGGGTAATAGGCTTTTGCCCCAAACATGATTGAACTTGGTTTTTGGAGGGGGTGTTAGCCTTGGATTTTCGGACAAATTGATCCTCACTCGACGAGCCCCATTTAAATGAGTATTAGCCTTATATTTCTAACCTTGTTCATATCCAAGCCCTTTTAGTTGGTATTAGACTTCAAATTTAAGGGTAATAGGCTTTTGCCCAAACATGATTGAATTTGGTTTTTGGAGGGGGTGTTAGCCTTGAATTTTCGGACAAATTGATCCTGACTCGACGAGCCCCATCTAAAAGCGTATTAGCCTTAGATTTCTAACCTTGTTCATTTCCAAGCCCTTTTAGTTGGTATTAGACTTCAAATTTATGGGTAATAGACTCTTCCCCCAAACATGATTGAACTTGGTTTTTGGAGGGGGTGTTAGCCTTGGATTTTCGGACAAATTGATCCTGAATCGACGAGCCCTATTTAAATGAGTATTAGCCTTATATTTCTAACCTTGTTCATATCCAAGCCCTTTTAGTTGGTATTAGACTTCAAATTTATAGGTAATAGACTTTTCCCCCAAACATGATTGAACTTGGTTTTTGGAGGTGTTAGCCTTGGATTTTCGGACAAATTGATCCTGACTCGACGAGCCCTATTTAAATGAGTATTAGCCTTTGCTTTCTAACCTTGTTCATATCCAAGCCCTTTTAGTTGGTATTAGACTTCAAATTTATGGGTAATAGACTTTTCCCCCAAACATGATTGAACTTGGTTTTTGGAGGTGTTAGCCTTGGATTTTCGGACAAATTGATCCTGACTCGACGAGCCCCATTTAAATGAGTATTAGCCTTATATTTCTAACCTTGTTCATATTCAAGCCTTTTTAGTTGGTATTAGACTTCAAATTTATGGGTAATAGACTTTTCCCCCAAACATTATTGAACGTGGTTTTTGGAGGAGTTAGTCTTGGATTTTCGGACAAAATTGATCCTGACTCGACGAGCCCTATTTAAATGAGTATTAGCCTTATATTTCTAACCTTGTTCATATCCAAGCCCTTTTAGTTGGTATTAGACTTCAAATTTATGGGTAATAGACTTTTGCCCCAAACATGATTGAACTTGGTTTTTGGAGGGGGTGTTAGCCTTGGATTTTCGGACAAATTGATCCTGACTCGATGAGCCCCATTTAAATGAGTATTAGCCTTAGATTTCTAACCTTGTTCATATCCAAGCCCTTTTAGTTGGTATTAGACTTCAAATTTATGGGTAATAGACTTTTTCCCCAAACATGATTGAACTTGGTTTTTGGAGGGTGTGTTAGCATTGGATTTTCGGACCAATTGATCATGATTCGTCGAGCCCCATTTAAATGAGTATTAGCCTTAGATTTATAACCTTGTTCATATCCAAGCCCTTTTAGTTGGTATTAGACTTCAAATTTATGGGTAATAGACTTTTCCCCCAAACATGATTGAACTTGGGTTTTGGAGGTGTTAGCCTTGGATTTTCGGACAAATTGATCCTGACTCGACGAGCCCTATTTAAATGAGTATTAGCCTTAGATTTATAACCTTGTTCATATCCAAGCCCTTTTAGTTGGTATTAGCCTTCAAATTTAAGGGTAATAGGCTTTTGCCCCAAACATGATTGAACTTGGTTTTTGGAGGGGGTGTTAGCCTTGGATTTTCGGACAAATTGATCGTGACTCGACGAGCCCCATCTAAAAGAGTATTATCCTTATATTTCTAACCTTTTTCATATCCAAGCCTTTTTAGTCGGTATTAGACTTCAAATTTATGGGTAATAGACTTTTCCCCCAAACATTATTGAACGTGGTTTTTGGAGGAGTTAGACTTGGATTTTCGGACAAATTGATCCTGACTCGACGAGCCCTATTTAAATGAGTATTTGCCTTAGATTTCTAACCTTGTTCATATCCAAGCCCTTTTAGTTGGTATTAGACTTCAAATTTATGGGTAATAGACTTTTGCCCCAAACATGATTGAACTTGGTTTTTGGAGGGGGTGTTAGCCTTGGATTTTCGGACAAATTGATCCTGAGTCGACGAGCCCCCTTTAAATGAGTATTAGCCTTAGATTTTTAACCTTGTTCATATCCAAGCCCTTTTAGTTGGTATTAGACTTCAAATTTATGGGTAATAGACTTTTTCCCCAAACATGATTGAACTTAGTTTTTGGAGGGTGTGTTAGCCTTGGATTTTCGGACCAATTGATCCTGATTCGACGAGCCCCATTTAAATGAGTATTAGCCTTATATTTTTAACCTTGTTCATATCCAAGCCCTTTTAGTTGGTATTAGACTTCAAATTTATGGGTAATAGACTTTTCCCCCAAACATGATTGTACTTGGGTTTTGGATGCGTTAGCCTTGGATTTTCGGACAAATTGATCCTGACTCGACGAGCCCTATTTAAATGAGTATTAGCCTTAGATTTCTAACCTTGTTCATATCCAAGCCCTTTTAGTTGGTATTAGCCTTCAAATTTAAGGGTAATAGGTTTTTCCCCAAACATGATTGAACTTGGTTTTTGGAGGGGGTGTTAGCCTTGGATTTTCGGACAAATTGATCCTGACTCGACGACCCCATCTAAAACAGTATTAGCCTTAGATTTCTAACCTTGTTCATTTCCAAGCCCTTTTAGTTGGTATTAGACTTCAAATTTATGGGTAATAGACTCTTCCCCCAAACATGATTGAACTTGGTTTTTGGAGGTGTTAGCCTTGGATTTTAGGACAAATTGATCCTGACTCGACGAGCCCCATTTAAATGAGTATTAGCCTTAGATTTCTAACCTTGTTCATATCCAAGCCCTGTTAGTTGGTATTAGAATTCAAATTTATGGGTAATAGACTTTTGCCCCAAACATGATTGAACTTGGTTTTTGGAGGGTGTGTTAGCCTTGGTTTTTTGGACCACTTGATCCTGATTCGACGAGCCCCATTTAAATGAGTATTAGCCTTAGATTTCTAACCTTGTTCATATCTAAGCCCTTTTAGATGGTATTAGACTTCAAATTTATGGGTAATAGACTTTTCCCCCAAACATGATTGAACGTGGTTTTTGGAGGTGTTAGTCTTGGATTTTCGGACAAATTGATCCTGACTCGACGAGCCCTATTTAAATGAGTATTAGCCTTAGATTTCTAACCTTGTTCATATCCAAGCCCTTTTAGTTGGTATTAGACTTCAAATTTATGGGTAATAGACTTTTGCCCCGAACATGATTGAACTTGGTTTTTGGAGGGTGTGTTAGCCTTGGATTTTCGGACAAATTGATCCTGACTTGACGAGCCCTATTTAAATGAGTATTAGCCTTATATTTTTAACCTTGTTCATATCCAAGCCCTTTTAGTTGGTATTAGACTTCAAATTTAAGGGTAATAGGCTTTTGCCCCAAACATGATTGAACTTGGTTTTTGGAGGGGGTGTTAGCCTTGGATTTTCGGACAAATTGATCCTGACTCGACGAGCCCCATTTAAACGAGTATTAGCCTTATATTTCTAACCTTGTTCATATCCAAGCCCTTTTAGTTGGTATTAGACTTCAAATTTATGGGTAATAGACTTTTGCCCCGAACATGATTGAACTTGGTTTTTGGAGGGGGTGTTAGCCTTGGATTTTGGGACAAATTGATCCTGACTTGACGAGCCCTATTTAAATGAGTATTAGCCTTATATTTGTAACCTTGTTCATATCCAAGCCCTTTTAGTTGGTATTAGACTTCAAATTTAAGGGTAATAGGCTTTTGCCCCAAACATGATTGAACTTGGTTTTTGGAGGGGGTGTTAGCCTTGGATTTTCGGACAAATTGATCCTGACTCGACGAGCCCCATTTAAATGAGTATTAGCCTTATATTTCTAACCTTGTTCATATCCAAGCCCTTTTAGTTGGTATTAGACTTCAAATTTATGGGTAATAGACTTTTGCCCCGAACATGATTGAACTTGGTTTTTGGAGGGTGTGTTAGCCTTGGATTTTCGGACCACTTGATCCTGATTCGACGAGCCCCAGTTAAATGAATATTAGCCTTAGATTTCTAACCTTGTTCATATCCAAGCCCTTTTAGTTTGTATTAGACTTCAAATTTAAGGGTAATAGGCTTTTGCCCCAAACATGATTGAACTTGGTTTTTGGAGGTGTTAGTCTTGGATTTTCGGACAAATTGATCCTGACTCGACGAGCCCTATTTAAATGAGTATTAGCCTTAGATTTCTAACCTTGTTCATATCCAAGCCCTTTTAGTTGGTATTAGACTTCAAATTTATGGGTAATAGACTTTTGCCCCAAACATGATTGAATTTTGTTTTTGGAGGGGGAGTTAGCCTTGGATTTTCGGACAAATTGATCCTGACTCGACGAGCCCCATTTAAATGAGTATTAGCCTTATATTTCTAACCTTGTTCATATCCAAGACTTTTTAGTTGGTATTAGACTTCAAATTTATGGGTAATAGACTTTTCCCCCAAACATGATTGAACGTGGTTTTTGGAGGGGGTGTTAGCCTTGGATTTTCGGACAAATTGATCCTGACTCGACGAGCCCCATTTAAATGAGTATTAGCCTTATATTTCTAACCTTGTTCATATCCAAGCCCTTTTAGTTGGTATTAGACTTCAAATTTATGGGTAATAGACTTTTGCCCCGAACATGATTGAACTTGGTTTTTGGAGGGGGTGTTAGCCTTGGATTTTCGGACCACTTGATCCTGACTTGACGAGCCCTATTTAAATGAGTATTAGCCTTATATTTTTAACCTTGTTCATATCCAAGCCCTTTTAGTTGGTATTAGACTTCAAATTTAAGGGTAATAGGCTTTTGCCCCAAACATGATTGAACTTGGTTTTTGGAGGGGGTGTTAGCCTTGGATTTTCGGACAAATTGATCCTGACTCAACGAGCCCCATTTAAATGCGTATTAGCCTTATATTTCTAACCTTGTTCATATCCAAGCCCTTTTAGTTGGTATTAGACTTCAAATTTATGGGTAATAGACTTTTGCCCCGAACATGATTGAACTTGGTTTTTGGAGGGTGTGTTAGCCTTGGATTTTCGGACCACTTGATCCTGATTCGACTAGCCCCATTTAAATGAATATTAGCCTTAGATTTCTAACCTTGTTCATATCCAAGCCCTTTTAGTTGGTATTAGACTTCAAATTTAAGGGTAATAGGCTTTTGCCCCAAACATGATTGAACTTGGTTTTTGGAGGTGTTAGTCTTGGATTTTCGGACAAATTGATCCTGACTCGACGAGCCCTATTTAAATGAGTATTAGGCTTAGATTTCTAACCTTGTTCATATCCAAGCCCTTTTAGTTGGTATTAGACTTCAAATTTATGGGTAATAGACTTTTGCCCCAAACATGATTGAATTTTGTTTTTGGAGGGGGTGTTAGCCTTGGATTTTCGGACAAATTGATCCTGACTCGACGAGCCCCATTTAAATGAGTATTAGCCTTATATTTCTAACCTTGTTCATATCCAAGCCTTTTTAGTTGGTATTAGACTTCAAATTTATGGGTAATAGACTTTTCCCCCAAACATGATTGAACTTGGTTTTCGGAGGAGTTAGTCTTGGATTTTCGGACAAATTGATCCTGACTCGACGAGCCCTATTTAAATGAATATTAGACTTAGATTTCTAACCTTGTTCATATCCAAGCCCTTTTAGTTGGTATTAGACTTCAAATTTATGGGTAATAGACTTTTGCCCCAAACATGATTGAATTTTGTTTTTGGAGGGGGTGTTAGCCTTGGATTTTCGGACAAATTGATCCTGACTCGACGAGCCCCATTTAAATGAGTATTAGCCTTATATTTCTAACCTTGTTCATATCCAAGCCTTTTTAGTTGGTATTAGACTTCAAATTTATGGGTAATAGACTTTTCCCCCAAACATGATTGAACGTGGTTTTTGGAGGAGTTAGTCTTGGATTTTCGGACAAATTGATCCTGACTCGACGAGCCCTATTTAAATGAGTATTAGCCTTAGATTTCTAACCTTGTTCATATCCAATCCCTTTTAGTTGGTATTAGACTTCAAATTTATGGGTAATAAACTTTTGCCCCAAACATGATTGAACTTGGTTTTTCGTGGGGGTGTTAGCCTTGGATTTTCGAACAAATTGATCCTGACTCTACGAGCCCCATTTAAATGAGTATTAGCCTTAGATTTTTAACCTTGTTCATATCCAAGCCCTTTTAGTTGGTATTAGACTTCAAATTTATGGGTAATAGACTTTTGCCCCAAACATGATTGAACTTGGTTTTTGGAGGGTGTGTTAGCCTTGGATTTTCAGACCAATTGATTCTGATTCGTCGAGCCCCATTTAAATGAGTATTAGCCTTAGATTTATAACCTTGTTCATATCCTAGCCCTTTTAGTTGGTATTAGACTTAAAATTTATGGGTAATAGACTTTTCCCCCAAACATAATTGAACTTGGGTTTTGGAGGTGTTAGCCTTGGATTTTCGGACAAATTGATCCTGACTCGACGAGCCCTATTTAAATGAGTATTAGCCTTAGATTTCTAACCTTGTTCATATCCAAGCCCTTTTAGTTGGTATTAGCCTTCAAATTTAAGGGTAATAGGCTTTTGCCCCAAACATGATTGAACTTGGTTTTTGGAGGGGGTGTTAGCCTTGGATTTTCGGACAAATTGATCCTGACTCGACGAGCCCCATCTAAAAGAGTATTAGCCTTAGATTTCTAACCTTGTTCATTTCCAAGCCCTTTTAGTTGGTATTAGACTTCAAATTTATGGGTAATAGACTCTTCCCCCAAACAAGATTAAACTTGGTTTTTGGAGGTGTTAGCCTTGGATTTTCGGACAAATTGATCCTGACTCGACGAGCCCCATTTAAATGAGTATTAGCCTTAGATTTCTAACCTTGTTCATATCCAATCCATTTTTGTTGGTATTAGACTTCAAATTTATGGGTAATAGACTTTTGCCCCAAACATGATTGAACTTGGTTTTTGGAGGGTGTGTTAGCCTTGGTTTTTCGAACCACTTGATCCTGATTCGACGAGCCCCATTTAAATGAGTATTAGCCTTAGATTTCTAACCTTGTTCATATCCAAGCCCTTTTAGTTGGTATTAGACTTCAAATTTATGGGTAATAGACTTTTGCCCCAAACATGATTGAACTTGGTTTTTGGAGGGGGTGTTAGCCTTGGATTTTCGGACAAATTGATCCTGACTTGACGAGCCCTATTTAAATGAGTATTAGCCTTATATTTTTAACCTTGTTCATATCCAAGCCCTTTTAGTTGGTATTAGACTTCAAATTTAAGGGTAATAGGCTTTTGCCCCAAACATGATTGAACTTGGTTTTTGGAGGGGGTGTTAGCCTTGGATTTTCGGACAAATTGATCCTGACTCAACGAGCCCCATTTAAATGAGTATTAGCCTTATATTTCTAACCTTGTTCATATCCAAGCCCTTTTAGTTGGTATTAGACTTCAAATTTATGGGTAATAGACTTTTGCCCCGAACATGATTGAACTTGGTTTTTGGAGGGTGTGTTAGCCTTGGATTTTCGGACCACTTGATCCTGATTCGACGAGCCCCATTTAAATGAATATTAGCCTTAGATTTCTAACCTTGTTCATATCCAAGCCCTTTTAGTTGGTATTAGACTTCAAATTTAAGGGTAATAGGCTTTTGCCCCAAACATGATTGAACTTGGTTTTTGGAGGTGTTAGTCTTGGATTTTCGGACAAATTGATCCTGACTCGACGAGCCCTATTTAAATGAGTATTAGCCTTAGATTTCTAACGTTGTTCATATCCAAGCCCTTTTAGTTGGTATTAGACTTCAAATTTATGGGTAATAGACTTTTGCCCCAAACATGATTGAATTTTGTTTTTGGAGGGGGTGTTAGCCTTGGATTTTCGGACAAATTGATTCTGACTCGACGAGCCCCATTTAAATGAGTATTAGCCTTATATTTCTAACCTTGTTCATATCCAAGCCTTTTTAGTTGGTATTAGACTTCAAATTTATGGGTAATAGACTTTTCCCCCAAACATGATTGAACGTGGTTTTTGGAGGAGTTAGTCTTGGATTTTCGGACAAATTGATCCTGACTCGACGAGCCCCATTTAAATGAGTATTAGCCTTAGATTTCTAACCTTGTTCATATCCAAGCCCTTTTAGTTGGTATTAGACTTCAAATTTATGGGTAATAGACTTTTGCCCCGAACATGATTGAACTTGGTTTTTCGAGGGGGTGTTAGCCTTGGATTTTCGGACCACTTGATCCTGATTCGACGAGCCCCATTTAAATGAATATTAGCCTTAGATTTCTAACCTTGTTCATATCCAAGCCCTTTTAGTTGGTATTAGACTTCAAATTTAAGGGTAATAGGCTTTTGCCCCAAACATGATTGAACTTGGTTTTTGGAGGTGTTAGTCTTGGATTTTCGGACAAATTGATCCTGACTCGACGAGCCCTATTTAAATGAGTATTAGCCTTAGATTTCTAACGTTGTTCATATCCAAGCCCTTTTAGTTGGTATTAGACTTCAAATTTATGGGTAATAGACTTTTGCCCCAAACATGATTGAATTTTGTTTTTGGAGGGGGTGTTAGCCTTGGATTTTCGGACAAATTGATTCTGACTCGACGAGCCCCATTTAAATGAGTATTAGCCTTATATTTCTAACCTTGTTCATATCCAAGCCTTTTTAGTTGGTATTAGACTTCAAATTTATGGGTAATAGACTTTTCCCCCAAACATGATTGAACGTGGTTTTTGGAGGAGTTAGTCTTGGATTTTCGGACAAATTGATCCTGACTCGACGAGCCCCATTTAAATGAGTATTAGCCTTAGATTTCTAACCTTGTTCATATCCAAGCCCTTTTAGTTGGTATTAGACTTCAAATTTATGGGTAATAGACTTTTGCCCCAAACATGATTGAACTTGGTTTTTCGAGGGGGTGTTAGCCTTGGATTTTCGAACAAATTGATCCTGACTCGACGAGCCCCATTTAAATGAGTATTAGCCTTAGATTTTTAACCTTGTTCATATCCAAGCCCTTTTAGTTGGTATTAGACTTCAAATTTATGGGTAATAGACTTTTGCCCCAAACATGATTGAACTTGGTTTTTGGAGGGTGTGTTAGCCTTGGATTTTCAGAACAATTGATCCTGATTCGTCGAGCCCCATTTAAATGAGTATTAGCCTTAGATTTATAACCTTGTTCATATCCTAGCCCTTTTAGTTGGTATTAGACTTCAAATTTATGGGTAATAGACTTTTCCCCCAAACATGATTGAACTTGGGTTTTGGAGGTGTTAGCCTTGGATTTTCGGACAAATTGATCCTGACTTGACGAGCCCTATTTAAATGAGTATTAGCCTTAGATTTCTAACCTTGTTCATATCCAAGCCCTTTTAGTTGGTATTAGACTTCAAATTTATGGGTAATAGACTTTTGCCCCAAACATGATTGAACTTGGTTTTTGGAGGGGGTGTTAGCCTTGGATTTTCGGACAAATTGATCCTGACTTGACGAGCCCTATTTAAATGAGTATTAGCCTTATATTTTTAACCTTGTTCATATCCAAGCCCTTTTAGTTGGTATTAGACTTCAAATTTAAGGGTAATAGGCTTTTGCCCCAAACATGATTGAACTTGGTTTTTGGAGGGGGTGTTAGCCTTGGATTTTCGGACAAATTGATCCTGACTCAACGAGCCCCATTTAAATGAGTATTAGCCTTATATTTCTAACCTTGTTCATATCCAAGCCCTTTTAGTTGGTATTAGACTTCAAATTTATGGGTAATAGACTTTTGCCCCGAACATGATTGAACTTGGTTTTTGGAGGGTGTGTTAGCCTTGGATTTTCGGACCACTTGATCCTGATTCGACGAGCCCCATTTAAATGAATATTAGCCTTAGATTTCTAACCTTGTTCATATCCAAGCCCTTTTAGTTGGTATTAGACTTCAAATTTAAGGGTAATAGGCTTTTGCCCCAAACATGATTGAACTTGGTTTTTGGAGGTGTTAGTCTTGGATTTTCGGACAAATTGATCCTGACTCGACGAGCCCTATTTAAATGAGTATTAGCCTTATATTTCTAACCTTGTTCATATCCAAGCCCTTTTAGTTGGTATTAGACTTCAAATTTATGGGTAATAGACTTTTGCCCCAAACATGATTGAATTTTGTTTTTGGAGGGGGTGTTAGCCTTGGATTTTCGGACAAATTGATTCTGACTCGACGAGCCCCATTTAAATGAGTATTAGCCTTATATTTCTAACCTTGTTCATATCCAAGCCTTTTTAGTTGGTATTAGACTTCAAATTTATGGGTAATAGACTTTTCCCCCAAACATGATTGAACGTGGTTTTTGGAGGAGTTAGTCTTGGATTTTCGGACAAATTGATCCTGACTCGACGAGCCCCATTTAAATGAGTATTAGCCTTAGATTTCTAACCTTGTTCATATCCAAGCCCTTTTAGTTGGTATTAGACTTCAAATTTATGGGTAATAGACTTTTGCCCCAAACATGATTGAACTTGGTTTTTCGAGGGGGTGTTAGCCTTGGATTTTCGAACAAATTGATCCTGACTCGACGAGCCCCATTTAAATGAGTATTAGCCTTAGATTTTTAACCTTGTTCATATCCAAGCCCTTTTAGTTGGTATTAGACTTCAAATTTATGGGTAATAGACTTTTGCCCCAAACATGATTGAACTTGGTTTTTGGAGGGTGTGTTAGCCTTGGATTTTCAGACCAATTGATCCTGATTCGTCGAGCCCCATTTAAATGAGTATTAGCCTTAGATTTATAACCTTGTTCATATCCTAGCCCTTTTAGTTGGTATTAGACTTCAAATTTATGGGTAATAGACTTTTCCCCCAAACATGATTGAACTTGGGTTTTGGAGGTGTTAGCCTTGGATTTTCGGACAAATTGATCCTGACTCGACGAGCCCTATTTAAATGAGTATTAGCCTTAGATTTCTAACCTTGTTCATATCCAAGCCCTTTTAGTTGGTATTAGACTTCAAATTTATGGGTAATAGACTTTTGCCCCAAACATGATTGAACTTGGTTTTTGGAGGGGGTGTTAGCCTTGGATTTTCGGACAAATTGATCCTGACTTGACGAGCCCTATTTAAATGAGTATTAGCCTTATATTTCTAACCTTGTTCATATCCAAGCCCTTTTAGTTGGTATTAGACTTCAAATTTAAGGGTAATAGGCTTTTGCCCCAAACATGATTGAACTTGGTTTTTGGAGGGGGTGTTAGCCTTGGATTTTCGGACAAATTGATCCTGACTCGACGAGCCCCATTTAAATGAGTATTAGCCTTATATTTCTAACCTTGTTCATATCCAAGCCTTTTTAGTTGGTATTAGACTTCAAATTTATGGGTAATAGACTTTTCCCCCAAACATGATTGAACGTGGTTTTTGGAGGAGTTAGTCTTGGATTTTCGGACAAATTGATCCTGACTCGACGAGCCCCATTTAAATGAGTATTAGCCTTAGATTTCTAACCTTGTTCATATCCAAGCCCTTGTAGTTGGTATTAGAGTTCAAATTTATGGGTAATAGACTTTTGCCCCAAACATGATTGAACTTGGTTTTTCGAGGGGGTGTTAGCCTTGGATTTTCGAACAAATTGATCCTGACTCGACGAGCCCCATTTAAATGAGTATTAGCCTTAGATTTTTAACCTTGTTCATATCCAAGCCCTTTTAGTTGGTATTAGACTTCAAATTTATGGGTAATAGACTTTTGCCCCAAACATGATTGAACTTGGTTTTTGGAGGGTGTGTTAGCCTTGGATTTTCAGACCAATTGATCCTGATTCGTCGAGCCCCATTTAAATGAGTATTAGCCTTAGATTTATAACCTTGTTCATATCCTAGCCCTTTTAGTTGGTATTAGACTTCAAATTTATGGGTAATAGACTTTTCCCCCAAACATGATTGAACTTGGGTTTTGGAGGTGTTAGCCTTGGATTTTCGGACAAATTGATCCTGACTCGACGAGCCCTATTTAAATGAGTATTAGCCTTAGATTTCTAACCTTGTTCATATCCAAGCCCTTTTAGTTGGTATTAGACTTCAAATTTATGGGTAATAGACTTTTGCCCCAAACATGATTGAACTTGGTTTTTGGAGGGGGTGTTAGCCTTGGATTTTCGGACAAATTGATCCTGACTTGACGAGCCCTATTTAAATGAGTATTAGCCTTATATTTCTAACCTTGTTCATATCCAAGCCCTTTTAGTTGGTATTAGACTTCAAATTTAAGGGTAATAGGCTTTTGCCCCAAACATGATTGAACTTGGTTTTTGGAGGGGGTGTTAGCCTTGGATTTTCGGACAAATTGATCCTGACTCGACGAGCCCCATTTAAATGAGTATTAGCCTTATATTTCTAACCTTGTTCATATCCAAGCCTTTTTAGTTGGTATTAGACTTCAAATTTATGGGTAATAGACTTTTCCCCCAAACATGATTGAACGTGGTTTTTGGAGGAGTTAGTCTTGGATTTTCGGACAAATTGATCCTGACTCGACGAGCCCCATTTAAATGAGTATTAGCCTTAGATTTCTAACCTTGTTCATATCCAAGCCCTTGTAGTTGGTATTAGAGTTCAAATTTATGGGTAATAGACTTTTGCCCCAAACATGATTGAACTTGGTTTTTCGAGGGGGTGTTAGCCTTGGATTTTCGAACAAATTGATCCTGACTCGACGAGCCCCATTTAAATGAGTATTAGCCTTAGATTTTTAACCTTGTTCATATCCAAGCCCTTTTAGTTGGTATTAGACTTCAAATTTATGGGTAATAGACTTTTGCCCCAAACATGATTGAACTTGGTTTTTGGAGGGTGTGTTAGCCTTGGATTTTCAGACCAATTGATCCTGATTCGTCGAGCCCCATTTAAATGAGTATTAGCCTTAGATTTATAACCTTGTTCATATCCTAGCCCTTTTAGTTGGTATTAGACTTCAAATTTATGGGTAATAGACTTTTCCCCCAAACATGATTGAACTTGGGTTTTGGAGGTGTTAGCCTTGGATTTTCGGACAAATTGATCCTGACTCGACGAGCCCTATTTAAATGAGTATTAGCCTTAGATTTCTAACCTTGTTCATATCCAAGCCCTTTTAGTTGGTATTAGACTTCAAATTTATGGGTAATAGACTTTTGCCCCAAACATGATTGAACTTGGTTTTTGGAGGGGGTGTTAGCCTTGGATTTTCGGACAAATTGATCCTGACTTGACGATCCCTATTTAAATGAGTATTAGCCTTATATTTCTAACCTTGTTCATATCCAAGCCCTTTTAGTTGGTATTAGACTTCAAATTTAAGGGTAATAGGCTTTTGCCCCAAACATGATTGAACTTGGTTTTTGGAGGGGGTGTTAGCCTTGGATTTTCGGACAAATTGATCCTGACTCTACGAGCCCCATCTAAAAGAGTATTAGGCTTAGATTTCTAACCTTGTTAATATCCAAGCCCTTTTAGTTGGTATTAGACTTCAAATTTATGGGTAATAGACTTTTGCCCCAAACATGATTGAACTTGGTTTTTGGAGGGGGTGTTAGCCTTGGATTTTCGGACCACTTGATCCTGATTCGACGAGCCCCATGTAAATGAGTATTAGCCTTAGATTTCTAACCTTGTTCATATCCAAGCCCTTTTAGTTGGTATTAGACTTCAAATTTATGGGTAATAGACTTTTGCCCCAAACATGATTGAACTTGGTTTTTGGAGGGGGTGTTAGCCTTGGATTTTCGGACAAATTGATCCTGACTGGACGAGCCCTATTTAAATGAGTATTAGCCTTATATTTTTAACCTTGTTCATATCCAAGCCCTTTTAGTTGGTATTAGACTTCAAATTTAAGGGTAATAGTCTTTTGCCCCAAACATGATTGAACTTGGTTTTTGGAGGGGGTGTTAGCCTTGGATTTTCGGACAAATTGATCCTGACTCGACGAGCCCTATTTATATGAGTATTAGCCTTATATTTTTAACCTTGTTCATATCCAAGCCCTTTTAGTTGGTATTAGCCTTCAAATTTAAGGGTAATAGGCTTTTGCCCCAAACATGATTGAACTTGGTTTTTGGAGGGGGTGTTAGCCTTGGATTTTTGGACAAATTGATCCTGACTCGACGAGCCCCATCTAAAAGAGTATTAGCCTTAGATTTCTAACCTTGTTCATTTCCAAGCCCTTTTAGTTGATATTAGACTTCAAATTTATGGGTAATAGACTCTTGCCCCAAACATGATTGAACTTGGTTTTTGGAGGGGGTGTTAGCCTTGGATTTTCGGACAAATTGATCCTGACTTGACGAGCCCCATCTAAAAGAGTATTAGGCTTAGATTTCTAACCTTGTTAATATCCAAGCCCTTTTAGTTGGTATTAGACTTCAAATTTATGGGTAATAGACTTTTCCCCCAAACATGATTGAACTTGGTTTTTGGAGGTGTTAGCCTTGGATTTTTGGACAAATTGATCCTGACTCGACGAGCCCCATTTAAATGAGTATTAGCCTTAGATTTCTAAGCTTGTTCATATGCAAGCCCTTTTAGTTGGTATTAGACTTCAAATTTAAGGGTAATAGGCTTTTGCCCCAAACATGATTGAACTTGGTTTTTGGAGGGGGTGTTAGCCTTGGATTTTCGGACAAATTGATCCTGAGTCAACGAGCCCCATCTAAAAGAGTATTAGCCTTAAAATTTCTAACCTTGTAAATATCCAAGTCCTTTTAGTTGGTATTAGACTTCAAATTTATGGGTAATAGACTTTTCCCCCAAACATGATTGAACTTGGTTTTTGGAGGTGTTAGCCTTGGATTTTCGGACAAATTGATCCTGACTCGACGAGCCCCATTTAAATGAGTATTAGCCTTATATTTGTAACCTTCTTCATATCCAAGCCCTTTTAGTTGGTATTAGACTTCAAATTTATGGGTAATAGACTTTTGCCCCAAACATGATTGAACTTTGTTTTTGGAGGGTGTGTTAGCCTTGGATTTTCGGACCGCTTGATCCTGAGTCGACGAGCCCCATTTAAATGAGTATTAGCCTTATATTTCTAACCTTGTTCATATCCAAGCCCTTTTAGTTGGTATTAGACTTCAAATTTATGGGTAATAGACTTTTCACCCAAACATGATTGAACATGGTTTTTGGAGGTGTTAGGCTTGGATTTTTGGACATATTGATCCTGACTCGACGAGCCCTATTTAAATGAGTATTAGCCGTAGATTTCTAACCTTGTTCATATCCAAGCCTTTTTAGTTGGTATTAGACTTCAAATTTATGGGTAATAGACTTTTCCCCCAAACATGATTGAACGTGGTTTTTGGAGGAGTTAGTCTTGGATTTTCAGACAAATTGATCCTGACTCGACGAGCCCTATTTAAATGAGTATTAGCCTTAGATTTCTAAGCTTGTTCATATCCAAGCCCTTTTAGTTGGTATTAGACTTCAAATTTATGGGTAATAGACTTTTGCCCTAAACATGATTGAACTTGGTTTTTGGAGGGGGTGTTAGCCTTGGATTTTCGGACAAATTGATCCTGACTCGACGAGCCCCATTTAAATGAGTATTAGCCTTATATTTCTAACCTTGTTCATATCCAAGCCTTTTTAGTTGGTATTAGACTTCAAATTTATGGGTAATAGACTTTTCCCCCAAACATGATTGAACGTGGTTTTTGGAGGAGTTAGTCTTGGATTTTCAGACAAATTGATCCTGACTCGACGAGCCCTATTTAAATGAGTATTAGCCTTAGATTTCTAACCTTGTTCATATCCAAGCCCTTTTAGTTGGTATTAGACTTCAAATTTATGGGTAATAGACTTTTGCCCCAAACATGATTGAACTTGGTTTTTGGAGGGGGTGTTAGCCTTGGATTTTCGGACAAATTGATCCTAACTCGACTAGCTCCATTTAAATGAGTATTAGCCTTAGATTTCTAACCTTGTTCATATCCAAGACCTTTTAGTTGGTATTAGACTTCAAATTTAAGGGTAATAGGCTTTTGCCCCAAACATGATTGAACTTGGTTTTTGGAGGGGGTGTTAGCCTTGGATTTTCGGACCACTTGATCCTGATTCGACGAGCCCCATGTAAATGAGTATTAGCCTTAGATTTCTAACCTTGTTCATATCCAAGCCCTTTTAGTTGGTATTAGACTTCAAATTTATGGGTAATAGACTTTTCCCCCAAACATGATTGAACTTGGTTTTTGGAGGGGGTGTTAGCCTTGGATTTTTGGACAAATTGATCCTGACTCGACGAGCCCCATCTAAAAGAGTATTAGCCTTAGATTTCTAACCTTGTTCATTTCCAAGCCCTTTTAGTTGATATTAGACTTCAAATTTATGGGTAATAGACTCTTGCCCCAAACATGATTGAACTTGGTTTTTGGAGGGGGTGTTAGCCTTGGATTTTCGGACAAATTGATCCTGACTCGACGAGCCCCATCTAAAAGAGTATTAGGCTTAGATTTCTAACCTTGTTAATATCCAAGCCCTTTTAGTTGGTATTAGACTTCAAATTTATGGGTAATAGACTTTTCCCCCAAACATGATTGAACTTGGTTTTTGGAGGTGTTAGCCTTGGATTTTTGGACAAATTGATCCTGACTCGACGAGCCCCATTTAAATGAGTATTAGCCTTAGATTTCTAAGCTTGTTCATATGCAAGCCCTTTTAGTTGGTATTAGACTTCAAATTTAAGGGTAATAGGCATTTGCCCCAAACATGATTGAACTTGGTTTTTGGAGGGGGTGTTAGCCTTGGATTTTCGGACAAATTGATCCTGAGTCAACGAGCCCCATCTAAAAGAGTATTAGCCTTAAAATTTCTAACCTTGTTAATATCCAAGTCCTTTTAGTTGGTATTAGACTTCAAATTTATGGGTAATAGACTTTTCCCCCAAACATGATTGAACTTGGTTTTTGGAGGTGTTAGCCTTGGATTTTCGGACAAATTGATCCTGACTCGACGAGCCCCATTTAAATGAGTATTAGCCTTATATTTGTAACCTTCTTCATATCCAAGCCCTTTTAGTTGGTATTAGACTTCAAATTTATGGGTAATAGACTTTTGCCCCAAACATGATTGAACTTGGTTTTTGGAGGGTGTGTTAGCCTTGGATTTTCGGACCGCTTGATCCTGATTCGACGAGCCCCATTTAAATGAGTATTAGCCTTATATTTCTAACCTTGTTCATATCCAAGCCCTTTTAGTTGGTATTAGACTTCAAATTTATGGGTAATAGACTTTTCACCCAAACATGATTGAACGTGGTTTTTGGAGGAGTTAGTCTTGGATTTTCAGACAAATTGATCCTGACTCGACGAGCCCTATTTAAATGAGTATTAGCCTTAGATTTCTAAGCTTGTTCATATCCAAGCCCTTTTAGTTGGTATTAGACTTCAAATTTATGGGTAATAGACTTTTGCCCTAAACATGATTGAACTTGGTTTTTGGAGGGGGTGTTAGCCTTGGATTTTCGGACAAATTGATCCTGACTCGACGAGCCCTATTTAAATGAGTATTAGCCTTAGATTTCTAACCTTGTTCATATCCAAGCCCTTTTAGTTGGTATTAGACTTCAAATTTATGGGTAATAGACTTTTGCCCCAAACATGATTGAACTTGGTTTTTGGAGGGGGTGTTAGCCTTGGATTTTTGGACAAATTGATCCTGACTGGACGAGCCCTATTTAAATGAGTATTAGCCTTATATTTTTAACCTTGTTCATATCCAAGCCCTTTTAGTTGGTATTAGATTTCAAATTTAAGGGTAATAGTCTTTAGCCCCAAACATGATTGAACTTGGTTTTTGGAGGGGGTGTTAGCCTTGGATTTTCGGACAAATTGATCCTAACTCGACTAGCTCCATTTAAATGAGTATTAGCCTTAGATTTCTAACCTTGTTCATATCCAAGACCTTTTAGTTGGTATTAGACTTCAAATTTAAGGGTAATAGGCTTTTGCCCCAAACATGATTGAACGTGGTTTTTGGAGGAGTTAGTCTTGGATTTTCGGACAAATTGATCCTGACTCGACGAGCCCTATTTAAATGAGTATTAGCCTTAGATTTCTAACCTTGTTCATATCCAAGCCCTTTTAGTTGGTATTAGACTTCAAATTTATGGGTAATAGACTTTTGCCCCAAACATGATTGAACTTGGTTTTTGGAGGGGGTGTTAGCCTTGGATTTTCGGACAAATTGATCCTGACTGGACGAGCCCTATTTAAATGAGTATTAGCCTTATATTTTTAACCTTGTTCATATCCAAGCCCTTTTAGTTGGTATTAGACTTCAAATTTAAGGGTAATAGTCTTTAGCCCCAAACATGATTGAACTTGGTTTTTGGAGGGGGTATTAGCCTTGGATTTTCGGACCACTTGATCCTGATTCGACGAGCCCCATGTAAATGAGTATTAGCCTTAGATTTCTAACCTTGTTCATATCCAAGCCCTTTTAGTTGGTATTAGACTTCAAATTTATGGGTAATAGACTTTTGCCCCAAACATGATTGAACTTGGTTTTTGGAGGGGGTGTTAGCCTTGGATTTTCGGACAAATTGATCCTGACTGGACGAGCCCTATTTAAATGAGTATTAGCCTTATATTTTTAACCTTGTTCATATCCAAGCCCGTTTAGTTGGTATTAGACTTCAAATTTAAGGGTAATAGTCTTTTGCCCCAAACATGATTGAACTTGGTTTTTGGAGGGGGTGTTAGCCTTGGATTTTCGGACAAATTGATCCTGACTCGACGAGCCCTATTTATATGAGTATTACCCTTATATTTTTAACCTTGTTCATATCCAAGCCCTTTTAGTTGGTATTAGACTTCAAATTTAAGGGTAATAGTCTTTAGCCCCAAACATGATTGAACTTGGTTTTTGGAGGGGGTGTTAGCCTTGGATTTTCGGACAAATTGATCCTAACTCGACTAGCTCCATTTAAATGAGTATTAGCCTTAGATTTCTAACCTTGTTCATATCCAAGACCTTTTAGTTGGTATTAGACTTCAAATTTAAGGGTAATAGGCTTTTGCCCCAAACATGATTGAACTTGGTTTTTGGAGGGGGTGTTAGCCTTGGATTTTCGGACCACTTGATCCTGATTCGACGAGCCCCATGTAAATGAGTATTAGCCTTATATTTCTAACCTTGTTCATATCCAAGCCCTTTTAATTGGTATTAGACTTCAAATTTATGGATAATAGACTTTTCACCCAAACATGATTGAACATGGTTTTTGGAGGTGTTAGTCTTGGATTTTTGGACAAATTGATCCTGACTCGACGAGCCGTATTTAAATGAGTATTAGCCGTAGATTTCTAACCTTGTTCATATCCAAGCCCTTTTAGTTGGTATTAGACTTCAAATTTATGGGTAATAGACTTTTGCCCCAAACATGATTGAACTTGGTTTTTCGAGGGGGTGTTAGCCTTGGATTTTCGAACAAATTGATCCTGACTCGACGAGCCCCATTTAAATGAGTATTAGCCTTAGATTTCTAACCTTGTTCATATCCAAGACCTTTTAGTTGGTATTAGACTTCAAATTTAAGGGTAATAGGCTTTTGCCCCAAACATGATTGAACTTGGTTTTTGGAGGGGGTGTTAGCCTTGGATTTTCGGACAAATTGATCCTGACTCGACGAGCCCCATTTAAATGAGTATTAGCCTTAGATTTCTAACCTTGTTCATATCCAAGACCTTTTAGTTGGTATTAGACTTCAAATTTAAGGGTAATAGGCTTTTGCCCCAAACATGATTGAACTTGGTTTTTGGAGGGTGTGTTAGCCTTGGTTTTTCGGACCACTTGATCCTGATTCGACGAGCCCCATTTAAATGAGTATTAGCCTTAGATTTCTAACCTTGTTCATATCCAAGCCCTTTTAGTTGGTATTAGACTTCAAATTTATGGGTAATAGACTTTTGCCCCAAACATGATTGAACTTGGTTTTTGGAGGGGGTGTTAGCCTTGGATTTTCGGACAAATTGATCCTGACTCGACGAGCCCCATTTAAATGAGTATTAGCCTTAGATTTCTAACCTTGTTCATATCCAAGACCTTTTAGTTGGTATTAGACTTCAAATTTAAGGGTAATAGGCTTTTGCCCCAAACATGATTGAACTTGGTTTTTGGAGGGTGTGTTAGCCTTGGTTTTTCGGACCACTTGATCCTGATTCGACGAGCCCCATTTAAATGAGTATTAGCCTTATATTTCTAACCTTGTTCATATCCAAGCCCTTTTAGTTGGTATTAGACTTCAAATTTATGGGTAATAGACTTTTCACCCAAACATGATTGAACATGGTTTTTGGAGGTGTTAGTCTTGGATTTTCGGACAAATTGATCCTGACTGGACGAGCCCTATTTAAATGAGTATTAGCCGTAGATTTCTAACCTTGTTCATATCCAAGCCCTTTTAGTTGGTATTAGACTTCAAATTTAAGGGTAATAGTCTTTTGCCCCAAACATGATTGAACTTGGTTTTTGGAGGGGGTGTTAGCCATGGATTTTCGGACAAATTGATCCTGACTCGACGAGCCCTATTTATATGAGTATTAGCCTTATATTTTTAACCTTGTTCATATCCAAGCCCTTTTAGTTGGTATTAGCCTTCAAATTTAAGGGTAATAGGCTTTTGCCCCAAACATGATTGAACTTGGTTTTTGGAGGGGGTGTTAGCCTTGGATTTTTGGACAAATTGATCCTGACTCGACGAGCCCCATCTAAAAGAGTATTAGCCTTAGATTTCTAACCTTGTTCATTTCCAAGCCCTTTTAGTTGATATTAGACTTCAAATTTATGGGTAATAGACTCTTGCCCCAAACATGATTGAACTTGGTTTTTGGAGGGGGTGTTAGCCTTGGATTTTCGGACAAATTGATCCTGACTCGACGAGCCCCATCTAAAAGAGTATTAGGCTTAGATTTCTAACCTTGTTAATATCCAAGCCCTTTTAGTTGGTATTAGACTTCAAATTTATGGGTAATAGACTTTTCCCCCAAACACGATTGAACTTGGTTTTTGGAGGTGTTAGCCTTGGATTTTTGGACAAATTGATCCTGACTCGACGAGCCCCATTTAAATGAGTATTAGCCTTAGATTTCTAAGCTTGTTCATATGCAAGCCCTTTTAGTTGGTATTAGACTTCAAATTTAAGGGTAATAGGCTTTTGCCCCAAACATGATTGAACTTGGTTTTTGGAGGGGGTGTTAGCCTTGGATTTTCGGACAAATTGATCCTGAGTCAACGAGCCCCATCTAAAAGAGTATTAGCCTTAAAATTTCTAACCTTGTTAATATCCAAGTCCTTTTAGTTGGTATTAGACTTCAAATTTATGGGTAATAGACTTTTCCCCCAAACATGATTGAACTTGGTTTTTGGAGGTGTTAGCCTTGGATTTTCGGACAAATTGATCCTGACTCGACGAGCCCCATTTAAATGAGTATTAGCCTTATATTTGTAACCTTCTTCATATCCAAGCCCTTTTAGTTGGTATTAGACTTCAAATTTATGGGTAATAGACTTTTGCCCCAAACAAGATTGAACTTGGTTTTTGGAGGGTGTGTTAGCCTTGGATTTTCGGACCGCTTGATCCTGATTCGACGAGCCCCATTTAAATGAGTATTAGCCTTATATTTCTAACGTTGTTCATATCCAAGCCCTTTTAGTTGGTATTAGACTTCAAATTTATGGATAATAGACTTTTCACCCAAACATGATTGAACATGGTTTTTGGAGGTGTTAGTCTTCGATTTTTGGACAAATTGATCCTGACTCGACGAGCCGTATTTAAATGAGTATTAGCCGTAGATTTCTAACCTTGTTCATATCCAAGCCCTTTTAGTTGGTATTAGACTTCAAATTTATGGGTAATAGACTTTTGCCCCAAACATGATTGAACTTGGTTTTTCGAGGGGGTGTTAGCCTTGGATTTTCGAACAAATTGATCCTGACTCGACGAGCCCCATTTAAATGAGTATTAGCCTTAGATTTCTAACCTTGTTCATATCCAAGACCTTTTAGTTGGTATTAGACTTCAAATTTAAGGGTAATAGGCTTTTGCCCCAAACATGATTGAACTTGGTTTTTGGAGGGGGTGTTAGCCTTGGATTTTCGGACAAATTGATCCTGACTCGACGAGCCCCATTTAAATGAGTATTAGCCTTAGATTTCTAACCTTGTTCATATCCAAGACCTTTTAGTTGGTATTAGACTTCAAATTTAAGGGTAATAGGCTTTTGCCCCAAACATGATTGAACTTGGTTTTTGGAGGGTGTGTTAGCCTTGGTTTTTCGGACCACTTGATCCTGATTCGACGAGCCCCATTTAAATGAGTATTAGCCTTAGATTTCTAACCTTGTTCATATCCAAGCCCTTTTAGTTGGTATTAGACTTCAAATTTATGGGTAATAGACTTTTGCCCCAAACATGATTGAACTTGGTTTTTGGAGGGGGTGTTAGCCTTGGATTTTCGGACAAATTGATCCTGACTCGACGAGCCCCATTTAAATGAGTATTAGCCTTAGATTTCTAACCTTGTTCATATCCAAGACCTTTTAGTTGGTATTAGACTTCAAATTTATGGGTAATAGACTTTTGCCCCAAACATGATTGAACTTGGTTTTTGGAGGGTGTGTTAGCCTTGGATTTTCGGACCGTTTGATCCTGATTCGACGAGCCCCATTTAAATGAGTATTAGCCTTATATTTCTAACCTTGTTCATATCCAAGCCCTTTTAGTTGGTATTAGACTTCAAATTTAAGGGTAATAGGCTTTTGACCCAAACATGACTGAACTTGGTTTTTGGAGGGGGTGTTAGCCTTGGATTTTCGGACAAATTGATCCTGACTCGACGAGCCCCATTTAAATGAGTATTAGCCTTATATTTCTAACCTTGTTCATATCCAAGACTTTTTAGTTGGTATTAGACTTCAAATTTATGGGTAATAGACTTTTCCCCCAAACATGATTGAACGTGGTTTTTGGAGGAGTTAGTCTTGGATTTTCGGACAAATTGATCCTGACTCGACAAGCCCTATTTAAATGAGTATTAGCCTTAGATTTCTAACCTTGTTCATATCCAAGCCCTTTTAGTTGGTATTAGACTTCAAATTTATGTGTAATAGACTTTTGCCCCAAACATGATTGAACTTGGTTTTTGGAGGGGGTGTTAGCCTTGGATTTTCGGACAAATTGATCCTGACTGGACGAGCCCTATTTAAATGAGTATTAGCCTTATATTTTTAACCTTGTTCATATCCAAGCCCTTTTAGTTGGTATTAGACTTCAAATTTAAGGGTAATAGTCTTTTGCCCCAAACATGATTGAACTTGGTTTTTGGAGGGGGAGTTAGCCTTGGATTTTCGGACAAATTGATCCTGACTCGACTAGCTCCATTTAAATGAGTATTAGCCTTATATTTCGAACCTTTTTCATATCCAAGACCTTTTAGTTGGTATTAGACTTCAAATTTAAGGGTAATAGGCTTTTGCCCCAAACATGATTGAACTTGGTTTTTAGAGGGGGTGTTAGCCTTGGATTTTCGGACCACTTGATCCTGATTCGACGAGCCCCATGTAAATGAGTATTAGCCTTAGATTTCTAACCTTGTTCATATACAAGCCCTTTTAGTTGGTATTAGACTTCAAATTTATGGGTAATAGACTTTTGCCCCAAACATGATTGAACTTAGTTTTTGGAGGGGGTGTTAGCCTTGGATTTTCGGACAAATTGATCCTGACTGGACGAGCCCTATTTAAATGAGTATTAGCCTTATATTTTTAACCTTGTTCATATCCAAGCCCTTTTAGTTGGTATTAGACTTCAAATTTAAGGGTAATAGTCTTTTGCCCCAAACATGATTGAACTTGGTTTTTGGAGGGGGTGTTAGCCTTGGATTTTCGGACAAATTGATCCTGACTCGACGAGCCCTATTTATATGAGTATTAGCCTTATATTTTTAACCTTGTTCATATCCAAGCCCTTTTACTTGGTATTAGCCTTCAAATTTAAGGGTAATAGGCTTTTGCCCCAAAGATGATTGAACTTGGTTTTTGGAGGGGGTGTTAGCCTTGGATTTTCGGACAAATTGATCCTGACTCCACGAGCCCCATCTAAAAGAGTATTAGCCTTAGATTTCTAACCTTGTTCATTTCCAAGCCCTTTTAGTTGGTATTAGACTTCAAATTTATGGGTAATAGACTCTTGCCCCAAACATGATTGAACTTGGTTTTTGGAGGGGGTGTTAGCCTTGGATTTTCGGACAAATTGATCCTGAGTCAACGAGCCCCATCTAAAAGAGTATTAGCCTTAAAATTTCTAACCTTGTTAATATCCAAGCCCTTTTAGTTGGTATTAGACTTCAAATTTATGGGTAATAGACTTTTCCCCCAAACATGATTGAACTTGGTTTTTGGAGGTGTTAGCCTTGGATTTTCGGACAAATTGATCTTGACTCGACGAGCCCCATTTAAATGAGTATTAGCCTTATATTTGTAACCTTCTTCATATCCAAGCCCTTTTAGTTGGTATTAGACTTCAAATTTATGGGTAATAGACTTTTGCCCCAAACATGATTGAACTTGGTTTTTGGAGGGTGTGTTAGCCTTGGATTTTCGGACCGCTTGATCCTGATTCGACGAGCCCCATTTAAATGAGTAGTAGCCTTATATTTCTAACCTTGTTTATATCCAAGCCCTTTTAGTTGGTATTAGACTTCAAATTTATGGGTAATAGACTTTTCACCCAAACATGATTGAACATGGTTTTTGGAGGTGTTAGTCTTGGATTTTCGGACAAATTGATCCTGACTCGACGAGCCCTATTTAAATGAGTATTAGCCGTAGATTTATAACCTTGTTCATATCCAAGCCCTTTTAGTTGGTATTAGACTTCAAATTTATGGGTAATAGACTTTTGCCCCAAACATGATTGAACTTGGTTTTTGGAGGGTGTGTTAGCCTTGGATTTTCGGACCGCTTGATCCTGATTCGACGAGCCCCATTTAAATGAGTATTAGCCTTATATTTCTAACCTTGTTTATATCCAAGCCCTTTTAGTTGGTATTAGACTTCAAATTTATGGGTAATAGACTTTTCACCCAAACATGATTGAACATGGTTTTTGGAGGTGTTAGTCTTGGATTTTCGGATAAATTGATCCTGACTCGACGAGCCCCATTTAAATGAGTATTAGCCTTAGATTTCTAACCTTGTTCATATCCAAGCCCTTTTAGCTGATATTAGACTTCAAATTTATGGGTAATAGACTTTTGCCCCAAACATGATTGAACTTGGTTTTTCGAGGGGGTGTTAGCCTTGGATTTTCGGACAAATTGATCCTGACTCGACGAGCCCCATTTAAATGATTATTAGCCTTATATTTCTAACCTTGTTCATATCCAAGCCCTTTTAGTTGGTATTAGACTTCAAATTTATGGGTAATAGACTTTTGCCCCAAACATGATTGAACTTGGTTTTTGGAGGGTGTGTTAGCCTTGGATTTTCGGACCACTTGATCCTGATTCGACGAGCCCCATTTAAATGAGTATTAGCCTTAGATTTCTAACCTTGTTCATATCCAAGTCCTTTTAGTTGGTATTAGACTTCAAATTTATGGGTAATAGACTTTTCCCCCAAACATGATTGAACGTGGTTTTTGGAGGTGTTAGCCTTGGATTTTCGGATAAATTGATCCTGACTCGACGAGCCCCATTTAAATGAGTATTAGCCTTAGATTTCTAAACTTGTTCATATCCAAGCCCTTTTAGTTGGTATTAGACTTCAAATTTAAGGGTAATAGGCTTTTGCCCCAAACATGATTGAACTTTGTTTTTGGAGGGGGTGTTAGCCTTGGATTTTCGGACAAATTGATCCTGACTCGACGAGCCCCATTTAAATGAGTATTAGCCTTATACTTCTAACCTTGTTCATATCCAAGCCCTTTTAGTTGGTATTAGACTTCAAATTTATGGGTAATAGACTTTTGCCCCAAACATGATTGAACTTGGTTTTTGGAGGGTGTGTTAGCCTTGGATTTTCGGACCACTTGATCCTGATTCGACGAGCCCCATTTAAATGAGTATTAGCCTTAGATTTCTAACCTTGTTCATATCGAAGTCCTTTTAGTTGGTATTAGACTTCAAATTTATGGGTAATAGACTTTTCCCCCAAACATGATTGAACGTGGTTTTTGGAGGTGTTAGCCTTGGATTTTCGGATAAATTGATCCTGACTCGACGAGCCCCATTTAAATGAGTATTAGCCTTAGATTTCTAAACTTGTTCATATCCAAGCCCTTTTAGTTGGTATTAGACTTCAAATTTAAGGGTAATAGGCTTTTGCCCCAAACATGATTGAACTTTGTTTTTGGAGGGGGTGTTAGCCTTGGATTTTCGGACAAATTGATCCTGACTCGACGAGCCCCATTTAAATGAGTATTAGCCTTATACTTCTAACCTTGTTCATATCCAAGCCCTTTTAGTTGGTATTAGACTTCAAATTTATGGGTAATAGACTTTTGCCCCAAACATGATTGAACTTGGTTTTTGGAGGGTGTGTTAGCCTTGGATTTTCGGACCACTTGATCCTGATTCGACGAGCCCCATTTAAATGAGTATTTGCCTTAGATTTCTAACCTTGTTCATATCCAAGTCCTTTTAGTTGGTATTAGACTTCAAATTTATGGGTAATAGACTTTTCCCCCAAACATGATTGAACGTGGTTTTTGGAGGTGTTAGTCTTGGATTTTCGGACAAATTGATCCTGACTCGACGAGCCCTATTTAAATGAGTATTAGCCTTAGATTTCTAACCTTGTTCATATCCAAGCCCTTTTAGTTGGTATTAGATTTCAAATTTATGGGTAATCGACTTTTCCCCCAAACATGATTGAACTTGGTTTTTGGAGGTGTTAGCCTTGGATTTTCGGACAAATTGATCCTGACTCGACGAGCCCCATTTAAATGAGTATTAGCCTTAGATTTCTAACCTTGTTCATATCCAAGCCCTTTTAGTTGGTATTATACTTCAAATTTATGGGTAATAGACTTTTCCCCCAAACATGATTGAACGTGGTTTTTGGAGGTGTTAGTCTTGGATTTTCGGACAAATTGATCCTGACTCGACGAGCCCTATTTAAATGAGTATTAGCCTTAGATTTCTAACCTTGTTCATATCCAAGCCCTTTTAGTTGGTATTAGACTTCAAATTTATGGGTAATCGACTTTTCCCCCAAACATGATTGAACGTGGTTTTTGGAGGTGTTAGTCTTGGATTTTCGGGCAAATTGATCCTGACTCGACGAGCCCTATTTAAATGAGTATTAGCCTTAGATTTCTAACCTTGTTCATATCCAAGCCCTTTTAGTTGGTATTAGACTTCAAATTTATGGGTAATAGACTTTTCCCCCAAACATGATTGAACTTGGTTTTTGGAGGTGTTAGCCTTGGATTTTCGGACAAATTGATCCTGACTCGACGAGCCCCATTTAAATGCGTATTAGCCTTATATTTCTAACCTTGTTCATATCCAAGCCCTTTTAGTTGGTATTATACTTCAAATTTATGGGTAATAGACTTTTCCCCCAAACATGATTGAACTTGGGTTTTGGAGGTGTTAGCCTTGGATTTTCGGACAAATTGATCCTGACTCGACGAGCCCCATTTAAATGAGTATTAGCCTTAGATTTCTAACCTTGTTCATATCCAAGCCCTTTTAGTTGGTATTAGACTTCAAATTTATGGGTAATAGACTTTTGCCCCAAACATGATTGAACTTGGTTTTTGGAGGGGGTGTTAGCCTTGGATTTTCGGACAAATTGATCCTGACTCGATGAGCCCCATTTAAATGAGTATTAGCCTTATATTTCTAACCTTGCTCATATACAAGCCCTTTTAGTTGGTATTAGACTTCAAATTTATGGGTAATAGACTTTTGCCCCAAACATGATTGAACTTGGTTTTTGGAGGGTGTGTTAGCCTTGGATTTTCGGACAAATTGATCCTGACTCGTCGAGCCCCATTTAAATGAGTATTAGCCTTATATTTCTAACCTTGTTCATATCCAAGCCCTTTTAGTTGGTATTATACTTCAAATTTATGGGTAATAGACTTTTCCCCCAAACATGATTGAACGTGGTTTTTGGAGGTGTTAGCCTTGGATTTTCGGATAAATTGATCCTGACTCAACGAGCCCCATTTAAATGAGTATTAGCCTTAGATTTCTAAACTTGTTCATATCCAAGCCCTTTTAGTTGGTATTAGACTTCAAATTTAAGGGTAATAGGCTTTTGCCCCAAACATGATTGAACTTTGTTTTTGGAGGGGGTGTTAGCCTTGGATTTTCGGACAAATTGATCCTGACTCGACGAGCCCCATTTAAATGAGTATTAGCCTTATACTTCTAACCTTGTTCATATCCAAGCCCTTTTAGTTGGTATTAGACTTCAAATTTATGGGTAATAGACTTTTGCCCCAAACATGATTGAACTTGGTTTTTGGAGGGTGTGTTAGCCTTGGATTTTCGGACCACTTGATCCTGATTCGACGAGCCCCATTTAAATGAGTATTTGCCTTAGATTTCTAACCTTGTTCATATCCAAGTCCTTTTAGTTGGTATTAGACTTCAAATTTATGGGTAATAGACTTTTCCCCCAAACATGATTGAACGTGGTTTTTGGAGGTGTTAGTCTTGGATTTTCGGACAAATTGATCCTGACTCGACGAGCCCTATTTAAATGAGTATTAGCCTTAGATTTCTAACCTTGTTCATATCCAAGCCCTTTTAGTTGGTATTAGATTTTAAATTTATGGGTAATCGACTTTTCCCCCAAACATGATTGAACTTGGTTTTTGGAGGTGTTAGCCTTGGATTTTCGGACAAATTGATCCTGACTCGACGAGCCCCATTTAAATGAGTATTAGCCTTAGATTTCTAACCTTGTTCATATCCAAGCCCTTTTAGTTGGTATTATACTTCAAATTTATGGGTAATAGACTTTTCCCCCAAACATGATTGAACGTGGTTTTTGGAGGTGTTAGCCTTGGATTTTCGGATAAATTGATCCTGACTCAACGAGCCCCATTTAAATGAGTATTAGCCTTATATTTCTAAACTTGTTCATATCCAAGCCCTTTTAGTTGGTATTAGACTTCAAATTTAAGGGTAATAGGCTTTTGCCCCAAACATGATTGAACTTTGTTTTTGGAGGGGGTGTTAGCCTTGGATTTTCGGACAAATTGATCCTGACTCGACGAGCCCCATTTAAATGAGTATTAGCCTTATACTTCTAACCTTGTTCATATCCAAGCCCTTTTAGTTGGTATTAGACTTCAAATTTATGGGTAATAGACTTTTGCCCCAAACATGATTGAACTTGGTTTTTGGAGGGTGTGTTAGCCTTGGATTTTCGGACCACTTGATCCTGATTCGACGAGCCCCATTTAAATGAGTATTTGCCTTAGATTTCTAACCTTGTTCATATCCAAGTCCTTTTAGTTGGTATTAGACTTCAAATTTATGGGTAATAGACTTTTCCCCCAAACATGATTGAACGTGGTTTTTGGAGGTGTTAGTCTTGGATTTTCGGACAAATTGATCCTGACTCGACGAGCCCTATTTAAATGAGTATTAGCCTTAGATTTCTAACCTTGTTCATATCCAAGCCCTTTTAGTTGGTATTAGATTTCAAATTTATGGGTAATCGACTTTTCCCCCAAACATGATTGAACTTGGTTTTTGGAGGTGTTAGCCTTGGATTTTCGGACAAATTGATCCTGACTCGACGAGCCCCATTTAAATGAGTATTAGCCTTAGATTTCTAACCTTGTTCATATCCAAGCCCTTTTAGTTGGTATTATACTTCAAATTTATGGGTAATAGACTTTTCCCCCAAACATGATTGAACGTGGTTTTTGGAGGTGTTAGTCTTGGATTTTCGGACAAATTGATCCTGACTCGACGAGCCCTATTTAAATGAGTATTAGCCTTAGATTTCTAACCTTGTTCATATCCAAGCCCTTTTAGTTGGTATTAGACTTCAAATTTATGGGTAATCGACTTTTCCCCCAAACATGATTGAACGTGGTTTTTGGAGGTGTTAGTCTTGGATTTTCGGACAAATTGATCCTGACTCGACGAGCCCTATTTAAATGAGTATTAGCCTTAGATTTCTAACCTTGTTCATATCCAAGCCCTTTTAGTTGGTATTAGACTTCAAATTTATGGGTAATAGACTTTTCCCCCAAACATGATTGAACTTGGTTTTTGGAGGTGTTAGCCTTGGATTTTCGGACAAATTGATCCTGACTCGACGAGCCCCATTTAAATGCGTATTAGCCTTATATTTCTAACCTTGTTCATATCCAAGCCCTTTTAGTTGGTATTATACTTCAAATTTATGGGTAATAGACTTTTCCCCCAAACATGATTGAACTTGGGTTTTGGAGGTGTTAGCCTTGGATTTTCGGACAAATTGATCCTGACTCGACGAGCCCCATTTAAATGAGTATTAGCCTTAGATTTCTAACCTTGTTCATATCCAAGCCCTTTTAGTTGGTATTAGACTTCAAATTTATGGGTAATAGACTTTTGCCCCAAACATGATTGAACTTGGTTTTTGGAGGGGGTGTTAGCCTTGGATTTTCGGACAAATTGATCCTGACTCGATGAGCCCCATTTAAATGAGTATTAGCCTTATATTTCTAACCTTGCTCATATACAAGCCCTTTTAGTTGGTATTAGACTTCAAATTTATGGGTAATAGACTTTTGCCCCAAACATGATTGAACTTGGTTTTTGGAGGGTGTGTTAGCCTTGGATTTTCGGACAAATTGATCCTGACTCGTCGAGCCCCATTTAAATGAGTATTAGCCTTATATTTCTAACCTTGTTCATATCCAAGCCCTTTTAGTTGGTATTATACTTCAAATTTATGGGTAATAGACTTTTCCCCCAAACATGATTGAACTTGGGTTTTGGAGGTGTTAGCCTTGGATTTTCGGACAAATTGATCCTGACTCGACGAGCCCCATTTAAATGAGTATTAGCCTTAGATTTCTAACCTTGTTCATATCCAAGCCCTTTTAGTTGGTATTAGACTTCAAATTTATGGGTAATAGACTTTTGCCCCAAACATGATTGAACTTGGTTTTTGGAGGGGGTGTTAGCGTTGGATTTTCGAACAAATTGATCCTGACTCGACGAGCCCCATCTAAAAGAGTATTAGCCTTAGATTTCTAACCTTGTTAATATCCAAGCCCTTTTAGTTGGTATTAGACTTCAAATTTATGGGTAATAGACTTTTTCCCCAAACATGATTGAACTTGGTTTTTGGAGGTGTTAGTCTTGGATTTTCGGACAAATTGATCCTGACTCGACGAGCCCTATTTAAATGAGTATTAGCCTTAGATTTCTAACCTTGTTCATATCCAAGCCCTTTTAGTTGGTATTAGACTTCAAATTTATGGGTAATAGACTTTTCCCCCAAACATGATTGAACTTGGTTTTTGGAGGTGTTAGCCTTGGATTTTCGGACAAATTGATCCTGACTCGACGAGCCCCATTTAAATGCGTATTAGCCTTATATTTCTAACCTTGTTCATATCCAAGCCCTTTTAGTTGGTATTATACTTCAAATTTATGGGTAATAGACTTTTCCCCCAAACATGATTGAACTTGGGTTTTGGAGGTGTTAGCCTTGGATTTTCGGACAAATTGATCCTGACTCGACGAGCCCCATTTAAATGAGTATTAGCCTTAGATTTCTAACCTTGTTCATATCCAAGCCCTTTTAGTTGGTATTATACTTCAAATTTATGGGTAATAGACTTTTCCCCCAAACATGATTGAACGTGGTTTTTGGAGGTGTTAGCCTTGGATTTTCGGATAAATTGATCCTGACTCAACGAGCCCCATTTAAATGAGTATTAGCCTTATATTTCTAAACTTGTTCATATCCAAGCCCTTTTAGTTGGTATTAGACTTCAAATTTAAGGGTAATAGGCTTTTGCCCCAAACATGATTGAACTTTGTTTTTGGAGGGGGTGTTAGCCTTGGATTTTCGGACAAATTGATCCT
This sequence comes from Salix caprea, assembly GCA_964035475.1. Taxonomy (NCBI): domain Eukaryota; kingdom Viridiplantae; phylum Streptophyta; class Magnoliopsida; order Malpighiales; family Salicaceae; genus Salix; species Salix caprea. The sequence continues at coordinate 17,962,096 of OZ037749.1, forward strand.
GACTCGACGAGCCCTATTTAAATGAGTATTAGCCTTATACTTCTAACCTTGTTCATATCCAAGCCCTTTTAGTTGGTATTAGACTTCAAATTTATGGGTAATAGACTTTTGCCCCAAACATGATTGAACTTGGTTTTTGGAGGGTGTGTTAGCCTTGGATTTTCGGACCACTTGATCCTGATTCGACGAGCCCCATTTAAATGAGTATTTGCCTTAGATTTCTAACCTTGTTCATATCCAAGTCCTTTTAGTTGGTATTAGACTTCAAATTTATGGGTAATAGACTTTTCCCCCAAACATGATTGAACGTGGTTTTTGGAGGTGTTAGTCTTGGATTTTCGGACAAATTGATCCTGACTCGACGAGCCCTATTTAAATGAGTATTAGCCTTAGATTTCTAACCTTGTTCATATCCAAGCCCTTTTAGTTGGTATTAGATTTCAAATTTATGGGTAATCGACTTTTCCCCCAAACATGATTGAACTTGGTTTTTGGAGGTGTTAGCCTTGGATTTTCGGACAAATTGATCCTGACTCGACGAGCCCCATTTAAATGAGTATTAGCCTTAGATTTCTAACCTTGTTCATATCCAAGCCCTTTTAGTTGGTATTATACTTCAAATTTATGGGTAATAGACTTTTCCCCCAAACATGATTGAACGTGGTTTTTGGAGGTGTTAGTCTTGGATTTTCGGACAAATTGATCCTGACTCGACGAGCCCTATTTAAATGAGTATTAGCCTTAGATTTCTAACCTTGTTCATATCCAAGCCCTTTTAGTTGGTATTAGACTTCAAATTTATGGGTAATCGACTTTTCCCCCAAACATGATTGAACGTGGTTTTTGGAGGTGTTAGTCTTGGATTTTCGGACAAATTGATCCTGACTCGACGAGCCCTATTTAAATGAGTATTAGCCTTAGATTTCTAACCTTGTTCATATCCAAGCCCTTTTAGTTGGTATTAGACTTCAAATTTATGGGTAATAGACTTTTCCCCCAAACATGATTGAACTTGGTTTTTGGAGGTGTTAGCCTTGGATTTTCGGACAAATTGATCCTGACTCGACGAGCCCCATTTAAATGCGTATTAGCCTTATATTTCTAACCTTGTTCATATCCAAGCCCTTTTAGTTGGTATTATACTTCAAATTTATGGGTAATAGACTTTTCCCCCAAACATGATTGAACTTGGGTTTTGGAGGTGTTAGCCTTGGATTTTCGGACAAATTGATCCTGACTCGACGAGCCCCATTTAAATGAGTATTAGCCTTAGATTTCTAACCTTGTTCATATCCAAGCCCTTTTAGTTGGTATTAGACTTCAAATTTATGGGTAATAGACTTTTGCCCCAAACATGATTGAACTTGGTTTTTGGAGGGGGTGTTAGCCTTGGATTTTCGGACAAATTGATCCTGACTCGATGAGCCCCATTTAAATGAGTATTAGCCTTATATTTCTAACCTTGCTCATATACAAGCCCTTTTAGTTGGTATTAGACTTCAAATTTATGGGTAATAGACTTTTGCCCCAAACATGATTGAACTTGGTTTTTGGAGGGTGTGTTAGCCTTGGATTTTCGGACAAATTGATCCTGACTCGTCGAGCCCCATTTAAATGAGTATTAGCCTTATATTTCTAACCTTGTTCATATCCAAGCCCTTTTAGTTGGTATTATACTTCAAATTTATGGGTAATAGACTTTTCCCCCAAACATGATTGAACTTGGGTTTTGGAGGTGTTAGCCTTGGATTTTCGGACAAATTGATCCTGACTCGACGAGCCCCATTTAAATGAGTATTAGCCTTAGATTTCTAACCTTGTTCATATCCAAGCCCTTTTAGTTGGTATTAGACTTCAAATTTATGGGTAATAGACTTTTGCCCCAAACATGATTGAACTTGGTTTTTGGAGGGGGTGTTAGCGTTGGATTTTCGAACAAATTGATCCTGACTCGACGAGCCCCATCTAAAAGAGTATTAGCCTTAGATTTCTAACCTTGTTAATATCCAAGCCCTTTTAGTTGGTATTAGACTTCAAATTTATGGGTAATAGACTTTTTCCCCAAACATGATTGAACTTGGTTTTTGGAGGTGTTAGCCTTGGATTTTCGGACAAATTGATCCTGACTCGACGAGCCCCATTTAAATGAGTATTAGCCTTAGATTTCTAAACTTGTTCATATCCAAGCCCTTTTAGTTGGTATTAGACTTCAAATTTAAGGGTAATAGGCTTTTGCGCCAAACATGATTGAACTTTGTTTTTGGAGGGGGTGTTAGCCTTGGATTTTCGGACAAATTGATCCTGACTCGACGAGCCCCATTTAAATGAGTATTAGCCTTATATTTCTAACCTTGTTCATATCCAAGCCCTTTTAGTTGGTATTAGACTTCAAATTTATGGGTAATAGACTTTTGCCCCAAACATGATTGAACTTGGTTTTTGGAGGGTGTGTTAGCCTTGGATTTTCGGACCACTTGATCCTGATTCGACGAGCCCCATTTAAATGAGTATTTGCCTTAGATTTCTAACCTTGTTCATATCCAAGTCCTTTTAGTTGGTATTAGACTTCAAATTTATGGGTAATAGACTTTTCCCCCAAACATGATTGAACTTGGTTTTTGGAGGTGTTAGCCTTGGATTTTCGGACAAATTGATCCTGACTCGACGAGCCCCATTTAAATGAGTATTAGCCTTAGATTTCTAACCTTGTTCATATCCAAGCCCTTTTAGTTGGTATTAGACTTCAAATTTATGGGTAATAGACTTTTGCCCCAAACATGATTGAACTTGGTTTTTTGAGGGTGTGTTAGCCTTGGATTTTTGGACCACTTGATCCTGAGTCGACGAGCCCCATTTAAATGAATATTAGCCTTAGATTCCTAACCTTGTTCATATCCAAGTCCTTTTAGTTGGTATTAGACTTCAAATTTATGGGTAATAGACTTTTCCCCCAAACATGATTGAACGTGGTTTTTGGAGGAGTTAGTCTTGGATTTTCGGACAAATTGATCCTGACTCGACGAGCCCTATTTAAATGAGTATTAGCCTTAGATTTCTAACCTTGTTCATATCCAAGCCCTTTTAGTTGGTATTAGACTTCAAATTTATGGGTAATAGACTTTTCCCCCAAACATGATTGAACTTGGTTTTTGGAGGTGTTAGCCTTGGATTTTCGGACAAATTGATCCTGACTCGACGAGCCCCATCTAAAAGAGCATTAGCCTTACAATTTCTAACCTTGTTAATATCAAAGCCCTTTTAGTTGGTATTAGACTTCAAATTTATGGGTAATAGCCTTTTCCCCCAAACATGATTGAACTTGGTTTTTGGAGGTGTTAGCCTTGGATTTTCGGACAAATTGATCCTGACTTGACGAGCCCCATTTAAATGAGTATTAGCCTTAGATTTCTAAAATTGTTCATATCCAAGCCCTTTTAGTTGGTATTAGACTTCAAATTTAAGGGTAATAGGCTTTTGCCCCAAACATTATTGAACTTGGTTTTTGGAGGGGGTGTTAGCCTTGGATTTTCGGACAAATTGATCCTGACTGGACGAGCCCCATTTAAATGAGTATTAGCCTTATATTTCTAACCTTGTTCATATCCAAGCCCTTTTAGTTGGTATTAGACTTCAAATTTAGGGGTAATAGACTTTTGCCCCAAATATGATTGAACTTGGTTTTTGGAGGGTGTGTTAGCCTTGGATTTTCGGACCACTTGATCCTGATTCGACGATCCCCATTTAAATGAGTATTAGCCTTAGATTTCTAACCTTGTTCATATCCAATCCCTTTTAGTTGGTATTAGACTTCAAATTTATGGGTAATAGACTTTTGCCCCAAACATGATTGAACTTGGTTTTTGGAGGGGGTGTTAGCCTTGGATTTTCGGACCACTTGATCCTGATTCGACGAGCCCCATTTAAATGAGTATTTGCGTTAGATTTCTAACCTTGTTCATATCCAAGTCCTTTTAGTTGGTATTAGACTTCAAATTTATGGGTAATAGACTTTTCCCCCAAACATGATTGAACTTGGTTTTTGGAGGTGTTAGCCTTGGATTTTCGGACAAATTGATCCTGACTCGACGATCCCCATTTAAATGAGTATTAGCCTTAGATTTCTAACCTTGTTCATATCCAAGCCCTTTTAGTTGGTATTAGACTTCAAATTTATGGGTTATAGACTTTTGCCCCAAACATGATTGAACTTGGTTTTTGGAGGGTGTGTTAGCCTTGGATTTCGGACCACTTGATCCTGATTCGACGAGCCCCATGTAAATGAGTATTAGCATTATATTTCTAACCTTGTTCATATCCAAGCCCTTCTAGTTGGTATTAGACTTCAAATTTATGGGTAATAGACTTTTCCTCCAAACATGATTGAACGTGGTTTTTGGAGGTGTTAGTCTTGGATTTTCGTAGAAATTTATCCTAACTCGACGAGCCCTATTTAAATGAGTATTAGCCTTATATTTCTAACCTTGTTCATATCCAAGCCCTTTTAGTTGGTATTAGACTTCAAATTTATGGGTAATAGACTTTTGCCCCAAACATGATTGAACTTGGTTTTTGGAGGGGGTGTTGGCCTTGGATTTTCGGACAACTTGATCCTGGTTCGACGAGACCCATTTAAATGAGTATTAGCCTTAGATTTCTAACCTTGTTCATATCCAAGCCCTTTTAGTTGGTATTAGACTTCAAATTTATGGGTAATAGACTTTTCCCCCAAAGATGATTGAACGTGGTTTTTGGAAGTGTTAGTCTTGGATTTTCAGACAAATTGATCCTGACTCGACGAGCCCCATTTAAATGAGTATTAGCCTTAGATTTCTAACCTTGTTCATATCCAAGCCCTTTTAGTTGGTATTAGACTTCAAATTTATGGGTAATAGACTTTTCCCCCAAACATGATTGAACTTGGTTTTTGGAGGAGTTAACCTTGGATTTTCGGACAAATTGATCCTGACTCGACGTGCCCCATTTAAATGAGTATTAGCCTTAGATTTCTAACCTTGTTCATATCCAAGCCCTTTTAGTTGGTATTATACTTCAAATTTATGGGTAATAGACTTTTCCCCCAAACATGATTGAACGTGGTTTTTGGAGGTGTTAGCCTTGGATTTTCGGATAAATTGATCCTGACTCAACGAGCCCCATTTAAATGAGTATTAGCCTTATATTTCTAAACTTGTTCATATCCAAGCCCTTTTAGTTGGTATTAGACTTCAAATTTAAGGGTAATAGGCTTTTGCCCCAAACATGATTGAACTTTGTTTTTGGAGGGGGTGTTAGCCTTGGATTTTCGGACAAATTGATCCTGACTCGACGAGCCCCATTTAAATGAGTATTAGCCTTATACTTCTAACCTTGTTCATATCCAAGCCCTTTTAGTTGGTATTAGACTTCAAATTTATGGGTAATAGACTTTTGCCCCAAACATGATTGAACTTGGTTTTTGGAGGGTGTGTTAGCCTTGGATTTTCGGACCACTTGATCCTGATTCGACGAGCCCCATTTAAATGAGTATTTGCCTTAGATTTCTAACCTTGTTCATATCCAAGTCCTTTTAGTTGGTATTAGACTTCAAATTTATGGGTAATAGACTTTTCCCCCAAACATGATTGAACGTGGTTTTTGGAGGTGTTAGTCTTGGATTTTCGGACAAATTGATCCTGACTCGACGAGCCCTATTTAAATGAGTATTAGCCTTAGATTTCTAACCTTGTTCATATCCAAGCCCTTTTAGTTGGTATTAGATTTCAAATTTATGGGTAATCGACTTTTCCCCCAAACATGATTGAACTTGGTTTTTGGAGGTGTTAGCCTTGGATTTTCGGACAAATTGATCCTGACTCGACGAGCCCCATTTAAATGAGTATTAGCCTTAGATTTCTAACCTTGTTCATATCCAAGCCCTTTTAGTTGGTATTATACTTCAAATTTATGGGTAATAGACTTTTCCCCCAAACATGATTGAACGTGGTTTTTGGAGGTGTTAGTCTTGGATTTTCGGACAAATTGATCCTGACTCGACGAGCCCTATTTAAATGAGTATTAGCCTTAGATTTCTAACCTTGTTCATATCCAAGCCCTTTTAGTTGGTATTAGACTTCAAATTTATGGGTAATCGACTTTTCCCCCAAACATGATTGAACGTGGTTTTTGGAGGTGTTAGTCTTGGATTTTCGGACAAATTGATCCTGACTCGACGAGCCCTATTTAAATGAGTATTAGCCTTAGATTTCTAACCTTGTTCATATCCAAGCCCTTTTAGTTGGTATTAGACTTCAAATTTATGGGTAATAGACTTTTCCCCCAAACATGATTGAACTTGGTTTTTGGAGGTGTTAGCCTTGGATTTTCGGACAAATTGATCCTGACTCGACGAGCCCCATTTAAATGCGTATTAGCCTTATATTTCTAACCTTGTTCATATCCAAGCCCTTTTAGTTGGTATTATACTTCAAATTTATGGGTAATAGACTTTTCCCCCAAACATGATTGAACTTGGGTTTTGGAGGTGTTAGCCTTGGATTTTCGGACAAATTGATCCTGACTCGACGAGCCCCATTTAAATGAGTATTAGCCTTAGATTTCTAACCTTGTTCATATCCAAGCCCTTTTAGTTGGTATTAGACTTCAAATTTATGGGTAATAGACTTTTGCCCCAAACATGATTGAACTTGGTTTTTGGAGGGGGTGTTAGCCTTGGATTTTCGGACAAATTGATCCTGACTCGATGAGCCCCATTTAAATGAGTATTAGCCTTATATTTCTAACCTTGCTCATATACAAGCCCTTTTAGTTGGTATTAGACTTCAAATTTATGGGTAATAGACTTTTGCCCCAAACATGATTGAACTTGGTTTTTGGAGGGTGTGTTAGCCTTGGATTTTCGGACAAATTGATCCTGACTCGTCGAGCCCCATTTAAATGAGTATTAGCCTTATATTTCTAACCTTGTTCATATCCAAGCCCTTTTAGTTGGTATTATACTTCAAATTTATGGGTAATAGACTTTTCCCCCAAACATGATTGAACTTGGGTTTTGGAGGTGTTAGCCTTGGATTTTCGGACAAATTGATCCTGACTCGACGAGCCCCATTTAAATGAGTATTAGCCTTAGATTTCTAACCTTGTTCATATCCAAGCCCTTTTAGTTGGTATTAGACTTCAAATTTATGGGTAATAGACTTTTGCCCCAAACATGATTGAACTTGGTTTTTGGAGGGGGTGTTAGCGTTGGATTTTCGAACAAATTGATCCTGACTCGACGAGCCCCATCTAAAAGAGTATTAGCCTTAGATTTCTAACATTGTTAATATCCAAGCCCTTTTAGTTGGTATTAGACTTCAAATTTATGGGTAATAGACTTTTTCCCCAAACATGATTGAACTTGGTTTTTGGAGGTGTTAGCCTTGGATTTTCGGACAAATTGATCCTGACTCGACGAGCCCCATTTAAATGAGTATTAGCCTTAGATTTCTAAACTTGTTCATATCCAAGCCCTTTTAGTTGGTATTAGACTTCAAATTTAAGGGTAATAGGCTTTTGCGCCAAACATGATTGAACTTTGTTTTTGGAGGGGGTGTTAGCCTTGGATTTTCGGACAAATTGATCCTGACTCGACGAGCCCCATTTAAATGAGTATTAGCCTTATATTTCTAACCTTGTTCATATCCAAGCCCTTTTAGTTGGTATTAGACTTCAAATTTATGGGTAATAGACTTTTGCCCCAAACATGATTGAACTTGGTTTTTGGAGGGTGTGTTAGCCTTGGATTTTCGGACCACTTGATCCTAATTCGACGAGCCCCATTTAAATGAGTATTTGCCTTAGATTTCTAACCTTGTTCATATCCAAGTCCTTTTAGTTGGTATTAGACTTCAAATTTATGGGTAATAGACTTTTCCCCCAAACATGATTGAACTTGGTTTTTGGAGGTGTTAGGCTTGGATTTTCGGACAAATTGATCCTGACTCGACGAGCCCCATTTAAATGAGTATTAGCCTTAGATTTCTAACCTTGTTCATATCCAAGCCCTTTTAGTTGGTATTAGACTTCAAATTTATGGGTAATAGACTTTTGCCCCAAACATGATTGAACTTGGTTTTTTGAGGGTGTGTTAGCCTTGGATTTTTGGACCACTTGATCCTGAGTCGACGAGCCCCATTTAAATGAATATTAGCCTTAGATTCCTAACCTTGTTCATATCCAAGTCCTTTTAGTTGGTATTAGACTTCAAATTTATGGGTAATAGACTTTTCCCCCAAACATGATTGAACGTGGTTTTTGGAGGAGTTAGTCTTGGATTTTCGGACAAATTGATCCTGACTCGACGAGCCCTATTTAAATGAGTATTAGCCTTAGATTTCTAACCTTGTTCATATCCAAGCCCTTTTAGTTGGTATTAGACTTCAAATTTATGGGTAATAGACTTTTCCCCCAAACATGATTGAACTTGGTTTTTGGAGGTGTTAGCCTTGGATTTTCGGACAAATTGATCCTGACTCGACGAGCCCCATCTAAAAGAGCATTAGCCTTACAATTTCTAACCTTGTTAATATCAATGCCCTTTTAGTTGGTATTAGACTTCAAATTTATGGGTAATAGCCTTTTCCCCCAAACATGATTGAACTTGGTTTTTGGAGGTGTTAGCCTTGGATTTTCGGACAAATTTATCCTGACTTGACGAGCCCCATTTAAATGAGTATTAGCCTTAGATTTCTAAACTTGTTCATATCCAAGCCCTTTTAGTTGGTATTAGACTTCAAATTTAAGGGTAATAGGCTTTTGCCCCAAACATTATTGAACTTGGTTTTTGGAGGGGGTGTTAGCCTTGGATTTTCGGACAAATTGATCCTGACTGGACGAGCCCCATTTAAATGAGTATTAGCCTTATATTTCTAACCTTGTTCATATCCAAGCCCTTTTAGTTGGTATTAGACTTCAAATTTAGGGGTAATAGACTTTTGCCCCAAATATGATTGAACTTGGTTTTTGGAGGGTGTGTTAGCCTTGGATTTTCGGACCACTTGATCCTGATTCGACGATCCCCATTTAAATGAGTATTAGCCTTAGATTTCTAACCTTGTTCATATCCAATCCCTTTTAGTTGGTATTAGACTTCAAATTTATGGGTAATAGACTTTTGCCCCAAACATGATTGAACTTGGTTTTTGGAGGGGGTGTTAGCCTTGGATTTTCGGACCACTTGATCCTGATTCGACGAGCCCCATTTAAATGAGTATTTGCCTTAGATTTCTAACCTTGTTCATATCCAAGTCCTTTTAGTTGGTATTAGACTTCAAATTTATGGGTAATAGACTTTTCCCCCAAACATGATTGAACTTGGTTTTTGGAGGTGTTAGCCTTGGATTTTCGGACAAATTGATCCTGACTCGACGATCCCCATTTAAATGAGTATTAGCCTTAGATTTCTAACCTTGTTCATATCCAAGCCCTTTTAGTTGGTATTAGACTTCAAATTTATGGGTTATAGACTTTTGCCCCAAACATGATTGAACTTGGTTTTTGGAGGGTGTGTTAGCCTTGGATTTCGGACCACTTGATCCTGATTCGACGAGCCCCATGTAAATGAGTATTAGCATTATATTTCTAACCTTGTTCATATCCAAGCCCTTCTAGTTGGTATTAGACTTCAAATTTATGGGTAATAGACTTTTCCTCCAAACATGATTGAACGTGGTTTTTGGAGGTGTTAGTCTTGGATTTTCGTAGAAATTTATCCTAACTCGACGAGCCCTATTTAAATGAGTATTAGCCTTATATTTCTAACCTTGTTCATATCCAAGCCCTTTTAGTTGGTATTAGACTTCAAATTTATGGGTAATAGACTTTTGCCCCAAACATGATTGAACGTGGTTTTTGGAGGGGGTGTTGGCCTTGGATTTTCGGACAACTTGATCCTGGTTCGACGAGACCCATTTAAATGAGTATTAGCCTTAGATTTCTAACCTTGTTCATATCCAAGCCCTTTTAGTTGGTATTAGACTTCAAATTTATAGGTAATAGACTTTTCCCCCAAAGATGATTGAACGTGGTTTTTGGAAGTGTTAGTCTTGGATTTTCAGACAAATTGATCCTGACTCGACGAGCCCCATTTAAATGAGTATTAGCCTTAGATTTCTAACCTTGTTCATATCCAAGCCCTTTTAGTTGGTATTAGACTTCAAATTTATGGGTAATAGACTTTTCCCCCAAACATGATTGAACTTGGTTTTTGGAGGTGTTAACCTTGGATTTTCGGACAAATTGATCCTGACTCGACGTGCCCCATTTAAATGAGTATTAGCCTTAGATTTCTAACCTTGTTCATATCCAAGCCCTTTTAGTTGGTATTATACTTCAAATTTATTGGTAATAGACTTTTGCCCCAAACATGATTGAACTTGGTTTTTGGAGGGTGTGTTAGCCTTGGATTTTCGGACCACTTGATCCTGATTCGACGAGCCCCATGTAAATGAGTATTAGCCTTAGATTTCTAACCTTGTTCATATCCAAGCCCTTTAGGTGGTATTAGACTTCAAATTTATGGGTAATAGAGTTTTCCCCCAAACATGATTGAACTTGGTTTTGGGAGGTGTTAGCCTTGGATTTTCGGACAAATTGATCCTGACTCGATGAGCCCCATTTAAATGAGTATTAGCCTTAGATTTCTAACCTTGTTCATATCCAAGCCCTTTTAGTTGGTATTAGACTTCAAATTTATGGTAATAGACTTTTCCCCCAAACATGATTGAACTTGGTTTTTGGAGGTGTTAGCCTTGGATTTTCGGACAAATTGATCCTGACTCGACGAGCCTCATTTAAATGAGTATTAGCCTTAGATTTCTAAACTTTCATATCCAAGCCCTTTTAGTTGGTATTAGACTTCAAATTTAAGGGTAATAGGCTTTTGCCCCAAACATGATTGAACTTTGTTTTTGGAGGGGGTGTTAGCCTTGGATTTTCGGACAAATTGATCCTGACTCGATGAGCCCCATTTAAATAAGTATGAGCCTTTGATTTCTAACCTTGTTCATATCCAAGCCCTTTTAGTTGGTATTAGACTTCAAATTTATGGGTAATAGACTTTTCCCCCAAACATGATTGAACTTGGTTTTTGGAGGTGTTAGCCTTGGATTTTCGGACAAATTGATCCTGACTGGACGAGCCCCATTTAAATGAGTATTAGCCTTAGATTTCTAAACTTTCATATCCAAGCCCTTTTAGTTGGTATTAGACTTCAAATTTAAGGGTAATAGGCTTTTGCCCCAAACATGATTGAACTTTGTTTTTGGAGGGGGTGTTAGCCTTGGATTTTCGGACAAATTGATCCTGACTGGACGAGCCCCATTTAAATGAGTATTAGCCTTATATTTCTAACCTTGTTCATATCCAAGCCCTTTTAGTTGGTATTAGACTTCAAATTTATGGGTAATAGACTTTTGCCCCAAACATGATTGAACTTGGTTTTTGGAGGGTGTGTTAGGCTTGGATTTTCGGACAAATTGATCCTGACTCGACGAGACCCATCTAAAAGAGTATTAGCCTTAAAATTTCTAACCTTTTTAATATCCAAGCCATTTTAGTTGGTATTAGACTTCAAATTTATGGGTAATAGACTTTTCCCCCAAACATGATTGAACTTGGTTTTTGGAGGTGTTAGCCTTGGATTTTCGGACAAATTGATCCTGACTCGACGAGCCCCATTTAAATGAGTATTAGCCTTTGATTTCTAACCTTGTTCATATCCAAGCCCTTTTAGTTGGTATTAGACTTCAAATTTATGGGTAATAGACTTTTCCCCCAAACATGATTGAACTTGGTTTTTGGAGGTGTTAGCCTTGGATTTTCGGACAAATTGATCCTGACTCGACGAGCCCCATTTAAATGAGTATTAGCCTTTGATTTCTAACCTTGTTCATATCCAAGCCCTTTTAGTTGGTATTAGACTTCAAATTTATGGGTAATAGACTTTTCCCCCAAACATGATTGAACTTGGTTTTTGGAGGTGTTAGCCTTGGATTTTCGGACAAATTGATCCTGACTCGACGAGCCCCATTTAAATGAGTATTAGCCTTAGATTTCTAAACTTGTTCATATCCAAGCCCTTTTAGTTGGTATTAGACTTCAAATTTATGGGTAATAGACTTTTTCCCCAAACATGATTGAACTTGGTTTTTGGAGGTGTTAGCCTTGGATTTTCGAACAAATTGATTCTGACTCGACGAGCCCCATTTAAATGAGTATTTGCTTTATATTTCTAACCTTGTTCATATCCAAGCCCTTTTAGTTGGTATTAGACTTCAAATTTATGGGTAATAGACTTTTCCCCCAAACATGATTGAACTTGGTTTTTGGAGGTGTTAGCCTTGGATTTTCGAGCAAATTGATCCTGACTCGACGAGCCCCATTTAAATGAGTATTAGCCTTAGATTTGTAACCTTGTCCATATCCAAGACCTTTTAGTTGGTATTAGACTTCAAATTTATGGGTAATAGACTTTTCCTCCAAACATGATTGAACTTGGTTTTTGGAGGGGGTGTTAGCCTTGGATTTTCGGACAAATTGATCCTGACTCGACGAGCCCCATCTAAAAGAGCATTAGCCTTACAATTTCTAACCTTGTTAATATCCAAGCTCTTTTAGTTGGTATTAGACTTCAAATTTATGGGTAATAGCCTTTTCCCCCAAACATGATTGAACTTGGTTTTTGGAGGTGTTAGCCTTGGATTTTCGGACAAATTGATCCTGACTCGATGAGCCCTGTTTAAATGAGTATTAGCCTTAGATTTCTAAACTTGTTCATATCCAAGCCCTTTTAGTTGGTATTAGACTTCAAATTTATGGGTAATAGACTTTTGCCCCAAACATGATTGAACTTGGTTTTTGGAGGGGGTGTTAGCCTTGGATTTTCGGACAAATTGATCCTGACTCGACGAGCCTCATCTAAAAGAGCATTAGCCTTACAATTTCTAACCTTGTTAATATCCAAGCCCTTTTAGTTGGTATTAGACATCAAATTTATGGGTAATAGCCTTTTCCCCCAAACATGATTGAACTTGGTTTTTGGAGGTGTTAGCCTTGGATTTTCGGACAAATTGATCCTGACTCGACGAGCCCCATATAAATGAGTATTAGCCTTAGATTTCTAACCTTGTTCATATCCAAGCCCTTTTAGTTGGTATTAGACTTCAAATTTATGGGTAATAGACTTTTGCCCGAAACATGATTGAACTTGGTTTTTGGAGGGTGTGTTAGCCTTGGATTTTCGGACCAATTGATCCTGATTCGACGAGCGCCATTTAAATGAGTATTAGCCTTAGATTTATAACCTTGTTCATATCCAAGCCCTTTTAGGTGGTATTAGACTTCAAATTTATGGGTAATAGACTTTTCCCCCAAACATGATTGAACTTGGTTTTTGGAGGTGTTAGCCTTGGATTTTCGGACAAATTGATCCTGACTCGACGAGCCTCATTTAAATGAGTATTAGCCTTAGATTTCTAAACTTTCATATCCAAGCCCTTTTAGTTGGTATTAGACTTCAAATTTAAGGGTAATAGGCTTTTGCCCCAAACATGATTGAACTTTGTTTTTGGAGGGGGTGTTAGCCTTGGATTTTCGGACAAATTGATCCTGACTCGATGAGCCCCGTTTAAATGAGTATTAGCCTTTGATTTCTAACCTTGTTCATATCCAAGCCCTTTTAGTTGGTATTAGACTTCAAATTTATGGGTAATAGACTTTTCCCCCAAACATGATTGAACTTGGTTTTTGGAGGTGTTAGCCTTGGATTTTCGGACAAATTGATCCTGACTGGACGAGCCCCATTTAAATGAGTATTAGCCTTAGATTTCTAAACTTTCATATCCAAGCCCTTTTAGTTGGTATTAGACTTCAAATTTAAGGGTAATAGGCTTTTGCCCCAAACATGATTGAACTTTGTTTTTGGAGGGGGTGTTAGCCTTGGATTTTCGGACAAATTGATCCTGACTGGACGAGCCCCATTTAAATGAGTATTAGCCTTATATTTCTAACCTTGTTCATATCCAAGCCCTTTTAGTTGGTATTAGACTTCAAATTTATGGGTAATAGACTTTTGCCCCAAACATGATTGAACTTGGTTTTTGGAGGGTGTGTTAGGCTTGGATTTTCGGACAAATTGATCCTGACTCGACGAGACCCATCTAAAAGAGTATTAGCCTTAAAATTTCTAACCTTTTTAATATCCAAGCCATTTTAGTTGGTATTAGACTTCAAATTTATGGGTAATAGACTTTTCCCCCAAACATGATTGAACTTGGTTTTCGGAGGTGTTAGCCTTGGATTTTCGGACAAATTGATCCTGACTCGACGAGCCCCATTTAAATGAGTATTAGCCTTTGATTTCTAACCTTGTTCATATCCAAGCCCTTTTAGTTGGTATTAGACTTCAAATTTATGGGTAATAGACTTTTCCCCCAAACATGATTGAACTTGGTTTTTGGAGGTGTTAGCCTTGGATTTTCGGACAAATTGATCCTGACTCGACGAGCCCCATTTAAATGAGTATTAGCCTTTGATTTCTAACCTTGTTCATATCCAAGCCCTTTTAGTTGGTATTAGACTTCAAATTTATGGGTAATAGACTTTTCCCCCAAACATGATTGAACTTGGTTTTTGGAGGTGTTAGCCTTGGATTTTCGGACAAATTGATCCTGACTCGACGAGCCCCATTTAAATGAGTATTAGCCTTAGATTTCTAAACTTGTTCATATCCAAGCCCTTTTAGTTGGTATTAGACTTCAAATTTATGGGTAATAGACTTTTTCCCCAAACATGATTGAACTTGGTTTTTGGAGGTGTTAGCCTTGGATTTTCGAACAAATTGATCCTGACTCGACGAGCCCCATTTAAATGAGTATTTGCTTTATATTTCTAACCTTGTTCATATCCAAGCCCTTTTAGTTGGTATTAGACTTCAAATTTATGGGTAATAGACTTTTCCCCCAAACATGATTGAACTTGGTTTTTGGAGGTGTTAGCCTTGGATTTTCGAACAAATTGATCCTGACTCGACGAGCCCCATTTAAATGAGTATTAGCCTTAGATTTCTAACCTTGTTCATATCCAAGCCCTTTTAGTTGGTATTAGACTTCAAATTTAAGGGTAATAGGCTTTTACCCCAAACATGATTGAACTTGGTTTTTGGAGGGGGTGTTAGCCTTGGATTTTCGGACAAATTGATCCTGACTCGACGAGCCCCATCTAAAAGAGCATTAGCCTTACAATTTCTAAACTTGTTAATATCCAAGCTCTTTTAGTTGGTATTAGACTTCAAATTTATGGGTAATAGCCTTTTCCCCCAAACATGATTGAACTTGGTTTTTGGAGGTGTTAGCCTTGGATTTTCGGACAAATTGATCCTGACTCGATGAGCCCTGTTTAAATGAGTATTAGCCTTAGATTTCTAACCTTGTTCATATCCAAGCCCTTTTAGTTGGTATTAGACTTCAAATTTATGGGTAATAGACTTTTGCCCCAAACATGATTGAACTTGGTTTTTGGAGGGGGTGTTAGCCTTGGATTTTCGGACAAATTGATCCTGACTCGACGAGCCTCATCTAAAAGAGCATTAGCCTTACAATTTCTAACCTTGTTAATATCCAAGCCCTTTTAGTTGGTATTAGACATCAAATTTATGGGTAATAGCCTTTTCCCCCAAACATGATTGAACTTGGTTTTTGGAGGTGTTAGCCTTGGATTTTCGGACAAATTGATCCTGACTCGACGAGCCCCATATAAATGAGTATTAACCTTAGATTTCTAACCTTGTTCATATCCAAGCCCTTTTAGTTGGTATTAGACTTCAAATTTATGGGTAATAGACTTTTCCCCCAAACATGATTGAACTTGGTTTTTGGAGGTGTTAGCCTTGGATTTTCGGACCAATTGATCCTGACTCGACGAGCCCCATATAAATGAGTATTAGCCTTAGATTTCTAACCTTGTTCATATCCAAGCCCTTTTAGTTGGTATTAGACTTCAAATTTATGGGTAATAGACTTTTGCCCGAAACATGATTGAACTTGGTTTTTGGAGGGTGTGTTAGCCTTGGATTTTCGGACCAATTGATCCTGATTCGACGAGCCCCATTTAAATGAGTATTAGCCTTAGATTTATAACCTTGTTCATATCCAAGCCCTTTTAGGTGGTATTAGACTTCAAATTTATGGGTAATAGACTTTTCCCCCAAACATGATTGAACTTGGTTTTTGGAGGTTTTAGCCTTGGATTTTTGGACAAATTGATCCTGACTCGACGAGCCCCATTTAAATGAGTATTAGCTTTAGATTTCTAACCTTGTTCATATCCAAGCCCTTTTAGTTGGTATTAGACTTAAAATTTAAGGGTAATAGGCCTTTGCCCCAAACATGATTGAACTTGGTTTTTGGAGGGGGTGTTAGCCTTGGATTTTCGGACAAATTGATCCTGACTCGACGAGACCCATCTAAAAGAGTATTAGCCTTATATTTCTAACCTTGTTCATATCCAAGCCCTTTTAGTTGGTATTAGACTTCAAATTTAAGAGTAATAGGCTTTTGCCCCAAACATGATTGAACTTGGTTTTTGGAGGGGGTGTTAGCCTTGGATTTTCGGACAAATTGATCCTGACTCGACGAGCCCCATTTAAATGAGTATTAGCCTTTGATTTCTAACCTTGTTCATATCCAAGCCCTTTTAGTTGGTATTAGACTTCAAATTTATGGGTAATAGACGTTTCCCCCAAACATGATTGAACTTGGTTTTTGGAGGTGTTAGCCTTGGATTTTCGGACAAATTGATCCTGACTCGACGAGCCCCATTTAAATGAGTATTAGCCTTAGATTTTTAACCTTGTTCATATCCAAGCCCTTTTAGTTGGTATTAGACTTCAAATTTAAGGGTAATAGGCTTTTACCCCAAACATGATTGAACTTGGTTTTTGGAGGGGGTGTTAGCCTTGGATTTTCGGACAAATTGATCCTGACTCGACGAGCCCCATCTAAAAGAGCATTAGCCTTACAATTTCTAACCTTGTTAATATCCAAGCTCTTTTAGTTGGTATTAGACTTCAAATTTATGGGTAATAGCCTTTTCCCCCAAACATGATTGAACTTGGTTTTTGGAGGTGTTAGCCTTGGATTTTCGGACAAATTGATCCTGACTCGATGAGCCCTGTTTAAATGAGTATTAGCCTTAGATTTCTAACCTTGTTCATATCCAAGCCCTTTTAGTTGGTATTAGACTTCAAATTTATGGGTAATAGACTTTTGCCCCAAACATGATTGAACTTGGTTTTTGGAGGGGGTGTTAGCCTTGGATTTTCGGACAAATTGATCCTGACTCGACGAGCCTCATCTAAAAGAGCATTAGCCTTACAATTTCTAACCTTGTTAATATCCAAGCCCTTTTAGTTGGTATTAGACATCAAATTTATGGGTAATAGCCTTTTCCCCCAAACATGATTGAACTTGGTTTTTGGAGGTGTTAGCCTTGGATTTTCGGACAAATTGATCCTGACTCGACGAGCCCCATATAAATGAGTATTACCCTTAGATTTCTAACCTTGTTCATATCCAAGCCCTTTTAGTTGGTATTAGACTTCAAATTTATGGGTAATAGACTTTTCCCCCAAACATGATTGAACTTGGTTTTTGGAGGTGTTAGCCTTGGATTTTCGGACAAATTGATCCTGACTCGACGAGCCCCATTTAAATTAGTATTAGCCTTTGATTTCTAACCTTGTTCATATCCAAGCCGTTTTAGTTGGTATTAGACTTCAAATTTATGGGTAATAGACTTTTCCCCCAAACATGATTGAACTTGGTTTTTGGAGGTGTTAGCCTTGGATTTTCGGACAAATTGATCCTGACTCGACGAGCCCCATTTAAATGAGTATTAGCCTTAGATTTCTAAACTTGTTCATATCCAAGCCCTTTTAGTTGGTATTAGACTTCAAATTTATGGGTAATAGACTTTTTCCCCAAACATGATTGAACTTGGTTTTTGGAGGTGTTAGCCTTGGATTTTCGAACAAATTGATCCTGACTCGACGAGCCCCATTTAAATGAGTATTTGCTTTATATTTCTAACCTTGTTCATATCCAAGCCCTTTTAGTTGGTATTAGACTTCAAATTTATGGGTAATAGACTTTTTCCCCAAACATGATTGAACTTGGTTTTTGGAGGTGTTAGCCTTGGATTTTCGAACAAATTGATCCTGACTCGACGAGCCCCATTTAAATAAGTATTAGCCTTAGATTTCTAACCTTGTTCATATCCAAGCCCTTTTAGTTGGTATTAGACTTCAAATTTAAGGGTAATAGGCTTTTACCCCAAACATGATTGAACTTGGTTTTTGGAGGGGGTGTTAGCCTTGGATTTTCGGACAAATTGATCCTGACTCGACGAGCCCCATCTAAAAGAGCATTAGCCTTACAATTTCTAACCTTGTTAATATCCAAGCTCTTTTAGTTGGTATTAGACTTCAAATTTATGGGTAATAGCCTTTTCCCCCAAACATGATTGAACTTGGTTTTTGGAGGTGTTAGCCTTGGATTTTCGGACAAATTGATCCTGACTCGATGAGCCCTGTTTAAATGAGTATTAGCCTTAGATTTCTAACCTTGTTCATATCCAAGCCCTTTTAGTTGGTATTAGACTTCAAATTTATGGGTAATAGACTTTTGCCCCAAACATGATTGAACTTGGTTTTTGGAGGGGGTGTTAGCCTTGGATTTTCGGACAAATTGATCCTGACTCGACGAGCCTCATCTAAAAGAGCATTAGCCTTACAATTTCTAACCTTGTTAATATCCAAGCCCTTTTAGTTGGTATTAGACATCAAATTTATGGGTAATAGCCTTTTCCCCCAAACATGATTGAACTTGGTTTTTGGAGGTGTTAGCCTTGGATTTTCGGACAAATTGATCCTGACTCGACGAGCCCCATATAAATGAGTATTAGCCTTAGATTTCTAACCTTGTTCATATCCAAGCCCTTTTAGTTGGTATTAGACTTCAAATTTATGGGTAATAGACTTTTCCCCCAAACATGATTGAACTTGGTTTTTGGAGGTGTTAGCCTTGGATTTTCGGACCAATTGATCCTGACTCGACGAGCCCCATATAAATGAGTATTAGCCTTAGATTTCTAACCTTGTTCATATCCAAGCCCTTTTAGTTGGTATTAGACTTCAAATTTATGGGTAATAGACTTTTGCCCGAAACATGATTGAACTTGGTTTTTGGAGGGTGTGTTAGCCTTGGATTTTCGGACCAATTGATCCTGATTCGACGAGCCCCATTTAAATGAGTATTAGCCTTAGATTTATAACCTTGTTCATATCCAAGCCCTTTTAGGTGGTATTAGACTTCAAATTTATGGGTAATAGACTTTTCCCCCAAACATGATTGAACTTGGTTTTTGGAGGTTTTAGCCTTGGATTTTTGGACAAATTGATCCTGACTCGACGAGCCCCATTTAAATGAGTATTAGCTTTAGATTTCTAACCTTGTTCATATCCAAGCCCTTTTAGTTGGTATTAGACTTAAAATTTAAGGGTAATAGGCTTTTGCCCCAAACATGATTGAACTTGGTTTTTGGAGGGGGTGTTAGCCTTGGATTTTCGGAAAAATTGATCCTGACTCGACGAGACCCATCTAAAAGAGTATTAGCCTTATATTTCTAACCTTGTTCATATCCAAGCCCTTTTAGTTGGTATTAGACTTCAAATTTAAGGGTAATAGGCTTTTGCCCCAAACATGATTGAACTTGGTTTTTGGAGGGGGTGTTAGCCTTGGATTTTCGGACAAATTGATCCTGACTCGACGAGCCCCATTTAAATGAGTATTAGCCTTTGATTTCTAACCTTGTTCATATCCAAGCCCTTTTAGTTGGTATTAGACTTCAAATTTATGGGTAATAGACTTTTCCCCCAAACATGATTGAACTTGGTTTTTGGAGGTGTTAGCCTTGGATTTTTGGACAAATTGATCCTGACTCGACGAGACCCATCTAAAAGAGTATTAGCCTTATATTTCTAACCTTGTTCATATCCAAGCCCTTTTAGTTGGTATTAGACTTCAAATTTAAGGGTAATAGGCTTTTGCCCCAAACATGATTGAACTTGGTTTTTGGAGGGGGTGTTAGCCTTGGATTTTCGGACAAATTGATCCTGACTCGACGAGCCCCATTTAAATGAGTATTAGCCTTTGATATCTAACCTTGTTCATATCCAAGCCCTTTTAGTTGGTATTAGACTTCAAATTTATGGGTAATAGCCTTTTCCCCCAAACATGATTGAACTTGGTTTTTGGAGGTGTTAGCCTTGGATTTTCGGACAAATTGATCCTGACTCGATGAGCCCTGTTTAAATGAGTATTAGCCTTAGATTTCTAACCTTGTTCATATCCAAGCCCTTTTAGTTGGTATTAGACTTCAAATTTATGGGTAATAGACTTTTGCCCCAAACATGATTGAACTTGGTTTTTGGAGGGGGTGTTAGCCTTGGATTTTCGGACAAATTGATCCTGACTCGACGAGCCTCATCTAAAAGAGCATTAGCCTTACAATTTCTAACCTTGTTAATATCCAAGCCCTTTTAGTTGGTATTAGACATCAAATTTATGGGTAATAGCCTTTTCCCCCAAACATGATTGAACTTGGTTTTTGGAGGTGTTAGCCTTGGATTTTCGGACAAATTGATCCTGACTCGACGAGCCCCATATAAATGAGTATTAGCCTTAGATTTCTAACCTTGTTCATATCCAAGCCCTTTTAGTTGGTATTAGACTTCAAATTTATGGGTAATAGACTTTTCCCCCAAACATGATTGAACTTGGTTTTTGGAGGTGTTAGCCTTGGATTTTCGGACCAATTGATCCTGACTCGACGAGCCCCATATAAATGAGTATTAGCCTTAGATTTCTAACCTTGTTCATATCCAAGCCCTTTTAGTTGGTATTAGACTTCAAATTTATGGGTAATAGACTTTTGCCCGAAACATGATTGAACTTGGTTTTTGGAGGGTGTGTTAGCCTTGGATTTTCGGACCAATTGATCCTGATTCGACGAGCCCCATTTAAATGAGTATTAGCCTTAGATTTATAACCTTGTTCATATCCAAGCCCTTTTAGGTGGTATTAGACTTCAAATTTATGGGTAATAGACTTTTCCCCCAAACATGATTGAACTTGGTTTTTGGAGGTTTTAGCCTTGGATTTTTGGACAAATTGATCCTGACTCGACGAGCCCCATTTAAATGAGTATTAGCTTTAGATTTCTAACCTTGTTCATATCCAAGCCCTTTTAGTTGGTATTAGACTTAAAATTTAAGGGTAATAGGCTTTTGCCCCAAACATGATTGAACTTGGTTTTTGGAGGGGGTGTTAGCCTTGGATTTTCGGAAAAATTGATCCTGACTCGACGAGACCCATCTAAAAGAGTATTAGCCTTATATTTCTAACCTTGTTCATATCCAAGCCCTTTTAGTTGGTATTAGACTTCAAATTTAAGGGTAATAGGCTTTTGCCCCAAACATGATTGAACTTGGTTTTTGGAGGGGGTGTTAGCCTTGGATTTTCGGACAAATTGATCCTGACTCGACGAGCCCCATTTAAATGAGTATTAGCCTTTGATTTCTAACCTTGTTCATATCCAAGCCCTTTTAGTTGGTATTAGACTTCAAATTTATGGGTAATAGACTTTTCCCCCAAACATGATTGAACTTGGTTTTTGGAGGTGTTAGCCTTGGATTTTTGGACAAATTGATCCTGACTCGACGAGACCCATCTAAAAGAGTATTAGCCTTATATTTCTAACCTTGTTCATATCCAAGCCCTTTTAGTTGGTATTAGACTTCAAATTTAAGGGTAATAGGCTTTTGCCCCAAACATGATTGAACTTGGTTTTTGGAGGGGGTGTTAGCCTTGGATTTTCGGACAAATTGATCCTGACTCGACGAGCCCCATTTAAATGAGTATTAGCCTTTGATATCTAACCTTGTTCATATCCAAGCCCTTTTAGTTGGTATTAGACTTCAAATTTATGGGTAATAGACTTTTCCCCCAAACATGATTGAACTTGGTTTTTGGAGGTGTTAGCCTTGGATTTTCGGACAAATTGATCCTGACTCGACGAGCCCCATTTAAATGAGTATTAGCCTTAGATTTCTAAACTTGTTCATATCCAAGCCCTTTTAGTTGGTATTAGACTTCAAATTTAAGGGTAATAGGCTTTTGCCCCAAACATGATTGAACTTTGTTTTTGGAGGGGGTGTTAGCCTTGGATTTTCGGACAAATTGATCCTGACTGGACGAGCCCCATTTAAATGAGTATTAGCCTTAGATTTCTAACCTTGTTCATATCCAAGCCCTTTTAGTTGGTATTAGACTTCAAATTTATGGGTTATAGACTTTTGCCCCAAACATGATTGAACTTGGTTTTTGGAGGGTGTGTTAGCCTTGGATTTCGGACCACTTGATCCTGATTCGACGAGCCCCATGTAAATGAGTATTAGCATTAGATTTCTAACCTTGTTCATATCCAAGCCCTTTTAGTTGGTATTAGACTTCAAATTTATGGGTAATAGACTTTTCCTCCAAACATGATTGAACGTGGTTTTTGGAGGGTGTGTTAGGCTTGGATTTTCGGACAAATTGATCCTGACTCGACGAGACCCATCTAAAAGAGTATTAGCCTTAAAATTTCTAACCTTTTTAATATCCAAGCCATTTTAGTTGGTATTAGACTTCAAATTTATGGGTAATAGACTTTTCCCCCAAACATGATTGAACTTGGTTTTTGGAGGTGTTAGCCTTGGATTTTCGGACAAATTGATCCTGACTCGACGAGCCCCATTTAAATGAGTATTAGCCTTTGATTTCTAACCTTGTTCATATCCAAGCCCTTTTAGTTGGTATTAGACTTCAAATTTATGGGTAATAGACTTTTCCCCCAAACATGATTGAACTTGGTTTTTGGAGGTGTTAGCCTTGGATTTTCGGACAAATTGATCCTGACTCGACGAGCCCCATTTAAATTAGTATTACCCTTTGATTTCTAACCTTGTTCATATCCAAGCCGTTTTAGTTGGTATTAGACTTCAAATTTATGGGTAATAGACTTTTCCCCCAAACATGATTGAACTTGGTTTTTGGAGGTGTTAGCCTTGGATTTTCGGACAAATTGATCCTGACTCGACGAGCCCCATTTAAATGAGTATTAGCCTTAGATTTCTAAACTTGTTCATATCCAAGCCCTTTTAGTTGGTATTAGACTTCAAATTTATGGGTAATAGACTTTTTCCCCAAACATGATTGAACTTGGTTTTTGGAGGTGTTAGCCTTGGATTTTCGAACAAATTGATCCTGACTCGACGAGCCCCATTTAAATGAGTATTTGATTTATATTTCTAACCTTGTTCATATCCAAGCCCTTTTAGTTGGTATTAGACTTCAAATTTATGGGTAATAGACTTTTTCCCCAAACATGATTGAACTTGGTTTTTGGAGGTGTTAGCCTTGGATTTTCGAACAAATTGATCCTGACTCGACGAGCCCCATTTAAATGAGTATTAGCCTTAGATTTCTAACCTTGTTCATATCCAAGCCCTTTTAGTTGGTATTAGACTTCAAATTTAAGGGTAATAGGCTTTTACCCCAAACATGATTGAACTTGGTTTTTGGAGGGGGCGTTAGCCTTGGATTTTCGGACAAATTGATCCTGACTCGACGAGCCCCATCTAAAAGAGCATTAGCCTTACAATTTCTAACCTTGTTAATATCCAAGCTCTTTTAGTTGGTATTAGACTTCAAATTTATGGGTAATAGCCTTTTCCCCCAAACATGATTGAACTTGGTTTTTGGAGGTGTTAGCCTTGGATTTTCGGACAAATTGATCCTGACTCGATGAGCCCTGTTTAAATGAGTATTAGCCTTAGATTTCTAACCTTGTTCATATCCAAGCCCTTTTAGTTGGTATTAGACTTCAAATTTATGGGTAATAGACTTTTGCCCCAAACATGATTGAACTTGGTTTTTGGAGGGGGTGTTAGCCTTGGATTTTCGGACAAATTGATCCTGACTCGACGAGCCTCATCTAAAAGAGCATTAGCCTTACAATTTCTAACCTTGTTAATATCCAAGCCCTTTTAGTTGGTATTAGACATCAAATTTATGGGTAATAGCCTTTTCCCCCAAACATGATTGAACTTGGTTTTTGGAGGTGTTAGCCTTGGATTTTCGGACAAATTGATCCTGACTCGACGAGCCCCATATAAATGAGTATTAGCCTTAGATTTCTAACCTTGTTCATATCCAAGCCCTTTTAGTTGGTATTAGACTTCAAATTTATGGGTAATAGACTTTTCCCCGAAACATGATTGAACTTGGTTTTTGGAGGGTGTGTTAGCCTAGGATTTTCGGACCAATTGATCCTGATTCGACGAGCCCCATTTAAATGAGTATTAGCCTTAGATTTATAACCTTGTTCATATCCAAGCCCTTTTAGGTGGTATTAGACTTCAAATTTATGGGTAATAGACTTTTCCCCCAAACATGATTGAACTTGGTTTTTGGAGGTTTTAGCCTTGGATTTTTGGACAAATTGATCCTGACTCGACGAGCCCCATTTA
Organism: Salix caprea; assembly: GCA_964035475.1. NCBI lineage: Eukaryota > Viridiplantae > Streptophyta > Magnoliopsida > Malpighiales > Salicaceae > Salix > Salix caprea. The sequence goes on from OZ037749.1 coordinate 17,986,760, forward strand.
AATGAGTATTAGCTTTAGATTTCTAATCTTGTTCATATCCAAGCCCTTTTAGTTGGTATTAGACTTAAAATTTAAGGGTAATAGGCTTTTGCCCCAAACATGATTGAACTTGGTTTTTGGAGGGGGTGTTAGCCTTGGATTTTCGGACAAATTGATCCTGACTCGACGAGACCCATCTAAAAGAGTATTAGCCTTATATTTCTAACCTTGTTCATATCCAAGCCCTTTTAGTTGGTATTAGACTTCAAATTTAAGGGTAATAGGCTTTTGCCCCAAACATGATTGAACTTGGTTTTTGGAGGGGGTGTTAGCCTTGGATTTTCGGACAAATTGATCCTGACTCGACGAGCCCCATTTAAATGAGTATTAGCCTTTGATTTATAACCTTGTTCATATCCAAGCCCTTTTAGTTGGTATTAGACTTCAAATTTATGGGTAATAGACTTTTCCCCCAAACATGATTGAACTTGGTTTTTGGAGGTGTTAGCCTTGGATTTTCGGACAAATTGATCCTGACTCGACGAGCCCCATTTAAATGAGTATTAGCCTTAGATTTCTAAACTTGTTCATATCCAAGCCCTTTTAGTTGGTATTAGACTTCAAATTTAAGGGTAATAGGCTTTTGCCCCAAACATGATTGAACTTTGTTTTTGGAGGGGGTGTTAGCCTTGGATTTTCGGACAAATTGATCCTGACTCGACGAGACCCATCTAAAAGAGTATTAGCCTTATATTTCTAACCTTGTTCATATCCAAGCCCTTTTAGTTGGTATTAGACTTCAAATTTAAGGGTAATAGGCTTTTGCCCCAAACATGATTGAACTTGGTTTTTGGAGGGGGTGTTAGCCTTGGATTTTCGGACAAATTGATCCTGACTCGACGAGCCCCATTTAAATGAGTATTAGCCTTTGATTTATAACCTTGTTCATATCCAAGCCCTTTTAGTTGGTATTAGACTTCAAATTTATGGGTAATAGACTTTTCCCCCAAACATGATTGAACTTGGTTTTTGGAGGTGTTAGCCTTGGATTTTCGGACAAATTGATCCTGACTCGACGAGCCCCATTTAAATGAGTATTAGCCTTAGATTTCTAAACTTGTTCATATCCAAGCCCTTTTAGTTGGTATTAGACTTCAAATTTAAGGGTAATATGCTTTTGCCCCAAACATGATTGAACTTTGTTTTTGGAGGGGGTGTTAGCCTTGGATTTTCAGACAAATTGATCCTGACTGGACGAGCCCCATTTAAATGAGTAATAGCCTTAGATTTCTAACCTTGTTCATATCCAAGCCCTTTTAGTTGGTATTAGACTTCAAATTTATGGTTAATAGACTTTTCCCCCAAACATGATTGAACTTGGTTTTTGGAGGGGGTGTTAGCCTTGGATTTTCGGATAAATTGATCCTGACTCGACGAGCCCCATTTAAATGAGTAATAGCCTTAGATTTATAACCTTGTTCATATCCAATCCCTTTTAGTTGGTATTAGACTTCAAATTTATGGGTAATAGACTTTTGCCCCAAACATGATTGAACTTGGTTTTTGGAGGGGGTGTTAGCCTTGGATTTTCGGATAAATTGATCCTGACTCGACGAGCCTTATTTAAATGAGTATTAGCCTTAGATTTATAACCTTGTTCATATCCAAGCCCTTTTAGTTGGTATTAGACTTCAAATTTATGGGTAATAGACTTTTGCCCCAAACATGATTGAACTTGGTTTTTGGAGGGTGTGTTAGGCTTGGATTTTTGGACCAATTGATCCTGATTCGACGAGCCCCATTTAAATGAGTATTAGCCTTAGATTTCTAACCTTGTTCATATCCAAGCCCTTTTAGTTGGTATTAGACTTCAAATTTATGGGTAATAGAATTTTCCCCCAAACATGATTGAACTTGGTTTTTGGAGGTGTTAGCCTTGGATTTTCGGACAAATTGATCCTGACTGGACGAGCCCCATTTAAATGAGTATTAGCCTTATATTTCTAACCTTGTTCATATCCAAGCCGTTTTAGTTGCTATTAGACTTCAAATTTATGAGTAATAGACTTTTCTCCCAAACATGATTGAACTTGGTTTTTGGAGGGGGTGTTAGCCTTGGATTTTCGGACAAATTGATCCTAACTCGACGAGCCCCATCTAAATGAGTATTAGCCTTAGATTTCTAACCTTGTTCATCTCCAAGCCCTTTTAGTTGGTATTAGACTTCAAATTTATGGGTAATAGACTTTTTCTCCCAAACATGATTGAACTTGGTTTTTGGAGGGGGTGTTAGCCTTGGATTTTCGGACAAATTGATCCTGACTCGACGAGCCCCATTTAAATGAGTATTAGCCTTAGATTTATAACCTTATTCATATCCATGCCCTTTTAGTTGGTATTAGACTTTAAATTTATGGGTAATAGACTTTTGCCCCAACCATGATTGAAGTTGGTTTTTGGAGGGGGTGTTAGCCTTGGATTTTTGGACAAATTGATCCTGACTCGACCAGCCCTATTTAAATGAGTATTAGCCTTATATTTTTAACCTTGTTCATATCCAAGCCCTTTTAGTTGGTATTAGACTTCAAATTTAAGGGTAATAGGCTTTTGCCCCAAACATGATTGAACTTGGTTTTTGGAGGGGGTGTTAGCCTTGGATTTTCGAACAAATTGATCCTGACTTGACGAGCCCCATCTAAAAGAGTATTAGCTTAAGACTTCTAACCTTGTTAGTATCCAAGCCCTTTTAGTTGGTATTAGACTTCAAATTTATGGGTAATAGACTTTTCCCCCAAACATGATTGAACTTGGTTTTTGGAGGTGTTAGCCTTGGATTTTCGGACAAATTGATCCTGACTCGACGAGCCCCATTTAAATGAGTAATAGCCTTAGATTTATAACCTTGTTCATATCCAATCCCTTTTAGTTGGTATTAGACTTCAAATTTATGGGTAATAGACTTTTGCCCCAAACATGATTGAACTTGGTTTTTGGAGGGGGTGTTAGCCTTGGATTTTCGGATAAATTGATCCTGACTCGATGAGCCTTATTTAAATGAGTATTAGCCTTAGATTTATAACCTTGTTCATATCCAAGCCCTTTTAGTTGGTATTAGACTTCAAATTTATGGGTAATAGACTTTTGCCCCAAACATGATTGAACTTGGTTTTTGGAGGGTGTGTTAGCCTTGGATTTTTGGACCAATTGATCCTGATTCGACGAGCCCCATTTAAATGAGTATTAGCCTTAGATTTCTAACCTTGTTCATATCCAAGCCCTTTTAGTTGGTATTAGACTTCAAATTTATGGGTAATAGAATTTTCCCCCAAACATGATTGAACTTGGTTTTTGGAGGTGTTAGCCTTGGATTTTCGGACAAATTGATCCTGACTCGACGAGCCCCATTTAAATGAGTATTAGCCTTCGATTTCTAACCTTGTTCATATCCAAGCCCTTTTAGTTGGTATTAGACTTCAAATTTACGGGTAATAGACTTTTGCCCCAAACATGATTGAACTTGGTTTTTGGAGGGGGTGATAGCCTTGGATTTTCGGACAAATTGATCCTGAATCGACGAGCGCCATTTAAATGAGTATTAGCTTTAGATTTCTAACCTTGTTCATATCCAAGCCCTTTTAGTTGGTATTAGACTTCAAATTTAAGGGTAATAGGCATTTGCCCCAAACATGATTGAACTTGGTTTTTGGAGGGGGTGTTAGCCTTGGATTTTCGGACAAATTGATCCTTACTCGACGAGACCCATCTAAAAGAGTATTAGCCTTAAAATTTCTAACCTTTTTAATATCCAAGCCGTTTTAGTTGGTATTAGACTTCAAATTTATGGGTAATAGACTTTTCCCCCAAACATGATTGAACTTGGTTTTTGGAGGTGTTAGCCTTGGATTTTCGGACAAATTGATGCTGACTCGACGAGCCCCATTTAAATGAGTAATAGCCTTAGATTTCTAACCTTGTTCATATCCAAGCCCTTTTAGTTGGTATTAGACTTCAAATTTATGGGTAATAGACTTTTGCCCCAAACATGATTGAACTTGGTTTTTGGAGGTGTTAGCCTAGGATTTTCGGACAAATTGATCCTGACTTCAACGAACCCCATTTAAATGAGTATTAGCCTTAGATTTCTAACCTTGTTCATATCCAAGCCCTTTTAGTTGGTATTAGACTTCAAATTTATAGGTAATAGACTTTTGCCCCAAACATGATTGAACTTGGTTTTTGGAGGGGGTGTTAGCCTTGGATTTTCGGACAAATTGATCCTGACTCAACGAGCCCTATTTAAATGAGTATTAGCCTTATATTTTTAACCTTGTTCATATCCAAGCCCTTTTAGTTGGTATTAGACTTCAAATTTAAGGGTAATAGGCTTTTTCCCCAAACATGATTGAACTTGGTTTTTGGAGGGGGTGTTAGCCTTGGATTTTCGAACAAATTGATCCTGACTTGACGAGCCCCATCTAAAAGAGTATTAGCTTAAGACTTCTAACCTTGTTAGTATCCAAGCCCTTTTAGTTGGTATTAGACTTCAAATTTATGGGTAATAGACTTTTCCCCCAAACATGATTGAACTTGGTTTTTGGAGGTGTTAGCCTTGGATTTTCGGACAAATTGATCCTGACTCGACGAGCCCCATTTAAATGAGTATTAGCCTTAGATTTCTAAACTTGTTCATATCCAAGCCCTTTTAGTTGGTATTAGACTTCAAATTTATGGTTAATAGACTTTTCCCCCAAACATGATTGAACTTGGTTTTTGGAGGTGTTAGCCTTGGATTTTCAGACAAATTGATCCTGACTCGACGAGCCCCATTTAAATGAGTAATAGCCTTAGATTTATAACCTTGTTCATATCCAATCCCTTTTAGTTGGTATTAGACTTCAAATTTATGGGTAATAGACTTTTGCCCCAAACATGATTGAACTTGGTTATTGGAGGGGGTGTTAGCCTTGGATTTTCGGATAAATTGATCCTGACTCGACGAGCCTTATTTAAATGAGTATTAGCCTTAGATTTATAACCTTGTTCATATCCAAGCCCTTTTAGTTGGTATTAGACTTCAAATTTGTGGGTAATAGACTTTTGACCCAAACATGATTGAACTTGGTTTTTGGAGGGTGTGTTAGCCTTGGATTTTTGGACCAATTGATCCTGATTCGACGAGCCCCATTTAAATGAGTATTAGCCTTAGATTTCTAACCTTGTTCATATCCAAGCCCTTTTAGTTGGTATTAGACTTCAAATTTATGGGTAATAGAATTTTCCCCCAAACATGATTGAACTTGGTTTTTGGAGGTGTTAGCCTTGGATTTTCGGACAAATTGATCCTGACTTGACGAGCCCCATTTAAATGAGTATTAGCCTTAGATTTCTAACCTTGTTCATATCCAAGCCCTTTTAGTTGGTATTAGAGTTCAAATTTACGGGTAATAGACTTTTGCCCCAAACATGATTGAACTTGGTATTTGGAGGGGGTGTTAGCCTTGGATTTTCGGACAAATTGATCCTGACTCGACGAGCCTTATTTAATTGAGTATTAGCCTTATATTTCTAACCTTGTTCATATCCAAGCCGTTTTAGTTGCTATTAGACTTCAAATTTATGAGTAATAGACTTTTCTCCCAAACATGATTGAACTTGGTTTTTGGAGGGGGTGTTAGCCTTGGATTTTCGGACAAATTGATCCTAACTCGATGAGCCCCATCTAAATGAGTATTAGCCTTAGATTTCTAACCTTGTTCATCTCCAAGCCCTTTTAGTTGGTATTAGACTTCAAATTTATGGGTAATAGACTTTTCTCCCAAACATGATTGAACTTGGTTTTTGGAGGGGGTGTTAGCCTTGGATTTTCGGACAAATTGATCCTGACTCGACGAGCCCCATTTAAATGAGTATTAGCCTTAGATTTATAACCTTATTCATATCCATGCCGTTTTAGTTGGTATTAGACTTCAAATTTATGGGTAATAGACTTTTGCCCCAACCATGATTGAAGTTGGTTTTTGGAGGGGGTGTTAGCCTTGGATTTTTGGACAAATTGATCCTGACTCGACCAGCCCTATTTAAATGAGTATTAGCCTTATATTTTTAACCTTGTTTATATCCAAGCCCTTTTAGTTGGTATTAGACTTCAAATTTAAGGGTAATAGGCTTTTGCCCCAAACATGATTGAACTTGGTTTTTGGAGGGGGTGTTAGCCTTGGATTTTCGAACAAATTGATCCTGACTTGACGAGCCCCATCTAAAAGAGTATTAGCTTAAGACTTCTAACCTTGTTAGTATCCAAGCCCTTTTAGTTGGTATTAGAATTCAAATTTATGGGTAATAGACTTTTCCCCCAAACATGATTGAACTTGGTTTTTGGAGGTGTTAGCCTTGGATTTTCGGACAAATTGATCCTGACTCGACGAGCCCCATTTAAATGAGTAATAGCCTTAGATTTATAACCTTGTTCATATCCAATCCCTTTTAGTTGGTATTAGACTTCAAATTTATGGGTAATAGACTTTTGCCCCAAACATGATTGAACTTGGTTTTTGGAGGGGGTGTTAGCCTTGGATTTTCGGATAAATTGATCCTGACTCGATGAGCCTTATTTAAATGAGTATTAGACTTAGATTTATAACCTTGTTCATATCCAAGCCCTTTTAGTTGGTATTAGACTTCAAATTTATGGGTAATAGACTTTTGCCCCAAACATGATTGAACTTGGTTTTTGGAGGGTGTGTTAGCCTTGGATTTTTGGACCAATTGATCCTGATTCGACGAGCCCCATTTAAATGAGTATTAGCCTTAGATTTCTAACCTTGTTCATATCCAAGCCCTTTTAGTTGGTATTAGACTTCAAATTTATGGGTAATAGAATTTTCCCCCAAACATGATTGAACTTGGTTTTTGGAGGTGTTAGCCTTGGATTTTCGGACAAATTGATCCTGACTTGACGAGCCCCATTTAAATGAGTATTAGCCTTAGATTTCTAACCTTGTTCATATCCAAGCCCTTTTAGTTGGTATTAGAGTTCAAATTTACGGGTAATAGACTTTTGCCCCAAACATGATTGAACTTGGTTTTTGGAGGGGGTGTTAGCCTTGGATTTTCGGACAAATTGATCCTGACTCGACGAGCCTTATTTAATTGACTATTAGCCTTATATTTCTAACCTTGTTCATATCCAAGCCGTTTTAGTTGCTATTAGACTTCAAATTTATGAGTAATAGACTTTTCTCCCAAACATGATTGAACTTGGTTTTTGGAGGGGGTGTTAGCCTTGGATTTTCAGACAAATTGATCCTAACTCGATGAGCCCCATCTAAATGAGTATTAGCCTTAGATTTCTAACCTTGTTCATCTCCAAGCCCTTTTAGTTGGTATTAGACTTCAAATTTATGGGTAATAGACTTTTCTCCCAAACATGATTGAACTTGGTTTTTGGAGGGGGTGTTAGCCTTGGATTTTCGGACAAATTGATCCTGACTCGACGAGCCCCATTTAAATGAGTAATAGCCTTAGATTTATAACCTTGTTCATATCCAATCCCTTTTAGTTGGTATTAGACTTCAAATTTATGGGTAATAGACTTTTGCCCCAAACATGATTGAACTTGGTTTTTGGAGGGGGTGTTAGCCTTGGATTTTCGGATAAATTGATCCTGACTCGATGAGCCTTATTTAAATGAGTATTAGCCTTAGATTTATAACCTTGTTCATATCCAAGCCCTTTTAGTTGGTATTAGACTTCAAATTTATGGGTAATAGACTTTTGCCCCAAACATGATTGAACTTGGTTTTTGGAGGGTGTGTTAGCCTTGGATTTTTGGACCAATTGATCCTGATTCGACGAGCCCCATTTAAATGAGTATTAGCCTTAGATTTCTAACCTTGTTCATATCCAAGCCCTTTTAGTTGGTATTAGACTTCAAATTTATGGGTAATAGAATTTTCCCCCAAACATGATTGAACTTGGTTTTTGGAGGTGTTAGCCTTGGATTTTCGGACAAATTGATCCTGACTCGACGAGCCCCATTTAAATGAGTATTAGCCTTAGATTTCTAACCTTGTTCATATCCAAGCCCTTTTAGTTGGTATTAGACTTCAAATTTACGGGTAATAGACTTTTGCCCCAAACATGATTGAACTTGGTTTTTGGAGGGGGTGTTAGCCTTGGATTTTCGGACAAATTGATCCTGACTCGACGAGCCTTATTTAATTGAGTATTAGCCTTAGATTTCTAACCTTGTTCATATCCAAGCCGTTTTAGTTGCTATTAGACTTCAAATTTATGAGTAATAGACTTTTCTCCCAAACATGATTGAACTTGGTTTTTGGAGGGGGTGTTAGCCTTGGATTTTCGGACAAATTGATCCTAACTCGACGAGCCCCATCTAAATGAGTATTAGCCTTAGATTTCTAACCTTGTTCATATCCAAGCCCTTTTAGTTGGTATTAGACTTCAAATTTATGGGTAATAGACTTTTCTCCCAAACATGATTGAACTTGGTTTTTGGAGGGGGTGTTAGCCTTGGATTTTCGGACAAATTGATCCTGACTCGACGAAACCCATTTAAATGAGTATTAGCCTTAGATTTATAACCTTATTCATATCCATGCCCTTTTAGGTGGTATTAGACTTCAAATTTATGGGTAATAGACTTTTGCCCCAACCATGATTGAAGTTGGTTTTTGGAGGGGGTGTTAGCCTTGGATTTTCGGACAAATTGATCCTGACTCGACCAGCCCTATTTAAATGAGTATTAGCCTTATATTTTTAACCTTGTTCATATCCAAGCCCTTTTAGTTGGTATTAGACTTCAAATTTAAGGGTAATAGGCTTTTGCCCCAAACATGATTGAACTTGGTTTTTGGAGGGGGTGTTAGCCTTGGATTTTCGAACAAATTGATCCTGACTTGACGAGCCCCATCTAAAAGAGTATTAGCTTAAGACTTCTAACCTTGTTAGTATCCAAGCCCTTTTAGTTGGTATTAGACTTCAAATTTATGGGTAATAGACTTTTCCCCCAAACATGATTGAACTTGGTTTTTGGAGGTGTTAGCCTTGGATTTTCGGACAAATTGATCCTGACTCGACGAGCCCCATTTAAATGAGTAATAGCCTTAGATTTATAACCTTGTTCATATCCAATCCCTTTTAGTTGGTATTAGACTTCAAATTTATGGGTAATAGACTTTTGCCCCAAACATGATTGAACTTGGTTTTTGGAGGGGGTGTTAGCCTTGGATTTTCGGATAAATTGATCCTGACTCGATGAGCCTTATTTAAATGAGTATTAGCCTTAGATTTATAACCTTGTTCATATCCAAGCCCTTTTAGTTGGTATTAGACTTCAAATTTATGGGTAATAGACTTTTGCCCCAAACATGATTGAACTTGGTTTTTGGAGGGTGTGTTAGCCTTGGATTTTTGGACCAATTGATCCTGATTCGACGAGCCCCATTTAAATGAGTATTAGCCTTAGATTTCTAACCTTGTTCATATCCAAGCCCTTTTAGTTGGTATTAGACTTCAAATTTATGGGTAATAGAATTTTCCCCCAAACATGATTGAACTTGGTTTTTGGAGGTGTTAGCCTTGGATTTTCGGACAAATTGATCCTGACTCGACGAGCCCCATTTAAATGAGTATTAGCCTTAGATTTCTAACCTTGTTCATATCCAAGCCCTTTTAGTTGGTATTAGACTTCAAATTTACGGGTAATAGACTTTTGCCCCAAACATGATTGAACTTGGTTTTTGGAGGGGGTGTTAGCCTTGGATTTTCGGACAAATTGATCCTGACTCGACGAGCCTTATTTAATTGAGTATTAGCCTTAGATTTCTAACCTTGTTCATATCCAAGCCGTTTTAGTTGCTATTAGACTTCAAATTTATGAGTAATAGACTTTTCTCCCAAACATGATTGAACTTGGTTTTTGGAGGGGGTGTTAGCCTTGGATTTTCGGACAAATTGATCCTAACTCGACGAGCCCCATCTAAATGAGTATTAGCCTTAGATTTCTAACCTTGTTCATATCCAAGCCCTTTTAGTTGGTATTAGACTTCAAATTTATGGGTAATAGACTTTTCTCCCAAACATGATTGAACTTGGTTTTTGGAGGGGGTGTTAGCCTTGGATTTTCGGACAAATTGATCCTGACTCGACGAAACCCATTTAAATGAGTATTAGCCTTAGATTTATAACCTTATTCATATCCATGCCCTTTTAGGTGGTATTAGACTTCAAATTTATGGGTAATAGACTTTTGCCCCAACCATGATTGAAGTTGGTTTTTGGAGGGGGTGTTAGCCTTGGATTTTCGGACAAATTGATCCTGACTCGACCAGCCCTATTTAAATGAGTATTAGCCTTATATTTTTAACCTTGTTCATATCCAAGCCCTTTTAGTTGGTATTAGACTTCAAATTTAAGGGTAATAGGCTTTTGCCCCAAACATGATTGAACTTGGTTTTTGGAGGGGGTGTTAGCCTTGGATTTTCGAACAAATTGATCCTGACTTGACGAGCCCCATCTAAAAGAGTATTAGCTTAAGACTTCTAACCTTGTTAGTATCCAAGCCCTTTTAGTTGGTATTAGACTTCAAATTTATGGGTAATAGACTTTTCCCCCAAACATGATTGAACTTGGTTTTTGGAGGTGTTAGCCTTGGATTTTCGGACAAATTGATCCTGACTCGACGAGCCCCATTTAAATGAGTAATAGCCTTAGATTTATAACCTTGTTCATATCCAATCCCTTTTAGTTGGTATTAGACTTCAAATTTATGGGTAATAGACTTTTGCCCCAAACATGATTGAACTTGGTTTTTGGAGGGGGTGTTAGCCTTGGATTTTCGGATAAATTGATCCTGACTCGATGAGCCTTATTTAAATGAGTATTAGCCTTAGATTTATAACCTTGTTCATATCCAAGCCCTTTTAGTTGGTATTAGACTTCAAATTTATGGGTAATAGACTTTTGCCCCAAACATGATTGAACTTGGTTTTTGGAGGGTGTGTTAGCCTTGGATTTTTGGACCAATTGATCCTGATTCGACGAGCCCCATTTAAATGAGTATTAGCCTTAGATTTCTAACCTTGTTCATATCCAAGCCCTTTTAGTTGGTATTAGACTTCAAATTTATGGGTAATAGAATTTTCCCCCAAACATGATTGAACTTGGTTTTTGGAGGTGTTAGCCTTGGATTTTCGGACAAATTGATCCTAACTCGACGAGCCCCATTTAAATGAGTATTAGCCTTAGATTTCTAACCTTGTTCATATCCAAGCCCTTTTAGTTGGTATTAGACTTCAAATTTACGGGTAATAGACTTTTGCCCCAAACATGATTGAACTTGGTTTTTGGAGGGGGTGTTAGCCTTGGATTTTCGGACAAATTGATCCTAACTCGACGAGCCTTATTTAATTGAGTATTAGCCTTATATTTCTAACCTTGTTCATATCCAAGCCGTTTTAGTTGCTATTAGACTTCAAATTTATGTGTAATAGACTTTTCTCCCAAACATGATTGAACTTGGTTTTTGGAGGGGGTGTTAGCCTTGGATTTTCGGACAAATTGATCCTAACTCGACGAGCCCCATCTAAATGAGTATTAGCCTTAGATTTCTAACCTTGTTCATCTCCAAGCCCTTTTAGTTGGTATTAGACTTCAAATTTATGGGTAATAGACTTTTCTCCCAAACATGATTGAACTTGGTTTTTGGAGGGGGTGTTAGCCTTGGATTTTCGGACAAATTGATCCTGACTCGACGAACCCCATTTAAATGAGTATTAGCCTTAGATTTATAACCTTATTCATATCCATGCCCTTTTAGGTGGTATTAGACTTCAAATTTATGGGTAATAGACTTTTGCCCCAACCATGATTGAAGTTTGTTTTTGGAGGGGGTGTTAGCCTTGGATTTTCGGACAAATTGATCCTGACTCGACCAGCCCTATTTAAATGAGTATTAGCCTTATATTTTTAACCTTGTTCATATCTAAGCCCTTTTAGTTGGTATTAGACTTCAAATTTAAGTGTAATAGGCTTTTGCCCCAAACATGATTGAACTTGGTTTTTGGAGGGGGTGTTAGCCTTGGATTTTCGAACAAATTGATCCTGACTTGACGAGCCCCATCTAAAAGAGTATTAGCTTAAGACTTCTAACCTTGTTAGTATCTAAGCCCTTTTAGTTGGTATTAGACTTCAAATTTATGGGTAATAGACTTTTCCCCCAAACATGATTGAACTTGGTTTTTGGAGGTGTTAGCCTTGGATTTTCGGACAAATTGATCCTGACTCGACGAGCCCCATTTAAATGAGTAATAGCCTTAGATTTATAACCTTGTTCATATCCAATCCCTTTTAGTTGGTTTTAGACTTCAAATTTATGGGTAATAGACTTTTGCCCCAAACATGATTGAACTTGGTTTTTGGAGGGGGTGTTAGCCTTGGATTTTCGGATAAATTGATCCTGACTCGATGAGCCTTATTTAAATGAGTATTAGCCTTAGATTTATAACCTTGTTCATATCCAAGCCCTTTTAGTTGGTATTAGACTTCAAATTTATGGGTAATAGACTTTTGCCCCAAACATGATTGAACTTGGTTTTTGGAGGGTGTGTTAGCCTTGGATTTTTGGACCAATTGATCCTGATTCGACGAGCCCCATTTAAATGAGTATTATCCTTAGATTTCTAACCTTGTTCATATCCAAGCCCTTTTAGTTGGTATTAGACTTCAAATTTATGGGTAATAGAATTTTCCCCCAAACATGATTGAACTTGGTTTTTGGAGGTGTTAGCCTTGGATTTTCGGACAAATTGATCCTGACTTGACGAGCCCCATTTAAATGAGTATTAGCCTTAGATTTCTAACCTTGTTCATATCCAAGCCCTTTTAGTTGGTATTAGACTTCAAATTTATGGGTAATAGACTTTTGCCCCAAACATGATTGAACTTGGTTTTTGGAGGGGGTGTTAGCCTTGGATTTTCGGACAAATTGATCCTGACTCGACGAGCCTTATTTAATTGAGTATTATCCTTATATTTCTAACCTTGTTCATATCCAAGCCGTTTTAGTTGCTATTAGACTTCAAATTTATGAGTAATAGACTTTTCTCCCAAACATGATTGAACTTGGTTTTTGGAGGGGGTGTTAGCCTTGGATTTTCGGACAAATTGATCCTAACTCGACGAGCCCCATCTAAATGAGTATTAGCCTTAGATTTGTAACCTTGTTCATCTCCAAGCCCTTTTAGTTGGTATTAGACTTCAAATTTATGGGTAATAGACTTTTCTCCCAAACATGATTGAACTTGGTTTTTGGAGGGGGTGTTAGCCTTGGATTTTCGGACAAATTGATCCTGACTCGACGAGCCCCATTTAAATGAGTATTAGCCTTAGATTTATAACCTTATTCATATCCATGCCCTTTTAGTTGGTATTAGACTTCAAATTTATGGGTAATAGACTTTTGCCCCACCCATGATTGAAGTTGGTTTTTGGAGGGGGTGTTAGCCTTGGATTTTCGGACAAATTGATCCTGACTCGACCAGCCCTATTTAAATGAGTATTAGCCTTATATTTTTAACCTTGTTCATATCCAAGCCCTTTTAGTTGGTATTAAACTTCAAATTTAAGGGTAATAGGCTTTTGCCCCAAACATGATTGAACTTGGTTTTTGGAGGGGGTGATAGCCTTGGATTTTCGGATAAATTGATCCTGACTCGACGAGCCCCATTTAAATGAGTATTAGCTTTAGATTTCTAACCTTGTTCATATCCAAGCCCTTTTAGTTGGTATTAGACTTCAAATTTAAGGGTTATAGGCATTTGCCCCAAACATGATTGAACTTGGTTTTTGGAGGGGGTGTTAGCCTTGGATTTTCAGACAAATTGATCCTGACTCGACGAGACCCATCTAAAAGAGTATTAGCCTTAAAATTTCTAACCTTTTTAATATCCAAGCCGTTTTAGTTGGTATTAGACTTCAAATTTATGGGTAATAGACTTTTCCCCCAAACATGATTGAACTTGGTTTTTGGAGGTGTTAGCCTTGGATTTTCGGACAAATTGATGTTGACTCGACGAGCCCCATTTAAATGAGTAATAGCCTTAGATTTCTAACCTTGTTCATATCCAAGCCCTTTTAGTTGGTATTAGACTTCAAATTTATGGGTAATAGACTTTTGCCCCAAACATGATTGAACTTGGTTTTTGGAGGTGTTAGCCTAGGATTTTCGGACAAATTGATCCTGACTCGACGAACCCCATTTAAATGAGTATTAGCCTTAGATTCTAACCTTGTTCATATCCAAGCCCTTTTAGTTGGTATTAGACTTCAAATTTATAGGTAATAGACTTTTGTCCCAAACATGATTGAACTTGGTTTTTGGAGGGGGTGTTAGCCTTGGATTTTCGGACAAATTGATCCTGACTCAACGAGCCCTATTTAAATGAGTATTAGCCTTATATTTCTAACCTTGTTCATATCCAAGCCCTTTTAGTTGGTATTAGACTTCAAATTTAAGGGTAATAGGCTTTTGCCCCAAACATGATTGAACTTGGTTTTTGGAGTGGGTGTTAGCCTTGGATTTTCGAACAAATTGATCCTGACTTGACGAGCCCCATCTAAAAGAGTATTAGCTTAAGACTTCTAACCTTGTTAGTATGCAAGCCCTTTTAGTTGGTATTAGACTTCAAATTTATGGGTATTAGACTTTTCCCCCAAACATGATTGAACTTGGTTTTTGGAGGTGTTAGCCTTGGATTTTCGGACAAATTGATCCTGACTCGACGAGCCCCATTTAAATGAGTAATAGCCTTAGATTTATAACCTTGTTCATATCCAATCCCTTTTAGTTGGTATTAGACTTCAAATTTATGGGTAATAGACTTTTGCCCCAAACATGATTGAACTTGGTTTTTGGAGGGGGTGTTAGCCTTGGATTTTCGGATAAATTGATCCTGACTCGACGAGCCTTATTTAAATGAGTATTAGCCTTAGATTTATAACCTTGTTCATATCCAAGCCCTTTTAGTTGGTATTAGACTTCAAATTTATGGGTAATAGACTTTTGCCCCAAACATGATTGAACTTGGTTTTTGGAGGGTATGTTAGCCTTGGATTTTTGGACCAATTGATCCTGATTCGACGAGCCCCATTTAAATGAGTATTAGCCTTAGATTTCTAACCTTGTTCATATCCAAGCCCTTTTAGTTGGTATTAGACTTCAAATTTATAGGTAATAGACTTTTGCCCCAAACATGATTGAACTTGGTTTTTGGAGGGGGTGTTAGCCTTGGATTTTCGGACAAATTGATCCTGACTCGACGAGCCCCATTTAAATGAGTATTAGGTTTAGATTTCTAACCTTGTTCATATCCAAGCCCTTTTAGTTGGTATTAGACTTCAAATTTATGGGTAATAGACTTTTGCCCCAAACATGATTGAACTTGGTTTTTGGAGGGGGTGTTAGCCTTGGATTTTCGGATAAATTGATCCTGACTCGACGAGCCTTATTTAAATGAGTATTAGCCTTAGATTTCTAACCTTGTTCATATCCAAGCCCTTTTAGTTGGTATTAGACTTCAAATTTATGGGTAATAGGCTTTTCCCCCAAACATGATTGAACTTGGTTTTTGGAGGGGGTGTTAGCCGTGGATTTTCGGAAAAATTGATCCTGACTCGACGAGACCCATCTACATGAGTATTAGCCTTAGATTTCTAACCTTGTTCATATCCAAGCCCTTTTAGTTGGTATTAGACTTCAAATTTATGGGTAATAGACTTTTCCCCCAAACATGATTGAACTTAGTTTTTGGAGCGAGTGTTAGCCTTGGATTTTCGGAAAAATTGATCCTGACTCGACGAGCCCCACTTAAATGAGTATTAGCCTTAGATTTCTAACCTTGTTCATATCCAAGCCCTTTTAGTTGGTATTAGACTTCAAATTTATGGGTAATAGACTTTTCCCCCAAACATGATTGAACTTAGTTTTTGGAGGGAGTGTTAGCCTTGGATTTTCGGAAAAATTAATCCTGACTCGACGAGCCCCATTTAAATGAGTATTAGCCTTAGATTTCTAACCTTGTTCATATCCAAGCCCTTTAAGTTGGTATTAGACTTCAAATTTACGGGTAATAGACTTTTGCCCCAAACATGATTGAACTTGGTTTTTGGAGGGGGTGTTAGCCTTTGATTTTCGGACAAATTGATCCTGACTCGACGAGCCCCATTTAAATGAGTATTAGCTTTAGATTTCTAACCTTGTTCATATCCAAGCCCTTTTAGTTGGTATTAGACTTCAAATTTAAGAGTAATAGGCTTTTGCCCCAAACATGATTGAACTTGGTTTTTGGAGGGGGTGTTAGCCTTGGATTTTCGAACAAATTGATCCTGACTCGACGAGACCCATCTAAAAGAGTATTAGCCTTAACATTTCTAACCTTTTTAATATCCAAGCCCTTTTAGTTGGTATTAGACTTCAAATTTATGGGTAATAGACTTTTCCCCCAAACATGATTGAACTTGGTTTTTGGAGGTGTTAGCCTTGGATTTTTGGACAAATTGATCCTGACTCGACGAGCCCCATTTAAATGAGTAATTGCCTTAGATTTCTAACCTTGTTCATATCCAAGCCCTTTTAGTTGGTATTAGACTTCAAATTTATGGGTAATAGACTTTTGCCCCAAACATGATTGAACTTGGTTTTTGGAGGGTGTGTTAGCCTTGGATTTTCGGACCAATTGATCCTGACTCGACGAGCCCCATTTAAATGAGTATTAGCCTTATATTTCTAACCTTGTTCATATCCAAGCCCTTTTAGTTGGTATTAGACTTCAAATTTATGGGTAATAGACTTTTCCCCCAAACATGATTGAACTTGGTTTTTGGAGGTGTTAGCCTTGGATTTTCGGACGAATTGATCCTGACTCGACGATCCCCATTTAAATGAGTATTAGCTTTAGATTTCTAACCTTGTTCATATCCAAGCCCTTTTAGTTGGTATTAGACTTCAAATTTAAGGGTAATAGGCTTTTGCCCCAAACATGATTGAACTTGGTTTTTGGAGGGGGTGTTAGCCTTGGATTTTCGGACAAATTGATCCTGACTCGACGAGACCCATCTAAAAGAGTATTACTCTTAAAATTTCTAACCTTTTTAATATCCAAGCCCTTTTAGTTGGTATTAGACTTCAAATTTATGGGTAATAGACTTTTCCCCCAAACATGATTGAACTTGGTTTTTGGAGGTGTTAGCCTTGGATTTTCGGACAAATTGATCCTGACTCGACGAGCCCCATTTAAATGAGTATTAGCCTTATATTTCTAACCTTGTTCATATCCAAGCCCTTTTAGTTGGTATTAGACTTCAAATATACGGGTAATAGACTTTTGCCCCAAACATGATGGAACTTGGTTTTTGGAGGGGGTGTTAGCCTTGGATTTTCGGACAAATTGATCCTGACTCGACGAGCCCCATTTAAATGAGTATTAGCCTTATATTTCTAACCTTGTTCATATCCAAGCCCTTTTAGTTGGTATTAGACTTCAAATTTATGGGTAATAGACTTTTGCCCCAAACATGATTGAACTTGGTTTTTGGAGGGTGTGTTAGCCTTGGATTTTCGGACAAATTGATCCTGACTCGACGAGACCCATCTAAAAGAGTATTAGCCTTAAAATTTCTAACCTTTTTAATATCCAAGCCGTTTTAGTTGGTATTAGACTTCAAATTTATGGGTAATAGACTTTTCCCCCAAACATGATTGAACTTGGTTTTTGGAGGTGTTAGCCTTGGATTTTCGGACAAATTGATGTTGACTCGACGAGCCCCATTTAAATGAGTAATAGCCTTAGATTTCTAACCTTGTTCATATCCAAGCCCTTTTAGTTGGTATTAGACTTCAAATTTATGGGTAATAGACTTTTGCCCCAAACATGATTGAACTTGGTTTTTGGAGGTGTTAGCCTAGGATTTTCGGACAAATTGATCCTGACTCGACGAGCCCCATTTAAATGAGTATTAGCCTTAGACTTCTAACCTTGTTCATATCCAAGCCCTTTTAGTTGGTATTAGACTTCAAATTTATAGGTAATAGACTTTTGCCCCAAACATGATTGAACTTGGTTTTTGGAGGGGGTGTTAGCCTTGGATTTTCGGACAAATTGATCCTGACTCGACGAGCCCTATTTAAATGAGTATTAGCCTTATATTTTTAACCTTGTTCATATCCAAGCCCTTTTAGTTGGTATTAGACTTCAAATTTAAGGGTAATAGGCTTTTGCCCCAAACATGATTGAACTTCGTTTTTGGAGGGGGTGTTAGCCTTGGATTTTCGGACAAATTGATCCTGACTCGACGAGCCCCATCTAAAAGAGTATTAGCTTTAGATTTCTAACCTTGTTCATATCCAAGCCCTTTTAGTTGGTATTAGACTTCAAATTTATGGGTAATAGACTTTTCCCCCAAACATGATTGAACTTGGTTTTTGGAGGTGTTAGCCTTGGATTTTTGGACAAATTGATCCTGACTCGACGAGCCCCATTTAAATGAGTATTAGCCTTAGATTTATAACCTTGTTCATATCCAAGCCCTTTTAGTTGGTATTAGACTTCAAATTTATGGGTAATAGACTTTTGCCCCAAACATGATTGAACTTGGTTTTTGGAGGGTGTGTTAGCCTTGGATTTTTGGACCAATTGATCATGATTCGACGAGCCCCATTTAAATGACTATTAGCCTTAGATTTCTAACCTTGTTCATATCCAAGCCCTTTTAGTTGGTATTAGACTTCAAATTTATGGGTAATAGAATTTTCCCCCAAACATGATTGAACTTGGTTTTTGGAGGTGTTAGCCTTGGATTTTCGGACAAATTGATCCTGACTCGACGAGCCCCATTTAAATGAGTATTAGCCTTAGATTTATAACCTTGTTCATATCCAAGCCCTTTTAGTTGGTATTAGACTTCAAATTTACAGGTAATAGGCTTTTGCCCCAAACATGATTGAACTTGGTTTTTGGAGGGGGTGTTAGCCTTGGATTTTTGGACAAATTGATCCTGACTCGACGAGCCCCATTTAAATGAGTATTAGCCTTATATTTCTAACCTTGTTCATATCCAAGCCCTTTTAGTTGGTATTAGACTTCAAATTTATGGTTAATAGACTTTTCCCCCAAACATGATTGAACTTGGTTTTTGGAGGAGTTAGCCTTGGATTTTCGGACAAATTGATCCTGACTCAACGAGCCCCGTTTAAATGAGTAATAGCCTTAGATTTCTAACCTTGTTTGTATCCAAGCCCTTTTAGTTGGTATTAGACTTCAAATTTATGGGTAATAGACTTTTGCCCCAAACATGATTGAACTTGGTTTTTGGAGGTGTTAGCCTAGGATTTTCGGACAAATTGATCCTGACTCGACGACCCCCATTTAAATGAGTATTAGCCTTAGATTTCTAACCTTGTTCATATCCAAGCCCTTTTAGTTGGTATTAGACTTCAAATTTATAGGTAATAGACTTTTGCCCCAAACATGATTGAACTTGGTTTTTGGAGGGGGTGTTAGCCTTGGATTTTCGGACAAATTGATCCTAACTCGACGAGCCCTATTTAAATGAGTATTAGCCTTATATTTTTAACCTTGTTCATATCCAATCCCTTTTAGTTGGTATTAGACTTCAAATTTAAGGGTAATAGGCTTTTGCCCCAAACATGATTGAACTTGGTTTTTAGAGGGGGTGTTAGCCTTGGATTTTCGGACAAATTGATCCTGACTCGACGAGCCCCATCTAAAAGAGTATTAGCTTTAGATTTATAACCTTGTTAATATCCAAGCCCTTTTAGTTGGTATTAGACTTCAAATTTATGGGTAATAGACTTTTCCCCCAAACATGATTGAACTTGGTTTTTGGAGGTGTTATCCTTGGATTTTCGGACAAATTGATCCTGACTCGACGAGCCCCATTTAAATGAGTATTAGCCTTAGATTTCTAACCTTGTTCATATCCAAGCCCTTTTAGTTGGTATTAGACTTCAAATTTATGGGTAATAGACTTTTCCCCCAAACATGATTGAACTTGGTTTTTGGAGGTGTTAGCCTTGGATTTTCGGACAAATTGATCCTGACTCGACGAGCCCCATTTAAATGAGTATTAGCTTTAGATTTCTAACCTTGTTCATATCCAAGCCCTTTTAGTTGGTATTAGACTTCAAATTTAAGGGTAATAGGCTTTTGCCCCAAACATGATTGAACTTGGTTTTTGGAGGGGGTGTTAGCCTTGGATTTTCGGACAAATTGATCCTGACTCGACGAGACCCATCTAAAAGAGTATTAGTCTTAAAATTTCTAACCTTTTTAATATCCAAGCCCTTTTAGTTGGTATTAGACTTCAAATTTATGGGTAATAGACTTTTCCCCCAAACATGATTGAACTTGGTTTTTGGAGGTGTTAGCCTTGGATTTTCGGACAAATTGATCCTGACTCGACGAGCCCCATTTAAATGAGTAATAGCCTTAGATTTGTAACCTTGTTTGTATCCAAGCCCTTTTAGTTGGTATTAGACTTCAAATTTATGGGTAATAGACTTTTCTCCCAAACATGATTGAACTTGGTTTTTGGAGGGGGTGTTAGCCTTGGATTTTCGGACAAATTGATCCTGACTCGACGAGCCCCATTTAAATGAGTATTAGCCTTAGATTTATAACCTTATTCATATCCATGCCCTTTTAGTTGGTATTAGACTTCAAATTTATGGGTAATAGACTTTTGCCCCAACCATGATTGAAGTTGGTTTTTGGAGGGGGTGTTAGCCTTGGATTTTCGGACAAATTGATCCTGACTCGACCAGCCCTATTTAAATGAGTATTAGCCTTATATTTTTAACCTTGTTCATATCCAAGCCCTTTTAGTTGGTATTAAACTTCAAATTTAAGGGTAATAGGCTTTTGCCCCAAACATGATTGAACTTGGTTTTTGGAGGGGGTGATAGCCTTGGATTTTCGGATAAATTGATCCTGACTCGACGAGCCCCATTTAAATGAGTATTAGCTTTAGATTTCTAACCTTGTTCATATCCAAGCCCTTTTAGTTGGTATTAGACTTCAAATTTAAGGGTTATAGGCATTTGCCCCAAACATGATTGAACTTGGTTTTTGGAGGGGGTGTTAGCCTTGGATTTTCAGACAAATTGATCCTGACTCGACGAGACCCATCTAAAAGAGTATTAGCCTTAAAATTTCTAACCTTTTTAATATCCAAGCCGTTTTAGTTGGTATTAGACTTCAAATTTATGGGTAATAGACTTTTCCCCCAAACATGATTGAACTTGGTTTTTGGAGGTGTTAGCCTTGGATTTTCGGACAAATTGATGTTGACTCGACGAGCCCCATTTAAATGAGTAATAGCCTTAGATTTCTAACCTTGTTCATATCCAAGCCCTTTTAGTTGGTATTAGACTTCAAATTTATGGGTAATAGACTTTTGCCCCAAACATGATTGAACTTGGTTTTTGGAGGTGTTAGCCTAGGATTTTCGGACAAATTGATCCTGACTCGACGAACCCCATTTAAATGAGTATTAGCCTTAGATTCTAACCTTGTTCATATCCAAGCCCTTTTAGTTGGTATTAGACTTCAAATTTATAGGTAATAGACTTTTGTCCCAAACATGATTGAACTTGGTTTTTGGAGGGGGTGTTAGCCTTGGATTTTCGGACAAATTGATCCTGACTCAACGAGCCCTATTTAAATGAGTATTAGCCTTATATTTCTAACCTTGTTCATATCCAAGCCCTTTTAGTTGGTATTAGACTTCAAATTTAAGGGTAATAGGCTTTTGCCCCAAACATGATTGAACTTGGTTTTTGGAGTGGGTGTTAGCCTTGGATTTTCGAACAAATTGATCCTGACTTGACGAGCCCCATCTAAAAGAGTATTAGCTTAAGACTTCTAACCTTGTTAGTATGCAAGCCCTTTTAGTTGGTATTAGACTTCAAATTTATGGGTAATAGACTTTTCCCCCAAACATGATTGAACTTGGTTTTTGGAGGTGTTAGCCTTGGATTTTCGGACAAATTGATCCTGACTCGACGAGCCCCATTTAAATGAGTAATAGCCTTAGATTTATAACCTTGTTCATATCCAATCCCTTTTAGTTGGTATTAGACTTCAAATTTATGGGTAATAGACTTTTGCCCCAAACATGATTGAACTTGGTTTTTGGAGGGGGTGTTAGCCTTGGATTTTCGGATAAATTGATCCTGACTCGACGAGCCTTATTTAAATGAGTATTAGCCTTAGATTTATAACCTTGTTCATATCCAAGCCCTTTTAGTTGGTATTAGACTTCAAATTTATGGGTAATAGACTTTTGCCCCAAACATGATTGAACTTGGTTTTTGGAGGGTATGTTAGCCTTGGATTTTTGGACCAATTGATCCTGATTCGACGAGCCCCATTTAAATGAGTATTAGCCTTAGATTTCTAACCTTGTTCATATCCAAGCCCTTTTAGTTGGTATTAGACTTCAAATTTATGGTTAATAGACTTTTCCCCCAAACATGATTGAACTTGGTTTTTGGAGGAGTTAGCCTTGGATTTTCGGACAAATTGATCCTGACTCAACGAGCCCCGTTTAAATGAGTAATAGCCTTAGATTTCTAACCTTGTTTGTATCCAAGCCCTTTTAGTTGGTATTAGACTTCAAATTTATGGGTAATAGACTTTTGCCCCAAACATGATTGAACTTGGTTTTTGGAGGTGTTAGCCTAGGATTTTCGGACAAATTGATCCTGACTCGACGACCCCCATTTAAATGAGTATTAGCCTTAGATTTCTAACCTTGTTCATATCCAAGCCCTTTTAGTTGGTATTAGACTTCAAATTTATAGGTAATAGACTTTTGCCCCAAACATGATTGAACTTGGTTTTTGGAGGGGGTGTTAGCCTTGGATTTTCGGACAAATTGATCCTGACTCGACGAGCCCTATTTAAATGAGTATTAGCCTTATATTTTTAACCTTGTTCATATCCAATCCCTTTTAGTTGGTATTAGACTTCAAATTTAAGGGTAATAGGCTTTTGCCCCAAACATGATTGAACTTGGTTTTTAGAGGGGGTGTTAGCCTTGGATTTTCGGACAAATTGATCCTGACTCGACGAGCCCCATCTAAAAGAGTATTAGCTTTAGATTTATAACCTTGTTAATATCCAAGCCCTTTTAGTTGGTATTAGACTTCAAATTTATGGGTAATAGACTTTTCCCCCAAACATGATTGAACTTGGTTTTTGGAGGTGTTATCCTTGGATTTTCGGACAAATTGATCCTGACTCGACGAGCCCCATTTAAATGAGTATTAGCCTTAGATTTCTAACCTTGTTCATATCCAAGCCCTTTTAGTTGGTATTAGACTTCAAATTTATGGGTAATAGACTTTTCCCCCAAACATGATTGAACTTGGTTTTTGGAGGTGTTAGCCTTGGATTTTCGGACAAATTGATCCTGACTCGACGAGCCCCATTTAAATGAGTATTAGCTTTAGATTTCTAACCTTGTTCATATCCAAGCCCTTTTAGTTGGTATTAGACTTCAAATTTAAGGGTAATAGGCTTTTGCCCCAAACATGATTGAACTTGGTTTTTGGAGGGGGTGTTAGCCTTGGATTTTCGGACAAATTGATCCTGACTCGACGAGACCCATCTAAAAGAGTATTAGTCTTAAAATTTCTAACCTTTTTAATATCCAAGCCCTTTTAGTTGGTATTAGACTTCAAATTTATGGGTAATAGACTTTTCCCCCAAACATGATTGAACTTGGTTTTTGGAGGTGTTAGCCTTGGATTTTCGGACAAATTGATCCTGACTCGACGAGCCCCATTTAAATGAGTAATAGCCTTAGATTTGTAACCTTGTTTGTATCCAAGCCCTTTTAGTTGGTATTAGACTTCAAATTTATGGGTAATAGACTTTTCTCTCAAACATGATTGAACTTGGTTTTTGGAGGGGGTGTTAGCCTTGGATTTTCGGACAAATTGATCCTGACTCGACGAGCCCCATTTAAATGAGTATTAGCCTTAGATTTATAACCTTATTCATATCCATGCCCTTTTAGTTGGTATTAGACTTCAAATTTATGGGTAATAGACTTTTGCCCCAACCATGATTGAAGTTGGTTTTTGGAGGGGGTGTTAGCCTTGGATTTTCGGACAAATTGATCCTGACTCGACCAGCCCTATTTAAATGAGTATTAGCCTTATATTTTTAACCTTGTTCATATCCAAGCCCTTTTAGTTGGTATTAAACTTCAAATTTAAGGGTAATAGGCTTTTGCCCCAAACATGATTGAACTTGGTTTTTGGAGGGGGTGATAGCCTTGGATTTTCGGATAAATTGATCCTGACTCGACGAGCCCCATTTAAATGAGTATTAGCTTTAGATTTCTAACCTTGTTCATATCCAAGCCCTTTTAGTTGGTATTAGACTTCAAATTTAAGGGTTATAGGCATTTGCCCCAAACATGATTGAACTTGGTTTTTGGAGGGGGTGTTAGCCTTGGATTTTCAGACAAATTGATCCTGACTCGACGAGACCCATCTAAAAGAGTATTAGCCTTAAAATTTCTAACCTTTTTAATATCCAAGCCGTTTTAGTTGGTATTAGACTTCAAATTTATGGGTAATAGACTTTTCCCCCAAACATGATTGAACTTGGTTTTTGGAGGTGTTAGCCTTGGATTTTCGGACAAATTGATGTTGACTCGACGAGCCCCATTTAAATGAGTAATAGCCTTAGATTTCTAACCTTGTTCATATCCAAGCCCTTTTAGTTGGTATTAGACTTCAAATTTATGGGTAATAGACTTTTGCCCCAAACATGATTGAACTTGGTTTTTGGAGGTGTTAGCCTAGGATTTTCGGACAAATTGATCCTGACTCGACGAACCCCATTTAAATGAGTATTAGCCTTAGATTCTAACCTTGTTCATATCCAAGCCCTTTTAGTTGGTATTAGACTTCAAATTTATAGGTAATAGACTTTTGTCCCAAACATGATTGAACTTGGTTTTTGGAGGGGGTGTTAGCCTTGGATTTTCGGACAAATTGATCCTGACTCAACGAGCCCTATTTAAATGAGTATTAGCCTTATATTTCTAACCTTGTTCATATCCAAGCCCTTTTAGTTGGTATTAGACTTCAAATTTAAGGGTAATAGGCTTTTGCCCCAAACATGATTGAACTTGGTTTTTGGAGTGGGTGTTAGCCTTGGATTTTCGAACAAATTGATCCTGACTTGACGAGCCCCATCTAAAAGAGTATTAGCTTAAGACTTCTAACCTTGTTAGTATGCAAGCCCTTTTAGTTGGTATTAGACTTCAAATTTATGGGTAATAGACTTTTCCCCCAAACATGATTGAACTTGGTTTTTGGAGGTGTTAGCCTTGGATTTTCGGACAAATTGATCCTGACTCGACGAGCCCCATTTAAATGAGTAATAGCCTTAGATTTATAACCTTGTTCATATCCAATCCCTTTTAGTTGGTATTAGACTTCAAATTTATGGGTAATAGACTTTTGCCCCAAACATGATTGAACTTGGTTTTTGGAGGGGGTGTTAGCCTTGGATTTTCGGATAAATTGATCCTGACTCGACGAGCCTTATTTAAATGAGTATTAGCCTTAGATTTATAACCTTGTTCATATCCAAGCCCTTTTAGTTGGTATTAGACTTCAAATTTATGGGTAATAGACTTTTGCCCCAAACATGATTGAACTTGGTTTTTGGAGGGTATGTTAGCCTTGGATTTTTGGACCAATTGATCCTGATTCGACGAGCCCCATTTAAATGAGTATTAGCCTTAGATTTCTAACCTTGTTCATATCCAAGCCCTTTTAGTTGGTATTAGACTTCAAATTTATGGGTAATAGAATTTTCCCCCAAACATGATTGAACTTGGTTTTTGGAGGTGTTAGCCTTGGATTTTCGGACAAATTGATCCTGACTCGACGAGCCCCATTTAAATGAGTAATAGCCTTAGATTTATAACCTTGTTCATATCCAATCCCTTTTAGTTGGTATTAGACTTCAAATTTATGGGTAATAGACTTTTGCCCCAAACATGATTGAACTTGGTTTTTGGAGGGGGTGTTAGCCTTGGATTTTCGGACAAATTGATCCTGACTCGACGAGACCCATCTAAAAGAGTATTACTCTTAAAATTTCTAACCTTTTTAATATCCAAGCCCTTTTAGTTGGTATTAGACTTCAAATTTATGGGTAATAGACTTTTCCCCCAAACATGATTGAACTTGGTTTTTGGAGGTGTTAGCCTTGGATTTTCGGACAAATTGATCCTGACTCGACGAGCCCCATTTAAATGAGTAATAGCCTTAGATTTGTAACCTTGTTTGTATCCAAGCCCTTTTAGTTGGTATTAGACTTCAAATTTATGGGTAATAGACTTTTGCCCCAAACATGATTGAACTTGGTTTTTGGAGGTGTTAGCCTAGGATTTTCGGACAAATTGATCCTGACTCGACGAGCCCCATTTAAATGAGTATTAGCCTTAGACTTCTAACCTTGTTCATATCCAAGCCCTTTTAGTTGGTATTAGACTTCAAATTTATAGGTAATAGACTTTTGCCCCAAACATGATTGAACTTGGTTTTTGGAGGGGGTGTTAGCCTTGGATTTTCGGACAAATTGATCCTGACTCGACGAGCCCTATTTAAATGAGTATTAGCCTTATATTTTTAACCTTGTTCATATCCAAGCCCTTTTAGTTGGTATTAGACTTCAAATTTAAGGGTAATAGGCTTTTGCCCCAAACATGATTGAACTTGGTTTTTGGAGGGGGTGTTAGCCTTGGATTTTTGGACAAATTGATCCTGACTCGACGAGACCCATCTAAAAGAGTATTAGCCTTAAAATTTCTAACCTTTTTAATATCCAAGCCCTTTTAGTTGGTATTAGACTTCAAATTTATGGGTAATAGACTTTTCCCCCAAACATGATTGAACTTGGTTTTTGGAGGTGTTAGCCTTGGATTTTCGGACAAATTGATCCTGACTCGACGAGCCCCATTTAAATGAGTAATAGCCTTAGATTTGTAACCTTGTTTGTATCCAAGCCCTTTTAGTTGGTATTAGACTTCAAATTTATGGGTAATAGACTTTTGCCCCAAACATGATTGAACTTGGTTTTTGGAGGTGTTAGCCTACGATTTTCGGACAAATTGATCCTGACTCGACGAGCCCCATTTAAATGAGTATTAGCCTTAGATTTCTAACCTTGTTCATATCCAAGCCCTTTTAGTTGGTATTAGACTTCAAATTTATAGGTAATAGACTTTTGCCCCAAACATGAGTGAACTTGGTTTTTGGAGGGGGTGTTAGCCTTGGATTTTCGGACAAATTGATCCTGACTCGACGAGCCCCATCTAAAAGAGTATTAGCTTTAGATTTCTAACCTTGTTCATATCCAAGCCCTTTTAGTTGGTATTGGACTTCAAATTTATGGGTAATAGACTTTTGCCCCAAACATGATTGAACTTGGTTTTTGGAGGGTGTGTTAGCCTTGGATTTTCGGACCAATTGATCCTGACTCGACGAGCCCCATTTAAATGAGTATTAGCCTTAGATTTCTAACCTTGTTCATATCCAAGCCCTTTTAGTTGGTATTAGACTTCAAATTTATGGGTAATAGACTTTTGCCCCAAACATGATTGAACTTGGTTTTTGGAGGGGGTGTTAGCCTTGGATTTTCGGACAAATTGATCCTGACTCGACGAGCCCCATCTAAAAGAGTATTAGCTTTAGATTTCTAACCTTGTTCATATCCAAGCCCTTTTAGTTGGTATTAGACTTCAAATTTATGGGTAATAGACTTTTCCCCCAAACCTGATTGAACTTGGTTTTTGGAGGTGTTAGCCTTGGATTTTCGGACAAATTGATCCTGACTCGACGAGCCCCATTTAAATGAGTATTAGCCTTAGATTTATAACCTTGTTCATATCCAAGCCCTTTTAGTTGGTATTAGACTTCAAATTTATGGGTAATAGACTTTTGCCCCAAACATGATTGAACTTGGTTTTTGGAGGTGTTAGCCTAGGATTTTCGGACAAATTGATCCTGACTCGACGAGCCCCATCTAAAAGAGTATTAGCCTTAGATTTCTAACCTTGTTAATATCCAAGCCCTTTTAGTTGGTATTAGACTTGAAATTTATGGGTAATAGACTTTTCCCACAATCATGATTGAACTTGGTTTTTGGAGGTTTTAGCCTTGGATTTTCGGACAAATTGATCCTGACTCGACGAGCCCCATTTAAATGAGTATTAGCCTTAGATTTCTAAACTTGTTCATATCCAAGCCCTTTTAGTTGGTATTAGACTTCAAATTTAAGGGTAATAGGCTTTTGCCCCAAACATGATTGAACTTGGTTTTTGGAGGGGGTGTTAGCCTTGGATTTTTGGACAAATTGATCCTGACTCGACGAGCCCCATTTAAATGAGTATTAGCCTTATATTTCTAACCTTGTTCATATCCAAGCCCTTTTAGTTGGTATTAGACTTCAAATTTATGGTTAATAGACTTTTCCCCCAAACATGATTGAACTTGGTTTTTGGAGGAGTTAGCCTTGGATTTTCAGACAAATTGATCCTGACTCAACGAGCCCCGTTTAAATGAGTAATAGCCTTAGATTTCTAACCTTGTTTGTATCCAAGCCCTTTTAGTTGGTATTAGACTTCAAATTTATGGGTAATAGACTTTTGCCCCAAACATGATTGAACTTGGTTTTTGGAGGTGTTAGCCTAGGATTTTCGGACAAATTGATCCTGACTCGACGAGCCCCATTTAAATGAGTATTAGCCTTAGATTTCTAACCTTGTTCATATCCAAGCCCTTTTAGTTGGTATTAGACTTCAAATTTATAGGTAATAGACTTTTGCCCCAAACATGATTGAACTTGGTTTTTGGAGGGGGTGTTAGCCTTGGATTTTCGGACAAATTGATCCTGACTCGACGAGCCCTATTTAAATGAGTATTAGCCTTATATTTTTAACCTTGTTCATATCCAAGCCCTTTTAGTTGGTATTAGACTTCAAAATTAAGGGTAATAGGCTTTTGCCCCAAACATGATTGAACTTGGTTTTTAGAGGGGGTGTTAGCCTTGGATTTTCGGACAAATTGAACCTGACTCGACGAGCCCCATCTAAAAGAGTATTAGCTTTAGATTTATAACCTTGTTAATATCCAAGCCCTTTTAGTTGGTATTAGACTTCAAATTTATGGGTAAGAGACTTTTCCCCCAAACATGATTGAACTTGGTTTTTGGAGGTGTTATCCTTGGATTTTCGGACAAATTGATCCTGACTCGACGAGCCCCATTTAAATGAGTATTAGCCTTAGATTTATAACCTTGTTCATATCCAAGCCCTTTTAGTTGGTATTAGACTTCAAATTTATGGGTAATAGACTTTTGCCCCAAACATGATTGAACTTGGTTTTTGGAGGTGTTAGCCTAGGATTTTCGGACAAATTGATCCTGACTCGACGAGCCCCATCTAAAAGAGTATTAGACTTAGATTTCTAACCTTGTTAATATCCAAGCCCTTTTAGTTGGTATTAGACTTCAAATTTATGGGTAATAGACTTTTCCCCCAATCATGATTGAACTTGGTTTTTGGAGGTGTTAGCCTTGGATTTTCGGACAAATTGATCCTGACTCGACGAGCCCCATTTAAATGCGTAATAGCCTTAGATTTGTAACCTTGTTTGTATCCAAGCCCTTTTAGTTGGTATTAGACTTCAAATTTATGGGTAATAGACTTTTGCCCCAAACATGATTGAACTTGGTTTTTGGAGGTGTTAGCCTTGGATTTTCGGACAAATTGATCCTGACTCGACGAGCCCCATTTAAATGAGTAATAGCCTTAGATTTGTAACCTTGTTTGTATCCAAGCCCTTTTAGTTGGTATTAGACTTCAAATTTATGGGTAATAGACTTTTGCCCCAAACATGATTGAACTTGGTTTTTGGAGGTGTTAGCCTAGGATTTTCGGACAAATTGATCCTGACTCGACGAGCCCCATTTAAATGAGTATTAGCCTTAGATTTCTAAACTTGTTCATATCCAAGCCCTTTTAGTTGGTATTAGACTTCAAATTTAAGGGTAATAGGCTTTTGCCCCAAACATGATTGAACTTGGTTTTTGGAGGGGGTGTTAGCCTTGGATTTTCGGACAAATTGATCCTGACTCGACGAGCCCCATTTAAATGAGTATTAGCTTTATATTTCTAACCTTGTTCATATCCAAGCCCTTTTAGTTGGTATTAGACTTGAAATTTATGGGTAATAGACTTTTGCCCCAAACATGATTGAACTTGGTTTTTGGAGGTGTTAGCCTTGGATTTTCGGACAAATTGATCCTGACTCGACGAGCCCCATTTAAATGAGTAATAGCCTTAGATTTCTAACCTTGTTCATATCCAAGCCCTTTTAGTTGGTATTAGACTTCAAATTTATGGGTAATAGACTTTTGCCCCAAACATGATTCAACTTGGTTTTTGGAGGGTGTGTTAGCCTTGGATTTTCGGACCAATTGATCCTGACTCGACGAGCCCCATTTAAATGAGTATTAGCCTTATATTTCTAACCTTGTTCATATCCAAGCCCTTTTAGTTGGTATTAGACTTCAAATTTATGGGTAATAGACTTTTCCCCCAAACATGATTGAACTTGGTTTTTGGAGGTGTTAGTCTTGGATTTTCGGACAAATTGATCCTGACTCGACGAGCCCCATTTAAATGAGTATTAGCTTTAGAATCTAACCTTGTTCATATCCAAGCCCTTTTAGTTGGTATTAGACTTCAAATTTAAGGGTAATAGGCTTTTGCCCCAAACATAATTGAACTTGGTTTTTGGAGGGGGTGTTAGCCTTGGATTTTCGGACAAATTGATCCTGACTCGACGAGACCCATCTAAAAGAGTATTAGCCTTAAAATTTCTAACCTTTTTAATATCCAAGCCCTTTTAGTTGGTATTAGACTTCAAATTTATGGGTAATAGACTTTTCCCCCAAACATGATTGAACTTGGTTTTTGGAGGTGTTAGCCTTGGATTTTCGGACAAATTGATCCTGACTCGACGAGCCCCATTTAAATGAGTAATAGCCTTAGATTTGTAACCTTGTTTGTATCCAAGCCCTTTTAGTTGGTATTAGACTTCAAATTTATGGGTAATAGACTTTTGCCCCAAACATGATTGAACTTGGTTTTTGGAGGTGTTAGCCTAGGATTTTCGGACAAATTGATCCTGACTCGACGAGCCCCATTTAAATGAGTATTAGCCTTAGATTTCTAACATTGTTCATATCCAAGCCCTTTTAGTTGGTATTAGACTTCAAATTTATAGGTAATAGACTTTTGCCCCAAACATGATTGAACTTGGTTTTTGGAGGGGGTGTTAGCCTTGGATTTTCGGACAAATTGATCCTGACTCGACGAGCCCTATTTAAATGAGTATTAGCCTTATATTTTTAACCTTGTTCATATCCAAGCCCTTTTAGTTGGTATTAGACTTCAAATTTAAAGGTAATAGGCTTTTGCCCCAAACATGATTGAACTTGGTTTTTGGAGGGGGTGTTAGCCTTGGATTTTCGGACAAATTGATCCTGACTCGACGAGCCCCATCTAAAAGAGTATTAGCTTTAGATTTCTAACCTTGTTCATATCCAAGCCCTTTTAGTTGGTATTAGACTTCAAATTTATGGGTAATAGACTTTTCCCCCAAACATGATTGAACTTGGTTTTTGGAGGTGTTAGCCTTGGATTTTCGGACAAATTGATCCTGACTCGACGAGCCCCATTTAAATGAGTATTAGCCTTAGATTTATAACCTTGTTCATATCCAAGCCCTTTTAGTTGGTACTAGACTTCAAATTTATGGGTAATAGACTTTTGCCCCAAACATGATTGAACTTGGTTTTTGGAGGTGTTAGCCTAGGATTTTCGGACAAATTGATCCTGACTCGACGAGCCCCATTTAAATGAGTATTAGCCTTAGATTTCTAACCTTGTTCATATCCAAGCCCTTTTAGTTGGTATTAGACTTCAAATTTATAGGTAATAGACTTTTGCCCCAAACATGATTGAACTTGGTTTTTGGAGGGGGTGTTAGCCTTGGATTTTCGGACAAATTGATCCTGACTCGACGAGCCCCATTTAAATGAGTATTAGCTTTAGATTTCTAACCTTGTTCATATCCAAGCCCTTTTAGTTGGTATTAGACTTCAAATTTAAGGGTAATAGGCTTTTGCCCCAAACATGATTGAACTTGGTTTTTGGAGGGGGTGTTAGCCTTGGATTTTTGGACAAATTGATCCTGACTCGACGAGACCCATCTAAAAGAGTATTAGCCTTAAAATTTCTAACCTTTTTAATATCCAAGCCCTTTTAGTTGGTATTAGACTTCAAATTTATGGGTAATAGACTTTTCCCCCAAACATGATTGAACTTGGTTTTTGGAGGTGTTAGCCTTGGATTTTCGGACAAATTAATCCTGACTCGACGAGCCCCATTTAAATGAGTAATAGCCTTAGATTTGTAACCTTGTTTGTATCCAAGCCCTTTTAGTTGGTATTAGACTTCAAATTTATGGGTAATAGACTTTTGCCCCAAACATGATTGAACTTGGTTTTTGGAGGTGTTAGCCTAGGATTTTCGGACAAATTGATCCTGACTCGACGAGCCCCATTTAAATGAGTATTAGCCTTAGATTTCTAACCTTGTTCATATCCAAGCCCTTTTAGTTGGTATTAGACTTCAAATTTATAGGTAATAGACTTTTGCCCCAAACATGATTGAACTTGGTTTTTGGAGGGGGTGTTAGCCTTGGATTTTCGGACAAATTGATCCTGACTCGACGAGCCCCATCTAAAAGAGTATTAGCTTTAGATTTCTAACCTTGTTCATATCCAAGCCCTTTTAGTTGGTATTAGACTTCAAATTTAAGGGTAATAGGCTTTGGCCCCAAACATGATTGAACTTGGTTTTTGGAGGGGGTGTTAGCCTTGGATTTTCGGAAAAATTGATCCTGACTCGACGAGTACCATTTAAATGAGTATTAGCCTTAGATTTCTAACCTTGTTCATATCCAAGCCCTTTTAGTTGGTATTAGACTTCAAATTTATAGGTAATAGACTTTTGCCCCAAACATGATTGAACTTGGTTTTTGGAGGGGGTGTTAGACTTGGATTTTCGGACAAATTGATCCTGACTCGACGAGCCCCATTTAAATGAGTATTAGCTTTAGATTTCTAACCTTGTTCATATCCAAGCCCTTTTAGTTGGTATTAGACTTCAAATTTAAGGGTAATAGGCTTTTGCCCCAAACATGATTGAACTTGGTTTTTGGAGGGGGTGTTAGCCTTGGATTTTCGGACAAATTGATCCTGACTCGACGAGACCCATCTAAAAGAGTATTAGCCTTAAAATTTCTAACCTTTTTAATATCCAAGCCCTTTTAGTTGGTATTAGACTTCAAATTTATGGGTAATAGACTTTTCCCCCAAACATGATTGAACTTGGTTTTTGGAGGTGTTAGCCTTGGATTTTCGGACAAATTGATCCTGACTCGACGAGCCCCATTTAAATGAGTAATAGCCTTAGATTTGTAACCTTGTTTGTATCCAAGCCCTTTTAGTTGGTATTAGACTTCAAATTTATGGGTAATAGACTTTTGCCCCAAACATGATTGAACTTGGTTTTTGGAGGTGTTAGCCTAGGATTTTCGGACAAATTGATCCTGACTCGACGAGCCCCATTTAAATGAGTATTAGCCTTAGATTTCTAACCTTGTTCATATCCAAGCCCTTTTAGTTGGTATTAGACTTCAAATTTAAGGGTAATAGGCTTTTGCCGCAAACATGATTGAACTTGGTTTTTGGAGGGGGTGTTAGCCTTGGATTTTCGGACAAATTGATCCTGACTCGACGAGCCCCATCTAAAAGAGTATTAGCTTTAGATTTCTAACCTTGTTCATATCCAAGCCCTTTTAGTTGGTATTAGACTTCAAATTTAAGGGTAATAGGCTTTGGCCCCAAACATGATTGAACTGGTTTTTGGAGGGGGTGTTAGCCTTGGATTTTCGGAAAAATTGATCCTGACTCGACGAGTACCATTTAAATGAGTATTAGCCTTAGATTTCTAACCTTGTTCATATCCAAGCCCTTTTAGTTGGTATTAGACTTCAAATTTATAGGTAATAGACTTTTGCCCCAAACATGATTGAACTTGGTTTTTGGAGGGGGTGTTAGCCTTGGATTTTCGGACAAATTGATCCTGACTCGACGAGCCCCATTTAAATGAGTATTAGCTTTAGATTTCTAACCTTGTTCATATCCAAGCCCTTTTAGTTGGTATTAGACTTCAAATTTAAGGGTAATAGGCTTTTGCCGCAAACATGATTGAACTTGGTTTTTGGAGGGGGTGTTAGCCTTGGATTTTCGGACAAATTGATCCTGACTCGACGAGCCCCATCTAAAAGAGTATTAGCTTTAGATTTCTAACCTTGTTCATATCCAAGCCCTTTTAGTTGGTATTAGACTTCAAATTTATGGGTAATAGACTTTTCCCCCAAACATGATTGAACTTGGTTTTTGGAGGTGCTAGCCTTGGATTTTCGGACAAATTGATCCTGACTCGACGAGCCCCATTTAAATGAGTAATAGCCTTAGATTTCTAACCTTGTTCATATCCAAGCCCTTTTAGTTGGTATTAGACTTCAAATTTATGGGTAATAGACTTTTCCCCCAAACATGATTGAACTTGGTTTTTGGAGGTGTTAGCCTTGGATTTTCGGACAAATTGATCCTGACTCGACGAGCCCCATTTAAATGAGTATTAGCCTTAGATTTATAACCTTGTTCATATCCAAGCCCTTTTAGTTGGTATTAGACTTCAAATTTATGGGTAATAGACTTTTGCCCCAAACATGATTGAACTTGGTTTTTGGAGGTGTTAGCCTAGGATTTTCGGACAAATTGATCCTGACTCGACGAGCCCCATTTAAATGAGTATTAGCCTTAGATTTCTAACCTTGTTCATATCCAAGCCCTTTTAGTTGGTATTAGACTTCAAATTTATAGGTAATAGACTTTTGCCCCAAACATGATTGAACTTGGTTTTTGGAGGGGGTGTTAGCCTTGGATTTTCGGACAAATTGATCCTGACTCGACGAGCCCCATTTAAATGAGTATTAGCTTTAGATTTCTAACCTTGTTCATATCCAAACCCTTTTAGTTGGTATTAGACTTCAAATTTAAGGGTAATAGGCTTTTGCCCCAAACATGATTGAACTTGGTTTTTGGAGGGGGTGTTAGCCTTGGATTTTCGGACAAATTGATCCTGACTCGACGAGCCCCATTTAAATGAGTATTAGCCTTATATTTCTAACCTTGTTCATATCCAAGCCCTTTTAGTTGGTATTAGACTTCAAATTTATGGGTAATAGACTTTTGCCCCAAACATGATTGAACTTGGTTTTTGGAGGGTGTGTTAGCCTTGGATTTTCGGACAAATTGATCCTGACTCGACGAGCCCCATTTAAATGAGTATTAGCCTTAGATTTCTAAACTTGTTCATATCCAAGCCCTTTTAGTTGGTATTAGACTTCAAATTTATGGGTAATAGACTTTTGCCCCAAACATGATTGAACTTGGTTTTTGGAGGTGTTAGCCTAGGATTTTCGGACAAATTGATCCTGACTCGACGAGCCCCATTTAAATGAGTATTAGCCTTAGATTTCTAACCTTGTTCATATCCAAGCCCTTTTAGTTGGTATTAGACTTCAAATTTATAGGTAATAGACTTTTACCCCAAACATGATTGAACTTGGTTTTTGGAGGGGGTGTTAGCCTTGGATTTTCGGACAAATTGATCCTGACTCGACGAGCCCCATTTAAATGAGTATTAGCTTTAGATTTCTAACCTTGTTCATATCCAAGCCCTTTTAGTTGGTATTAGACTTCAAATTTAAGGGTAATAGGCTTTTGCCCCAAACATGATTGAACTTGGTTTTTGGAGGGGGTATTAGCCTTGGATTTTCGGACAAATTGATCCTGACTCGAGGAGACCCATCTAAAAGAGTATTAGCCTTAAAATTTCTAACCTTTTTAATATCCAAGCCCTTTTAGTTGGTATTAGACTTCAAATTTATGGGTAATAGACGTTTCCCCCAAACATGATTGAACTTGGTTTTTGGAGGTGTTAGCCTTGGATTTTCGGACAAATTGATCCTGACTCGACGAGCCCCATTTAAATGAGTAATAGCCTTAGATTTGTAACCTTGTTTGTATCCAAGCCCTTTTAGTTGGTATTAGACTTCAAATTTATGGGTAATAGACTTTTGCCCCAAACATGATTGAACTTGGTTTTTGGAGGTGTTAGCCTAGGATTTTCGGACAAATTGATCCTGACTCGACGAGCCCTATTTAAATGAGTATTAGCCTTAGATTTCTAAACTTGTTCATATCCAAGCCCTTTTACTTGGTATTAGACTTCAAATTTATGGGTAATAGACTTTTGCCCCAAACATGATTGAACTTGGTTTTTGGAGGTGTTAGCCTAGGATTTTCGGACAAATTGATCCTGACTCGACAAGCCCCATTTAAATGAGTATTAGCCTTAGATTTCTAACCTTGTTCATATCCAAGCCCTTTTAGTTGGTATTAGACTTCAAATTTATAGGTAATAGACTTTTGCCCCAAACATGATTGAACTTGGTTTTTGGAGGGGGTGTTAGCCTTGGATTTTCGGACAAATTGATCCTGACTCGACGAGCCCCATTTAAATGAGTATTAGATTTAGATTTCTAACCTTGTTCATATCCAAGCCCTTTTAGTTGGTATTAGACTTCAAATTTAAGGGTAATAGGCTTTTGCCCCAAACATGATTGAACTTGGTTTTTGGAGGGGGTGTTAGCCTTGGATTTTCGGACAAATTGATCCTGACTCGACGAGTACCATTTAAATGAGTATTAGCCTTAGATTTCTAACCTTGTTCATATCCAAGCCCTTTTAGTTGGTATTAGACTTCAAATTTATAGGTAATAGACTTTTGCCCCAAACATGATTGAACTTGGTTTTTGGAGGGGGTGTTAGCCTTGGATTTTCGGACAAATTGATCCTGACTCGACGAGCCCCATTTAAATGAGTATTAGCTTTAGATTTCTAACCTTGTTCATATCCAAGCCCTTTTAGTTGGTATTAGACTTCAAATTTAAGGGTAATAGGCTTTTGCCGCAAACATGATTGAACTTGGTTTTTGGAGGGGGTGTTAGCCTTGGATTTTCGGACAAATTGATCCTGACTCGACGAGCCCCATCTAAAAGAGTATTAGCTTTAGATTTCTAACCTTGTTCATATCCAAGCCCTTTTAGTTGGTATTAGACTTCAAATTTATGGGTAATAGACTTTTCCCCCAAACATGATTGAACTTGGTTTTTGGAGGTGCTAGCCTTGGATTTTCGGACAAATTGATCCTGACTCGACGAGCCCCATTTAAATGAGTAATAGCCTTAGATTTCTAACCTTGTTCATATCCAAGCCCTTTTAGTTGGTATTAGACTTCAAATTTATGGGTAATAGACTTTTCCCCCAAACATGATTGAACTTGGTTTTTGGAGGTGTTAGCCTTGGATTTTCGGACAAATTGATCCTGACTCGACGAGCCCCATTTAAATGAGTATTAGCCTTAGATTTATAACCTTGTTCATATCCAAGCCCTTTTAGTTGGTATTAGACTTCAAATTTATGGGTAATAGACTTTTGCCCCAAACATGATTGAACTTGGTTTTTGGAGGTGTTAGCCTAGGATTTTCGGACAAATTGATCCTGACTCGACGAGCCCCATTTAAATGAGTATTAGCCTTAGATTTCTAACCTTGTTCATATCCAAGCCCTTTTAGTTGGTATTAGACTTCAAATTTATAGGTAATAGACTTTTGCCCCAAACATGATTGAACTTGGTTTTTGGAGGGGGTGTTAGCCTTGGATTTTCGGACAAATTGATCCTGACTCGACGAGCCCCATTTAAATGAGTATTAGCTTTAGATTTCTAACCTTGTTCATATCCAAACCCTTTTAGTTGGTATTAGACTTCAAATTTAAGGGTAATAGGCTTTTGCCCCAAACATGATTGAACTTGGTTTTTGGAGGGGGTGTTAGCCTTGGATTTTCGGACAAATTGATCCTGACTCGACGAGCCCCATTTAAATGAGTATTAGCCTTATATTTCTAACCTTGTTCATATCCAAGCCCTTTTAGTTGGTATTAGACTTCAAATTTATGGGTAATAGACTTTTGCCCCAAACATGATTGAACTTGGTTTTTGGAGGGTGTGTTAGCCTTGGATTTTCGGACAAATTGATCCTGACTCGACGAGCCCCATTTAAATGAGTATTAGCCTTAGATTTCTAAACTTGTTCATATCCAAGCCCTTTTAGTTGGTATTAGACTTCAAATTTATGGGTAATAGACTTTTGCCCCAAACATGATTGAACTTGGTTTTTGGAGGTGTTAGCCTAGGATTTTCGGACAAATTGATCCTGACTCGACGAGCCCCATTTAAATGAGTATTAGCCTTAGATTTCTAACCTTGTTCATATCCAAGCCCTTTTAGTTGGTATTAGACTTCAAATTTATAGGTAATAGACTTTTGCCCCAAACATGATTGAACTTGGTTTTTGGAGGGGGTGTTAGCCTTGGATTTTCGGACAAATTGATCCTGACTCGACGAGCCCCATTTAAATGAGTATTAGCTTTAGATTTCTAACCTTGTTCATATCCAAGCCCTTTTAGTTGGTATTAGACTTCAAATTTAAGGGTAATAGGCTTTTGCCCCAAACATGATTGAACTTGGTTTTTGGAGGGGGTGTTAGCCTTGGATTTTCGGACAAATTGATCCTGACTCGAGGAGACCCATCTAAAAGAGTATTAGCCTTAAAATTTCTAACCTTTTTAATATCCAAGCCCTTTTAGTTGGTATTAGACTTCAAATTTATGGGTAATAGACGTTTCCCCCAAACATGATTGAACTTGGTTTTTGGAGGTGTTAGCCTTGGATTTTCGGACAAATTGATCCTGACTCGACGAGCCCCATTTAAATGAGTAATAGCCTTAGATTTGTAACCTTGTTTGTATCCAAGCCCTTTTAGTTGGTATTAGACTTCAAATTTATGGGTAATAGACTTTTGCCCCAAACATGATTGAACTTGGTTTTTGGAGGTGTTAGCCTAGGATTTTCGGACAAATTGATCCTGACTCGACGAGCCCTATTTAAATGAGTATTAGCCTTAGATTTCTAAACTTGTTCATATCCAAGCCCTTTTACTTGGTATTAGACTTCAAATTTATGGGTAATAGACTTTTGCCCCAAACATGATTGAACTTGGTTTTTGGAGGTGTTAGCCTAGGATTTTCGGACAAATTGATCCTGACTCGACGAGCCCCATTTAAATGAGTAATAGCCTTAGATTTGTAACCTTGTTTGTATCCAAGCCCTTTTAGTTGGTATTAGACTTCAAATTTAAGGGTAATAGGCTTTTGCCCCAAACATGATTGAACTTGGTTTTTGGAGGGGGTGTTAGCCTTGGATTTTCGGACAAATTGATCCTGACTCGACGAGACCCATCTAAAAGAATATTAGCCTTAAAATTTCTAACCTTTTTAATATCCAAGCCCTTTTAGTTGGTATTAGACCTCAAATTTATGGGTAATAGACTTTTCCCCCAAACATGATTGAACTTGGTTTTTGGAGGTGTTAGCCTTGGATTTTCGGACAAATTGATCCTGACTCGACGAGCCCCATTTAAATGAGTAATAGCCTTAGATTTGTAACCTTGTTTGTATCCAAGCCCTTTTAGTTGGTATTAGACTTCAAATTTATGGGTAATAGACTTTTGCCCCAAACATGATTGAACTTGGTTTTTGGAGGTGTTAGCCTAGGATTTTCGGACAAAATGATCCTGACTCGACGAGCCCCATTTAAATGAGTATTAGCCTTAGATTTCTAACCTTGTTCATATCCAAGCCCTTTAAGTTGGTATTAGACTTCAAATTTATAGGTAATAGACTTTTGCCCCAAACATGATTGAACTTGGTTTTTGGAGGGGGTGTTAGCCTTGGATTTTCGGACAAATTGATCCTGACTCGACGAGCCCTATTTAAATGAGTATTAGCCTTAGATTTCTAACCTTGTTAATATCCAAGCCCTTTTAGTTGGTATTAGACTTCAAATTTAAGGGTAATAGGCTTTGGCCCCAAACATGATTGAACTTGGTTTTTGGAGGGGGTGTTAGCCTTGGATTTTTGGAAAAATTGATCCTGACTCGACGAGTACCATTTAAATGAGTATTAGCCTTAGATTTCTAACCTTGTTCATATCCAAGCCCTTTTAGTTGGTATTAGACTTCAAATTTATAGGTAATAGACTTTTGCCCCAAACATGATTGAACTTGGTTTTTGGAGGGGGTGTTAGCCTTGGATTTTCGGACAAATTGATCCTGACTCGACGAGCCCCATTTAAATGAGTATTAGGTTTAGATTTCTAACCTTGTTCATATCCAAGCCCTTTTAGTTGGTATTAGACTTCAAATTTATGGGTAATAGACCTTTCCCCCAAACATGATTGAACTTGGTTTTTGGAGGTGTTAGCCTTGGATTTTCGAACAAATTGATCCTGACTCGACGAGCCCCATTTAAATGAGTATTAGCCTTAGATTTGTAACCTTGTTCATATCCAAGCCGTTTTAGTTGGTATTAGACTTCAAATTTATGGGTAATAGACTTTTGCCCCAAACATGATTGAACTTGGTTTTTGGAGGTGTTAGCCTAGGATTTTCGGACAAATTGATCCTGACTCGAGGAGCCCCATTTAAATGAGTATTAGCCTTAGATTTCTAACCTTGTTCATATCCAAGCCCTTTTAGTTGGTATTAGACTTCAAATTTATAGGTAATAGACTTTTTCCCCAAACATGATTGAACTTGGTTTTTGGAGGGGGTGTTAGCCTTGGATTTTCGGACAAATTGATCCTGACTCGACGAGCCCCATTTAAATGAGTATTAGCTTTAGATTTCTAACCTTGTTCATATCCAAGCCCTTTTAGTTGGTATTAGACTTCAAATTTAAGGGTAATAGGCTTTTGCCGCAAACATGATTGAACTTGGTTTTTGGAGGGGGTGTTAGCCTTGGATTTTCGGACAAATTGATCCTGACTCGACGAGCCCCATCTAAAAGAGTATTAGCTTTAGATTTCTAACCTTGTTCATATCCAAGCCCTTTTAGTTGGTATTAGACTTCAAAGTTATGGGTAATAGACTTTTCCCCCAAACATGATTGAACTTGGTTTTTGGAGGTGTTAGCCTTGGATTTTCGGACAAATTGATCCTGACTCGACGAGCCCCATTTAAATGAGTAATAGCCTCAGATTTGTAACCTTGTTTGTATCCAAGCCCTTTTAGTTGGTATTAGACTTCAAATTTATGGGTAATAGACTTTTGCCCCAAACATGATTGAACTTGGTTTTTGGAGGTGTTAGCCTAGGATTTTCGGACAAATTGATCCTGACTCGACGAGCCCCATTTAAATGAGTATTAGCCTTAGATTTCTAACCTTGTTCATATCCAAGCCCTTTTAGTTGGTATTAGAATTCAAATTTATGGGTAATAGACTTTTCCGCCAAACATGATTGAACTTGGTTTTTGGAGGTGTTAGCCTTGGATTTTCGGACAAATTGATCCTGACTCGACGAGCCCCATTTAAATGAGTATTAGCTTTAGATTTCTAACCTTGTTCATATCCAAGCCCTTTTAGGTGGTATTAGACTTCAAATTTATGGGTAATAGACTTTTGCCCCAAACATGATAGAACTTGGTTTTTGGAGGGGGTGTTAGCCTTGGATTTTCGGACAAATTGATCCTGACTCGACGAGCCCCATTTAAATGAGTATTAGCCTTAGATTTATAACCTTGTTCATATCCAAGCCCTTTTAGTTGGTATTAGACTTCAAATTTATGGGTAATAGACTTTTGCCCCAAACATGATTGAACTTGGTTTTTGGAGGGTGTGTTAGCCTTGGATTTTCGGACCAATTGATCCTGACTCGACGAGCCTTATTTAAATTAGTATTAGCCTTATATTTCTAACCTTGTTCATATCCAAGCCCTTTTAGTTGGTATTAGACTTCAAATTTATGGGTAATAGACTTTTGCCCCAAACATGATTGAACTTGGTTTTTGGAGGTGTTAGCCTTGGATTTTCGGACAAATTGATCCTGACTCGACGAGCCCCATTTAAATTAGTATTAGCCTTAGATTTATAACCTTGTTCATATCCAAGCCCTTTTAGTTGGTATTAGATTTCAAATTTATGGGTAATAGACTTTTGCCCCAAACATGATTGAACTTGGTTTTTGGAGGGGGTGTTAGCCTTGGATTTTCGGACAAATTGATCCTGACTCGATGAGCCCCATTTAAATGAGTATTAGCCTTAGATTTATAACCTTGTTCATATCCAAGCCCTTTTAGTTGGTATTAGACTTCAAATTTATGGGTAATAGACTTTTGCCCCAAACATGATTGAACTTGGTTTTTGGAGGTGTTAGCCTTGGATTTTCGGACAAATTGATCCTGACTCGACGAGCCCCATTTAAATTAGTATTAGCCTTAGATTTATAACCTTGTTCATATCCAAGCCCTTTTAGTTGGTATTAGATTTCAAATTTATGGGTAATAGACTTTTGCCCCAAACATGATTGAACTTGGTTTTTGGAGGGGGTGTTAGCCTTGGATTTTCGGACAAATTGATCCTGACTCGATGAGCCCCATTTAAATGAGTATTAGCCTTAGATTTATAACCTTGTTCATATCCAAGCCCTTTTAGTTGGTATTAGACTTCAAATTTATGGGTAATAGACTTTTGCCCCAAACATGATTGAACTTGGTTTTTGGAGGTGTTAGCCTAGGATTTTCGGACAAATTGATCCTGACTCGACGAGCCCTATTTAAATGAGTATTAGCCTTAGATTTCTAAACTTGTTCATATCCAAGCCCTTTTACTTGGTATTAGACTTCAAATTTATGGGTAATAGACTTTTGCCCCAAACATGATTGAACTTGGTTTTTGGAGGTGTTAGCCTAGGATTTTCGGACAAATTGATCCTGACTCGACGAGCCCCATTTAAATGAGTATTAGCCTTAGATTTCTAACCTTGTTCATATCCAAGCCCTTTTAGTTGGTATTAGACTTCAAATTTATAGGTAATAGACTTTTGCCCCAAACATGATTGAACTTGGTTTTTGGAGGGGGTGTTAGCCTTGGATTTTCGGACAAATTGATCCTGACTCGACGAGCCCCATTTAAATGAGTATTAGCTTTAGATTTCTAACCTTGTTCATATCCAAGCCCTTTTAGTTGGTATTAGACTTCAAATTTAAGGGTAATAGGCTTTTGCCCCAAACATGATTGAACTTGGTTTTTGGAGGGGGTGTTAGCCTTGGATTTTCGGACAAATTGATCCTGACTCGACGAGACCCATCTAAAAGAATATTAGCCTTAAAATTTCTAACCT
This sequence comes from Salix caprea, assembly GCA_964035475.1. Classification (NCBI taxonomy): domain Eukaryota; kingdom Viridiplantae; phylum Streptophyta; class Magnoliopsida; order Malpighiales; family Salicaceae; genus Salix; species Salix caprea. The sequence goes on from OZ037749.1 coordinate 18,030,374, forward strand.
TTTTAATATCCAAGCCCTTTTAGTTGGTATTAGACCTCAAATTTATGGGTAATAGACTTTTCCCCCAAACATGATTGAACTTGGTTTTTGGAGGTGTTAGCCTTGGATTTTCGGACAAATTGATCCTGACTCGACGAGCCCCATTTAAATGAGTAATAGCCTTAGATTTGTAACCTTGTTTGTATCCAAGCCCTTTTAGTTGGTATTAGACTTCAAATTTATGGGTAATAGACTTTTGCCCCAAACATGATTGAACTTGGTTTTTGGAGGTGTTAGCCTAGGATTTTCGGACAAATTGATCCTGACTCGACGAGCCCCATTTAAATGAGTATTAGCCTTAGATTTCTAACCTTGTTCATATCCAAGCCCTTTTAGTTGGTATTAGACTTCAAATTTATAGGTAATAGACTTTTGCCCCAAATATGATTGAACTTGGTTTTTGGAGGGGGTGTTAGCCTTGGATTTTCGGACAAATTGATCCTGACTCGACGAGCCCTATTTAAATGAGTATTAGCCTTAGATTTCTAACCTTGTTCATATCCAAGCCCTTTTAGTTGGTATTAGACTTCAAATTTAAGGGTAATAGGCTTTGGCCCCAAACATGATTGAACTTGGTTTTTGGAGGGGGTGTTAGCCTTGGATTTTCGGACAAATTGATCCTGACTCGACGAGCCCCATTTAAATGAGTATTAGGTTTAGATTTCTAACCTTGTTCATATCCAAGCCCTTTTAGTTGGTATTAGACTTCAAATTTATGGGTAATAGACGTTTCCCCCAAACATGATTGAACTTGGTTTTTGGAGGTGTTAGCCTTGGATTTTCGGACAAATTGATCCTGACTCGACGAGCCCCATTTAAATGAGTAATAGCCTTAGATTTGTAACCTTGTTTGTATCCAAGCCCTTTTAGTTGGTATTAGACTTCAAATTTATGGGAATAGACTTTTGCCCCAAACATGATTGAACTTGGTTTTTGGAGGTGTTAGCCTAGGATTTTCGGACAAATTGATCCTGACTCGACGAGCCCTATTTAAATGAGTATTAGCCTTAGATTTCTAAACTTGTTCATATCCAAGCCCTTTTACTTGGTATTAGACTTCAAATTTATGGGTAATAGACTTTTGCCCCAAACATGATTGAACTTGGTTTTTGGAGGTGTTAGCCTAGGATTTTCGGACAAATTGATCCTGACTCGACGAGCCCCATTTAAATGAGTATTAGCCTTAGATTTCTAACCTTGTTCATATCCAAGCCCTTTTAGTTGGTATTAGACTTCAAATTTATAGGTAATAGACTTTTGCCCCAAACATGATTGAACTTGGTTTTTGGAGGGGGTGTTAGCCTTGGATTTTCGGACAAATTGATCCTGACTCGACGAGCCCCATTTAAATGAGTATTAGATTTAGATTTCTAACCTTGTTCATATCCAAGCCCTTTTAGTTGGTATTAGACTTCAAATTTAAGGGTAATAGGCTTTTGCCCCAAACATGATTGAACTTGGTTTTTGGAGGGGGTGTTAGCCTTGGATTTTCGGACAAATTGATCCTGACTCGACGAGACCCATCTAAAAGAATATTAGCCTTAAAATTTCTAACCTTTTTAATATCCAAGCCCTTTTAGTTGGTATAAGACCTCAAATTTATGGGTAATAGACTTTTCCCCCAAACATGATTGAACTTGGTTTTTGGAGGTGTTAGCCTTGGATTTTCGGACAAATTGATCCTGACTCGACGAGCCCCATTTAAATGAGTAATAGCCTTAGATTTGTAACCTTGTTTGTATCCAAGCCCTTTTAGTTGGTATTAGACTTCAAATTTATGGGTAATAGACTTTTGCCCCAAACATGATTGAACTTGGTTTTTGGAGGTGTTAGCCTAGGATTTTCGGACAAAATGATCCTGACTCGACGAGCCCCATTTAAATGAGTATTAGCCTTAGATTTCTAACCTTGTTCATATCCAAGCCCTTTAAGTTGGTATTAGACTTCAAATTTATAGGTAATAGACTTTTGCCCCAAACATGATTGAACTTGGTTTTTGGAGGGGGTGTTAGCCTTGGATTTTCGGACAAATTGATCCTGACTCGACGAGCCCTATTTAAATGAGTATTAGCCTTAGATTTCTAACCTTGTTCATATCCAAGCCCTTTTAGTTGGTATTAGACTTCAAATTTAAGGGTAATAGGCTTTGGCCCCAAACATGATTGAACTTGGTTTTTGGAGGGGGTGTTAGCCTTGGATTTTCGGAAAAATTGATCCTGACTCGACGAGTACCATTTAAATGAGTATTAGCCTTAGATTTCTAACCTTGTTCATATCCAAGCCCTTTTAGTTGGTATTAGACTTCAAATTTATAGGTAATAGACTTTTGCCCCAAACATGATTGAACTTGGTTTTTGGAGGGGGTGTTAGCCTTGGATTTTCGGACAAATTGATCCTGACTCGACGAGCCCCATTTAAATGAGTATTAGGTTTAGATTTCTAACCTTGTTCATATCCAAGCCCTTTTAGTTGGTATTAGACTTCAAATTTATGGGTAATAGACTTTTCCCCCAAACATGATTGAACTTGGTTTTTGGAGGTGTTAGCCTTGGATTTTCGAACAAATTGATCCTGACTCGACGAGCCCCATTTAAATGAGTATTAGCCTTAGATTTATAACCTTGTTCATATCCAAGCCCTTTTAGTTGGTATTAGACTTCAAATTTATGGGTAATAGACTTTTGCCCAAAACATGATTGAACTTGGTTTTTGGAGGTGTTAGCCTAGGATTTTCGGACAAATTGATCCTGACTCGAGGAGCCCCATTTAAATGAGTATTAGCCTTAGATTTCTAACCTTGTTCATATCCAAGCCCTTTTAGTTGGTATTAGACTTCAAATTTATAGGTAATAGACTTTTTCCCCAAACATGATTGAACTTGGTTTTTGGACGGGGTGTTAGCCTTGGATTTTCGGACAAATTGATCCTGACTCGACGAGCCCCATTTAAATGAGTATTAGCTTTAGATTTCTAACCTTGTTCATATCCAAGCCCTTTTAGTTGGTATTAGACTTCAAATTTAAGGGTAATAGGCTTTTGCCGCAAACATGATTGAACTTGGTTTTTGGAGGGGGTGTTAGCCTTGGATTTTCGGACAAATTGATCCTGACTCGACGAGCCCCATCTAAAAGAGTATTAGCTTTAGATTTCTAACCTTGTTCATATCCAAGCCCTTTTAGTTGGTATTAGACTTCAAAGTTATGGGTAATAGACTTTTCCCCCAAACATGATTGAACTTGGTTTTTGGAGGTGTTAGCCTTAGATTTTCGGACAAATTGATCCTGACTCGACGAGCCCCATTTAAATGAGTAATAGCCTCAGATTTGTAACCTTGTTTGTATCCAAGCCCTTTTAGTTGGTATTAGACTTCAAATTTATGGGTAATAGACTTTTGCCCCAAACATGATTGAACTTGGTTTTTGGAGGTGTTAGCCTAGGATTTTCGGACAAATTGATCCTGACTCGACGAGCCCCATTTAAATGAGTATTAGCCTTAGATTTCTAACCTTGTTCATATCCAAGCCCTTTTAGTTGGTATTAGAATTCAAATTTATGGGTAATAGACTTTTCCGCCAAACATGATTGAACTTGGTTTTTGGAGGTGTTAGCCTTGGATTTTCGGACAAATTGATCCTGACTCGACGAGCCCCATTTAAATGAGTATTAGCTTTAGATTTCTAACCTTGTTCATATCCAAGCCCTTTTAGGTGGTATTAGACTTCAAATTTATGGGTAATAGACTTTTGCCCCAAACATGATTGAACTTGGTTTTTGGAGGGGGTGTTAGCCTTGGATTTTCGGACAAATTGATCCTGACTCGACGAGCCCCATTTAAATGAGTATTAGCCTTAGATTTATAACCTTGTTCATATCCAAGCCCTTTTAGTTGGTATTAGACTTCAAATTTATGGGTAATAGACTTTTGCCCCAAACATGATTGAACTTGGTTTTTGGAGGGTGTGTTAGCCTTGGATTTTCGGACCAATTGATCCTGACTCGACGAGCCTTATTTAAATTAGTATTAGCCTTATATTTCTAACCTTGTTCATATCCAAGCCCTTTTAGTTGGTATTAGACTTCAAATTTATGGGTAATAGACTTTTGCCCCAAACATGATTGAACTTGGTTTTTGGAGGTGTTAGCCTTGGATTTTCGGACAAATTGATCCTGACTCGACGAGCCCCATTTAAATTAGTATTAGCCTTAGATTTATAACCTTGTTCATATCCAAGCCCTTTTAGTTGGTATTAGATTTCAAATTTATGGGTAATAGACTTTTGCCCCAAACATGATTGAACTTGGTTTTTGGAGGGGGTGTTAGCCTTGGATTTTCGGACAAATTGATCCTGACTCGACGAGCCCCATTTAAATGAGTATTAGCCTTAGATTTATAACCTTGTTCATATCCAAGCCCTTTTAGTTGGTATTAGACTTCAAATTTATGGGTAATAGACTTTTGCCCCAAACATGATTGAACTTGGTTTTTGGAGGTGTTAGCCTAGGATTTTCGGACAAATTGATCCTGACTCGACGAGCCCTATTTAAATGAGTATTAGCCTTAGATTTCTAAACTTGTTCATATCCAAGCCCTTTTACTTGGTATTAGACTTCAAATTTATGGGTAATAGACTTTTGCCCCAAACATGATTGAACTTGGTTTTTGGAGGTGTTAGCCTAGGATTTTCGGACAAATTGATCCTGACTCGACGAGCCCCATTTAAATGAGTATTAGCCTTAGATTTCTAACCTTGTTCATATCCAAGCCCTTTTAGTTGGTATTAGACTTCAAATTTATAGGTAATAGACTTTTGCCCCAAACATGATTGAACTTGGTTTTTGGAGGGGGTGTTAGCCTTGGATTTTCGGACAAATTGATCCTGACTCGACGAGCCCCATTTAAATGAGTATTAGCTTTAGATTTCTAACCTTGTTCATATCCAAGCCCTTTTAGTTGGTATTAGACTTCAAATTTAAGGGTAATAGGCTTTTGCCCCAAACATGATTGAACTTGGTTTTTGGAGGGGGTGTTAGCCTTGGATTTTCGGACAAATTGATCCTGACTCGACGAGACCCATCTAAAAGAATATTAGCCTTAAAATTTCTAACCTTTTTAATATCCAAGCCCTTTTAGTTGGTATTAGACCTCAAATTTATGGGTAATAGACTTTTCCCCCAAACATGATTGAACTTGGTTTTTGGAGGTGTTAGCCTTGGATTTCCGGACAAATTGATCCTGACTCGACGAGCCCCATTTAAATGAGTAATAGCCTTAGATTTGTAACCTTGTTTGTATCCAAGCCCTTTTAGTTGGTATTAGACTTCAAATTTATGGGTAATAGACTTTTGCCCCAAACATGATTGAACTTGGTTTTTGGAGGTGTTAGCCTAGGATTTTCGGACAAATTGATCCTGACTCGACGAGCCCCATTTAAATGAGTATTAGCCTTAGATTTCTAACCTTGTTCATATCCAAGCCCTTTTAGTTGGTATTAGACTTCAAATTTATAGGTAATAGACTTTTGCCCCAAACATGATTGAACTTGGTTTTTGGAGGGGGTGTTAGCCTTGGATTTTCGGACAAATTGATCCTGACTCGACGAGCCCTATTTAAATGAGTATTAGCCTTAGATTTCTAACCTTGTTCATATCCAAGCCCTTTTAGTTGGTATTAGACTTCAAATTTAAGGGTAATAGGCTTTGGCCCCAAACATGATTGAACTTGGTTTTTGGAGGGGGTGTTAGCCTTGGATTTTCGGAAAAATTGATCCTGACTCGACGAGTACCATTTAAATGAGTATTAGCCTTAGATTTCTAACCTTGTTCATATCCAAGCCCTTTTAGTTGGTATTAGACTTCAAATTTATAGGTAATAGACTTTTGCCCCAAACATGATTGAACTTGGTTTTTGGAGGGGGTGTTAGCCTTGGATTTTCGGACAAATTGATCCTGACTCGACGAGCCCCATTTAAATGAGTATTAGGTTTAGATTTCTAACCTTGTTCATATCCAAGCCCTTTTAGTTGGTATTAGACTTCAAATTTATGGGTAATAGACTTTTCCCCCAAACATGATTGAACTTGGTTTTTGGAGGTGTTAGCCTTGGATTTTCGAACAAATTGATCCTGACTCGACGAGCCCCATTTAAATGAGTATTAGCCTTAGATTTATAACCTTGTTCATATCCAAGCCCTTTTAGTTGGTATTAGACTTCAAATTTATGGGTAATAGACTTTTGCCCCAAACATGATTGAACTTGGTTTTTGGAGGTGTTAGCCTAGGATTTTCGGACAAATTGATCCTGACTCGAGGAGCCCCATTTAAATGAGTATTAGCCTTAGATTTCTAACCTTGTTCATATCCAAGCCCTTTTAGTTGGTATTAGACTTCAAATTTATAGGTAATAGACTTTTTCCCCAAACATGATTGAACTTGGTTTTTGGAGGGGGTGTTAGCCTTGGATTTTCGGACAAATTGATCCTGACTCGACGAGCCCCATTTAAATGAGTATTAGCCTTAGATTTCTAACCTTGTTCATATCCAAGCCCTTTTAGTTGGTATTAGACTTCAAATTTAAGGGTAATAGGCTTTTGCCCCAAACATGATTGAACTTGGTTTTTGGAGGGGGTGTTAGCCTTGGATTTTCGGACAAATTGATCCTGACTCGACGAGACCCATCTAAAAGAGTATTAGCCTTAAAATTTCTAACCTTTTTAATATCCAAGCCCTTTTAGTTGGTATTAGACTTCAAAGTTATGGGTAATAGACTTTTCCCCCAAACATGATTGAACTTGGTTTTTGGAGGTGTTAGCCTTGGATTTTCGGACAAATTGATCCTGACTCGACGAGCCCCATTTAAATGAGTAATAGCCTTAGATTTGTAACCTTGTTTGTATCCAAGCCCTTTTAGTTGGTATTAGACTTCAAATTTATGGGTAATAGACTTTTGCCCCAAACATGATTGAACTTGGTTTTTGGAGGTGTTAGCCTAGGATTTTCGGACAAATTGATCCTGACTCGACGAGCCCCATTTAAATGAGTATTAGCCTTAGATTTCTAACCTTGTTCATATCCAAGCCCTTTTAGTTGGTATTAGAATTCAAATTTATGGGTAATAGACTTTTCCGCCAAACATGATTGAACTTGGTTTTTGGAGGTGTTAGCCTTGGATTTTCGGACAAATTGATCCTGACTCGACGAGCCCCATTTAAATGAGTATTAGCTTTCATTTCTAACCTTGTTCATATCCAAGCCCTTTTAGGTGGTATTAGACTTCAAATTTATGGGTAATAGACTTTTGCCCCAAACATGATTGAACTTGGTTTTTGGAGGGGGTGTTAGCCTTGGATTTTCGGACAAATTGATCCTGACTCGACGAGCCCCATTTAAATGAGTATTAGCCTTAGATTTATAACCTTGTTCATATCCAAGCCCTTTTAGTTGGTATTAGACTTCAAATTTATGGGTAATAGACTTTTGCCCCAAACATGATTGAACTTGGTTTTTGGAGGGTGTGTTAGCCTTGGATTTTCGGACCAATTGATCCTGACTCGACGAGCCTTATTTAAATGAGTATTAGCCTTATATTTCTAACCTTGTTCATATCCAAGCCCTTTTAGTTGGTATTAGACTTCAAATTTATGGGTAATAGACTTTTGCCCCAAACATGATTGAACTTGGTTTTTGGAGGTGTTAGCCTTGGATTTTCGGACAAATTGATCCTGACTCGACGAGCCCCATTTAAATTAGTATTAGCCTTAGATTTATAACCTTGTTCATATCCAAGCCCTTTTAGTTGGTATTAGATTTCAAATTTATGGGTAATAGACTTTTGCCCCAAACATGATTGAACTTGGTTTTTGGAGGGGGTGTTAGCCTCGGATTTTCGGACAAATTGATCCTGACTCGACGAGTCCCATATAAATGAGTATTAGCCTTAGATTTATAACCTTGTTCATATCCAAGCCCTTTTAGTTGGTATTAGACTTCAAATTTATGGGTAATAGACTTTTGCCCCAAACATGATTGAACTTGGTTTTTGGAGGGTGTGTTAGCCTTGGATTTTCGGACCAATTGATCCTTATTTGACGAGCCCCATTTAAATGAGTATTAGCCTTAGATTTATAACATTGTTCATATCCAAGCCCTTTTAGTTGGTATTAGACTTCAAATTTATGGGTAATAGACTTTTCCCCCAAACATGATTGAACTTGGTTTTTGGAGGGTGTGTTAGCGTTGGATTTTCGGACAAATTGATCCTGACTCGACGAGCCCCATTTAAATGAGTATTAGCCTTAGATTTCTAACCTTGTTCATATCCAAGCCCTTTTAGTTGGTATTAGACTTCAAATATACGGGTAATAGACTTTTGCCCCAAACATGATGGAACTTGGTTTTTGGAGGGGGTGTTAGCCTTGGATTTTCGGACAAATTGATCCTGACTCGACGAGCCCCATTTAAATGAGTATTAGCCTTATATTTCTAACCTTGTTCATATCGAAGCCCTTTTAGTTGGTATTAGACTTCAAATTTATGGGTAATAGACTTTTGCCCCAAACATGATTGAACTTGGTTTTTGGAGGGTGTGTTAGCGTTGGATATTCGGACAAATTGATCCTGACTCGACGAGCCCCATTTAAATGAGTATTAGCCTTAGATTTCTAAACTTCTTCATATCCAAGCCCTTTTAGTTGGTATTAGACTTCAAATTTATAGGTAATAGACTTTTTCCCCAAACATGATTGAACTTGGTTTTTCGAGGGGGTGTTAGTCTTGGATTTTCGGACAAATTGATCCTGACTCGACGAGCCCCATTTAAATGAGTATTAGGTTTAGATTTCTAACCTTGTTCATATCCAAGCCCTTTTAGTTGGTATTAGACTTCAAATTTAAGGGTAATAGGCTTTTGCCCCAAACATGATTGAACTTGGTTTTTGGAGGGGGTGTTAGCCTTGGATTTTCGGACAAATTGATCCTGACTCGACGAGACCCATCTAAAAGAGTATTAGCCTTAAAATTTCTAACCTTTTTAATATCCAAGCCCTTTTAGTTGGTATTAGACTTCAAAGTTATGGGTAATAGACTTTTCCCCCAAACATGATTGAACTTGGTTTTTGGAGGTGTTAGCCTTGGATTTTCGGACAAATTGATCCTGACTCGACGAGCCCCATTTAAATGAGTAATAGCCTTCGATTTGTAACCTTGTTTGTATCCAAGCCCTTTTAGTTGGTATTAGACTTCAAATTTATGGGTAATAGACTTTTGCCCCAAACATGATTGAACTTGGTTTTTGGAGGTGTTAGCCTAGGATTTTCGGACAAATTGATCCTGACTCGACGAGCCCCATTTAAATGAGTATTAGCCTTAGATTTCTAACCTTGTTCATATCCAAGCCCTTTTAGTTGGTATTAGAATTCAAATTTATGGGTAATAGACTTTTCCGCCAAACATGATTGAACTTGGTTTTTGGAGGTGTTAGCCTTGGATTTTCGGACAAATTGATCCTGACTCGACGAGCCCCATTTAAATGAGTATTAGCTTTAGATTTCTAACCTTGTTCATATCCAAGCCCTTTTAGGTGGTATTAGACTTCAAATTTATGGGTAATAGACTTTTGCCCCAAACATGATTGAACTTGGTTTTTGGAGGGGGTGTTAGCCTTGGATTTTCGGACAAATTGATCCTGACTCGACGAGCCCCATTTAAATGAGTATTAGCCTTAGATTTATAACCTTGTTCATATCCAAGCCCTTTTAGTTGGTATTAGACATCAAATTTATGGGTAATAGACTTTTGCCCCAAACATGATTGAACTTGGTTTTTGGAGGGTGTGTTAGCCTTGGATTTTCGGACCAATTGATCCTGACTCGACGAGCCTTATTTAAATTAGTATTAGCCTTATATTTCTAACCTTGTTCATATCCAAGCCCTTTTAGTTGGTATTAGACTTCAAATTTATGGGTAATAGACTTTTGCCCCAAACATGATTGAACTTGGTTTTTGGAGGTGTTAGCCTTGGATTTTCGGACAAATTGATCCTGACTCGACGAGCCCCATTTAAATTAGTATTAGCCTTAGATTTATAACCTTGTTCATATCCAAGCCCTTTTAGTTGGTATTAGATTTCAAATTTATGGGTAATAGACTTTTGCCCCAAACATGATTGAACTTGGTGTTTGGAGGGGGTGTTAGCCTTGGATTTTCGGACAAATTGATCCTGACTCGACGAGCCCCATTTAAATGAGTATTAGCCTTAGATTTATAACCTTGTTCATATCCAAGCCCTTTTAGTTGGTATTAGACTTCAAATTTATGGGTAATAGACTTTTGCCCCAAACATGATTGAACTTGGTTTTTGGAGGGTGTGTTAGCCTTGGATTTTCGGACCAATTGATCCTTATTTGACGAGCCCCATTTAAATGAGTATTAGCCTTAGATTTATAACATTGTTCATATCCAAGCCCTTTTAGTTGGTATTAGACTTCAAATTTATGGGTAATAGACTTTTCCCCCAAACATGATTGAACTTGGTTTTTGGAGGGTGTGTTAGCCTTGGATTTTCGGACAAATTGATCCTGACTCGACGAGCCCCATTTAAATGAGTATTAGCCTTAGATTTCTAACCTTGTTCATATCCAAGCCCTTTTAGTTGGTATTAGACTTCAAATTTAAGGGTAATAGGCTTTTGCCCCAAACATGATTGAACTTGGTTTTTGGAGGTGTTAGCCTTGGATTTTCGGACAAATTGATCTTGACTCGACGAGCCCCATTTAAATGAGTATTAGCTTTAGATTTCTAACCTTGTTCATATCCAAGCCCTTTTAGGTGGTATTAGACTTCAAATTTATGGGTAATAGACTTTTGCCCCAAACATGATTGAACTTGGTTTTTGGAGGGGGTGTTAGCCTTGGATTTTCGGACAAATTGATCCTGACTCGACGAGCCCCATTTAAATTAGTATTAGCCTTAGATTTATAACCTTGTTCATATCCAAGCCCTTTTAGTTGGTATTAGATTTCAAATTTATGGGTAATAGACTTTTGCCCCAAACATGATTGAACTTGGTGTTTGGAGGGGGTGTTAGCCTTGGATTTTCGGACAAATTGATCCTGACTCGACGAGCCCCATTTAAATGAGTATTAGCCTTAGATTTATAACCTTGTTCATATCCAAGCCCTTTTAGTTGGTATTAGACATCAAATTTATGGGTAATAGACTTTTGCCCCAAACATGATTGAACTTGGTTTTTGGAGGGTGTGTTAGCCTTGGATTTTCGGACCAATTGATCCTGACTCGACGAGCCTTATTTAAATTAGTATTAGCCTTATATTTCTAACCTTGTTCATATCCAAGCCCTTTTAGTTGGTATTAGACTTCAAATTTATGGGTAATAGACTTTTGCCCCAAACATGATTGAACTTGGTTTTTGGAGGTGTTAGCCTTGGATTTTCGGACAAATTGATCCTGACTCGACGAGCCCCATTTAAATTAGTATTAGCCTTAGATTTATAACCTTGTTCATATCCAAGCCCTTTTAGTTGGTATTAGATTTCAAATTTATGGGTAATAGACTTTTGCCCCAAACATGATTGAACTTGGTGTTTGGAGGGGGTGTTAGCCTTGGATTTTCGGACAAATTGATCCTGACTCGACGAGCCCCATTTAAATGAGTATTAGCCTTAGATTTATAACCTTGTTCATATCCAAGCCCTTTTAGTTGGTATTAGACTTCAAATTTATGGGTAATAGACTTTTGCCCCAAACATGATTGAACTTGGTTTTTGGAGGGTGTGTTAGCCTTGGATTTTCGGACCAATTGATCCTTATTTGACGAGCCCCATTTAAATGAGTATTAGCCTTAGATTTATAACATTGTTCATATCCAAGCCCTTTTAGTTGGTATTAGACTTCAAATTTATGGGTAATAGACTTTTCCCCCAAACATGATTGAACTTGGTTTTTGGAGGGTGTGTTAGCCTTGGATTTTCGGACAAATTGATCCTGACTCGACGAGCCCCATTTAAATGAGTATTAGCCTTAGATTTCTAACCTTGTTCATATCCAAGCCCTTTTAGTTGGTATTAGACTTCAAATTTAAGGGTAATAGGCTTTTGCCCCAAACATGATTGAACTTGGTTTTTGGAGGTGTTAGCCTTGGATTTTCGGACAAATTGATCTTGACTCGACGAGCCCCATTTAAATGAGTATTAGCTTTAGATTTCTAACCTTGTTCATATCCAAGCCCTTTTAGGTGGTATTAGACTTCAAATTTATGGGTAATAGACTTTTGCCCCAAACATGATTGAACTTGGTTTTTGGAGGGGGTGTTAGCCTTGGATTTTCGGACAAATTGATCCTGACTCGACGAGCCCCATTTAAATTAGTATTAGCCTTAGATTTATAACCTTGTTCATATCCAAGCCCTTTTAGTTGGTATTAGATTTCAAATTTATGGGTAATAGACTTTTGCCCCAAACATGATTGAACTTGGTGTTTGGAGGGGGTGTTAGCCTTGGATTTTCGGACAAATTGATCCTGACTCGACGAGCCCCATTTAAATGAGTATTAGCCTTAGATTTATAACCTTGTTCATATCCAAGCCCTTTTAGTTGGTATTAGACTTCAAATTTATGGGTAATAGACTTTTGCCCCAAACATGATTGAACTTGGTTTTTGGAGGGTGTGTTAGCCTTGGATTTTCGGACCAATTGATCCTTATTTGACGAGCCCCATTTAAATGAGTATTAGCCTTAGATTTATAACATTGTTCATATCCAAGCCCTTTTAGTTGGTATTAGACTTCAAATTTATGGGTAATAGACTTTTCCCCCAAACATGATTGAACTTGGTTTTTGGAGGGTGTGTTAGCCTTGGATTTTCGGACAAATTGATCCTGACTCGACGAGCCCCATTTAAATGAGTATTAGCCTTAGATTTCTAACCTTGTTCATATCCAAGCCCTTTTAGTTGGTATTAGACTTCAAATTTAAGGGTAATAGGCTTTTGCCCCAAACATGATTGAACTTGGTTTTTGGAGGTGTTAGCCTTGGATTTTCGGACAAATTGATCTTGACTCGACGAGCCCCATTTAAATGAGTATTAGCTTTAGATTTCTAACCTTGTTCATATCCAAGCCCTTTTAGGTGGTATTAGACTTCAAATTTATGGGTAATAGACTTTTGCCCCAAACATGATTGAACTTGGTTTTTGGAGGGGGTGTTAGCCTTGGATTTTCGGACAAATTGATCCTGACTCGACGAGCCCCATTTAAATGAGTATTAGCCTTAGATTTATAACCTTGTTCATATCCAAGCCCTTTTAGTTGGTATTAGACTTCAAATTTATGGGTAATAGACTTTTGCCCCAAACATGATTGAACTTGGTTTTTGGAGGGTGTGTTAGCCTTGGATTTTCGGACCAATTGATCCTGACTCGACGAGCCTTATTTAAATTAGTATTAGCCTTATATTTCTAACCTTGTTCATATCCAAGCCCTTTTAGTTGGTATTAGACTTCAAATTTATGGGTAATAGACTTTTGCCCCAAACATGATTGAACTTGGTTTTTGGAGGTGTTAGCCTTGGATTTTCGGACAAATTGATCCTGACTCGACGAGCCCCATTTAAATTAGTATTAGCCTTAGATTTATAACCTTGTTCATATCCAAGCCCTTTTAGTTGGTATTAGATTTCAAATTTATGGGTAATAGACTTTTGCCCCAAACATGATTGAACTTGGTTTTTGGAGGGGGTGTTAGCCTTGGATTTTCGGACAAATTGATCCTGACTCGACGAGCCCCATTTAAATGAGTATTAGCCTTAGATTTATAACCTTGTTCATATCCAAGCCCTTTTAGTTGGTATTAGACTTCAAATTTATGGGTAATAGACTTTTGCCCCAAACATGATTGAACTTGGTTTTTGGAGGGTGTGTTAGCCTTGGATTTTCGGACCAATTGATCCTGACTCGACGAGCCTTATTTAAATGAGTATTAGCCTTAGATTTATAACATTGTTCATATCCAAGCCCTTTTAGTTGGTATTAGACTTCAAATTTATGGGTAATAGACTTTTGCCCCAAACATGATTGAACTTGGTTTTTGGAGGTGTTAGCCTTGGATTTTCGGACAAATTGATCCTGACTCGACGAGCCCCATTTAAATTAGTATTAGCCTTAGATTTATAACCTTGTTCATATCCAAGCCCTTTTAGTTGGTATTAGATTTCAAATTTATGGGTAATAGACTTTTGCCCCAAACATGATTGAACTTGGTGTTTGGAGGGGGTGTTAGCCTTGGATTTTCGGACAAATTGATCCTGACTCGACGAGCCCCATTTAAATGAGTATTAGCCTTAGATTTATAACCTTGTTCATATCCAAGCCCTTTTAGTTGGTATTAGACTTCAAATTTATGGGTAATAGACTTTTGCCCCAAACATGATTGAACTTGGTTTTTGGAGGGTGTGTTAGCCTTGGATTTTCGGACCAATTGATCCTTATTTGACGAGCCCCATTTAAATGAGTATTAGCCTTAGATTTATAACATTGTTCATATCCAAGCCCTTTTAGTTGGTATTAGACTTCAAATTTATGGGTAATAGACTTTTCCCCCAAACATGATTGAACTTGGTTTTTGGAGGGTGTGTTAGCCTTGGATTTTCGGACAAATTGATCCTGACTCGACGAGCCCCATTTAAATGAGTATTAGCCTTAGATTTCTAACCTTGTTCATATCCAAGCCCTTTTAGTTGGTATTAGACTTCAAATTTAAGGGTAATAGGCTTTTGCCCCAAACATGATTGAACTTGGTTTTTGGAGGTGTTAGCCTTGGATTTTCGGACAAATTGATCTTGACTCGACGAGCCCCATTTAAATGAGTATTAGCTTTAGATTTCTAACCTTGTTCATATCCAAGCCCTTTTAGGTGGTATTAGACTTCAAATTTATGGGTAATAGACTTTTGCCCCAAACATGATTGAACTTGGTTTTTGGAGGGGGTGTTAGCCTTGGATTTTCGGACAAATTGATCCTGACTCGACGAGCCCCATTTAAATGAGTATTAGCCTTAGATTTATAACCTTGTTCATATCCAAGCCCTTTTAGTTGGTATTAGACTTCAAATTTATGGGTAATAGACTTTTGCCCCAAACATGATTGAACTTGGTTTTTGGAGGGTGTGTTAGCCTTGGATTTTCGGACCAATTGATCCTGACTCGACGAGCCTTATTTAAATTAGTATTAGCCTTATATTTCTAACCTTGTTCATATCCAAGCCCTTTTAGTTGGTATTAGACTTCAAATTTATGGGTAATAGACTTTTGCCCCAAACATGATTGAACTTGGTTTTTGGAGGTGTTACCCTTGGATTTTCGGACAAATTGATCCTGACTCGACGAGCCCCATTTAAATTAGTATTAGCCTTAGATTTATAACCTTGTTCATATCCAAGCCCTTTTAGTTGGTATTAGATTTCAAATTTATGGATAATAGACTTTTGCCCCAAACATGATTGAACTTGGTTTTTGGAGGGGGTGTTAGCCTTGGATTTTCGGACAAATTGATCCTGACTCGACGAGCCCCATTTAAATGAGTATTAGCCTTATATTTCTAACCTTGTTCATATCCAAGCCCTTTTAGTTGGTATTAGACTTCAAATTTATGGGTAATAGACTTTTGCCCCAAACATGATTGAACTTGGTTTTTGGAGGTGTTAGCCTAGGATTTTCGGACCAATTGATCCTTATTTGACGAGCCCCATTTAAATGAGTATTAGCCTTAGATTTATAACATTGTTCATATCCAAGCCCTTTTAGTTGGTATTAGACTTCAAATTTATGGGTAATAGACTTTTCCCCCAAACATGATTGAACTTGGTTTTTGGAGGGTGTGTTAGCCTTGGATTTTCGGACAAATTGATCCTGACTCGACGAGCCCCATTTAAATGAGTATTAGCCTTAGATTTCTAACCTTGTTCATATCCAAGCCCTTTTAGTTGGTATTAGACTTCAAATTTAAGGGTAATAGGCTTTTGCCCCAAACATGATTGAACTTGGTTTTTGGAGGTGTTAGCCTTGGATTTTCGGACAAATTGATCCTGACTCGACGAGCCCCATTTAAATGAGTATTAGCTTTAGATTTCTAACCTTGTTCATATCCAAGCCCTTTTAGGTGGTATTAGACTTCAAATTTATGGGTAATAGACTTTTGCCCCAAACATGATTGAACTTGGTTTTTGGAGGGGGTGTTAGCCTTGGATTTTCGGACAAATTGATCCTGACTCGACGAGCCCCATTTAAATGAGTATTAGCCTTAGATTTATAACCTTGTTCATATCCAAGCCCTTTTAGTTGGTATTAGACTTCAAATTTATGGGTAATAGACTTTTGCCCCAAACATGATTGAACTTGGTTTTTGGAGGGTGTGTTAGCCTTGGATTTTTGGACCAATTGATCCTGACTCGACGAGCCTTATTTAAATTAGTATTAGCCTTATATTTCTAACCTTGTTCATATCCAAGCCCTTTTAGTTGGTAGTAGACTTCAAATTTATGGGTAATAGACTTTTTCCCAAACATGATTGAACTTGGTTTTTGGAGGGGGTGTTAGCCTTGGATTTTCGGATAATTTGATCCTGACTCGACGAGCCCCATTTAAATGAGTATTAGCCTTAGATTTGTAACCTTGTTCATATCCAAGCCCTTTTAGTTGGTATTAGACTTCAAATTTATCGGTAATAGACTTTTCTCCCAAACATGATTGAACTTGGTTTTTGGAGGGGGTGTTAGCCTTGGATTTTCGGACAAATTGATCCTGACTCGACGAGCCCCATCTAAATGAGTATTAGTCTTAGATTTCTAACCTTCTTAATATCCAAGACCTTTTAGTTGGTATTAGACTTCAAATTTATGGGTAATAGACTTTTGCCCCAAACATGATTGAACTTGGTTTTTGGAGGGTGTGTTAGCCTTGGATTTTCGGACCAATTGATCCTTATTTGACGAGCCCCATTTAAATGAGTATTAGCCTTAGATTTATAACATTGTTCATATCCAAGCCCTTTTAGTTGGTATTAGACTTCAAATTTATGGGTAATAGACTTTTCCCCCAAACATGATTGAACTTGGTTTTTGGAGGGTGTGTTAGCCTTGGATTTTCGGACAAATTGATCCTGACTCGACGAGCCCCATTTAAATGAGTATTAGCCTTAGATTTCTAACCTTGTTCATATCCAAGCCCTTTTAGTTGGTATTAGACTTCAAATATATGGGTAATAGACTTTTGCCCCAAACATGATGGAACTTGGTTTTTGGAGGGGGTGTTAGCCTTGGATTTTCGGACAAATTGATCCTGACTCGACGAGCCCCATTTAAATGAGTATTAGCCTTATATTTCTAACCTTGTTCATATCCAAGCCCTTTTAGTTGGTATTAGACTTCAAATTTATGGGTAATAGACTTTTGCCCCAAACATGATTGAACTTGGTTTTTGGAGGGTGTGTTAGCCTTGGATTTTCGGACCAATTGATCCTGACTCGACGAGCCTTATTTAAATTAGTATTAGCCTTATATTTCTAACCTTGTTCATATCCAAGCCCTTTTAGTTGGTATTAGACTTCAAATTTATGGGTAATAGACTTTTGCCCCAAACATGATTGAACTTGGTTTTTGGAGGTGTTAGCCTTGGATTTTCGGACAAATTGATCCTGACTCGACGAGCCCCATTTAAATTAGTATTAGCCTTAGATTTATAACCTTGTTCATATCCAAGACCTTTTAGTTGGTATTAGATTTCAAATTTATGGGTAATAGACTTTTGCCCCAAACATGATTGAACTTGGTTTTTGGAGGGGGTGTTAGCCTTGGATTTTCGGACAAATTGATCCTGACTCGACGAGCCCCATTTAAATGAGTATTAGGTTTAGATTTCTAACCTTGTTCATATCCAAGCCCTTTTAGTTGGTATTAGACTTCAAATTTATGGGTAATAGACTTTTCCCCCAAACATGATTGAACTTGGTTTTTGGAGGTGTTAGCCTTGGATTTTCGAACAAATTGATCCTGACTCGACGAGCCCCATTTAAATGAGTATTAGCCTTAGATTTATAACCTTGTTCATATCCAAGCCCTTTTAGTTGGTATTAGACTTCAAATTTATGGGTAATAGACTTTTGCCCCAAACATGATTGAACTTGGTTTTTGGAGGTGTTAGCCTAGGATTTTCGGACAAATTGATCCTGACTCGAGGAGCCCCATTTAAATGAGTATTAGCCTTAGATTTCTAACCTTGTTCATATCCAAGCCCTTTTAGTTGGTATTAGACTTCAAATTTATAGGTAATAGACTTTTTCCCCAAACATGATTGAACTTGGTTTTTGGAGGGGGTGTTAGCCTTGGATTTTCGGACAAATTGATCCTGACTCGACGAGCCCCATTTAAATGAGTATTAGGTTTAGATTTCTAACCTTGTTCATATCCAAGCCCTTTTAGTTGGTATTAGACTTCAAATTTATGGGTAATAGACTTTTGCCCCAAACATGATTGAACTTGGTTTTTGGAGGGTGTGTTAGCCTTGGATTTTCGGACCAATTGATCCTTATTTGACGAGCCCCATTTAAATGAGTATTAGCCTTAGATTTATAACATTGTTCATATCCAAGCCCTTTTAGTTGGTATTAGACTTCAAATTTATGGGTAATAGACTTTTCCCCCAAACATGATTGAACTTGGTTTTTGGAGGGTGTGTTAGCCTTGGATTTTCGGACAAATTGATCCTGACTCGACGAGCCCCATTTAAATGAGTATTAGCCTTAGATTTCTAACCTTGTTCATATCCAAGCCCTTTTAGTTGGTATTAGACTTCAAATATACGGGTAATAGACTTTTGCCCCAAACATGATGGAACTTGGTTTTTGGAGGGGGTGTTAGCCTTGGATTTTCGGACAAATTGATCTTGACTCGACGAGCCCCATTTAAATGAGTATTAGCCTTATATTTCTAACCTTGTTCATATCAAAGCCCTTTTAGTTGGTATTAGAATTCAAATTTATGGGTAATAGACTTTTGCCCCAAACATGATTGAACTTGGTTTTTGGAGGGTGTGTTAGCGTTGGATTTTCGGACAAATTGATCCTGACTCGACGAGCCCCATTTAAATGAGTATTAGCCTTCGATTTCTAAACTTCTTCATATCCAAGCCCTTTTAGTTGGTATTAGACTTCAAATTTAAGGGTAATAGGCTTTTGCCCCAAACATGATTGAACTTGGTTTTTGGAGGTGTTAGCCTTGGATTTTCTGACAAATTGATCCTGACTCGACGAGCCCCATTTAAATGAGTATTAGCTTTAGATTTCTAACCTTGTTCATATCCAAGCCCTTTTAGGTGGTATTAGACTTCAAATTTATGGGTAATAGACTTTTGCCCCAAACATGATTGAACTTGGTTTTTGGAGGGGGTGTTAGCCTTGGATTTTCGGACAAATTGATCCTGACTCGACGAGCCCCATTTAAATGAGTATTAGCCTTAGATTTATAACCTTGTTCATATCCAAGCCCTTTTAGTTGGTATTAGACTTCAAATTTATGGGTAGTAGACTTTTGCCCCAAACATGATTGAACTTGGTTTTTGGAGGGGGTGTTAGCCTTGGATTTTCGGAAAAATTGATCCTGACTCGACGAGTACCATTTAAATGAGTATTAGCCTTAGATTTCTAACCTTGTTCATATCCAAGCCCTTTTAGTTGGTATTAGACTTCAAATTTATAGGTAATAGACTTTTGCCCCAAACATGATTGAACTTGGTTTTTGGAGGGGGTGTTAGCCTTGGATTTTCGGACAAATTGATCCTGACTCGACGAGCCCCATTTAAATGAGTATTAGGTTTAGATTTCTAACCTTGTTCATATCCAAGCCCTTTTAGTTGGTATTAGACTTCAAATTTATGGGTAATAGACTTTTCCCCCAAACATGATTGAACTTGGTTTTTGGAGGTGTTAGCCTTGGATTTTCGGACAAATTGATCCTGACTCGACGAGCCCCATTTAAATGAGTATTAGCTTTAGATTTCTAACCTTGTTCATATCCAAGCCCTTTTAGGTGGTATTAGACTTCAAATTTATGGGTAATAGACTTTTGCCCCAAACATGATTGAACTTGGTTTTTGGAGGGGGTGTTAGCCTTGGATTTTCGGACAAATTGATCCTGACTCGACGAGCCCCATTTAAATGAGTATTAGCCTTAGATTTATAACCTTGTTCATATCGAAGCCCTTTTAGTTGGTATTAGACTTCAAATTTATGGGTAATAGACTTTTCCCCCAAACATGATTGAACTTGGTTTTTGGAGGTGTTAGCCTTGGATTTTCGGACAAATTGATCCTGACTCGACGAGCCCCATTTAAATTAGTATTAGCCTTAGATTTATAACCTTGTTCATATCCAAGCCCTTTTAGTTGGTATTAGATTTCAAATTTATGGGTAATAGACTTTTGCCCCAAACATGATTGAACTTGGTTTTTGGAGGGGGTGTTAGCCTTGGATTTTCGGACAAATTGATCCTGACTCGACGAGCCCCATTTAAATGAGTATTAGCCTTAGATTTCTAACCTTGTTCATATCCAAGCCCTTTTAGTTGGTATTAGACTTCAAATTTATAGGTAATAGACTTTTGCCCCAAACATGATTGAACTTGGTTTTTGGAGGGGGTGTTAGCCTTGGATTTTCGGACAAATTGATCCTGACTCGACGAGCCCCATTTAAATGAGTATTAGCCTTAGATTTATAACCTTGTTCATATCCAAGCCCTTTTAGTTGGTATTAGACTTCAAATTTATGGGTAATAGACTTTTGCCCCAAACATGATTGAACTTGGTTTTTGGAGGGTGTGTTAGCCTTGGATTTTCGGACCAATTGATCCTTATTTGACGAGCCCCATTTAAATGAGTATTAGCCTTAGATTTATAACATTGTTCATATCCAAGCCCTTTTAGTTGGTATTAGACTTCAAATTTATGGGTAATAGACTTTTCCCCCAAACATGATTGAACTTGGTTTTTGGAGGGTGTGTTAGCCTTGGATTTTCGGACAAATTGATCCTGACTCGACGAGCCCCATTTAAATGAGTATTAGCCTTAGATTTCTAACCTTGTTCATATCCAAGCCCTTTTAGTTGGTATTAGACTTCAAATATACGGGTAATAGACTTTTGCCCCAAACATGATGGAACTTGGTTTTTGGAGGGGGTGTTAGCCTTGGATTTTCGGACAAATTGATCTTGACTTGACGAGCCCCATTTAAATGAGTATTAGCCTTATATTTCTAACCTTGTTCATATCGAAGCCCTTTTAGTTGGTATTAGACTTCAAATTTATGGGTAATAGACTTTTGCCCCAAACATGATTGAACTTGGTTTTTGGAGGGTGTGTTAGCGTTGGATTTTCGGACAAATTGATCCTGACTCGACGAGCCCCATTTAAATGAGTATTAGCCTTCGATTTCTAAACTTCTTCATATCCAAGCCCTTTTAGTTGGTATTAGACGTCAAATTTAAGGGTAATAGGCTTTTGCCCCAAACATGATTGAACTTGGTTTTTGGAGGTGTTAGCCTTGGATTTTCTGACAAATTGATCCTGACTCGACGAGCCCCATTTAAATGAGTATTAGCTTTAGATTTCTAACCTTGTTCATATCCAAGCCCTTTTAGGTGGTATTAGACTTCAAATTTATGGGTAATAGACTTTTGCCCCAAACATGATTGAACTTGGTTTTTGGAGGGGGTGTTAGCCTTGGATTTTCGGACAAATTGATCCTGACTCGACGAGCCCCATTTAAATGAGTATTAGCCTTAGATTTATAACCTTGTTCATATCCAAGCCCTTTTAGTTGGTATTAGACTTCAAATTTATGGGTAATAGACTTTTGCCCCAAACATGATTGAACTTGGTTTTTGGAGGGGGTGTTAGCCTTGGATTTTCGGAAAAATTGATCCTGACTCGACGAGTACCATTTAAATGAGTATTAGCCTTAGATTTCTAACCTTGTTCATATCCAAGCCCTTTTAGTTGGTATTAGACTTCAAATTTATAGGTAATAGACTTTTGCCCCAAACATGATTGAACTTGGTTTTTGGAGGGGGTGTTAGCCTTGGATTTTCGGACAAATTGATCCTGACTCGACGAGCCCCATTTAAATGAGTAATAGCCTTAGATTTGTAACCTTGTTTGTATCCAAGCCCTTTTAGTTGGTATTAGACTTCAAATTTATGGGTAATAGACTTTTGCCCCAAACATGATTGAACTTGGTTTTTGGAGGGGGTGTTAGCCTAGGATTTTCGGACAAATTGATCCTGACTCGACGAGCGCCATTTAAATGAGTATTAGCCTTAGATTTCTAACCTTGTTCATATCCAAGCCCTTTTAGTTGGTATTAGAATTCAAATTTATGGGTAATAGACTTTTCCGCCAAACATGATTGAACTTGGTTTTTGGAGGTGTTAGCCTTGGATTTTCGGACAAATTGATCCTGACTCGACGAGCCCCATTTAAATGAGTATTAGCTTTAGATTTCTAACCTTGTTCATATCCAAGCCCTTTTAGGTGGTATTAGACTTCAAATTTATGGGTAATAGACTTTTGCCCCAAACATGATTGAACTTGGTTTTTGGAGGGGGTGTTAGCCTTGGATTTTCGGACAAATTGATCCTGACTCGACGAGCCCCATTTAAATGAGTATTAGCCTTAGATTTATAACCTTGTTCATATCGAAGCCCTTTTAGTTGGTATTAGACTTCAAATTTATGGGTAATAGACTTTTCCCCCAAACATGATTGAACTTGGTTTTTGGAGGTGTTAGCCTTGGATTTTCGGACAAATTGATCCTGACTCGACGAGCCCCATTTAAATTAGTATTAGCCTTAGATTTATAACCTTGTTCATATCCAAGCCCTTTTAGTTGGTATTAGATTTCAAATTTATGGGTAATAGACTTTTGCCCCAAACATGATTGAACTTGGTTTTTGGAGGGGGTGTTAGCCTTGGATTTTCGGACAAATTGATCCTGACTCGACGAGCCCCATTTAAATGAGTATTAGCCTTAGATTTATAACCTTGTTCATATCCAAGCCCTTTTAGTTGGTATTAGACTTCAAATTTATGGGTAATAGACTTTTGCCCCAAACATGATTGAACTTGGTTTTTGGAGGGTGTGTTAGCCTTGGATTTTCGGACCAATTGATCCTTATTTGACGAGCCCCATTTAAATGAGTATTAGCCTTAGATTTATAACATTGTTCATATCCAAGCCCTTTTAGTTGGTATTAGACTTCAAATTTATGGGTAATAGACTTTTCCCCCAAACATGATTGAACTTGGTTTTTGGAGGGTGTGTTAGCCTTGGATTTTCGGACAAATTGATCCTGACTCGACGAGCCCCATTTAAATGAGTATTAGCCTTAGATTTCTAACCTTGTTCATATCCAAGCCCTTTTAGTTGGTATTAGACTTCAAATATACGGGTAATAGACTTTTGCCCCAAACATGATGGAACTTGGTTTTTGGAGGGGGTGTTAGCCTTGGATTTTCGGACAAATTGATCTTGACTTGACGAGCCCCATTTAAATGAGTATTAGCCTTATATTTCTAACCTTGTTCATATCGAAGCCCTTTTAGTTGGTATTAGACTTCAAATTTATGGGTAATAGACTTTTGCCCCAAACATGATTGAACTTGGTTTTTGGAGGGTGTGTTAGCGTTGGATTTTCGGACAAATTGATCCTGACTCGACGAGCCCCATTTAAATGAGTATTAGCCTTCGATTTCTAAACTTCTTCATATCCAAGCCCTTTTAGTTGGTATTAGACGTCAAATTTAAGGGTAATAGGCTTTTGCCCCAAACATGATTGAACTTGGTTTTTGGAGGTGTTAGCCTTGGATTTTCTGACAAATTGATCCTGACTCGACGAGCCCCATTTAAATGAGTATTAGCTTTAGATTTCTAACCTTGTTCATATCCAAGCCCTTTTAGGTGGTATTAGACTTCAAATTTATGGGTAATAGACTTTTGCCCCAAACATGATTGAACTTGGTTTTTGGAGGGGGTGTTAGCCTTGGATTTTCGGACAAATTGATCCTGACTCGACGAGCCCCATTTAAATGAGTATTAGCCTTAGATTTATAACCTTGTTCATATCCAAGCCCTTTTAGTTGGTATTAGACTTCAAATTTATGGGTAATAGACTTTTGCCCCAAACATGATTGAACTTGGTTTTTGGAGGGGGTGTTAGCCTTGGATTTTCGGAAAAATTGATCCTGACTCGACGAGTACCATTTAAATGAGTATTAGCCTTAGATTTCTAACCTTGTTCATATCCAAGCCCTTTTAGTTGGTATTAGACTTCAAATTTATAGGTAATAGACTTTTGCCCCAAACATGATTGAACTTGGTTTTTGGAGGCGGTGTTAGCCTTGGATTTTCGGACAAATTGATCCTGACTCGACGAGCCCCATTTAAATGAGTATTAGGTTTAGATTTCTAACCTTGTTCATATCCAAGACCTTTTAGTTGGTATTAGACTTCAAATTTATGGGTAATAGACTTTTCCCCCAAACATGATTGAACTTGGTTTTTGGAGGTGTTAGCCTTGGATTTTCGAACAAATTGATCCTGACTCGACGAGCCCCATTTAAATGAGTATTAGCCTTAGATTTATAACCTTGTTCATATCCAAGCCCTTTTAGTTGGTATTAGACTTCAAATTTATGGGTAATAGACTTTTGCCCCAAACATGATTGAACTTGGTTTTTGGAGGTGTTAGCCTAGGATTTTCGGACAAATTGATCCTGACTCGAGGAGCCCCATTTAAATGAGTATTAGCCTTAGATTTCTAACCTTGTTCATATCCAAGCCCTTTTAGTTGGTATTAGACTTCAAATTTATAGGTAATAGACTTTTGCCCCAAACATGATTGAACTTGGTTTTTGGAGGGGGTGTTAGCCTTGGATTTTCGGACAAATTGATCCTGACTCGACGAGCCCCATTTAAATGAGTATTAGGTTTAGATTTCTAACCTTGTTCATATCCAAGCCCTTTTAGTTGGTATTAGACTTCAAATTTATGGGTAATAGACTTTTCCCCCAAACATGATTGAACTTGGTTTTTGGAGGTGTTAGCCTTGGATTTTCGGACAAATTGATCCTGACTCGACGAGCCCCATTTAAATGAGTAATAGCCTTAGATTTGTAACCTTGTTTGTATCCAAGCCCTTTTAGTTGGTATTAGACTTCAAATTTATGGGTAATAGACTTTTGCCCCAAACATGATTGAACTTGGTTTTTGGAGGTGTTAGCCTAGGATTTTCGGACAAATTGATCCTGACTCGACGAGCGCCATTTAAATGAGTATTAGCCTTAGATTTCTAACCTTGTTCATATCCAAGCCCTTTTAGTTGGTATTAGAATTCAAATTTATGGGTAATAGACTTTTCCGCCAAACATGATTGAACTTGGTTTTTGGAGGTGTTAGCCTTGGATTTTCGGACAAATTGATCCTGACTCGACGAGCCCCATTTAAATGAGTATTAGCTTTAGATTTCTAACCTTGTTCATATCCAAGCCCTTTTAGGTGGTATTAGACTTCAAATTTATGGGTAATAGACTTTTGCCCCAAACATGATTGAACTTGGTTTTTGGAGGGGGTGTTAGCCTTGGATTTTCGGACAAATTGATCCTGACTCGACGAGCCCCATTTAAATGAGTATTAGCCTTAGATTTATAACCTTGTTCATATCGAAGCCCTTTTAGTTGGTATTAGACTTCAAATTTATGGGTAATAGACTTTTCCCCCAAACATGATTGAACTTGGTTTTTGGAGGTGTTAGCCTTGGATTTTCGGACAAATTGATCCTGACTCGACGAGCCCCATTTAAATTAGTATTAGCCTTAGATTTATAACCTTGTTCATATCCAAGCCCTTTTAGTTGGTATTAGATTTCAAATTTATGGGTAATAGACTTTTGCCCCAAACATGATTGAACTTGGTTTTTGGAGGGGGTGTTAGCCTTGGATTTTCGGACAAATTGATCCTGACTCGACGAGCCCCATTTAAATGAGTATTAGCCTTAGATTTATAACCTTGTTCATATCCAAGCCCTTTTAGTTGGTATTAGACTTCAAATTTATGGGTAATAGACTTTTGCCCCAAACATGATTGAACTTGGTTTTTGGAGGGTGTGTTAGCCTTGGATTTTCGGACCAATTGATCCTTATTTGACGAGCCCCATTTAAATGAGTATTAGCCTTAGATTTATAACATTGTTCATATCCAAGCCCTTTTAGTTGGTATTAGACTTCAAATTTATGGGTAATAGACTTTTCCCCCAAACATGATTGAACTTGGTTTTTGGAGGGTGTGTTAGCCTTGGATTTTCGGACAAATTGATCCTGACTCGACGAGCCCCATTTAAATGAGTATTAGCCTTAGATTTCTAACCTTGTTCATATCCAAGCCCTTTTAGTTGGTATTAGACTTCAAATATACGGGTAATAGACTTTTGCCCCAAACATGATGGAACTTGGTTTTTGGAGGGGGTGTTAGCCTTGGATTTTCGGACAAATTGATCTTGACTTGACGAGCCCCATTTAAATGAGTATTAGCCTTATATTTCTAACCTTGTTCATATCGAAGCCCTTTTAGTTGGTATTAGACTTCAAATTTATGGGTAATAGACTTTTGCCCCAAACATGATTGAACTTGGTTTTTGGAGGGTGTGTTAGCCTTGGATTTTCGGACCAATTGATCCTTATTTGACGAGCCCCATTTAAATGAGTATTAGCCTTAGATTTATAACATTGTTCATATCCAAGCCCTTTTAGTTGGTATTAGACTTCAAATTTATGGGTAATAGACTTTTGCCCCAAACATGATTGAACTTGGTTTTTGGAGGGTGTGTTAGCCTTGGATTTTCGGACAAATTGATCCTGACTCGACGAGCCCCATTTAAATGAGTATTAGCCTTAGATTTCTAACCTTGTTCATATCCAAGCCCTTTTAGTTGGTATTAGACTTCAAATTTAAGGGTAATAGGCTTTTGCCCCAAACATGATTGAACTTGGTTTTTGGAGGTGTTAGCCTTGGATTTTCGGACAAATTGATCTTGACTCGACGAGCCCCATTTAAATGACTATTAGCTTTAGATTTCTAACCTTGTTCATATCCAAGCCCTTTTAGGTGGTATTAGACTTCAAATTTATGGGTAATAGACTTTTGCCCCAAACATGATTGAACTTGGTTTTTGGAGGGGGTGTTAGCCTTGGATTTTCGGACAAATTGATCCTGACTCGACGAGCCCCATTTAAATGAGTATTAGCCTTAGATTTATAACCTTGTTCATATCCAAGCCCTTTTAGTTGGTATTAGACTTCAAATTTATGGGTAATAGACTTTTGCCCCAAACATGATTGAACTTGGTTTTTGGAGGGTGTGTTAGCCTTGGATTTTCGGACCAATTGATCCTGACTCGACGAGCCTTATTTAAATTAGTATTAGCCTTATATTTCTAACCTTGTTCATATCCAAGCCCTTTTAGTTGGTATTAGACTTCAAATTTATGGGTAATAGACTTTTGCCCCAAACATGATTGAACTTGGTTTTTGGAGGTGTTAGCCTTGGATTTTCGGACAAATTGATCTTGACTCGACGAGCCCCATTTAAATTAGTATTAGCCTTAGATTTATAACCTTGTTCATATCCAAGCCCTTTTAGTTGGTATTAGATTTCAAATTTATGGGTAATAGACTTTTGCCCCAAACATGATTGAACTTGGTTTTTGGAGGGGGTGTTAGCCTTGGATTTTCGGACAAATTGATCCTGACTCGACGAGCCCCATTTAAATGAGTATTAGCCTTATATTTCTAACCTTGTTCATATCCAAGCCCTTTTAGTTGGTATTAGACTTCAAATTTATGGGTAATAGACTTTTGCCCCAAACATGATTGAACTTGGTTTTTGGAGGTGTTAGCCTAGGATTTTCGGACCAATTGATCCTTATTTGACGAGCCCCATTTAAATGAGTATTAGCCTTAGATTTATAACATTGTTCATATCCAAGCCCTTTTAGTTGGTATTAGACTTCAAATTTATGGGTAATAGACTTTTTCCCAAACATGATTGAACTTGGTTTTTGGAGGGGGTGTTAGCCTTGGATTTTCGGATAATTTGATCCTGACTCGACGAGCCCCATTTAAATGAGTATTAGCCTTAGATTTGTAACATTTTTCATATCCAAGCCCTTTTAGTTGGTATTAGACTTCAAATTTATCGGTAATAGACTTTTCTCCCAAACATGATTGAACTTGGTTTTTGGAGGGGGTGTTAGCCTTGGATTTTCGGACAAATTGATCCTGACTCGACGAGCCCCATCTAAATGAGTATTAGTCTTAGATTTCTAACCTTCTTAATATCCAAGACCTTTTAGTTGGTATTAGACTTCAAATTTATGGGTAATAGACTTTTGCCCCAAACATGATTAAAATTGGTTTTTGGAGGGTGTGTTAGCCTTGGATTTTCGGACCAATTGATCCTTATTTGACGAGCCCCATTTAAATGAGTATTAGCCTTAGATTTATAACATTGTTCATATCCAAGCCCTTTTAGTTGGTATTAGACTTCAAATTTATGGGTAATAGACTTTTCCCCCAAACATGATTGAACTTGGTTTTTGGAGGGTGTGTTAG
Source organism: Salix caprea (assembly GCA_964035475.1). Taxonomy (NCBI): domain Eukaryota; kingdom Viridiplantae; phylum Streptophyta; class Magnoliopsida; order Malpighiales; family Salicaceae; genus Salix; species Salix caprea. Next base: position 18,059,128 of record OZ037749.1, read on the forward strand.
CCTTGGATTTTCGGACAAATTGATCCTGACTCGACGAGCCCCATTTAAATGAGTATTAGCCTTATATTTCTAACCTTGTTCATATCCAAGCCCTTTTAGTTGGTATTAGACTTCAAATATACGGGTAATAGACTTTTGCCCCAAACATGATGGAACTTGGTTTTTGGAGGGGGTGTTAGCCTTGGATTTTCGGACAAATTGATCCTGACTCGACGAGCCCCATTTAAATGAGTATTAGCCTTATATTTCTAACCTTGTTCATATCCAAGCCCTTTTAGTTGGTATTAGACTTCAAATTTATGGGTAATAGACTTTTGCCCCAAACATGATTGAACTTGGTTTTTGGAGGGTGTGTTAGCCTTGGATTTTCGGACCAATTGATCCTGACTCGACGAGCCTTATTTAAATTAGTATTAGCCTTATATTTCTAACCTTGTTCATATCCAAGCCCTTTTAGTTGGTATTAGACTTCAAATTTATGGGTAATAGACTTTTGCCCCAAACATGATTGAACTTGGTTTTTGGAGGTGTTAGCCTTGGATTTTCGGACAAATTGATCCTGACTCGACGAGCCCCATTTAAATTAGTATTAGCCTTAGATTTATAACCTTGTTCATATCCAAGCCCTTTTAGTTGGTATTAGATTTCAAATTTATGGGTAATAGACTTTTGCCCCAAACATGATTGAACTTGGTTTTTGGAGGGGGTGTTAGCCTTGGATTTTCGGACAAATTGATCCTGACTCGACGAGCCCCATTTAAATGAGTATTAGGTTTAGATTTCTAACCTTGTTCATATCCAAGCCCTTTTAGTTGGTATTAGACTTCAAATTTATGGGTAATAGACTTTTCCCCCAAACATGATTGAACTTGGTTTTTGGAGGTGTTAGCCTTGGATTTTCGAACAAATTGATCCTGACTCGACGAGCCCCATTTAAATGAGTATTAGGTTTAGATTTCTAACCTTGTTCATATCCAAGCCCTTTTAGTTGGTATTAGACTTCAAATTTATGGGTAATAGACTTTTGCCCCAAACATGATTGAACTTGGTTTTTGGAGGGTGTGTTAGCCTTGGATTTTCGGACCAATTGATCCTTATTTGACGAGCCCCATTTAAATGAGTATTAGCCTTAGATTTATAACATTGTTCATATCCAAGCCCTTTTAGTTGGTATTAGACTTCAAATTTATGGGTAATAGACTTTTCCCCCAAACATGATTGAACTTGGTTTTTGGAGGGTGTGTTAGCCTTGGATTTTCGGACAAATTGATCCTGACTCGACGAGCCCCATTTAAATGAGTATTAGCCTTAGATTTCTAACCTTGTTCATATCCAAGCCCTTTTAGTTGGTATTAGACTTCAAATATACGGGTAATAGACTTTTGCCCCAAACATGATGGAACTTGGTTTTTGGAGGGGGTGTTAGCCTTGGATTTTCGGACAAATTGATCCTGACTCGACGAGCCCCATTTAAATGAGTATTAGCCTTATATTTCTAACCTTGTTCATATCGAAGCCCTTTTAGTTGGTATTAGACTTCAAATTTATGGGTAATAGACTTTTGCCCCAAACATGATTGAACTTGGTTTTTGGAGGGTGTGTTAGCGTTGGATTTTTACACAAATTGATCCTGACTCGACGAGCCCCATTTAAATGAGTATTAGCCTTATATTTCTAAACTTCTTCATATCCAAGCCCTTTTAGTTGGTATTAGACTTCAAATTTAAGGGTAATAGGCTTTTGCCCCAAACATGATTGAACTTGGTTTTTGGAGGGGGTGTTAGCCTTGGATTTTCGGACAAATTGATCCTGACTCGACGAGCCCCATTTAAATGAGTAATAGCCTTATATTTCTAACCTTGTTCATATCCAAGCCCTTTTAGTTGGTATTAGACTTCAAATTTATGGGTAATAGACTTTTGCCCCAAACATGATTGAACTTGGTTTTTGGAGGGTGTGTTAGCCTTGGATTTTCGGACCAATTGATCCTTATTTGACGAGCCCCATTTAAATGAGTATTAGCCTTAGATTTATAACATTGTTCATATCCAAGCCCTTTTAGTTGGTATTAGACTTCAAATTTATGGGTAATAGACTTTTCCCCCAAACATGATTGAACTTGGTTTTTGGAGGGTGTGTTAGCCTTGGATTTTCGGACAAATTGATCCTGACTCGACGAGCCCCATTTAAATGAGTATTAGCCTTATATTTCTAACCTTGTTCATATCCAAGCCCTTTTAGTTGGTATTAGACTTCAAATATACGGGTAATAGACTTTTGCCCCAAACATGATGGAACTTGGTTTTTGGAGGGGGTGTTAGCCTTGGATTTTCGGACAAATTGATCCTGACTCGACGAGCCCCATCTAAATGAGTATTAGTCTTAGATTTCTAACCTTCTTAATATCCAAGACCTTTTAGTTGGTATTAGACTTCAAATTTATGGGTAATAGACTTTTGCCCCAAACATGATTAAAATTGGTTTTTGGAGGGTGTGTTAGCCTTGGATTTTCGGACCAATTGATCCTTATTTGACGAGCCCCATTTAAATGAGTATTAGCCTTAGATTTATAACATTGTTCATATCCAAGCCCTTTTAGTTGGTATTAGACTTCAAATTTATGGGTAATAGACTTTTCCCCCAAACATGATTGAACTTGGTTTTTGGAGGGTGTGTTAGCCTTGGATTTTCGGACAAATTGATCCTGACTCGACGAGCCCCATTTAAATGAGTATTAGCCTTATATTTCTAACCTTGTTCATATCCAAGCCCTTTTAGTTGGTATTAGACTTCAAATATACGGGTAATAGACTTTTGCCCCAAACATGATGGAACTTGGTTTTTGGAGGGGGTGTTAGCCTTGGATTTTCGGACAAATTGATCCTGACTCGACGAGCCCCATTTAAATGAGTATTAGCCTTATATTTCTAACCTTGTTCATATCCAAGCCCTTTTAGTTGGTATTAGACTTCAAATTTATGGGTAATAGACTTTTGCCCCAAACATGATTGAACTTGGTTTTTGGAGGGTGTGTTAGCCTTGGATTTTCGGACCAATTGATCCTGACTCGACGAGCCTTATTTAAATTAGTATTAGCCTTATATTTCTAACCTTGTTCATATCCAAGCCCTTTTAGTTGGTATTAGACTTCAAATTTATGGGTAATAGACTTTTGCCCCAAACATGATTGAACTTGGTTTTTGGAGGTGTTAGCCTTGGATTTTCGGACAAATTGATCCTGACTCGACGAGCCCCATTTAAATTAGTATTAGCCTTAGATTTATAACCTTGTTCATATCCAAGCCCTTTTAGTTGGTATTAGATTTCAAATTTATGGGTAATAGACTTTTGCCCCAAACATGATTGAACTTGGTTTTTGGAGGGGGTGTTAGCCTTGGATTTTCGGACAAATTGATCCTGACTCGACGAGCCCCATTTAAATGAGTATTAGGTTTAGATTTCTAACCTTGTTCATATCCAAGCCCTTTTAGTTGGTATTAGACTTCAAATTTATGGGTAATAGACTTTTCCCCCAAACATGATTGAACTTGGTTTTTGGAGGTGTTAGCCTTGGATTTTCGAACAAATTGATCCTGACTCGACGAGCCCCATTTAAATGAGTATTAGGTTTAGATTTCTAACCTTGTTCATATCCAAGCCCTTTTAGTTGGTATTAGACTTCAAATTTATGGGTAATAGACTTTTGCCCCAAACATGATTGAACTTGGTTTTTGGAGGGTGTGTTAGCCTTGGATTTTCGGACCAATTGATCCTTATTTGACGAGCCCCATTTAAATGAGTATTAGCCTTAGATTTATAACATTGTTCATATCCAAGCCCTTTTAGTTGGTATTAGACTTCAAATTTATGGGTAATAGACTTTTGCCCCAAACATGATTGAACTTGGTTTTTGGAGGGTGTGTTAGCCTTGGATTTTCGGACAAATTGATCCTGACTCGACGAGCCCCATTTAAATGAGTATTAGCCTTAGATTTCTAACCTTGTTCATATCCAAGCCCTTTTAGTTGGTATTAGACTTCAAATTTAAGGGTAATAGGCTTTTGCCCCAAACATGATTGAACTTGGTTTTTGGAGGTGTTAGCCTTGGATTTTCGGACAAATTGATCTTGACTCGACGAGCCCCATTTAAATGACTATTAGCTTTAGATTTCTAACCTTGTTCATATCCAAGCCCTTTTAGGTGGTATTAGACTTCAAATTTATGGGTAATAGACTTTTGCCCCAAACATGATTGAACTTGGTTTTTGGAGGGGGTGTTAGCCTTGGATTTTCGGACAAATTGATCCTGACTCGACGAGCCCCATTTAAATGAGTATTAGCCTTAGATTTATAACCTTGTTCATATCCAAGCCCTTTTAGTTGGTATTAGACTTCAAATTTATGGGTAATAGACTTTTGCCCCAAACATGATTGAACTTGGTTTTTGGAGGGTGTGTTAGCCTTGGATTTTCGGACCAATTGATCCTGACTCGACGAGCCTTATTTAAATTAGTATTAGCCTTATATTTCTAACCTTGTTCATATCCAAGCCCTTTTAGTTGGTATTAGACTTCAAATTTATGCGTAATAGACTTTTGCCCCAAACATGATTGAACTTGGTTTTTGGAGGTGTTAGCCTTGGATTTTCGGACAAATTGATCTTGACTCGACGAGCCCCATTTAAATTAGTATTAGCCTTAGATTTATAACCTTGTTCATATCCAAGCCCTTTTAGTTGGTATTAGATTTCAAATTTATGGGTAATAGACTTTTGCCCCAAACATGATTGAACTTGGTTTTTGGAGGGGGTGTTAGCCTTGGATTTTCGGACAAATTGATCCTGACTCGACGAGCCCCATTTAAATGAGTATTAGCCTTATATTTCTAACCTTGTTCATATCCAAGCCCTTTTAGTTGGTATTAGACTTCAAATTTATGGGTAATAGACTTTTGCCCCAAACATGATTGAACTTGGTTTTTGGAGGTGTTAGCCTAGGATTTTCGGACCAATTGATCCTTATTTGACGAGCCCCATTTAAATGAGTATTAGCCTTAGATTTATAACATTGTTCATATCCAAGCCCTTTTAGTTGGTATTAGACTTCAAATTTATGGGTAATAGACTTTTTCCCAAACATGATTGAACTTGGTTTTTGGAGGGGGTGTTAGCCTTGGATTTTCGGATAATTTGATCCTGACTCGACGAGCCCCATTTAAATGAGTATTAGCCTTAGATTTGTAACCTTTTTCATATCCAAGCCCTTTTAGTTGGTATTAGACTTCAAATTTATCGGTAATAGACTTTTCTCCCAAACATGATTGAACTTGGTTTTTGGAGGGGGTGTTAGCCTTGGATTTTCGGACAAATTGATCCTGACTCGACGAGCCCCATCTAAATGAGTATTAGTCTTAGATTTCTAACCTTCTTAATATCCAAGACCTTTTAGTTGGTATTAGACTTCAAATTTATGGGTAATAGACTTTTGCCCCAAACATGATTAAAATTGGTTTTTGGAGGGTGTGTTAGCCTTGGATTTTCGGACCAATTGATCCTTATTTGACGAGCCCCATTTAAATGAGTATTAGCCTTAGATTTATAACATTGTTCATATCCAAGCCCTTTTAGTTGGTATTAGACTTCAAATTTATGGGTAATAGACTTTTCCCCCAAACATGATTGAACTTGGTTTTTGGAGGGTGTGTTAGCCTTGGATTTTCGGACAAATTGATCCTGACTCGACGAGCCCCATTTAAATGAGTATTAGCCTTATATTTCTAACCTTGTTCATATCCAAGCCCTTTTAGTTGGTATTAGACTTCAAATATACGGGTAATAGACTTTTGCCCCAAACATGATGGAACTTGGTTTTTGGAGGGGGTGTTAGCCTTGGATTTTCGGACAAATTGATCCTGACTCGACGAGCCCCATTTAAATGAGTATTAGCCTTATATTTCTAACCTTGTTCATATCCAAGCCCTTTTAGTTGGTATTAGACTTCAAATTTATGGGTAATAGACTTTTGCCCCAAACATGATTGAACTTGGTTTTTGGAGGGTGTGTTAGCCTTGGATTTTCGGACCAATTGATCCTGACTCGACGAGCCCTATTTAAATTAGTATTAGCCTTATATTTCTAACCTTGTTCATATCCAAGCCCTTTTAGTTGGTATTAGACTTCAAATTTATGGGTAATAGACTTTTGCCCCAAACATGATTGAACTTGGTTTTTGGAGGTGTTAGCCTTGGATTTTCGGACAAATTGATCCTGACTCGACGAGCCCCATTTAAATTAGTATTAGCCTTAGATTTATAACCTTGTTCATATCCAAGCCCTTTTAGTTGGTATTAGATTTCAAATTTATGGGTAATAGACTTTTGCCCCAAACATGATTGAACTTGGTTTTTGGAGGGGGTGTTAGCCTTGGATTTTCGGACAAATTGATCCTGACTCGACGAGCCCCATTTAAATGAGTATTAGGTTTAGATTTCTAACCTTGTTCATATCCAAGCCCTTTTAGTTGGTATTAGACTTCAAATTTATGGGTAATAGACTTTTCCCCCAAACATGATTGAACTTGGTTTTTGGAGGTGTTAGCCTTGGATTTTCGAACAAATTGATCCTGACTCGACGAGCCCCATTTAAATGAGTATTAGGTTTAGATTTCTAACCTTGTTCATATCCAAGCCCTTTTAGTTGGTATTAGACTTCAAATTTATGGGTAATAGACTTTTGCCCCAAACATGATTGAACTTGGTTTTTGGAGGGTGTGTTAGCCTTGGATTTTCGGACCAATTGATCCTTATTTGACGAGCCCCATTTAAATGAGTATTAGCCTTAGATTTATAACATTGTTCATATCCAAGCCCTTTTAGTTGGTATTAGACTTCAAATTTATGGGTAATAGACTTTTCCCCCAAACATGATTGAACTTGGTTTTTGGAGGGTGTGTTAGCCTTGGATTTTCGGACAAATTGATCCTGACTCGACGAGCCCCATTTAAATGAGTATTAGCCTTAGATTTCTAACCTTGTTCATATCCAAGCCCTTTTAGTTGGTATTAGACTTCAAATATACGGGTAATAGACTTTTGCCCCAAACATGATGGAACTTGGTTTTTGGAGGGGGTGTTAGCCTTGGATTTTCGGACAAATTGATCCTGACTCGACGAGCCCCATTTAAATGAGTATTAGCCTTATATTTCTAACCTTGTTCATATCGAAGCCCTTTTAGTTGGTATTAGACTTCAAATTTATGGGTAATAGACTTTTGCCCCAAACATGATTGAACTTGGTTTTTGGAGGGTGTGTTAGCGTTGGATTTTTACACAAATTGATCCTGACTCGACGAGCCCCATTTAAATGAGTATTAGCCTTATATTTCTAAACTTCTTCATATCCAAGCCCTTTTAGTTGGTATTAGACTTCAAATTTAAGGGTAATAGGCTTTTGCCCCAAACATGATTGAACTTGGTTTTTGGAGGGGGTGTTAGCCTTGGATTTTCGGACAAATTGATCCTGACTCGACGAGCCCCATTTAAATGAGTAATAGCCTTATATTTCTAACCTTGTTCATATCCAAGCCCTTTTAGTTGGTATTAGACTTCAAATTTATGGGTAATAGACTTTTGCCCCAAACATGATTGAACTTGGTTTTTGGAGGGTGTGTTAGCCTTGGATTTTCGGACCAATTGATCCTGATTCGACGAGCCCCATTTAAATGAGTATTAGCCTTAGATTTATAACCTTGTTCATATCCAAGCCCTTTTAGTTGGTATTAGACTTCAAATTTATGGGTAATAGACTTTTCCCCCAAACATGATTGAACTTGGTTTTTGGAGGTGTTAGGCTTGGATTTTCGGACAAATTGATCCTGACTCGACGAGCCCCATTTAAATGAGTATTAGCTTTAGAGTTCTAACCTTGTTCATATCCAAGCCCTTTTAGTTGGTATTAGACTTCAAATTTAAGGGTAATAGGCTTTTGCCCCAAACATGATTGAACTTGGTTTTTGGAGGGGGAGTTAGCCTTGGATTTTTGGACAAATTGATCCTGACTCGACGAGACCCATCTAAAAGAGTATTAGCCTTAAAATTTATAGCCTTTTTAATATCCAAGCCCTTTTAGTTGGTATTAGACTTCAAATTTATGGGTAATAGACTTTTCCCCCAAACATGATTGAACTTGGTTTTTGGAGGTATTAGCCTTGGATTTTCGGACAAATTGATCCTGACTCGACGAGCCCCATTTAAATGAGTAATAGTCTTAGATTTCTAACCTTGTTTGTATCCAAGCCCTTTTAGTTGGTATTAGACTTCAAATTTATGGGTAATAGACTTTTGCCCCAAACATGATTGAACTTGGTTTTTGGAGGTGTTAGCCTAGGATTTTCGGACAAATTGATCCTGACTCGACGAGCCCCATTTAAATGAGTATTAGCCTTAGATTTCTAACCTTGTTCATATCCAAGCCCTTTTAGTTGGTATTAGAATTCAAATTTATGGGTAATAGACTTTTCCGCCAAACATGATTGAACTTGGTTTTAGGAGGTGTTAGCCTTGGATTTTCGGACAAATTGATCCTGACTCGACGAGCCCCATTTAAATGAGTATTAGCTTTAGATTTCTAACCTTGTTCATATCCAAGCCCTTTTAGTTGGTATTAGACTTCAAATTTATGGGTAATAGACTTTTGCCCCAAACATGATTGAACTTGGTTTTTGGAGGGGGTGTTAGCCTTGGATTTTCGGACAAATTGATCCTGACTCGACGAGCCCCATTTAAATGAGTATTAGCCTTAGATTTATAACCTTGTTCATATCCAAGCCCTTTTAGTTGGTATTAGACTTCAAATTTATGGGTAATAGACTTTTGCCCCAAACATGATTGAACTTGGTTTTTGGAGGGTGTGTTAGCCTTGGATTTTCGGACCAATTGATCCTGACTCGACGAGCCTTATTTAAATGAGTATTAGCCTTATATTTCTAACCTTGTTCATATCCAAGCCCTTTTAGTTGGTATTAGACTTCAAATTTATGGGTAATAGACTTTTGCCCCAAACATGATTGAACTTGGTTTTTGGAGGTGTTAGCCTTGGATTTTCGGACAAATTGATCCTGACTCGACGAGCCCCATTTAAATTAGTATTAGCCTTAGATTTATAACCTTGTTCATATCCAAGCCCTTTTAGTTGGTATTAGATTTCAAATTTTGGGTAATAGACTTTTGCCCCAAACATGATTGAACTTGGTTTTTGGAGGGGGTGTTAGCCTTGGATTTTCGGACAAATTGATCCTGACTCGACGAGCCCCATTTAAATGAGTATTAGCCTTAGATTTATAACCTTGTTCATATCCAAGCCCTTTTAGTTGGTATTAGACTTCAAATTTATGGGTAATAGACTTTTGCCCCAAACATGATTGAACTTGGTTTTTGGAGGGTGTGTTAGCCTTGGATTTTTGGAGGTATTAGCCTTGGATTTTCGGACAAATTGATCCTGACTCGACGAGCCCCATTTAAATGAGTAATAGTCTTAGATTTCTAACCTTGTTTGTATCCAAGCCCTTTTAGTTGGTATTAGACTTCAAATTTATGGGTAATAGACTTTTGCCCCAAACATGATTGAACTTGGTTTTTGGAGGTGTTAGCCTAGGATTTTCGGACAAATTGATCCTGACTCGACGAGCCCCATTTAAATGAGTATTAGCCTTAGATTTCTAACCTTGTTCATATCCAAGCCCTTTTAGTTGGTATTAGAATTCAAATTTATGGGTAATAGACTTTTCCGCCAAACATGATTGAACTTGGTTTTAGGAGGTGTTAGCCTTGGATTTTCGGACAAATTGATCCTGACTCGACGAGCCCCATTTAAATGAGTATTAGCTTTAGATTTCTAACCTTGTTCATATCCAAGCCCTTTTAGTTGGTATTAGACTTCAAATTTATGGGTAATAGACTTTTGCCCCAAACATGATTGAACTTGGTTTTTGGAGGGGGTGTTAGCCTTGGATTTTCGGACAAATTGATCCTGACTCGACGAGCCCCATTTAAATGAGTATTAGCCTTAGATTTATAACCTTGTTCATATCCAAGCCCTTTTAGTTGGTATTAGACTTCAAATTTATGGGTAATAGACTTTTGCCCCAAACATGATTGAACTTGGTTTTTGGAGGGTGTGTTAGCCTTGGATTTTCGGACCAATTGATCCTGACTCGACGAGCCTTATTTAAATGAGTATTAGCCTTATATTTCTAACCTTGTTCATATCCAAGCCCTTTTAGTTGGTATTAGACTTCAAATTTATGGGTAATAGACTTTTGCCCCAAACATGATTGAACTTGGTTTTTGGAGGTGTTAGCCTTGGATTTTCGGACAAATTGATCCTGACTCGACGAGCCCCATTTAAATTAGTATTAGCCTTAGATTTATAACCTTGTTCATATCCAAGCCCTTTTAGTTGGTATTAGATTTCAAATTTTGGGTAATAGACTTTTGCCCCAAACATGATTGAACTTGGTTTTTGGAGGGGGTGTTAGCCTTGGATTTTCGGACAAATTGATCCTGACTCGACGAGCCCCATTTAAATGAGTATTAGCCTTAGATTTATAACCTTGTTCATATCCAAGCCCTTTTAGTTGGTATTAGACTTCAAATTTATGGGTAATAGACTTTTGCCCCAAACATGATTGAACTTGGTTTTTGGAGGGTGTGTTAGCCTTGGATTTTCGGTCCAATTGATCCTTATTTGACGAGCCCCATTTAAATGAGTATTAGCCTTAGATTTATAACATTGTTCATATCCAAGCCCTTTTAGTTGGTATTAGACTTCAAATTTATGGGTAATAGACTTTTCCCCCAAACATGATTGAACTTGGTTTTTGGAGGGTGTGTTAGCCTTGGATTTTCGGACAAATTGATCCTGACTCGACGAGCCCCATTTAAATGAGTATTAGCCTTCGATTTCTAACCTTGTTCATATCCAAGCCCTTTTAGTTGGTATTAGACTTCAAATTTACGGGTAATAGACTTTTGCCCCAAACATGATTGAACTTGGTTTTTGGAGGGGGTGTTAGCCTTGGATTTTCGGACAAATTGATCCTGACTCGACGAGCCCCATTTAAATGAGTATTAGCCTTATATTTCTAACCTTGTTCATATCCAAGCCCTTTTAGTTGGTATTAGACTTCAAATTTATGGGTAATAGACTTTTGCCCCAAACATGATTGAACTTGGTTTTTGGAGGGTGTGTTAGCCTTGGATTTTCGGACAAATTGATCCTGACTCGACGAGCCCCATTTAAATGAGTATTAGCCTTAGATTTCTAAACTTGTTCATATCCAAGCCCTTTTAGTTGGTATTAGACTTCAAATTTAAGGGTAATAGGCTTTTGCCCCAAACATGATTGAACTTGGTTTTTGGAGGGGGTGTTAGCCTTGGATTTTCGGACAAATTGATCCTGACTCGACGAGCCCCATTTAAATGAGTATTAGCCTTATATTTCTAACCTTGTTCATATCCAAGCCCTTTTAGTTGGTATTAGACTTCAAATTTATGGGTAATAGACTTTTGCCCCAAACATGATTGAACTTGGTTTTTGGAGGTGTTAGCCTAGGATTTTCGGACAAATTGATCCTGACTCGACGAGCCCCATTTAAATGAGTATTAGCCTTAGATTTCTAACCTTGTTCATATCCAAGCCCTTTTAGTTGGTATTAGACTTCAAATTTATAGGTAATAGAATTTTGCCCCAAACATGATTGAACTTGGTTTTTGGAGGGGGTGTTAGCCTTGGATTTTCGGACAAATTGATCCTGACTCGACGAGCCCCATTTAAATGAGTATTAGGTTTAGATTTCTAACCTTGTTCATATCCAAGCCCTTTTAGTTGGTATTAGACTTCAAATTTATGGGTAATAGACTTTTGCCCCAAACATGATTGAACTTGGTTTTTGGAGGGTGTGTTAGCCTTGGATTTTCGGACAAATTGATCCTGACTCGACGAGCCCCATTTAAATGAGTATTAGGTTTAGATTTCTAACCTTGTTCATATCCAAGCCCTTTTAGTTGGTATTAGACTTCAAATTTATGGGTAATAGACTTTTGCCCCAAACATGATTGAACTTGGTTTTTGGAGGTGTTAGCCTAGGATTTTCGGACAAATTGATCCTGACTCGACGAGCCCCATTTAAATGAGTATTAGCCTTAGATTTCTAACCTTGTTCATATCCAAGCCCTTTTAGTTGGTATTAGAATTCAAATTTATGGGTAATTGACTTTTCCGCCAAACATGATTGAACTTGGTTTTTGGAGGTGTTAGCCTTGGATTTTCGGACAAATTGATCCTGACTCGACGAGCACCATTTAAATGAGTATTAGCTTTAGATTTCTAACCTTGTTCATATCCAAGCCCTTTTAGTTGGTATTAGACTTCAAATTTATGGGTAATAGACTTTTGCCCCAAACATGATTGAACTTGGTTTTTGGAGGGGGTGTTAGCCTTGGATTTTCGGACAAATTGATCCTGACTCGACGAGCCCCATTTAAATGAGTATTAGCCTTAGATTTATAACCTTGTTCATATCCAAGCCCTGTTAGTTGGTATTAGACTTCAAATTTATGGGTAATAGACTTTTGCCCCAAACATGATTGAACTTGGTTTTTGGAGGGTGTGTTAGCCTTGGATTTTCGGACCAATTGATCCTGACTCGACGAGCCTTATTTAAATGAGTATTAGCCTTATATTTCTAACCTTGTTCATATCCAAGCCCTTTTAGTTGGTATTAGACTTCAAATTTATGGGTAATAGACTTTTGCCCCAAACATGATTGAACTTGGTTTTTGGAGGTGTTAGCCTTGGATTTTCGGACAAATTGATCCTGACTCGACGAGCCCCATTTAAATTAGTATTAGCCTTAGATTTCTAAACTTGTTCATATCCAAGCCCTTTTAGTTGGTATTAGACTTCAAATTTAAGGGTAATAGGCTTTTGCCCCAAACATGATTGAACTTGGTTTTTGGAGGGGGTGTTAGCCTTGGATTTTCGGACAAATTGATCCTGACTCGACGAGCCCCATTTAAATGAGTATTAGCCTTATATTTCTAACCTTGTTCATATCCAAGCCCTTTTAGTTGGTACTAGACTTCAAATTTATGGGTAATAGACTTTTGCCCCAAACATGATTGAACTTGGTTTTTGGAGGTGTTAGCCTAGGATTTTCGGACAAATTGATCCTGACTCGACGAGCCCCATTTAAATGAGTATTAGGTTTAGATTTCTAACCTTGTTCATATCCAAGCCCTTTTAGTTGGTATTAGACTTCAAATTTATGGGTAATAGACTTTTGCCCCAAACATGATTGAACTTGGTTTTTGGAGGTGTTAGCCTAGGATTTTCGGACAAATTGATCCTGACTCGACGAGCCCCATTTAAATGAGTATTAGCCTTAGATTTCTAACCTTGTTCATATCCAAGCCCTTTTAGTTGGTATTAGAATTCAAATTTATGGGTAATTGACTTTTCCGCCAAACATGATTGAACTTGGTTTTTGGAGGTGTTAGCCTTGGATTTTCGGACAAATTGATCCTGACTCGACGAGCACCATTTAAATGAGTATTAGCTTTAGATTTCTAACCTTGTTCATATCCAAGCCCTTTTAGTTGGTATTAGACTTCAAATTTATGGGTAATAGACTTTTGCCCCAAACATGATTGAACTTGGTTTTTGGAGGGTGTGTTAGCCTTGGATTTTCGGACCAATTGATCCTGACTCGACGAGCCTTATTTAAATGAGTATTAGCCTTATATTTCTAACCTTGTTCATATCCAAGCCCTTTTAGTTGGTATTAGACTTCAAATTTATGGGTAATAGACTTTTGCCCCAAACATGATTGAACTTGGTTTTTGGAGGTGTTAGCCTTGGATTTTCGGACAAATTGATCCTGACTCGACGAGCCCCATTTAAATTAGTATTAGCCTTAGATTTCTAAACTTGTTCATATCCAAGCCCTTTTAGTTGGTATTAGACTTCAAATTTAAGGGTAATAGGCTTTTGCCCCAAACATGATTGAACTTGGTTTTTGGAGGGGGTGTTAGCCTTGGATTTTCGGACAAATTGATCCTGACTCGACGAGCCCCATTTAAATGATTATTAGCCTTATATTTCTAACCTTGTTCATATCCAAGCCCTTTTAGTTGGTATTAGACTTCAAATTTATGGGTAATAGACTTTTGCCCCAAACATGATTGAACTTGGTTTTTGGAGGTGTTAGCCTAGGATTTTCGGACAAATTGATCCTGACTCGACGAGCCCCATTTAAATGAGTATTAGCCTTAGATTTCTAACCTTGTTCATATCCAAGCCCTTTTAGTTGGTATTAGACTTCAAATTTATGGGTAATAGACTTTTGCCCCAAACATGATTGAACTTGGTTTTTGGAGGTGTTAGCCTAGGATTTTCGGACAAATTGATCCTGACTCGACGAGCCCCATTTAAATGAGTATTAGCCTTAGATTTCTAACCTTGTTCATATCCAAGCCCTTTTAGTTGGTATTAGAATTCAAATTTATGGGTAATTGACTTTTCCGCCAAACATGATTGAACTTGGTTTTTGGAGGTGTTAGCCTTGGATTTTCGGACAAATTGATCCTGACTCGACGAGCACCATTTAAATGAGTATTAGCTTTAGATTTCTAACCTTGTTCATATCCAAGCCCTTTTAGTTGGTATTAGACTTCAAATTTATGGGTAATAGACTTTTGCCCCAAACATGATTGAACTTGGTTTTTGGAGGGGGTGTTAGCCTTGGATTTTCGGACAAATTGATCCTGACTCGACGAGCCCCATTTAAATGAGTATTAGCCTTAGATTTATAACCTTGTTCATATCCAAGCCCTTTTAGTTGGTATTAGACTTCAAATTTATGGGTAATAGACTTTTGCCCCAAACATGATTGAACTTGGTTTTTGGAGGGTGTGTTAGCCTTGGATTTTCGGACCAATTGATCCTGACTCGACGAGCCTTATTTAAATGAGTATTAGCCTTATATTTCTAACCTTGTTCATATCCAAGCCCTTTTAGTTGGTATTAGACTTCAAATTTATGGGTAATAGACTTTTGCCCCAAACATGATTGAACTTGGTTTTTGGAGGTGTTAGCCTAGGATTTTCGGACAAATTGATCCTGACTCGACGAGCCCCATTTAAATGAGTATTAGCCTTAGATTTCTAACCTTGTTCATATCCAAGCCCTTTTAGTTGGTATTAGACTTCAAATTTATGGGTAATAGACTTTTGCCCCAAACATGATTGAACTTGGTTTTTGGAGGTGTTAGCCTAGGATTTTCGGACAAATTGATCCTGACTCGACGAGCCCCATTTAAATGAGTATTAGCCTTAGATTTCTAACCTTGTTCATATCCAAGCCCTTTTAGTTGGTATTAGAATTCAAATTTATGGGTAATTGACTTTTCCGCCAAACATGATTGAACTTGGTTTTTGGAGGTGTTAGCCTTGGATTTTCGGACAAATTGATCCTGACTCGACGAGCACCATTTAAATGAGTATTAGCTTTAGATTTCTAACCTTGTTCATATCCAAGCCCTTTTAGTTGGTATTAGACTTCAAATTTATGGGTAATAGACTTTTGCCCCAAACATGATTGAACTTGGTTTTTGGAGGGGGTGTTAGCCTTGGATTTTCGGACAAATTGATCCTGACTCGACGAGCCCCATTTAAATGAGTATTAGCCTTAGATTTATAACCTTGTTCATATCCAAGCCCTTTTAGTTGGTATTAGACTTCAAATTTATGGGTAATAGACTTTTGCCCCAAACATGATTGAACTTGGTTTTTGGAGGGTGTGTTAGCCTTGGATTTTCGGACCAATTGATCCTGACTCGACGAGCCTTATTTAAATGAGTATTAGCCTTATATTTCTAACCTTGTTCATATCCAAGCCCTTTTAGTTGGTATTAGACTTCAAATTTATGGGTAATAGACTTTTGCCCCAAACATGATTGAACTTGGTTTTTGGAGGTGTTAGCCTTGGATTTTCGGACAAATTGATCCTGACTCGACGAGCCCCATTTAAATTAGTATTAGCCTTAGATTTCTAAACTTGTTCATATCCAAGCCCTTTTAGTTGGTATTAGACTTCAAATTTAAGGGTAATAGGCTTTTGCCCCAAACATGATTGAACTTGGTTTTTGGAGGGGGTGTTAGCCTTGGATTTTCGGACAAATTGATCCTGACTTGACGAGCCCCATTTAAATGAGTATTAGCCTTATATTTCTAACCTTGTTCATATCCAAGCCCTTTTAGTTGGTATTAGACTTCAAATTTATGGGTAATAGACTTTTGCCCCAAACATGATTGAACTTGGTTTTTGGAGGTGTTAGCCTAGGATTTTCGGACAAATTGATCCTGACTCGACGAGCCCCATTTAAATGAGTATTAGCCTTAGATTTCTAACCTTGTTCATATCCAAGCCCTTTTAGTTGGTATTAGACTTCAAATTTATAGGTAATAGACTTTTGCCCCAAACATGATTGAACTTGGTTTTTGGAGGGGGTGTTAGCCTTGGATTTTCGGACAAATTGATCCTGACTCGACGAGCCCCATTTAAATGAGTATTAGGTTTAGATTTCTAACCTTGTTCATATCCAAGCCCTTTTAGTTGGTATTAGACTTCAAATTTATGGGTAATAGACTTTTGCCCCAAACATGATTGAACTTGGTTTTTGGAGGGTGTGTTAGCCTTGGATTTTCGGACAAATTGATCCTGACTCGACGAGCCCCATTTAAATGAGTAATAGTCTTAGATTTCTAAACTTGTTTGTATCCAAGCTCTTTTAGTTGGTATTAGACTTCAAATTTATGGGTAATAGACTTTTGCCCCAAACATGATTGAACTTGGTTTTTGGAGGTGTTAGCCTAGGATTTTCGGACAAATTGATCCTGACTCGACGAGCCCCATTTAAATGAGTATTAGCCTTAGATTTCTAACCTTGTTCATATCCAAGCCCTTTTAGTTGGTATTAGACTTCAAATTTAAGGGTAATAGGCTTTTGCCCCAAACATGATTGAACTTGGTTTTTGGAGGGGGTGTTAGCCTTGGATTTTCGGACAAATTGATCCTGACTCGACGAGCCCCATTTAAATGAGTATTAGCCTTATATTTCTAACCTTGTTCATATCCAAGCCCTTTTAGTTGGTATTAGACTTCAAATTTATGGGTAATAGACTTTTGCCCCAAACATGATTGAACTTGGTTTTTGGAGGTGTTAGCCTAGGATTTTCGGACAAATTGATCCTGACTCGACGAGCCCCATTTAAATGAGTATTAGCCTTAGATTTCTAACCTTGTTCATATCCAAGCCCTTTTAGTTGGTATTAGACTTCAAATTTATGGGTAATAGACTTTTGCCCCAAACATGATTGAACTTGGTTTTTGGAGGTGTTAGCCTAGGATTTTCGGACAAATTGATCCTGACTCGACGAGCCCCATTTAAATGAGTATTAGCCTTAGATTTCTAACCTTGTTCATATCCAAGCCCTTTTAGTTGGTATTAGAATTCAAATTTATGGGTAATTGACTTTTCCGCCAAACATGATTGAACTTGGTTTTTGGAGGTGTTAGCCTTGGATTTTCGGACAAATTGATCCTGACTCGACGAGCACCATTTAAATGAGTATTAGCTTTAGATTTCTAACCTTGTTCATATCCAAGCCCTTTTAGTTGGTATTAGACTTCAAATTTATGGGTAATAGACTTTTGCCCAAAACATGATTGAACTTGGTTTTTGGAGGGGGTGTTAGCCTTGGATTTTCGGACAAATTGATCCTGACTCGACGAGCCCCATTTAAATGAGTATTAGCCTTAGATTTATAACCTTGTTCATATCCAAGCCCTTTTAGTTGGTATTAGACTTCAAATTTATGGGTAATAGACTTTTGCCCCAAACATGATTGAACTTGGTTTTTGGAGGGTGTGTTAGCCTTGGATTTTCGGACCAATTGATCCTGAGTCGACGAGCCTTATTTAAATGAGTATTAGCCTTATATTTCTAACCTTGTTCATATCCAAGCCCTTTTAGTTGGTATTAGACTTCAAATTTATGGGTAATAGACTTTTGCCCCAAACATGATTGAACTTGGTTTTTGGAGGTGTTAGCCTTGGATTTTCGGACAAATTGATCCTGACTCGACGAGCCCCATTTAAATTAGTATTAGCCTTAGATTTCTAAACTTGTTCATATCCAAGCCCTTTTAGTTGGTATTAGACTTCAAATTTAAGGGTAATAGGCTTTTGCCCCAAACATGATTGAACTTGGTTTTTGGAGGGGGTGTTAGCCTTGGATTTTCGGACAAATTGATCCTGACTTGACGAGCCCCATTTAAATGAGTATTAGCCTTATATTTCTAACCTTGTTCATATCCAAGCCCTTTTAGTTGGTATTAGACTTCAAATTTATGGGTAATAGACTTTTGCCCCAAACATGATTGAACTTGGTTTTTGGAGGTGTTAGCCTAGGATTTTCGGACAAATTGATCCTGACTCGACGAGCCCCATTTAAATGAGTATTAGCCTTAGATTTCTAACCTTGTTCATATCCAAGCCCTTTTAGTTGGTATTAGACTTCAAATTTATAGGTAATAGACTTTTGCCCCAAACATGATTGAACTTGGTTTTTGGAGGGGGTGTTAGCCTTGGATTTTCGGACAAATTGGTCCTGACTCGACGAGCCCCATT
This sequence comes from Salix caprea, assembly GCA_964035475.1. Classification (NCBI taxonomy): domain Eukaryota; kingdom Viridiplantae; phylum Streptophyta; class Magnoliopsida; order Malpighiales; family Salicaceae; genus Salix; species Salix caprea. The sequence continues at coordinate 18,077,872 of OZ037749.1, forward strand.
TAAATGAGTATTAGGTTTAGATTTCTAACCTTGTTCATATCCAAGCCCTTTTAGTTGGTATTAGACTTCAAATTTATGGGTAATAGACTTTTGCCCCAAACATGATTGAACTTGGTTTTTGGAGGGTGTGTTAGCCTTGGATTTTCGGACAAATTGATCCTGACTCGACGAGCCCCATTTAAATGAGTAATAGTCTTAGATTTCTAAACTTGTTTGTATCCAAGCTCTTTTAGTTGGTATTAGACTTCAAATTTATGGGTAATAGACTTTTGCCCCAAACATGATTGAACTTGGTTTTTGGAGGTGTTAGCCTAGGATTTTCGGACAAATTGATCCTGACTCGACGAGCCCCATTTAAATGAGTATTAGCCTTAGATTTCTAACCTTGTTCATATCCAAGCCCTTTTAGTTGGTATTAGACTTCAAATTTATGGGTAATAGACTTTTGCCCCAAACATGATTGAACTTGGTTTTTGGAGGGGGTGTTAGCCTTGGATTTTCGGACAAATTGATCCTGACTCGACGAGCCCCATTTAAATGAGTATTAGCCTTAGATTTATAACCTTGTTCATATCCAAGCCCTTTTAGTTGGTATTAGACTTCAAATTTATGGGTAATAGACTTTTGCCCCAAACATGATTGAACTTGGTTTTTAGAGGGTGTGTTAGCCTTGGATTTTCGGACCAATTGATCCTGACTCGACGAGCCTTATTTAAATGAGTATTAGCCTTATATTTCTAACCTTGTTCATATCCAAGCCCTTTTAGTTGGTATTAGACTTCAAATTTATGGGTAATAGACTTTTGCCCCAAACATGATTGAACTTGGTTTTTGGAGGTGTTAGCCTTGGATTTTCGGACAAATTGATCCTGACTCGACGAGCCCCATTTAAATTAGTATTAGCCTTAGATTTCTAAACTTGTTCATATCCAAGCCCTTTTAGTTGGTATTAGACTTCAAATTTAAGGGTAATAGGCTTTTGCCCCAAACATGATTGAACTTGGTTTTTGGAGGGGGTGTTAGCCTTGGATTTTCGGACAAATTGATCCTGACTCGACGAGCCCCATTTAAATGAGTATTAGCCTTATATTTCTAACCTTGTTCATATCCAAGCCCTTTTAGTTGGTATTAGACTTCAAATTTATGGGTAATAGACTTTTGCCCCAAACATGATTGAACTTGGTTTTTGGAGGTGTTAGCCTAGGATTTTCGGACAAATTGATCCTGACTCGACGAGCCCCATTTAAATGAGTATTAGCCTTAGATTTCTAACCTTGTTCATATCCAAGCCCTTTTAGTTGGTATTAGACTTCAAATTTATAGGTAATAGACTTTTGCCCCAAACATGATTGAACTTGGTTTTTGGAGGGGGTGTTAGCCTTGGATTTTCGGACAAATTGATCCTGACTCGACGAGCCCCATTTAAATGAGTATTAGGTTTAGATTTCTAACCTTGTTCATATCCAAGCCCTTTTAGTTGGTATTAGACTTCAAATTTATGGGTAATAGACTTTTGCCCCAAACATGATTGAACTTGGTTTTTGGAGGGTGTGTTAGCCTTGGATTTTCGGACAAATTGATCCTGACTCGACGAGCCCCATTTAAATGAGTAATAGTCTTAGATTTCTAAACTTGTTTGTATCCAAGCCCTTTTAGTTGGTATTAGACTTCAAATTTATGGGTAATAGACTTTTGCCCCAAACATGATTGAACTTGGTTTTTGGAGGTGTTAGCCTAGGATTTTCGGACAAATTGATCCTGACTCGACGAGCCCCATTTAAATGAGTATTAGCCTTAGATTTCTAACCTTGTTCATATCCAAGCCCTTTTAGTTGGTATTAGACTTCAAATTTATGGGTAATAGACTTTTGCCCCAAACATGATTGAACTTGGTTTTTGGAGGGGGTGTTAGCCTTGGATTTTCGGACCAATTGATCCTGACTCGACGAGCCTTATTTAAATGAGTATTAGCCTTATATTTCTAACCTTGTTCATATCCAAGCCCTTTTAGTTGGTATTAGACTTCAAATTTATGGGTAATAGACTTTTGCCCCAAACATGATTGAACTTGGTTTTTGGAGGTGTTAGCCTTGGATTTTCGGACAAATTGATCCTGACTCGACGAGCCCCATTTAAATTAGTATTAGCCTTAGATTTATAACCTTGTTCATATCCAAGCCCTTTTAGTTGGTATTAGATTTCAAATTTATGGGTAATAGACTTTTGCCCCAAACATTATTGAACTTGGTTTTTGGAGGGGGTGTTAGCCTTGGATTTTCGGACCAATTGATCCTTATTTGACGAGCCCCATTTAAATGAGTATTGGCCTTAGATTTATAACATTGTTCATATCCAAGCCCTTTTAGTTGGTATTAGACTTCAAATTTATGGGTAATAGACTTTTCCCCCAAACATGATTGAACTTGGTTTTTGGAGGGTGTGTTAGCCTTGGATTTTCGGACAAATTGATCCTGACTCGACGAGCCCCATTTAAAAGAGTATTAGCCTTAGATTTCTAACCTTGTTCATATCCAAGCCCTTTTAGTTGGTATTAGACTTCAAATTTACGGGTAATAGACTTTTGCCCCAAACATGATTGAACTTGGTTTTTGGAGGGGGTGTTAGCCTTGGATTTTCGGACAAATTGATCCTGACTCGACGAGCCCCATTTAAATGAGTATTAGCCTTATATTTCTAACCTTGTTCATATCCAAGCCCTTTTAGTTGGTATTAGACTTCAAATTTATGGGTAATAGACTTTTGCCCCAAACATGATTGAACTTGGTTTTTGGAGGGTGTGTTAGCCTTGGATTTTCGGACAAATTGATCCTGACTCGACGAGCCCCATTTAAATGAGTATTAGCCTTAGATTTATAAACTTGTTCATATCCAAGCCCTTTTAGTTGGTATTAGACTTCAAATTTATGGGTAATAGGCTTTTGCCCCAAACATGATTGAACTTGGTTTTTGGAGGGTGTGTTAGCCTTGGATTTTCGGACCAATTGATCCTTATTTGACGAGCCCCATTTAAATGAGTATTAGCCTTAGATTTATAACATTGTTCATATCCAAGCCCTTTTAGTTGGTATTAGACTTCAAATTTATGGGTAATAGACTTTTCCCCCAAACATGATTGAACTTGGTTTTTGGAGGGTGTGTTAGCCTTGGATTTTCGGACAAATTGATCCTGACTCGACGAGCCCCATTTAAATGAGTATTAGCCTTAGATTTCTAACCTTTTTCATATCCAAGCCCTTTTAGTTGGTATTAGACTTCAAATTTATGGGTAATAGACTTTTGCCCCAAACATGATTGAACTTGGTTTTTGGAGGGTGTGTTAGCCTTGGATTTTCGGACAAATTGATCCTGACTCGACGAGCCCCATTTAAATGAGTATTAGCCTTAGATTTCTAAACTTGTTCATATCCAAGCCCTTTTAGTTGGTATTAGACTTCAAATTTAAGGGTAATAGGCTTTTGCCCCAAACATGATTGAACTTGGTTTTTGGAGGGGGTGTTAGCCTTGGATTTTCGGACAAATTGATCCTGACTCGACGAGCCCCATTTAAATGAGTATTAGCCTTATATTTCTAACCTTGTTCATATCCAAGCCCTTTTAGTTGGTATTAGACTTCAAATTTATGGGTAATAGACTTTTGCCCCAAACATGATTGAACTTGGTTTTTGGAGGTGTTAGCCTTGGATTTTCGGACAAATTGATCCTGACTCGACGAGCCCCATTTAAATTAGTATTAGCCTTAGATTTCTAAACTTGTTCATATCCAAGCCCTTTTAGTTGGTATTAGACTTCAAATTTATGGGTAATAGACTTTTGCCCCAAACATGATTGAACTTGGTTTTTGGAGGGTGTGTTAGCCTTGGATTTTCGGACCAATTGATCCTGACTCGACGAGCCTTATTTAAATGAGTATTAGCCTTATATTTCTAACCTTGTTCATATCCAAGCCCTTTTAGTTGGTATTAGACTTCAAATTTATGGGTAATAGACTTTTGCCCCAAACATGATTGAACTTGGTTTTTGGAGGTGTTAGCCTTGGATTTTCGGACAAATTGATCCTGACTCGACGAGCCCCATTTAAATTAGTATTAGCCTTAGATTTCTAAACTTGTTCATATCCAAGCCCTTTTAGTTGGTATTAGACTTCAAATTTAAGGGTAATAGGCTTTTGCCCCAAACATGATTGAACTTGGTTTTTGGAGGGGGTGTTAGCCTTGGATTTTCGGACAAATTGATCCTGACTCGACGAGCCCCATTTAAATGAGTATTAGCCTTATATTTCTAACCTTGTTCATATCCAAGCCCTTTTAGTTGGTATTAGACTTCAAATTTATGGGTAATAGACTTTTGCCCCAAACATGATTGAACTTGGTTTTTGGAGGTGTTAGCCTAGGATTTTCGGACAAATTGATCCTGACTCGACGAGCCCCATTTAAATGAGTATTAGCCTTAGATTTCTAACCTTGTTCATATCCAAGCCCTTTTAGTTGGTATTAGACTTCAAATTTATAGGTAATAGACTTTTGCCCCAAACATGATTGAACTTGGTTTTTGGAGGGGGTGTTAGCCTTGGATTTTCGGACAAATTGATCCTGACTCGACGAGCCCCATTTAAATGAGTATTAGGTTTAGATTTCTAACCTTGTTCATATCCAAGCCCTTTTAGTTGGTATTAGACTTCAAATTTATGGGTAATAGACTTTTGCCCCAAACATGATTGAACTTGGTTTTTGGAGGGTGTGTTAGCCTTGGATTTTCGGACAAATTGATCCTGACTCGACGAGCCCCATTTAAATGAGTAATAGTCTTAGATTTCTAAACTTGTTTGTATCCAAGCCCTTTTAGTTGGTATTAGACTTCAAATTTATGGGTAATAGACTTTTGCCCCAAACATGATTGAACTTGGTTTTTGGAGGTGTTAGCCTAGGATTTTCGGACAAATTGATCCTGACTCGACGAGCCCCATTTAAATGAGTATTAGCCTTAGATTTCTAACCTTGTTCATATCCAAGCCCTTTTAGTTGGTATTAGACTTCAAATTTATGGGTAATAGACTTTTGCCCCAAACATGATTGAACTTGGTTTTTGGAGGGGGTGTTAGCCTTGGATTTTCGGACAAATTGATCCTGACTCGACGAGCCCCATTTAAATGAGTATTAGCCTTAGATTTATAACCTTGTTCATATCCAAGCCCTTTTAGTTGGTATTAGACTTCAAATTTATGGGTAATAGACTTTTGCCCCAAACATGATTGAACTTGGTTTTTGGAGGGTGTGTTAGCCTTGGATTTTCGGACCAATTGATCCTGACTCGACGAGCCTTATTTAAATGAGTATTAGCCTTATATTTCTAACCTTGTTCATATCCAAGCCCTTTTAGTTGGTATTAGACTTCAAATTTATGGGTAATAGACTTTTGCCCCAAACATGATTGAACTTGGTTTTTGGAGGTGTTAGCCTTGGATTTTCGGACAAATTGATCCTGACTCGACGAGCCCCATTTAAATTAGTATTAGCCTTAGATTTCTAAACTTGTTCATATCCAAGCCCTTTTAGTTGGTATTAGACTTCAAATTTAAGGGTAATAGGCTTTTGCCCCAAACATGATTGAACTTGGTTTTTGGAGGGGGTGTTAGCCTTGGATTTTCGGACAAATTGATCCTGACTCGACGAGCCCCATTTAAATGAGTATTAGCCTTATATTTCTAACCTTGTTCATATCCAAGCCCTTTTAGTTGGTATTAGACTTCAAATTTATGGGTAATAGACTTTTGCCCCAAACATGATTGAACTTGGTTTTTGGAGGTGTTAGCCTAGGATTTTCGGACAAATTGATCCTGACTCGACGAGCCCCATTTAAATGAGTATTAGCCTTAGATTTCTAACCTTGTTCATATCCAAGCCCTTTTAGTTGGTATTAGACTTCAAATTTATAGGTAATAGACTTTTGCCCCAAACATGATTGAACTTGGTTTTTGGAGGGGGTGTTAGCCTTGGATTTTCGGACAAATTGATCCTGACTCGACGAGCCCCATTTAAATGAGTATTAGGTTTAGATTTCTAACCTTGTTCATATCCAAGCCCTTTTAGTTGGTATTAGACTTCAAATTTATGGGTAATAGACTTTTGCCCCAAACATGATTGAACTTGGTTTTTGGAGGTGTTAGCCTTGGATTTTCGGACAAATTGATCCTGACTCGACGAGCACCATTTAAATGAGTATTAGCCTTAGATTTATAACCTTGTTCATATCCAAGCCCTTTTAGTTGGTATTAGATTTCAAATTTATGGGTAATAGACTTTTGCCCCAAACATTATTGAACTTGGTTTTTGGAGGGGGTGTTAGCCTTGGATTTTCGGACCAATTGATCCTTATTTGACGAGCCCCATTTAAATGAGTATTGGCCTTAGATTTATAACATTGTTCATATCCAAGCCCTTTTAGTTGGTATTAGACTTCAAATTTATGGGTAATAGACTTTTCCCCCAAACATGATTGAACTTGGTTTTTGGAGGGTGTGTTAGCCTTGGATTTTCGGACAAATTGATCCTGACTCGACGAGCCCCATTTAAAAGAGTATTAGCCTTAGATTTCTAACCTTGTTCATATCCAAGCCCTTTTAGTTGGTATTAGACTTCAAATTTACGGGTAATAGACTTTTGCCCCAAACATGATTGAACTTGGTTTTTGGAGGGGGTGTTAGCCTTGGATTTTCGGACAAATTGATCCTGACTCGACGAGCCCCATTTAAATGAGTATTAGCCTTATATTTCTAACCTTGTTCATATCCAAGCCCTTTTAGTTGGTATTAGACTTCAAATTTATGGGTAATAGACTTTTGCCCCAAACATGATTGAACTTGGTTTTTGGAGGGTGTGTTAGCCTTGGATTTTCGGACAAATTGATCCTGACTCGACGAGCCCCATTTAAATGAGTATTAGCCTTAGATTTATAAACTTGTTCATATCCAAGCCCTTTTAGTTGGTATTAGACTTCAAATTTATGGGTAATAGGCTTTTGCCCCAAACATGATTGAACTTGGTTTTTGGAGGGTGTGTTAGCCTTGGATTTTCGGACCAATTGATCCTTATTTGACGAGCCCCATTTAAATGAGTATTAGCCTTAGATTTATAACATTGTTCATATCCAAGCCCTTTTAGTTGGTATTAGACTTCAAATTTATGGGTAATAGACTTTTCCCCCAAACATGATTGAACTTGGTTTTTGGAGGGTGTGTTAGCCTTGGATTTTCGGACAAATTGATCCTGACTCGACGAGCCCCATTTAAATGAGTATTAGCCTTAGATTTCTAACCTTTTTCATATCCAAGCCCTTTTAGTTGGTATTAGACTTCAAATTTATGGGTAATAGACTTTTGCCCCAAACATGATTGAACTTGGTTTTTGGAGGGTGTGTTAGCCTTGGATTTTCGGACAAATTGATCCTGACTCGACGAGCCCCATTTAAATGAGTATTAGCCTTAGATTTCTAAACTTGTTCATATCCAAGCCCTTTTAGTTGGTATTAGACTTCAAATTTAAGGGTAATAGGCTTTTGCCCCAAACATGATTGAACTTGGTTTATGGAGGGGGTGTTAGCCTTGGATTTTCGGACAAATTGATCCTGACTCGACGAGCCCCATTTAAATGAGTATTAGCCTTAGATTTATAAACTTGTTCATATCCAAGCCCTTTTAGTTGGTATTAGACTTCAAATTTATGGGTAATAGGCTTTTGCCCCAAACATGATTGAACTTGGTTTTTGGAGGGTGTGTTAGCCTTGGATTTTCGGACCAATTGATCCTTATTTGACGAGCCCCATTTAAATGAGTATTAGCCTTAGATTTATAACATTGTTCATATCCAAGCCCTTTTAGTTGGTATTAGACTTCAAATTTATGGGTAATAGACTTTTCCCCCAAACATGATTGAACTTGGTTTTTGGAGGGTGTGTTAGCCTTGGATTTTCGGACAAATTGATCCTGACTCGACGAGCCCCATTTAAATGAGTATTAGCCTTAGATTTCTAACCTTGTTCATATCCAAGCCCTTTTAGTTGGTATTAGACTTCAAATTTATGGGTAATAGACTTTTGCCCCAAACATGATTGAACTTGGTTTTTGGAGGGTGTGTTAGCCTTGGATTTTCGGACAAATTGATCCTGACTCGACGAGCCCCATTTAAATGAGTATTAGCCTTAGATTTCTAAACTTGTTCATATCCAAGCCCTTTTAGTTGGTATTAGACTTCAAATTTAAGGGTAATAGGCTTTTGCCCCAAACATGATTGAACTTGGTTTTTGGAGGGGGTGTTAGCCTTGGATTTTTGGACAAATTGATCCTGACTCGACGAGCCCCATTTAAATGAGTATTAGCCTTATATTTCTAACCTTGTTCATATCCAAGCCCTTTTAGTTGGTATTAGACTTCAAATTTATGGGTAATAGACTTTTGCCCCAAACATGATTGAACTTGGTTTTTGGAGGTGTTAGCCTAGGATTTTCGGACAAATTGATCCTGACTCGACGAGCCCCATTTAAATGAGTATTAGCCTTAGATTTCTAACCTTGTTCATATCCAAACCCTTTTAGTTGGTATTAGACTTCAAATTTATAGGTAATAGACTTTTGCCCCAAACATGATTGAACTTGGTTTTTGGAGGGGGTGTTAGCCTTGGATTTTCGGACAAATTGATCCTGACTCGACGAGCCCCATTTAAATGAGTATTAGGTTTAGATTTCTAACCTTGTTCATATCCAAGCCCTTTTAGTTGGTATTAGACTTCAAATTTATGGGTAATAGACTTTTGCCCCAAACATGATTGAACTTGGTTTTTTGAGGGTGTGTTAGCCTTGGATTTTCGGACAAATTGATCCTGACTCGACGAGCCCCATTTAAATGAGTAATAGTCTTAGATTTCTAACCTTGTTTGTATCCAAGCCCTTTTAGTTGGTATTAGACTTCAAATTTATGGGTAATAGACTTTTGCCCCAAACATGATTGAACTTGGTTTTTGGAGGGGGTGTTAGCCTTGGATTTTCGGACCAATTGATCCTGACTCGACGAGCCTTATTTAAATGAGTATTAGCCTTATATTTCTAACCTTGTTCATATCCAATCCCTTTTAGTTGGTATTAGACTTCAAATTTATGGGTAATAGACTTTTGCCCCAAACATGATTGAACTTGGTTTTGGAGGTGTTAGCCTTGGATTTTCGGACAAATTGATCCTGACTCGACGAGCCCCATTTAAATTAGTATTAGCCTTAGATTTATAACCTTGTTCATATCCAAGCCCTTTTAGTTGGTATTAGATTTCAAATTTATGGGTAATAGACTTTTGCCCCAAACATGATTGAACTTGGTTTTTGGAGGGGGTGTTAGCCTTGGATTTTCGGACAAATTGATCCTGACTCGACGAGCCCCATTTAAATGAGTATTAGCCTTAGATTTATAACCTTGTTCATATCCAAGCCCTTTTAGTTGGTATTAGACTTCAAATTTATGGGTAATAGACTTATGCCCCAAACATGATTGAACTTGGTTTTTGGAGGGTGTGTTAGCCTTGGATTTTCGGACCAATTGATCCTGACTCGACGAGCCTTATTTAAATTAGTATTTGCCTTATATTTCTAACCTTGTTCATATCCAAGCCCTTTTAGTTGGTATTAGACTTCAAATTTATGGGTAATAGACTTTTGCCCCAAACATGATTGAACTTGGTTTTTGGAGGTGTTAGCCTTGGATTTTCGGACAAATTGATCCTGACTCGACGAGCCCCATTTAAATTAGTATTAGCCTTAGATTTATAACCTTGTTCATATCCAAGCCTTTTTAGTTGGTATTAGATTTCAAATTTATGGGTAATAGACTTTTGCCACAAACATGATTGAACTTGGTTTTTGGAGGGGGTGTTAGCCTTGGATTTTCGGACAAATTGATCCTGACTCGACGAGCCCCATTTAAATGAGTATTAGCCTTAGATTTATAACCTTGTTCATATCCAAGCCCTTTTAGTTGGTATTAGACTTCAAATTTACGGGTAATAGACTTTTGCCCCAAACATGATTGGACTTGGTTTTTGGAGGGGGTGTTAGCCTTGGATTTTCGGACAAATTGATCCTGACTCGACGAGCCCCATTTAAATGAGTATTAGCCTTATATTTCTAACCTAGTTCATATCCAAGCCCTTTTAGTTGGTATTAGACTTCAAATTTATGGGTAATAGACTTTTGCCCCAAACATGATTGAACTTGGTTTTTGGAGGGTGTGTTAGCCTTGGATTTTCGGACAAATTGATCCTGACTCGACGAGCCCCATTTAAATGAGTATTAGCCTTAGATTTCTAAACTTCTTCATATCCAAGCCCTTTTAGTTGGTATTAGACTTCAAATTTAAGGGTAATAGGCTTTTGCCCCAAACATGATTGAACTTGGTTTTTGGAGGGGGTGTTAGCCTTGGATTTTCGGACAAATTGATCCTGACTCGACGAGCCCCATTTAAATGAGTATTAGCCTTATATTTATAACCTTGTTCATATCCAAGCCCTTTTAGTTGGTATTAGACTTCAAATTTATGGGTAATAGACTTTTGCCCCAAACATGATTGAACTTGGTTTTTGGAGGTGTTAGCCTAGGATTTTCGGACAAATTGATCCTGACTCGACGAGCCCCATTTAAATGAGTATTAGCCTTAGATTTCTAACCTTGTTCATATCCAAGCCCTTTTAGTTGGTATTAGACTTCAAATTTATAGGTAATAGACTTTTGCCCCAAACATGATTGAACTTGGTTTTTGGAGGGGGTGTTAGCCTTGGATTTTCGGACAAATTGATCCTGACTCGACGAGCCCCATTTAAATGAGTATTAGGTTTAGATTTCTAACCTTTTTCATATCCAAGCCCTTTTAGTTGGTATTAGACTTCAAATTTAAGGGTAATAGGCTTTTGCCCCAAACATGATTGAACTTGGTTTTTGGAGGTGTTAGCCTAGGATTTTCGGACAAATTGATCCTGACTCGACGAGCCCCATTTAAATGAGTATTAGCCTTAGATTTCTAACCTTGTTCATATCCAAGCCCTTTTAGTTGGTATTAGACTTCAAATTTATAGGTAATAGACTTTTGCCCCAAACATGATTGAACTTGGTTTTTGGAGGTGTTAGCCTAGGATTTTCGGACAAATTGATCCTGACTCAACGAGCCCCATTTAAATGAGTATTAGCCTTAGATTTCTAACCTTGTTCATATCCAAGCCCTTTTAGTTGGTATTAGACTTCAAGTTTAAGGGTAATAGGCTTTTGCCCCAAACATGATTGAACTTGGTTTTTGGAGGGGGTGTTAGCCTTGGATTTTCGGACAAATTGATCCTGACTCGACGAGACCCATCTAAAAGAGTATTAGCCTTAAAATTTCTAACCTTTTTAATATCCAAGCCCTTTTAGTTGGTATTAGACTTCAAATTTATGGGTAATAGACTTTTCCCCCAAACATGATTGAACTTGGTTTTTGGAGGTGTTAGCCTTGGATTTTCAGACAAATTGATCCTGACTCGACGAGCCCCATTTAAATGAGTAATAGCCTTAGATTTGTAACCTTGTTTGTATCCAAGCCCTTTTAGTTGGTATTAGACTTCAAATTTATGGGTAATAGACTTTTGCCCCAAACATGATTGAACTTGGTTTTTGGAGGTGTTAGCCTAGGATTTTCGGACAAATTGATCCTGACTCGACGAGCCCCATTTAAATGAGTATTAGCCTTAGATTTCTAACCTTGTTCATATCCAAGCCCTTTTAGTTGGTATTAGACTTCAAATTTATAGGTAATAGACTTTTGCCCCAAACATGATTGAACTTGGTTTTTGGAGGTGTTAGCCTTGGATTTTCGGACAAATTGATCCTGACTCGACGAGCCCCATTTAAATGAGTATTAGCCTTAGATTTCTAACCTTGTTCATATCCAAGCCCTTTTAGTTGGTATTAGACTTCAAATTTAAGGGTAATAGGCTTTTGCCCCAAACATGATTGAACTTGGTTTTTGGAGGGGGTGTTAGCCTAGGATTTTCGGACAAATTGATCCTGACTCGACGAGCCCCATCTAAAAGAGTATTAGCTTTAGATTTCTAACCTTGTTCATATCCAAGCCCTTTTAGTTGGTATTAGACTTCAAATTTATGGGTAATAGACTTTTCCCCCAAACATGTTTGAACTTGGTTTTTGGAGGTGTTAGCCTTGGATTTTCGGACAAATTGATCCTGACTCGACGAGCCCCATTTAAATGAGTATTAGCCTTAGATTTATAACCTTGTTCATATCCAAGCCCTTTTAGTTGGTATTAGACTTCAAATTTATGGGTAATAGACTTTTCCCCCAAACATGATTGAACTTGGTTTTTGGAGGTGTTAGCCTTGGATTTTCGGACAAATTGATCCTGACTCAACGAGCCCCATTTAAATGAGTAATAGCCTTAGATTTGTAACCTTGTTTGTATCCAAGCCCTTTTAGTTGGTATTAGACTTCAAATTTATGGGTAATAGACTTTTGCCCCAAACATGATTGAACTTGGTTTTTGGAGGTGTTAGCCTAGGATTTTCGGACAAATTGATCCTGACTCGACGAGCCCCATTTAAATGAGTATTAGCCTTAGATTTCTAACCTTGTTCATATCGAAGCCCTTTTAGTTGGTATTAGACTTCAAATTTATAGGTAATAGACTTTTGCCCCAAACATGATTGAACTTGGTTTTTGGAGGAGTTAGCCTTGGATTTTCGGACAAATTGATCCTGACTCGACGAGCCCCATTTAAACGAGTATTAGCCTTAGATTTCTAACCTTGTTCATATCCAAGCCCTTTTAGTTGGTATTAGACTTCAAATTTAAGGGTAATAGGCTTTTGCCCCAAACATGATTGAACTTGGTTTTTGGAGGGGGTGTTAGCCTAGGATTTTCGGACAAATTGATCCTGACTCGACGAGCCCCATCTAAAAGAGTATTAGCTTTAGATTTCTAACCTTGTTCATATCCAAGCCCTTTTAGTTGGTATTAGACTTCAAATTTATGGGTAATAGACTTTTCCCCCAAACATGATTGAACTTGGTTTTTGGAGGTGTTAGCCTTGGATTTTCGGACAAATTGATCCTGACTCGACGAGCCCCATTTAAATGAGTATTAGCCTTAGATTTATAACCTTGTTCATATCCAAGCCGTTTTAGTTGGTATTAGACTTCAAATTTAAGGGTAATAGGCTTTTGCCCCAAACATGATTGAACTTGGTTTTTGGAGGGGGTGTTAGCCTAGGATTTTCGGAGAAATTGATCCTGACTCGACGAGCCCCATCTAAAAGAGTATTAGCTTTAGATTTCTAACCTTGTTCATATCCAAGCCCTTTTAGTTGGTATTAGACTTCAAATTTATGGGTAATAGACTTTTCCCCCAAACATGATTGAACTTGGTTTTTGGAGGTGTTAGCCTTGGATTTTCGGACAAATTGATCCTGACTCGACGAGCCCCATTTAAATGAGTATTAGCCTTAGATTTATAACCTTGTTCATATCCAAGCCCTTTTAGTTGGTATTAGACTTCAAATTTATGGGTAATAGACTTTTGCCCCAAACATGATTGAACTTGGTTTTTGGAGGTGTTAGCCTTGGATTTTCGGACAAATTGATCCTGACTCGACGAGCCCCATTTAAATGAGTAATAGCCTTAGATTTCTAAACTTCTTCATATCCAAGCCCTTTTAGTTGGTATTAGACTTCAAATTTAAGGGTAATAGGCTTTTGCCCCAAACATGATTGAACTTGGTTTTTGGAGGGGGTGTTAGCCTTGGATTTTCGGACAAATTGATCCTGACTCGACGAGCCCCATTTAAATGAGTATTAGCCTTATATTTATAACCTTGTTCATATCCAAGCCCTTTTAGTTGGTATTAGACTTCAAATTTATGGGTAATAGACTTTTCCCCCAAACATGATTGAACTTGGTTTTTGGAGGTGTTAGCCTTGGATTTTCGGACAAATTGATCCTGACTCGACGAGACCCATTTAAATGAGTATTAGCCTTAGATTTATAACCTTGTTCATATCCAAGCCCTTTTAGTTGGTATTAGACTTCAAATTTATGGGTAATAGACTTTTCCCCCAAACATGATTGAACTTGGTTTTTGGAGGTGTTAGCCTTGGATTTTCGGACAAATTGATCCTGACTCAACGAGCCCCATTTAAATGAGTAATAGCCTTAGATTTGTAACCTTGTTTGTATCCAAGCCCTTTTAGTTGGTATTAGACTTCAAATTTATGGGTAATAGACTTTTGCCCCAAACATGATTGAACTTGGTTTTTGGAGGTGTTAGCCTAGGATTTTCGGACAAATTGATCCTGACTCGACGAGCCCCATTTAAATGAGTATTAGCCTTAGATTTCTAACCTTGTTCATATCCAAGCCCTTTTAGTTGGTATTAGACTTCAAATTTATAGGTAATAGACTTTTGCCCCAAACATGATTGAACTTGGTTTTTGGAGGTGTTAGCCTTGGATTTTCGGACAAATTGATCCTGACTCGACGAGCCCCATTTAAACGAGTATTAGCCTTAGATTTCTAACCTTGTTCATATCCAAGCCCTTTTAGTTGGTATTAGACTTCAAATTTAAGGGTAATAGGCTTTTGCCCCAAACATGATTGAACTTGGTTTTTGGAGGGGGTGTTAGCCTAGGATTTTCGGACAAATTGATCCTGACTCGACGAGCCCCATTTAAATGAGTATTAGTCTTAGATTTATAACCTTGTTCATATCCAAGCCCTTTTAGTTGGTATTAGACTTCAAATTTAAGGGTAATAGGCTTTTGCCCCAAACATGATTGAACTTGGTTTTTGGAGGGGGTGTTAGCCTTGGATTTTCGGACAAATTGATCCTGACTCGACGAGACCCATCTAAAAGAGTATTAGCCTTAAAATTTCTAACCTTGTTCATATCCAAGCCCTTTTTGTTGGTATTAGACTTCAAATTTAAGCGAAATAGGCTTTTGCCCCAAACATGATTGAACTTGATTTTGGAGGGGGTGTTAGCCTTGGATTTTCGGACAAATTAATCCTGACTCGACGAGCCTCATCTAAATGAGTATTAGCCTTATATTTCTAACCTTGTTAATATCCAAGCCCTTTTAGTTGGTATTAGACTTCAAATTTATGGGTAATAGACTTTTGCCCCAAACATGATTGAACTTGGTTTTTGGAGGTGTTAGCCTAGGATTTTCGGACAAATTGATCCTGACCCGACGACCCCCATCTAAAAGAGTATTAGCCTTAGATTTCTAACCTTGTTAATATCCAAGCCCTTTTAGTTGGTATTAGACTTCAAATTTATGGGTAATAGACTTTTGCCCCAAACATGATTGAACTTGGTTTTTGGAGGTGTTAGCCTAGGATTTTCGGACAAATTGATACTGACTCGACGAGCCCCATCTAAAAGAGTATTAGACTTAGATTTCTAACCTTGTTAATATCCAAGCCCTTTTAGTTGGTATTAGACTTCAAATTTATAGGAATAGACTTTTCCCCAATCATGATTGAACTTGGTTTTTGGAGGTGTTAGCCTTGGATTTTCGGACAAATTGATCCTGACTCGACGAGCCCCATTTAAATGAGTAATAGCCTTAGATTTGTAACCTTGTTTGTATCCAAGCCCTTTTAGTTGGTATTAGACTTCAAATTTATGGGTAATAGACTTTTGCCCCAAACATGATTGAACTTGGTTTTTGGAGGTGTTAGCCTTGGATTTTCGGACAAATTGATCCTGACTCGACGAGCCCCATTTAAATGAGTAATAGCCTTAGATTTCTAACCTTGTTCATATCCAAGCCCTTTTAGTTGGTATTAGATTTCAAATTTAAGGGTAATAGGCTTTTGCCCCAAACATGATTGAACTTGGTTTTTGGAGGGTGTGTTAGCCTTGGATTTTCGGACAAATTGATCCTGACTCGACGAGCCCCATTTAAACGAGTATTAGCCTTAGATTTCTAACCTTGTTCATATCCAAGCCCTTTTAGTTGGTATTAGACTTCAAATTTAAGGGTAATAGGCTTTTGCCCCAAACATGATTGAACTTGGTTTTTGGAGGGGGTGTTAGCCTAGGATTTTCGGACAAATTGATCCTGACTCGACGAGCCCCATCTAAAAGAGTATTAGCTTTAGATTTCTAACCTTGTTCATATCCAAGCCCTTTTAGTTGGTATTAGACTTCAAATTTATGGGTAATAGACTTTTCCCCCAAACATGATTGAACTTGGTTTTTGGAGGTGTTAGCCTTGGATTTTCGGACAAATTGATCCTGACTCGACGAGCCCCATTTAAATGAGTATTAGCCTTAGATTTATAACCTTGTTCATATCCAAGCCCTTTTAGTTGGTATTAGACTTCAAATTTAAGGGTAATAGGCTTTTGCCCCAAACATGATTGAACTTGGTTTTTGGAGGGGGTGTTAGCCTTGGATTTTCGGACAAATTGATCCTGACTCGACGAGACCCATCTAAAAGAGTATTAGCCTTAAAATTTCTAACCTTGTTCATATCCAAGCCCTTTTTGTTGGTATTAGACTTCAAATTTAAGCGAAATAGGCTTTTGCCCCAAACATGATTGAACTTGATTTTGGTGGGGGTGTTAGCCTTGGATTTTCGGACAAATTAATCCTGACTCGACGAGCCTCATCTAAATGAGTATTAGCCTTATATTTCTAACCTTGTTAATATCCAAGCCCTTTTAGTTGGTATTAGACTTCAAATTTATGGGTAATAGACTTTTGCCCCAAACATGATTGAACTTGGTTTTTGGAGGTGTTAGCCTAGGATTTTCGGACAAATTGATCCTGACCCGACGACCCCCATCTAAAAGAGTATTAGCCTTAGATTTCTAACCTTGTTAATATCCAAGCCCTTTTAGTTGGTATTAGACTTCAAATTTATGGGTAATAGACTTTTGCCCCAAACATGATTGAACTTGGTTTTTGGAGGTGTTAGCCTAGGATTTTCGGACAAATTGATACTGACTCGACGAGCCCCATCTAAAAGAGTATTAGACTTAGATTTCTAACCTTGTTAATATCCAAGCCCTTTTAGTTGGTATTAGACTTCAAATTTATAGGAATAGACTTTTCCCCAATCATGATTGAACTTGGTTTTTGGAGGTGTTAGCCTTGGATTTTCGGACAAATTGATCCTGACTCGACGAGCCCCATTTAAATGAGTATTAGCCTTAGATTTCTAACCTTGTTCATATCCAAGCCCTTTTAGTTGGTATTAGAATTCAAATTTATGGGTAATAGACTTTTCCGCCAAACATGATTGAACTTGGTTTTTGGAGGTGTTAGCCTTGGATTTTCGGACAAATTGATCCTGACTCGACGAGCCCCATTTAAATGAGTAATAGCCTTAGATTTGTAACCTTGTTTGTATCCAAGCCCTTTTAGTTGGTATTAGACTTCAAATTTATGGGTAATAGACTTTTGCCCCAAACATGATTGAACTTGGTTTTTGGAGGTGTTAGCCTTGGATTTTCGGACAAATTGATCCTGACTCGACGAGCCCCATTTAAATGAGTAATAGCCTTAGATTTCTAACCTTGTTCATATCCAAGCCCTTTTAGTTGGTATTAGATTTCAAATTTAAGGGTAATAGGCTTTTGCCCCAAACATGATTGAACTTGGTTTTTGGAGGGTGTGTTAGCCTTGGATTTTCGGACAAATTGATCCTGACTCGACGAGCCCCATTTAAACGAGTATTAGCCTTAGATTTCTAACCTTGTTCATATCCAAGCCCTTTTAGTTGGTATTAGACTTCAAATTTAAGGGTAATAGGCTTTTGCCCCAAACATGATTGAACTTGGTTTTTGGAGGGTGTGTTAGCCTTGGATTTTCGGACCAATTGATCCTGAGTCGATGAGCCCCATTTAAATGAGTATTAGCCTTAGATTTATAACCTTGTTCATATCCAAGCCCTTTTAGTTGGTATTAGACTTCAAATTTATGGGTAATAGACTTTTCCCCCAAACATGATTGAACTTGGTTTTTGGAGGTGTTAGCCTTGGATTTTCGGACAAATTGATCCTGACTCGACGAGCCCCATTTAAATGAGTATTAGCCTTAGATTTATAACCTTGTTCATATCCAAGCCCTTTTAGTTGGTATTAGACTTCAAATTTATGGGTAATAGACTTTTCCCCCAAACATGATTGAACTTGGTTTTTGGAGGTGTTAGCCTTGGATTTTCGGACAAATTGATCCTGACTCAACGAGCCCCATTTAAATGAGTAATAGCCTTAGATTTGTAACCTTGTTTGTATCCAAGCCCTTTTAGTTGGTATTAGACTTCAAATTTATGGGTAATAGACTTTTGCCCCAAACATGATTGAACTTGGTTTTTGGAGGTGCTAGCCTAGGATTTTCGGACAAATTGATCCTGACTCGACGAGCCCCATTTAAATGAGTATTAGCCTTAGATTTCTAACCTTGTTCATATCCAAGCCCTTTTAGTTGGTATTAGACTTCAAATTTATAGGTAATAGACTTTTGCCCCAAACATGATTGAACTTGGTTTTTGGAGGTGTTAGCCTTGGATTTTCGGACAAATTGATCCTGACTCGACGAGCCCCATTTAAACGAGTATTAGCCTTAGATTTCTAACCTTGTTCATATCCAAGCCCTTTTAGTTGGTATTAGACTTCAAATTTAAGGGTAATAGGCTTTTGCCCCAAACATGATTGAACTTGGTTTTTGGAGGGGGTGTTAGCCTAGGATTTTCGGACAAATTGATCCTGACTCGACGAGCCCCATCTAAAAGAGTATTAGCTTTAGATTTCTAACCTTGTTCATATCCAAGCCCTTTTAGTTGGTATTAGACTTCAAATTTATGGGTAATAGACTTTTCCCCCAAACATGATTGAACTTGGTTTTTGGAGGTGTTAGCCTTGGATTTTCGGACAAATTGATCCTGACTCGACGAGCCCCATTTAAATGAGTATTAGCCTTAGATTTATAACCTTGTTCATATCCAAGCCCTTTTAGTTGGTATTAGACTTCAAATTTATGGGTAATAGACTTTTCCCCCAAACATGATTGAACTTGGTTTTTGGAGGTGTTAGCCTTGGATTTTCGGACAAATTGATCCTGACTCGACGAGCCCCATTTAAATGAGTATTAGCTTTAGATTTCTAACCTTGTTCATATCCAAGCCCTTTTAGTTGGTATTAGACTTCAAATTTAAGGGTAATAGGCTTTTGCCCCAAACATGATTGAACTTGGTTTTTGGAGGGGGTGTTAGCCTTGGATTTTTGGACAAATTGATCCTGACTCGACGAGACCCATCTAAAAGAGTATTAGCCTTAAAATTTCTAACCTTGTTCATATCCAAGCCCTTTTAGTTGGTATTAGACTTCAAATTTAAGGGTAATAGGCTTTTGCCCCAAACATGATTGAACTTGGTTTTTGGAGGGGGTGTTAGCCTTGGATTTTCGGACAAATTAATCCTGACTCGACGAGCCTCATCTAAATGAGTATTAGCCTTATATTTCTAACCTTGTTAATATCCAAGCCCTTTTAGTTGGTATTAGACTTTAAATTGATGGGTAATAGACTTTCCCCCCAAACATGATTGAACTTGGTTTTTGGAGGGGGTGTTAGCCTTGGATTTTCGGACAATTTGATCCTGACTCGACGAGCCCCATTTAAATGAGTATTAGCCTTAGCTTTATAACCTTGTTCATATCCAAGCCCTTTTAGTTGGTATTAGACTTCAAATTTATGGGTAATAGACTTTTGCCCCAAACATGATTGAACTTGGTTTTTGGAGGGTGTGTTAGCCTTGGATTTTCGGACCAATTGATCCTTATTTGACGAGCCCCATTTAAATGAGTATTAGCCTTAGATTTATAACCTTGTTCATATCCAAGCCCTTTTAGTTGGTATTAGACTTCAAATTTACGGGTAATAGACTTTTGCCCCAAACATGATTGAACTTGGTTTTTGGAGGGTGTGTTAGCCTTGGATTTTCGGACAAATTGATCCTGACTCGACGAGCCCCATTTAAATGAGTATTAGCCTTAGATTTCTAACCTTGTTCATATCCAAGCCCTTTTAGTTGGTATTAGACTTCAAATTTATGGGTAATAGACTTTTGCCCCAAACATGATTGAACTTGGTTTTTGGAGGGTGTGTTAGCCTTGGATTTTCGGACAAATTGATCCTGACTCGACGAGCCCCATTTAAATGAGTATTAGCCTTAGATTTCTAAACTTCTTCATATCCAAGCCCTTTTAGTTGGTATTAGACTTCAAATTTAAGGGTAATAGGCTTTTGCCCCATACATGATTGAACTTGGTTTTTGGAGGGGGTGTTAGCCTTGGATTTTCGGACAAATTGATCCTGACTCGACGAGCCCCATTTAAATGAGTATTAGCCTTAGATTTCTAACCTTGTTCATATCCAAGACCTTTTAGTTTGAACTAGACTTCAAATTTATGGGTAATAGACTTTTCCCCCAAACATGATTGAACTTAGTTTTTGGAGGGAGTGTTAGCCTTGGATTTTCGGAAAAATTGATCCTGACTTGACGAGTAGCATTTAAATGAGTATTAGCCTTAGATTTATAACCTTGTTCATATCCAAGCCCATTTAGTTGGTATTACACTTCAAATTTATGGGTAATAGACTTTTCCCCCAAACTAGATTGAACTTGGTTTTTGGAGGCGTTAGCCTTGGATTTTCGGACAAATTGATCCTGACTCGACGAGACCCATCTAAAAGAGTATTAGCCTTAAAATTTCTAACCTTTTTAATATCCAAGCCCTTTTAGTTGGTATTAGACTTCAAATTTATGGGTAATAGACTTTTCCCCCAAACATGATTGAACTTGGTTTTTGGAGGTGTTAGCCTTGGATTTTCGGACAAATTGATCCTGACTCGACGAGCCCCATTTAAATGAGTAATAGCCTTAGATTTGTAACCTTGTTTGTATCCAAGCCCTTTTAGTTGGTATTAGACTTCAAATTTATGGGTAATAGACTTTTGCCCCAAACATGATTGAACTTGGTTTTTGGAGGTGTTAGCCTAGGATTTTCGGACAAATTGATCCTGACTCGACGAGCCCCATTTAAATGAGTATTAGCCTTAGATTTCTAACCTTGTTCATATCCAAGCCCTTTTAGTTGGTATTAGACTTCAAATTTATAGGTAATAGACTTTTGCCCCAAACATGATTGAACTTGGTTTTTGGAGGTGTTAGCCTTGGATTTTCGGACAAATTGATCCTGACTCGACGAGCCCCATTTAAATGAGTATTAGCCTTAGATTTCTAACCTTGTTAATATCCAAGCCCTTTTAGTTGGTATTAGACTTCAAATTTAAGGGTAATAGGCTTTTGCCCCAAACATGATTGAACTTGGTTTTTGGAGGGGGTGTTAGCCTAGGATTTTCGGACAAATTGATCCTGACTCGACGAGCCCCATTTAAATGAGTATTAGCTTTAGATTTCTAACCTTGTTCATATCCAAGCCCTTTTAGTTGGTATTAGACTTCAAATTTAAGGGTAATAGGCTTTTGCCCCAAACATGATTGAACTTGGTTTTTGGAGGGGGTGTTAGCCTTGGATTTTTGGACAAATTGATCTTGACTCGACGAGACCCATCTAAAAGAGTATTAGCCTTAAAATTTCTAACCTTGTTCATATCCAAGCCCTTTTAGTTGGTATTAGACTTCAAATTTAAGGGTAATAGGCTTTTGCCCCAAACATGATTGAACTTGGTTTTTGGAGGGGGTGTTAGCCTTGGATTTTCGGACAAATTAATCCTGACTCGACGAGCCTCATCTAAATGAGTATTAGCCTTATATTTCTAACCTTGTTAATATCCAAGCCCTTTTAGTTGGTATTAGACTTTAAATTGATGGGTAATAGACTTTCCCCCCAAACATGATTGAACTTGGTTTTTGGAGGGGGTGTTAGCCTTGGATTTTCGGACAATTTGATCCTGACTCGACGAGCCCCATTTAAATGAGTATTAGCCTTAGCTTTATAACCTTGTTCATATCCAAGCCCTTTTAGTTGGTATTAGACTTCAAATTTATGGGTAATAGACTTTTGCCCCAAACATGATTGAACTTGGTTTTTGGAGGGTGTGTTAGCCTTGGATTTTCGGACCAATTGATCCTTATTTGACGAGCCCCATTTAAATGAGTATTAGCCTTAGATTTATAACATTGTTCATATCCAAGCCCTTTTAGTTGGTATTAGACTTCAAATTTATGGGTAATAGACTTTTCCCCCAAACATGATTGAACTTGGTTTTTGGAGGGTGTGTTAGCCTTGGATTTTCGGACAAATTGATCCTGACTCGACGAGCCCCATTTAAATGAGTATTAGCCTTAGATTTCTAACCTTGTTCATATCCAAGCCCTTTTAGTTGGTATTAGACTTCAAATTTACGGGTAATAGACTTTTGCCCCAAACATGATTGAACTTGGTTTTTGGAGGGTGTGTTAGCCTTGGATTTTCGGACAAATTGATCCTGACTCGACGAGCCCCATTTAAATGAGTATTAGCTTTAGATTTCTAACCTTGTTCATATCCAAGCCCTTTTAGTTGGTATTAGACTTCAAATTTAAGGGTAATAGGCTTTTGCCCCAAACATGATTGAACTTGGTTTTTGGAGGGGGTGTTAGCCTTGGATTTTTGGACAAATTGATCCTGACTCGACGAGACCCATCTAAAAGAGTATTAGCCTTAAAATTTCTAACCTTGTTCATATCCAAGCCCTTTTAGTTGGTATTAGACTTCAAATTTAAGGGTAATAGGCTTTTGCCCCAAACATGATTGAACTTGGTTTTTGGAGGGGGTGTTAGCCTTGGATTTTCGGACAAATTAATCCTGACTCGACGAGCCTCATCTAAATGAGTATTAGCCTTATATTTCTAACCTTGTTAATATCCAAGCCCTTTTAGTTGGTATTAGACTTTAAATTGATGGGTAATAGACTTTCCCCCCAAACATGATTGAACTTGGTTTTTGGAGGGGGTGTTAGCCTTGGATTTTCGGACAATTTGATCCTGACTCGACGAGCCCCATTTAAATGAGTATTAGCCTTAGCTTTATAACCTTGTTCATATCCAAGCCCTTTTAGTTGGTATTAGACTTCAAATTTATGGGTAATAGACTTTTGCCCCAAACATGATTGAACTTGGTTTTTGGAGGGTGTGTTAGCCTTGGATTTTCGGACCAATTGATCCTTATTTGACGAGCCCCATTTAAATGAGTATTAGCCTTAGATTTATAACATTGTTCATATCCAAGCCCTTTTAGTTGGTATTAGACTTCAAATTTATGGGTAATAGACTTTTCCCCCAAACATGATTGAACTTGGTTTTTGGAGGGTGTGTTAGCCTTGGATTTTCGGACAAATTGATCCTGACTCGACGAGCCCCATTTAAATGAGTATTAGCCTTAGATTTCTAACCTTGTTCATATCCAAGCCCTTTTAGTTGGTATTAGACTTCAAATTTACGGGTAATAGACTTTTGCCCCAAACATGATTGAACTTGGTTTTTGGAGGGTGTGTTAGCCTTGGATTTTCGGACAAATTGATCCTGACTCGACGAGCCCCATTTAAATGAGTATTAGCCTTAGATTTCTAACCTTGTTCATATCCAAGCCCTTTTAGTTGGTATTAGACTTCAAATTTATGGGTAATAGACTTTTGCCCCAAACATGATTGAACTTGGTTTTTGGAGGGTGTGTTAGCCTTGGATTTTCGGACAAATTGATCCTGACTCGACGAGCCCCATTTAAATGAGTATTAGCCTTAGATTTCTAAACTTCTTCATATCCAAGCCCTTTTAGTTGGTATTAGACTTCAAATTTAAGGGTAATAGGCTTTTGCCCCATACATGATTGAACTTGGTTTTTGGAGGGGGTGTTAGCCTTGGATTTTCGGACAAATTGATCCTGACTCGACGAGCCCCATTTAAATGAGTATTAGCCTTAGATTTCTAACCTTGTTCATATCCAAGACCTTTTAGTTTGAACTAGACTTCAAATTTATGGGTAATAGACTTTTCCCCCAAACATGATTGAACTTAGTTTTTGGAGGGAGTGTTAGCCTTGGATTTTCGGAAAAATTGATCCTGACTTGACGAGTAGCATTTAAATGAGTATTAGCCTTAGATTTATAACCTTGTTCATATCCAAGCCCATTTAGTTGGTATTACACTTCAAATTTATGGGTAATAGACTTTTCCCCCAAACTAGATTGAACTTGGTTTTTGGAGGCGTTAGCCTTGGATTTTCGGACAAATTGATCCTGACTCGACGAGACCCATCTAAAAGAGTATTAGCCTTAAAATTTCTAACCTTTTTAATATCCAAGCCCTTTTAGTTGGTATTAGACTTCAAATTTATGGGTAATAGACTTTTCCCCCAAACATGATTGAACTTGGTTTTTGGAGGTGTTAGCCTTGGATTTTCGGACAAATTGATCCTGACTCGACGAGCCCCATTTAAATGAGTAATAGCCTTAGATTTGTAACCTTGTTTGTATCCAAGCCCTTTTAGTTGGTATTAGACTTCAAATTTATGGGTAATAGACTTTTGCCCCAAACATGATTGAACTTGGTTTTTGGAGGTGTTAGCCTAGGATTTTCGGACAAATTGATCCTGACTCGACGAGCCCCATTTAAATGAGTATTAGCCTTAGATTTCTAACCTTGTTCATATCCAAGCCCTTTTAGTTGGTATTAGACTTCAAATTTATAGGTAATAGACTTTTGCCCCAAACATGATTGAACTTGGTTTTTGGAGGTGTTAGCCTTGGATTTTCGGACAAATTGATCCTGACTCGACGAGCCCCATTTAAATGAGTATTAGCCTTAGATTTCTAACCTTGTTAATATCCAAGCCCTTTTAGTTGGTATTAGACTTCAAATTTAAGGGTAATAGGCTTTTGCCCCAAACATGATTGAACTTGGTTTTTGGAGGGGGTGTTAGCCTAGGATTTTCGGACAAATTGATCCTGACTCGACGAGCCCCATTTAAAAGAGTATTAGCTTTAGATTTCTAACCTTGTTCATATCCAAGCCCTTTTAGTTGGTATTAGACTTCCAATTTATGGGTAATAGACTTTTCCCCCAAACATGATTGAACTTGGTTTTTGGAGGTGTTAGCCTAGGATTTTCGGACAAATTGATCCTGACTCGAGGAGCCTCATTTAAATGAGTATTAGCCTTAGATTTCTAACCTTGTTCATATCCAAGCCCTTTTAGTTGGTATTAGACTTCAAATTTATAGGTAATAGACTTTTGCCCCAAACATGATTGAACTTGGTTTTTGGAGGGGGTGTTAGCCTTGGATTTTCGGACAAATTGATCCTGACTCGACGAGCCCCATTTAAATGAGTATTAGCTTTAGATTTCTAACCTTGTTCATATCCAAGCCCTTTTAGTTGGTATTAGACTTCAAATTTAAGGGTAATAGGCTTTTGCCCCAAACATGATTGAACTTGGTTTTTGGAGGGGGTGTTAGCCTTGGATTTTCGGACAAATTGATCCTGACTTGACGAGACCCATCTAAAAGAGTATTAGCCTTAAAATTTCTAACCTTGTTCATATCCAAGCCCTTTTAGTTGGTATTAGACTTCAAATTTAAGGGTAATAGGCTTTTGCCCCAAACATGATTGAACTTGGTTTTTGGAGGGGGTGTTAGCCTTGGATTTTCGGACAAATTAATCCTGACTCGACGAGCCTCATCTAAATGAGTATTAGCCTTATATTTCTAACCTTGTTAATATCCAAGCCCTTTTAGTTGGTATTAGACTTCAAATTTATGGGTAATAGACTTTTGCCGCAAACATGATTGAACTTGGTTTTTGGAGGTGTTAGCCTAGGATTTTCGGACAAATTGATCCTGACTCGACGACCCCCATCTAAAAGAGTATTAGCCTTAGATTTCTAACCTTGTTAATATCCAAGCCCTTTTAGTTGGTATTAGACTTCAAATTTATGGGTAATAGACTTTTGCCCCAAACATGATTGAACTTGGTTTTTGGAGGTGTTAGCCTAGGATTTTCGGACAAATTGATCCTGACTCGACGAGCCCCATCTAAAAGAGTATTAGACTTAGATTTCTAACCTTGTTAATATCCAAGCCCTTTTAGTTGGTATTAGACTTCAAATTTATAGGAATAGACTTTTCCCCAATCATGATTGAACTTGGTTTTTGGAGGTGTTAGCCTTGGATTTTCGGACAAATTGATCCTGACTCGACGAGCCCCATTTAAATGAGTAATAGCCTTAGATTTGTAACCTTGTTTGTATCCAAGCCCTTTTAGTTGGTATTAGACTTCAAATTTATGGGTAATAGACTTTTGCCCCAAACATGATTGAACTTGGTTTTTGGAGGTGTTAGCCTTGGATTTTCGGACAAATTGATCCTGACTCGACGAGCCCCATTTAAATGAGTAATAGCCTTAGATTTCTAACCTTGTTCATATCCAAGCCCTTTTAGTTGGTATTAGACTTCAAATTTATAGGTAATAGACTTTTGCCCTAAACATGATTGAACTTGGTTTTTGGAGGTGTTAGCCTTGGATTTTCGGACAAATTGATCCTGACTCGACGAGCCCCATTTAAATGAGTAATAGCCTTAGATTTCTAACCTTGTTCATATCCAAGCCCTTTTAGGTGGTATTAGACTTCAAATTTATGGGTAATAGACTTTTGCCCCAAACATGATTGAACTTGGTTTTTGGAGGGTGTGTTAGCCTTGGATTTTCGGACCAATTGATCCTGATTCGATGAGCCCCATTTAAATGAGTATTAGCCTTAGATTTATAACCTTGTTCATATCCAAGCCCTTTTAGTTGGTATTAGACTTCAAATTTATGGGTAATAGACTTTTCCCCCAAACATGATTGAACTTGGTTTTTGGAGGTGTTAGCCTTGGATTTTCGGACAAATTGATCCTGACTCGACGAGCCCCATTTAAATGAGTATTAGCTTTAGATTTCTAACCTTGTTCATATCCAAGCCCTTTTAGTTGGTATTAGACTTCAAATTTAAGGGTAATAGGCTTTTGCCCCAAACATGATTGAACTTGGTTTTTGGAGGGGGTGTTAGCCTTGGATTTTTGGACAAATTGATCCTGACTCGACGAGACCCATCTAAAAGAGTATTAGCCTTAAAATTTCTAACCTTTTTAATATCCAAGCCCTTTTAGTTGGCATTAGACTTCAAATTTATGGGTAATAGACTTTTCCCCCAAACATGATTGAACTTGGTTTTTGGAGGTGTTAGCCTTGGATTTTCGGACAAATTGATCCTGACTCGACGAGCCCCATCTAAAAGAGTATTAGACTTAGATTTCTAACCTTGTTAATATCCAAGCCCTTTTAGTTGGTATTAGACTTCAAATTTATAGGAATAGACTTTTCCCCAATCATGATTGAACTTGGTTTTTGGAGGTGTTAGCCTTGGATTTTCGGACAAATTGATCCTGACTCGACGAGCCCCATTTAAATGAGTAATAGCCTTAGATTTGTAACCTTGTTTGTATCCAAGCCCTTTTAGTTGGTATTAGACTTCAAATTTATGGGTAATAGACTTTTGCCCCAAACATGATTGAACTTGGTTTTTGGAGGTGTTAGCCTTGGATTTTCGGACAAATTGATCCTGACTCGACGAGCCCCATTTAAATGAGTAATAGCCTTAGATTTCTAACCTTGTTCATATCCAAGCCCTTTTAGTTGGTATTAGACTTCAAATTTATAGGTAATAGACTTTTGCCCCAAACATGATTGAACTTGGTTTTTGGAGGTGTTAGCCTTGGATTTTCGGACAAATTGATCCTGACTCGACGAGCCCCATTTAAATGAGTAATAGCCTTAGATTTCTAACCTTGTTCATATCCAAGCCCTTTTAGTTGGTATTAGACTTCAAATTTAAGGGTAATAGACTTTTGCCCCAAACATGATTGAACTTGGTTTTTGGAGGGTGTGTTAGCCTTGGATTTTCGGACCAATTGATCCTGATTCGATGAGCCCCATTTAAATGAGTATTAGCCTTAGATTTATAACCTTGTTCATATCCAAGCCCTTTTAGTTGGTATTAGACTTCAAATTTATGGGTAATAGACTTTTCCCCCAAACATGATTGAACTTGGTTTTTGGAGGTGTTAGCCTTGGATTTTCGGACAAATTGATCCTGACTCGACGAGCCCCATTTAAATGAGTATTAGCTTTAGATTTCTAACCTTGTTCATATCCAAGCCCTTTTAGTTGGTATTAGACTTCAAATTTAAGGGTAATAGGCTTTTGCCCCAAACATGATTGAACTTGGTTTTTGGAGGGGGTGTTAGCCTTGGATTTTTGGACAAATTGATCCTGACTCGACGAGACCCATCTAAAAGAGTATTAGCCTTAAAATTTCTAACCTTTTTAATATCCAAGCCCTTTTAGTTGGCATTAGACTTCAAATTTATGGGTAATAGACTTTTCCCCCAAACATGATTGAACTTGGTTTTTGGAGGTGTTAGCCTTGGATTTTCGGACAAATTGATCCTGACTCGACGAGCCCCATTTAAATGAGTAATAGTCTTAGATTTCTAACCTTGTTTGTATCCAAGCCCTTTTAGTTTGTATTAGACTTCAAATTTATGGGTAATAGACTTTTGCCCCAAACATGATTGAACTTGGTTTTTGGAGGTGTTAGCCTAGGATTTTCGGACAAATTGATCCTGACTCGACGAGCCCCATTTAAATGAGTATTAGCCTTAGATTTCTAACCTTGTTAATATCCAAGCCCTTTTAGTTGGTATTAGAATTCAAATTTATGGGTAATAGACTTTTCCGCCAAACATGATTGAACTTGGTTTTTGGAGGTGTTAGCCTTGGATTTTCGGACAAATTGATCCTGACTCGACGAGCCCCATTTAAATGAGTATTAGCTTTAGATTTCTAACCTTGTTCATATCCAAGCCCTTTTAGTTGGTATTAGACTTCAAATTTATGGGTAATAGACTTTTGCCCCAAACATGATTGAACTTGGTTTTTGGAGGGGGTGTTAGCCTTGGATTTTCGGACAAATTGATCCTGACTCGACGAGCCCCATTTAAATGAGTATTAGCCTTAGATTTATAACCTTGTTCATATCCAAGCCCTTTTAGTTGGTATTAGACTTCAAATTTATGGGTAATAGACGTTTGCCCCAAACATGATTGAACTTGGTTTTTGGAGGGTGTGTTAGCCTTGGATTTTCGGACCAATTGATCCTGACTCAACGAGCCTTATTTAAATGAGTATTAGCCTTATATTTCTAACCTTGTTCATATCCAAGCCCTTTTAGTTGGTATTAGACTTCAAATTTATGGGTAATAGACTTTTGCCCCAAACATGATTGAACTTGGTTTTTGGAGGTGTTAGCCTTGGATTTTCGGACAAATTGATCCTGACTCGACGAGCCCCATTTAAATTAGTATTAGCCTTAGATTTATAACCTTGTTCATATCCAAGCCCTTTTAGTTGGTATTAGATTTCAAATTTATGGGTAATAGACTTTTGCCCCAAACATGATTGAACTTGGTTTTTGGAGGGGGTGTTAGCCTTGGATTTTCGGACAAATTGATCCTGACTCGACGAGCCCCATTTAAATGAGTATTAGCCTTAGATTTATAACCTTGTTCATATCCAAGCCCTTTTAGTTGGTATTAGACTTCAAATTTATGGGTAATAGACTTTTGCCCTAAACATGATTGAACTTGGTTTTTGGAGGGTGTGTTAGCCTTGGATTTTCGGACCAATTGATCCTTATTTGACGAGCCCCATTTAAATGAGTATTAGCCTTAGATTTATAACATTGTTCATATCCAAGCCCTTTTAGTTGGTATTAGACTTCAAATTTATGGGTAATAGACTTTTCCCCCAAACATGATTGAACTTGGTTTTTGGAGGGGGTGTTAGCCTTGGATTTTCGGACAAATTGATCCAGACTCGACGAGCCCCATTTAAATGAGTATTAGCCTTAGATTTGTAACCTTGTTCATGTCCAAGACCTTTTAGTTGGTATTAGACTTCAAATTTATGGGTAATAGACTTTTGCCCCAAACATGATTGAACTTGGTTTTTGGAGGTGTTAGCCTTGGATTTTCGGACAAATTGATCCTGACTCGACGAGCCCCATTTAAATTAGTATTAGCCTTAGATTTATAACCTTGTTCATATCCAAGCCCTTTTAGTTGGTATTAGATTTCAAATTTATGGGTAATAGACTTTTGCCCCAAACATGATTGAACTTGGTTTTTGGAGGGGGTGTTAGCCTTGGATTTTCGGACAAATTGATCCTGACTCGACGAGCCCCATTTAAATGAGTATTAGCCTTATATTTCTAACCTTGTTCATATCCAAGCGTTTTTAGTTGCTATTAGACTTCAAATTTATGAGTAATAGACTTTTCTCCCAAACATGATTGAACTTGGTTTTTGGAGGGGGTTTTAGCCTTGGATTTTCGGACAAACTGATCCTAACTCGACGAGCCCCATTTAAATGAGTATTAGCCTTAGATTTCTAACCTTGTTCATCTCCAAGCCCTTTTAGTTGGTATTCGACTTCAAATTTATGGGTAATAGACTTTTGCACCAAACATGATTGAACTTGGTTTTTGGAGGGTGTGTTAGCCTTGGATTTTCGGACCAATTGATCCTTATTTGACGAGCCCCATTTAAATGAGTATTAGCCTTAGATTTATAACATTGTTCATATCCAAGCCCTTTTAGTTGGTATTAGACTTCAAATTTATGGGTAATAGACTTTTCCCCCAAACATGATTGAACTTGGTTTTTGGAGGGTGTGTTAGCCTTGGATTTTCGGACAAATTGATCCTGACTCGACGAGTCCCATTTAAATGAGTATTAGCCTTAGATTTCTAACCTTGTTCATATCCAAGCCCTTTTAGTTGGTATTAGACTTCAAATTTACGGGTAATAGACTTTTGCCCCAAACATGATTGAACTTGGTTTTTGGAGGGGGTGTTAGCCTTGGATTTTCGGACAAATTGATCCAGACTCGACGAGCCCCATTTAAATGAGTATTAGCCTTATATTTCTAACCTTGTTCATATCCAAGCCCTTTTAGTTGGTATTAGACTTCAAATTTATGGGTAATAGACTTTTGCCCCAAACATGATTGAACTTGGTTTTTGGAGGTTGTGTTAGCCTTGGATTTTCGGACAAATTGATCCTGACTCGACGAGCCCCATTTAAATGAGTATTAGCCTTAGATTTTTAAACTTGTTCATATCCAAGCCCTTTTAGTTGGTATTAGACTTCAAATTTAAGGGTAATAGGCTTTTGCCCCAAACATGATTGAACTTGGTTTTTGGAGGGTGTGTTAGCCTTGGATTTTCGGACAAATTGATCCTGACTCGACGAGCCCCATTTAAATGAGTATTAGCCTTAGATTTCTAACCTTGTTCATATCCAAGCCCTTTTAGTTGGTATTAGACTTCAAATTTACGGGTAATAGACTTTTGCCCCAAACATGATTGAACTTGGTTTTTGGAGGGGGTGTTAGCCTTGGATTTTCGGACAAATTGATCCAGACTCGACGAGCCCCATTTAAATGAGTATTAGCCTTATATTTCTAACCTTGTTCATATCCAAGCCCTTTTAGTTGGTATTAGACTTCAAATTTATGGGTAATAGACTTTTGCCCCAAACATGATTGAACTTGGTTTTTGGAGGTTGTGTTAGCCTTGGATTTTCGGACAAATTGATCCTGACTCGACGAGCCCCATTTAAATGAGTATTAGCCTTATATTTCTAACCTTGTTCATATCCAAGCCCTTTTAGTTGGTATTAGACTTCAAATTTATGGGTAATAGACTTTTGCCCCAAACATGATTGAACTTGGTTTTTGGAGGTTGTGTTAGCCTTGGATTTTCGGACAAATTGATCCTGACTCGACGAGCCCCATTTAAATGAGTATTAGCCTTAGATTTCTAAACTTGTTCATATCCAAGCCCTTTTAGTTGGTATTAGACTTCAAATTTAAGGGTAATAGGCTTTTGCCCCAAACATCATTGAACTTGGTTTTTGGAGGGGGTGTTAGCCTTGGATTTTCGGACAAATTGATCCTGACTCGACGAGCCCCATTTAAATGAGTATTAGCCTTATATTTCTAACCTTGTTCATATCCAAGCCCTTTTAGTTGGTATTAGACTTCAAATTTATGGGTAATAGACTTTTGCCCCAAACATGATTGAACTTGGTTTTTGGAGGTGTTAGCCTTGGATTTTCGGACAAATTGATCCTGACTCGACAAGCCCCATTTAAATGAGTATTAGCCTTAGATTTGTAACCTTGTTCATGTCCAAGACCTTTTAGTTGGTATTAGACTTCAAATTTATGGGTAATAGACTTTTCCCCCAAACATGATTGAACTTGGTTTTTGGAGGGGGTGTTAACCTTGGATTTCCGGACAAATTGATCCTGACTCGACGAGCCCATTTAAATGAGTATTAGCCTTAGATTTCTAACCTTGTTCATATCCAAGCCCTTTTAGTTGGTATTAGACTTCAAATTTATGGGTAATAGACTTTTCCCCCAAACATGATTGAACTTGGTTTTTGGAGGGGGTGTTAGCCTTGGATTTTCGGACAAATTGATCCTGACTGGACGAGCCTTATTTAAATGAGTATTAGCCTTATATTTCTAACCTTGTTCATATCCAAGCGCTTTTAGTTGCTATTAGACTTCAAATTTATGAGTAATAGACTTTTCTCCCAAACATGATTGAACTTGGTTTTTGGAGGGGGTTTTAGCCTTGGATTTTCGGACAAACTGATCCTAACTCGACGAGCCCCATTTAAATGAGTATTAGCCTTAGATTTCTAACCTTGTTCATCTCCAAGCCCTTTTAGTTGGTATTAGACTTCAAATTTATGGGTAATAGACTTTTGCACCAAACATGATTGAACTTGGTTTTTGGAGGGTGTGTTAGCCTTGGATTTTCGGACCAATTGATCCTTATTTGACGAGCCCCATTTAAATGAGTATTAGCCTTAGATTTATAACATTGTTCATATCCAAGCCCTTTTAGTTGGTATTAGACTTCAAATTTATGGGTAATAGACTTTTCCCCCAAACATGATTGAACTTGGTTTTTGGAGGGTGTGTTAGCCTTGGATTTTCGGACAAATTGATCCTGACTCGACGAGCCCCATTTAAATGAGTATTAGCCTTAGATTTCTAACCTTGTTCATATCCAAGCCCTTTTAGTTGGTATTAGACTTCAAATTTACGGGTAATAGACTTTTGCCCCAAACATGATTGAACTTGGTTTTTGGAGGGGTGTTAGCCTTGGATTTTCGGACAAATTGATCCAGACTCGACGAGCCCCATTTAAATGAGTATTAGCCTTATATTTCTAACCTTGTTCATATCCAAGCCCTTTTAGTTGGTATTAGACTTCAAATTTATGGGTAATAGACTTTTGCCCCAAACATGATTGAACTTGGTTTTTGGAGGTTGTGTTAGCCTTGGATTTCCGGACAAATTGATCCTGACTCGACGAGCCCCATTTAAATGAGTATTAGCCTTAGATTTCTAAACTTGTTCATATCCAAGCCCTTTTAGTTGGTATTAGACTTCAAATTTAAGGGTAATAGGCTTTTGCCCCAAACATGATTGAACTTGGTTTTTGGAGGGGGTGTTAGCCTTGGATTTTCGGACAAATTGATCCTGACTCGACGAGCCCCATTTAAATGAGTATTAGCCTTAGATTTGTAACCTTGTTCATGTCCAAGACCTTTTAGTTGGTATTAGACTTCAAATTTATGGGTAATAGACTTTTCCCCCAAACATGATTGAACTTGGTTTTTGGAGAGGGTGTTAGCCTTGGATTTTCGGATAAATTGATCCTGACTCGACGAGCCCCATTTAAATGAGTATTAGCCTTAGATTTGTAACCTTGTTCATATCCAAGCCCTTTTAGTTGGTATTAGACTTCAAATTTATGGGTAATAGACTTTTCCCCCAAACATGATTGAACTTGGTTTTTGGAGGTGTTAGCCTAGGATTTTCGGACAAATTGATCCTGACTCGACGAGCCCCATTTAAATGAGTATTAGCCTTAGATTTGTAACCTTGTTCATGTCCAAGACCTTTAAGTAGGTATTAGACTTCAAATTTATGGGTAATAGACTTTTCCCCCAAACATGATTGAACTTGGTTTTTGGAGAGGGTGTTAGCCTTGGATTTTCGGATAAATTGATCCTGACTCGACGAGCCCCATTTAAATGAGTATTAGCCTTAGATTTGTAACCTTGTTCATATCCAAGCCCTTTTAGTTGGTATTAGACTTCAAATTTATGGGTAATCTTTTCCCCCAAACATGATTGAACTTGGTTTTTGGAGGTGTTAGCCTTGGATTTTCGGACAAGTTGATTCTGACTCGACGAGCCCCATTTAAATGAGTATTAGCCTTAGATTTCTAACCTTGTTCATATACAAGCCCTTTTAGTTGGTATTAGACTTCATATTTATGGGTAATA
Source organism: Salix caprea (assembly GCA_964035475.1). Lineage (NCBI taxonomy): Eukaryota > Viridiplantae > Streptophyta > Magnoliopsida > Malpighiales > Salicaceae > Salix > Salix caprea. The sequence goes on from OZ037749.1 coordinate 18,112,450, forward strand.
GGCTTTTCCCCCAAACATGATTGAACTTGGTTTTTGGAGGGGGTGTTAGCGTTGGATTTTCGGACAAATTGATCCTGACTCGACGAGCCCCATTTAAATGAGTATTAGCCTTAGATTTGTAACGTTGTTCATGTCCAAGACCTTTTAGTTGGTATTAGACTTCAAATTTATGGGTAATAGACTTTTCCCCCAAACATGATTGAACTTGGTTTTTGGAGGGTGTGTTAGCCTTGGATTTTCGGACAAATTGATCCTGACTCGACGAGCCCCATTTAAATGAGTATTAGCCTTAGATTTGTAACCTTGTTCATGTCCAAGACCTTTTAGTTGGTATTAGACTTCAAATTTATGGGTAATAGACTTTTCCCCCAAACATGATTGAACTTGGTTTTTGGAGGGGGTGTTAGCCTTGGATTTTCGGATAAATTGATCCTGACTCGACGAGCCCCATTTAAATGAGTATTAGCCTTAGATTTGTAACCTTGTTCATGTCCAAGACCTTTTAGTTGGTATTAGACTTCAAATTTATGGGTAATAGACTTTTCCCCCAAACATGATTGAACTTGGTTTTTGGAGGGGGTGTTAACCTTGGATTTCCGGACAAATTGATCCTGACTCGACGAGCCCATTTAAATGAGTATTAGCCTTAGATTTCTAACCTTGTTCATATCCAAGCCCTTTTAGTTGGTATTAGACTTCAAATTTATGGGTAATAGCTTTTCCCCCAAACATGATTGAACTTGGTTTTTGGAGGGGGTGTTAGCCTTGGATTTTCGGACAAATTGATCCTGACTCGACGAGCCTTATTTAAATGAGTATTAGCCTTAGATTTGTAACCTTGTTCATGTCCAAGCGCTTATAGTTGCTATTAGACTTCAAATTTATGCGTAATAGACTTTTCTCCCAAACATGATTGAACTTGGTTTTTGGAGGGGGTTTTAGCCTTGGATTTTCGGACAAACTGATCCTAACTCGACGAGCCCCATTTAAATGAGTATTAGCCTTAGATTTCTAACCTTGTTCATCTCCAAGCCCTTTTAGTTGGTATTAGACTTCAAATTTATGGGTAATAGACTTTTGCACCAAACATGATTGAACTTGGTTTTTGGAGGGTGTGTTAGCCTTGGATTTTCGGACCAATTGATCCTTATTTGACGAGCCCCATTTAAATGAGTATTAGCCTTAGATTTATAACATTGTTCATATCCAAGCCCTTTTAGTTGGTATTAGACTTCAAATTTATGGGTAATAGACTTTTCCCCCAAACATGATTGAACTTGGTTTTTGGAGGGTGTGTTAGCCTTGGATTTTCGGACAAATTGATCCTGACTCGACGAGCCCCATTTAAATGAGTATTAGCCTTAGATTTCTAACCTTGTTCATATCCAAGCCCTTTTAGTTGGTATTAGACTTCAAATTTACGGGTAATAGACTTTTGCCCCAAACATGATTGAACTTGGTTTTTGGAGGGGGTGTTAGCCTTGGATTTTCGGACAAATTGATCCAGACTCGACGAGCCCCATTTAAATGAGTATTAGCCTTATATTTCTAACCTTGTTCATATCCAAGCCCTTTTAGTTGGTATTAGACTTCAAATTTATGGGTAATAGACTTTTGCCCCAAACATGATTGAACTTGGTTTTTGGAGGTTGTGTTAGCCTTGGATTTTCGGACAAATTGATCCTGACTCGACGAGCCCCATTTAAATGAGTATTAGCCTTAGATTTATAACATTGTTCATATCCAAGCCCTTTTAGTTGGTATTAGACTTCAAATTTATGGGTAATAGACTTTTCCCCCAAACATGATTGAACTTGGTTTTTGGAGGTTGTGTTAGCCTTGGATTTTCGGACAAATTGATCCTGACTCGACGAGCCCCATTTAAATGAGTATTAGCCTTAGATTTCTAACCTTGTTCATATCCAAGCCCTTTTAGTTGGTATTAGACTTCAAATTTACGGGTAATAGACTTTTGCCCCAAACATGATTGAACTTGGTTTTTGGAGGGGGTGTTAGCCTTGGATTTTCGGACAAATTGATCCAGACTCGACGAGCCCCATTTAAATGAGTATTAGCCTTATATTTCTAACCTTGTTCATATCCAAGCCCTTTTAGTTGGTATTAGACTTCAAATTTATGGGTAATAGACTTTTGCCCCAAACATGATTGAACTTGGTTTTTGGAGGTTGTGTTAGCCTTGGATTTTCGGACAAATTGATCCTGACTCGACGAGCCCCATTTAAATGAGTATTAGCCTTAGATTTCTAAACTTGTTCATATCCAAGCCCTTTTAGTTGGTATTAGACTTCAAATTTAAGGGTAATAGGCTTTTGCCCCAAACATGATTGAACTTGGTTTTTGGAGGGGGTGTTAGCCTTGGATTTTCGGACAAATTGATCCTGACTCGACGAGCCCCATTTAAATGAGTATTAGCCTTATATTTCTAACCTTGTTCATATCCAAGCCCTTTTAGTTGGTATTAGACTTCAAATTTATGGGTAATAGACTTTTGCCCCAAACATGATTGAACTTGGTTTTTGGAGGTGTTAGCCTTGGATTTTCGGACAAATTGATCCTGACTCGACGAGCCCCATTTAAATGAGTATTAGCCTTAGATTTCTAACATTGTTCATATCCAAGCCCTTTTAGTTGGTATTAGACTTCAAATTTATGGGTAATAGACTTTTCCCCCAAACATGATTGAACTTGGTTTTTGGAGGTTGTGTTAGCCTTGGATTTTCGGACAAATTGATCCTGACTCGACGAGCCCCATTTAAATGAGTATTAGCCTTAGATTTCTAACCTTGTTCATATCCAAGCCCTTTTAGTTGGTATTAGACTTCAAATTTACGGGTAATAGACTTTTGCCCCAAACATGATTGAACTTGGTTTTTGGAGGGGGTGTTAGCCTTGGATTTTCGGACAAATTGATCCAGACTCGACGAGCCCCATTTAAATGAGTATTAGCCTTATATTTCTAACCTTGTTCATATCCAAGCCCTTTTAGTTGGTATTAGACTTCAAATTTATGGGTAATAGACTTTTGCCCCAAACATGATTGAACTTGGTTTTTGGAGGTTGTGTTAGCCTTGGATTTTCGGACAAATTGATCCTGACTCGACGAGCCCCATTTAAATGAGTATTAGCCTTAGATTTCTAAACTTGTTCATATCCAAGCCCTTTTAGTTGGTATTAGACTTCAAATTTAAGGGTAATAGGCTTTTGCCCCAAACATGATTGAACTTGGTTTTTGGAGGGGGTGTTAGCCTTGGATTTTCGGACAAATTGATCCTGACTCGACGAGCCCCATTTAAATGAGTATTAGCCTTATATTTCTAACCTTGTTCATATCCAAGCCCTTTTAGTTGGTATTAGACTTCAAATTTATGGGTAATAGACTTTTGCCCCAAACATGATTGAACTTGGTTTTTGGAGGTGTTAGCCTTGGATTTTCGGACAAATTGATCCTGACTCGACGAGCCCCATTTAAATGAGTATTAGCCTTAGATTTGTAACCTTGTTCATGTCCAAGACCTTTTAGTTGGTATTAGACTTCAAATTTATGGGTAATAGACTTTTCCCCCAAACATGATTGAACTTGGTTTTTGGAGAGGGTGTTAGCCTTGGATTTTCGGATAAATTGATCCTGACTCGACGAGCCCCATTTAAATGAGTATTAGCCTTAGATTTGTAACCTTGTTCATATCCAAGCCCTTTTAGTTGGTATTAGACTTCAAATTTATGGGTAATAGACTTTTCCCCCAAACATGATTGAACTTGGTTTTTGGAGGTGTTAGCCTTGGATTTTCGGACAAGTTGATTCTGACTCGACGAGCCCCATTTAAATGAGTATTAGCCTTAGATTTCTAACCTTGTTCATATCCAAGCCCTTTTAGTTGGTATTAGACTTCATATTTATGGGTAATAGACTTTTCCCCCAAACATGATTGAACTTGGTTTTTGGAGGGGGTGTTAGCCTTGGATTTTCGGACAAATTGATCCTGACTCGACGAGCCCCATTTAAATGAGTATTAGCCTTAGATTTGTAACCTTGTTCATGTCCAAGACCTTTTAGTAGGTATTAGACTTCAAATTTATGGGTAATAGACTTTTCCCCCAAACATGATTGAACTTGGTTTTTGGAGAGGGTGTTAGCCTTGGATTTTCGGATAAATTGATCCTGACTCGACGAGCCCCATTTAAATGAGTATTAGCCTTAGATTTGTAACCTTGTTCATATCCAAGCCCTTTTAGTTGGTATTAGACTTCAAATTTATGGGTAATAGACTTTTGCCCCAAACATGATTGAACTTGGTTTTTGGAGGTTGTGTTAGCCTTGGATTTTCGGACAAATTGATCCTGACTCGACGAGCCCCATTTAAATGAGTATTAGCCTTAGATTTGTAACCTTGTTCATGTCCAAGACCTTTTAGTTGGTATTAAACTTCAAATTTATGGGTAATAGACTTTTCCCCCAAACATGATTGAACTTGGTTTTTGGAGAGGGTGTTAGCCTTGGATTTTCGGGGAAATTGATCCTGACTCGACGAGCCCCATTTAAATGAGTATTAGCCTTAGATTTGTAACCTTGTTCATATCCAAGCCCTTTTAGTTGGTATTAGACTTCAAATTTATGGGTAATCTTTTCCCCCAAACATGATTGAACTTGGTTTTTGGAGGTGTTAGCCTTGGATTTTCGGACAAGTTGATTCTGACTCGACGAGCCCCATTTAAATGAGTATTAGCCTTAGATTTCTAACCTTGTTCATATACAAGCCCTTTTAGTTGGTATTAGACTTCATATTTATGGGTAATAGGCTTTTCCCCCAAACATGATTGAACTTGGTTTTTGGAGGGGGTGTTAGCCTTGGATTTTTGGACAAATTGATCCTGACTCGACGAGCCCCATTTAAATGAGTATTAGCCTTAGATTTCTAACCTTGTTCATATCCAAGCCCTTTTAGTTGGTATTAGACTTCAAATTTATGGGTAATAGACTTTTCCCCCAAACATGATTGAACTTGGTTTTTGGAGGGGGTGTTAGACTTGGATTTTCGGACAAATTGATCCTGACTCGATGAGCCTTATTTAAATGAGTATTAGCCTTATATTTCTAACCTTGTTCATATCCAAGCGCTTTTAGTTGCTATTAGACTTCAAATTTATGAGTAATAGACTTTTCTCCCAAACATGATTGAACTAGGTTTTTGGAGGGGGTTTTAGCTTGGATTTTCGGACAAACTGATCCTAACTCGACGAGCCCCATTTAAATGAGTATTAGCCTTAGATTTCTAACCTTGTTCATCTCCAAGCCCTTTTAGTTGGTATTAGACTTCAAATTTATGGGTAATAGACTTTTGCACCAAACATGATTGAACTTGGTTTTTGGAGGGTGTGTTAGCCTTGGATTTTCGGACCAATTGATCCTTATTTGACGAGCCCCATTTAAATGAGTATTAGCCTTAGATTTATAACATTGTTCATATCCAAGCCCTTTTAGTTGGTATTAGACTTCAAATTTATGGGTAATAGACTTTTCCCCCAAACATGATTGAACTTGGTTTTTGGAGAGGGTGTTAGCCTTGGATTTTCGGATAAATTGATCCTGACTCGACGAGCCCCATTTAAATGAGTATTAGCCTTAGATTTGTAACCTTGTTCATATCCAAGCCCTTTTAGTTGGTATTAGACTTCAAATTTATGGGTAATAGACTTTTCCCCCAAACATGATTGAACTTGGTTTTTGGAGGTGTTAGCCTTGGATTTTCGGACAAGTTGATTCTGACTCGACGAGCCCCATTTAAATGAGTATTAGCCTTAGATTTCTAACCTTGTTCATATCCAAGCCCTTTTAGTTGGTATTAGACTTCATATTTATGGGTAATAGACTTTTCCCCCAAACATGATTGAACTTGGTTTTTGGAGAGGGTGTTAGCCTTGGATTTTCGGATAAATTGATCCTGACTCGACGAGCCCCATTTAAATGAGTATTAGCCTTAGATTTGTAACCTTGTTCATATCCAAGCCCTTTTAGTTGGTATTAGACTTCAAATTTATGGGTAATAGACTTTTCCCCCAAACATGATTGAACTTGGTTTTTGGAGGTGTTAGCCTTGGATTTTCGGACAAGTTGATTCTGACTCGACGAGCCCCATTTAAATGAGTATTAGCCTTAGATTTCTAACCTTGTTCATATCCAAGCCCTTTTAGTTGGTATTAGACTTCATATTTATGGGTAATAGACTTTTCCCCCAAACATGATTGAACTTGGTTTTTGGAGGGGGTGTTAGCCTTGGATTTTCGGACAAATTGATCCTGACTCGACGAGCCCCATTTAAATGAGTATTAGCCTTAGATTTGTAACCTTGTTCATGTCCAAGACCTTTTAGTAGGTATTAGACTTCAAATTTATGGGTAATAGACTTTTCCCCCAAACATGATTGAACTTGGTTTTTGGAGAGGGTGTTAGCCTTGGATTTTCGGATAAATTGATCCTGACTCGACGAGCCCCATTTAAATGAGTATTAGCCTTAGATTTGTAACCTTGTTCATATCCAAGCCCTTTTAGTTGGTATTAGACTTCAAATTTATGGGTAATAGACTTTTGCCCCAAACATGATTGAACTTGGTTTTTGGAGGTTGTGTTAGCCTTGGATTTTCGGACAAATTGATCCTGACTGGACGAGCCCCATTTAAATGAGTATTAGCCTTAGATTTCTAAACTTGTTCATATCCAAGCCCTTTTAGTTGGTATTAGACTTCAAATTTACGGGTAATAGACTTTTGCCCCAAACATGATTGAACTTGGTTTTTGGAGGTTGTGTTAGCCTTGGATTTTCGGACAAATTGATCCTGACTCGACGAGCCCCATTTAAATGAGTATTAGCCTTAGATTTGTAACCTTGTTCATGTCCAAGACCTTTTAGTTGGTATTAGACTTCATATTTATGGGTAATAGACTTTTCCCCCAAACATGATTGAACTTGGTTTTTGGAGAGGGTGTTAGCCTTGGATTTTCGGATAAATTGATCCTGACTCGACGAGCCCCATTTAAATGAGTATTAGCCTTAGATTTGTAACCTTGTTCATATCCAAGCCCTTTTAGTTGGTATTAGACTTCAAATTTATGGGTAATCTTTTCCCCCAAACATGATTGAACTTGGTTTTTGGAGGTGTTAGCCTTGGATTTTCGGACAAGTTGATTCTGACTCGACGAGCCCCATTTAAATGAGTATTAGCCTTAGATTTGTAACCTTGTTCATGTCCAAGACCTTTTAGTTGGTATTAGACTTCAAATTTATGGGTAATAGACTTTTCCCCCAAACATGATTGAACTTGGTTTTTGGAGAGGGTGTTAGCCTTGGATTTTCGGATAAATTGATCCTGACTCGACGAGCCCCATTTAAATGAGTATTAGCCTTAGATTTGTAACCTTGTTCATATCCAAGCCCTTTTAGTTGGTATTAGACTTCAAATTTATGGGTAATAGACTTTTCCCCCAAACATGATTGAACTTGGTTTTTGGAGGTGTTAGCCTTGGATTTTCGGACAAGTTGATTCTGACTCGACGAGCCCCATTTAAATGAGTATTAGCCTTAGATTTCTAACCTTGTTCATATCCAAGCCCTTTTAGTTGGTATTAGACTTCATATTTATGGGTAATAGACTTTTCCCCCAAACATGATTGAACTTGGTTTTTGGAGGGGGTGTTAGCCTTGGATTTTCGGACAAATTGATCCTGACTCGACGAGCCCCATTTAAATGAGTATTAGCCTTAGATTTGTAACCTTGTTCATGTCCAAGACCTTTTAGTAGGTATTAGACTTCAAATTTATGGGTAATAGACTTTTCCCCCAAACATGATTGAACTTGGTTTTTGGAGAGGGTGTTAGCCTTGGATTTTCGGATAAATTGATCCTGACTCGACGAGCCCCATTTAAATGAGTATTAGCCTTAGATTTGTAACCTTGTTCATATCCAAGCCCTTTTAGTTGGTATTAGACTTCAAATTTATGGGTAATAGACTTTTCCCCCAAACATGATTGAACTTGGTTTTTGGAGGTGTTAGCCTTGGATTTTCGGACAAGTTGATTCTGACTCGACGAGCCCCATTTAAATGAGTATTAGCCTTAGATTTCTAACCTTGTTCATATCCAAGCCCTTTTAGTTGGTATTAGACTTCATATTTATGGGTAATAGGCTTTTCCCCCAAACATGATTGAACTTGGTTTTTGGAGGGGGTGTTAGCCTTGGATTTTCGGACAAATTGATCCTGACTCGACGAGCCCCATTTAAATGAGTATTAGCCTTAGATTTCTAACCTTGTTGATATCCAAGCCCTTTTAGTTGGTATTAGACTTCAAATTTATGGGTAATAGACTTCTCCCCCAAACATGATTGAACTTGGTTTTTGGAGGGGGTGTTAGCCTTGGATTTTCAGACAAATTGATCCTGACTCGACAAGCCCCATTTAAATGAGTATTAGCCTTAGCTTTGTAACCTTGTTCATGTCCAAGACCTTTTAGTTGGTATTAGACTTCAAATTTATGGGTAATAGACTTTTCCCCCAAACATGATTGAACTTGGTTTTTGGAGGTGTTAGCCTTGGATTTTCAGACAAGTTGATTCTGACTCGACAAGCCCCATTTAGTTGAGTATTAGCCTTAGATTTCTAACCTTGTTCATATCCAAGCCCTTTTAGTTGGTATTAGACTTCATATTTATGGGTAATAGACTTTTCCCCCAAACATGATTGAACTTGGTTTTTGGAGGGGGTGTTAGCCTTGGATTTTCGGACAAATTGATCCTGACTCGACGAGCCCCATTTAAATGAGTATTAGCCTTAGATTTGTAACCTTGTTCATATCCAAGCCCTTTTAGTTGGTATTAGACTTCAAATTTATGGGTAATCTTTTCCCCCAAACATGATTGAACTTGGTTTTTGGAGGTGTTAGCCTTGGATTTTCGGACAAGTTGATTCTGACTCGACGAGCCCCATTTAAATGAGTATTAGCCTTAGATTTCTAACCTTGTTCATATCCAAGCCCTTTTAGTTGGTATTAGACTTCAAATTTACGGGTAATAGACTTTTGCCCCAAACATGATTGAACTTGGTTTTTGGAGGTTGTGTTAGCCTTGGATTTTCGGACAAATTGATCCTGACTCGACGAGCCCCATTTAAATGAGTATTAGCCTTAGATTTCTAAACTTGTTCATATCCAAGCCCTTTTAGTTGGTATTAGACTTCAAATTTACGGGTAATAGACTTTTCCCCCAAACATGATTGAACTTGGTTTTTGGAGGGGGTGTTAGCCTTGGATTTTCGGACAAATTGATCCAGACTCGACGAGCCCCATTTAAATGAGTATTAGCCTTATATTTCTAACCTTGTTCATATCCAAGCCCTTTTAGTTGGTATTAGACTTCAAATTTATGGGTAATAGACTTTTGCCCCAAACATGATTGAACTTGGTTTTTGGAGGTTGTGTTAGCCTTGGATTTTCGGACAAATTGATCCTGACTCGACGAGCCCCATTTAAATGAGTATTAGCCTTAGATTTGTAACCTTGTTCATGTCCAAGACCTTTTAGTTGGTATTAGACTTCAAATTTATGGGTAATAGACTTTTCCCCCAAACATGATTGAACTTGGTTTTTGGAGAGGGTGTTAGCCTTGGATTTTCGGGGAAATTGATCCTGACTCGACGAGCCCCATTTAAATGAGTATTAGCCTTAGATTTGTAACCTTGTTCATATCCAAGCCCTTTTAGTTGGTATTAGACTTCAAATTTATGGGTAATCTTTTCCCCCAAACATGATTGAACTTGGTTTTTGGAGGTGTTAGCCTTGGATTTTCGGACAAGTTGATTCTGACTCGACGAGCCCCATTTAAATGAGTATTAGCCTTAGATTTCTAACCTTGTTCATATACAAGCCCTTTTAGTTGGTATTAGACTTCATATTTATGGGTAATAGGCTTTTCCCCCAAACATGATTGAACTTGGTTTTTGGAGGGGGTGTTAGCCTTGGATTTTTGGACAAATTGATCCTGACTCGACGAGCCCCATTTAAATGAGTATTAGCCTTAGATTTCTAACCTTGTTCATATCCAAGCCCTTTTAGTTGGTATTAGACTTCAAATTTATGGGTAATAGACTTTTCCCCCAAACATGATTGAACTTGGTTTTTGGAGGGGGTGTTAGACTTGGATTTTCGGACAAATTGATCCTGACTCGATGAGCCTTATTTAAATGAGTATTAGCCTTATATTTCTAACCTTGTTCATATCCAAGCGCTTTTAGTTGCTATTAGACTTCAAATTTATGAGTAATAGACTTTTCTCCCAAACATGATTGAACTTGGTTTTTGGAGGGGGTTTTAGCTTGGATTTTCGGACAAACTGATCCTAACTCGACGAGCCCCATTTAAATGAGTATTAGCCTTAGATTTCTAACCTTGTTCATCTCCAAGCCCTTTTAGTTGGTATTAGACTTCAAATTTATGGGTAATAGACTTTTGCACCAAACATGATTGAACTTGGTTTTTGGAGGGTGTGTTAGCCTTGGATTTTCGGACCAATTGATCCTTATTTGACGAGCCCCATTTAAATGAGTATTAGCCTTAGATTTATAACATTGTTCATATCCAAGCCCTTTTAGTTGGTATTAGACTTCAAATTTATGGGTAATAGACTTTTCCCCCAAACATGATTGAACTTGGTTTTTGGAGGGTGTGTTAGCCTTGGATTTTCGGACCAATTGATCCTACCTCGACGAGCCCCATTTAAATGAGTATTAGCTTTAGATTTCTAAACTTGTTCATATCCAAGCCCTTTTAGTTGGTATTAGACTTCAAATTTAAGGGTAATAGGCTTTTGCCCCAAACATGATTGAACTTGGTTTTTGGAGGGGGTGTTAGCCTTGGATTTTCGGACAAATTGATCCTGACTCGACGAGCCCCATTTAAATGAGTATTAGCCTTATATTTCTAACCTTGTTGATATCAAAGCCCTTTTAGTTGGTATTAGACTTCAAATTTATGGGTAATAGACTTTTGCCCCAAACATGATTGAACTTGGTTTTTGGAGGTGTTAGCCTTGGATTTTCGGACAAGTTGATTCTGACTCGACGAGCCCCATTTAAATGAGTATTAGCCTTAGATTTCTAACCTTGTTCATATACAAGCCCTTTTAGTTGGTATTAGACTTCATATTTATGGGTAATAGGCTTTTCCCCCAAACATGATTGAACTTGGTTTTTGGAGGGGGTGTTAGCCTTGGATTTTCGGACAAATTGATCCTGACTCGACGAGCCCCATTTAAATGAGTATTAGCCTTAGATTTCTAACCTTGTTCATATCCAAGCCCTTTTAGTTGGTATTAGACTTCAAATTTATGGGTAATAGACTTTTCCCCCAAACATGATTGAACTTGGTTTTTGGAGGGGGTGTTAGCCTTGGATTTTCGGACAAATTGATCCTGACTCGACGAGCCTTATTTAAATGAGTATTAGCCTTATATTTCTAACCTTGTTCATATCCAAGCGCTTTTAGTTGCTATTAGACTTCAAATTTATGAGTAATAGACTTTTCTCCCAAACATGATTGAACTTGGTTTTTGGAGGGGGTTTTAGCTTGGATTTTCGGACAAACTGATCCTAACTCGACGAGCCCCATTTAAATGAGTATTAGCCTTAGATTTCTAACCTTGTTCATCTCCAAGCCCTTTTAGTTGGTATTAGACTTCAAATTTATGGGTAATAGACTTTTGCACCAAACATGATTGAACTTGGTTTTTGGAGGGTGTGTTAGCCTTGGATTTTCGGACCAATTGATCCTTATTTGACGAGCCCCATTTAAATGAGTATTAGCCTTAGATTTATAACATTGTTCATATCCAAGCCCTTTTAGTTGGTATTAGACTTCAAATTTATGGGTAATAGACTTTTCCCCCAAACATGATTGAACTTGGTTTTTGGAGGGTGTGTTAGCCTTGGATTTTCGGACAAATTGATCCTGACTCGACGAGCCCCATTTAAATGAGTATTAGCCTTAGATTTCTAACCTTGTTCATATCCAAGCCCTTTTAGTTGGTATTAGACTTCAAATTTACGGGTAATAGACTTTTGCCCCAAACATGATTGAACTTGGTTTTTGGAGGGGGTGTTAGCCTTGGATTTTCGGACAAATTGATCCAGACTCGACGAGCCCCATTTAAATGAGTATTAGCCTTATATTTCTAACCTTGTTCATATCCAAGCCCTTTTAGTTGGTATTAGATTCAAATTTATGGGTAATAGACTTTTGCCCCAAACATGATTGAACTTGGTTTTTGGAGGTTGTGTCAGCCTTGGATTTTCGGACAAATTGATCCTGACTCGACGAGCCCCATTTAAATGAGTATTAGCCTTAGATTTCTAAACTTGTTCATATCCAAGCCCTTTTAGTTGGTATTAGACTTCAAATTTAAGGGTAATAGGCTTTTGCCCCAAACATGATTGAACTTGGTTTTTGGAGGGGGTGTTAGCCTTGGATTTTCGGACAAATTGATCCTGACTCGACGAGCCCCATTTAAATGAGTATTAGCCTTAGATTTCTAACCTTGTTCATATCCAAGCCCTTTTAGTTGGTATTAGACTTCAAATTTATGGGTAATAGACTTTTGCCCCAAACATGATTGAACTTGGTTTTTGGAGGTGTTAGCCTAGGATTTTCGGACAAATTGATCCTGACTCGACGAACCCCATTTAAATGAGTATTAGCCTTAGATTTATAACCTTGTTCATATCCAAGCCCTTCTAGGTGGTATTAGACTTCATATTTATGGGTAATAGGCTTTTCCCCCAAACATGATTGAACTTGGTTTTTGGAGGGGGTGTTAGCCTTGGATTTTCGGACAAATTGATCCTGACTCGACGAGCCCCATTTAAATGAGTATTAGCCTTAGATTTCTAACCTTGTTCATATCCAAGCCCTTTTAGTTGGTATTAGACTTCAAATTTATGGGTAATAGACTTTTCCCCCAAACATGATTGAACTTGGTTTTTGGAGGGGGTGTTAGCCTTGGATTTTCGGACAAATTGATCCTAACTCGACGAGCCTTATTTAAATGAGTATTAGCCTTATATTTCTAACCTTGTTCATATCCAAGCGCTTTTAGTTGCTATTAGACTTCAAATTTATGAGTAATAGACTTTTCTCCCAAACATGATTGAACTTGGTTTTTGGAGGGGGTTTTAGCCTTGGATTTTCGGACAAACTGATCCTAACTCGACGAGCCCCATTTAAATGAGTATTAGCCTTAGATTTCTAACCTTGTTCATCTCCAAGCCCTTTTAGTTGGTATTAGACTTCAAATTTATGGGTAATAGACTTTTGCACCAAACATGATTGAACTTGGTTTTTGGAGGGTGTGTTAGCCTTGGATTTTCGGACCAATTGATCCTTATTTGACGAGCCCCATTTAAATGAGTATTAGCCTTAGATTTATAACATTGTTCATATCCAAGCCCTTTTAGTTGGTATTAGACTTCAAATTTATGGGTAATAGACTTTTCCCCCAAACATGATTGAACTTGGTTTTTGGAGGGTGTGTTAGCCTTGGATTTTCGGACCAATTGATCCTACCTCGACGAGCCCCATTTAAATGAGTATTAGCTTTAGATTTCTAAACTTGTTCATATCCAAGCCCTTTTAGTTGGTATTAGACTTCAAATTTAAGGGTAATAGGCTTTTGCCCCAAACATGATTGAACTTGGTTTTTGGAGGGGGTGTTAGCCTTGGATTTTCGGACAAATTGATCCTGACTCGACGAGCCCCATTTAAATGAGTATTAGCCTTATATTTCTAACCTTGTTGATATCAAAGCCCTTTTAGTTGGTATTAGACTTCAAATTTATGGGTAATAGACTTTTGCCCCAAACATGATTGAACTTGGTTTTTGGAGGTGTTAGCCTTGGATTTTCGGACAAGTTGATTCTGACTCGACGAGCCCCATTTAAATGAGTATTAGCCTTAGATTTCTAACCTTGTTCATATACAAGCCCTTTTAGTTGGTATTAGACTTCATATTTATGGGTAATAGGCTTTTCCCCCAAACATGATTGAACTTGGTTTTTGGAGGGGGTGTTAGCCTTGGATTTTCGGACAAATTGATCCTGACTCGACGAGCCCCATTTAAATGAGTATTAGCCTTAGATTTCTAACCTTGTTCATATCCAAGCCCTTTTAGTTGGTATTAGACTTCAAATTTATGGGTAATAGACTTTTCCCCCAAACATGATTGAACTTGGTTTTTGGAGGGGGTGTTAGCCTTGGATTTTCGGACAAATTGATCCTGACTCGACGAGCCTTATTTAAATGAGTATTAGCCTTATATTTCTAACCTTGTTCATATCCAAGCGCTTTTAGTTGCTATTAGACTTCAAATTTATGAGTAATAGACTTTTCTCCCAAACATGATTGAACTTGGTTTTTGGAGGGGGTTTTAGCTTGGATTTTCGGACAAACTGATCCTAACTCGACGAGCCCCATTTAAATGAGTATTAGCCTTAGATTTCTAACCTTGTTCATCTCCAAGCCCTTTTAGTTGGTATTAGACTTCAAATTTATGGGTAATAGACTTTTGCACCAAACATGATTGAACTTGGTTTTTGGAGGGTGTGTTAGCCTTGGATTTTCGGACCAATTGATCCTTATTTGACGAGCCCCATTTAAATGAGTATTAGCCTTAGATTTATAACATTGTTCATATCCAAGCCCTTTTAGTTGGTATTAGACTTCAAATTTATGGGTAATAGACTTTTCCCCCAAACATGATTGAACTTGGTTTTTGGAGGGTGTGTTAGCCTTGGATTTTCGGACAAATTGATCCTGACTCGACGAGCCCCATTTAAATGAGTATTAGCCTTAGATTTCTAACCTTGTTCATATCCAAGCCCTTTTAGTTGGTATTAGACTTCAAATTTACGGGTAATAGACTTTTGCCCCAAACATGATTGAACTTGGTTTTTGGAGGGGGTGTTAGCCTTGGATTTTCGGACAAATTGATCCAGACTCGACGAGCCCCATTTAAATGAGTATTAGCCTTATATTTCTAACCTTGTTCATATCCAAGCCCTTTTAGTTGGTATTAGATTCAAATTTATGGGTAATAGACTTTTGCCCCAAACATGATTGAACTTGGTTTTTGGAGGTTGTGTCAGCCTTGGATTTTCGGACAAATTGATCCTGACTCGACGAGCCCCATTTAAATGAGTATTAGCCTTAGATTTCTAAACTTGTTCATATCCAAGCCCTTTTAGTTGGTATTAGACTTCAAATTTAAGGGTAATAGGCTTTTGCCCCAAACATGATTGAACTTGGTTTTTGGAGGGGGTGTTAGCCTTGGATTTTCGGACAAATTGATCCTGACTCGACGAGCCCCATTTAAATGAGTATTAGCCTTAGATTTCTAACCTTGTTCATATCCAAGCCCTTTTAGTTGGTATTAGACTTCAAATTTATGGGTAATAGACTTTTGCCCCAAACATGATTGAACTTGGTTTTTGGAGGTGTTAGCCTAGGATTTTCGGACAAATTGATCCTGACTCGACGAACCCCATTTAAATGAGTATTAGCCTTAGATTTATAACCTTGTTCATATCCAAGCCCTTCTAGGTGGTATTAGACTTCATATTTATGGGTAATAGGCTTTTCCCCCAAACATGATTGAACTTGGTTTTTGGAGGGGGTGTTAGCCTTGGATTTTCGGACAAATTGATCCTGACTCGACGAGCCCCATTTAAATGAGTATTAGCCTTAGATTTCTAACCTTGTTCATATCCAAGCCCTTTTAGTTGGTATTAGACTTCAAATTTATGGGTAATAGACTTTTCCCCCAAACATGATTGAACTTGGTTTTTGGAGGGGGTGTTAGCCTTGGATTTTCGGACAAATTGATCCTAACTCGACGAGCCTTATTTAAATGAGTATTAGCCTTATATTTCTAACCTTGTTCATATCCAAGCGCTTTTAGTTGCTATTAGACTTCAAATTTATGAGTAATAGACTTTTCTCCCAAACATGATTGAACTTGGTTTTTGGAGGGGGTTTTAGCCTTGGATTTTCGGACAAACTGATCCTAACTCGACGAGCCCCATTTAAATGAGTATTAGCCTTAGATTTCTAACCTTGTTCATCTCCAAGCCCTTTTAGTTGGTATTAGACTTCAAATTTATGGGTAATAGACTTTTGCACCAAACATGATTGAACTTGGTTTTTGGAGGGGGTGTTAGCCTTGGATTTTCGGACCAATTGATCCTTATTTGACGAGCCCCATTTAAATGAGTATTAGCCTTAGATTTATAACATTGTTCATATCCAAGCCCTTTTAGTTAGTATTAGACTTCAAATTTATGGGTAATAGACTTTTCCCCCAAACATGATTGAACTTGGTTTTTGGAGGGTGTGTTAGCCTTGGATTTTCGGACAAATTGATCCAGACTCGACGAGCCCCATTTAAATGAGTATTAGCCTTAGATTTCTAACCTTGTTCATATCCAAGCCCTTTTAGTTGGTATTAGACTTCAAATTTACGGGTAATAGACTTTTGCCCCAAACATGATTGAACTTGGTTTTTGGAGGGGGTGTTAGCCTTGGATTTTCGGACAAATTGATCCAGACTCGACGAGCCCCATTTAAATGAGTATTAGCCTTATATTTCTAACCTTGTTCATATCCAAGCCCTTTTAGTTGGTATTAGATTCAAATTTATGGGTAATAGACTTTTGGCCCAAACATGATTGAACTTGGTTTTTGGAGGTTGTGTTAGCCTTGGATTTTCGGACAAATTGATCCTGACTCGACGAGCCCCATTTAAATGAGTATTAGCCTTAGATTTCTAAACTTGTTCATATCCAAGCCCTTTTAGTTGGTATTAGACTTCAAATTTAAGGGTAATAGGCTTTTGCCCCAAACATGATTGAACTTGGTTTTTGGAGGGGGTGTTAGCCTTGGATTTTCGGACAAATTGATCCTGACTGGACGAGCCCCATTTAAATGAGTATTAGCCTTAGATTTCTAACCTTGTTCATATCCAAGCCCTTTTAGTTGGTATTAGACTTCAAATTTATGGGTAATAGACTTTTGCCCCAAACATGATTGAACTTGGTTTTTGGAGGTGTTAGCCTAGGATTTTCGGACAAATTGATCCTGACTCGACGAACCCCATTTAAATGAGTATTAGCCTTAGATTTATAACCTTGTTCATGTCCAAGACCTTTTAGTTGGTATTAGACTTCAAATTTATGGGTAATAGACTTTTGCCCCAAACATGATTGAAGTTGGTTTTTGGAGGGGGTGTTAGCCTTGGATTTTCGGACAAATTGATCCTGACTCGACGAGCCCCATTTAAATGAGTATTAGCCTTAGATTTGTAACCTTGTTCATGTCCAAGACCTTTTAGTTGGTATTAGACTTCATATTTAAGGGTAATAGGCTTTTGCCCCAAACATGATTGAACTTGGTTTTTGGAGGGGGTGTTAGCCTTGGATTTTCGGACAAATTGATCCTGACTGGACGAGCCCCATTTAAATGAGTATTAGCCTTAGATTTCTAACCTTGTTCATATCCAAGCCCTTTTAGTTGGTATTAGACTTCAAATTTATGGGTAATAGACTTTTGCCCCAAACATGATTGAACTTGGTTTTTGGAGGTGTTAGCCTAGGATTTTCGGACAAATTGATCCTGACTCGACGAACCCCATTTAAATGAGTATTAGCCTTAGATTTATAACCTTGTTCATATCCAAGCCCTTCTAGTTGGTATTAGACTTCAAATTTATGGGTAATAGACTTTTGCCCCAAACATGATTGAATTTGGTTTTTGGAGGGGGTGTTAGCCTTGGATTTTCGGACAAATTGATCCTGACTCGACAAGCTCCATTTAAATGAGTATTAGACTTAGATTTATAACCTTGTTCATATCCAAGCTCTTTTAGTTTGAATTAGACTTCAAATTTATGGGTAATAGACGTTTCCCCCAAACATGATTGAACTTCGTTTTTGGAGGGAGTGTTAGCCTTGGATTTTCGGAAAAATTGATCCTGACTCGACGAGCCCCATTTAAATGAGTATTAGCCTTATATTTCTAACCTTGTTCATATCCAAGCCCTTTTAGTTGGTATTAGACTTCAAATTTATGGGTAATAGACTTTTGCCCCAAACATGATTGAACTTGGTTTTTGGAGGTTGTGTTAGCCTTGGATTTTCGGACAAATTGATCCTGACTCGACGAGCCCCATTTAAATGAGTATTAGCCTTAGATTTCTAAACTTGTTCATATCCAAGCCCTTTTAGTTGGTATTAGACTTCAAATTTACGGGTAATAGACTTTTCCCCCAAACATGATTGAACTTGGTTTTTGGAGGGGGTGTTAGCCTTGGATTTTCGGACAAATTGATCCAGACTCGACAAGCCCCATTTAAATGAGTATTAGCCTTATATTTCTAACCTTGTTCATATCCAAGCCCTTTTAGTTGGTATTAGACTTCAAATTTATGGGTAATAGACTTTTGCCCCAAACATGATTGAACTTGGTTTTTGGAGGTTGTGTTAGCCTTGGATTTTCCGACAAATTGATCCTGACTCGACGAGCCCCATTTAAATGAGTATTAGCCTTAGATTTGTAACCTTGTTCATGTCCAAGACCTTTTAGTTGGTATTAGACTTCAAATTTATGGGTAATAGACTTTTGCCCCAAACATGATTGAAGTTGGTTTTTGGAGGGGGTGTTAGCCTTGGATTTTCCGACAAATTGATCCTGACTCGACGAGCCCCATTTAAATGAGTATTAGCCTTAGATTTGTAACCTTGTTCATGTCCAAGACCTTTTAGTTGGTATTAGACTTCATATTTATGGGTAATAGACTTTTCCCCCAAACATGATTGAACTTGGTTTTTGGAGGGGGTGTT
The DNA here is from genome assembly GCA_964035475.1 of Salix caprea. Lineage (NCBI taxonomy): Eukaryota > Viridiplantae > Streptophyta > Magnoliopsida > Malpighiales > Salicaceae > Salix > Salix caprea. The sequence continues at coordinate 18,131,396 of OZ037749.1, forward strand.
AGCCTTGGATTTTCGGACAAATTGATCCTGACTCGACGAGCCCCATTTTAATGAGTATTAGCCTTAGATTTGTAACCTTGTTCATGTCCAAGACCTTTTAGTTGGTATTAGACTTCAAATTTATGGGTAATAGACTTTTCCCCCAAACATGATTGAACTTGGTTTTTTGAGGGGGTGTTAGCCTTGGATTTTCGGATAAATTGATCCTGACTCGACGAGCCCCATTTAAATGAGTATTAGCCTTAGATTTCTAACCTTGTTCATATCCAAGCCCTTTTAGTTGGTATTAGACTTCAAATTTATAGGTAATAGACTTTTCCCCCAAACATGATTGAACTTGGTTTTTGGAGGGGGTGTTAGCCTTGGATTTTCGGACAAATTGATCCTGACTCGATGAGCCTTATTTAAATGAGTATTAGCCTTATATTTCTAACCTTGTTCATATCCAAGCGCTTTTAGTTGCTATTAGACTTCAAATTTATGAGTAATAGACTTTTCTCCCAAACATGATTGAACTTGGTTTTTGGAGGGGGTTTTAGCCTTGGATTTTCGGACAAACTGATCCTAACTCGACGAGCCCCATTTAAATGAGTATTAGCCTTAGATTTCTAACCTTGTTCATCTCCAAGCCCTTTTAGTTGGTATTAGACTTCAAATTTATGGGTAATAGACTTTTGCCCCAAACATGATTGAATTTGGTTTTTGGAGGGGGTGTTAGCCTTGGATTTTCGGACAAATTGATCCTGACTCGACGAGCCCCATTTAAATGAGTATTAGCCTTAGATTTGTAACCTTGTTCATGTCCAAGACCTTTTAGTTGGTATTAGACTTCATATTTATGGGTAATAGACTTTTCCCCCAAACATGATTGAACTTGGTTTTTGGAGGGGGTGTTAGCCTTGGATTTTCGGACAAATTGATCCTGACTCGACGAGCCCCATTTAAATGAGTATTAGCCTTAGATTTGTAACCTTGTTCATGTCCAAGACCTTTTAGTTGGTATTAGACTTCAAATTTATGGGTAATAGACTTTTCCCCCAAACATGATTGAACTTGGTTTTTTGAGGGGGTGTTAGCCTTGGATTTTCGGATAAATTGATCCTGACTCGACGAGCCCCATTTAAATGAGTATTAGCCTTAGATTTCTAACCTTGTTCATATCCAAGCCCTTTTAGTTGGTATTAGACTTCAAATTTATGGGTAATAGACTTTTCCCCCAAACATGATTGAACTTGGTTTTTGGAGGGGGTGTTAGCCTTGGTTTTTCGGACAAATTGATCCTGACTCGACGAGCCTTATTTAAATGAGTATTAGCCTTATATTTCTAGCCTTGTTCATATCCAAGCGCTTTTAGTTGCTATTAGACTTCAAATTTATGAGTAATAGACTTTTCTCCCAAACATGATTGAACTTGGTTTTTGGAGGGGGTTTTAGCCTTGGATTTTCGGACAAACTGATCCTAACTCGACGAGCCCATTTAAATGAGTATTAGCCTTAGATTTCTAACCTTGTTCATCTCCAAGCCCTTTTAGTTGGTATTAGACTTCAAATTTATGGGTAATAGACTTTTGCACCAAACATGATTGAACTTGGTTTTTGGAGGGTGTGTTAGCCTTGGATTTTCGGACCAATTGATCCTTATTTGACGAGCCCCATTTAAATGAGTATTAGCCTTAGATTTATAACATTGTTCATATCCAAGCCCTTTTAGTTGGTATTAGACTTCAAATTTATGGGTAATAGACTTTTCCCCCAAACATGATTGAACTTGGTTTTTGGAGGGTGTGTTAGCCTTGGATTTTCGGACAAATTGATCCTGACTCGACGAGCCCCATTTAAATGAGTATTAGCCTTAGATTTCTAACCTTGTTCATATCCAAGCCCTTTTAGTTGGTATTAGACTTCAAATTTACGGGTAATAGACTTTTGCCCCAAACATGATTGAACTTGGTTTTTGGAGGGGGTGTTAGCCTTGGATTTTCGGACAAATTGATCCAGACTCGACGAGCCCCATTTAAATGAGTATTAGCCTTATATTTCTAACCTTGTTCATATCCAAGCCCTTTTAGTTGGTATTAGACTTCAAATTTATGGGTAATAGACTTTTGCCCCAAACATGATTGAACTTGGTTTTTGGAGGTTGTGTTAGCCTTGGATTTTCGGACAAATTGATCCTGACTCGACGAGCCCCATTTAAATGAGTATTAGCCTTAGATTTCTAAACTTGTTCATATCCAAGCCCTTTTAGTTGGTATTAGACTTCAAATTTAAGGGTAATAGGCTTTTGCCCCAAACATGATTGAACTTGGTTTTTGGAGGGGGTGTTAGCCTTGGATTTTCGGACAAATTGATCCGGACTCGACGAGCCCCATTTAAATGAGTATTAGCCTTATATTTCTAACCTTGTTCATATCCAAGCCCTTTTAGTTGGTATTAGACTTCAAATTTATGGGTAATAGACTTTTGCCCCAAACATGATTGAACTTGGTTTTTGGAGGTGTTAGCCTTGGATTTTCGGACAAATTGATCCTGACTCGACAAGCCCCGTTTAAATGAGTATTAGCCTTAGATTTGTAACCTTGTTCATGTCCAAGACCTTTTAGTTGGTATTAGACTTCAAATTTATGGGTAATAGACTTTTCCCCCAAACATGATTGAACTTGGTTTTTGGAGGGGGTGTTAGCCTTGGATTTCCGGACAAATTGATCCTGACTCGACGAGCCCATTTAAATGAGTATTAGCCTTAGATTTCTAACCTTGTTCATATCCAAGCCCTTTTAGTTGGTATTAGACTTCAAATTTATGGGTAATAGACTTTTCCCCCAAACATGATTGAACTTGGTTTTTGGAAGGGGTGTTAGCCTTGGATTTTCGAACAATTTGATCCTGACTCGACGAGCCCCATTTCAATGAGTATTAGCCTTATATTTCTAACCTTGTTCATATCCAAGCCCTTTTAGTTGGTATTAGACTTCAAATTTATGGGTAATAGACTTTTGCCCCAAACATGATTGAACTTGGTTTTTAGAGGTTGTGTTAGCCTTGGATTTTCGGACAAATTGATCCTGACTCGACGAGCCCCATTTAAATGAGTATTAGCCTTAGATTTCTAAACTTGTTCATATCCAAGCCCTTTTAGTTGGTATTAGACTTCAAATTTACGGGTAATAGACTTTTCCCCCAAACATGATTGAACTTGGTTTTTGGAGGGGGTGTTAGCCTTGGATTTTCGGACAAATTGATCCAGACTCGACAAGCCCCATTTAAATGAGTATTAGCCTTATATTTCTAACCTTGTTCATATCCAAGCCCTTTTAGTTGGTATTAGACTTCAAATTTATGGGTAATAGACTTTTGCCCCAAACATGATTGAACTTGGTTTTTGGAGGTTGTGTTAGCCTTGGATTTTCCGACAAATTGATCCTGACTCGACGAGCCCCATTTAAATGAGTATTAGCCTTAGATTTGTAACCTTGTTCATGTCCAAGACCTTTTAGTTGGTATTAGACTTCAAATTTATGGGTAATAGACTTTTGCCCCAAACATGATTGAAGTTGGTTTTTGGAGGGGGTGTTAGCCTTGGATTTTCGGACAAATTGATCCTGACTCGACGAGCCCCATTTAAATGAGTATTAGCCTTAGATTTGTAACCTTGTTCATGTCCAAGACCTTTTAGTTGGTATTAGACTTCATATTTATGGGTAATAGACTTTTCCCCCAAACATGATTGAACTTGGTTTTTGGAGGGGGTGTTAGCCTTGGATTTTCGGACAAATTGATCCTGACTCGACGAGCCCCATTTTAATGAGTATTAGCCTTAGATTTGTAACCTTGTTCATGTCCAAGACCTTTTAGTTGGTATTAGACTTCAAATTTATGGGTAATAGACTTTTCCCCCAAACATGATTGAACTTGGTTTTTTGAGGGGGTGTTAGCCTTGGATTTTCGGATAAATTGATCCTGACTCGACGAGCCCCATTTAAATGAGTATTAGCCTTAGATTTCTAACCTTGTTCATATCCAAGCCCTTTTAGTTGGTATTAGACTTCAAATTTATAGGTAATAGACTTTTCCCCCAAACATGATTGAACTTGGTTTTTGGAGGGGGTGTTAGCCTTGGATTTTCGGACAAATTGATCCTGACTCGATGAGCCTTATTTAAATGAGTATTAGCCTTATATTTCTAACCTTGTTCATATCCAAGCGCTTTTAGTTGCTATTAGACTTCAAATTTATGAGTAATAGACTTTTCTCCCAAACATGATTGAACTTGGTTTTTGGAGGGGGTTTTAGCCTTGGATTTTCGGACAAACTGATCCTAACTCGACGAGCCCCATTTAAATGAGTATTAGCCTTAGATTTCTAACCTTGTTCATCTCCAAGCCCTTTTAGTTGGTATTAGACTTCAAATTTATGGGTAATAGACTTTTGCCCCAAACATGATTGAATTTGGTTTTTGGAGGGGGTGTTAGCCTTGGATTTTCGGACAAATTGATCCTGACTCGACGAGCCCCATTTAAATGAGTATTAGCCTTAGATTTGTAACCTTGTTCATGTCCAAGACCTTTTAGTTGGTATTAGACTTCATATTTATGGGTAATAGACTTTTCCCCCAAACATGATTGAACTTGGTTTTTGGAGGGGGTGTTAGCCTTGGATTTTCGGACAAATTGATCCTGACTCGACGAGCCCCATTTAAATGAGTATTAGCCTTAGATTTGTAACCTTGTTCATGTCCAAGACCTTTTAGTTGGTATTAGACTTCAAATTTATGGGTAATAGACTTTTCCCCCAAACATGATTGAACTTGGTTTTTTGAGGGGGTGTTAGCCTTGGATTTTCGGATAAATTGATCCTGACTCGACGAGCCCCATTTAAATGAGTATTAGCCTTAGATTTCTAACCTTGTTCATATCCAAGCCCTTTTAGTTGGTATTAGACTTCAAATTTATGGGTAATAGACTTTTCCCCCAAACATGATTGAACTTGGTTTTTGGAGGGGGTGTTAGCCTTGGTTTTTCGGACAAATTGATCCTGACTCGACGAGCCTTATTTAAATGAGTATTAGCCTTATATTTCTAGCCTTGTTCATATCCAAGCGCTTTTAGTTGCTATTAGACTTCAAATTTATGAGTAATAGACTTTTCTCCCAAACATGATTGAACTTGGTTTTTGGAGGGGGTTTTAGCCTTGGATTTTCGGACAAACTGATCCTAACTCGACGAGCCCATTTAAATGAGTATTAGCCTTAGATTTCTAACCTTGTTCATCTCCAAGCCCTTTTAGTTGGTATTAGACTTCAAATTTATGGGTAATAGACTTTTGCACCAAACATGATTGAACTTGGTTTTTGGAGGGTGTGTTAGCCTTGGATTTTCGGACCAATTGATCCTTATTTGACGAGCCCCATTTAAATGAGTATTAGCCTTAGATTTATAACATTGTTCATATCCAAGCCCTTTTAGTTGGTATTAGACTTCAAATTTATGGGTAATAGACTTTTCCCCCAAACATGATTGAACTTGGTTTTTGGAGGGTGTGTTAGCCTTGGATTTTCGGACAAATTGATCCTGACTCGACGAGCCCCATTTAAATGAGTATTAGCCTTAGATTTCTAACCTTGTTCATATCCAAGCCCTTTTAGTTGGTATTAGACTTCAAATTTACGGGTAATAGACTTTTGCCCCAAACATGATTGAACTTGGTTTTTGGAGGGGGTGTTAGCCTTGGATTTTCGGACAAATTGATCCAGACTCGACGAGCCCCATTTAAATGAGTATTAGCCTTATATTTCTAACCTTGTTCATATCCAAGCCCTTTTAGTTGGTATTAGACTTCAAATTTATGGGTAATAGACTTTTGCCCCAAACATGATTGAACTTGGTTTTTGGAGGTTGTGTTAGCCTTGGATTTTCGGACAAATTGATCCTGACTCGACGAGCCCCATTTAAATGAGTATTAGCCTTAGATTTCTAAACTTGTTCATATCCAAGCCCTTTTAGTTGGTATTAGACTTCAAATTTAAGGGTAATAGGCTTTTGCCCCAAACATGATTGAACTTGGTTTTTGGAGGGGGTGTTAGCCTTGGATTTTCGGACAAATTGATCCGGACTCGACGAGCCCCATTTAAATGAGTATTAGCCTTATATTTCTAACCTTGTTCATATCCAAGCCCTTTTAGTTGGTATTAGACTTCAAATTTATGGGTAATAGACTTTTGCCCCAAACATGATTGAACTTGGTTTTTGGAGGTGTTAGCCTTGGATTTTCGGACAAATTGATCCTGACTCGACAAGCCCCGTTTAAATGAGTATTAGCCTTAGATTTGTAACCTTGTTCATGTCCAAGACCTTTTAGTTGGTATTAGACTTCAAATTTATGGGTAATAGACTTTTCCCCCAAACATGATTGAACTTGGTTTTTGGAGGGGGTGTTAGCCTTGGATTTCCGGACAAATTGATCCTGACTCGACGAGCCCATTTAAATGAGTATTAGCCTTAGATTTCTAACCTTGTTCATATCCAAGCCCTTTTAGTTGGTATTAGACTTCAAATTTATGGGTAATAGACTTTTCCCCCAAGCATGATTGAACTTGGTTTTTGGAGGTGTTAGCCTTGGATTTTCGGACAAGTTGATTCTGACTCGACGAGCCCCATTTAAATGAGTATTAGCCTTAGATTTCTAACCTTGTTCATATCCAAACCCTTTTAGTTGGTATTAGACTTCATATTTATGGGTAATAGACTTTTCCCCCAAACATGATTGAACTTGGTTTTTGGAGGGGGTGTTAGCCTTGGATATTCGGACAAATTGATCCTGACTCGACGAGCCCCATTTAAATGAGTATTAGCCTTAGATTTTTAACCTTGTTCATGTCCAAGACCTTTTAGTTGGTATTAGACTTCAAATTTATGGGTAATAGACTTTTCCCCCAAACATGATTGAACTTGGTTTTTGGAGGGGGTGTTAGCCTTGGATTTTCGGATAAATTGATCCTGACTCGACGAGCCCCATTTAAATGCGTATTAGCCTTAGATTTCTAACCTTGTTCATATCCAAGCCCTTTTAGTTGGTATTAGACTTCAAATTTATGGGTAATAGACTTTTCCCCCAAACATGATTGAACTTGGTTTTTGGAGGGGGTGTTAGCCTTGGATTTTCGGATAAATTGATCCTGACTCGACGAGCCCCATTTAAATGAGTATTAGCCTTAGATTTCTAACCTTGTTCATATCCAAGCCCTTTTAGTTGGTATTAGACTTCAAATTTATGGGTAATAGACTTTTCCCCCAAACATGATTGAACTTGGTTTTTGGAGGGGGTGTTAGCCTTGGATTTTCGGACAACTTGATCCTGACTCGACAAGCCCCATTTAAATGAGTATTAGCCTTAGATTTGTAACCTTGTTCATATCCAAGCCCTTTTAGTTGGTATTAGACTTCAAATTTATGGGTAATAGACTTTTCCCCCAAACATGATTGAACTTGGTTTTTGGAGGTGTTAGCCTTGGATTTTCGGACAACTTGATTCTGACTCGACGAGCCCCATTTCAATGAGTATTAGCCTTATATTTCTAACCTTGTTCATATCCAAGCCCTTTTAGTTGGTATTAGACTTCAAATTTATGGGTAATAGACTTTAACCCCAAACATGAATGAACTTGGTTTTTGGAGGGGGTGTTAGCCTTGGATTTTCGGACAATTTGATCCTGACTCGACGAGCCCCATTTCAATGAGTATTAGCCTTATATTTGTAACCTTGTTCATATCCAAGCCCTTTTAGTTGGTATTAGACTTCAAATTTATGGGTAATAGACTTTAACCCCAAACTAGATTGAACTTGGTTTTTGGAGGGGGTGTTAGCCTTGGATTTTCGGACAAATTGATCCTGACTCGACGAGCCCCATTTAAATGAGTATTAGCCTTAGATTTCTAACCTTGTTCATATCCAAGCCCTTTTAGTTGGTATTAGACTTCAAATTTATGGGTAATAGACTTTTCCCCCAAACATGATTGAACTTGGTTTTTGGAGGGGGTGTTAGCCTTGGATTTTCGGACAAGTTGATTCTGACTCGACGAGCCCCATTTAAATGAGTATTAGCCTTAGATGTGTAACCTTGTTCATATCCAAGCCCTTTTAGTTTGTATTAGACTTCAAATTTATGGGTAATAGACTTTTCCCCCAAACATGATTGCACTTGGTTTTTGGAGGTGTTAGCCTTGGATTTTCGGACAAATTGATCCTGACTCGACGAGCCCCATTTAAATGAGTATAAGCCATAAATTTGTAACCTTGTTCATATCCAAGCCCTTTTAGTTGGTATTAGACTTCAAATTTAAGAGTAATAGGCTTTTGCCCCGAACATGATTGAACTTGGTTTTTGGAGGGGGTGTTAGCCTTGGATTTTCAGACAAATTGATCCTGACTCGATTAGCCCCATCTAAATGAGTATTAGCCTTAGATTTCTAACCTTGTTAATATCCAAGCCCTTTTAGTTGGTATTAGACTTCAAATTTATGGGTAATAGACTTTTCCCCCAAACATGATTGAACTTGGTTTTTGGAGGGGGTGTTAGCCTTGGATTTTCGGACAATTTGATCCTGACTCGACGAGCCCCATTTAAATGAGTATTAGCCTTAGATTTCTAACCTTGTTCAAATCCAAGCCCTTTTAGTTGGTATTAGACTTCAAATTTATGGGTAATAGATTTTCCCCCAAACATGATTGAACTTGGTTTTTGGAGGGGGTGTTAGCCTTGGATTTTCGGACAATTTGATCCTGACTCGACGAGCCCCATTTCAATGAGTATTAGCCTTATATTTCTAACCTTGTTCATATCCAAGCCCTTTTAGTTGGTATTAGACTTCAAATTTATGGGTAATAGACTTTTGCCCCAAACATGATTGAACTTGGTTTTTGGAGGTTGTGTTAGCCTTGGATTTTCGGACAAATTGATCCTGACTCGACGAGCCCCATTTAAATGATTATTAGCCTTAGATTTGTAACCTTGTTCATGTCCAAGACCTTTTAGTTGGTATTAGACTTCAAATTTATGGGTAATAGACTTTTCCCCCAAACATGATTGAACTTGGTTTTTGGAGGGGGTGTTAGCCTTGGATTTTCGGACAAATTGATCCTGACTCGACGAGCCCCATTTAAATGAGTATTAGCCTTAGATTTCTAACCTTGTTCATATACAAGCCCTTTTAGTTGGTATTAGACTTCAAATTTATGGGTAATAGACTTTTCCCCCAAACATGATTGAACTTGGTTTTTGGAGGGGGTGTTAGCCTCGGATTTTCGGAAAAATTGATCCTGACTCGACGAGCCCCATTTCATTGAGTATTAGCCTTAGATTTCTAACCTTGTTCATATCGAAGCCCTTTTAGTTGGTATTAGACTTCAAATTTATGGGTAATAGACTTCTCCCCCAAACATGATTGAACTTGGTTTTTGGAGAGGGTGTTAGCCTTGGATTTTCGGACAAATTGATCCTGACTCGACAAGCCCCATTTAAATGAGTATTAGCCTTAGATTTGTAACCTTGTTCATATCCAAGACCTTTTAGTTGGTATTAGACTTTAAATTGATGGGTAATAGACTTTTCCCCCAAACATGATTGAACTTGGTTTTTGGAGGGGGTGTTAGCCTTGGATTTTCGGACAAATTGATCCTGACTCGACAAGCCCCATTTAATTGAGTATTAGCCTTAGATTTGTAACGTTGTTCATGTCCAAGACCTTTTAGTTGGTATTAGACTTAAAATTTATGGGTAATAGACTTTTCCCCCAAACATGATTGAACTTGGTTTTTGGAGGGGGTGTTAGCCTTGGATTTCCGGACAAATTGATCCTGACTCGACGAGCCGCATTTAAATGAGTATTAGCCTTAGATTTCTAACCTTGTTCATATCCAAGCCCTTTTAGTTGGTATTAGACTTCAAATTTATGGGTAATAGACTTTTCCCCCAAACATGATTGAACTTGGTTTTTGGAGGTGTTAGCCTTGGATTTTCGGACAAGTCGATCCTGACTCGACGAGCCTTATTTAAATGAGTATTAGCCTTATATTTCTAACCTTGTTCATATCCAAGCGCTTTTAGTTGCTATTAGACTTCAAATTTATGAGTAATAGACTTTTCTCCCAAACATGATTGAACTTGGTTTTTGGAGGGGGTTTTAGCATTGGATTTTCGGACAAACTGATCCTAACTCGACGAGCCCCATTTAAATGAGTATTAGCCTTAGATTTCTAACCTTGTTCATCTCCAAGCCCTTTTAGTTGGTATTAGACTTCAAATTTATGGGTAATAGACTTTTGCACCAAACATGATTGAACTTGGTTTTTGGAGGGTGTGTTAGCCTTGGATTTTCGGACCAATTGATCCTTATTTGACGAGCCCCATTTAAATGAGTATTAGCCTTAGATTTATAACATTGTTCATATCCAAGCCCTTTTAGTTGGTATTAGACTTCAAATTTATGGGTAATAGACTTTTCCCCCAAACATGATTGAACTTGGTTTTTGGAGGGTGTGTTAGCCTTGGATTTTCGGACAAATTGATCCTGACTCGACGAGCCCCATTTAAATGAGTATTAGCCTTAGATTTCTAACCTTGTTCATATCCAAGCCCTTTTAGTTGGTATTAGACTTCAAATTTACGGGTAATAGACTTTTGCCCCAAACATGATTGAACTTGGTTTTGGAGAGGGTGTTAGCCTTGGATTTTCGGACAAATTGATCCAGACTCGACGAGCCCCATTTAAATGAGTATTAGCCTTATATTTCTAACCTTGTTCATATCCAAGCCCTTTTAGTTGGTATTAGACTTCAAATTTATGGGTAATAGACTTTTGCCCCAAACATGATTGAACTTGGTTTTTGGAGGTTGTGTTAGCCTTGGATTTTCGGACAAATTGATCCTGACTCGACGAGCCCCATTTAAATGAGTATTAGCCTTAGATTTCTAAACTTGTTCATATCCAAGCCCTTTTAGTTGGTATTAGACTTCAAATTTAAGGGTAATAGGCTTTTGCCCCAAACATGATTGAACTTGGTTTTTGGAGGGGGTGTTAGCCTTGGATTTTCGGACAAATTGATCCTGACTCGACGAGCCCCATTTAAATGAGTATTAGCCTTATATTTCTAACCTTGTTCATATCCAAGCCCTTTTAGTTGGTATTAGACTTCAAATTTATGGGTAATAGACTTTTGCCCCAAACATGATTGAACTTGGTTTTTGGAGGTGTTAGCCTTGGATTTTCGGACAAATTGATCCTGACTCGACAAGCCCCGTTTAAATGAGTATTAGCCTTAGATTTGTAACCTTGTTCATGTCCAAGACCTTTTAGTTGGTATTAGACTTCAAATTTATGGGTAATAGACTTTTCCCCCAAACATGATTGAACTTGGTTTTTGGAGGGGGTGTTAGCCTTGGATTTCCGGACAAATTGATCCTGACTCGACGAGCCCATTTAAATGAGTATTAGCCTTAGATTTCTAACCTTGTTCATATCCAAGCCCTTTTAGTTGGTATTAGACTTCAAATTTATGGGTAATAGACTTTTCCCCCAAGCATGATTGAACTTGGTTTTTGGAGGTGTTAGCCTTGGATTTTCGGACAAGTTGATTCTGACTCGACGAGCACCATTTAAATGAGTATTAGCCTTAGATTTCTAACCTTGTTCATATCCAAGCCCTTTTAGTTGGTATTAGACTTCATATTTATGGGTAATAGACTTTTCCCCCAAACATGATTGAACTTGGTTTTTGGAGGGGGTGTTAGCCTTGGATTTTCGGACAAATTGATCCTGACTCGACGAGCCCCATTTAAATGAGTATTAGCCTTAGATTTGTAACCTTGTTCATGTCCAAGACCTTTTAGTTGGTATTAGACTTCAAATTTATGGGTAATAGACTTTTCCCCCAAACATGATTGAACTTGGTTTTTGGAGGGGGTGTTAGCCTTGGATTTTCGGATAAATTGATCCTGACTCGACGAGCCCCATTTAAATGAGTATTAGCCTTAGATTTCTAACCTTGTTCATATCCAAGCCCTTTTAGTTGGTATTAGACTTCAAATTTATGGGTAATAGACTTTTCCCCCAAACATGATTGAACTTGGTTTTTGGAGGGGGTGTTAGCCTTGGATTTTCGGATAAATTGATCCTGACTCAACGAGCCCCATTTAAATGAGTATTAGCCTTAGATTTCTAACCTTGTTCATATCCAAGCCCTTTTAGTTGGTATTAGACTTCAAATTTATGGGTAATAGACTTTTCCCCCAAACATGATTGAACTTGGTTTTTGGAGGGGGTGTTAGCCTTGGATTTTCGGACAACTTGATCCTGACTCGACAAGCCCCATTTAAATGAGTATTAGCCTTAGATTTGTAACCTTGTTCATATCCAAGACCTTTTAGTTGGTATTAGACTTTAAATTGATGGGTAATAGACTTTTCCCCCAAACATGATTGAACTTGGTTTTTGGATGGGCTGTTAGCCTTCGATTTTCGGACAATTTGATCCTGACTCGACGAGCCCCATTTGAATGAGTATTATCCTTAGATTTGTAACCTTGTTCATATCCAAGCCCTTTTAGTTGGTATTAGACTTCAAATTTATGGGTAATAGACTTTTCCCCCAAACATGATTGAACTTGGTTTTTGGAGGGGGTGTTAGCCTTGGATTTTTGGAGAAATTGATCCTGACTGGACGAGCCCCATTTAAATGAGTATTAGCCTTAGATTTCTAACCTTGTTCATATCCAAGCCCTTTTAGTTGGTATTAGACTTCAAATTTATGGGTAATAGACTTTTCCCCCAAACATGATTGAACTTGGTTTTTGGAGGGGGTGTTAGCCTTGGATTTTTGGAGAAATTGATCCTGACTGGACGAGCCCCATTTAAATGAGTATTAGCCTTAGATTTCTAACCTTGTTCATATCCAAGCCCTTTTATTTGGTATTAGACTTCAAATTTATGGGTAATAGCGTTTCCCCCAAACATGATTGAACTTGGTTTTTGGAGGGGGTGTTAGCCTCGGATTTTTGGACAAATTGATCCTGACTCAACGAGCCCCATTTAAATGAGTATTAGCCTTAGATTTCTAACCTTGTTCATATCCAAGCCCTTTTAGTTGGTATTAGACTTCAAATTTATGGGTAATAGACTTTTCCCCCAAACATGATTGAACTTGGTTTTTGGAGGGGGTGTTAGCCTTGGATTTTCGGACAAATTGATCCTGACTCGACGAGCCCCATTTAAATGAGTATTAGCCTTAGATTTCTAACCTTGTTCATATCCAAGCCCTTTTAGTTGGTATTAGACTTCAAATTTATGGGTAATAGACTTTTCCCCCAAACATGATTGAACTTGGTTTTTGGAGGGGGTGTTAGCCTTGGATTTTCGGACAATTTGATCCTGACTCGACGAGCCCCATTTAAATGAGTATTAGCCTTAGATTTCTAACCTTGTTCATATCCAAGCCCTTTTAGTTGGTATTAGACTTCAAATTTATGGGTAATAGACTTCTCCCCCAAACATGATTGAACTTGGTTTTTGGAGAGGGTGTTAGCCTTGGATTTTCGGACAAATTGATCCTGACTCGACAAGCCCCATTTAAATGAGTATTAGCCTTAGATTTGTAACCTTGTTCATATCCAAGACCTTTTAGTTGGTATTAGACTTTAAATTGATGGGTAATAGATTTTTCACCCAAACATGATTGAACTTGGTTTTTGGAGGGGGTGTTAGCCTTGGATTTTCGGACAATTTGATCCTGACTCGACGAGCCCCATTTCAATGAGTATTAGCCTTAGATTTCTAACCTTGTTCATATCCAAGCCCTTTTAGTTGGTATTAGACTTCAAATTTATGGGTAATAGACTTTTCCCCCAAACATGATTGAACTTGGTTTTTGGAGGGGGTGTTAGCCTTGGATTTTCGGACAATTTGATCCTGACTCGACGAGCCCCATTTAAATGAGTATTAGCCTTAGATTTGTAACCTTGTTCATATCCAAGTCCTTTTAGTTGGTATTAGACTTCAAATTTATTGGTAATAGACTTTTCCCCCAAACATGATTGAACTTGGTTTTTGGAGGGGGTGTTAGCCTTGGATTTTCTGACAATTTGATCCTGACTCGACGAGCCCCATTTCAATGAGTATTAGCCTTAGATTTCTAACCTTGTTCATATCCAAGCCCTTTTAGTTGGTATTAGACTTCAAATTTATGGGTAATAGACTTTTCACCCAAACATGATTGAACTTGGTTTTTGGAGGTGTTAGCCTTGGATTTTCGGAGAAGTTGATTCTGACTCGACGAGCCCCATTTAAATTAGTATTAGCCTTAGATTTCTAACCTTGTTCATATCCAAGCCCTTTTAGTTGGTATTAGACTTCATATTTATGGGTAATAGACTTTTCCCCCAAACATGATTGAACTTGGTTTTTGGAGGGCGTGTTAGTCTTGGATTTTCAGACAATTTGATCCTGACTCGACGAGACCCATTTCAATGAGTATTAGCCTTAGATTTCTAACCTTGTTCATATCCAAGCCCTTTTAGTTGGTATTAGACTTCAAATTTATGGGTAATAGACTTTAACCCCAAACATGATTGAACTTGGTTTTTGGAGGTGTTAGCCTTGGATTTTCGGACAAATTGATCCTGACTCGATGAGCCCCATTTAAATGAGTATTAGCCTTAGATTTCTAACCTTGTTTATATACAAGCCCTTTTAGTTGGTATTAGACTTCAAATTTATGGGTAATAGACTTTTCCCCCAAACATGATTGAACTTGGTTTTTGGAGGGGGTGTTAGCCTCGGATTTTCAGACAAATTGATCCTGACTCGATGAGCCCCATTTAAATGAGTATTAGCCTTAGATTTCTAACCTTGTTCATATCCAAGCCCTTTTAGTTGGTATTAGACTTCAAATTTATGGGTAACAGACTTCTCCCCCAAACATGATTGAACTTGGTTTTTGGAGGGGGTGTTAGCCTTGGATTTTCGGACAATTTGATCCTGACTCGACGAGCCCCATTTAAATGAGTATTAGCCTTAGATTTCTAACCTTGATCATATACAAGGCCTTTTAGTTGGTATTAGACTTAAAATTTATGGGTAATAGACTTTTCCCCCAAACATGATTGAACTTGGTTTTTGGAGGGGGTGTTAGCCTTGGATTTTCAGACAATTTGATCCTGACTCGACGAGCCCCATTTAAATGAGTATTAGCCTTAGATTTCTAACCTTGTTCATATCCAAGCCCTTTTAGTTGGTATTAGACTTCAAATTTATGGGTAATAGACTTTTCCCCCAAACATGATTGAACTTGGATTTTGGAGGGGGTGTTAGCCTTGGATTTTCGGACAAATTGATCCTGACTCGACGAGCCCCATTTAAATGAGTATTAGCCATAGATTTGTAACCTTGTTCATGTCCAAGACATTTTAGTTGTTATTAGACTTCAAATTTATGGGTAATAGACTTTTCCCCCAAACATGATTGAACTTGGTTTTTGGAGGGGGTGTTAGCCTTGGATTTTCGGACAAATTGATCCTGACTCGACGAGCCCCATTTAAATGAGTATTAGCCTTAGATTTCTAACCTTGTTCATATCCAAGCCCTTTTAGTTGGTATTAGACTTCAAATTTATGGGTAATAGACTTCTCCCCCAAACATGATTGAACTTGGTTTTTGGAGAGGGTGTTAGCCTTGGATTTTCGGACAAATTGATCCTGACTCGACAAGCCCCATTTAAATGAGTATTAGCCTTAGATTTGTAACCTTGTTCATATCCAAGACCTTTTAGTTGGTATTAGACTTTAAATTGATGGGTAATAGACTTTTCCCCCAAACATGATTGAACTTGGTTTTTGGAGGGGGTGTTAGCCTTGGATTTTCGGACAATTTGATCCTGACTCGACGAGCCCCATTTCAATGAGTATTAGCCTTAGATTTCTAACCTTGTTCATATCCAAGCCCTTTTAGTTGGTATTAGACTTCAAATTTATGGGTAATAGACTTTTCCCCCAAACATGATTGAACTTGGTTTTTGGAGGGGGTGTTAGCCTTGGATTTTCTGACAATTTGATCCTGACTCGACGAGCCCCATTTCAATGAGTATTAGCCTTAGATTTCTAACCTTGTTCATATCCAAGCCCTTTTAGTTTGTATTAGACTTCAAATTTATGGGTAATAGACTTTTCCCCCAAACATGATTGAACTTGGTTTTTGGAGGTGTTAGCCTTGGATTTTCGGACAAATTGATCCTGACTCGACGAGCCCCATTTAAATGAGTATTAGCCTTAGATTTCTAACCTTGTTCATATACAAGCACTTTTAGTTGGTATTAGACTTCAAATTTATGGGTAATAGACTTCTCCCCAAAACATGATTGAACTTGGTTTTTGGAGGGGGTGTTAGCCTTGGATTTTCGGACAAATTGATCCTGACTCGACAAGCCCCATTTAAATGAGTATTAGCCTTAGATTTCTAACCTTGTTCATATCCAAGCCCTTTTAGTTGGTATTAGACTTCAAATTTATGGGTAATAGACTTCTCCCCCAAACATGATTGAACTTGGTTTTTGGAGGGGGTGTTAGCCTTGGATTTTCGGACAATTTGATCCTGACTCGACGAGCCCCATTTAAATGAGTATTAGCCTTAGATTTCTAACCTTGTTCATATACAAGGCCTTTTAGTTGGTATTAGACTTAAAATTTATGGGTAATAGACTTTTCCCCCAAACATGATTGAACTTGGTTTTTGGAGGGGGTGTTAGCCTTGGATTTTCAGACAATTTGATCCTGACTCGACGAGCCCCATTTAAATGAGTATTAGCCTTAGATTTCTAACCTTGTTCATATCCAAGCCCTTTTAGTTGGTATTAGACTTCAAATTTATGGGTAATAGACTTTTCCCCCAAACATGATTGAACTTGGTTTTTGGAGGGGGTGTTAGCCTTGGATTTTCGGACAAATTGATCCTGACTCGACGAGCCCCATTTAAATGAGTATTAGCCTTAGATTTCTAACCTTGTTCATATCCAAGCCCTTTTAGTTGGTATTAGACTTCAAATTTATGGGTAATAGACTTCTCCCCCAAACATGATTGAACTTGGTTTTTGGAGAGGGTGTTAGCCTTGGATTTTCGGACAAATTGATCCTGACTCGACAAGCCCCATTTAAATGAGTATTAGCCTTAGATTTGTAACCTTGTTCATATCCAAGACCTTTTAGTTGGTATTAGACTTTAAATTGATGGGTAATAGACTTTTCCCCCAAACATGATTGAACTTGGTTTTTGGAGGGGGTGTTAGCCTTGGATTTTCGGACAATTTGATCCTGACTCGACGAGCCCCATTTCAATGAGTATTAGCCTTAGATTTCTAACCTTGTTCATATCCAAGCCCTTTTAGTTGGTATTAGACTTCAAATTTATGGGTAATAGACTTTTCCCCCAAACATGATTGAACTTGGTTTTTGGAGGGGGTGTTAGCCTTGGATTTTCTGACAATTTGATCCTGACTCGACGAGCCCCATTTCAATGAGTATTAGCCTTAGATTTCTAACCTTGTTCATATCCAAGCCCTTTTAGTTGGTATTAGACTTCAAATTTATGGGTAATAGACTTCTCCCCCAAACATGATTGAACTTGGTTTTTGGAGAGGTTAGCCTTGGATTTTCGGAGAAGTTGATTCTGACTCGACGAGCCCCATTTAAATTAGTATTAGCCTTAGATTTCTAACCTTGTTCATATCCAAGCCCTTTTAGTTGGTATTAGACTTCAAATTTATGGGTAATAGGCTTTTCCCCCAAACATGATTGCACTTGGTTTTTGGAGGTGTTAGCCTTGGATTTTCGGACAAGTTGATCCTGACTCGACGAGCCCCATTTAAATGAGTATTAGCCATAGATTTCTAACCTTGTTCATATCCAAGCCCTTTTAGTTGGTATTAGACTTCAAATTTAAGGGTAATAGGCTTTTGCCCCAAACATGATTGAATTTGGTTTTTGGAGGGGGTGTTAGCCTTGGATTTTCGGACAAATTGATCCTGACTCGATTAGCCCCATCTAAATGAGTATTAGCCTTAGATTTATAACCTTGTTAATATCCAAGCCCTTTTAGTTGGTATTAGACTACAAATTTATGGTTAATAGACTTTTCCCCCAAACATGATTGAACTTTGTTTTTGGAGGTGTTAGCCTTGGATTTTTGGACAAATTGATCCTGACTCGACGAGCCCCATTTAAATGAGTATTAGCCTTAGATTTCTAACCTTGTTCATATACAAGCCCTTTTAGTTGGTATTAGACTTCAAATTTATGGGTAATAGACTTTTCCCCCAAACATGATTGAACTTGGTTTTTGGAAGGGGTGTTAGCCTTGGATTTTCGAACAATTTGATCCTGACTCGACGAGCCCCATTTCAATGAGTATTAGCCTTATATTTCTAACCTTGTTCATATCCAAGCCCTTTTAGTTGGTATTAGACTTCAAATTTATGGGTAATAGACTTTTCCCCCAAACATGATTGCACTTGGTTTTTGGAGGTGTTAGCCTTGGATTTTCGGACAAATTGATCCTGACTCGACGACCCCATGTAATTGAGTATTAGCCTTAGATTTGTAACCTTGTTCATATCCAAGACCTTTTACTTGGTATTAGACTTCAAATTTATGGGTAATAGACTTTTCCCCCAAACATGATTGAACTTGGTTTTTGGAGGGGGTGTTAGCCTTGGATTTTCGGACAAATTGATCCTGACTCGACAAGCCCCATTTAAATGAGTATTAGCCTTAGATTTCTAACCTTGTTCATATCCAAGCCCTTTTAGTTGGTATTAGACTTCAAATTTATGGGTAATAGACTTCTCCCCAAAACATGATTGAACTTGGTTTTGGAGGGGGTGTTAGCCTTGGATTTTCGGACAAATTGATCCTGACTCGACAAGCCCCATTTAAATGAGTATTAGCCTTAGATTTCTAACCTTGTTCATATCCAAGCCCTTTTAGTTGGTATTAGACTTCAAATTTATGGGTAATAGACTTCTCCCCCAAACATGATTGAACTTGGTTTTTGGAGGGGGTGTTAGCCTTGGATTTTCGGACAATTTGATCCTGACTCGACGAGCCCCATTTAAATGAGTATTAGCCTTAGATTTCTAACCTTGTTCATATACAAGGCCTTTTAGTTGGTATTAGACTTCAAATTTATGGGTAATAGACTTTTCCCCCAAACATGATTGAACTTGGTTTTTGGAGGGGGTGTTAGCCTTGGATTTTCAGACAATTTGATCCTGACTCGACGAGCCCCATTTAAATGAGTATTAGCCTTAGATTTCTAACCTTGTTCATATCCAAGCCCTTTTAGTTGGTATTAGACTTCAAATTTATGGGTAATAGACTTTTCCCCCAAACATGATTGAACTTGGTTTTTCGAGGGGGTGTTAGCCTTGGATTTTCGGACAAATTGATCCTGACTCGACGAGCCCCATTTAAATGAGTATTAGCGTTAGATTTCTAACCTTGTTCATATCCAAGCCCTTTTAGTTGGTATTAGACTTTAAATTGATGGGTAATAGACTTTTCCCCCAAACATGATTGAACTTGGTTTTTGGAGGGGGTGTTTGCCTTGGATTTTCGGACAATTTGATCCTGACTCGACGAGAACCATTTCAATGAGTATTAGCCTTACATTTCTAACCTTGTTCATATCCAAGCCCTTTTAGTTGGTATTAGACTTCAAATTTAAGGGTAATAGGCTTTTGCCCCAAACATGATTGAATTTGGTTTTTGGAGGGGGTGTTAGCCTTGGATTTTCGGACAAATTGATCCTGACTCGATTAGCCCCATCTAAATGAGTATTAGCCTTAGATTTATAACCTTGTTAATATCCAAGCCCTTTTAGTTGGTATTAGACTACAAATTTATGGTTAATAGACTTTTCCCCCAAACATGATTGAACTTTGTTTTTGGAGGTGTTAGCCTTGGATTTTTGGACAAATTGATCCTGACTCGACGAGCCCCATTTAAATGAGTATTAGCCTTAGATTTCTAACCTTGTTCATATACAAGCCCTTTTAGTTGGTATTAGACTTCAAATTTATGGGTAATAGACTTTTCCCCCAAACATGATTGAACTTGGTTTTTGGAAGGGGTGTTAGCCTTGGATTTTCGAACAATTTGATCCTGACTCGACGAGCCCCATTTCAATGAGTATTAGCCTTATATTTCTAACCTTGTTCATATCCAAGCCCTTTTAGTTGGTATTAGACTTCAAATTTATGGGTAATAGACTTTTCCCCCAAACATGATTGCACTTGGTTTTTGGAGGTGTTAGCCTTGGATTTTCGGACAAATTGATCCTGACTCGACGAGCCCCATGTAATTGAGTATTAGCCTTAGATTTGTAACCTTGTTCATATCCAAGACCTTTTACTTGGTATTAGACTTCAAATTTATGGGTAATAGACTTTTCCCCCAAACATGATTGAACTTGGTTTTTGGAGGGGGTGTTAGCCTTGGATTTTCGGACAAATTGATCCTGACTCGACAAGCCCCATTTAAATGAGTATTAGCCTTAGATTTCTAACCTTGTTCATATCCAAGCCCTTTTAGTTGGTATTAGACTTCAAATTTATGGGTAATAGACTTCTCCCCAAAACATGATTGAACTTTGTTTTTGGAGGGGGTGTTAGCCTTGGATTTTCGGACAAATTGATCCTGACTCGACAAGCCCCATTTAAATGAGTATTAGCCTTAGATTTCTAACCTTGTTCATATCCAAGCCCTTTTAGTTGGTATTAGATTTCAAATTTATGGGTAATAGACTTCTCCCCCAAACATGATTGAACTTGGTTTTTGGAGGGGGTGTTAGCCTTGGATTTTCGGACAATTTGATCCTGACTCGACGAGCCCCATTTAAATGAGTATTAGCCTTAGATTTCTAACCTTGTTCATATACAAGGCCTTTTAGTTGGTATTAGACTTCAAATTTATGGGTAATAGACTTTTCCCCCAAACATGATTGAACTTGGTTTTTGGAGGGGGTGTTAGCCTTGGATTTTCAGACAATTTGATCCTGACTCGACGAGCCCCATTTAAATGAGTATTAGCCTTAGATTTCTAACCTTGTTCATATCCAAGCCCTTTTAGTTGGTATTAGACTTCAAATTTATGGGTAATAGACTTTTCCCCCAAACATGATTGAACTTGGTTTTTCGAAGGGGTGTTAGCCTTGGATTTTCGGACAAATTGATCCTGACTCGACGAGCCCCATTTAAATGAGTATTAGCGTTAGATTTCTAACCTTGTTCATATCCAAGCCCTTTTAGTTGGTATTAGACTTCAAATTTATGGGTAATAGACTTCTCCCCCAAACATGATTGAACTTGGTTTTTGGAGAGGGTGTTAGCCTTGGATTTTCGGACAAATTGATCCTGACTCGACAAGCCCCATTTAAATGAGTATTAGCCTTAGATTTGTAACCTTGTTCATATCCAAGACCTTTTAGTTGGTATTAGACTTTAAATTGATGGGTAATAGACTTTTCCCCCAAACATGATTGAACTTGGTTTTTGGAGGGGGTGTTAGCCTTGGATTTTCGGACAATTTGATCCTGACTCGACGAGCCGCATTTCAATGAGTATTAGCCTTAGATTTCTAACCTTGTTCATATCCAAGCCCTTTTAATTGGTATTAGACTTCAAATTTATGGGTAATAGACTTTTCCCCCAAACATGATTGAACTTGGTTTTTGGAGGGGGTGTTAGCCTTGGATTTTCTGACAATTTGATCCTGACTCGACGAGCCCCATTTCAATGAGTATTAGCCTTAGATTTCTAACCTTGTTCATATCCAAGCCCTTTTAGTTGGTATTAGACTTCAAATTTATGGGTAATAGACTTCTCCCCCAAACATGATTGAACTTGGTTTTTGGAGAGGGTGTTAGCCTTGGATTTTCGGAGAAGTTGATTCTGACTCGACGAGCCCCATTTAAATTAGTATTAGCCTTAGATTTCTAACCTTGTTCATATCCAAGCCCTTTTAGTTGGTATTAGACTTCAAATTTATGGGTAATAGGCTTTTCCCCCAAACATGATTGCACTTGGTTTTTGGAGGTGTTAGCCTTGGATTTTCGGACAAGTTGATCCTGACTCGACGAGCCCCATTTAAATGAGTATTAGCCATAGATTTCTAACCTTGTTCATATCCAAGCCCTTTTAGTTGGTATTAGACTTCAAATTTAAGGGTAATAGGCTTTTGCCCCAAACATGATTGAATTTGGTTTTTGGAGGGGGTGTTAGCCTTGGATTTTCGGACAAATTGATCCTGACTCGACGAGCCCCATTTAAATGAGTATTAGCCTTAGATTTCTAACCTTGTTCATATACAAGGCCTTTTAGTTGGTATTAGACTTCAAATTTATGGGTAATAGACTTTTCCCCCAAACATGATTGAACTTGGTTTTTGGAGGGGGTGTTAGCCTTGGATTTTCAGACAATTTGATCCTGACTCGACGAGCCCCATTTAAATGAGTATTAGCCTTAGATTTCTAACCTTGTTCATATCCAAGCCCTTTTAGTTGGTATTAGACTTCAAATTTATGGGTAATAGACTTTTCCCCCAAACATGATTGAACTTGGTTTTTCGAGGGGGTGTTAGCCTTGGATTTTCGGACAAATTGATCCTGACTCGACGAGCCCCATTTAAATGAGTATTAGCGTTAGATTTCTAACCTTGTTCATATCCAAGCCCTTTTAGTTGGTATTAGACTTTAAATTGATGGGTAATAGACTTTTCCCCCAAACATGATTGAACTTGGTTTTTGGAGGGGGTGTTTGCCTTGGATTTTCGGACAATTTGATCCTGACTCGACGAGAACCATTTCAATGAGTATTAGCCTTAGATTTCTAACCTTGTTCATATCCAAGCCCTTTTAGTTGGTATTAGACTTCAAATTTAAGGGTAATAGGCTTTTGCCCCAAACATGATTGAATTTGGTTTTTGGAGGGGGTGTTAGCCTTGGATTTTCGGACAAATTGATCCTGACTCGATTAGCCCCATCTAAATGAGTATTAGCCTTAGATTTATAACCTTGTTAATATCCAAGCCCTTTTAGTTGGTATTAGACTACAAATTTATGGTTAATAGACTTTTCCCCCAAACATGATTGAACTTTGTTTTTGGAGGTGTTAGCCTTGGATTTTTGGACAAATTGATCCTGACTCGACGAGCCCCATTTAAATGAGTATTAGCCTTAGATTTCTAACCTTGTTCATATACAAGCCCTTTTAGTTGGTATTAGACTTCAAATTTATGGGTAATAGACTTTTCCCCCAAACATGATTGAACTTGGTTTTTGGAAGGGGTGTTAGCCTTGGATTTTCGAACAATTTGATCCTGACTCGACGAGCCCCATTTCAATGAGTATTAGCCTTATATTTCTAACCTTGTTCATATCCAAGCCCTTTTAGTTGGTATTAGACTTCAAATTTATGGGTAATAGACTTTTCCCCCAAACATGATTGCACTTGGTTTTTGGAGGTGTTAGCCTTGGATTTTCGGACAAATTGATCCTGACTCGACGAGCCCCATGTAATTGAGTATTAGCCTTAGATTTGTAACCTTGTTCATATCCAAGACCTTTTACTTGGTATTAGACTTCAAATTTATGGGTAATAGACTTTTCCCCCAAACATGATTGAACTTGGTTTTTGGAGGGGGTGTTAGCCTTGGATTTTCGGACAAATTGATCCTGACTCGACAAGCCCCATTTAAATGAGTATTAGCCTTAGATTTCTAACCTTGTTCATATCCAAGCCCTTTTAGTTGGTATTAGACTTCAAATTTATGGGTAATAGACTTCTCCCCAAAACATGATTGAACTTTGTTTTTGGAGGGGGTGTTAGCCTTGGATTTTCGGACAAATTGATCCTGACTCGACAAGCCCCATTTAAATGAGTATTAGCCTTAGATTTCTAACCTTGTTCATATCCAAGCCCTTTTAGTTGGTATTAGATTTCAAATTTATGGGTAATAGACTTCTCCCCCAAACATGATTGAACTTGGTTTTTGGAGGGGGTGTTAGCCTTGGATTTTCGGACAATTTGATCCTGACTCGACGAGCCCCATTTAAATGAGTATTAGCCTTAGATTTCTAACCTTGTTCATATACAAGGCCTTTTAGTTGGTATTAGACTTCAAATTTATGGGTAATAGACTTTTCCCCCAAACATGATTGAACTTGGTTTTTGGAGGGGGTGTTAGCCTTGGATTTTCAGACAATTTGATCCTGACTCGACGAGCCCCATTTAAATGAGTATTAGCCTTAGATTTCTAACCTTGTTCATATCCAAGCCCTTTTAGTTGGTATTAGACTTCAAATTTATGGGTAATAGACTTTTCCCCCAAACATGATTGAACTTGGTTTTTCGAGGGGGTGTTAGCCTTGGATTTTCGGACAAATTGATCCTGACTCGACGAGCCCCATTTAAATGAGTATTAGCGTTAGATTTCTAACCTTGTTCATATCCAAGCCCTTTTAGTTGGTATTAGACTTCAAATTTATGGGTAATAGACTTCTCCCCCAAACATGATTGAACTTGGTTTTTGGAGAGGGTGTTAGCCTTGGATTTTCGGACAAATTGATCCTGACTCGACAAGCCCCATTTAAATGAGTATTAGCCTTAGATTTGTAACCTTGTTCATATCCAAGACCTTTTAGTTGGTATTAGACTTTAAATTGATGGGTAATAGACTTTTCCCCCAAACATGATTGAACTTGGTTTTTGGAGGGGGTGTTAGCCTTGGATTTTCGGACAATTTGATCCTGACTCGACGAGCCGCATTTCAATGAGTATTAGCCTTAGATTTCTAACCTTGTTCATATCCAAGCCCTTTTAATTGGTATTAGACTTCAAATTTATGGGTAATAGACTTTTCCCCCAAACATGATTGAACTTGGTTTTTGGAGGGGGTGTTAGCCTTGGATTTTCTGACAATTTGATCCTGACTCGACGAGCCCCATTTCAATGAGTATTAGCCTTAGATTTCTAACCTTGTTCATATCCAAGCCCTTTTAGTTGGTATTAGACTTCAAATTTATGGGTAATAGACTTCTCCCCCAAACATGATTGAACTTGGTTTTTGGAGAGGGTGTTAGCCTTGGATTTTCGGAGAAGTTGATTCTGACTCGACGAGCCCCATTTAAATTAGTATTAGCCTTAGATTTCTAACCTTGTTCATATCCAAGCCCTTTTAGTTGGTATTAGACTTCAAATTTATGGGTAATAGGCTTTTCCCCCAAACATGATTGCACTTGGTTTTTGGAGGTGTTAGCCTTGGATTTTCGGACAAGTTGATCCTGACTCGACGAGCCCCATTTAAATGAGTATTAGCCATAGATTTCTAACCTTGTTCATATCCAAGCCCTTTTAGTTGGTATTAGACTTCAAATTTAAGGGTAATAGGCTTTTGCCCCAAACATGATTGAATTTGGTTTTTGGAGGGGGTGTTAGCCTTGGATTTTCGGACAAATTGATCCTGACTCGATTAGCCCCATCTAAATGAGTATTAGCCTTAGATTTCTAACCTTGTTAATATCCAAGCCCTTTTAGTTGGTATTAGACTACAAATTTATGGTTAATAGACTTTTCCCCCAAACATGATTGAACTTTGTTTTTGGAGGTGTTAGCCTTGGATTTTTGGACAAATTGATCCTGACTCGACGAGCCCCATTTAAATGAGTATTAGCCTTAGATTTCAAACCTTGTTCATATACAAGCCCTTTTAGTTGGTATTAGACTTCAAATTTATGGGTAATAGACTTTTCCCCCAAACATGATTGAACTTGGTTTTTGGAAGGGGTGTTAGCCTTGGATTTTCGAACAATTTGATCCTGACTCGACGAGCCCCATTTCAATGAGTATTAGCCTTAGATTTGTAACGTTGTTCATGTCCAAGACCTTTTAGTTGGTATTAGACTTCAAATTTATGGGTAATAGACTTTTCCCCCAAACATGATTGAACTTGGTTTTTGGAGGGGGTGTTAGCCTTGGATTTTCGGACAAATTGATCTTGACTGGACGAGCCCCATTTAAATGAGTATTAGCCTTAGATTTCTAACCTTGTTCATATCCAAGCCCTTTTAGTTGGTATTAGACTTCAAATTTATGGGTAATAGACTTTAACCCCAAACATGATTGAACTTGGTTTTTGGAGGTGTTAGCCTTGGATTTTCGAACAAATTGATCCTGACTCGACGAGCCCCATTGAAATGAGTATTAGCCTTAGATTTCTAACCTTGGTCATATCCAAGCCCTTTTAGTTGGTATTAGACTTCAAATTTATGGGTAATAGACTTCTCCCCAAAACATGATTGAACTTGGTTTTTGGAGGGGGTGTTAGCCTTGGATTTTTGGACAAATTGATCCTGACTCGACAAGCCCCATTTAAATGAGTATTAGCCTTAGATTTGTAACCTTGTTCATATCCAAGACCTTTTAGTTGGTATTAGACTTTAAATTGATGGGTAATAGACTTTTCCCCCAAACATGATTGAACTTGGTTTTTGGAGGGGGTGTTAGCCTTGGATTTTCAGACAATTTCATCCTGTCTCGACGAGCCCCATTTCAATGAGTATTAGCCTTAGATTTGTAACGTTGTTCATGTCCAAGACATTTTAGTTGGTATTAGACTTCAAATTTATGGGTAATAGACTTTTCCCCCAAACATGATTGAACTTGGTTTTTGGAGGGGGTGTTAGCCTTGGATTTTCGGACAAATTGATCCTGACTGGACGAGCCCCATTTAAATGAGTATTAGCCTTAGATTTCTAACCTTGTTCATATCCAAGCCCTTTTAGTTGGTATTAGACTTCAAATTTATGGGTAATAGACTTTTCCCCCAAACATGATTGAACTTGGTTTTTGGAGGTGTTAGCCTTGGATTTTCGGACAAGTTGATTCTGACTCGACGAGCCCCATTTAAATGAGTATTAGCCTTAGATTTCTAACCTTGTTCATATCCAAGCCCTTTTAGTCAGTATTAGACTTCAAATTTATGGGTAATAGACTTTTCCCCCAAACATGATTGAACTTGGTTTTTGGAGGGGGTGTTAGCCTTGGATTTTCGGACAATTTGATCCTGACTCGACGAGCCCCATTTAAATGAGTATTAGCCTTAGATTTGTAACCTTGTTCATATCCAAGACCTTTTAGTTGGTATTAGACTTCAAATTTATGGGTAATAGACTTTTCCCCCAAACATGATTGAACTTGGTTTTTGGAGGGGGTGTTAGCCTTGGATTTTCTGACAATTTGATCCTGACTCGACGAGCCCCATTTCAATGAGTATTAGCCTTAGATTTCTAACCTTGTTCATATCCAAGCCCTTTTAGTTGGTATTAGACTTCAAATTTATGGGTAATGGGCTTTTCCCCCAAACATGATTGCACTTGGTTTTTGGAGGTGTTAGGCTTGGATTTTCGGACAAGTTGATCCTGACTCGACGAGCCCCATTTAAATGAGTATTAGCCATAGATTTCTAACCTTGTTCATATCCAAGCCCTTTTAGTTGGTATTAGACTTCAAATTTAAGGGTAATAGGCTTTTGCCCCAAACATGATTGAATTTGGTTTTTGGAGGGGGTGTTAGCCTTGGATTTTCGGACAAATTGATCCTGACTCGATTAGCCCCATCTAAATGAGTATTAGCCTTAGATTTCTAACCTTGTTAATATCCAAGCCCTTTTAGTTGGTATTAGACTACAAATTTATGGTTAATAGACTTTTCCCCCAAACATGATTGAACTTTGTTTTTGGAGGTGTTAGCCTTGGATTTTTGGACAAATTGATCCTGACTCGACGAGCCCCATTTAAATGAGTATTAGCCTTAGATTTCTAACCTTGTTCATATACAAGCCCTTTTAGTTGGTATTAGACTTCAAATTTATGGGTAATAGACTTTTCCCCCAAACATGATTGAACTTGGTTTTTGGAAGGGGTGTTAGCCTTGGATTTTCGAACAATTTGATCCTGACTCGACGAGCCCCATTTCAATGAGTATTAGCCTTATATTTCTAACCTTGTTCATATCCAAGCCCTTTTAGTTGGTAATAGACTTCAAATTTATGGGTAATAGACTTTTCCCCCAAACATGATTGCACTTGGTTTTTGGAGGGGGTGTTAGCCTTGGATTTTCGGACAAATTGATCCTGACTCGACGAGCCCCATGTAATTGAGTATTAGCCTTAGATTTGTAACCTTGTTCATATCCAAGACCTTTTACTTGGTATTAGACTTCAAATTTATGGGTAATAGACTTTTCCCCCAAACATGATTGAACTTGGTTTTTGGAGGGGGTGTTTGCCTTGGATTTTCGGACAATTTGATCCTGACTCGACGAGAACCATTTCAATGAGTATTAGCCTTAGATTTCTAACCTTGTTCATATCCAAGCCCTTTTAGTTGGTATTAGACTTCAAATTTATGGGTAATAGGCTTTTCCCCCAAACATGATTGCACTTGGTTTTTGGAGGTGTTAGTCTTGGATTTTCGGACAAATTGATCCTGACTCGACGAGCCCCATTTAAATGAGTATTAGCCTTAGATTTGTAACCTTGGTCATATCCAAGCCCTTTTAGTTGGTATTAGACTTCAAATTTATGGGTAATAGACTTCTCCCCAAAACATGATTGAACTTGGTTTTTGGAGGGGGTGTTAGCCTTGGATTTTCGGACAAATTGATCCTGACTCGACAAGCCCTATTTAAATGAGTATTAGCCTTAGATTTGTAACCTTGTTCATATCCAAGACCTTTTAGTTGGTATTAGACTTTAAATTGATGGGTAATAGACTTTTCCCCCAAACATGATTGAACTTGGTTTTTGGAGGGGGTGTTAGCCTTGGATTTTCGGACAATTTCATCCTGTCTCGACGAGCCCCATTTCAATGAGTATTAGCCTTAGATTTGTAACGTTGTTCATGTCCAAGACCTTTTAGTTGGTATTAGACTTCAAATTTATGGGTAATAGACTTTTCCCCCAAACATGATTGAACTTGGTTTTTGGAGGGGGTGTTAGCCTTGGATTTTCGGACAATTTCATCCTGTCTCGACGAGCCCCATTTCAATGAGTATTAGCCTTAGATTTGTAACGTTGTTCATGTCCAAGACCTTTTAGTTGGTATTAGACTTCAAATTTATGGGTAATAGACTTTTCCCCCAAACATGATTGAACTTGGTTTTTGGAGGGGGTGTTAGCCTTGGATTTTCGGACAAATTGATCCTGACTGGACGAGCCCCATTTAAATGAGTATTAGCCTTAGATTTCTAACCTTGTTCATATCCAAGCCCTTTTAGTTGGTATTAGACTTCAAATTTATGGGTAATAGACTTTTCCCCCAAACATGATTGAACTTGGTTTTTGGAGGGGGTGTTAGCCTTGGATTTTCGGACAATTTCATCCTGTCTCGACGAGCCCCATTTCAATGAGTATTAGCCTTAGATTTGTAACGTTGTTCATGTCCAAGACCTTTTACTTGGTATTAGACTTCAAATTTATGGGTAATAGACTTTTCCCCCAAACATGATTGAACTTGGTTTTTGGAGGGGGTGTTTGCCTTGGATTTTCGGACAAATTGATCCTGACTGGACGAGCCCCATTTCAATGAGTATTAGCCTTAGATTTCTAACCTTGTTCATATCCAAGCCCTTTTAGTTGGTATTAGACTTCAAATTTATGGGTAATAGACTTCTCCCCAAAACATGATTGAACTTGGTTTTTGGAGGGGGTGTTAGCCTTGGATTTTCGGACAAATTGATCCTGACTCGACAAGCCCTATTTAAATGAGTATTAGCCTTAGATTTGTAACCTTGTTCATATCCAAGACCTTTTAGTTGGTATTAGACTTTAAATTGATGGGTAATAGACTTTTCCCCCAAACATGATTGAACTTGGTTTTTGGAGGGGGTGTTAGCCTTGGATTTTCGGACAAATTGATCCTGACTCGACGAGCCCCATTTAAATGAGTATTAGCCTTAGATTTGTAACCTTGTTCATATCCAAGACCTTTTAGTTGGTATTAGGCTTCAAATTTATGGGTAATAGACTTTCCCCCCAAACATGATTGAACTTGGTTTTTGGAGGGGGTGTTAGCCTTGGATTTTTGGACATTTTGATCCTGACTCGACGAGCCCCATTTCAATGAGTATTAGCCTTAGATTTCTAACCTTGTTCATATCCAAGCCCTTTTAGTTGGTATTAGACTTCAAATTTATGGGTAATAGGCTTTTCCCCCAAACATGATTGCACTTGGTTTTTGGAGGTGTTAGCCTTGGATTTTCGGACAAATTGATCCTGACTCGACGAGCCCCATGTAATTGAGTATTAGCCTTAGATTTGTAACCTTGTTCATATCCAAGACCTTTTACTTGGTATTAGACTTCAAATTTATGGGTAATAGACTTTTCCCCCAAACATGATTGAACTTTGTTTTTGGAGGTGTTAGCCTTGGATTTTTGGACAAATTGATCCTGACTCGACGAGCCCCATTTAAATGAGTATTAGCCTTATATTTCTAACCTTGTTCATATACAAGCCCTTTTAGTTGGTATTAGACTTCAAATTTATGGGTAATAGACTTTTCCCCCAAACATGATTGAACTTGGTTTTTGGAAGGGGTGTTAGCCTTGGATTTTCGAACGATTTGATCCTGATTCGACGAGCCCCATTTCAATGAGTATTAGCCTTATATTTCTAACCTTGTTCATATCCAAGCCCTTTTAGTTGGTATTAGACTTCAAATTTATGGGTAATAGACTTTTCCCCCAAACATGATTGCACTTGGTTTTTGGAGGTGTTAGCCTTGGATTTTCGGACAAATTGATCCTGACTCGACGAGCCCCATGTAATTGAGTATTAGCCTTAGATTTGTAACCTTGTTCATATCCAAGACCTTTTACTTGGTATTAGACTTCAAATTTATGGGTAATAGACTTTTCCCCCAAACATGATTGAACTTGGTTTTTGGAGGGGGTGTTTGCCTTGGATTTTCGGACAATTTGATCCTGACTCGACGAGAACCATTTCAATGAGTATTAGCCTTAGATTTCTAACCTTGTTCATATCCAAGCCCTTTTAGTTGGTATTAGACTTCAAATTTATGGGTAATAGGCTTTTCCCCCAAACATGATTGCACTTGGTTTTTGGAGGTGTTAGCCTTGGATTTTCGGACAAATTGATCCTGACTCGACGAGCCCCATGTAATTGAGTATTAGCCTTAGATTTGTAACCTTGTTCATATCCAAGACCTTTTACTTGGTATTAGACTTCAAATTTATGGGTAATAGACTTTTCCCCCAAACATGATTGAACTTTGTTTTTGGAGGTGTTAGCCTTGGATTTTTGGACAAATTGATCCTGACTCGACGAGCCCCATTTAAATGAGTATTAGCCTTAGATTTCTAACCTTGTTCATATACAAGCCCTTTTAGTTGGTATTAGACTTCAAATTTATGGGTAATAGACTTTTCCCCCAAACATGATTGAACTTGGTTTTTGGAAGGGGTGTTAGCCTTGGATTTTCGAACGATTTGATCCTGATTCGACGAGCCCCATTTCAATGAGTATTAGCCTTATATTTCTAACCTTGTTCATATCCAAGCCCTTTTAGTTGGTATTAGACTTCAAATTTATGGGTAATAGACTTTTCCCCCAAACATGATTGCACTTGGTTTTTGGAGGTGTTAGCCTTGGATTTTCGGACAAATTGATCCTGACTCGACGAGCCCCATGTAATTGAGTATTAGCCTTAGATTTGTAACCTTGTTCATATCCAAGACCTTTTACTTGGTATTAGACTTCAAATTTATGGGTAATAGACTTTTCCCCCAAACATGATTGAACTTGGTTTTTGGAGGGGGTGTTTGCCTTGGATTTTCGGACAATTTGATCCTGACTCGACGAGAACCATTTCAATGAGTATTAGCCTTAGATTTCTAACCTTGTTCATATCCAAGCCCTTTTAGTTGGTATTAGACTTCAAATTTATGGGTAATAGACTTTAACCCCAAACATGATTGAACTTGGTTTTTGGAGGTGTTAGTCTTGGATTTTCGGACAAATTGATCCTGACTCGACGAGCCCCATTTAAATGAGTATTAGCCTTAGATTTGTAACCTTGGTCATATCCAAGCCCTTTTAGTTGGTATTAGACTTCAAATTTATGGGTAATAGACTTCTCCCCAAAACATGATTGAACTTGGTTTTTGGAGGGGGTGTTAGCCTTGGATTTTCGGACAAATTGATCCTGACTCGACAAGCCCTATTTAAATGAGTATTAGCCTTAGATTTGTAACCTTGTTCATATCCAAGACCTTTTAGTTGGTATTAGACTTTAAATTGATGGGTAATAGACTTTTCCCCCAAACATGATTGAACTTGGTTTTTGGAGGGGGTGTTAGCCTTGGATTTTCGGACAATTTCATCCTGTCTCGACGAGCCCCATTTCAATGAGTATTAGCCTTAGATTTGTAACGTTGTTCATGTCCAAGACCTTTTAGTTGGTATTAGACTTCAAATTTATGGGTAATAGACTTTTCCCCCAAACATGATTGAACTTGGTTTTTGGAGGGGGTGTTAGCCTTGGATTTTCTGACAATTTGATCCTGACTGGACGAGCCCCATTTAAATGAGTATTAGCCTTAGATTTCTAACCTTGTTCATATCCAAGCCCTTTTAGTTGGTATTAGACTTCAAATTTATGGGTAATAGACTTTTCCCCCAAACATGATTGAACTTGGTTTTTGGAGGGGGTGTTAGCCTTGGATTTTCGGACAATTTCATCCTGTCTCGACGAGCCCCATTTCAATGAGTATTAGCCTTAGATTTGTAACGTTGTTCATGTCCAAGACCTTTTAGTTGTTATTAGACTTCAAATTTATGGGTAATAGACTTTTCCCCCAAACATGATTGAACTTGGTTTTTGGAGGGGGTGTTAGCCTTGGATTTTCGGACAATTTCATCCTGTCTCGACGAGCCCCATTTCAATGAGTATTAGCCTTAGATTTGTAACGTTGTTCATGTCCAAGACCTTTTAGTTGGTATTAGACTTCAAATTTATGGGTAATAGACTTTTCCCCCAAACATGATTGAACTTGGTTTTTGGAGGGGGTGTTAGCCTTGGATTTTCGGACAATTTCATCCTGTCTCGACGAGCCCCATTTCAATGAGTATTAGCCTTAGATTTGTAACGTTGTTCATGTCCAAGACCTTTTAGTTGGTATTAGACTTCAAATTTATGGGTAATAGACTTTTCCCCCAAACATGATTGAACTTGGTTTTTGGAGGGGGTGTTAGCCTTGGATTTTCGGACAAATTGATCCTGACTGGACGAGCCCCATTTAAATGAGTATTAGCCTTAGATTTCTAACCTTGTTCATATCCAAGCCCTTTTAGTTGGTATTAGACTTCAAATTTATGGGTAATAGACTTTTCCCCCAAACATGATTGAACTTGGTTTTTGGAGGGGGTGTTAGCCTTGGATTTTCGGACAATTTCATCCTGTCTCGACGAGCCCCATTTCAATGAGTATTAGCCTTAGATTTGTAACGTTGTTCATGTCCAAGACCTTTTACTTGGTATTAGACTTCAAATTTATGGGTAATAGACTTTTCCCCCAAACATGATTGAACTTGGTTTTTGGAGGGGGTGTTTGCCTTGGATTTTCGGACAAATTGATCCTGACTGGACGAGCCCCATTTCAATGAGTATTAGCCTTAGATTTCTAACCTTGTTCATATCCAAGCCCTTTTAGTTGGTATTAGACTTCAAATTTATGGGTAATAGACTTCTCCCCAAAACATGATTGAACTTGGTTTTTGGAGGGGGTGTTAGCCTTGGATTTTCGGACAAATTGATCCTGACTCGACAAGCCCTATTTAAATGAGTATTAGCCTTAGATTTGTAACCTTGTTCATATCCAAGACCTTTTAGTTGGTATTAGACTTTAAATTGATGGGTAATAGACTTTTCCCCCAAACATGATTGAACTTGGTTTTTGGAGGGGGTGTTAGCCTTGGATTTTCGGACAAATTGATCCTGACTCGACGAGCCCCATTTAAATGAGTATTAGCCTTAGATTTGTAACCTTGTTCATATCCAAGACCTTTTAGTTGGTATTAGGCTTCAAATTTATGGGTAATAGACTTTCCCCCCAAACATGATTGAACTTGGTTTTTGGAGGGGGTGTTAGCCTTGGATTTTTGGACATTTTGATCCTGACTCGACGAGCCCCATTTCAATGAGTATTAGCCTTAGATTTCTAACCTTGTTCATATCCAAGCCCTTTTAG
Organism: Salix caprea; assembly: GCA_964035475.1. Lineage (NCBI taxonomy): Eukaryota > Viridiplantae > Streptophyta > Magnoliopsida > Malpighiales > Salicaceae > Salix > Salix caprea. The sequence goes on from OZ037749.1 coordinate 18,165,753, forward strand.
TTGGTATTAGACTTCAAATTTATGGGTAATAGGCTTTTCCCCCAAACATGATTGCACTTGGTTTTTGGAGGTGTTAGCCTTGGATTTTCGGACAAATTGATCCTGACTCGACGAGCCCCATGTAATTGAGTATTAGCCTTAGATTTGTAACCTTGTTCATATCCAAGACCTTTTACTTGGTATTAGACTTCAAATTTATGGGTAATAGACTTTTCCCCCAAACATGATTGAACTTTGTTTTTGGAGGTGTTAGCCTTGGATTTTTGGACAAATTGATCCTGACTCGACGAGCCCCATTTAAATGAGTATTAGCCTTAGATTTCTAACCTTGTTCATATACAAGCCCTTTTAGTTGGTATTAGACTTCAAATTTATGGGTAATAGACTTTTCCCCCAAACATGATTGAACTTGGTTTTTGGAAGGGGTGTTAGCCTTGGATTTTCGAACGATTTGATCCTGATTCGACGAGCCCCATTTCAATGAGTATTAGCCTTATATTTCTAACCTTGTTCATATCCAAGCCCTTTTAGTTGGTATTAGACTTCAAATTTATGGGTAATAGACTTTTCCCCCAAACATGATTGCACTTGGTTTTTGGAGGTGTTATCCTTGGATTTTCGGACAAATTGATCCTGACTCGACGAGCCCCATGTAATTGAGTATTAGCCTTAGATTTGTAACCTTGTTCATATCCAAGACCTTTTACTTGGTATTAGACTTCAAATTTATGGGTAATAGACTTTTCCCCCAAACATGATTGAACTTGGTTTTTGGAGGGGGTGTTTGCCTTGGATTTTCGGACAATTTGATCCTGACTCGACGAGAACCATTTCAATGAGTATTAGCCTTAGATTTCTAACCTTGTTCATATCCAAGCCCTTTTAGTTGGTATTAGACTTCAAATTTATGGGTAATAGACTTTAACCCCAAACATGATTGAACTTGGTTTTTGGAGGTGTTAGTCTTGGATTTTCGGACAAATTGATCCTGACTCGACGAGCCCCATTTAAATGAGTATTAGCCTTAGATTTGTAACCTTGGTCATATCCAAGCCCTTTTAGTTGGTATTAGACTTCAAATTTATGGGTAATAGACTTCTCCCCAAAACATGATTGAACTTGGTTTTTGGAGGGGGTGTTAGCCTTGGATTTTCGGACAAATTGATCCTGACTCGACAAGCCCTATTTAAATGAGTATTAGCCTTAGATTTGTAACCTTGTTCATATCCAAGACCTTTTAGTTGGTATTAGACTTTAAATTGATGGGTAATAGACTTTTCCCCCAAACATGATTGAACTTGGTTTTTGGAGGGGGTGTTAGCCTTGGATTTTCGGACAATTTCATCCTGTCTCGACGAGCCCCATTTCAATGAGTATTAGCCTTAGATTTGTAACGTTGTTCATGTCCAAGACCTTTTAGTTGGTATTAGACTTCAAATTTATGGGTAATAGACTTTTCCCCCAAACATGATTGAACTTGGTTTTTGGAGGGGGTGTTAGCCTTGGATTTTCTGACAATTTGATCCTGACTCGACGAGCCCCATTTCAATGAGTATTAGCCTTAGATTTCTAACCTTGTTCATATCCAAGCCCTTTTAGTTGGTATTAGACTTCAAATTTATGGGTAATGGGCTTTTCCCCCAAACATGATTGCACTTGGTTTTTGGAGGTGTTAGGCTTGGATTTTCGGACAAGTTGATCCTGACTCGACGAGCCCCATTTAAATGAGTATTAGCCATAGATTTCTAACCTTGTTCATATCCAAGCCCTTTTAGTTGGTATTAGACTTCAAATTTAAGGGTAATAGGCTTTTGCCCCAAACATGATTGAATTTGGTTTTTGGAGGGGGTGTTAGCCTTGGATTTTCGGACAAATTGATCCTGACTCGATTAGCCCCATCTAAATGAGTATTAGCCTTAGATTTCTAACCTTGTTAATATCCAAGCCCTTTTAGTTGGTATTAGACTACAAATTTATGGTTAATAGACTTTTCCCCCAAACATGATTGAACTTTGTTTTTGGAGGTGTTAGCCTTGGATTTTTGGACAAATTGATCCTGACTCGACGAGCCCCATTTAAATGAGTATTAGCCTTAGATTTCTAACCTTGTTCATATACAAGCCCTTTTAGTTGGTATTAGACTTCAAATTTATGGGTAATAGACTTTTCCCCCAAACATGATTGAACTTGGTTTTTGGAAGGGGTGTTAGCCTTGGATTTTCGAACAATTTGATCCTGACTCGACGAGCCCCATTTCAATGAGTATTAGCCTTATATTTCTAACCTTGTTCATATCCAAGCCCTTTTAGTTGGTAATAGACTTCAAATTTATGGGTAATAGACTTTTCCCCCAAACATGATTGCACTTGGTTTTTGGAGGTGTTAGCCTTGGATTTTCGGACAAATTGATCCTGACTCGACGAGCCCCATGTAATTGAGTATTAGCCTTAGATTTGTAACCTTGTTCATATCCAAGACCTTTTACTTGGTATTAGACTTCAAATTTATGGGTAATAGACTTTTCCCCCAAACATGATTGAACTTGGTTTTTGGAGGGGGTGTTTGCCTTGGATTTTCGGACAATTTGATCCTGACTCGACGAGAACCATTTCAATGAGTATTAGCCTTAGATTTCTAACCTTGTTCATATCCAAGCCCTTTTAGTTGGTATTAGACTTCAAATTTATGGGTAATAGACTTTAACCCCAAACATGATTGAACTTGGTTTTTGGAGGTGTTAGTCTTGGATTTTCGGACAAATTGATCCTGACTCGACGAGCCCCATTTAAATGAGTATTAGCCTTAGATTTGTAACCTTGGTCATATCCAAGCCCTTTTAGTTGGTATTAGACTTCAAATTTATGGGTAATAGACTTCTCCCCAAAACATGATTGAACTTGGTTTTTGGAGGGGGTGTTAGCCTTGGATTTTCGGACAAATTGATCCTGACTCGACAAGCCCTATTTAAATGAGTATTAGCCTTAGATTTGTAACCTTGTTCATATCCAAGACCTTTTAGTTGGTATTAGACTTTAAATTGATGGGTAATAGACTTTTCCCCCAAACATGATTGAACTTGGTTTTTGGAGGGGGTGTTAGCCTTGGATTTTCGGACAATTTCATCCTGTCTCGACGAGCCCCATTTCAATGAGTATTAGCCTTAGATTTGTAACGTTGTTCATGTCCAAGACCTTTTAGTTGGTATTAGACTTCAAATTTATGGGTAATAGACTTTTCCCCCAAACATGATTGAACTTGGTTTTTGGAGGGGGTGTTAGCCTTGGATTTTCTGACAATTTGATCCTGACTCGACGAGCCCCATTTCAATGAGTATTAGCCTTAGATTTCTAACCTTGTTCATATCCAAGCCCTTTTAGTTGGTATTAGACTTCAAATTTATGGGTAATGGGCTTTTCCCCCAAACATGATTGCACTTGGTTTTTGGAGGTGTTAGGCTTGGATTTTCGGACAAGTTGATCCTGACTCGACGAGCCCCATTTAAATGAGTATTAGCCTTAGATTTCTAACCTTGGTCATATCCAAGCCCTTTTAGTTGGTATTAGACTTCAAATTTATGGGTAATAGACTTCTCCCCAAAACATGATTGAACTTGGTTTTTGGAGGGGGTGTTAGCCTTGGATTTTCGGACAAATTGATCCTGACTCGACAAGCCCCATGTAAATGAGTATTAGCCTTAGATTTGTAACCTTGTTCATATCCAAGACCTTTTAGTTGGTATTAGACTTTAAATTGATGGGTAATAGACTTTTCCCCCAAACATGATTGAACTTGGTTTTTGGAGGTGTTAGCCTTGGATTTTCGGACAAGTTGATTCTGACTCGACGAGCCCCATTTAAATGAGTATTAGCCTTAGATTTCTAACCTTGTTCATATCCAAGCCCTTTTAGTCGGTATTAGACTTCAAATTTATGGGTAATAGACTTTTCCCCCAAACATGATTGAACTTGGTTTTTGGAGGGGGTGTTAGCCTTGGATTTTCGGACAATTTGATCCTGACTCGACGAGCCCCATTTAAATGAGTATTAGCCTTAGATTTGTAACCTTGTTCATATCCAAGACCTTTTAGTTGGTATTAGACTTCAAATTTATGGGTAATAGACTTTTCCCCCAAACATGATTGAACTTGGTTTTTGGAGGGGGTGTTAGCCTTGGATTTTCTGACAATTTGATCCTGACTCGACGAGCCCCATTTCAATGAGTATTAGCCTTAGATTTCTAACCTTGTTCATATCCAAGCCCTTTTAGTTGGTATTAGACTTCAAATTTATGGGTAATAGACTTTTCCCCCAAACATGATTGAACTTGGTTTTTGGAGGTGTTAGCCTTGGATTTTCGGAGAAGTTGATGCTGACTCGACGAGCCCCATTTAAATTAGTATTAGCCTTAGAGTTCTAACCTTGTTCATATCCAAGCCCTTTTAGTTGGTATTAGACTTCATATTTATGGGTAATAGACTTTTCCCCCAAACATGATTGAACTTGGTTTTTGGAGGGGGTGTTATCCTTGGATTTTCGGACAAATTGATCCTGACTCGACGAGCCCCATTTCAATGAGTATTAGCCTTATATTTATAACCTTGTTCATATCCAAGCCCTTTTAGTTGGTATTAGACTTCAAATTTATGGGTAATAGACTTTTCCCCCAAAGATGATTGAACTTGGTTTTTGGAGGTGTTAGCCTTGGATTTTCGGACAAGTTGATTCTGACTCGACGAGCCCCATTTAAATGAGTATTAGCCTTAGATTTCTAACCTTGTTCATATCCAAGCCCTTTTAGTTGGTATTAGACTTCATATTTATGGGTAATAGACTTTTCCCCCAAACATGATTGAAATTGGTTTTTGGAGGGGGTGTTAGCCTTGGATTTTCGGACAAATTGATCCTGACTCGACGAGCCCCATTTAAATGAGTATTAGCCTTAGATTTGTAACCTTGTTCATATCCAAGACCTTTTAGTTGGTATTAGACTTCAAATTTATGGGTAATAGACTTTCCCCCCAAACATGATTGAACTTGGTTTTTGGAGGGGGTGTTAGCCTTGGATTTTCGGACAATTTGATCCTGACTCGACGAGCCCCATTTCAATGAGTATTAGCCTTAGATTTCTAACCTTGTTCATATCCAAGCCCTTTTAGTTGGTATTAGACTTCAAATTTATGGGTAATAGGCTTTTCCCCCAAACATGATTGCACTTGGTTTTTGGAGGTGTTAGCCTTGGATTTTCGGACAAATTGATCCTGACTCGACGAGCCCCATTTAAATGAGTATTAGGCATAGATTTCTAACCTTGTTCATATCCAAGCCCTTTTAGTTGGTATTAGACTTCAAATTTAAGGGTAATAGGCTTTTGCCCCAAACATGATTGAATTTGGTTTTTGGAGGGGGTGTTAGCCTTGGATTTTCGGACAAATTGATCCTGACTCGATTAGCCTCATCTAAATGAGTATTAGCCTTAGATTTCTAACCTTGTTCATATCCAAGCCCTTTTAGTTGGTATTAGACTTCAAATTTATGGGTAATAGACTTTTCCCCCAAACATGATTGCACTTGGTTTTTGGAGGTGTTAGCCTTGGATTTTCGGACAAATTGATCCTGACTCGACGAGCCCCATGTAATTGAGTATTAGCCTTAGATTTGTAACCTTGTTCATATCCAAGACCTTTTACTTGGTATTAGACTTCAAATTTATGGGTAATAGACTTTTCCCCCAAACATGATTGAACTTGGTTTTTGGAGGGGGTGTTTGCCTTGGATTTTCGGACAATTTGATCCTGACTCGACGAGAACCATTTCAATGAGTATTAGCCTTAGATTTCTAACCTTGTTCATATCCAAGCCCTTTTAGTTGGTATTAGACTTCAAATTTATGGGTAATAGACTTTAACCCCAAACATGATTGAACTTGGTTTTTGGAGGTGTTAGCCTTGGATTTTCGAACAAATTGATCCTGACTCGACGAGCCCCATTTAAATGAGTATTAGCCTTAGATTTCTAACCTTGGTCATATCCAAGCCCTTTTAGTTGGTATTAGACTTCAAATTTATGGGTAATAGACTTCTCCCCAAAACATGATTGAACTTGGTTTTTGGAGGGGGTGTTTGCCTTGGATTTTCGGACAATTTGATCCTGACTCGACGAGAACCATTTCAATGAGTATTAGCCTTAGATTTCTAACCTTGTTCATATCCAAGCCCTTTTAGTTGGTATTAGAGTTCAAATTTATGGGTAATAGACTTTAACCCCAAACATGATTGAACTTGGTTTTTGGAGGTGTTAGCCTTGGATTTTCGGACAAATTGATCCTGACTCGACGAGCCCCATTTAAATGAGTATTAGCCTTAGATTTCTAACCTTGGTCATATCCAAGCCCTTTTAGTTGGTATTAGACTTCAAATTTATGGGTAATAGACTTCTCCCCAAAACATGATTGAACTTGGTTTTTGGAGGGGGTGTTAGCCTTGGATTTTCGGACAAATTGATCCTGACTCGACAAGCCCCATTTAAATGAGTATTAGCCTTAGATTTGTAACCTTGTTCATATCCAAGACCTTTTAGTTGGTATTAGACTTTAAATTGATGGGTAATAGACTTTTCCCCCAAACATGATTGAACTTGGTTTTTGGAGGGGGTGTTAGCCTTGGATTTTCGGACAATTTGATCCTGTCTCGACGAGCCCCATTTCAATGAGTATTAGCCTTAGATTTGTAACGTTGTTCATGTCCAAGACCTTTTAGTTGGTATTAGAATTCAAATTTATGGGTAATAGACTTTTCCCCCAAACATGATTGAACTTGGTTTTTGGAGGGGGTGTTAGCCTTGGATTTTCGGACAAATTGATCCTGACTGGACGAGCCCCATTTAAATGAGTATTAGCCTTAGATTTCTAACCTTGTTCATATCCAAGCCCTTTTAGTTGGTATTAGACTTCAAATTTATGGGTAATAGACTTTTCCCCCAAACATGATTGAACTTGGTTTTTGGAGGTGTTAGCCTTGGATTTTCGGACAAGTTGATTCTGACTCGACGAGCCCCATTTAAATGAGTATTAGCCTTAGATTTCTAACCTTGTTCATATCCAAGCCCTTTTAGTCGGTATTAGACTTCAAATTTATGGGTAATAGACTTTTCCCCCAAACATAATTGAACTTGGTTTTTGGAGGGGGTGTTAGCCTTGGATTTGCGGACAATTTGATCCTGACTCGACGAGCCCCATTTAAATGAGTATTAGCCTTAGATTTGTAACCTTGTTCATATCCAAGACCTTTTAGTTGGTATTAGACTTCAAATTTATGGGTAATAGACTTTTCCCCCAAACATGATTGAACTTGGTTTTTGGAGGGGGTGCTAGCCTTGGATTTTCGGACAAATTGATCCTGACTCGACGAGCCCCATTTAAATGAGTATTAGCCTTACATTTGTAACCTTGTTCATATCCAAGACCTTTTAGTTGGTATTAGACTTCAAATTTATGGGTAATAGACTTTCCCCCCAAACATGATTGAACTTGGTTTTTGGAGGGGGTGTTAGCCTTGGATTTTTGGACATTTTGATCCTGACTCGACGAGCCCCATTTCAATGAGTATTAGCCTTAGATTTCTAACCTTGTTCATATACAAGCCCTTTTAGTTGGTATTAGACTTCAAATTTATGGGTAATAGACTTTTCCCCCAAACATGATTGAACTTGGTTTTTGGAAGGGGTGTTAGCCTTGGATTTTCGAACGATTTGATCCTGACTCGACGAGCCCCATTTCAATGAGTATTAGCCTTATATTTCTAACCTTGTTCATATCCAAGCCCTTTTAGTTGGTATTAGACTTCAAATTTATGGGTAATAGACTTTTCCCCCAAACATGATTGAACTTGGTTTTTGGAGGGGGTGTTAGCCTTGGATTTTCGGACAAATTGATCCTGACTCGACGAGCCCCATTTAAATGAGTATTAGCCTTAGATTTGTAACCTTGTTCATATCCAAGACCTTTTAGTTGGTATTAGACTTCAAATTTATGGGTAATAGACTTTCCCCCCAAACATGATTGAACTTGGTTTTTGGAGGGGGTGTTAGCCTTGGATTTTCGGACAAATTGATCCTGACTCGACGAGCCCCATTTAAATGAGTATTAGCCTTAGATTTGTAACCTTGTTCATATCCAAGACCTTTTAGTTGGTATTAGACTTCAAATTTATGGGTAATAGACTTTCCCCCCAAACATGATTGAACTTGGTTTTTGGAGGGGGTGTTAGCCTTGGATTTTTGGACATTTTGATCCTGACTCGACGAGCCCCATTTCAATGAGTATTAGCCTTAGATTTCTAACCTTGTTCATATCCAAGCCCTTTTAGTTGGTATTAGACTTCAAATTTATGGGTAATAGGCATTTCCCCCAAACATGATTGCACTTGGTTTTTGGAGGTGTTAGCCTTGGATTTTCGGACAAATTGATCCTGACTCGACGAGCCCCATTTAAATGAGTATTAGCCATAGATTTCTAACCTTGTTCATATCCAAACCCTTTTAGTTGGTATTAGACTTCAAATTTAAGGGTAATAGGCTTTTGCCCCAAACATGATTGAATTTGGTTTTTGGAGGGGGTGTTACCCTTGGATTTTCGGACAAATTGATCCTGACTCGATTAGCCCCATCTAAATGAGTATTAGCCTTAGATTTCTAACCTTGTTAATATCCAAGCCCTTTTAGTTGGTATTAGACTACAAATTTATGGTTAATAGACTTTTCCCCCAAACATGATTGAACTTTGTTTTTGGAGGTGTTAGCCTTGGATTTTTGGACAAATTGATCCTGACTCGACGAGCCCCATTTAAATGAGTATTAGCCTTAGATTTCTAACCTTGTTCATATACAAGCCCTTTTAGTTGGTATTAGACTTCAAATTTATGGGTAATAGACTTTTCCCCCAAACATGATTGAACTTGGTTTTTGGAAGGGGTGTTAGCCTTGGATTTTCGAACAATTTGATCCTGACTCGACGAGCCCCATTTCAATGAGTATTAGCCTTATATTTCTAACCTTGTTCATATCCAAGCCCTTTTAGTTGGTATTAGACTTCAAATTTATGGGTAATAGACTTTTCCCCCAAACATGATTGCACTTGGTTTTTGGAGGTGTTAGCCTTGGATTTTCGGACAAATTGATCCTGACTCGACGAGCCCCATGTAATTGAGTATTAGCCTTAGATTTGTAACCTTGTTCATATCCAAGACCTTTTACTTGGTATTAGACTTCAAATTTATGGGTAATAGACTTTTCCCCCAAACATGATTGAACTTGGTTTTTGGAGGGGGTGTTTGCCTTGGATTTTCGGACAATTTGATCCTGACTCGACGAGAACCATTTCAATGAGTATTAGCCTTAGATTTCTAACCTTGTTCATATCCAAGCCCTTTTAGTTGGTATTAGACTTCAAATTTATGGGTAATAGACTTTAACCCCAAACATGATTGAACTTGGTTTTTGGAGGTGTTAGCCTTGGATTTTCGAACAAATTGATCCTGACTCGACGAGCCCCATTTAAATGAGTATTAGCCTTAGATTTCTAACCTTGGTCATATCCAAGCCCTTTTAGTTGGTATTAGACTTCAAATTTATGGGTAATAGACTTCTCCCCAAAACATGATTGAACTTGGTTTTTGGAGGGGGTGTTAGCCTTGGATTTTCGGACAAATTGATCCTGACTCGACAAGCCCCATTTAAATGAGTATTAGCCTTAGATTTGTAACCTTGTTCATATCCAAGACCTTTTAGTTGGTATTAGACTTTAAATTGATGGGTAATAGACTTTTCCCCCAAACATGATTGAACTTGGTTTTTGGAGGGGGTGTTAGCCTTGGATTTTCGGACAATTTCATCCTGTCTCGACGAGCCCCATTTCAATGAGTATTAGCCTTAGATTTGTAACGTTGTTCATGACCAAGACCTTTTAGTTGGTATTAGACTTCAAATTTATGGGTAATAGACTTTTCCCCCAAACATGATTGAACTTGGTTTTTGGAGGGGGTGTTAGCCTTGGATTTTCGGACAAATTGATCCTGACTGGACGAGCCCCATTTAAATGAGTATTAGCCTTAGATTTCTAACCTTGTTCATATCCAAGCCCTTTTAGTTGGTATTAGACTTCAAATTTATGGGTAATAGACTTTTCCCCCAAACATGATTGAACTTGGGTTTTGGAGGTGTTAGCCTTGGATTTTCGGACAAGTTGATTCTGACTCGACGAGCCCCATTTAAATGAGTATTAGCCTTAGATTTCTAACCTTGTTCATATCCAAGCCCTTTTAGTCGGTATTAGACTTCAAATTTATGGGTAATAGACTTTTCCCCCAAACATGATTGAACTTGGTTTTTGGAGGGGGTGTAAGCCTTGGATTTGCGGACAATTTGATCCTGACTCGACGAGCCCCATTTAAATGAGTATTAGCCTTAGATTTGTAACCTTGTTCATATCCAAGACCTTTTAGTTGGTATTAGACTTCAAATTTATGGGTAATAGACTTTTCCCCCAAACATGATTGAACTTGGTTTTTGGAGGGGGTGTTAGCCTTGGATTTTCGGACAAATTGATCCTGACTCGACGAGCCCCATTTAAATGAGTATTAGCCTTAGATTTCTAACCTTGTTCATATCCAAGCCCTTTTAGTTGGTATTAGACTTCAAATTTATGGGTAATAGACTTTTCCCCCAAACATGATTGAACTTAGTTTTTGGAGGGAGTGTTAGCCTTGGATTTTCAGAAAAATTGATCCTGACTCGACGAGCCCCATTTAAATGAGTATTAGCCTTAGATTTCTAACCTTGTTCATATCCAATACCTTTTAGTTGGTATTAGACTTCAAATTTATGGGTAATAGACTTTCCCCCCAAACATGATTGAACTTGGTTTTTGGAGGGGGTGTTAGCCTTGGATTTTCGGACAAATTGATCCTGACTCGACGAGCCCCATTTAAATGAGTATTAGCCTTAGATTTGTAACCTTGTTCATATCCAAGACCTTTTAGTTGGTATTAGACTTCAAATTTATGGGTAATAGACTTTCCCCCCAAACATGATTGAACTTGGTTTTTGGAGGGGGTGTTAGCCTTGGATTTTTGGACATTTTGATCCTGACTCGACGAGCCCCATTTCAATGAGTATTAGCCTTAGATTTCTAACCTTGTTCATATCCAAGCCCTTTTAGTTGGTATTAGACTTCAAATTTATGGGTAATAGGCATTTCCCCCAAACATGATTGCACTTGGTTTTTGGAGGTGTTAGCCTTGGATTTTCGGACAAATTGATCCTGACTCGACGAGCCCCATTTAAATGAGTATTAGCCATAGATTTCTAACCTTGTTCATATCCAAACCCTTTTAGTTGGTATTAGACTTCAAATTTAAGGGTAATAGGCTTTTGCCCCAAACATGATTGAATTTGGTTTTTGGAGGGGGTGTTACCCTTGGATTTTCGGACAAATTGATCCTGACTCGATTAGCCCCATCTAAATGAGTATTAGCCTTAGATTTCTAACCTTGTTAATATCCAAGCCCTTTTAGTTGGTATTAGACTACAAATTTATGGTTAATAGACTTTTCCCCCAAACATGATTGAACTTTGTTTTTGGAGGTGTTAGCCTTGGATTTTTGGACAAATTGATCCTGACTCGACGAGCCCCATTTAAATGAGTATTAGCCTTAGATTTCTAACCTTGTTCATATACAAGCCCTTTTAGTTGGTATTAGACTTCAAATTTATGGGTAATAGACTTTTCCCCCAAACATGATTGAACTTGGTTTTTGGAAGGGGTGTTAGCCTTGGATTTTCGAACAATTTGATCCTGACTCGACGAGCCCCATTTCAATGAGTATTAGCCTTATATTTCTAACCTTGTTCATATCCAAGCCCTTTTAGTTGGTATTAGACTTCAAATTTATGGGTAATAGACTTTTCCCCCAAACATGATTGCACTTGGTTTTTGGAGGTGTTAGCCTTGGATTTTCGGACAAATTGATCCTGACTCGACGAGCCCCATGTAATTGAGTATTAGCCTTAGATTTGTAACCTTGTTCATATCCAAGACCTTTTACTTGGTATTAGACTTCAAATTTATGGGTAATAGACTTTTCCCCCAAACATGATTGAACTTGGTTTTTGGAGGGGGTGTTTGCCTTGGATTTTCGGACAATTTGATCCTGACTCGACGAGAACCATTTCAATGAGTATTAGCCTTAGATTTCTAACCTTGTTCATATCCAAGCCCTTTTAGTTGGTATTAGACTTCAAATTTATGGGTAATAGACTTTAACCCCAAACATGATTGAACTTGGTTTTTGGAGGTGTTAGCCTTGGATTTTCGAACAAATTGATCCTGACTCGACGAGCCCCATTTAAATGAGTATTAGCCTTAGATTTCTAACCTTGGTCATATCCAAGCCCTTTTAGTTGGTATTAGACTTCAAATTTATGGGTAATAGACTTCTCCCCAAAACATGATTGAACTTGGTTTTTGGAGGGGGTGTTAGCCTTGGATTTTCGGACAAATTGATCCTGACTCGACAAGCCCCATTTAAATGAGTATTAGCCTTAGATTTGTAACCTTGTTCATATCCAAGACCTTTTAGTTGGTATTAGACTTTAAATTGATGGGTAATAGACTTTTCCCCCAAACATGATTGAACTTGGTTTTTGGAGGGGGTGTTAGCCTTGGATTTTCGGACAATTTCATCCTGTCTCGACGAGCCCCATTTCAATGAGTATTAGCCTTAGATTTGTAACGTTGTTCATGACCAAGACCTTTTAGTTGGTATTAGACTTCAAATTTATGGGTAATAGACTTTTCCCCCAAACATGATTGAACTTGGTTTTTGGAGGGGGTGTTAGCCTTGGATTTTCGGACAAATTGATCCTGACTCGACAAGCCCCATTTAAATGAGTATTAGCCTTAGATTTGTAACCTTGTTCATATCCAAGACCTTTTAGTTGGTATTAGACTTTAAATTGATGGGTAATAGACTTTTCCCCCAAACATGATTGAACTTGGTTTTTGGAGGGGGTGTTAGCCTTGGATTTTCGGACAATTTGATCCTGTCTCGACGAGCCCCATTTCAATGAGTATTAGCCTTAGATTTGTAACGTTGTTCATGTCCAAGACCTTTTAGTTGGTATTAGAATTCAAATTTATGGGTAATAGACTTTTCCCCCAAACATGATTGAACTTGGTTTTTGGAGGGGGTGTAAGCCTTGGATTTGCGGACAATTTGATCCTGACTCGACGAGCCCCATTTAAATGAGTATTAGCCTTAGATTTGTAACCTTGTTCATATCCAAGACCTTTTAGTTGGTATTAGACTTCAAATTTATGGGTAATAGACTTTTCCCCCAAACATGATTGAACTTGGTTTTTGGAGGGGGTGTTAGCCTTGGATTTTCGGACAAATTGATCCTGACTCGACGAGCCCCATTTAAATGAGTATTAGCCTTAGATTTCTAACCTTGGTCATATCCAAGCCCTTTTAGTTGGTATTAGACTTCAAATTTATGGGTAATAGACTTCTCCCCAAAACATGATTGAACTTGGTTTTTGGAGGGGGTGTTAGCCTTGGATTTTCGGACAAATTGATCCTGACTCGACAAGCCCCATTTAAATGAGTATTAGCCTTAGATTTGTAACCTTGTTCATATCCAAGACCTTTTAGTTGGTATTAGACTTTAAATTGATGGGTAATAGACTTTTCCCCCAAACATGATTGAACTTGGTTTTTGGAGGGGGTGTTAGCCTTGGATTTTCGGACAATTTCATCCTGTCTCGACGAGCCCCATTTCAATGAGTATTAGCCTTAGATTTGTAACGTTGTTCATGACCAAGACCTTTTAGTTGGTATTAGACTTCAAATTTATGGGTAATAGACTTTTCCCCCAAACATGATTGAACTTGGTTTTTGGAGGGGGTGTTAGCCTTGGATTTTCGGACAAATTGATCCTGACTGGACGAGCCCCATTTAAATGAGTATTAGCCTTAGATTTCTAACCTTGTTCATATCCAAGCCCTTTTAGTTGGTATTAGACTTCAAATTTATGGGTAATAGACTTTTCCCCCAAACATGATTGAACTTGGGTTTTGGAGGTGTTAGCCTTGGATTTTCGGACAAGTTGATTCTGACTCGACGAGCCCCATTTAAATGAGTATTAGCCTTAGATTTCTAACCTTGTTCATATCCAAGCCCTTTTAGTCGGTATTAGACTTCAAATTTATGGGTAATAGACTTTTCCCCCAAACATGATTGAACTTGGTTTTTGGAGGGGGTGTAAGCCTTGGATTTGCGGACAATTTGATCCTGACTCGACGAGCCCCATTTAAATGAGTATTAGCCTTAGATTTGTAACCTTGTTCATATCCAAGACCTTTTAGTTGGTATTAGACTTCAAATTTATGGGTAATAGACTTTTCCCCCAAACATGATTGAACTTGGTTTTTGGAGGGGGTGTTAGCCTTGGATTTTCGGACAAATTGATCCTGACTCGACGAGCCCCATTTAAATGAGTATTAGCCTTAGATTTCTAACCTTGGTCATATCCAAGCCCTTTTAGTTGGTATTAGACTTCAAATTTATGGGTAATAGACTTCTCCCCAAAACATGATTGAACTTGGTTTTTGGAGGGGGTGTTAGCCTTGGATTTTCGGACAAATTGATCCTGACTCGACAAGCCCCATTTAAATGAGTATTAGCCTTAGATTTGTAACCTTGTTCATATCCAAGACCTTTTAGTTGGTATTAGACTTTAAATTGATGGGTAATAGACTTTTCCCCCAAACATGATTGAACTTGGTTTTTGGAGGGGGTGTTAGCCTTGGATTTTCGGACAATTTGATCCTGTCTCGACGAGCCCCATTTCAATGAGTATTAGCCTTAGATTTGTAACGTTGTTCATGTCCAAGACCTTTTAGTTGGTATTAGAATTCAAATTTATGGGTAATAGACTTTTCCCCCAAACATGATTGAACTTGGTTTTTGGAGGGGGTGTTAGCCTTGGATTTTCGGACAAATTGATCCTGACTGGACGAGCCCCATTTAAATGAGTATTAGCCTTAGATTTCTAACCTTGTTCATATCCAAGCCCTTTTAGTTGGTATTAGACTTCAAATTTATGGGTAATAGACTTTTCCCCCAAACATGATTGAACTTGGTTTTTGGAGGTGTTAGCCTTGGATTTTCGGACAAGTTGATCCTGACTCGACGAGTACCATTTAAATGAGTATTAGCCTTAGATTTCTAACCTTGTTCATATCCAAGCCCTTTTAGTTGGTATTAGACTTCAAATTTATGGGTAATAGACTTTTCCCCCAAACTTGATTGAACTTGGTTTTTGGAGGTGTTAGCCTTGGATTTTCGGACAAATTGATCCTGACTCGACAAGCTCCATTTAAATGAGTATTAGACTTAGATTTCTAACCTTGTTCATATCCAAGCCCTTTTAGTTTGAATTAGACTTCAAATTTATGGGTAATAGACCTTTCCCCCAAACATGATTGAACTTGGTTTTTGGAGGTGTTAGCCTTGGATTTTCGGACAAATTGATCCTGACTCGACGAGCACCATTTAAATGAGTATTAGCCTTAGATTTCTAACCTTGTTCATATCCAATCCCTTTTAGTTGGTATTAGACATCAAATTTATGGGTAATAGACTTTTCCCCCGAACATGATTGAACTTAGTTTTTGGAGGGAGTGTTAGCCTTGGATTTTCGGAAAAATTGATCCTGACTCGACGAGCCCATTTTAAATGAGTATTAGCCTTAGATTTCTAACCTTGTTCATATCCAAGCCCTTTTAGTTGGTATTAGACTTCAAATTTATGGGTAATAGACTTTTCCCCCAAACTTGATTGAACTTGGTTTTTGGAGGTGTTAGCCTTGGATTTTCTGAAAAATTGATCCTGACTCGACGAGCACCATTTAAATGAGTATTAGCCTTAGATTTCTAACCTTGTTCATATCCAAGCCCTTTTAGTTGGTATTAGACATCAAATTTATGGGTAATAGACTTTTCCCCCGCACATGATTGAACTTAGTTTTTGGAGGGAGTGTTAGCCTTGGATTTTCGGAAAAATTGATCCTAACTCGACGAGCCCCATTTAAATGAGTATTAGCCTTAGATTTCTAACCTTGTTCATATCCAAGCCCTTTTAGTTGGTATTAGACTTCAAATTTATGGGTAATAGACTTTTCCCCCAAACATGATTGAACTTAGTTTTTGGAGGGAGTGTTAGCCTTGGATTTTCGGAAAAATTGATCCTGACTCGACGAGTACCATTTAAATGAGTATTAGCCTTAGATTTCTAACCTTGTTCATATCCAAGCCCTTTTAGTTGGTATTAGACTTCAAATTTATGGGTAATAGACTTTTCCCCCAAACTTGATTGAACTTGGTTTTTGGAGGTGTTAGCCTTGGATTTTCGGCCAAATTGATCCTGACTCGACAAGCTCCATTTAAATGAGTATTAGACTTAGATTTCTAACCTTGTTCATATCCAAGCCCTTTTAGTTTGAATTAGACTTCAAATTTATGGGTAATAGACCTTTCCCCCAAACATGATTGAACTTGGTTTTTGGAGGTGTTAGCCTTGGATTTTCGGACAAATTGATCCTGACTCGACAAGCTCCATTTAAATGAGTATTAGACTTAGATTTCTAACCTTGTTCATATCCAAGCCCTTTTAGTTTGAATTAGACTTCAAATTTATGGGTAATAGACTTTTCCCCCAAACATGATTGAACTTAGTTTTAGGAGGGATTGTTATCCTTGGATTTTCGGAAAAATTGATCCTGACTCGACGAGCCCCATTTAAATGAGTATTAGCCTTAGATTTCTAACCTTGTTCATATCCAAGCCCTTTTAGTTGGTATTAGACTTCAAATTTATGGGTAATAGACTTTTCCCCCAAACTTGATTGAACTTGGTTTTTGGAGGTGTTATCCTTGGATTTTCTGAAAAATTGATCCTGACTCGACGAGCCCCATTTAAATGAGTATTAGCCTTAGATTTCTAACCTTGTTCATATCCAAGCCCTTTTAGTTGGTATTAGACTTCAAATTTATGGGTAATAGACTTTTCCCCCAAACATGATTGAACTTAGTTTTTAGAGGGAGTGTTAGCCTTGGATTTTCGGAAAAATTGATCCTGACTCGACGAGCCCCATTTAAATGAGTATTAGCCTTAGCTTTCTAACCTTGTTCATATCCAAGCCCTTTCAGTTGGTATTAGACTTCCAATTTATGGGTAATAGACCTTTCCCCCAAACATGATTGAACTTAGTTTTTGGAGGGAGTGTTAGCCTTGGATTTTCGGAAAAATTGATCCTGACTCGACGAGCCCCATTTAAATGAGTATTAGCCTTAGATTTCTAACCTTGTTCATATCCAAGCCCTTTTAGTTGGTATTAGACTTCAAATTTATGGGTAATAGACTTTTCCCCCAAACTTGATTGAACTTGGTTTTTGGAGGTGTTATCCTTGGATTTTCTGAAAAATTGATCCTGACTCGACGAGCCCCATTTAAATGAGTATTAGCCTTAGATTTCTAACCTTGTTCATATCCAAGCCCTTTTAGTTGGTATTAGACTTCAAATTTATGGGTAATAGACTTTTCCCCCAAACATGATTGAACTTAGTTTTTGGAGGGAGTGTTAGCCTTGGATTTTCGGAAAAATTGATCCTGACTCGACGAGTACCATTTAAATGAGTATTAGCCTTAGATTTCTAACCTTGTTCATATCCAAGCCCTTTTAGTTGGTATTAGACTTCAAATTTATGGGTAATAGACTTTTCCCCCAAACTTGATTGAACTTGGTTTTTGGAGGTGTTAGCCTTGGATTTTCGGACAAATTGATCCTGACTCGACAAGCTCCATTTAAATGAGTATTAGACTTAGATTTCTAACCTTGTTCATATCCAAGCCCTTTTAGTTTGAATTAGACTTCAAATTTATGGGTAATAGACCTTTCCCCCAAACATGATTGAACTTGGTTTTTGGAGGTGTTAGCCTTGGATTTTCGGACAAATTGATCCTGACTCGACGAGCACCATTTAAATGAGTATTAGCCTTAGATTTCTAACCTTGTTCATATCCAATCCCTTTTAGTTGGTATTAGACATCAAATTTATGGGTAATAGACTTTTCCCCCGAACATGATTGAACTTAGTTTTTAGAGGGAGTGTTAGCCTTGGATTTTCGGAAAAATTGATCCTGACTCGACGAGCCCCATTTAAATGAGTATTAGCCTTAGCTTTCTAACCTTGTTCATATCCAAGCCCTTTCAGTTGGTATTAGACTTCCAATTTATGGGTAATAGACCTTTCCCCCAAACATGATTGAACTTAGTTTTTGGAGGGAGTGTTAGCCTTGGATTTTCGGAAAAATTGATCCTGACTCGACGAGTACCATTTAAATGAGTATTAGCCTTAGATTTCTAACCTTGTTCATATCCAAGCCCTTTTAGTTGGTATTAGACTTCAAATTTATGGGTAATAGACTTTTCCCCCAAACATGATTGAACTTAGTTTTTGGAGGGAGTGTTAGCCTTGGATTTTCGGAAAATTTGATCCTGACTCGAAGAGCCCCATTTCAATGAGTATTAGCCTTAGATTTCTAACCTTGTTCATATCCAATCCCTTTTAGTTGGTATTAGACTTCAAATTTATGGGTAATAGACTTTTCCCCCAAACATGATTGAACTTAGTTTTTGGAGGGAGTGTTAGCCTTGGATTTTCGGAAAAATTGATCCTGACTCGACGAGCCCCATTTAAATGAGTATTAGCCTTAGATTTCTAACCTTGTTCATATCCAAGCCCTTTTAGTTGGTATTAGACTTCAAATTTATGGGTAATAGACTTTTCCCCCAAACTTGATTGAACTTGGTTTTTGGAGGTGTTAGCCTTGGATTTTCTGAAAAATTGATCCTGACTCGACGAGCACCATTTAAATGAGTATTAGCCTTAGATTTCTAACATTGTTCATATCCAAGCCCTTTTAGTTGGTATTAGACATCAAATTTATGGGTAATAGACTTTTCCCCCGAACATGATTGAACTTAGTTTTTGGAGGGAGTGTTAGCCTTGGATTTTCGGAAAAATTGATCCTGACTCGACGAGCCCCATTTAAATGAGTATTAGCCTTAGATTTCTAACCTTGTTCATATCCAAGCCCTTTTAGTTGGTATTAGACTTCAAATTTATGGGTAATAGACTTTTCCCCCAAACTTGATTGAACTTGGTTTTTGGAGGTGTTATCCTTGGATTTTCTGAAAAATTGATCCTGACTCGACGAGCCCCATTTAAATGAGTATTAGCCTTAGATTTCTAACCTTGTTCATATCCAAGCCCTTTTAGTTGGTATTAGACTTCAAATTTATGGGTAATAGACTTTTCCCCCAAACATGATTGAACTTAGTTTTTGGAGGGAGTGTTAGCCTTGGATTTTCGGAAAAATTGATCCTGACTCGACGAGTACCATTTAAATGAGTATTAGCCTTAGATTTCTAACCTTGTTCATATCCAAGCCCTTTTAGTTGGTATTAGACTTCAAATTTATGGGTAATAGACTTTTCCCCCAAACTTGATTGAACTTGGTTTTTGGAGGTGTTAGCCTTGGATTTTCGGACAAATTGATCCTGACTCGACAAGCTCCATTTAAATGAGTATTAGACTTAGATTTCTAACCTTGTTCATATCCAAGCCCTTTTAGTTTGAATTAGACTTCAAATTTATGGGTAATAGACCTTTCCCCCAAACATGATTGAACTTGGTTTTTGGAGGTGTTAGCCTTGGATTTTCGGACAAATTGATCCTGACTCGACGAGCACCATTTAAATGAGTATTAGCCTTAGATTTCTAACCTTGTTCATATCCAATCCCTTTTAGTTGGTATTAGACATCAAATTTATGGGTAATAGACTTTTCCCCCGAACATGATTGAACTTAGTTTTTGGAGGGAGTGTTAGCCTTGGATTTTCGGAAAAATTGATCCTGACTCGACGAGCCCCATTTAAATGAGTATTAGCCTTAGATTTCTAACCTTGTTCATATCCAAGCCCTTTTAGTTGGTATTAGACTTCAAATTTATGGGTAATAGACTTTTCCCCCAAACTTGATTGAACTTGGTTTTTGGAGGTGTTAGCCTTGGATTTTCTGAAAAATTGATCCTGACTCGACGAGCACCATTTAAATGAGTATTAGCCTTAGATTTCTAACCTTGTTCATATCCAAGCCCTTTTAGTTGGTATTAGACATCAAATTTATGGGTAATAGACTTTTCCCCCGCACATGATTGAACTTAGTTTTTGGAGGGAGTGTTAGCCTTGGATTTTCGGAAAAATTGATCCTAACTCGACGAGCCCCATTTAAATGAGTATTAGCCTTAGATTTCTAACCTTGTTCATATCCAAGCCCTTTTAGTTGGTATTAGACTTCAAATTTATGGGTAATAGACTTTTCCCCCAAACATGATTGAACTTAGTTTTTGGAGGGAGTGTTAGCCTTGGATTTTCGGAAAAATTGATCCTGACTCGACGAGTACCATTTAAATGAGTATTAGCCTTAGATTTCTAACCTTGTTCATATCCAAGCCCTTTTAGTTGGTATTAGACTTCAAATTTATGGGTAATAGACTTTTCCCCCAAACTTGATTGAACTTGGTTTTTGGAGGTGTTAGCCTTGGATTTTCGGCCAAATTGATCCTGACTCGACAAGCTCCATTTAAATGAGTATTAGACTTAGATTTCTAACCTTGTTCATATCCAAGCCCTTTTAGTTTGAATTAGACTTCAAATTTATGGGTAATAGACCTTTCCCCCAAACATGATTGAACTTGGTTTTTGGAGGTGTTAGCCTTGGATTTTCGGACAAATTGATCCTGACTCGACAAGCTCCATTTAAATGAGTATTAGACTTAGATTTCTAACCTTGTTCATATCCAAGCCCTTTTAGTTTGAATTAGACTTCAAATTTATGGGTAATAGACTTTTCCCCCAAACATGATTGAACTTAGTTTTAGGAGGGATTGTTATCCTTGGATTTTCGGAAAAATTGATCCTGACTCGACGAGCCCCATTTAAATGAGTATTAGCCTTAGATTTCTAACCTTGTTCATATCCAAGCCCTTTTAGTTGGTATTAGACTTCAAATTTATGGGTAATAGACTTTTCCCCCAAACTTGATTGAACTTGGTTTTTGGAGGTGTTATCCTTGGATTTTCTGAAAAATTGATCCTGACTCGACGAGCCCCATTTAAATGAGTATTAGCCTTAGATTTCTAACCTTGTTCATATCCAAGCCCTTTTAGTTGGTATTAGACTTCAAATTTATGGGTAATAGACTTTTCCCCCAAACATGATTGAACTTAGTTTTTAGAGGGAGTGTTAGCCTTGGATTTTCGGAAAAATTGATCCTGACTCGACGAGCCCCATTTAAATGAGTATTAGCCTTAGCTTTCTAACCTTGTTCATATCCAAGCCCTTTCAGTTGGTATTAGACTTCCAATTTATGGGTAATAGACCTTTCCCCCAAACATGATTGAACTTAGTTTTTGGAGGGAGTGTTAGCCTTGGATTTTCGGAAAAATTGATCCTGACTCGACGAGTACCATTTAAATGAGTATTAGCC
This sequence comes from Salix caprea, assembly GCA_964035475.1. Classification (NCBI taxonomy): domain Eukaryota; kingdom Viridiplantae; phylum Streptophyta; class Magnoliopsida; order Malpighiales; family Salicaceae; genus Salix; species Salix caprea. Next base: position 18,187,418 of record OZ037749.1, read on the forward strand.
TTAGATTTCTAACCTTGTTCATATCCAAGCCCTTTTAGTTGGTATTAGACTTCAAATTTATGGGTAATAGACTTTTCCCCCAAACATGATTGAACTTAGTTTTTGGAGGGAGTGTTAGCCTTGGATTTTCGGAAAATTTGATCCTGACTCGAAGAGCCCCATTTCAATGAGTATTAGCCTTAGATTTCTAACCTTGTTCATATCCAATCCCTTTTAGTTGGTATTAGACTTCAAATTTATGGGTAATAGACTTTTCCCCCAAACATGATTGAACTTAGTTTTTGGAGGGAGTGTTAGCCTTGGATTTTCGGAAAAATTGATCCTGACTCGACGAGCCCCATTTAAATGAGTATTAGCCTTAGATTTCTAACCTTGTTCATATCCAAGCCCTTTTAGTTGGTATTAGACTTCAAATTTATGGGTAATAGACTTTTCCCCCAAACTTGATTGAACTTGGTTTTTGGAGGTGTTAGCCTTGGATTTTCTGAAAAATTGATCCTGACTCGACGAGCACCATTTAAATGAGTATTAGCCTTAGATTTCTAAAATTGTTCATATCCAAGCCCTTTTAGTTGGTATTAGACATCAAATTTATGGGTAATAGACTTTTCCCCCGAACATGATTGAACTTAGTTTTTGGAGGGAGTGTTAGCCTTGGATTTTCGGAAAAATTGATCCTGACTCGACGAGCCCCATTTAAATGAGTATTAGCCTTAGATTTCTAACCTTGTTCATATCCAAGCCCTTTTAGTTGGTATTAGACTTCAAATTTATGGGTAATAGACTTTTCCCCCAAACTTGATTGAACTTGGTTTTTGGAGGTGTTATCCTTGGATTTTCTGAAAAATTGATCCTGACTCGACGAGCCCCATTTAAATGAGTATTAGCCTTAGATTTCTAACCTTGTTCATATCCAAGCCCTTTTAGTTGGTATTAGACTTCAAATTTATGGGTAATAGACTTTTCCCCCAAACATGATTGAACTTAGTTTTTGGAGGGAGTGTTAGCCTTGGATTTTCGGAAAAATTGATCCTGACTCGACGAGTACCATTTAAATGAGTATTAGCCTTAGATTTCTAACCTTGTTCATATCCTAGCCCTTTTAGTTGGTATTAGACTTCAAATTTATGGGTAATAGACTTTTCCCCCAAACTTGATTGAACTTGGTTTTTGGAGGTGTTAGCCTTGGATTTTCGGACAAATTGATCCTGACTCGACAAGCTCCATTTAAATGAGTATTAGACTTAGATTTCTAACCTTGTTCATATCCAAGCCCTTTTAGTTTGAATTAGACTTCAAATTTATGGGTAATAGACCTTTCCCCCAAACATGATTGAACTTGGTTTTTGGAGGTGTTAGCCTTGGATTTTCGGACAAATTGATCCTGACTCGACGAGCACCATTTAAATGAGTATTAGCCTTAGATTTCTAACCTTGTTCATATCCAATCCCTTTTAGTTGGTATTAGACTTCAAATTTATGGGTAATAGACTTTTCCCCCAAACTTGATTGAACTTGGTTTTTGGAGGTGTTAGCCTTGGATTTTCTGAAAAATTGATCCTGACTCGACGAGCACCATTTAAATGTGTATTAGCCTTACATTTCTAACCTTGTTCATATCCAAGCCCTTTTAGTTGGTATTAGACATCAAATTTATGGGTAATAAACTTTTCCCCCGAACATGATTGAACTTAGTTTTTGGAGGGAGTGTTAGCCTTGGATTTTCGGAAAAATTGATCCTGACTCGACGAGCCCCATTTAAATGAGTATTAGCCTTAGATTTCTAACCTTGTTCATATCCAAGCCCTTTTAGTTGGTATTAGACTTCAAATTTATGGGTAATAGACTTTTCCCCCAAACTTGATTGAACTTGGTTTTTGGAGGTGTTATCCTTGGATTTTCTGAAAAATTGATCCTGACTCGACGAGCCCCATTTAAATGAGTATTAGCCTTAGATTTCTAACCTTGTTCATATCCAAGCCCTTTTAGTTGGTATTAGACTTCAAATTTATGGGTAATAGACTTTTCCCCCAAACATGATTGAACTTAGTTTTTGGAGGGAGTGTTAGCCTTGGATTTTCGGAAAAATTGATCCTGACTCGACGAGTACCATTTAAATGAGTATTAGCCTTAGATTTCTAACCTTGTTCATATCCTAGCCCTTTTAGTTGGTATTAGACTTCAAATTTATGGGTAATAGACTTTTCCCCCAAACTTGATTGAACTTGGTTTTTGGAGGTGTTAGCCTTGGATTTTCGGACAAATTGATCCTGACTCGACAAGCTCCATTTAAATGAGTATTAGACTTAGATTTCTAACCTTGTTCATATCCAAGCCCTTTTAGTTTGAATTAGACTTCAAATTTATGGGTAATAGACCTTTCCCCCAAACATGATTGAACTTGGTTTTTGGAGGTGTTAGCCTTGGATTTTCGGACAAATTGATCCTGACTCGACGAGCACCATTTAAATGAGTATTAGCCTTAGATTTCTAACCTTGTTCATATCCAATCCCTTTTAGTTGGTATTAGACTTCAAATTTATGGGTAATAGACTTTTCCCCCAAACTTGATTGAACTTGGTTTTTGGAGGTGTTAGCCTTGGATTTTCTGAAAAATTGATCCTGACTCGACGAGCACCATTTAAATGTGTATTAGCCTTACATTTCTAACCTTGTTCATATCCAAGCCCTTTTAGTTGGTATTAGACATCAAATTTATGGGTAATAAACTTTTCCCCCGAACATGATTGAACTTAGTTTTTGGAGGGAGTGTTAGCCTTGGATTTTCGGAAAAATTGATCCTGACTCGACGAGCCCCATTTAAATGAGTATTAGCCTTAGATTTCTAACCTTGTTCATATCCAAGCCCTTTTAGTTGGTATTAGACTTCAAATTTATGGGTAATAGACTTTTCCCCCAAACTTGATTGAACTTGGTTTTTGGAGGTGTTATCCTTGGATTTTCTGAAAAATTGATCCTGACTCGACGAGCCCCATTTAAATGAGTATTAGCCTTAGATTTCTAACCTTGTTCATATCCAAGCCCTTTTAGTTGGTATTAGACTTCAAATTTATGGGTAATAGACTTTTCCCCCAAACATGATTGAACTTAGTTTTTGGAGGGAGTGTTAGCCTTGGATTTTCGGAAAAATTGATCCTGACTCGACGAGTACCATTTAAATGAGTATTAGCCTTAGATTTCTAACCTTGTTCATATCCTAGCCCTTTTAGTTGGTATTAGACTTCAAATTTATGGGTAATAGACTTTTCCCCCAAACTTGATTGAACTTGGTTTTTGGAGGTGTTAGCCTTGGATTTTCGGACAAATTGATCCTGACTCGACAAGCTCCATTTAAATGAGTATTAGACTTAGATTTCTAACCTTGTTCATATCCAAGCCCTTTTAGTTTGAATTAGACTTCAAATTTATGGGTAATAGACCTTTCCCCCAAACATGATTGAACTTGGTTTTTGGAGGTGTTAGCCTTGGATTTTCGGACAAATTGATCCTGACTCGACGAGCACCATTTAAATGAGTATTAGCCTTAGATTTCTAACCTTGTTCATATCCAATCCCTTTTAGTTGGTATTAGACTTCAAATTTATGGGTAATAGACTTTTCCCCCAAACTTGATTGAACTTGGTTTTTGGAGGTGTTAGCCTTGGATTTTCTGAAAAATTGATCCTGACTCGACGAGCACCATTTAAATGAGTATTAGCCTTACATTTCTAACCTTGTTCATATCCAAGCCCTTTTAGTTGGTATTAGACATCAAATTTATGGGTAATAGACTTTTCCCCCGAACATGATTGAACTTAGTTTTTGGAGGGAGTGTTAGCCTTGGATTTTCGGAAAAATTGATCCTGACTCGACGAGCCCCATTTAAATGAGTATTAGCCTTAGATTTCTAACCTTGTTCATATCCAAGCCCTTTTAGTTGGTATTAGACTTCAAATTTATGGGTAATAGACTTTTCCCCCAAACTTGATTGAACTTGGTTTTTGGAGGTGTTAGCCTTGGATTTTCTGAAAAATTGATCCTGACTCGACGAGCACCATTTAAATGAGTATTAGCCTTACATTTCTAACCTTGTTCATATCCAAGCCCTTTTAGTTGGTATTAGACATCAAATTTATGGGTAATAGACTTTTCCCCCGCACATGATTGAACTTAGTTTTTGGAGGGAGTGTTAGCCTTGGATTTTCGGAAAAATTGATCCTAACTCGACGAGCCCCATTTAAATGAGTATTAGCCTTAGATTTCTAACCTTGTTCATATCCAAGCCCTTTTAGTTGGTATTAGACTTCAAATTTATGGGTAATAGACTTTTCCCCCAAACATGATTGAACTTAGTTTTTAGAGGGAGTGTTAGCCTTGGATTTTCGGAAAAATTGATCCTGACTCGACGAGCCCCATTTAAATGAGTATTAGCCTTAGCTTTCTAACCTTGTTCATATCCAAGCCCTTTCAGTTGGTATTAGACTTCCAATTTATGGGTAATAGACCTTTCCCCCAAACATGATTGAACTTAGTTTTTGGAGGGAGTGTTAGCCTTGGATTTTCGGAAAAATTGATCCTGACTCGACGAGTACCATTTAAATGAGTATTAGCCTTAGATTTCTAACCTTGTTCATATCCAAGCCCTTTTAGTTGGTATTAGACTTCAAATTTATGGGTAATAGACTTTTCCCCCAAACATGATTGAACTTAGTTTTTGGAGGGAGTGTTAGCCTTGGATTTTCGGAAAATTTGATCCTGACTCGAAGAGCCCCATTTCAATGAGTATTAGCCTTAGATTTCTAACCTTGTTCATATCCAATCCCTTTTAGTTGGTATTAGACTTCAAATTTATGGGTAATAGACTTTTCCCCCAAACATGATTGAACTTAGTTTTTGGAGGGAGTGTTAGCCTTGGATTTTCGGAAAAATTGATCCTGACTCGACGAGCCCCATTTAAATGAGTATTAGCCTTAGATTTCTAACCTTGTTCATATCCAAGCCCTTTTAGTTGGTATTAGACTTCAAATTTATGGGTAATAGACTTTTCCCCCAAACTTGATTGAACTTGGTTTTTGGAGGTGTTAGCCTTGGATTTTCTGAAAAATTGATCCTGACTCGACGAGCACCATTTAAATGAGTATTAGCCTTAGATTTCTAAAATTGTTCATATCCAAGCCCTTTTAGTTGGTATTAGACATCAAATTTATGGGTAATAGACTTTTCCCCCGAACATGATTGAACTTAGTTTTTGGAGGGAGTGTTAGCCTTGGATTTTCGGAAAAATTGATCCTGACTCGACGAGCCCCATTTAAATGAGTATTAGCCTTAGATTTCTAACCTTGTTCATATCCAAGCCCTTTTAGTTGGTATTAGACTTCAAATTTATGGGTAATAGACTTTTCCCCCAAACTTGATTGAACTTGGTTTTTGGAGGTGTTATCCTTGGATTTTCTGAAAAATTGATCCTGACTCGACGAGCCCCATTTAAATGAGTATTAGCCTTAGATTTCTAACCTTGTTCATATCCAAGCCCTTTTAGTTGGTATTAGACTTCAAATTTATGGGTAATAGACTTTTCCCCCAAACATGATTGAACTTAGTTTTTGGAGGGAGTGTTAGCCTTGGATTTTCGGAAAAATTGATCCTGACTCGACGAGTACCATTTAAATGAGTATTAGCCTTAGATTTCTAACCTTGTTCATATCCTAGCCCTTTTAGTTGGTATTAGACTTCAAATTTATGGGTAATAGACTTTTCCCCCAAACTTGATTGAACTTGGTTTTTGGAGGTGTTAGCCTTGGATTTTCGGACAAATTGATCCTGACTCGACAAGCTCCATTTAAATGAGTATTAGACTTAGATTTCTAACCTTGTTCATATCCAAGCCCTTTTAGTTTGAATTAGACTTCAAATTTATGGGTAATAGACCTTTCCCCCAAACATGATTGAACTTGGTTTTTGGAGGTGTTAGCCTTGGATTTTCGGACAAATTGATCCTGACTCGACGAGCACCATTTAAATGAGTATTAGCCTTAGATTTCTAACCTTGTTCATATCCAATCCCTTTTAGTTGGTATTAGACTTCAAATTTATGGGTAATAGACTTTTCCCCCAAACTTGATTGAACTTGGTTTTTGGAGGTGTTAGCCTTGGATTTTCTGAAAAATTGATCCTGACTCGACGAGCACCATTTAAATGTGTATTAGCCTTACATTTCTAACCTTGTTCATATCCAAGCCCTTTTAGTTGGTATTAGACATCAAATTTATGGGTAATAAACTTTTCCCCCGAACATGATTGAACTTAGTTTTTGGAGGGAGTGTTAGCCTTGGATTTTCGGAAAAATTGATCCTGACTCGACGAGCCCCATTTAAATGAGTATTAGCCTTAGATTTCTAACCTTGTTCATATCCAAGCCCTTTTAGTTGGTATTAGACTTCAAATTTATGGGTAATAGACTTTTCCCCCAAACTTGATTGAACTTGGTTTTTGGAGGTGTTATCCTTGGATTTTCTGAAAAATTGATCCTGACTCGACGAGCCCCATTTAAATGAGTATTAGCCTTAGATTTCTAACCTTGTTCATATCCAAGCCCTTTTAGTTGGTATTAGACTTCAAATTTATGGGTAATAGACTTTTCCCCCAAACATGATTGAACTTAGTTTTTGGAGGGAGTGTTAGCCTTGGATTTTCGGAAAAATTGATCCTGACTCGACGAGTACCATTTAAATGAGTATTAGCCTTAGATTTCTAACCTTGTTCATATCCTAGCCCTTTTAGTTGGTATTAGACTTCAAATTTATGGGTAATAGACTTTTCCCCCAAACTTGATTGAACTTGGTTTTTGGAGGTGTTAGCCTTGGATTTTCGGACAAATTGATCCTGACTCGACAAGCTCCATTTAAATGAGTATTAGACTTAGATTTCTAACCTTGTTCATATCCAAGCCCTTTTAGTTTGAATTAGACTTCAAATTTATGGGTAATAGACCTTTCCCCCAAACATGATTGAACTTGGTTTTTGGAGGTGTTAGCCTTGGATTTTCGGACAAATTGATCCTGACTCGACGAGCACCATTTAAATGAGTATTAGCCTTAGATTTCTAACCTTGTTCATATCCAATCCCTTTTAGTTGGTATTAGACATCAAATTTATGGGTAATAGACTTTTCCCCCGAACATGATTGAACTTAGTTTTTGGAGGGAGTGTTAGCCTTGGATTTTCGGAAAAATTGATCCTGACTCGACGAGCCCCATTTAAATGAGTATTAGCCTTAGATTTCTAACCTTGTTCATATCCAAGCCCTTTTAGTTGGTATTAGACTTCAAATTTATGGGTAATAGACTTTTCCCCCAAACTTGATTGAACTTGGTTTTTGGAGGTGTTAGCCTTGGATTTTCTGAAAAATTGATCCTGACTCGACGAGCACCATTTAAATGAGTATTAGCCTTAGATTTCTAACCTTGTTCATATCCAAGCCCTTTTAGTTGGTATTAGACATCAAATTTATGGGTAATAGACTTTTCCCCCGCACATGATTGAACTTAGTTTTTGGAGGGAGTGTTAGCCTTGGATTTTCGGAAAAATTGATCCTAACTCGACGAGCCCCATTTAAATGAGTATTAGCCTTAGATTTCTAACCTTGTTCATATCCAAGCCCTTTTAGTTGGTATTAGACTTCAAATTTATGGGTAATAGACTTTTCCCCCAAACATGATTGAACTTAGTTTTTGGAGGGAGTGTTAGCCTTGGATTTTCGGAAAAATTGATCCTGACTCGACGAGTACCATTTAAATGAGTATTAGCCTTAGATTTCTAACCTTGTTCATATCCAAGCCCTTTTAGTTGGTATTAGACTTCAAATTTATGGGTAATAGACTTTTCCCCCAAACTTGATTGAACTTGGTTTTTGGAGGTGTTAGCCTTGGATTTTCGGCCAAATTGATCCTGACTCGACAAGCTCCATTTAAATGAGTATTAGACTTAGATTTCTAACCTTGTTCATATCCAAGCCCTTTTAGTTTGAATTAGACTTCAAATTTATGGGTAATAGACCTTTCCCCCAAACATGATTGAACTTGGTTTTTGGAGGTGTTAGCCTTGGATTTTCGGACAAATTGATCCTGACTCGACAAGCTCCATTTAAATGAGTATTAGACTTAGATTTCTAACCTTGTTCATATCCAAGCCCTTTTAGTTTGAATTAGACTTCAAATTTATGGGTAATAGACTTTTCCCCCAAACATGATTGAACTTAGTTTTAGGAGGGATTGTTATCCTTGGATTTTCGGAAAAATTGATCCTGACTCGACGAGCCCCATTTAAATGAGTATTAGCCTTAGATTTCTAACCTTGTTCATATCCAAGCCCTTTTAGTTGGTATTAGACTTCAAATTTATGGGTAATAGACTTTTCCCCCAAACTTGATTGAACTTGGTTTTTGGAGGTGTTATCCTTGGATTTTCTGAAAAATTGATCCTGACTCGACGAGCCCCATTTAAATGAGTATTAGCCTTAGATTTCTAACCTTGTTCATATCCAAGCCCTTTTAGTTGGTATTAGACTTCAAATTTATGGGTAATAGACTTTTCCCCCAAACATGATTGAACTTAGTTTTTAGAGGGAGTGTTAGCCTTGGATTTTCGGAAAAATTGATCCTGACTCGACGAGCCCCATTTAAATGAGTATTAGCCTTAGCTTTCTAACCTTGTTCATATCCAAGCCCTTTCAGTTGGTATTAGACTTCCAATTTATGGGTAATAGACCTTTCCCCCAAACATGATTGAACTTAGTTTTTGGAGGGAGTGTTAGCCTTGGATTTTCGGAAAAATTGATCCTGACTCGACGAGTACCATTTAAATGAGTATTAGCCTTAGATTTCTAACCTTGTTCATATCCAAGCCCTTTTAGTTGGTATTAGACTTCAAATTTATGGGTAATAGACTTTTCCCCCAAACATGATTGAACTTAGTTTTTGGAGGGAGTGTTAGCCTTGGATTTTCGGAAAATTTGATCCTGACTCGAAGAGCCCCATTTCAATGAGTATTAGCCTTAGATTTCTAACCTTGTTCATATCCAATCCCTTTTAGTTGGTATTAGACTTCAAATTTATGGGTAATAGACTTTTCCCCCAAACATGATTGAACTTAGTTTTTGGAGGGAGTGTTAGCCTTGGATTTTCGGAAAAATTGATCCTGACTCGACGAGCCCCATTTAAATGAGTATTAGCCTTAGATTTCTAACCTTGTTCATATCCAAGCCCTTTTAGTTGGTATTAGACTTCAAATTTATGGGTAATAGACTTTTCCCCCAAACTTGATTGAACTTGGTTTTTGGAGGTGTTAGCCTTGGATTTTCTGAAAAATTGATCCTGACTCGACGAGCACCATTTAAATGAGTATTAGCCTTAGATTTCTAAAATTGTTCATATCCAAGCCCTTTTAGTTGGTATTAGACATCAAATTTATGGGTAATAGACTTTTCCCCCGAACATGATTGAACTTAGTTTTTGGAGGGAGTGTTAGCCTTGGATTTTCGGAAAAATTGATCCTGACTCGACGAGCCCCATTTAAATGAGTATTAGCCTTAGATTTCTAACCTTGTTCATATCCAAGCCCTTTTAGTTGGTATTAGACTTCAAATTTATGGGTAATAGACTTTTCCCCCAAACTTGATTGAACTTGGTTTTTGGAGGTGTTATCCTTGGATTTTCTGAAAAATTGATCCTGACTCGACGAGCCCCATTTAAATGAGTATTAGCCTTAGATTTCTAACCTTGTTCATATCCAAGCCCTTTTAGTTGGTATTAGACTTCAAATTTATGGGTAATAGACTTTTCCCCCAAACATGATTGAACTTAGTTTTTGGAGGGAGTGTTAGCCTTGGATTTTCGGAAAAATTGATCCTGACTCGACGAGTACCATTTAAATGAGTATTAGCCTTAGATTTCTAACCTTGTTCATATCCTAGCCCTTTTAGTTGGTATTAGACTTCAAATTTATGGGTAATAGACTTTTCCCCCAAACTTGATTGAACTTGGTTTTTGGAGGTGTTAGCCTTGGATTTTCGGACAAATTGATCCTGACTCGACAAGCTCCATTTAAATGAGTATTAGACTTAGATTTCTAACCTTGTTCATATCCAAGCCCTTTTAGTTTGAATTAGACTTCAAATTTATGGGTAATAGACCTTTCCCCCAAACATGATTGAACTTGGTTTTTGGAGGTGTTAGCCTTGGATTTTCGGACAAATTGATCCTGACTCGACGAGCACCATTTAAATGAGTATTAGCCTTAGATTTCTAACCTTGTTCATATCCAATCCCTTTTAGTTGGTATTAGACTTCAAATTTATGGGTAATAGACTTTTCCCCCAAACTTGATTGAACTTGGTTTTTGGAGGTGTTAGCCTTGGATTTTCTGAAAAATTGATCCTGACTCGACGAGCACCATTTAAATGTGTATTAGCCTTACATTTCTAACCTTGTTCATATCCAAGCCCTTTTAGTTGGTATTAGACATCAAATTTATGGGTAATAAACTTTTCCCCCGAACATGATTGAACTTAGTTTTTGGAGGGAGTGTTAGCCTTGGATTTTCGGAAAAATTGATCCTGACTCGACGAGCCCCATTTAAATGAGTATTAGCCTTAGATTTCTAACCTTGTTCATATCCAAGCCCTTTTAGTTGGTATTAGACTTCAAATTTATGGGTAATAGACTTTTCCCCCAAACTTGATTGAACTTGGTTTTTGGAGGTGTTATCCTTGGATTTTCTGAAAAATTGATCCTGACTCGACGAGCCCCATTTAAATGAGTATTAGCCTTAGATTTCTAACCTTGTTCATATCCAAGCCCTTTTAGTTGGTATTAGACTTCAAATTTATGGGTAATAGACTTTTCCCCCAAACATGATTGAACTTAGTTTTTGGAGGGAGTGTTAGCCTTGGATTTTCGGAAAAATTGATCCTGACTCGACGAGTACCATTTAAATGAGTATTAGCCTTAGATTTCTAACCTTGTTCATATCCTAGCCCTTTTAGTTGGTATTAGACTTCAAATTTATGGGTAATAGACTTTTCCCCCAAACTTGATTGAACTTGGTTTTTGGAGGTGTTAGCCTTGGATTTTCGGACAAATTGATCCTGACTCGACAAGCTCCATTTAAATGAGTATTAGACTTAGATTTCTAACCTTGTTCATATCCAAGCCCTTTTAGTTTGAATTAGACTTCAAATTTATGGGTAATAGACCTTTCCCCCAAACATGATTGAACTTGGTTTTTGGAGGTGTTAGCCTTGGATTTTCGGACAAATTGATCCTGACTCGACGAGCACCATTTAAATGAGTATTAGCCTTAGATTTCTAACCTTGTTCATATCCAATCCCTTTTAGTTGGTATTAGACTTCAAATTTATGGGTAATAGACTTTTCCCCCAAACTTGATTGAACTTGGTTTTTGGAGGTGTTAGCCTTGGATTTTCTGAAAAATTGATCCTGACTCGACGAGCACCATTTAAATGAGTATTAGCCTTACATTTCTAACCTTGTTCATATCCAAGCCCTTTTAGTTGGTATTAGACATCAAATTTATGGGTAATAGACTTTTCCCCCGAACATGATTGAACTTAGTTTTTGGAGGGAGTGTTAGCCTTGGATTTTCGGAAAAATTGATCCTGACTCGACGAGCCCCATTTAAATGAGTATTAGCCTTAGATTTCTAACCTTGTTCATATCCAAGCCCTTTTAGTTGGTATTAGACTTCAAATTTATGGGTAATAGACTTTTCCCCCAAACTTGATTGAACTTGGTTTTTGGAGGTGTTAGCCTTGGATTTTCTGAAAAATTGATCCTGACTCGACGAGCACCATTTAAATGAGTATTAGCCTTACATTTCTAACCTTGTTCATATCCAAGCCCTTTTAGTTGGTATTAGACATCAAATTTATGGGTAATAGACTTTTCCCCCGCACATGATTGAACTTAGTTTTTGGAGGGAGTGTTAGCCTTGGATTTTCGGAAAAATTGATCCTAACTCGACGAGCCCCATTTAAATGAGTATTAGCCTTAGATTTCTAACCTTGTTCATATCCAAGCCCTTTTAGTTGGTATTAGACTTCAAATTTATGGGTAATAGACTTTTCCCCCAAACATGATTGAACTTAGTTTTTGGAGGGAGTGTTAGCCTTGGATTTTCGGAAAAATTGATCCTGACTCGACGAGTACCATTTAAATGAGTATTAGCCTTAGATTTCTAACCTTGTTCATATCCAAGCCCTTTTAGTTGGTATTAGACTTCAAATTTATGGGTAATAGACTTTTCCCCCAAACATGATTGAACTTAGTTTTTGGAGGGATTGTTAGCCTTGGATTTTCGGAAAAATTGATCCTGACTCGACGAGCCCCATTTAAATGAGTATTAGCCTTAGATTTCTAACCTTGTTCATATCCAAGCCCTTTTAGTTGGTATTAGACTTCAAATTTATGGGTAATAGACTTTTCCCCCAAACTTGATTGAACTTGGTTTTTGGAGGTGTTATCCTTGGATTTTCTGAAAAATTGATCCTGACTCGACGAGCCCCATTTAAATGAGTATTAGCCTTAGATTTCTAACCTTGTTCATATCCAAGCCCTTTTAGTTGGTATTAGACTTCAAATTTATGGGTAATAGACTTTTCCCCCAAACATGATTGAACTTAGTTTTTGGAGGGAGTGTTAGCCTTGGATTTTCGGAAAAATTGATCCTGACTCGACGAGCCCCATTTAAATGAGTATTAGCCTTAGATTTCTAACCTTGTTCATATCCAAGCCCTTTTAGTTGGTATTAGACTTCAAATTTATGGGTAATAGACTTTTCCCCCAAACTTGATTGAACTTGGTTTTTGGAGGTGTTATCCTTGGATTTTCTGAAAAATTGATCCTGACTCGACGAGCACCATTTAAATGAGTATTAGCCTTACATTTCTAACCTTGTTCATATCCAAGCCCTTTTAGTTGGTATTAGACATCAAATTTATGGGTAATAGACTTTTCCCCCGCACATGATTGAACTTAGTTTTTGGAGGGAGTGTTAGCCTTGGATTTTCGGAAAAATTGATCCTAACTCGACGAGCCCCATTTAAATGAGTATTAGCCTTAGATTTCTAACCTTGTTCATATCCAAGCCCTTTTAGTTGGTATTAGACTTCAAATTTATGGGTAATAGACTTTTCCCCCAAACATGATTGAACTTAGTTTTTGGAGGGAGTGTTAGCCTTGGATTTTCGGAAAAATTGATCCTGACTCGACGAGTACCATTTAAATGAGTATTAGCCTTAGATTTCTAACCTTGTTCATATCCAAGCCCTTTTAGTTGGTATTAGACTTCAAATTTATGGGTAATAGACTTTTCCCCCAAACATGATTGAACTTAGTTTTTGGAGGGATTGTTAGCCTTGGATTTTCGGAAAAATTGATCCTGACTCGACGAGCCCCATTTAAATGAGTATTAGCCTTAGATTTCTAACCTTGTTCATATCCAAGCCCTTTTAGTTGGTATTAGACTTCAAATTTATGGGTAATAGACTTTTCCCCCAAACTTGATTGAACTTGGTTTTTGGAGGTGTTATCCTTGGATTTTCTGAAAAATTGATCCTGACTCGACGAGCCCCATTTAAATGAGTATTAGCCTTAGATTTCTAACCTTGTTCATATCCAAGCCCTTTTAGTTGGTATTAGACTTCAAATTTATGGGTAATAGACTTTTCCCCCAAACATGATTGAACTTAGTTTTTGGAGGGAGTGTTAGCCTTGGATTTTCGGAAAAATTGATCCTGACTCGACGAGCCCCATTTAAATGAGTATTAGCCTTAGCTTTCTAACCTTGTTCATATCCAAGCCCTTTCAGTTGGTATTAGACTTCAAATTTATGGGTAATAGACTTTTCCCCCAAACATGATTGAACTTAGTTTTTGGAGGGAGTGTTAGCCTTGGATTTTCGGAAAAATTGATCCTGACTCGACGAGTACCATTTAAATGAGTATTAGCTTTAGATTTCTAACCTTGTTCATATCCAAGCCCTTTTAGTTGGTATTAGACTTCAAATTTATGGGTAATAGACTTTTCCCCCAAACATGATTGAACTTAGTTTTTGGAGGGAGTGTTAGCCTTGGATTTTCGGAAAAATTGATCCTGACTCGAAGAGCCCCATTTAAATGAGTATTAGCCTTAGATTTCTAACCTTGTTCATATCCAATCCCTTTTAGTTGGTATTAGACTTCAAATTTATGGGTAATAGACTTTTCCCCCAAACATGATTGAACTTAGTTTTTGGAGGGAGTGTTAGCCTTGGATTTTCGGAAAAATTGATCCTGACTCGACGAGTACCATTTAAATGAGTATTAGCCTTAGATTTCTAACCTTGTTCATATCCAAGCCCTTTTAGTTGGTATTAGACTTCAAATTTATGGGTAATAGACTTTTCCCCCAAACTTGATTAAACTTGGTTTTTGGAGGTGTTAGCCTTGGATTTTCGGACAAATTGATCCTGACTCGACAAGCTCCATTTAAATGAGTATTAGACTTACATTTCTAACCTTGTTCATATCCAAGCCCTTTTAGTTTGAATTAGACTTCAAATTTATGGGTAATAGACCTTTCCCCCAAACATGATTGAACTTGGTTTTTGGAGGTGTTAGCCTTGGATTTTCGGACAAATTGATCCTGACTCGACAAGCTCCATTTAAATGAGTATTAGACTTAGATTTCTAACCTTGTTCATATCCAAGCCCTTTTAGTTTGAATTAGACTTCAAATTTATGGGTAATAGACTTTTCCCCCAAACATGATTGAACTTAGTTTTTGGAGGGATTGTTAGCCTTGGATTTTCGGAAAAATTGATCCTGACTCGACGAGCCCCATTTAAATGAGTATTAGCCTTAGATTTCTAACCTTGTTCATATCCAAGCCCTTTTAGTTGGTATTAGACTTCAAATTTATGGGTAATAGACTTTTCCCCCAAACTTGATTGAACTTGGTTTTTGGAGGTGTTATCCTTGGATTTTCTGAAAAATTGATCCTGACTCGACGAGCCCCATTTAAATGAGTATTAGCCTTTGATTTCTAACCTTGTTCATATCCAAGCCCTTTTAGTTGGTATTAGACTTCAAATTTATGGGTAATAGACTTTTCCCCCAAACATGATTGAACTTAGTTTTTGGAGGGAGTGTTAGCCTTGGATTTTCGGAAAAATTGATCCTGACTCGACGAGCCCCATTTAAATGAGTATTAGCCTTAGCTTTCTAACCTTGTTCATATCCAAGCCCTTTCAGTTGGTATTAGACTTCAAATTTATGGGTAATAGACTTTTCCCCCAAACATGATTGAACTTAGTTTTTGGAGGGAGTGTTAGCCTTGGATTTTCGGAAAAATTGATCCTGACTCGACGAGTACCATTTAAATGAGTATTAGCCTTAGATTTCTAACCTTGTTCATATCCAAGCCCTTTTAGTTGGTATTAGACTTCAAATTTATGGGTAATAGACTTTTCCCCCAAACATGATTGAACTTAGTTTTTGGAGGGAGTGTTAGCCTTGGATTTTCGGAAAAATTGATCCTGACTTGAAGAGCCCCATATAAATGAGTATTAGCCTTAGATTTCTAACCTTGTTCATATCCAAGCCCTTTTAGTTGGTATTAGACTTCAAATTTATGGGTAATAGACTTTTCCCCCAAACATGATTGAACTTAGTTTTTGGAGGGAGTGTTAGCCTTGGATTTTCGGAAAAATTGATCCTGACTCGACGAGCCCCATTTAAATGAGTATTAGCTTTAGATTTCTAACCTTGTTCATATCCAAGCCCTTTTAGTTGGTATTAGACTTCAAATTTATGGGTAATAGACTTTTCCCCTAAACTTGATTGAACTTGGTTTTTGGAGGTGTTAGCCTTGGATTTTTGGACAAATTGATCCTGACTCGACACGCTACATTTAAATGAGTATTAGACTTAGATTTCTAACCTTGTTCATATCCAAGCCCTTTTAGTTTGAATTAGACTTCAAATTTATGGGTAATAGACCTTTCCCCCAAACATGATTGAACTTGGTTTTTGGAGGTGTTAGCCTTGGATTTTCGGACAAATTGATCCTGACTCGACAAGCTCCATTTAAATGAGTATTAGACTTAGATTTCTAACCTTGTTCATATCCAAGCCCTTTTAGTTTGAATTAGACTTCAAATTTATGGGTAATAGACTTTTCCCCCAAACATGATTGAACTTGGTTTTTGGAGGTGTTAGCCTTGGATTTTCAGACAAATTGATCCTGACTCGACAAGCACCATTTAAATGAGTATTAGACTTAGATTTCTAACCTTGTTCATATCCATGCCCTTTTAGTTTGAATTAGACTTCAAATTTATGGGTAATAGACTTTTCCCCCAAACATGATTGAACTTGGTTTTTGGAGGTGTTAGCCTTGGATTTTCGGACAAATTGATCCTCACTCGACAAGCTCCATTTAAATGAGTATTAGACTTAGATTTCTAACCTTGTTCATATCCATGCCCTTTTAGTTTGAATTAGACTTCAAATTTATGGGTAATAGACTTTTCCCCCAAACTTGATTGAACTTGGTTTTTGGAGGTGTTAGCCTTGGATTTTCGGACAAATTGATCCTGACTCGACAAGCTCCATTTAAATGAGTATTAGACTTAGATTTCTAACCTTGTTCATATCCAAGCCCTTTTAGTTTGAATTAGACTTCAAATTTATGGGTAATAGACCTTTCCCGCAAACATGATTGAACTTAGTTTTTGGAGGGAGTATTAGCCTTGGATTTTCGGAAAAATTGATCCTGACTCGAAGAGCCCCATTTAAATGAGTATTAGCCTTAGATTTCTAACCTTGTTCATATCAATGCCCTTTTAGTTTGAATTAGACTTCAAATTTATGGGTAATAGACTTTTCCCCCAAACATGATTGAACTTAGTTTTTGGAGGGAGTGTTAGCCTTGGATTTTCGGAAAAATTGATCCTGACTCGAAGAGCCCCATTTAAATGAGTATTAGCCTTAGATTTCTAACCTTGTTCATATCCAAGCCCTTTTAGTTGGTATTAGACTTCAAATTTATGGGTAATAGACTTTTCCGCCAAACATGATTGAACTTAGTTTTTGGAGGGAGTGTTAGCCTTGGATTTTCGGAAAAATTGATCCTGACTCGACGAGCCCCATTTAAATGAGTATTAGCCTTAGATTTCTAACCTTGTTCATATCCAAGCCCTTTTAGTTGGTATTAGACTTCAAATTTATGGGTAATAGACTTTTCCCCTAAACTTGATTGAACTTGGTTTTTGGAGGTGTTAGCCTTGGATTTTTGGACAAATTGATCCTGACTCGACAAGCTCCATTTAAATGAGTATTAGAATTAAATTTCTAACCTTGTTCATATCCAAGCCCTTTTAGTTTGAATTAGACTTCAAATTTATGGGTAATAGACTTTTCCCCCAAACTTGATTGAACTTGGTTTTTGGAGGTGTTAGCCTTGGATTTTTGGACAAATTGATCCTGACTCGACAAGCTCCATTTAAATGAGTATTAGACTTAGATTTCTAACCTTGTTCATATCCAAGCCCTTTTAGTTTGAATTAGACTTCAAATTTATGGGTAATAGACTTTTTCCCCAAACTTGATTGAACTTGGTTTTTGGAGGTGTTAGCCTTGGATTTTTGGACAAATTGATCCTGACTCGACGAGTACCATTTAAATGAGTATTAGACTTAGATTTCTAACCTTGTTCATATCCAAGCCCTTTTAGTTTGAATTAGACTTCAAATTTATGGGTAATAGACTTTTCCCCCAAACATGATTGAACTTAGTTTTTGGAGGAAGTGTTAGCCTTGGATTTTCGGAAAAATTGATCCTGACTCGAAGAGCCCCATTTAAATGAGTATTAGCCTTAGATTTCTAACCTTGTTCATATCCATGCCCTTTTAGTTTGAATTAGACTTCAAATTTATGGGTAATAGACTTTTCCCCCAAACATGATTGAACTTAGTTTTTGGAGGGAGTGTTAGCCTTGGATTTTCGGAAAAATTGATCCTGACTCGAAGAGCCCCATTTAAATGAGTATTAGCCTTAGATTTCTAACCTTGTTCATATCCAAGCCCTTTTAGTTGGTATTAGACTTCAAATTTATGGGTAATAGACTTTTCCGCCAAACATGATTGAACTTAGTTTTTGGAGGGAGTGTTAGCCTTGGATTTTCGGAAAAATTGATCCTGACTCGACGAGCCCCATTTAAATGAGTATTAGCCTTAGATTTCTAACCTTGTTCATATCCAAGCCCTTTTAGTTGGTATTAGACTTCAAATTTATGGGTAATAGACTTTTCCCCTAAACTTGATTGAACTTGGTTTTTGGAGGTGTTAGCCTTGGATTTTTGGACAAATTGATCCTGACTCGACAAGCTCCATTTAAATGAGTATTAGAATTAAATTTCTAACCTTGTTCATATCCAAGCCCTTTTAGTTTGAATTAGACTTCAAATTTATGGGTAATAGACTTTTCCCCCAAACTTGATTGAACTTGGTTTTTGGAGGTGTTAGCCTTGGATTTTTGGACAAATTGATCCTGACTCGACAAGCTCCATTTAAATGAGTATTAGACTTAGATTTCTAACCTTGTTCATATCCAAGCCCTTTTAGTTTGAATTAGACTTCAAATTTATGGGTAATAGACTTTTTCCCCAAACTTGATTGAACTTGGTTTTTGGAGGTGTTAGCCTTGGATTTTTGGACAAATTGATCCTGACTCGACGAGTACCATTTAAATGAGTATTAGACTTAGATTTCTAACCTTGTTCATATCCAAGCCCTTTTAGTTTGAATTAGACTTCAAATTTATGGGTAATAGACTTTTCCCCCAAACATGATTGAACTTAGTTTTTGGAGGAAGTGTTAGCCTTGGATTTTCGGAAAAATTGATCCTGACTCGAAGAGCCCCATTTAAATGAGTATTAGCCTTAGATTTCTAACCTTGTTCATATCCATGCCCTTTTAGTTTGAATTAGACTTCAAATTTATGGGTAATAGACTTTTCCCCCAAACATGATTGAACTTAGTTTTTGGAGGGAGTGTTAGCCTTGGATTTTCGGAAAAATTGATCCTGACTCGAAGAGCCCCATTTAAATGAGTATTAGCCTTAGATTTCTAACCTTGTTCATATCCAAGCCCTTTTAGTTGGTATTAGACTTCAAATTTATGGGTAATAGACTTTTCCGCCAAACATGATTGAACTTAGTTTTTGGAGGGAGTGTTAGCCTTGGATTTTCGGAAAAATTGATCCTGACTCGACGAGCCCCATTTAAATGAGTATTAGCCTTAGATTTCTAACCTTGTTCATATCCAAGCCCTTTTAGTTGGTATTAGACTTCAAATTTATGGGTAATAGACTTTTCCCCTAAACTTGATTGAACTTGGTTTTTGGAGGTGTTAGCCTTGGATTTTTGGACAAATTGATCCTGACTCGACAAGCTCCATTTAAATGAGTATTAGAATTAAATTTCTAACCTTGTTCATATCCAAGCCCTTTTAGTTTGAATTAGACTTCAAATTTATGGGTAATAGACTTTTCCCCCAAACTTGATTGAACTTGGTTTTTGGAGGTGTTAGCCTTGGATTTTTGGACAAATTGATCCTGACTCGACAAGCTCCATTTAAATGAGTATTAGACTTAGATTTCTAACCTTGTTCATATCCAAGCCCTTTTAGTTTGAATTAGACTTCAAATTTATGGGTAATAGACTTTTTCCCCAAACTTGATTGAACTTGGTTTTTGGAGGTGTTAGCCTTGGATTTTTGGACAAATTGATCCTGACTCGACGAGTACCATTTAAATGAGTATTAGACTTAGATTTCTAACCTTGTTCATATCCAAGCCCTTTTAGTTTGAATTAGACTTCAAATTTATGGGTAATAGACTTTTCCCCCAAACATGATTGAACTTAGTTTTTGGAGGAAGTGTTAGCCTTGGATTTTCGGAAAAATTGATCCTGACTCGAAGAGCCCCATTTAAATGAGTATTAGCCTTAGATTTCTAACCTTGTTCATATCCATGCCCTTTTAGTTTGAATTAGACTTCAAATTTATGGGTAATAGACTTTTCCCCCAAACATGATTGAACTTAGTTTTTGGAGGGAGTGTTAGCCTTGGATTTTCGGAAAAATTGATCCTGACTCGAAGAGCCCCATTTAAATGAGTATTAGCCTTAGATTTCTAACCTTGTTCATATCCAAGCCCTTTTAGTTGGTATTAGACTTCAAATTTATGGGTAATAGACTTTTCCGCCAAACATGATTGAACTTAGTTTTTGGAGGGAGTGTTAGCCTTGGTTTTCGGAAAAATTGATCCTGACTCGACGAGCCCCATTTAAATGAGTATTAGCCTTAGATTTATAACCTTGTTCATATCCAAGCCCTTTTAGTTGGTATTAGACTTCAAATTTATGGGTAATAGACTTTTCCCCTAAACTTGATTGAACTTGGTTTTTGGAGGTGTTAGCCTTGGATTTTTGGACAAATTGATCCTGACTCGACAAGCTCCATTTAAATGAGTATTAGAATTAAATTTCTAACCTTGTTCATATCCAAGCCCTTTTAGTTTGAATTAGACTTCAAATTTATGGGTAATAGACTTTTCCCCCAAACTTGATTGAACTTGGTTTTTGGAGGTGTTAGCCTTGGATTTTTGGACAAATTGATCCTGACTCGACAAGCTCCATTTAAATGAGTATTAGACTTAGATTTCTAACCTTGTTCATATCCAAGCCCTTTTAGTTTGAATTAGACTTCAAATTTATGGGTAATAGACTTTTTCCCCAAACTTGATTGAACTTGGTTTTTGGAGGTGTTAGCCTTGGATTTTTGGACAAATTGATCCTGACTCGACGAGTACCATTTAAATGAGTATTAGACTTAGATTTCTAACCTTGTTCATATCCAAGCCCTTTTAGTTTGAATTAGACTTCAAATTTATGGGTAATAGACTTTTCCCCCAAACATGATTGAACTTAGTTTTTGGAGGAAGTGTTAGCCTTGGATTTTCGGAAAAATTGATCCTGACTCGAAGAGCCCCATTTAAATGAGTATTAGCCTTAGATTTCTAACCTTGTTCATATCCATGCCCTTTTAGTTTAAATTAGACTTCAAATTTATGGGTAATAGACTTTTCCCCCAAACATGATTGAACTTAGTTTTTGGAGGGAGTGTTAGCCTTGGATTTTCGGAAAAATTGATCCTGACTCGAAGAGCCCCTTTTAAATGAGTATTAGCCTTAGATTTCTAACCTTGTTCATATCCAAGCCCTTTTAGTTGGTATTAGACTTCAAATTTATGGGTAATAGACTTTTCCCCTAAACTTGATTGAACTTGGTTTTTGGAGGTGTTAGCCTTGGATTTTTGGACAAATTGATCCTGACTCGACAAGCTCCATTTAAATGAGTATTAGAATTAAATTTCTAACCTTGTTCATATCCAAGCCCTTTTAGTTTGAATTAGACTTCAAATTTATGGGTAATAGACTTTTCCCCCAAACTTGATTGAACTTGGTTTTTGGAGGGAGTGTTAGCCTTGGATTTTCGGAAAAATTGATCCTGACTCGACGAGCCCCATTTAAATGAGTATTAGCCTTAGATTTCTAACCTTGTTCATATCCAAGCCCTTTTAGTTGGTATTAGACTTCAAATTTATGGGTAATAGACTTTTCCCCCAAACTTGATTGAACTTGGTTTTTGGAGGGAGTGTTAGCCTTGGATTTTCGGAAAAATTGATCCTGACTCGACGAGCCCCATTTAAATGAGTATTAGACTTAGATTTCTAACCTTGTTCATATCCAAGCCCTTTTAGTTGGTATTAGACTTCAAATTTATGGGTAATAGACTTTTCCCCTAAACTTGATTGAACTTGGTTTTTGGAGGTGTTAGCCTTGGATTTTTGGACAAATTGATCCTGACTCGACAAGCTCCATTTAAATGAGTATTAGACTTAGATTTCTAACCTTGTTCATATCCAAGCCCTTTTAGTTTGAATTAGACTTCAAATTTATGGGTAATAGACCTTTCCCCCAAACATGATTGAACTTGGTTTTTGGAGGTGTTAGCCTTGGATTTTCGGACAAATTGATCCTGACTCGACAAGCTCCATTTAAATGAGTATTAGACTTAGATTTCTAACCTTGTTCATATCCAAGCCCTTTTAGTTTGAATTAGACTTCAAATTTATGGGTAATAGACTTTTCCCCCAAACATGATTGAACTTAGTTTTTGGAGGGAGTGTTAGCCTTGGATTTTCGGAAAACTTGATCCTGACTCGAAGAGCCCCATTTAAATGAGTATTAGCCTTAGATTTCTAACCTTGTTCATATCCATGCCCTTTTAGTTTGAATTAGACTTCAAATTTATGGGTAATAGACTTTTCCCCCGAACTTGATTGAACTTGGTTTTTGGAGGTGTTAGCCTTGGATTTTTGGACAAATTGATCCTGACTCGAAGAGTACCATTTAAATGAGCATTAGAATTAGATTTCTAACCTTGTTCATATCCAAGCCCTTTTAGTTTAAATTAGACTTCAAATTTATGGGTAATAGACTTTTCCCCCAAACATGATTGAACTTAGTTTTTGGAGGGAGTGTTAGCCTTGGATTTTCGGAAAAATTGATCCGGACTCGAAGAGCCCCATTTAAATGAGTATTAGCCTTAGATTTCAAACCTTGTTCATATCCATGCCCTTTTAGTTTGAATTAGACTTCAAATTTATGGGTAATAGACTTTTCCCCCAAACATGATTGAACTTAGTTTTTGGAGGGAGTGTTAGCCTTGGATTTTCGGAAAAATTGATCCTGACTCGAAGAGCCCCATTTAAATGAGTATTAGCCTTAGATTTCTAACCTTGTTCATATCCAAGCCCTTTTAGTTGGTATTAGACTTCAAATTTATGGGTAATAGACTTTTCCCCCAAACATGATTGAACTTGGTTTTTGGAGGGAGTGTTAGCCTTGGAGTTTCGGAAAAATTGATTCTGACTCGACGAGCCCCATTTAAATGAGTATTAGCCTTAGATTTCTAACCTTGTTCATATCCAAGCCCTTTTAGTTGGTATTAGACTTCAAATTTATGGGTAATAGACTTTTCCCCTAAACTTGATTGAACTTTGTTTTTGGAGGTGTTAGCCTTGGATTTTTGGACAAATTGATCCTGACTCGACAAGCTCCATTTAAATGAGTATTAGACTTAGATTTCTAACCTTGTTCATATCCAAGCCCTTTTAGTTTGAATTAGACTTCAAATTTATGGGTAATAGACCTTTCCCCCAAACATGATTGAACTTGGTTTTTGGAGGTGTTAGCCTTGGATTTTCGGACAAATTGATCCTGACTCGACAAGCTCCATTTAAATGAGTATTAGACTTAGATTTCTAACCTTGTTCATATCCAAGCCCTTTTAGTTTGAATTAGACTTCAAATTTATGGGTAATAGACTTTTCCCCCAAACATGATTGAACTTAGTTTTTGGAGGGAGTGTTAGCCTTGGATTTTCGGAAAAATTGATCCTGACTCGACGAGCCCCATTTAAATGAGTATTAGCCTTAGATTTCTAACCTTGTTCATATCCAAGCCCTTTTAGGTGGTATTAGACTTCAAATTTATGGGTAATAGACTTTTCCCCCAAACTTGATTGAACTTGGTTTTTGGAGGGAGTGTTAGCCTTGGATTTTCGGAAAAATTGATCCTGACTCGACGAGCCCCATTTAAATGAGTATTAGCCTTAGATTTCTAACCTTGTTCATATCCAAGCCCTTTTAGTTGGTATTAGACTTCAAATTTATGGGTAATAGACTTTTCCCCTAAACTTGATTGAACTTGGTTTTTGGAGGTGTTAGCCTTGGATTTTTGGACAAATTGATCCTGACTCGACAAGCTCCATTTAAATGAGTATTAGACTTAGATTTCTAACCTTGTTCATATCCAAGCCCTTTTAGTTTGAATTAGACTTCAAATTTATGGGTAATAGACCTTTCCGCCAAACATGATTGAACTTGGTTTTTGGAGGTGTTAGCCTTGGATTTTCGGACAAATTGATCCTGACTCGACAAGCTCCATTTAAATGAGTATTAGACTTAGATTTCTAACCTTGTTCATATCCAAGCCCTTTTAGTTTGAATTAGACTTCAAATTTATGGGTAATAGACTTTTCCCCCAAACATGATTGAACTTAGTTTTTGGAGGGAGTGTTAGCCTTGGATTTTCGGAAAACTTGATCCTGACTCGAAGAGCCCCATTTAAATGAGTATTAGCCTTAGATTTCTAACCTTGTTCATATCCATGCCCTTTTAGTTTGAATTAGACTTCAAATTTATGGGTAATAGACTTTTCCCCCGAACTTGATTGAACTTCGTTTTTGGAGGTGTTAGCCTTGGATTTTTGGACAAATTGATCCTGACTCGAAGAGTACCATTTAAATGAGTATTAGAATTAGATTTCTAACCTTGTTCATATCCAAGCCCTTTTAGTTTGAATTAGACTTCAAATTTATGGGTAATAGACTTTTCCCCCAAACATGATTGAACTTAGTTTTTGGAGGGAGTGTTAGCCTTGGATTTTCGGAAAAATTGATCCTGACTCGAAGAGCCCCATTTAAATGAGTATTAGCCTTAGATTTCTAACCTTGTTCATATCCATGCCCTTTTAGTTTGAATTAGACTTCAAATTTATGGGTAATAGACTTTTCCCCCAAACATGATTGAACTTAGTTTTTGGAGGGAGTGTTAGCCTTGGATTTTCGGAAAAATTGATCCTGACTCGAAGAGCCCCATTTAAATGAGTATTAGCCTTAGATTTCTAACCTTGTTCATATCCAAGCCCTTTTAGTTGGTATTAGACTTCAAATTTATGGGTAATAGACTTTTCCCCCAAACATGATTGAACTTGGTTTTTGGAGGGAGTGTTAGCCTTGGAGTTTCGGAAAAATTGATTCTGACTCGACGAGCCCCATTTAAATGAGTATTAGCCTTAGATTTCTAACCTTGTTCATATCCAAGCCCTTTTAGTTGGTATTAGACTTCAAATTTATGGGTAATAGACTTTTCCCCTAAACTTGATTGAACTTTGTTTTTGGAGGTGTTAGCCTTGGATTTTTGGACAAATTGATCCTGACTCGACAAGCTCCATTTAAATGAGTATTAGACTTAGATTTCTAACCTTGTTCATATCCAAGCCCTTTTAGTTTGAATTAGACTTCAAATTTATGGGTAATAGACCTTTCCCCCAAACATGATTGAACTTGGTTTTTGGAGGTGTTAGCCTTGGATTTTCGGACAAATTGATCCTGACTCGACAAGCTCCATTTAAATGAGTATTAGACTTAGATTTCTAACCTTGTTCATATCCAAGCCCTTTTAGTTTGAATTAGACTTCAAATTTATGGGTAATAGACTTTTCCCCCAAACATGATTGAACTTAGTTTTTGGAGGGAGTGTTAGCCTTGGATTTTCGGAAAACTTGATCCTGACTCGAAGAGCCCCATTTAAATGAGTATTAGCCTTAGATTTCTAACCTTGTTCATATCCATGCCCTTTTAGTTTGAATTAGACTTCAAATTTATGGGTAATAGACTTTTCCCCCGAACTTGATTGAACTTGGTTTTTGGAGGTGTTAGCCTTGGATTTTTGGACAAATTGATCCTGACTCGAAGAGTACCATTTAAATGAGTATTAGAATTAGATTTCTAACCTTGTTCATATCCAAGCCCTTTTAGTTTGAATTAGACTTCAAATTTATGGGTAATAGACTTTTCCCCCAAACATGATTGAACTTAGTTTTTGGAGGGAGTGTTAGCCTTGGATTTTCGGAAAAATTGATCCTGACTCGAAGAGCCCCATTTAAATGAGTATTAGCCTTAGATTTCTAACCTTGTTCATATCCATGCCCTTTTAGTTTGAATTAGACTTCAAATTTATGGGTAATAGACTTTTCCCCCAAACATGATTGAACTTGGTTTTTGGAGGTGTTAGCCTTGGATTTTCGGACAAATTGATCCTGACTCGACAAGCTCCATTTAAATGAGTATTAGACTTAGATTTCTAACCTTGTTCATATCCAAGCCCTTTTAGTTTGAATTAGACTTCAAATTTATGGGTAATAGACTTTTCCCCCAAACATGATTGAACTTAGTTTTTGGAGGGAGTGTTAGCCTTGGATTTTCGGAAAACTTGATCCTGACTCGAAGAGCCCCATTTAAATGAGTATTAGCCTTAGATTTCTAACCTTGTTCATATCCATGCCCTTTTAGTTTGAATTAGACTTCAAATTTATGGGTAATAGACTTTTCCCCCGAACTTGATTGAACTTGGTTTTTGGAGGTGTTAGCCTTGGATTTTTGGACAAATTGATCCTGACTCGAAGAGTACCATTTAAATGAGTATTAGAATTAGATTTCTAACCTTGTTCATATCCAAGCCCTTTTAGTTTGAATTAGACTTCAAATTTATGGGTAATAGACTTTTCCCCCAAACATGATTGAACTTAGTTTTTGGAGGGAGTGTTAGCCTTGGATTTTCGGAAAAATTGATCCTGACTCGAAGAGCCCCATTTAAATGAGTATTAGCCTTAGATTTCTAACCTTGTTCATATCCATGCCCTTTTAGTTTGAATTAGACTTCAAATTTATGGGTAATAGACTTTTCCCCCAAACATGATTGAACTTAGTTTTTGGAGGGAGTGTTAGCCTTGGATTTTCGGAAAAATTGATCCTGACTCGAAGAGCCCCATTTAAATGAGTATTAGCCTTAGATTTCTAACCTTGTTCATATCCAAGCCCTTTTAGTTGGTATTAGACTTCAAATTTATGGGTAATAGACTTTTCCCCCAAACATGATTG
The DNA here is from genome assembly GCA_964035475.1 of Salix caprea. NCBI lineage: Eukaryota > Viridiplantae > Streptophyta > Magnoliopsida > Malpighiales > Salicaceae > Salix > Salix caprea. The sequence goes on from OZ037749.1 coordinate 18,214,319, forward strand.
AACTTAGTTTTTGGAGGGAGTGTTAGCCTTGGAGTTTCGGAAAAATTGATTCTGACTCGACGAGCCCCATTTAAATGAGTATTAGCCTTAGATTTCTAACCTTGTTCATATCCAAGCCCTTTTAGTTGGTATTAGACTTCAAATTTATGGGTAATAGACTTTTCCCCTAAACTTGATTGAACTTTGTTTTTGGAGGTGTTAGCCTTGGATTTTTGGACAAATTGATCCTGACTCGACAAGCTCCATTTAAATGAGTATTAGACTTAGATTTCTAACCTTGTTCATATCCAAGCCCTTTTAGTTTGAATTAGACTTCAAATTTATGGGTAATAGACCTTTCCCCCAAACATGATTGAACTTGGTTTTTGGAGGTGTTAGCCTTGGATTTTCGGACAAATTGATCCTGACTCGACAAGCTCCATTTAAATGAGTATTAGACTTAGATTTCTAACCTTGTTCATATCCAAGCCCTTTTAGTTTGAATTAGACTTCAAATTTATGGGTAATAGACTTTTCCCCCAAACATGATTGAACTTAGTTTTTGGAGGGAGTGTTAGCCTTGGATTTTCGGAAAAATTGATCCTGACTCGACGAGCCCCATTTAAATGAGTATTAGCCTTAGATTTCTAACCTTGTTCATATCCAAGCCCTTTTAGGTGGTATTAGACTTCAAATTTATGGGTAATAGACTTTTCCCCCAAACTTGATTGAACTTGGTTATTGGAGGGAGTGTTAGCCTTGGATTTTCGGAAAAATTGATCCTGACTCGACGAGCCCCATTTAAATGAGTATTAGCCTTAGATTTCTAACCTTGTTCATATCCAAGCCCTTTTAGTTGGTATTAGACTTCAAATTTATGGGTAATAGACTTTTCCCCTAAACTTGATTGAACTTGGTTTTTGGAGGTGTTAGCCTTGGATTTTTGGACAAATTGATCCTGACTCGACAAGCTCCATTTAAATGAGTATTAGACTTAGATTTCTAACCTTGTTCATATCCAAGCCCTTTTAGTTTGAATTAGACTTCAAATTTATGGGTAATAGACCTTTCCCCCAAACATGATTGAACTTGGTTTTTGGAGGTGTTAGCCTTGGATTTTCGGACAAATTGATCCTGACTCGACAAGCTCCATTTAAATGAGTATTAGACTTAGATTTCTAACCTTGTTCATATCCAAGCCCTTTTAGTTTGAATTAGACTTCAAATTTATGGGTAATAGACTTTTCCCCCAAACATGATTGAACTTAGTTTTTGGAGGGAGTGTTAGCCTTGGATTTTCGGAAAACTTGATCCTGATTCGAAGAGCCCCATTTAAATGAGTATTAGCCTTAGATTTCTAACCTTGTTCATATCCATGCCCTTTTAGTTTGAATTAGACTTCAAATTTATGGGTAATAGACTTTTCCCCCGAACTTGATTGAACTTGGTTTTTGGAGGTGTTAGCCTTGGATTTTTGGACAAATTGATCCTGACTCGAAGAGTACCATTTAAATGAGTATTAGAATTAGATTTCTAACCTTGTTCATATCCAAGCCCTTTTAGTTTGAATTAGACTTCAAATTTATGGGTAATAGACTTTTCCCCCAAACATGATTGAACTTAGTTTTTGGAGGGAGTGTTAGCCTTGGATTTTCGGAAAAATTGATCCTGACTCGAAGAGCCCCATTTAAATGAGTATTAGCCTTAGATTTCTAACCTTGTTCATATCCATGCCCTTTTAGTTTGAATTAGACTTCAAATTTATGGGTAATAGACTTTTCCCCCAAACATGATTGAACTTAGTTTTTGGAGGGAGTGTTAGCCTTGGATTTTCGGAAAAATTGATCCTGACTCGAAGAGCCCCATTTAAATGAGTATTAGCCTTAGATTTCTAACCTTGTTCATATCCAAGCCCTTTTAGTTGGTATTAGACTTCAAATTTATGGGTAATAGACTTTTCCCCCAAACATGATTGAACTTGGTTTTTGGAGGGAGTGTTAGCCTTGGAGTTTCGGAAAAATTGATTCTGACTCGACGAGCCCCATTTAAATGAGTATTAGCCTTAGATTTCTAACCTTGTTCATATCCAAGCCCTTTTAGTTGGTATTAGACTTCAAATTTATGGGTAATAGACTTTTCCCCTAAACTTGATTGAACTTTGTTTTTGGAGGTGTTAGCCTTGGATTTTTGGACAAATTGATCCTGACTCGACAAGCTCCATTTAAATGAGTATTAGACTTAGATTTCTAACCTTGTTCATATCCAAGCCCTTTTAGTTTGAATTAGACTTCAAATTTATGGGTAATAGACCTTTCCCCCAAACATGATTGAACTTGGTTTTTGGAGGTGTTAGCCTTGGATTTTCGGACAAATTGATCCTGACTCGACAAGCTCCATTTAAATGAGTATTAGACTTAGATTTCTAACCTTGTTCATATCCAAGCCCTTTTAGTTTGAATTAGACTTCAAATTTATGGGTAATAGACTTTTCCCCCAAACATGATTGAACTTAGTTTTTGGAGGGAGTGTTAGCCTTGGATTTTCGGAAAAATTGATCCTGACTCGACGAGCCCCATTTAAATGAGTATTAGCCTTAGATTTCTAACCTTGTTCATATCCAAGCCCTTTTAGGTGGTATTAGACTTCAAATTTATGGGTAATAGACTTTTCCCCCAAACTTGATTGAACTTGGTTTTTGGAGGGAGTGTTAGCCTTGGATTTTCGGAAAAATTGATCCTGACTCGACGAGCCCCATTTAAATGAGTATTAGCCTTAGATTTCTAACCTTGTTCATATCCAAGCCCTTTTAGTTGGTATTAGACTTCAAATTTATGGGTAATAGACTTTTCCCCTAAACTTGATTGAACTTGGTTTTTGGAGGTGTTAGCCTTGGATTTTTGGACAAATTGATCCTGACTCGACAAGCTCCATTTAAATGAGTATTAGACTTAGATTTCTAACCTTGTTCATATCCAAGCCCTTTTAGTTTGAATTAGACTTCAAATTTATGGGTAATAGACCTTTCCCCCAAACATGATTGAACTTGGTTTTTGGAGGTGTTAGCCTTGGATTTTCGGACAAATTGATCCTGACTCGACAAGCTCCATTTAAATGAGTATTAGACTTAGATTTCTAACCTTGTTCATATCCAAGCCCTTTTAGTTTGAATTAGACTTCAAATTTATGGGTAATAGACTTTTCCCCCAAACATGATTGAACTTAGTTTTTGGAGGGAGTGTTAGCCTTGGATTTTCGGAAAACTTGATCCTGACTCGAAGAGCCCCATTTAAATGAGTATTAGCCTTAGATTTCTAACCTTGTTCATATCCATGCCCTTTTAGTTTGAATTAGACTTCAAATTTATGGGTAATAGACTTTTCCCCCGAACTTGATTGAACTTGGTTTTTGGAGGTGTTAGCCTTGGATTTTTGGACAAATTGATCCTGACTCGAAGAGTACCATTTAAATGAGTATTAGAATTAGATTTCTAACCTTGTTCATATCCAAGCCCTTTTAGTTTGAATTAGACTTCAAATTTATGGGTAATAGACTTTTCCCCCAAACATGATTGAACTTAGTTTTTGGAGGGAGTGTTAGCCTTGGATTTTCGGAAAAATTGATCCTGACTCGAAGAGCCCCATTTAAATGAGTATTAGCCTTAGATTTCTAACCTTGTTCATATCCATGCCCTTTTAGTTTGAATTAGACTTCAAATTTATGGGTAATAGACTTTTCCCCCAAACATGATTGAACTTAGTTTTTGGAGGGAGTGTTAGCCTTGGATTTTCGGAAAAATTGATCCTGACTCGAAGAGCCCCATTTAAATGAGTATTAGCCTTAGATTTCTAACCTTGTTCATATCCAAGCCCTTTTAGTTGGTATTAGACTTCAAATTTATGGGTAATAGACTTTTCCCCCAAACATGATTGAACTTAGTTTTTGGAGGGAGTGTTAGCCTTGGAGTTTCGGAAAAATTGATTCTGACTCGACGAGCCCCATTTAAATGAGTATTAGCCTTAGATTTCTAACCTTGTTCATATCCAAGCCCTTTTAGTTGGTATTAGACTTCAAATTTATGGGTAATAGACTTTTCCCCTAAACTTGATTGAACTTTGTTTTTGGAGGTGTTAGCCTTGGATTTTTGGACAAATTGATCCTGACTCGACAAGCTCCATTTAAATGAGTATTAGACTTAGATTTCTAACCTTGTTCATATCCAAGCCCTTTTAGTTTGAATTAGACTTCAAATTTATGGGTAATAGACCTTTCCCCCAAACATGATTGAACTTGGTTTTTGGAGGTGTTAGCCTTGGATTTTCGGACAAATTGATCCTGACTCGACAAGCTCCATTTAAATGAGTATTAGACTTAGATTTCTAACCTTGTTCATATCCAAGCCCTTTTAGTTTGAATTAGACTTCAAATTTATGGGTAATAGACTTTTCCCCCAAACATGATTGAACTTAGTTTTTGGAGGGAGTGTTAGCCTTGGATTTTCGGAAAAATTGATCCTGACTCGACGAGCCCCATTTAAATGAGTATTAGCCTTAGATTTCTAACCTTGTTCATATCCAAGCCCTTTTAGGTGGTATTAGACTTCAAATTTATGGGTAATAGACTTTTCCCCCAAACTTGATTGAACTTGGTTATTGGAGGGAGTGTTAGCCTTGGATTTTCGGAAAAATTGATCCTGACTCGACGAGCCCCATTTAAATGAGTATTAGCCTTAGATTTCTAACCTTGTTCATATCCAAGCCCTTTTAGTTGGTATTAGACTTCAAATTTATGGGTAATAGACTTTTCCCCTAAACTTGATTGAACTTGGTTTTTGGAGGTGTTAGCCTTGGATTTTTGGACAAATTGATCCTGACTCGACAAGCTCCATTTAAATGAGTATTAGACTTAGATTTCTAACCTTGTTCATATCCAAGCCCTTTTAGTTTGAATTAGACTTCAAATTTATGGGTAATAGACCTTTCCCCCAAACATGATTGAACTTGGTTTTTGGAGGTGTTAGCCTTGGATTTTCGGACAAATTGATCCTGACTCGACAAGCTCCATTTAAATGAGTATTAGACTTAGATTTCTAACCTTGTTCATATCCAAGCCCTTTTAGTTTGAATTAGACTTCAAATTTATGGGTAATAGACTTTTCCCCCAAACATGATTGAACTTAGTTTTTGGAGGGAGTGTTAGCCTTGGATTTTCGGAAAACTTGATCCTGATTCGAAGAGCCCCATTTAAATGAGTATTAGCCTTAGATTTCTAACCTTGTTCATATCCATGCCCTTTTAGTTTGAATTAGACTTCAAATTTATGGGTAATAGACTTTTCCCCCGAACTTGATTGAACTTGGTTTTTGGAGGTGTTAGCCTTGGATTTTTGGACAAATTGATCCTGACTCGAAGAGTACCATTTAAATGAGTATTAGAATTAGATTTCTAACCTTGTTCATATCCAAGCCCTTTTAGTTTGAATTAGACTTCAAATTTATGGGTAATAGACTTTTCCCCCAAACATGATTGAACTTAGTTTTTGGAGGGAGTGTTAGCCTTGGATTTTCGGAAAAATTGATCCTGACTCGAAGAGCCCCATTTAAATGAGTATTAGCCTTAGATTTCTAACCTTGTTCATATCCATGCCCTTTTAGTTTGAATTAGACTTCAAATTTATGGGTAATAGACTTTTCCCCCAAACATGATTGAACTTAGTTTTTGGAGGGAGTGTTAGCCTTGGATTTTCGGAAAAATTGATCCTGACTCGAAGAGCCCCATTTAAATGAGTATTAGCCTTAGATTTCTAACCTTGTTCATATCCAAGCCCTTTTAGTTGGTATTAGACTTCAAATTTATGGGTAATAGACTTTTCCCCTAAACTTGATTGAACTTTGTTTTTGGAGGTGTTAGCCTTGGATTTTTGGACAAATTGATCCTGACTCGACAAGCTCCATTTAAATGAGTATTAGACTTAGATTTCTAACCTTGTTCATATCCAAGCCCTTTTAGTTTGAATTAGACTTCAAATTTATGGGTAATAGACCTTTCCCCCAAACATGATTGAACTTGGTTTTTGGAGGTGTTAGCCTTGGATTTTCGGACAAATTGATCCTGACTCGACAAGCTCCATTTAAATGAGTATTAGACTTAGATTTCTAACCTTGTTCATATCCAAGCCCTTTTAGTTTGAATTAGACTTCAAATTTATGGGTAATAGACTTTTCCCCCAAACATGATTGAACTTAGTTTTTGGAGGGAGTGTTAGCCTTGGATTTTCGGAAAAATTGATCCTGACTCGAAGAGCCCCATTTAAATGAGTATTAGCCTTAGATTTCTAACCTTGTTCATATCCAAGCCCTTTTAGTTGGTATTAGACTTCAAATTTATGGGTAATAGACTTTTCCCCCAAACATGATTGAACTTAGTTTTTGGAGGGAGTGTTAGCCTTGGAGTTTCGGAAAAATTGATTCTGACTCGACGAGCCCCATTTAAATGAGTATTAGCCTTAGATTTCTAACCTTGTTCATATCCAAGCCCTTTTAGTTGGTATTAGACTTCAAATTTATGGGTAATAGACTTTTCCCCTAAACTTGATTGAACTTTGTTTTTGGAGGTGTTAGCCTTGGATTTTTGGACAAATTGATCCTGACTCGACAAGCTCCATTTAAATGAGTATTAGACTTAGATTTCTAACCTTGTTCATATCCAAGCCCTTTTAGTTTGAATTAGACTTCAAATTTATGGGTAATAGACCTTTCCCCCAAACATGATTGAACTTGGTTTTTGGAGGTGTTAGCCTTGGATTTTCGGACAAATTGATCCTGACTCGACAAGCTCCATTTAAATGAGTATTAGACTTAGATTTCTAACCTTGTTCATATCCAAGCCCTTTTAGTTTGAATTAGACTTCAAATTTATGGGTAATAGACTTTTCCCCCAAACATGATTGAACTTAGTTTTTGGAGGGAGTGTTAGCCTTGGATTTTCGGAAAAATTGATCCTGACTCGACGAGCCCCATTTAAATGAGTATTAGCCTTAGATTTCTAACCTTGTTCATATCCAAGCCCTTTTAGGTGGTATTAGACTTCAAATTTATGGGTAATAGACTTTTCCCCCAAACTTGATTGAACTTGGTTATTGGAGGGAGTGTTAGCCTTGGATTTTCGGAAAAATTGATCCTGACTCGACGAGCCCCATTTAAATGAGTATTAGCCTTAGATTTCTAACCTTGTTCATATCCAAGCCCTTTTAGTTGGTATTAGACTTCAAATTTATGGGTAATAGACTTTTCCCCTAAACTTGATTGAACTTGGTTTTTGGAGGTGTTAGCCTTGGATTTTTGGACAAATTGATCCTGACTCGACAAGCTCCATTTAAATGAGTATTAGACTTAGATTTCTAACCTTGTTCATATCCAAGCCCTTTTAGTTTGAATTAGACTTCAAATTTATGGGTAATAGACCTTTCCCCCAAACATGATTGAACTTGGTTTTTGGAGGTGTTAGCCTTGGATTTTCGGACAAATTGATCCTGACTCGACAAGCTCCATTTAAATGAGTATTAGACTTAGATTTCTAACCTTGTTCATATCCAAGCCCTTTTAGTTTGAATTAGACTTCAAATTTATGGGTAATAGACTTTTCCCCCAAACATGATTGAACTTAGTTTTTGGAGGGAGTGTTAGCCTTGGATTTTCGGAAAACTTGATCCTGATTCGAAGAGCCCCATTTAAATGAGTATTAGCCTTAGATTTCTAACCTTGTTCATATCCATGCCCTTTTAGTTTGAATTAGACTTCAAATTTATGGGTAATAGACTTTTCCCCCGAACTTGATTGAACTTGGTTTTTGGAGGTGTTAGCCTTGGATTTTTGGACAAATTGATCCTGACTCGAAGAGTACCATTTAAATGAGTATTAGAATTAGATTTCTAACCTTGTTCATATCCAAGCCCTTTTAGTTTGAATTAGACTTCAAATTTATGGGTAATAGACTTTTCCCCCAAACATGATTGAACTTAGTTTTTGGAGGGAGTGTTAGCCTTGGATTTTCGGAAAAATTGATCCTGACTCGAAGAGCCCCATTTAAATGAGTATTAGCCTTAGATTTCTAACCTTGTTCATATCCATGCCCTTTTAGTTTGAATTAGACTTCAAATTTATGGGTAATAGACTTTTCCCCCAAACATGATTGAACTTAGTTTTTGGAGGGAGTGTTAGCCTTGGATTTTCGGAAAAATTGATCCTGACTCGAAGAGCCCCATTTAAATGAGTATTAGCCTTAGATTTCTAACCTTGTTCATATCCAAGCCCTTTTAGTTGGTATTAGACTTCAAATTTATGGGTAATAGACTTTTCCCCCAAACATGATTGAACTTGGTTTTTGGAGGGAGTGTTAGCCTTGGAGTTTCGGAAAAATTGATTCTGACTCGACGAGCCCCATTTAAATGAGTATTAGCCTTAGATTTCTAACCTTGTTCATATCCAAGCCCTTTTAGTTGGTATTAGACTTCAAATTTATGGGTAATAGACTTTTCCCCTAAACTTGATTGAACTTTGTTTTTGGAGGTGTTAGCCTTGGATTTTTGGACAAATTGATCCTGACTCGACAAGCTCCATTTAAATGAGTATTAGACTTAGATTTCTAACCTTGTTCATATCCAAGCCCTTTTAGTTTGAATTAGACTTCAAATTTATGGGTAATAGACCTTTCCCCCAAACATGATTGAACTTGGTTTTTGGAGGTGTTAGCCTTGGATTTTCGGACAAATTGATCCTGACTCGACAAGCTCCATTTAAATGAGTATTAGACTTAGATTTCTAACCTTGTTCATATCCAAGCCCTTTTAGTTTGAATTAGACTTCAAATTTATGGGTAATAGACTTTTCCCCCAAACATGATTGAACTTAGTTTTTGGAGGGAGTGTTAGCCTTGGATTTTCGGAAAAATTGATCCTGACTCGACGAGCCCCATTTAAATGAGTATTAGCCTTAGATTTCTAACCTTGTTCATATCCAAGCCCTTTTAGGTGGTATTAGACTTCAAATTTATGGGTAATAGACTTTTCCCCCAAACTTGATTGAACTTGGTTTTTGGAGGGAGTGTTAGCCTTGGATTTTCGGAAAAATTGATCCTGACTCGACGAGCCCCATTTAAATGAGTATTAGCCTTAGATTTCTAACCTTGTTCATATCCAAGCCCTTTTAGTTGGTATTAGACTTCAAATTTATGGGTAATAGACTTTTCCCCTAAACTTGATTGAACTTGGTTTTTGGAGGTGTTAGCCTTGGATTTTTGGACAAATTGATCCTGACTCGACAAGCTCCATTTAAATGAGTATTAGACTTAGATTTCTAACCTTGTTCATATCCAAGCCCTTTTAGTTTGAATTAGACTTCAAATTTATGGGTAATAGACCTTTCCCCCAAACATGATTGAACTTGGTTTTTGGAGGTGTTAGCCTTGGATTTTCGGACAAATTGATCCTGACTCGACAAGCTCCATTTAAATGAGTATTAGACTTAGATTTCTAACCTTGTTCATATCCAAGCCCTTTTAGTTTGAATTAGACTTCAAATTTATGGGTAATAGACTTTTCCCCCAAACATGATTGAACTTAGTTTTTGGAGGGAGTGTTAGCCTTGGATTTTCGGAAAACTTGATCCTGACTCGAAGAGCCCCATTTAAATGAGTATTAGCCTTAGATTTCTAACCTTGTTCATATCCATGCCCTTTTAGTTTGAATTAGACTTCAAATTTATGGGTAATAGACTTTTCCCCCGAACTTGATTGAACTTGGTTTTTGGAGGTGTTAGCCTTGGATTTTTGGACAAATTGATCCTGACTCGAAGAGTACCATTTAAATGAGTATTAGAATTAGATTTCTAACCTTGTTCATATCCAAGCCCTTTTAGTTTGAATTAGACTTCAAATTTATGGGTAATAGACTTTTCCCCCAAACATGATTGAACTTAGTTTTTGGAGGGAGTGTTAGCCTTGGATTTTCGGAAAAATTGATCCTGACTCGAAGAGCCCCATTTAAATGAGTATTAGCCTTAGATTTCTAACCTTGTTCATATCCATGCCCTTTTAGTTTGAATTAGACTTCAAATTTATGGGTAATAGACTTTTCCCCCAAACATGATTGAACTTAGTTTTTGGAGGGAGTGTTAGCCTTGGATTTTCGGAAAAATTGATCCTGACTCGAAGAGCCCCATTTAAATGAGTATTAGCCTTAGATTTCTAACCTTGTTCATATCCAAGCCCTTTTAGTTGGTATTAGACTTCAAATTTATGGGTAATAGACTTTTCCCCCAAACATGATTGAACTTAGTTTTTGGAGGGAGTGTTAGCCTTGGAGTTTCGGAAAAATTGATTCTGACTCGAGGAGCCCCATTTAAATGAGTATTAGCCTTAGATTTCTAACCTTGTTCATATCCAAGCCCTTTTAGTTGGTATTAGACTTCAAATTTATGGGTAATAGACTTTTCCCCTAAACTTGATTGAACTTTGTTTTTGGAGGTGTTAGCCTTGGATTTTTGGACAAATTGATCCTGACTCGACAAGCTCCATTTAAATGAGTATTAGACTTAGATTTCTAACCTTGTTCATATCCAAGCCCTTTTAGTTTGAATTAGACTTCAAATTTATGGGTAATAGACCTTTCCCCCAAACATGATTGAACTTGGTTTTTGGAGGTGTTAGCCTTGGATTTTCGGACAAATTGATCCTGACTCGACAAGCTCCATTTAAATGAGTATTAGACTTAGATTTCTAACCTTGTTCATATCCAAGCCCTTTTAGTTTGAATTAGACTTCAAATTTATGGGTAATAGACTTTTCCCCCAAACATGATTGAACTTAGTTTTTGGAGGGAGTGTTAGCCTTGGATTTTCGGAAAAATTGATCCTGACTCGACGAGCCCCATTTAAATGAGTATTAGCCTTAGATTTCTAACCTTGTTCATATCCAAGCCCTTTTAGGTGGTATTAGACTTCAAATTTATGGGTAATAGACTTTTCCCCCAAACTTGATTGAACTTGGTTTTTGGAGGGAGTGTTAGCCTTGGATTTTCGGAAAAATTGATCCTGACTCGACGAGCCCCATTTAAATGAGTATTAGCCTTAGATTTCTAACCTTGTTCATATCCAAGCCCTTTTAGTTGGTATTAGACTTCAAATTTATGGGTAATAGACTTTTCCCCTAAACTTGATTGAACTTGGTTTTTGGAGGTGTTAGCCTTGGATTTTTGGACAAATTGATCCTGACTCGACAAGCTCCATTTAAATGAGTATTAGACTTAGATTTCTAACCTTGTTCATATCCAAGCCCTTTTAGTTTGAATTAGACTTCAAATTTATGGGTAATAGACCTTTCCCCCAAACATGATTGAACTTGGTTTTTGGAGGTGTTAGCCTTGGATTTTCGGACAAATTGATCCTGACTCGACAAGCTCCATTTAAATGAGTATTAGACTTAGATTTCTAACCTTGTTCATATCCAAGCCCTTTTAGTTTGAATTAGACTTCAAATTTATGGGTAATAGACTTTTCCCCCAAACATGATTGAACTTAGTTTTTGGAGGGAGTGTTAGCCTTGGATTTTCGGAAAACTTGATCCTGACTCGAAGAGCCCCATTTAAATGAGTATTAGCCTTAGATTTCTAACCTTGTTCATATCCATGCCCTTTTAGTTTGAATTAGACTTCAAATTTATGGGTAATAGACTTTTCCCCCGAACTTGATTGAACTTGGTTTTTGGAGGTGTTAGCCTTGGATTTTTGGACAAATTGATCCTGACTCGAAGAGTACCATTTAAATGAGTATTAGAATTAGATTTCTAACCTTGTTCATATCCAAGCCCTTTTAGTTTGAATTAGACTTCAAATTTATGGGTAATAGACTTTTCCCCCAAACATGATTGAACTTAGTTTTTGGAGGGAGTGTTAGCCTTGGATTTTCGGAAAAATTGATCCTGACTCGAAGAGCCCCATTTAAATGAGTATTAGCCTTAGATTTCTAACCTTGTTCATATCCATGCCCTTTTAGTTTGAATTAGACTTCAAATTTATGGGTAATAGACTTTTCCCCCAAACATGATTGAACTTAGTTTTTGGAGGGAGTGTTAGCCTTGGATTTTCGGAAAAATTGATCCTGACTCGAAGAGCCCCATTTAAATGAGTATTAGCCTTAGATTTCTAACCTTGTTCATATCCAAGCCCTTTTAGTTGGTATTAGACTTCAAATTTATGGGTAATAGACTTTTCCCCCAAACATGATTGAACTTAGTTTTTGGAGGGAGTGTTAGCCTTGGAGTTTCGGAAAAATTGATTCTGACTCGAGGAGCCCCATTTAAATGAGTATTAGCCTTAGATTTCTAACCTTGTTCATATCCAAGCCCTTTTAGTTGGTATTAGACTTCAAATTTATGGGTAATAGACTTTTCCCCTAAACTTGATTGAACTTTGTTTTTGGAGGTGTTAGCCTTGGATTTTTGGACAAATTGATCCTGACTCGACAAGCTCCATTTAAATGAGTATTAGACTTAGATTTCTAACCTTGTTCATATCCAAGCCCTTTTAGTTTGAATTAGACTTCAAATTTATGGGTAATAGACCTTTCCCCCAAACATGATTGAACTTGGTTTTTGGAGGTGTTAGCCTTGGATTTTCGGACAAATTGATCCTGACTCGACAAGCTCCATTTAAATGAGTATTAGACTTAGATTTCTAACCTTGTTCATATCCAAGCCCTTTTAGTTTGAATTAGACTTCAAATTTATGGGTAATAGACTTTTCCCCCAAACATGATTGAACTTAGTTTTTGGAGGGAGTGTTAGCCTTGGATTTTCGGAAAAATTGATCCTGACTCGACGGGCCCCATTTAAATGAGTATTAGCCTTAGATTTCTAACCTTGTTCATATCCAAGCCCTTTTAGGTGGTATTAGACTTCAAATTTATGGGTAATAGACTTTTCCCCCAAACTTGATTGAACTTGGTTTTTGGAGGGAGTGTTAGCCTTGGATTTTCGGAAAAATTGATCCTGACTCGACGAGCCCCATTTAAATGAGTATTAGCCTTAGATTTCTAACCTTGTTCATATCCAAGCCCTTTTAGTTGGTATTAGACTTCAAATTTATGGGTAATAGACTTTTCCCCTAAACTTGATTGAACTTGGTTTTTGGAGGTGTTAGCCTTGGATTTTTGGACAAATTGATCCTGACTCGACAAGCTCCATTTAAATGAGTATTAGACTTAGATTTCTAACCTTGTTCATATCCAAGCCCTTTTAGTTTGAATTAGACTTCAAATTTATGGGTAATAGACCTTTCCCCCAAACATGATTGAACTTGGTTTTTGGAGGTGTTAGCCTTGGATTTTCGGACAAATTGATCCTGACTCGACAAGCTCCATTTAAATGAGTATTAGACTTAGATTTCTAACCTTGTTCATATCCAAGCCCTTTTAGTTTGAATTAGACTTCAAATTTATGGGTAATAGACTTTTCCCCCAAACATGATTGAACTTAGTTTTTGGAGGGAGTGTTAGCCTTGGATTTTCGGAAAACTTGATCCTGACTCGAAGAGCCCCATTTAAATGAGTATTAGCCTTAGATTTCTAACCTTGTTCATATCCATGCCCTTTTAGTTTGAATTAGACTTCAAATTTATGGGTAATAGACTTTTCCCCCGAACTTGATTGAACTTGGTTTTTGGAGGTGTTAGCCTTGGATTTTTGGACAAATTGATCCTGACTCGAAGAGTACCATTTAAATGAGTATTAGAATTAGATTTCTAACCTTGTTCATATCCAAGCCCTTTTAGTTTGAATTAGACTTCAAATTTATGGGTAATAGACTTTTCCCCCAAACATGATTGAACTTAGTTTTTGGAAGGAGTGTTAGCCTTGGATTTTTGGAAAAATTGATCCTGACTCGAAGAGCCCCATTTAAATGAGTATTAGCCTTAGATTTCTAACCTTGTTCATATCCATGCCCTTTTAGTTTGAATTAGACTTCAAATTTATGGGTAATAGACTTTTCCCCCAAACATGATTGAACTTAGTTTTTGGAGGGAGTGTTAGCCTTGGATTTTCGGAAAAATTGATCCTGACTCGAAGAGCCCCATTTAAATGAGTATTAGCCTTAGATTTCTAACCTTGTTCATATCCAAGCCCTTTTAGTTGGTATTAGACTTCAAATTTATGGGTAATAGACTTTTCCCCCAAACATGATTGAACTTGGTTTTTGGAGGGAGTGTTAGCCTTGGAGTTTCGGAAAAATTGATTCTGACTCGACGAGCCCCATTTAAATGAGTATTAGCCTTAGATTTCTAACCTTGTTCATATCCAAGCCCTTTTAGTTGGTATTAGACTTCAAATTTATGGGTAATAGACTTTTCCCCTAAACTTGATTGAACTTTGTTTTTGGAGGTGTTAGCCTTGGATTTTTGGACAAATTGATCCTGACTCGACAAGCTCCATTTAAATGAGTATTAGACTTAGATTTCTAACCTTGTTCATATCCAAGCCCTTTTAGTTTGAATTAGACTTCAAATTTATGGGTAATAGACCTTTCCCCCAAACATGATTGAACTTGGTTTTTGGAGGTGTTAGCCTTGGATTTTCGGACAAATTGATCCTGACTCGACAAGCTCCATTTAAATGAGTATTAGACTTAGATTTCTAACCTTGTTCATATCCAAGCCCTTTTAGTTTGAATTAGACTTCAAATTTATGGGTAATAGACTTTTCCCCCAAACATGATTGAACTTAGTTTTTGGAGGGAGTGTTAGCCTTGGATTTTCGGAAAAATTGATCCTGACTCGACGAGCCCCATTTAAATGAGTATTAGCCTTAGATTTCTAACCTTGTTCATATCCAAGCCCTTTTAGGTGGTATTAGACTTCAAATTTATGGGTAATAGACTTTTCCCCCAAACTTGATTGAACTTGGTTTTTGGAGGGAGTGTTAGCCTTGGATTTTCGGAAAAATTGATCCTGACTCGACGAGCCCCATTTAAATGAGTATTAGCCTTAGATTTCTAACCTTGTTCATATCCGAGCCCTTTTAGTTGGTATTAGACTTCAAATTTATGGGTAATAGACTTTTCCCCTAAACTTGATTGAACTTGGTTTTTGGAGGTGTTAGCCTTGGATTTTTGGACAAATTGATCCTGACTCGACAAGCTCCATTTAAATGAGTATTAGACTTAGATTTCTAACCTTGTTCATATCCAAGCCCTTTTAGTTTGAATTAGACTTCAAATTTATGGGTAATAGACCTTTCCCCCAAACATGATTGAACTTGGTTTTTGGAGGTGTTAGCCTTGGATTTTCGGACAAATTGATCCTGACTCGACAAGCTCCATTTAAATGAGTATTAGACTTAGATTTCTAACCTTGTTCATATCCAAGCCCTTTTAGTTTGAATTAGACTTCAAATTTATGGGTAATAGACTTTTCCCCCAAACATGATTGAACTTAGTTTTTGGAGGGAGTGTTAGCCTTGGATTTTCGGAAAACTTGATCCTGACTCGAAGAGCCCCATTTAAATGAGTATTAGCCTTAGATTTCTAACCTTGTTCATATCCATGCCCTTTTAGTTTGAATTAGACTTCAAATTTATGGGTAATAGACTTTTCCCCCGAACTTGATTGAACTTGGTTTTTGGAGGTGTTAGCCTTGGATTTTTGGACAAATTGATCCTGACTCGAAGAGTACCATTTAAATGAGTATTAGAATTAGATTTCTAACCTTGTTCATATCCAAGCCCTTTTAGTTTGAATTAGACTTCAAATTTATGGGTAATAGACTTTTCCCCCAAACATGATTGAACTTAGTTTTTGGAGGGAGTGTTAGCCTTGGATTTTCGGAAAAATTGATCCTGACTCGAAGAGCCCCATTTAAATGAGTATTAGCCTTAGATTTCTAACCTTGTTCATATCCATGCCCTTTTAGTTTGAATTAGACTTCAAATTTATGGGTAATAGACTTTTCCCCCAAACATGATTGAACTTAGTTTTTGGAGGGAGTGTTAGCCTTGGATTTTCGGAAAAATTGATCCTGACTCGAAGAGCCCCATTTAAATGAGTATTAGCCTTAGATTTCTAACCTTGTTCATATCCAAGCCCTTTTAGTTGGTATTAGACTTCAAATTTATGGGTAATAGACTTTTCCCCCAAACATGATTGAACTTAGTTTTTGGAGGGAGTGTTAGCCTTGGAGTTTCGGAAAAATTGATTCTGACTCGACGAGCCCCATTTAAATGAGTATTAGCCTTAGATTTCTAACCTTGTTCATATCCAAGCCCTTTTAGTTGGTATTAGACTTCAAATTTATGGGTAATAGACTTTTCCCCTAAACTTGATTGAACTTTGTTTTTGGAGGTGTTAGCCTTGGATTTTTGGACAAATTGATCCTGACTCGACAAGCTCCATTTAAATGAGTATTAGACTTAGATTTCTAACCTTGTTCATATCCAAGCCCTTTTAGTTTGAATTAGACTTCAAATTTATGGGTAATAGACCTTTCCCCCAAACATGATTGAACTTGGTTTTTGGAGGTGTTAGCCTTGGATTTTCGGACAAATTGATCCTGACTCGACAAGCTCCATTTAAATGAGTATTAGACTTAGATTTCTAACCTTGTTCATATCCAAGCCCTTTTAGTTTGAATTAGACTTCAAATTTATGGGTAATAGACTTTTCCCCCAAACATGATTGAACTTAGTTTTTGGAGGGAGTGTTAGCCTTGGATTTTCGGAAAAATTGATCCTGACTCGACGAGCCCCATTTAAATGAGTATTAGCCTTAGATTTCTAACCTTGTTCATATCCAAGCCCTTTTAGGTGGTATTAGACTTCAAATTTATGGGTAATAGACTTTTCCCCCAAACTTGATTGAACTTGGTTTTTGGAGGGAGTGTTAGCCTTGGATTTTCGGAAAAATTGATCCTGACTCGACGAGCCCCATTTAAATGAGTATTAGCCTTAGATTTCTAACCTTGTTCATATCCAAGCCCTTTTAGTTGGTATTAGACTTCAAATTTATGGGTAATAGACTTTTCCCCTAAACTTGATTGAACTTGGTTTTTGGAGGTGTTAGCCTTGGATTTTTGGACAAATTGATCCTGACTCGACAAGCTCCATTTAAATGAGTATTAGACTTAGATTTCTAACCTTGTTCATATCCAAGCCCTTTTAGTTTGAATTAGACTTCAAATTTATGGGTAATAGACCTTTCCCCCAAACATGATTGAACTTGGTTTTTGGAGGTGTTAGCCTTGGATTTTCGGACAAATTGATCCTGACTCGACAAGCTCCATTTAAATGAGTATTAGACTTAGATTTATAACCTTGTTCATATCCAAGCCCTTTTAGTTTGAATTAGACTTCAAATTTATGGGTAATAGACTTTTCCCCCAAACATGATTGAACTTAGTTTTTGGAGGGAGTGTTAGCCTTGGATTTTCGGAAAACTTGATCCTGACTCGAAGAGCCCCATTTAAATGAGTATTAGCCTTAGATTTCTAACCTTGTTCATATCCATGCCCTTTTAGTTTGAATTAGACTTCAAATTTATGGGTAATAGACTTTTCCCCCGAACTTGATTGAACTTGGTTTTTGGAGGTGTTAGCCTTGGATTTTTGGACAAATTGATCCTGACTCGAAGAGTACCATTTAAATGAGTATTAGAATTAGATTTCTAACCTTGTTCATATCCAAGCCCTTTTAGTTTGAATTAGACTTCAAATTTATGGGTAATAGACTTTTCCCCCAAACATGATTGAACTTAGTTTTTGGAGGGAGTGTTAGCCTTGGATTTTCGGAAAAATTGATCCTGACTCGAAGAGCCCCATTTAAATGAGTATTAGCCTTAGATTTCTAACCTTGTTCATATCCATGCCCTTTTAGTTTGAATTAGACTTCAAATTTATGGGTAATAGACTTTTCCCCCAAACATGATTGAACTTAGTTTTTGGAGGGAGTGTTAGCCTTGGATTTTCGGAAAAATTGATCCTGACTCGAAGAGCCCCATTTAAATGAGTATTAGCCTTAGATTTCTAACCTTGTTCATATCCAAGCCCTTTTAGTTGGTATTAGACTTCAAATTTATGGGTAATAGACTTTTCCCCCAAACATGATTGAACTTGGTTTTTGGAGGGAGTGTTAGCCTTGGAGTTTCGGAAAAATTGATTCTGACTCGACGAGCCCCATTTAAATGAGTATTAGCCTTAGATTTCTAACCTTGTTCATATCCAAGCCCTTTTAGTTGGTATTAGACTTCAAATTTATGGGTAATAGACTTTTCCCCTAAACTTGATTGAACTTTGTTTTTGGAGGTGTTAGCCTTGGATTTTTGGGCAAATTGATCCTGACTCGACAAGCTCCATTTAAATGAGTATTAGACTTAGATTTCTAACCTTGTTCATATCCAAGCCCTTTTAGTTTGAATTAGACTTCAAATTTATGGGTAATAGACCTTTCCCCCAAACATGATTGAACTTGGTTTTTGGAGGTGTTAGCCTTGGATTTTCGGACAAATTGATCCTGACTCGACAAGCTCCATTTAAATGAGTATTAGACTTAGATTTCTAACCTTGTTCATATCCAAGCCCTTTTAGTTTGAATTAGACTTCAAATTTATGGGTAATAGACTTTTCCCCCAAACATGATTGAACTTAGTTTTTGGAGGGAGTGTTAGCCTTGGATTTTCGGAAAAATTGATCCTGACTCGACGAGCCCCATTTAAATGAGTATTAGCCTTAGATTTCTAACCTTGTTCATATCCAAGCCCTTTTAGTTGGTATTAGACTTCAAATTTATGGGTAATAGACTTTTCCCCTAAACTTGATTGAACTTGGTTTTTGGAGGTGTTAGCCTTGGATTTTTGGACAAATTGATCCTGACTCGACAAGCTCCATTTAAATGAGTATTAGACTTAGATTTCTAACCTTGTTCATATCCAAGCCCTTTTAGTTTGAATTAGACTTCAAATTTATGGGTAATAGACCTTTCCCCCAAACATGATTGAACTTGGTTTTTGGAGGTGTTAGCCTTGGATTTTCGGACAAATTGATCCTGACTCGACAAGCTCCATTTAAATGAGTATTAGACTTAGATTTCTAACCTTGTTCATATCCAAGCCCTTTTAGTTTGAATTAGACTTCAAATTTATGGGTAATAGACTTTTCCCCCAAACATGATTGAACTTAGTTTTTGGAGGGAGTGTTAGCCTTGGATTTTCGGAAAAATTGATCCTGACTCGACGAGCCCCATTTAAATGAGTATTAGCCTTAGATTTCTAACCTTGTTCATATCCAAGCCCTTTTAGGTGGTATTAGACTTCAAATTTATGGGTAATAGACTTTTCCCCCAAACTTGATTGAACTTGGTTTTTGGAGGGAGTGTTAGCCTTGGATTTTCGGAAAAATTGATCCTGACTCGACGAGCCCCATTTAAATGAGTATTAGCCTTAGATTTCTAACCTTGTTCATATCCAAGCCCTTTTAGTTGGTATTAGACTTCAAATTTATGGGTAATAGACTTTTCCCCTAAACTTGATTGAACTTGGTTTTTGGAGGTGTTAGCCTTGGATTTTTGGACAAATTGATCCTGACTCGACAAGCTCCATTTAAATGAGTATTAGACTTAGATTTCTAACCTTGTTCATATCCAAGCCCTTTTAGTTTGAATTAGACTTCAAATTTATGGGTAATAGACCTTTCCCCCAAACATGATTGAACTTGGTTTTTGGAGGTGTTAGCCTTGGATTTTCGGACAAATTGATCCTGACTCGACAAGCTCCATTTAAATGAGTATTAGACTTAGATTTCTAACCTTGTTCATATCCAAGCCCTTTTAGTTTGAATTAGACTTCAAATTTATGGGTAATAGACTTTTCCCCCAAACATGATTGAACTTAGTTTTTGGAGGGAGTGTTAGCCTTGGATTTTCGGAAAACTTGATCCTGACTCGAAGAGCCCCATTTAAATGAGTATTAGCCTTAGATTTCTAACCTTGTTCATATCCATGCCCTTTTAGTTTGAATTAGACTTCAAATTTATGGGTAATAGACTTTTCCCCCGAACTTGATTGAACTTGGTTTTTGGAGGTGTTAGCCTTGGATTTTTGGACAAATTGATCCTGACTCGAAGAGTACCATTTAAATGAGTATTAGAATTAGATTTCTAACCTTGTTCATATCCAAGCCCTTTTAGTTTGAATTAGACTTCAAATTTATGGGTAATAGACTTTTCCCCCAAACATGATTGAACTTAGTTTTTGGAGGGAGTGTTAGCCTTGGATTTTCGGAAAAATTGATCCTGACTCGAAGAGCCCCATTTAAATGAGTATTAGCCTTAGATTTCTAACCTTGTTCATATCCATGCCCTTTTAGTTTGAATTAGACTTCAAATTTATGGGTAATAGACTTTTCCCCCAAACATGATTGAACTTAGTTTTTGGAGGGAGTGTTAGCCTTGGATTTTCGGAAAAATTGATCCTGACTCGAAGAGCCCCATTTAAATGAGTATTAGCCTTAGATTTCTAACCTTGTTCATATCCAAGCCCTTTTAGTTGGTATTAGACTTCAAATTTATGGGTAATAGACTTTTCCCCCAAACATGATTGAACTTGGTTTTTGGAGGGAGTGTTAGCCTTGGAGTTTCGGAAAAATTGATTCTGACTCGACGAGCCCCATTTAAATGAGTATTAGCCTTAGATTTCTAACCTTGTTCATATCCAAGCCCTTTTAGTTGGTATTAGACTTCAAATTTATGGGTAATAGACTTTTCCCCTAAACTTGATTGAACTTTGTTTTTGGAGGTGTTAGCCTTGGATTTTTGGGCAAATTGATCCTGACTCGACAAGCTCCATTTAAATGAGTATTAGACTTAGATTTCTAACCTTGTTCATATCCAAGCCCTTTTAGTTTGAATTAGACTTCAAATTTATGGGTAATAGACCTTTCCCCCAAACATGATTGAACTTGGTTTTTGGAGGTGTTAGCCTTGGATTTTCGGACAAATTGATCCTGACTCGACAAGCTCCATTTAAATGAGTATTAGACTTAGATTTCTAACCTTGTTCATATCCAAGCCCTTTTAGTTTGAATTAGACTTCAAATTTATGGGTAATAGACTTTTCCCCCAAACATGATTGAACTTAGTTTTTGGAGGGAGTGTTAGCCTTGGATTTTCGGAAAAATTGATCCTGACTCGACGAGCCCCATTTAAATGAGTATTAGCCTTAGATTTCTAACCTTGTTCATATCCAAGCCCTTTTAGTTGGTATTAGACTTCAAATTTATGGGTAATAGACTTTTCCCCCAAACTTGATTGAACTTGGTTTTTGGAGGGAGTGTTAGCCTTGGATTTTCGGAAAAATTGATCCTGACTCGACGAGCCCCATTTAAATGAGTATTAGACTTAGATTTCTAACATTGTTCATATCCAAGCCCTTTTAGTTGGTATTAGACTTCAAATTTATGGGTAATACACTTTTCCCCTAAACTTGATTGAACTTGGTTTTTGGAGGTGTTAGCCTTGGATTTTTGGACAAATTGATCCTGACTCGACAAGCTCCATTTAAATGAGTATTAGACTTAGATTTCTAACCTTGTTCATATCCAAGCCCTTTTAGTTTGAATTAGACTTCAAATTTATGGGTAATAGACCTTTCCCCCAAACATGATTGAACTTGGTTTTTGGAGGTGTTAGCCTTGGATTTTCGGACAAATTGATCCTGACTCGACAAGCTCCATTTAAATGAGTATTAGACTTAGATTTCTAACCTTGTTCATATCCAAGCCCTTTTAGTTTGAATTAGACTTCAAATTTATGGGTAATAGACTTTTCCCCCAAACATGATTGAACTTAGTTTTTGGAGGGAGTGTTAGCCTTGGATTTTCGGAAAAATTGATCCTGACTCGACGAGCCCCATTTAAATGAGTATTAGCCTTAGATTTCTAACCTTGTTCATATCCAAGCCCTTTTAGTTGGTATTAGACTTCAAATTTATGGGTAATAGACTTTTCCCCCAAACTTGATTGAACTTGGTTTTTGGAGGGAGTGTTAGCCTTGGATTTTCGGAAAAATTGATCCTGACTCGACGAGCCCCATTTAAATGAGTATTAGCCTTAGATTTCTAACCTTGTTCATATCCAAGCCCTTTTAGTTGGTATTAGACTTCAAATTTATGGGTAATAGACTTTTCCCCCAAACTTGATTGAACTTGGTTTTTGGAGGGAGTGTTAGCCTTGGATTTTCGGAAAAATTGATCCTGACTCGACGAGCCCCATTTAAATGAGTATTAGCCTTAGATTTCTAACCTTGTTCATATCCAAGCCCTTTTAGTTGGTATTAGACTTCAAATTTATGGGTAATAGACTTTTCCCCTAAACTTGATTGAACTTGGTTTTTGGAGGTGTTAGCCTTGGATTTTTGGACAAATTGATCCTGACTCGACAAGCTCCATTTAAATGAGTATTAGACTTAGATTTCTAACCTTGTTCATATCCAAGCCCTTTTAGTTTGAATTAGACTTCAAATTTATGGGTAATAGACCTTTCCCCCAAACATGATTGAACTTGGTTTTTGGAGGTGTTAGCCTTGGATTTTCAGACAAATTGATCCTGACTCGACAAGCTCCATTTAAATGAGTATTAGACTTAGATTTCTAACCTTGTTCATATCCAAGCCCTTTTAGTTTGAATTAGACTTCAAATTTATGGGTAATAGACTTTTCCCCCAAACATGATTGAACTTAGTTTTTGGAGGGAGTGTTAGCCTTGGATTTTCGGAAAAATTGATCCTGACTCGAAGAGCCCCATTTAAATGAGTATTAGCCTTAGATTTATAACCTTGTTCATATCCATGCCCTTTTAGTTTGAATTAGACTTCAAATTTATGGGTAATAGACTTTTCCCCCGAACTTGATTGAACTTGGTTTTTGGAGGTGTTAGCCTTGGATTTTTGGACAAATTGATCCTGACTCGACGAGTACCATTTAAATGAGTATTAGAATTAGATTTCTAACCTTGTTCATATCCAAGCCCTTTTAGTTTGAATTAGACTTCAAATTTATGGGTAATAGACTTTTCCCCCAAACATGATTGAACTTAGTTTTTGGAGGGAGTGTTAGCCTTGGATTTTCGGAAAAATTGATCCTGACTCGAAGAGCCCCATTTAAATGAGTATTAGCCTTAGATTTCTAACCTTGTTCATATCCATGCCCTTTTAGTTTGAATTAGACTTCAAATTTATGGGTAATAGACATTTCCCCCAAACATGATTGAACTTAGTTTTTGGAGGGAGTGTTAGCCTTGGATTTTCGGAAAAATTGATCCTGACTCGAAGAGCCCCATTTAAATGAGTATTAGCCTTAGACTTCTAACCTTGTTCATATCCAAGCCCTTTTAGTTGGTATTAGACTTCAAATTTATGGGTAATAGACTTTTCCCCCAAACATGATTGAACTTGGTTTTTGGATGGAGTGTTAGCCTTGGATTTTCAGAAAAATTGATCGTGACTCGACGAGCCCCATTTAAATGAGTATTAGCCTTAGATTTCTAACCTTGTTCATATCCAAGCCCTTTTAGTTGGTATTAGACTTCAAATTTATGGGTATTAGACTTTTCCCCTAAACTTGATTGAACTTAGTTTTTGGAGGTGTTAGCCTTGGATTTTTGGACAAATTGATCCTGACTCGACAAGCTCCATTTAAATGAGTATTAGACTTAGATTTCTAACCTTGTTCATATCCAAGCCCTTTTAGTTTGAATTAGACTTCAAATTTATGGGTAATAGACCTTTCCCCCAAACATGATTGAACTTGGTTTTTGGAGGTGTTAGCCTTGGATTTTCGGACAAATTGATCCTGACTCGACAAGCTCCATTTAAATGAGTATTAGACTTAGATTTCTAACCTTGTTCATATCCAAGCCCTTTTAGTTTGAATTAGACTTCAAATTTATGGGTAATAGACTTTTCCCCCAAACATGATTGAACTTAGTTTTTGGAGGGACTGTTAGCCTTGGATTTTCGGAAAAATTGATCCTGACTCGACGAGCTCCATTTAAATGAGTATTAGCCTTAGATTTCTAACCTTGTTCATATCCAAGCCCTTTTAGTTGGTATTAGACTTCAAATTTATGGGTAATAGACTTTTCCCCCAAACTTGATTGAACTTGGTTTTTGCAGGGAGTGTTAGCCTTGGATTTTCGGAAAAATTGATCCTGACTCGACGAGCCCCATTTAAATGAGTATTAGCCTTAGATTTCTAACCTTTTTCATATCCAAGCCCTTTTAGTTGGTATTAGACTTCAAATTTATGGGTAATAGACTTTTCCCCTAAACTTGATTGAACTTGGTTTTTGGAGGTGTTAGCCTTGGATTTTTGGACAAATTGATCCTGACTCGACAAGCTCCATTTAAATGAGTATTAGACTTAGATTTCTAACCTTGTTCATATCCAAGCCCTTTTAGTTTGAATTAGACTTCAAATTTATGGGTAATAGACCTTTCCCCCAAACATGATTGAACTTGGTTTTTGGAGGTGTTAGCCTTGGATTTTCGGACAAATTGATCCTGACTCGACAAGCTCCATTTAAATGAGTATTAGACTTAGATTTCTAACCTTGTTCATATCCAAGCCCTTTTAGTTTGAATTAGACTTCAAATTTATGGGTAATAGACTTTTCCCCCAATCATGATTGAACTTAGTTTTTGGAGGGAGTGTTAGCCTTGGATTTTCGGAAAAATTGATCCTGACTCGAAGAGCCCCATTTAAATGAGTATTAGCCTTAGATTTATAACCTTGTTCATATCCATGCCCTTTTATTTTGAATTAGACTTCAAATTTATGGGTAATAGACTTTTCCCCCGAACTTGATTGAACTTGGTTTTTGGAGGTGTTAGCCTTGGATTTTTGGACAAATTGATCCTGACTCGACGAGTACCATTTAAATGAGTATTAGACTTAGATTTCTAACCTTGTTCATATCCAAGCCCTTTTAGTTTGAATTAGACTTCAAATTTATGGGTAATAGACCTTTCCCCCAAACATGATTGAACTTGGTTTTTGGAGGTGTTAGCCTTGGATTTTCAGACAAATTGATCCTGACTCGACAAGCTCCATTTAAATGAGTATTAGACTTAGATTTCTAACCTTGTTCATATCCAAGCCCTTTTAGTTTGAATTAGACTTCAAATTTATGGGTAATAGACTTTTCCCCCAAACATGATTGAACTTAGTTTTTGGAGGGAGTGTTAGCCTTGGATTTTCGGAAAAATTGATCCTGACTCGAAGAGCCCCATTTAAATGAGTATTAGCCTTAGATTTATAACCTTGTTCATATCCATGCCCTTTTAGTTTGAATTAGACTTCAAATTTATGGGTAATAGACTTTTCCCCCGAACTTGATTGAACTTGGTTTTTGGAGGTGTTAGCCTTGGATTTTTGGACAAATTGATCCTGACTCGACGAGTACCATTTAAATGAGTATTAGAATTAGATTTCTAACCTTGTTCATATCCAAGCCCTTTTAGTTTGAATTAGACTTCAAATTTATGGGTAATAGACTTTTCCCCCAAACATGATTGAACTTAGTTTTTGGAGGGAGTGTTAGCCTTGGATTTTCGGAAAAATTGATCCTGACTCGAAGAGCCCCATTTAAATGAGTATTAGCCTTAGATTTCTAACCTTGTTCATATCCATGCCCTTTTAGTTTGAATTAGACTTCAAATTTATGGGTAATAGACATTTCCCCCAAACATGATTGAACTTAGTTTTTGGAGGGAGTGTTAGCCTTGGATTTTCGGAAAAATTGATCCTGACTCGAAGAGCCCCATTTAAATGAGTATTAGCCTTAGACTTCTAACCTTGTTCATATCCAAGCCCTTTTAGTTGGTATTAGACTTCAAATTTATGGGTAATAGACTTTTCCCCCAAACATGATTGAACTTGGTTTTTGGATGGAGTGTTAGCCTTGGATTTTCAGAAAAATTGATCGTGACTCGACGAGCCCCATTTAAATGAGTATTAGCCTTAGATTTCTAACCTTGTTCATATCCAAGCCCTTTTAGTTGGTATTAGACTTCAAATTTATGGGTATTAGACTTTTCCCCTAAACTTGATTGAACTTAGTTTTTGGAGGTGTTAGCCTTGGATTTTTGGACAAATTGATCCTGACTCGACAAGCTCCATTTAAATGAGTATTAGACTTAGATTTCTAACCTTGTTCATATCCAAGCCCTTTTAGTTTGAATTAGACTTCAAATTTATGGGTAATAGACCTTTCCCCCAAACATGATTGAACTTGGTTTTTGGAGGTGTTAGCCTTGGATTTTCGGACAAATTGATCCTGACTCGACAAGCTCCATTTAAATGAGTATTAGACTTAGATTTCTAACCTTGTTCATATCCAAGCCCTTTTAGTTTGAATTAGACTTCAAATTTATGGGTAATAGACTTTTCCCCCAAACATGATTGAACTTAGTTTTTGGAGGGACTGTTAGCCTTGGATTTTCGGAAAAATTGATCCTGACTCGACGAGCTCCATTTAAATGAGTATTAGCCTTAGATTTCTAACCTTGTTCATATCCAAGCCCTTTTAGTTGGTATTAGACTTCAAATTTATGGGTAATAGACTTTTCCCCCAAACTTGATTGAACTTGGTTTTTGCAGGGAGTGTTAGCCTTGGATTTTCGGAAAAATTGATCCTGACTCGACGAGCCCCATTTAAATGAGTATTAGCCTTAGATTTCTAACCTTTTTCATATCCAAGCCCTTTTAGTTGGTATTAGACTTCAAATTTATGGGTAATAGACTTTTCCCCTAAACTTGATTGAACTTGGTTTTTGGAGGTGTTAGCCTTGGATTTTTGGACAAATTGATCCTGACTCGACAAGCTCCATTTAAATGAGTATTAGACTTAGATTTCTAACCTTGTTCATATCCAAGCCCTTTTAGTTTGAATTAGACTTCAAATTTATGGGTAATAGACCTTTCCCCCAAACATGATTGAACTTGGTTTTTGGAGGTGTTAGCCTTGGATTTTCGGACAAATTGATCCTGACTCGACAAGCTCCATTTAAATGAGTATTAGACTTAGATTTCTAACCTTGTTCATATCCAAGCCCTTTTAGTTTGAATTAGACTTCAAATTTATGGGTAATAGACTTTTCCCCCAATCATGATTGAACTTAGTTTTTGGAGGGAGTGTTAGCCTTGGATTTTCGGAAAAATTGATCCTGACTCGAAGAGCCCCATTTAAATGAGTATTAGCCTTAGATTTATAACCTTGTTCATATCCATGCCCTTTTATTTTGAATTAGACTTCAAATTTATGGGTAATAGACTTTTCCCCCGAACTTGATTGAACTTGGTTTTTGGAGGTGTTAGCCTTGGATTTTTGGACAAATTGATCCTGACTCGACGAGTACCATTTAAATGAGTATTAGACTTAGATTTCTAACCTTGTTCATATCCAAGCCCTTTTAGTTTGAATTAGACTTCAAATTTATGGGTAATAGACCTTTCCCCCAAACATGATTGAACTTGGTTTTTGGAGGTGTTAGCCTTGGATTTTCAGACAAATTGATCCTGACTCGACAAGCTCCATTTAAATGAGTATTAGACTTAGATTTCTAACCTTGTTCATATCCAAGCCCTTTTAGTTTGAATTAGACTTCAAATTTATGGGTAATAGACTTTTCCCCCAAACATGATTGAACTTAGTTTTTGGAGGGAGTGTTAGCCTTGGATTTTCGGAAAAATTGATCCTGACTCGAAGAGCCCCATTTAAATGAGTATTAGCCTTAGATTTATAACCTTGTTCATATCCATGCCCTTTTAGTTTGAATTAGACTTCAAATTTATGGGTAATAGACTTTTCCCCCGAACTTGATTGAACTTGGTTTTTGGAGGTGTTAGCCTTGGATTTTTGGACAAATTGATCCTGACTCGACGAGTACCATTTAAATGAGTATTAGAATTAGATTTCTAACCTTGTTCATATCCAAGCCCTTTTAGTTTGAATTAGACTTCAAATTTATGGGTAATAGACTTTTCCCCCAAACATGATTGAACTTAGTTTTTGGAGGGAGTGTTAGCCTTGGATTTTCGGAAAAATTGATCCTGACTCGAAGAGCCCCATTTAAATGAGTATTAGCCTTAGATTTCTAACCTTGTTCATATCCATGCCCTTTTAGTTTGAATTAGACTTCAAATTTATGGGTAATAGACATTTCCCCCAAACATGATTGAACTTAGTTTTTGGAGGGAGTGTTAGCCTTGGATTTTCGGAAAAATTGATCCTGACTCGAAGAGCCCCATTTAAATGAGTATTAGCCTTAGACTTCTAACCTTGTTCATATCCAAGCCCTTTTAGTTGGTATTAGACTTCAAATTTATGGGTAATAGACTTTTCCCCCAAACATGATTGAACTTGGTTTTTGGATGGAGTGTTAGCCTTGGATTTTCAGAAAAATTGATCGTGACTCGACGAGCCCCATTTAAATGAGTATTAGCCTTAGATTTCTAACCTTGTTCATATCCAAGCCCTTTTAGTTGGTATTAGACTTCAAATTTATGGGTATTAGACTTTTCCCCTAAACTTGATTGAACTTAGTTTTTGGAGGTGTTAGCCTTGGATTTTTGGACAAATTGATCCTGACTCGACAAGCTCCATTTAAATGAGTATTAGACTTAGATTTCTAACCTTGTTCATATCCAAGCCCTTTTAGTTTGAATTAGACTTCAAATTTATGGGTAATAGACCTTTCCCCCAAACATGATTGAACTTGGTTTTTGGAGGTGTTAGCCTTGGATTTTCGGACAAATTGATCCTGACTCGACAAGCTCCATTTAAATGAGTATTAGACTTAGATTTCTAACCTTGTTCATATCCAAGCCCTTTTAGTTTGAATTAGACTTCAAATTTATGGGTAATAGACTTTTCCCCCAAACATGATTGAACTTAGTTTTTGGAGGGACTGTTAGCCTTGGATTTTCGGAAAAATTGATCCTGACTCGACGAGCTCCATTTAAATGAGTATTAGCCTTAGATTTCTAACCTTGTTCATATCCAAGCCCTTTTAGTTGGTATTAGACTTCAAATTTATGGGTAATAGACTTTTCCCCCAAACTTGATTGAACTTGGTTTTTGCAGGGAGTGTTAGCCTTGGATTTTCGGAAAAATTGATCCTGACTCGACGAGCCCCATTTAAATGAGTATTAGCCTTAGATTTCTAACCTTTTTCATATCCAAGCCCTTTTAGTTGGTATTAGACTTCAAATTTATGGGTAATAGACTTTTCCCCTAAACTTGATTGAACTTGGTTTTTGGAGGTGTTAGCCTTGGATTTTTGGACAAATTGATCCTGACTCGACAAGCTCCATTTAAATGAGTATTAGACTTAGATTTCTAACCTTGTTCATATCCAAGCCCTTTTAGTTTGAATTAGACTTCAAATTTATGGGTAATAGACCTTTCCCCCAAACATGATTGAACTTGGTTTTTGGAGGTGTTAGCCTTGGATTTTCGGACAAATTGATCCTGACTCGACAAGCTCCATTTAAATGAGTATTAGACTTAGATTTCTAACCTTGTTCATATCCAAGCCCTTTTAGTTTGAATTAGACTTCAAATTTATGGGTAATAGACTTTTCCCCCAAACATGATTGAACTTAGTTTTTGGAGGGAGTGTTAGCCTTGGATTTTTGGAAAAATTGATCCTGACTCGAAGAGCCCCATTTAAATGAGTATTAGCCTTAGATTTCTAACCTTGTTCATATCCATGCCCTTTTAGTTTGAATTAGACTTCAAATTTATGGGTAATAGACATTTCCCCCAAACATGATTGAACTTAGTTTTTGGAGGGAGTGTTAGCCTTGGATTTTCGGAAAAATTGATCCTGACTCGAAGAGCCCCATTTAAATGAGTATTAGCCTTAGATTTATAACCTTGTTCATATCCATGCCCTTTTATTTTGAATTAGACTTCAAATTTATGGGTAATAGACTTTTCCCCCGAACTTGATTGAACTTAGTTTTTGGAGGGAGTGTTAGCCTTGGATTTTCGGAAAAATTGATCCTGACTCGAAGAGCCCCATTTAAATGAGTATTAGCCTTAGATTTCTAACCTTGTTCATATCCAAGCCCTTTTAGTTGGTATTAGACTTCAAATTTATGGGTAATAGACTTTTCCCCCAAACATGATTGAACTTGGTTTTTGGAGGGAGTGTTAGCCTTGGATTTTCGGAAAAATTGATCGTGACTCGACGAGCCCCATTTAAATGAGTATTAGCCTTAGATTTCTAACCTTGTTCATATCCAAGCCCTTTTAGTTGGTATTAGACTTC
Organism: Salix caprea; assembly: GCA_964035475.1. NCBI lineage: Eukaryota > Viridiplantae > Streptophyta > Magnoliopsida > Malpighiales > Salicaceae > Salix > Salix caprea. The sequence continues at coordinate 18,244,652 of OZ037749.1, forward strand.
AAATTTATGGGTATTAGACTTTTCCCCTAAACTTGATTGAACTTAGTTTTTGGAGTTGTTAGCCTTGGATTTTTGGACAAATTGATCCTGACTCGACAAGCTCCATTTAAATGAGTATTAGACTTAGATTTCTAACCTTGTTCATATCCAAGCCCTTTTAGTTTGAATTAGACTTCAAATTTATGGGTAATAGACTTTTCCCCCAAACATGATTGAACTTAGTTTTTGGAGGGAGTGTTAGCCTTGGATTTTCGGAAAAATTGATCCTGACTCGAAGAGCCCCATTTAAATGAGTATTAGCCTTAGATTTATAACCTTGTTCATATCCAAGCCCTTTTATTTTGAATTAGACTTCAAATTTATGGGTAATAGACTTTTCCCCCGAACTTGATTGAACTTGGTTTTTGGAGGTGTTAGCTTTGGATTTTTGGACAAATTGATCCTGACTCGACGAGTACCATTTAAATGAGTATTAGAATTAGATTTCTAACCTTGTTCATATCCAAGCCCTTTTAGTTTGAATTAGACTTCAAATTTATGGGTAATAGACTTTTCCCCCAAACATGATTGAACTTAGTTTTTGGAGGGAGTGTTAGCCTTGGATTTTCGGAAAAATTGATCCTGACTCGAAGAGCCCCATTTAAATGAGTATTAGCCTTAGATTTCTAACCTTGTTCATATCCATGCCCTTTTAGTTTGAATTAGACTTCAAATTTATGGGTAATAGACATTTCCCCCAAACATGATTGAACTTAGTTTTTGGAGGGAGTGTTAGCCTTGGATTTTCGGAAAAATTGATCCTGACTCGAAGAGCCCCATTTAAATGAGTATTAGCCTTAGATTTCTAACCTTGTTCATATCCAAGCCCTTTTAGTTGGTATTAGACTTCAAATTTATGGGTAATAGACTTTTCCCCCAAACATGATTGAACTTGGTTTTTGGAGGGAGTGTTAGCCTTGGATTTTCGGAAAAATTGATCGTGACTCGACGAGCCCCATTTAAATGAGTATTAGCCTTAGATTTCTAACCTTGTTCATATCCAAGCCCTTTTAGTTGGTATTAGACTTCAAATTTATGGGTATTAGACTTTTCCCCTAAACTTGATTGAACTTAGTTTTTGGAGTTGTTAGCCTTGGATTTTTGGACAAATTGATCCTGACTCGACAAGCTCCATTTAAATGAGTATTAGACTTAGATTTCTAACCTTGTTCATATCCAAGCCCTTTTAGTTTGAATTAAACTTCAAATTTATGGGTAATAAACCTTTCCCCCAAACATGATTGAACTTGGTTTTTGGAGGTGTTAGCCTTGGATTTTCGGACAAATTGATCCTGACTCGACAAGCTCCATTTAAATGAGTATTAGACTTAGATTTCTAACCTTGTTCATATCCAAGCCCTTTTAGTTTGAATTAGACTTCAAATTTATGGGTAATAGACTTTTCCCCCAAACATGATTGAACTTAGTTTTTGGAGGGAGTGTTAGCCTTGGATTTTCGGAAAAATTGATCCTGACTCGACGAGCCCCATTTAAATGAGTATTAGCCTTAGATTTCTAACCTTGTTCATATCCAAGCCCTTTTAGTTGGTATTAGACTTCAAATTTATGGGTAATAGACTTTTCCCCCAAACTTGATTGAACTTGGTTTTTGGAGGGAGTGTTAGCCTTGGATTTTCGGAAAAATTGATCCTGACTCGACGAGCCCCATTTAAATGAGTATTAGCCTTAGATTTCTAACCTTGTTCATATCCAAGCCCTTTTAGTTGGTATTAGACTTCAAATTTATGGGTAATAGACTTTTCCCCTAAACTTGATTGAACTTGGTTTTTGGAGGTGTTAGCCTTGGATTTTTGGACAAATTGATCCTGACTCGACAAGCTCCATTTAAATGAGTATTAGACTTAGATTTCTAACCTTGTTCATATCCAAGCCCTTTTAGTTTGAATTAGACTTCAAATTTATGGGTAATAGACCTTTCCCCCAAACATGATTGAACTTGGTTTTTGGAGGTGTTAGCCTTGGATTTTCGGACAAATTGATCCTGACTCGACAAGCTCCATTTAAATGAGTATTAGACTTAGATTTCTAACCTTGTTCATATCCAAGCCCTTTTAGTTTGAATTAGACTTCAAATTTATGGGTAATAGACTTTTCCCCCAAACATGATTGAACTTAGTTTTTGGAGGGAGTGTTAGCCTTGGATTTTCGGAAAAATTGATCCTGACTCGAAGAGCCCCATTTAAATGAGTATTAGCCTTAGATTTATAACCTTGTTCATATCCAAGCCCTTTTATTTTGAATTAGACTTCAAATTTATGGGTAATAGACTTTTCCCCCGAACTTGATTGAACTTGGTTTTTGGAGGTGTTAGCCTTGGATTTTTGGACAAATTGATCCTGACTCGACGAGTACCATTTAAATGAGTATTAGAATTAGATTTCTAACCTTGTTCATATCCAAGCCCTTTTAGTTTGAATTAGACTTCAAATTTATGGGTAATAGACTTTTCCCCCAAACATGATTGAACTTAGTTTTTGGAGGGAGTGTTAGCCTTGGATTTTCGGAAAAATTGATCCTGACTCGAAGAGCCCCATTTAAATGAGTATTAGCCTTAGATTTCTAACCTTGTTCATATCCATGCCCTTTTAGTTTGAATTAGACTTCAAATTTATGGGTAATAGACATTTCCCCCAAACATGATTGAACTTAGTTTTTGGAGGGAGTGTTAGCCTTGGATTTTCGGAAAAATTGATCCTGACTCGAAGAGCCCCATTTAAATGAGTATTAGCCTTAGATTTCTAACCTTGTTCATATCCAAGCCCTTTTAGTTGGTATTAGACTTCAAATTTATGGGTAATAGACTTTTCCCCCAAACATGATTGAACTTGGTTTTTGGAGGGAGTGTTAGCCTTGGATTTTCGGAAAAATTGATCGTGACTCGACGAGCCCCATTTAAATGAGTATTAGCCTTAGATTTCTAACCTTGTTCATATCCAAGCCCTTTTAGTTGGTATTAGACTTCAAATTTATGGGTATTAGACTTTTCCCCTAAACTTGATTGAACTTAGTTTTTGGAGTTGTTAGCCTTGGATTTTTGGACAAATTGATCCTGACTCGACAAGCTCCATTTAAATGAGTATTAGACTTAGATTTCTAACCTTGTTCATATCCAAGCCCTTTTAGTTTGAATTAAACTTCAAATTTATGGGTAATAAACCTTTCCCCCAAACATGATTGAACTTGGTTTTTGGAGGTGTTAGCCTTGGATTTTCGGACAAATTGATCCTGACTCGACAAGCTCCATTTAAATGAGTATTAGACTTAGATTTCTAACCTTGTTCATATCCAAGCCCTTTTAGTTTGAATTAGACTTCAAATTTATGGGTAATAGACTTTTCCCCCAAACATGATTGAACTTAGTTTTTGGAGGGAGTGTTAGCCTTGGATTTTCGGAAAAATTGATCCTGACTCGACGAGCCCCATTTAAATGAGTATTAGCCTTAGATTTCTAACCTTGTTCATATCCAAGCCCTTTTAGTTGGTATTAGACTTCAAATTTATGGGTAATAGACTTTTCCCCCAAACTTGATTGAACTTGGTTTTTGGAGGGAGTGTTAGCCTTGGATTTTCGGAAAAATTGATCCTGACTCGACGAGCCCCATTTAAATGAGTATTAGCCTTAGATTTCTAACCTTGTTCATATCCAAGCCCTTTTAGTTGGTATTAGACTTCAAATTTATGGGTAATAGACTTTTCCCCTAAACTTGATTGAACTTGGTTTTTGGAGGTGTTAGCCTTGGATTTTTTGACAAATTGATCCTGACTCGACGAGTACCATTTAAATGAGTATTAGAATTAGATTTCTAACCTTGTTCATATCCAAGCCTTTTAGTTTGAATTAGACTTCAAATTTATGGGTAATAGACTTTTCCCCCAAACATGATTGAACTTAGTTTTTGGAGGGAGTGTTAGCCTTGGATTTTCGGAAAAATTGATCCTGACTCGAAGAGCCCCATTTAAATGAGTATTAGCCTTAGATTTCTAACCTTGTTCATATCCATGCCCTTTTAGTTTGAATTAGACTTCAAATTTATGCGTAATAGACATTTCCCCCAAACATGATTGAACTTAGTTTTTGGAGGGAGTGTTAGCCTTGGATTTTCGGAAAAATTGATCCTGACTCGAAGAGCCCCATTTAAATGAGTATTAGCCTTAGATTTCTAACCTTGTTCATATCCAAGCCCTTTTAGTTGGTATTAGACTTCAAATTTATGGGTAATAGACTTTTCCCCCAAACATGATTGAACTTGGTTTTTGGAGGGAGTGTTAGCCTTGGATTTTCGGAAAAATTGATCGTGACTCGACGAGCCCCATTTAAATGAGTATTAGCCTTAGATTTCTAACCTTGTTCATATCCAAGCCCTTTTAGTTGGTATTAGACTTCAAATTTATGGGTATTAGACTTTTCCCCTAAACTTGATTGAACTTAGTTTTTGGAGTTGTTAGCCTTGGATTTTTGGACAAATTGATCCTGACTCGACAAGCTCCATTTAAATGAGTATTAGACTTAGATTTCTAACCTTGTTCATATCCAAGCCCTTTTAGTTTGAATTAAACTTCAAATTTATGGGTAATAAACCTTTCCCCCAAACATGATTGAACTTGGTTTTTGGAGGTGTTAGCCTTGGATTTTCGGACAAATTGATCCTGACTCGACAAGCTCCATTTAAATGAGTATTAGACTTAGATTTCTAACCTTGTTCATATCCAAGCCCTTTTAGTTTGAATTAGACTTCAAATTTATGGGTAATAGACTTTTCCCCCAAACATGATTGAACTTAGTTTTTGGAGGGAGTGTTAGCCTTGGATTTTCGGAAAAATTGATCCTGCCTCGACGAGCCCCATTTAAATGAGTATTAGCCTTAGATTTCTAACCTTGTTCATATCCAAGCCCTTTTAGTTGGTATTAGACTTCAAATTTATGGGTAATAGACTTTTCCCCCAAACTTGATTGAACTTGGTTTTTGGAGGGAGTGTTAGCCTTGGATTTTCGGAAAAATTGATCCTGACTCGACGAGCCCCATTTAAATGAGTATTAGCCTTAGATTTCTAACCTTGTTCATATCCAAGCCCTTTTAGTTGGTATTAGACTTCAAATTTATGGGTAATAGACTTTTCCCCTAAACTTGATTGAACTTGGTTTTTGGAGGTGTTAGCCTTGGATTTTTTGACAAATTGATCCTGACTCGACGAGTACCATTTAAATGAGTATTAGAATTAGATTTCTAACCTTGTTCATATCCAAGCCCTTTTAGTTTGAATTAGACTTCAAATTTATGGGTAATAGACTTTTCCCCCAAACATGATTGAACTTAGTTTTTGGAGGGAGTGTTAGCCTTGGATTTTTGGAAAAATTGATCCTGACTCGAAGAGCCCCATTTAAATGAGTATTAGCCTTAGATTTCTAACCTTGTTCATATCCATGCCCTTTTAGTTTGAATTAGACTTCAAATTTATGGGTAATAGACATTTCCCCCAAACATGATTGAACTTAGTTTTTGGAGGGAGTGTTAGCCTTGGATTTTCGGAAAAATTGATCCTGACTCGAAGAGCCCCATTTAAATGAGTATTAGCCTTAGATTTATAACCTTGTTCATATCCATGCCCTTTTATTTTGAATTAGACTTCAAATTTATGGGTAATAGACTTTTCCCCCGAACTTGATTGAACTTGGTTTTTGGAGTTGTTAGCCTTGGATTTTTGGACAAATTGATCCTGACTCGACGAGTACCATTTAAATGAGTATTAGAATTAGATTTCTAACCTTGTTCATATCCAAGCCCTTTTAGTTTGAATTAGACTTCAAATTTATGGGTAATAGACTTTTCCCCCAAACATGATTGAACTTAGTTTTTGGAGGGAGTGTTAGCCTTGGATTTTCGGAAAAATTGATCCTGACTCGAAGAGCCCCATTTAAATGAGTATTAGCCTTAGATTTCTAACCTTGTTCATATCCATGCCCTTTTAGTTTGAATTAGACTTCAAATTTATGGGTAATAGACATTTCCCCCAAACATGATTGAACTTAGTTTTTGGAGGGAGTGTTAGCCTTGGATTTTCGGAAAAATTGATCCTGACTCGAAGAGCCCCATTTAAATGAGTATTAGCCTTAGATTTCTAACCTTGTTCATATCCAAGCCCTTTTAGTTGGTATTAGACTTCAAATTTATGGGTAATAGACTTTTCCCCCAAACATGATTGAACTTGGTTTTTGGAGGGAGTGTTAGCCTTGGATTTTCGGAAAAATTGATCGTGACTCGACGAGCCCCATTTAAATGAGTATTAGCCTTAGATTTCTAACCTTGTTCATATCCAAGCCCTTTTAGTTGGTATTAGACTTCAAATTTATGGGTATTAGACTTTTCCCCTAAACTTGATTGAACTTAGTTTTTGGAGTTGTTAGCCTTGGATTTTTGGACAAATTGATCCTGACTCGACAAGCTCCATTTAAATGAGTATTAGACTTAGATTTCTAACCTTGTTCATATCCAAGCCCTTTTAGTTTGAATTAGACTTCAAATTTATGGGTAATAAACCTTTCCCCCAAACATGATTGAACTTGGTTTTTGGAGGTGTTAGCCTTGGATTTTCGGACAAATTGATCCTGACTCGACAAGCTCCATTTAAATGAGTATTAGACTTAGATTTCTAACCTTGTTCATATCCAAGCCCTTTTAGTTTGAATTAGACTTCAAATTTATGGGTAATAGACTTTTCCCCCAAACATGATTGAACTTAGTTTTTGGAGGGAGTGTTAGCCTTGGATTTTCGGAAAAATTGATCCTGACTCGAAGAGCCCCATTTAAATGAGTATTAGCCTTAGATTTATAACCTTGTTCATATCCATGCCCTTTTATTTTGAATTAGACTTCAAATTTATGGGTAATAGACTTTTCCCCCGAACTTGATTGAACTTGGTTTTTGGAGGTGTTAGCCTTGGATTTTTGGACAAATTGATCCTGACTCGACGAGTACCATTTAAATGAGTATTAGAATTAGATTTCTAACCTTGTTCATATCCAAGCCCTTTTAGTTTGAATTAGACTTCAAATTTATGGGTAATAGACTTTTCCCCCAAACATGATTGAACTTAGTTTTTGGAGGGAGTGTTAGCCTTGGATTTTCGGAAAAATTGATCCTGACTCGAAGAGCCCCATTTAAATGAGTATTAGCCTTAGATTTCTAACCTTGTTCATATCCATGCCCTTTTAGTTTGAATTAGACTTCAAATTTATAGGTAATAGACATTTCCCCCAAACATGATTGAACTTAGTTTTTGGAGGGAGTGTTAGCCTTGGATTTTCGGAAAAATTGATCCTGACTCGAAGAGCCCCATTTAAATGAGTATTAGCCTTAGATTTCTAACCTTGTTCATATCCAAGCCCTTTTAGTTGGTATTAGACTTCAAATTTATGGGTAATAGACTTTTCCCCCAAACATGATTGAACTTGGTTTTTGGAGGGAGTGTTAGCCTTAGATTTTCGGAAAAATTGATCATGACTCGACGAGCCCCATTTAAATGAGTATTAGCCTTAGATTTCTAACCTTGTTCATATCCAAGCCCTTTTAGTTGGTATTAGACTTCAAATTTATGGGTATTAGACTTTTCCCCTAAACTTGATTGAACTTAGTTTTTGGAGTTGTTAGCCTTGGATTTTCGGACAAATTGATCCTGACTCGACAAGCTCCATTTAAATGAGTATTAGACTTACATTTCTAACCTTGTTCATATCCAAGCCCTTTTAGTTGGAATTAGACTTCAACTTTATGGGTAATAGACCTTTCCCCCAAACATGATTGAACTTGGTTTTTGGAGGTGTTAGCCTTGGATTTTCAGACAAAAATATCCTGACTCGACAAGCTCCATTTAAATGAGTATTAGACTTAGATTTCTAACCTTGTTCATATCCAAGCCCTTTTAGTTTGAATTAGACTTCAAATTTATGGGTAATAGACTTTTCCCCCAAACATGATTGAACTTAGTTTTTGGAGGGAGTGTTAGCCTTGGATTTTCGGAAAAATTGATCCTGACTCGATGAGCCCCATTTAAATGAGTGTTAGCCTTATATTTATAACCTTGTTCATATCCAAGCCCTTTTAGTTGGTAATAGACTTCAAATTTATGGGTAATACACTTTTCCCCCAAACATGATTGAAATTAGTTTTTGGAGGGAGTGTTACCTTGGATTTTCGGGAAAATTGATCCTGACTCGACGAGTACCATTTAAATGAGTATTAGCCTTACATTTCTAACCTTGTTCATATCCAATCCCTTTTAGTTGGTATTAGACTTCAAATTTATGGGTAATAGACTTTTCCCTCAAACATGATTGAACTTAGTTTTTGGAGGGAGTGTTAGCCTTGGATTTTCGGAAAAATTGATCCTGACTCGACAAGCTCCATTTAAATGAGTGTTAGACTTACATTTCTAACCTTGTTCATATCCAAGACCTTTTAGTTTGAATTAGACTTCAAATTTATGGGTAATAGACCTTTCCCCCAAACATGATTGAACTTGATTTTTGGAGGTGTTAGCCTTGGATTTTTGGACAAATTGATCGTGACTCGACAAGCTCCATTTAAATGAGTATTAGACTTAGTTTTCTAACCTTGTTCATATCCAAGCCCTTTTAGTTTGAATTAGACTTCAAATTTATGGGTAATAGACTTTTCCCCCAAACATGATTGAACTTAGTTTTTGGAGGGAGTGTTAGCCTTGGATTTTCGGAAAAATTGATCCTGACTCGAAGAGCCCCATTTAAATGAGTATTAGCCTTAGATTTCTAACCTTATTCATATCCATGCCCTTTTAGTTTGAATTAGACTTCAAATTTATGGGTAATAGACTTTTCCCCCAAACATGATAGAACTTAGTTTTTGGAGGGAGTGTTAGCCTTGGATTTTCGGAAAAATTGATCCTGACTCGAAGAGCCCCATTTAAATGAGTATTAGCATTAGATTTCTAACCTTGTTCATATCCAAGCCCTTTTAGTTGGTATTAGACTTCAAATTTATGGGTAATAGACTTTTCCCCCAAACTTTATTGAACTTGGTTTTTGGAGGTGTTAGCCTTGGATTTTTTGACAAATTGATCCTGACTCGACAAGCTCCATTTAAATGAGTATTATACTTAGATTTCTAACCTTGTTCATATCCAAGCCCTTTTAGTTTGAATTAGACTTCAAATTTATAGGTAATAGACCTTTCCCCCAAACATGATTGAACTTGGTTTTTGGAGGTGTTAGCCTTGGATTTTCGGACAAATTGATCCTGACTCAACAAGCTCCATTTAAATGAGTATTAGACTTAGATTTCTAACCTTGTTCATATCCAAGCCCTTTTAGTTTGAATTAGACTTCAAATTTATGGGTAATAGACTTTTCCCCCAAACATGATTGAACTTAGTTTTTGGAGGGAGTGTTAGCCTTGGATTTTCGGAAAAATTGATCCTGACTCGAAGAGCCCCATTTAAATGAGTATTAGCCTTAGATTTCTAACCTTGTTCATATCCATGCCCTTTTAGTTTGAATTAGACTTCAAATTTATGGGTAATAGACTTTTCCCCCAAACATGATTGAACTTAGTTTTTGGAGGGAGTGTTAGCCTTGGATTTTCGGAAAAATTGATCCTGACTCGAAGAGCCCCATTTAAATGAGTATTAGCCTTAGATTTCTAACCTTGTTCATATCCAAGCCCTTTTAGTTGGTATTAGACTTCAAATTTATGGGTAATAGACTTTTCCCCCAAACATGATTGAACTTGGTTTTTGGAGGGAGTGTTAGCCTTGGATTTTCGGAAAAATTGATCGTGACTTGACGAGCCCCATTTAAATGAGTATTAGCCTTAGATTTCTAACCTTGTTCATATCCAAGCCCTTTTAGTTGGTATTAGACTTCAAATTTATGGGTATTAGACTTTTCCCCTAAACTTGATTGAACTTAGTTTTTGGAGGTGTTAGCCTTGGATTTTTGGACAAATTGATCCTGACTCGACAAGCTCCATTTAAATGAGTATTAGACTTAGATTTCTAACCTTGTTCATATCCAAGCCCTTTTAGTTTGAATTAGACTTCAAATTTATGGGTAATAGACCTTTCCCCCAAACATGATTGAACTTGGTTTTTGGAGGTGTTAGCCTTGGATTTTCGGACAAATTGATCCTGACTCGACAAGCTCCATTTAAATGAGTATTAGACTTAGATTTCTAACCTTGTTCATATCCAAGCCCTTTTAGTTTGAATTAGACTTCAAATTTATGGGTAATAGACTTTTCCCCCAAACATGATTGAACTTAGTTTTTGGAGGGAGTGTTAGCCTTGGATTTTCGGAAAAATTGATCCTGACTCGAAGAGCCCCATTTAAATGAGTATTAGCCTTAGATTTCTAACCTTGTTCATATCCATGCCCTTTTAGTTTGAATTAGACTTCAAATTTATGGGTAATAGACTTTTCCCCCAAACATGATTGAACTTCGTTTTTGGAGGGAGTGTTAGCCTTGGATTTTCGGAAAAATTGATCCTGACTCGAAGAGCCCCATTTAAATGAGTATTAGCCTTAGATTTCTAACCTTGTTCATATCCAAGCCCTTTTAGTTGGTATTAGACTTCAAATTTATGGGTAATAGACTTTTCCCCCAAACATGATTGAACTTGGTTTTTGGAGGGAGTGTTAGCCTTGGATTTTCGGAAAAATTGATCGTGACTCGACGAGCCCCATTTAAATGAGTATTAGCCTTAGATTTCTAACCTTGTTCATATCCAAGCCCTTTTAGTTGGTATTAGACTTCAAATTTATGGGTATTAGACTTTTCCCCTAAACTTGATTGAACTTAGTTTTTGGAGGTGTTAGCCTTGGATTTTTGGACAAATTGATCCTGACTCGACAAGCTCCATTTAAATGAGTATTAGACTTAGATTTCTAACCTTGTTCATATCCAAGCCCTTTTAGTTTGAATTAGACTTCAAATTTATGGGTAATAGACCTTTCCCCCAAACATGATTGAACTTGGTTTTTGGAGGTGTTAGCCTTGGATTTTCGGACAAATTGATCCTGACTCGACAAGCTCCATTTAAATGAGTATTAGACTTAGATTTCTAACCTTGTTCATATCAAGCCCTTTTAGTTTGAATTAGACTTCAAATTTATGGGTAATAGACTTTTCCCCCAAACATGATTGAACTTAGTTTTTGGAGGGACTGTTAGCCTTGGATTTTCGGAAAAATTGATCCTGACTCGACGAGCCCCATTTAAATGAGTATTAGCCTTAGATTTCTAACCTTGTTCATATCCAAGCCCTTTTAGTTGGTATTAGACTTCAAATTTATGGGTAATAGACTTTTCCCCCAAACTTAATTGAACTTGGTTTTTGGAGGGAGTGTTAGCCTTGGATTTTCGGAAAAATTGATCCTGACTCGACGAGCCCCATTTAAATGAGTATTAGCCTTATATTTCTAACCTTGTTCATATCCAAGCCCTTTTAGTTGGTATTAGACTTCAAATTTATGGGTAATAGACTTTTCCCCTAAACTTGATTGAACTTGGTTTTTGGAGGTGTTAGCCTTGGATTTTTGGACAAATTGATCCTGACTCGACAAGCTCCATTTAAATGAGTATTAGACTTAGATTTCTAACCTTGTTCATATCCAAGCCCTTTTAGTTTGAATTAGACTTCAAATTTATGGGTAATAGACCTTTCCCCCAAACATGATTGAACTTGGTTTTTGGAGGTGTTAGCCTTGGATTTTCGGACAAATTGATCCTGACTCGACAAGCTCTATTTAAATGAGTATTAGACTTAGATTTCTAACCTTGTTCATATCCAAGCCCTTTTAGTTTGAATTAGACTTCAAATTTATGGGTAATAGACTTTTCCCCCAAACATGATTGAACTTAGTTTTTGGAGGGAGTGTTAGCCTTGGATTTTCGGAAAAATTGATCCTGACTCGACGATCCCCATTTAAATGAGTATTAGCCTTAGATTTCTAACCTTGTTCATATCCAAGCCCTTTTAGTTGGTATTAGACTTCAAATTTATGGGTAATAGACTTTTCCCCCAAACATGATTGAACTTGGTTTTTGGAGGGAGTGTTAGCCTTGGATTTTCGGAAAAATTGATCCTGACTCGACGAGCCCCATTTAAATGAGTATTAGCCTTAGATTTCTAACCTTGTTCATATCCAAGCCCTTTTAGTTGGTATTAGACTTCAAATTTATGGGTAATAGACTTTTCCCCCAAACATAATTGAACTTAGTTTTTGGAGGGAGTGTTAGCCTTGGATTTTCGGAAAAAATGATCCTGACTCGATGAGCCCCATTTAAATGAGTGTTAGCCTTAGATTTCTAACCTTGTTCATATCCAAGCCCTTTTAGTTGGTATTAGACTTCAAATTTATGGGTAATACACTTTTCCCCCAAACATGATTGAACTTAGTTTTTGGAGGGAGTGTTAGCCTTGGATTTTCGGAAAAATTGATCCTGACTCGACGAGTACCATTTAAATGAGTATTAGCCTTACATTTCTAACCTTGTTCATATCCAAGCCCTTTTAGTTGGTATTAGACTTCAAATTTATGGGTAATAGACTTTTCCCCCAAACTTGATTGAACTTGGTTTTTGGAGGTGTTAGCCTTGGATTTTCGGACAAATTGATCCTGACTCGACAAGCTCCATTTAAATGAGTATTAGACTTAGATTTCTAACCTTGTTCATATCCAAGCCCTTTTAGTTTGAATTAGACTTCAAATTTATGGGTAATAGACCTTTCCCCCAAACATGATTGAACTTGGTTTTTGGAGGTGTTAGGCTTGGATTTTTGGACAAATTGATCGTGACTCGACAAGCTCCATTTAAATGAGTATTAGACTTAGTTTTCTAACCTTGTTCATATCCAAGCCCTTTTAGTTTGAATTAGACTTCAAATTTATGGGTAATAGACTTTTCCCCCAAACATGATTGAACTTAGTTTTTGGAGGGAGTGTTAGCCTTGGATTTTCGGAAAAATTGATCCTGACTCGACGAGCCCCATTTAAATGAGTATTAGCCTTAGATTTCTAACCTTGTTCATATCCAAGCCCTTTTAGTTGGTATTAGACATCAAATTTATGGGTAATAGACTTTTCCCCCAAACATGATTGAACTTAGTTTTTGGAGGGAGTGTTAGCCTTGGATTTTCGGAAAAATTGATCCTGACTCGACGAGCCCCATTTAAATGAGTATTAGCCTTAGATTTCTAACCTTGTTCATATCCAAGCCCTTTTAGTTGGTATTCGACTTCAAATTTATGGGTAATAGACTTTTCCCCCAAACATGATTGAACTTAGTTTTTGGAGGGAGTGTTAGCCTTGGATTTTCGGAAAAATTGATCCTGACTCGACGAGTACCATTTAAATGAGTATTAGCCTTAGATTTCTAACCTTGTTCATATCCAAGCCCTTTTAGTTGGTATTAGACTTCAAATTTATGGGTAATAGACTTTTCCCCCAAACATGATTGAACTTGGTTTTTGGAGGGAGTGTTAGCCTTGGATTTTCGGAAAAATTGATCGTGACTCGACGAGCCCCATTTAAATGAGTATTAGCCTTAGATTTCTAACCTTGTTCATATCCAAGCCCTTTTAGTTGGTATTAGACTTCAAATTTATGGGTATTAGACTTTTCCCCTAAACTTGATTGAACTTAGTTTTTGGAGGTGTTAGCCTTGGATTTTTGGACAAATTGATCCTGACTCGACAAGCTCCATTTAAATGAGTATTAGACTTAGATTTCTAACCTTGTTCATATCCAAGCCCTTTTAGTTTGAATTAGACTTCAAATTTATGGGTAATAGACCTTTCCCCCAAACATGATTGAACTTGGTTTTTGGAGGTGTTAGCCTTGGATTTTCGGACAAATTGATCCTGACTCGACAAGCTCCATTTAAATGAGTATTAGACTTAGATTTCTAACCTTGTTCATATCAAGCCCTTTTAGTTTGAATTAGACTTCAAATTTATGGGTAATAGACTTTTCCCCCAAACATGATTGAACTTAGTTTTTGGAGGGACTGTTAGCCTTGGATTTTCGGAAAAATTGATCCTGACTCGACGAGCCCCATTTAAATGAGTATTAGCCTTAGATTTCTAACCTTGTTCATATCCAAGCCCTTTTAGTTGGTATTAGACTTCAAATTTATGGGTAATAGACTTTTCCCCCAAACTTAATTGAACTTGGTTTTTGGAGGGAGTGTTAGCCTTGGATTTTCGGAAAAATTGATCCTGACTCGACGAGCCCCATTTAAATGAGTATTAGCCTTATATTTCTAACCTTGTTCATATCCAAGCCCTTTTAGTTGGTATTAGACTTCAAATTTATGGGTAATAGACTTTTCCCCTAAACTTGATTGAACTTGGTTTTTGGAGGTGTTAGCCTTGGATTTTTGGACAAATTGATCCTGACTCGACAAGCTCCATTTAAATGAGTATTAGACTTAGATTTCTAACCTTGTTCATATCCAAGCCCTTTTAGTTTGAATTAGACTTCAAATTTATGGGTAATAGACCTTTCCCCCAAACATGATTGAACTTGGTTTTTGGAGGTGTTAGCCTTGGATTTTCGGACAAATTGATCCTGACTCGACAAGCTCTATTTAAATGAGTATTAGACTTAGATTTCTAACCTTGTTCATATCCAAGCCCTTTTAGTTTGAATTAGACTTCAAATTTATGGGTAATAGACTTTTCCCCCAAACATGATTGAACTTAGTTTTTGGAGGGAGTGTTAGCCTTGGATTTTCGGAAAAATTGATCCTGACTCGACGATCCCCATTTAAATGAGTATTAGCCTTAGATTTCTAACCTTGTTCATATCCAAGCCCTTTTAGTTGGTATTAGACTTCAAATTTATGGGTAATAGACTTTTCCCCCAAACATGATTGAACTTGGTTTTTGGAGGGAGTGTTAGCCTTGGATTTTCGGAAAAATTGATCCTGACTCGACGAGCCCCATTTAAATGAGTATTAGCCTTAGATTTCTAACCTTGTTCATATCCAAGCCCTTTTAGTTGGTATTAGACTTCAAATTTATGGGTAATAGACTTTTCCCCCAAACATAATTGAACTTAGTTTTTGGAGGGAGTGTTAGCCTTGGATTTTCGGAAAAAATGATCCTGACTCGATGAGCCCCATTTAAATGAGTGTTAGCCTTAGATTTCTAACCTTGTTCATATCCAAGCCCTTTTAGTTGGTATTAGACTTCAAATTTATGGGTAATACACTTTTCCCCCAAACATGATTGAACTTAGTTTTTGGAGGGAGTGTTAGCCTTGGATTTTCGGAAAAATTGATCCTGACTCGACGAGTACCATTTAAATGAGTATTAGCCTTACATTTCTAACCTTGTTCATATCCAAGCCCTTTTAGTTGGTATTAGACTTCAAATTTATGGGTAATAGACTTTTCCCCCAAACTTGATTGAACTTGGTTTTTGGAGGTGTTAGCCTTGGATTTTCGGACAAATTGATCCTGACTCGACAAGCTCCATTTAAATGAGTATTAGACTTAGATTTCTAACCTTGTTCATATCCAAGCCCTTTTAGTTTGAATTAGACTTCAAATTTATGGGTAATAGACCTTTCCCCCAAACATGATTGAACTTGGTTTTTGGAGGTGTTAGGCTTGGATTTTTGGACAAATTGATCGTGACTCGACAAGCTCCATTTAAATGAGTATTAGACTTAGTTTTCTAACCTTGTTCATATCCAAGCCCTTTTAGTTTGAATTAGACTTCAAATTTATGGGTAATAGACTTTTCCCCCAAACATGATTGAACTTAGTTTTTGGAGGGAGTGTTAGCCTTGGATTTTCGGAAAAATTGATCCTGACTCGACGAGCCCCATTTAAATGAGTATTAGCCTTAGATTTCTAACCTTGTTCATATCCAAGCCCTTTTAGTTGGTATTAGACATCAAATTTATGGGTAATAGACTTTTCCCCCAAACATGATTGAACTTAGTTTTTGGAGGGAGTGTTAGCCTTGGATTTTCGGAAAAATTGATCCTGACTCGACGAGCCCCATTTAAATGAGTATTAGCCTTAGATTTCTAACCTTGTTCATATCCAAGCCCTTTTAGTTGGTATTCGACTTCAAATTTATGGGTAATAGACTTTTCCCCCAAACATGATTGAACTTAGTTTTTGGAGGGAGTGTTAGCCTTGGATTTTCGGAAAAATTGATCCTGACTCGACGAGTACCATTTAAATGAGTATTAGCCTTAGATTTCTAACCTTGTTCATATCCAAGCCCTTTTAGTTGGTATTAGACTTCAAATTTTTGGGTAATAGACTGTTCCCCCAAACTTGATTGAACTTGGTTTTTGGAGGTGTTAGCCTTGGATTTTCGGACAAATTGATCCTGACTCGACAAGCTCCATTTAAATGAGTATTAGACTTACATTTCTAACCTTGTTCATATCCATGCCCTTTTAGTTTGAATTAGACTTCAAATTTATGGGTAATAGACCTTTCCCCCAAACATGATTGAACTTGGTTTTTGGAGGTGTTAGCCTTGGATTTTCGAACAAATTGATCGTGACTCGACAAGCTCCATTTAAATGAGTATTAGACTTAGATTTCTAACCTTGTTCATATCCAAGCCTTTTGAGTTTGAATTAGACTTCAAATTTATTGGTAATAGACTTTTCCCCCAAACATGATTGAACTTAGTTTTTGGAGGGAGTGTTAGCCTTGGATTTTCGGAAAAATTGATCCTGACTCGACGAGCCCCATTTAAATGAGTATTAGCCTTAGATTTCTAACCTTGTTCATATCCAAGCCCTTTTAGTTGGTATTAGACTTCAAATTTATGGGTAATAGACTTTTCCCCCAAACATGATTGAACTTAGTTTTTGGAGGGAGTGTTAGCCTTGGATTTTCGGAAAAATTGATCTTGACTCGACAAGCTCCATTTAAATGAGTATTAGACTTACATTTCTAACCTTTTTCATATCCAAGCCCTTTTAGTTTGAATTAGACTTCAAATTTATGGGTAATAGACCTTTCCCCCAAACATGATTGAACTTGGTTTTTGGAGGTGTTAGCCTTGGATTTTTGGACAAATTGATCCTGACTCGACAAGCTCCATTTAAATGAGTATTAGACTTAGATTTCTAACCTTGTTCATATCCAACCCCTTTTAGTTTGAATTAGACTTCAAATTTATGGGTAATAGACTTTTCCCCCAAACATGATTGAACTTAGTTTTTGGAGGGAGTGTTAGCCTTGGATTTTCGGAAAAATTGATCCTGACTCGACGAGTACCATTTAAATGAGTATTAGCCTTAGATTTCTAACCTTGTTCATATCCAAGCCCTTGTAGTTGGTATTAGACTTCAAATTTATGGGTAATAGACTGTTCCCCCAAACTTGATTGAACTTGGTTTTTGGAGGTGTTAGCCTTGGATTTTCGGACAAATTGATCCTGACTCGACAAGCTCCATTTAAATGAGTATTAGACTTACATTTCTAACCTTGTTCATATCCAAGCCCTTTTAGTTTGAATTAGACTTCAAATTTATGGGTAATAGACCTTTCCCCCAAACATGATTGAACTTGGTTTTTGGAGGTGTTAGCCTTGGATTTTTGGACAAATTGATCGTGACTCGACAAGCTCCATTTAAATGAGTATTAGACTTAGATTTCTAACCTTGTTCATATCCAAGCCCTTTTAGTTTGAATTAGACTTCAAATTTATGGGTAATAGACTTTTCCCCCAAACATGATTGCACTTAGTTTTTGGAGGGAGTGTTAGCCTTGGATTTTCGGAAAAATTGATCCTGACTCGACGAGCCCCATTTAAATGAGTATTAGCCTTAGATTTCTAACCTTGTTCATATCCAAGCCCTTTTAGTGGGTATTAGACATCAAATTTATGGGTAATAGACTTTTCCCCCAAATATGATTGAACTTAGTTTTTGGAGGGAGTGTTAGACTTGGATTTTCGGAAAAATTGATCCTGACTCGACGAGCCCCATTTAAATGAGTATTAGCCTTAGATTTCTAACCTTGTTCATATCCAAGCCCTTTTAGTTGGTATTCGACTTCAAATTTATGGGTAATAGACTTTTCCCCCAAACATGATTGAACTTAGTTTTTGGAGGGTGTGTTAGCCTTGGATTTTCGGAAAAATTGATCCTGACTCGACGAGCCCCATTTAAATGAGTATTAGCCTTAGATTTCTAACCTTGTTCATATCCAAGCCCTTTTAGTTGGTATTAGACATCAAAGTTATGGGTAATAGACTTTTCCCCCAAACATGATTGAACTTAGTTTTTGGAGGGAGTGTTAGCCTTGGATTTTCGGAAAAATTGATCCTGACTCGACAAGCCCCATTTAAATGAGTATTAGCCTTAGATTTCTAACCTTGTTCATATCCAAGCCCTTTTAGTTGGTATTAGACATCAAATTTATGGGTAATAGACTTTTCCCCCAAACATGATTGAACTTAGTTTTTGGAGGGAGTGTTAGACTTGGATTTTCGGAAAAATTGATCCTGACTCGACGAGCCCCATTTAAATGAGTATTAGCCTTAGATTTCTAACCTTGTTCATATCCAAGCCCTTTTAGTTGGTATTCGACATCAAATTTATGGGTAATAGACTTTTCCCCCAAACATGATTGAACTTAGTTTTTGGAGGGAGTGTTAGCCTTGGATTTTCGGAAAAATTGATCCTGACTCTACGAGTACCATTTAAATGAGTATTAGCCTTAGATTTCTAACCTTGTTCATATCCAAGCCCTTTTAGTTGGTATTAGACTTCAAATTTATGGGTAATAGACTTTTCCCTCAAACATGATTGAACTTAGTTTTTGGAGGGAGTGTTAGCCTTGGATTTTCGGAAAAATTGATCCTGACTCGACAAGCTCCATTTAAATGAGTGTTAGACTTACATTTCTAACCTTGTTCATATCCAAGACCTTTTAGTTTGAATTAGACTTCAAATTTATGGGTAATAGACCTTTCCCCCAAACATGATTGAACCTGGTTTTTGGAGGTGTTAGCCTTGGATTTTCGGACAAATTGATCCTGACTCGACAAGCTCCATTTAAATGAGTATTAGACTTAGATTTCTAACCTTGTTCATATCCAAGCCCTTTTGGTTTGAATTAGACTTCAAATTTATGGGTAATAGACTTTTCCCCCAAACATGATTGAACTTAGTTTTTGGAGGGAGTGTTAGCCTTGGATTTTCGGAAAAATTGATCCTGACTCGACGAGCCCCATTTAAATGAGTATTAGCCTTAGATTTCTAACCTTGTTCATATCCAAGCCCTTTTAGTTGGTATTAGACTTCAAATTTATGGGTAATAGACTTTTCCCCCAAACATGATTGAACTTAGTTTTTGGAGGGAGTGTTAGCCTTGGATTTTCGGACAAATTGATCCTGACTCGACGAGCCCCATTTAAATGAGTATTAGCCTTAGATTTCTAACCTTGTTCATATCCAAGCCCTTTTAGTTGGTATTAGACTTCAAATTTATGGGTAATAGACTTTTCCCCCAAACATGATTGAACTTAGTTTTTGGAGGGGGTGTTAGCCTTGGATTTTCGGAAAAATTGATCCTGACTCGACAAGCTCCATTTAAATGAGTATTAGACTTACATTTCTAACCTTGTTCATATCCAAGCCCTTTTAGTTTGAATTAGACTTCAAATTTATGGGTAATAGACCTTTCCCCCAAACATGATTGAACTTGGTTTTTGGAGGTGTTAGCCTTGGATTTTCGGACAAATTGATCCTGACTCGACAAGCTCCATTTAAATGAGTATTAGACTTAGATTTATAACCTTGTTCATATCCAAGCCCTTTTAGTTTGAATTAGACTTCAAATTTATGGGTAATAGACTTTTCCCCCAAACATGATTGAACTTGGTTTTTGGAGGGAGTGTTAGCCTTGGATTTTCGGAAAAATTGATCCTGACTCGACGAGTACCATTTAAATGATTATTAGCCTTAGATTTCTAACCTTATTCATATCCAAGCCCTTGTAGTTGGTATTAGACTTCAAATTTATGGGTAATAGACTGTTCCCCCAAACTTGATTGAACTTGGTTTTTGGAGGTGTTAGCCTTGGATTTTCGGACAAATTGATCCTGACTCGACAAGCTCCATTTAAATGAGTATTAGACTTACATTTCTAACCTTGTTCATATCCAAGCCCTTTTAGTTTGAATTAGACTTCAAATTTATGGGTAATAGACCTTTCCCCCAAACATGATTGAACTTGGTTTTTGGAGGTGTTAGCCTTGGATTTTTGGACAAATTGATCGTGACTCGACAAGCTCCATTTAAATGAGTATTAGACTTAGATTTCTAACCTTGTTCATATCCAAGCCCTTTTAGTTTGAATTAGACTTCAAATTTATGGGTAATAGACTTTTCCCCCAAACATGATTGCACTTAGTTTTTGGAGGGAGTGTTAGCCTTGGATTTTCGGAAAAATTGATCCTGACTCGACGAGCCCCATTTAAATGAGTATTAGCCTTAGATTTCTAACCTTGTTCATATCCAAGCCCTTTTAGTGGGTATTAGACATCAAATTTATGGGTAATAGACTTTTCCCCCAAATATGATTGAACTTAGTTTTTGGAGGGAGTGTTAGACTTGGATTTTCGGAAAAATTGATCCTGACTCGACGAGCCCCATTTAAATGAGTATTAGCCTTAGATTTCTAACCTTGTTCATATCCAAGCCCTTTTAGTTGGTATTCGACTTCAAATTTATGGGTAATAGACTTTTCCCCCAAACATGATTGAACTTAGTTTTTGGAGGGTGTGTTAGCCTTGGATTTTCGGAAAAATTGATCCTGACTCGACGAGCCCCATTTAAATGAGTATTAGCCTTAGATTTCTAACCTTGTTCATATCCAAGCCCTTTTAGTTGGTATTAGACATCAAAGTTATGGGTAATAGACTTTTCCCCCAAACATGATTGAACTTAGTTTTTGGAGGGAGTGTTAGCCTTGGATTTTCGGAAAAATTGATCCTGACTCGACAAGCCCCATTTAAATGAGTATTAGCCTTAGATTTCTAACCTTGTTCATATCCAAGCCCTTTTAGTTGGTATTAGACATCAAATTTATGGGTAATAGACTTTTCCCCCAAACATGATTGAACTTAGTTTTTGGAGGGAGTGTTAGACTTGGATTTTCGGAAAAATTGATCCTGACTCGACGAGCCCCATTTAAATGAGTATTAGCCTTAGATTTCTAACCTTGTTCATATCCAAGCCCTTTTAGTTGGTATTCGACATCAAATTTATGGGTAATAGACTTTTCCCCCAAACATGATTGAACTTAGTTTTTGGAGGGAGTGTTAGCCTTGGATTTTCGGAAAAATTGATCCTGACTCTACGAGTACCATTTAAATGAGTATTAGCCTTAGATTTCTAACCTTGTTCATATCCAAGCCCTTTTAGTTGGTATTAGACTTCAAATTTATGGGTAATAGACTTTTCCCTCAAACATGATTGAACTTAGTTTTTGGAGGGAGTGTTAGCCTTGGATTTTCGGAAAAATTGATCCTGACTCGACAAGCTCCATTTAAATGAGTGTTAGACTTACATTTCTAACCTTGTTCATATCCAAGACCTTTTAGTTTGAATTAGACTTCAAATTTATGGGTAATAGACCTTTCCCCCAAACATGATTGAACCTGGTTTTTGGAGGTGTTAGCCTTGGATTTTCGGACAAATTGATCCTGACTCGACAAGCTCCATTTAAATGAGTATTAGACTTAGATTTCTAACCTTGTTCATATCCAAGCCCTTTTGGTTTGAATTAGACTTCAAATTTATGGGTAATAGACTTTTCCCCCAAACATGATTGAACTTAGTTTTTGGAGGGAGTGTTAGCCTTGGATTTTCGGAAAAATTGATCCTGACTCGACGAGCCCCATTTAAATGAGTATTAGCCTTAGATTTCTAACCTTGTTCATATCCAAGCCCTTTTAGTTGGTATTAGACTTCAAATTTATGGGTAATAGACTTTTCCCCCAAACATGATTGAACTTAGTTTTTGGAGGGAGTGTTAGCCTTGGATTTTCGGACAAATTGATCCTGACTCGACGAGCCCCATTTAAATGAGTATTAGCCTTAGATTTCTAACCTTGTTCATATCCAAGCCCTTTTAGTTGGTATTAGACTTCAAATTTATGGGTAATAGACTTTTCCCCCAAACATGATTGAACTTAGTTTTTGGAGGGGGTGTTAGCCTTGGATTTTCGGAAAAATTGATCCTGACTCGACAAGCTCCATTTAAATGAGTATTAGACTTACATTTCTAACCTTGTTCATATCCAAGCCCTTTTAGTTTGAATTAGACTTCAAATTTATGGGTAATAGACCTTTCCCCCAAACATGATTGAACTTGGTTTTTGGAGGTGTTAGCCTTGGATTTTCGGACAAATTGATCCTGACTCGACAAGCTCCATTTAAATGAGTATTAGACTTAGATTTATAACCTTGTTCATATCCAAGCCCTTTTAGTTTGAATTAGACTTCAAATTTATGGGTAATAGACTTTTCCCCCAAACATGATTGAACTTGGTTTTTGGAGGGAGTGTTAGCCTTGGATTTTCGGAAAAATTGATCCTGACTCGACGAGTACCATTTAAATGATTATTAGCCTTAGATTTCTAACCTTATTCATATCCAAGCCCTTGTAGTTGGTATTAGACTTCAAATTTATGGGTAATAGACTGTTCCCCCAAACTTGATTGAACTTGGTTTTTGGAGGTGTTAGCCTTGGATTTTCGGACAAATTGATCCTGACTCGACAAGCTCCATTTAAATGAGTATTAGACTTACATTTCTAACCTTGTTCATATCCAAGCCCTTTTAGTTTGAATTAGACTTCAAATTTATGGGTAATAGACCTTTCCCCCAAACATGATTGAACTTGGTTTTTGGAGGTGTTAGCCTTGGATTTTTGGACAAATTGATCGTGACTCGACAAGCTCCATTTAAATGAGTATTAGACTTAGATTTCTAACCTTGTTCATATCCAAGCCCTTTTAGTTTGAATTAGACTTCAAATTTATGGGTAATAGACTTTTCCCCCAAACATGATTGCACTTAGTTTTTGGAGGGAGTGTTAGCCTTGGATTTTCGGAAAAATTGATCCTGACTCGACGAGCCCCATTTAAATGAGTATTAGCCTTAGATTTCTAACCTTGTTCATATCCAAGCCCTTTTAGTTGGTATTAGACATCAAATTTATGGGTAATAGACTTTTCCCCCAAACATGATTGAACTTAGTTTTTGGAGGGAGTGTTAGCCTTGGATTTTCGGAAAAATTGATCCTGACTCGACGAGCCCCATTTAAATGAGTATTAGCCTTAGATTTCTAACCTTGTTCATATCCAAGCCCTTTTAGTTGGTATTCGACTTCAAATTTATGGGTAATAGACTTTTCCCCCAAACATGATTGAACTTAGTTTTTGGAGGGAGTGTTAGCCTTGGATTTTCGGAAAAATTGATCCTGACTCGACGAGTACCATTTAAATGAGTATTAGCCTTAGATTTCTAACCTTGTTCATATCCAAGCCCTTTTAGTTGGTATTAGACTTCAAATTTATGGGTAATAGACTTTTCCCCCAAACATGATTGAACTTAGTTTTTGGAGGGAGTGTTAGCCTTGGATTTTCGGAGAAAATGATCCTGACTCGACAAGCCCCATTTAAATGAGTATTAGCCTTAGATTTCTAACCTTGTTCATATCCAAGCCCTTTTAGTTGGTATTAGACTTCAAATTTATGGGTAATAGACTTTTCCCCCAAACATGATTGAACTTAGTTTTTGGAGGGAGTGTTAGCCTTGGATTTTCGGAAAAATTGATCCTGACTCGACAAGCTCCATTTAAATGAGTGTTAGACTTACATTTCTAACCTTGTTCATATCCAAGCCCTTTTAGTTTGAATTAGACTTCAAATTTATGGGTAATAGACCTTTCCCCCGAACATGATTGAACTTGGTTTTTGGAGGTGTTAGCCTTGGATTTTCGGACAAATTGATCCTGACTCGACAAGCTCCATTTAAATGAGTATTAGACTTAGATTTCTAACCTTGTTCATATCCAAGCCCTTTTAGTTTGAATTAGACTTCAAATTTATGGGTAATAGACTTTTCCCCCAAACATGATTGAACTTAGTTTTTGGAGGGAGTGTTAGCCTTGGATTTTCGGAAAAATTGATCCTGACTCGATGAGCCCCATTTAAATGAGTATTAGCCTTAGATTTCTAACCTTGTTCATATCCAAGCCCTTTTCGTTGGTATTAGACTTCAAATTTATGGGTAATAGAGTTTTCCCCCAAACATGATTGAACTTGGTTTTTGGAGGGAGTGTTAGCCTTGGATTTTCGGAAAAATTGATCCTGACTCGACAAGCTCCATTTAAATGAGTATTAGACTTACATTTCTAACCTTGTTCATATCCAAGCCCTTTTAGTTTGAATTAGACTTCAAATTTATGGGTAATAGACCTTTCCCCCAAACATGATTGAACTTGGTTTTTGGAGGTGTTAGGCTTGGATTTTCGGACAAATTGATCCTGACTCGACAAGCTCCATTTAAATGAGTATTAGACTTAGATTTCTAACCTTGTTCATATCCAAGCCCTTTTAGTTTGAATTAGACTTCAAATTTATGGGTAATAGACTTTTCCCCCAAACATGATTGAACTTAGTTTTTGGAGGGAGTGTTAGCCTTGGATTTTCGGAAAAATTGATCCTGACTCGACGAGTACCATTTAAATGAGTATTAGCCTTAGATTTCTAACCTTATTCATATCCAAGCCCTTGTAGTTGGTATTAGACTTCAAATTTATGGGTAATAGACTGTTCCCCCAACCTTGATTGAACTTGGTTTTTGGAGGTGTTAGCCTTGGATTTTCGGACAAATTGATCCTGACTCGACAAGCTCCATTTAAATGAGTATTAGACTTACATTTCTAACCTTGTTCATATCCAAGCCCTTTTAGTTTGAATTAGACTTCAAATTTATGGGTAATAGACCTTTCCCCCAAACATGATTGAACTTGGTTTTTGGAGGTGTTAGCCTTGGATTTTTGGACAAATTGATCGTGACTCGACAAGCTCCATTTAAATGAGTATTAGACTTAGATTTCTAACCTTGTTCATATCCAAGCCCTTTTAGTTTGAATTAGACTTCAAATTTATGGGTAATAGACCTTTCCCCCAAACATGATTGAACTTGGTTTTTGGAGGTGTTAGCCTTGGATTTTTGGACAAATTGATCGTGACTCGACAAGCTCCATTTAAATGAGTATTAGACTTAGATTTCTAACCTTGTTCATATCCAAGCCCTTTTAGTTTGAATTAGACTTCAAATTTATGGGTAATAGACTTTTCCCCCAAACATGATTGCACTTAGTTTTTGGAGGGAGTGTTAGCCTTGGATTTTCGGAAAAATTGATCCTGACTCGACGAGCCCCATTTAAATGAGTATTAGCCTTAGATTTCTAACCTTGTTCATATCCAAGCCCTTTTAGTTGGTATTAGACATCAAATTTATGGGTAATAGACTTTTCCCCCAAACATGATTGAACTTAGTTTTTGGAGGGAGTGTTAGCCTTGGATTTTCGGAAAAATTGATCCTGACTCGACGAGCCCCATTTAAATGAGTATTAGCCTTAGATTTCTAACCTTGTTCATATCCAAGCCCTTTTAGTTGGTATTAGACATCAAATTTATGGGTAATAGACTTTTCCCCCAAACATGATTGAACTTAGTTTTTGGAGGGAGTGTTAGCCTTGGATTTTCGGAAAAATTGATCCTGACTCGACGAGCCCCATTTAAATGAGTATTAGCCTTAGATTTCTAACCTTGTTCATATCCAAGCCCTTTTAGTTGGTATTTGACTTCAAATTTATGGGTAATAGACTTTTCCCCCAAACATGATTGAACTTAGTTTTTGGAGGGAGTGTTAGCCTTGGATTTTCGGAAAAATTGATCCTGACTCGACGAGTACCATTTAAATGAGTATTAGCCTTAGATTTCTAACCTTGTTCATATCCAAGCCCTTTTAGTTGGTATTAGACTTCAAATTTATGGGTAATAGACTTTTCCCCCAAACATGATTGAACTTAGTTTTTGGAGGGAGTGTTAGCCTTGGATTTTCGGAGAAAATGATCCTGACTCGACAAGCCCCATTTAAATGAGTATTAGCCTTAGATTTCTAACCTTGTTCATATCCAAGCCCTTTTAGTTGGTATTAGACTTCAAATTTATGGGTAATAGACTTTTCCCCCTAACATGATTGAACTTAGTTTTTGGAGGGAGTGTTAGCCTTGGATTTTTGGAAAAATTGATCCTGACTCGACAAGCTCCATTTAAATGAGTGTTAGACTTACATTTCTAACCTTGTTCATATACAAGCCCTTTTAATTTGAATTAGACTTCAAATTTATGGGTAATAGACCTTTCCCCCAAACATGATTGAACTTGGTTTTTGGAGGTGTTAGCCTTGGATTTTCGGACAAATTGATCCTGACTCGACAAGCTCCATTTAAATGAGTATCAGACTTAGATTTCTAACCTTGTTCATATCCAAGCCCTTTTAGTTTGAATTAGACTTCAAATTTATGGGTAATAGACTTTTCCCCCAAACATGATTGAACTTAGTTTTTGGAGGGAGTGTTAGCCTTGGATTTTCGGAAAAATTGATCCTGACTCGACGAGCCCCATTTAAGTGAGTATTAGCCTTATATTTCTAACCTTGTTCATATCCAAGCCCTTTTAGTTGGTATTCGACTTCAAATTTATGGTTAATAGACTGTTCCCCCAAACTTGATTGAACTTGGTTTTTGGAGGTGTTAGCCTTGGATTTTCGGAAAAATTGATCCTGACTTGACAAGCTCCATTTAAATGAGTATTAGACTTAGATTTCTAACCTTGTTCATATCCAAGCCCTTTTAGTTTGAATTAGACTTCAAATTTATGGGTAATAGACCTTTCCCCCAAACATGATTGAACTTGGTTTTTGGAGGTGTTAGCCTTGGATTTTTGGACAAATTGATTGTGACTCGACAAGCTCCATTTAAATGAGTATTAGACTTAGATTTCTAACCTTGTTCATATCCAAGCCCTTTTAGTTTGAATTAGACTTCAAATTTATGGGTAATAGATCTTTCCCCCAAACATGATTGAACTTCGTTTTTGGAGGTGTTAGCCTTGGATTTTTGGACAAATTGATCGTGACTCGACAAGCTCCATTTAAATGAGTATTAGACTTAGATTTCTAACCTTGTTCATATCCAAGCCCTTTTAGTTTGAATTAGACTTCAAATTTATGGGTAATAGACTTTTCCCCCAAACATGATTGCACTTAGTTTTTGGAGGGAGTGTTAGCCTTGGATTTTCGGAAAAATTGATCCTGACTCGACGAGCCCCATTTAAATGAGTATTAGCCTTAGATTTCTAACCTTGTTCATATCCAAGCCCTTTTAGTTGGTATTAGACATCAAATTTATGGGTAATAGACTTTTCCCCCAAACATGATTGAACTTAGTTTTTGGAGGGAGTGTTAGCCTTGGATTTTCGGAAAAATTGATCCTGACTCGACGAGCCCCATTTAAATGAGTATTAGCCTTAGATTTCTAACCTTGTTCATATCCAAGCCCTTTTAGTTGGTATTCGACTTCAAATTTATGGGTAATAGACTTTTCCCCCAAACATGATTGAACTTAGTTTTTGGAGGGAGTGTTAGCCTTGGATTTTCGGAAAAATTGATCCTGACTCGACGAGTACCATTTAAATGAGTATTAGCCTTAGATTTCTAACCTTGTTCATATCCAAGCCCTTTTAGTTGGTATTAGACTTCAAATTTATGGGTAATAGACTTTTCCCCCAAACATGATTGAACTTAGTTTTTGGAGGGAGTGTTAGCCTTGGATTTTCGGAGAAAATGATCCTGACTCGACAAGCCCCATTTAAATGAGTATTAGCCTTAGATTTCTAACCTTGTTCATATCCAAGCCCTTTTAGTTGGTATTAGACTTCAAATTTATGGGTAATAGACTTTTCCCCCAAACATGATTGAACTTAGTTTTTGGAGGGAGTGTTAGCCTTGGATTTTCGGAAAAATTGATCCTGACTCGACAAGCTCCATTTAAATGAGTGTTAGACTTACATTTCTAACCTTGTTCATATCCAAGCCCTTTTAGTTTGAATTAGACTTCAAATTTATGGGTAATAGACCTTTCCCCCAAACATGATTGAACTTGGTTTTTGGAGGTGTTAGTCTTGGATTTTCGGACAAATTGATCCTGACTCGACAAGCTCCATTTACATGAGTATCAAACTTAGATTTCTAACCTTGTTCATATCCAAGCCCTTTTAGTTTGAATTAGACTTCAAATTTATGGGTAATAGACTTTTCCCCCAAACATGATTGAACTTAGTTTTTGGAGGGAGTGTTAGCCTTGGATTTTCGGAAAAATTGATCCTGACTCGACGAGCCCCATTTAAATGAGTATTAGCCTTAGATTTCTAACCTTGTTCATATCCAAGCCCTTTTAGTTGGTATTCGACTTCAAATTTATGGGTAATAGACTGTTCCCCCAAACTTGATTGAACTTGGTTTTTGGAGGTGTTAGCCTTGGATTTTCGGACAAATTGATCCTGACTTGACAAGCTCCATTTAAATGAGTATTAGACTTAGATTTCTAACCTTGTTCATATCCAAGCCCTTTTAGTTTGAATTAGACTTCAAATTTATGGGTAATAGACCTTTCCCCCAAACATGATTGAACTTGGTTTTTGGAGGTGTTAGCCTTGGATTTTTGGACAAATTGATCGTGACTCGACAAGCTCCATTTAAATGAGTATTAGACTTAGATTTCTAACCTTGTTCATATCCAAGCCCTTTTAGTTTGAATTAGACTTCAAATTTATGGGTAATAGACTTTTCCCCCAAACATGATTGCACTTAGTTTTTGGAGGGAGTGTTAGCCTTGGATTTTCGGAAAAATTGATCCTGACTCGACGAGCCCCATTTAAATGAGTATTAGCCTTAGATTTCTAACCTTGTTCATATCCAAGCCCTTTTAGTTGGTATTAGACATCAAATTTATGGGTAATAGACTTTTCCCCCAAACATGATTGAACTTAGTTTTTGGAGGGAGTGTTAGCCTTGGATTTTCGGAAAAATTGATCCTGACTCGACGAGCCCCATTTAAATGAGTATTAGCCTTCGATTTCTAACCTTGTTCATATCCAAGCCCTTTTAGTTGGTATTTGACTTCAAATTTATGGGTAATAGACTTTTCCCCCAAACATGATTGAACTTAGTTTTTGGAGGGAGTGTTAGCCTTGGATTTTCGGAAAAATTGATCCTGACTCGACGAGTACCATTTAAATGAGTATTAGCCTTAGATTTCTAACCTTGTTCATATCCAAGCCCTTTTAGTTGGTATTAGACTTCAAATTTATGGGTAATAGACTTTTCCCCCAAACATGATTGAACTTAGTTTTTGGAGGGAGTGTTAGCCTTGGATTTTCGGAGAAAATGATCCTGACTCGACAAGCCCCATTTAAATGAGTATTAGCCTTAGATTTCTAACCTTGTTCATATCCAAGCCCTTTTAGTTGGTATTAGACTTCAAATTTATGGGTAATAGACTTTTCACCCAAACATGATTGAACTTAGTTTTTGGAGGGAGTGTTAGCCTTGGATTTTCGGAAAAATTGATCCTGACTCGACAAGCTCCATTTAAATGAGTGTTAGACTTACATTTCTAACCTTGTTCATATACAAGCCCTTTTAATTTGAATTAGACTTCAAATTTATGGGTAATAGACCTTTCCCCCAAACATGATTGAACTTGGTTTTTGGAGGTGTTAGCCTTGGATTTTCGGACAAATTGATCCTGACTCGACAAGCTCCATTTAAATGAGTATCAGACTTAGATTTCTAACCTTGTTCATATCCAAGCCCTTTTAGTTTGAATTAGACTTCAAATTTATGGGTAATAGACTTTTCCCCCAAACATGATTGAACTTAGTTTTTGGAGGGAGTGTTAGCCTTGGATTTTCGGAAAAATTGATCCTGACTCGACGAGCCCCATTTAAATGAGTATTAGCCTTATATTTCTAACCTTGTTCATATCCAAGCCCTTTTAGTTGGTATTCGACTTCAAATTTATGGTTAATAGACTGTTCCCCCAAACTTGATTGAACTTGGTTTTTGGAGGTGTTAGCCTTGGATTTTCGGAAAAATTGATCCTGACTTGACAAGCTCCATTTAAATGAGTATTAGACTTAGATTTCTAACCTTGTTCATATCCAAGCCCTTTTAGTTTGAATTAGACTTCAAATTTATGGGTAATAGACCTTTCCCCCAAACATGATTGAACTTGGTTTTTGGAGGTGTTAGCCTTGGATTTTTGGACAAATTGATCGTGACTCGACAAGCTCCATTTAAATGAGTATTAGACTTAGATTTCTAACCTTGTTCATATCCAAGCCCTTTTAGTTTGAATTAGACTTCAAATTTATGGGTAATAGACCTTTCCCCCAAACATGATTGAACTTGGTTTTTGGAGGTGTTAGCCTTGGATTTTTGGACAAATTGATCGTGACTCGACAAGCTCCATTTAAATGAGTATTAGACTTAGATTTCTAACCTTGTTCATATCCAAGCCCTTTTAGTTTGAATTAGACTTCAAATTTATGGGTAATAGACTTTTCCCCCAAACATGATTGCACTTAGTTTTTGGAGGGAGTGTTAGCCTTGGATTTTCGGAAAAATTGATCCTGACTCGACGAGCCCCATTTAAATGAGTATTAGCCTTAGATTTCTAACCTTGTTCATATCCAAGCCCTTTTAGTTGGTATTAGACATCAAATTTATGGGTAATAGACTTTTCCCCCAAACATGATTGAACTTAGTTTTTGGAGGGAGTGTTAGCCTTGGATTTTCGGAAAAATTGATCCTGACTCGACGAGCCCCATTTAAATGAGTATTAGCCTTAGATTTCTAACCTTGTTCATATCCAAGCCCTTTTAGTTGGTATTCGACTTCAAATTTATGGGTAATAGACTTTTCCCCCAAACATGATTGAACTTAGTTTTTGGAGGGAGTGTTAGCCTTGGATTTTCGGAAAAATTGACCCTGACTCGACGAGTACCATTTAAATGAGTATTAGCCTTAGATTTCTAACCTTGTTCATATCCAAGCCCTTTTAGTTGGTATTAGACTTCAAATTTATGGGTAATAGACTTTTCCCCCAAACATGATTGAACTTAGTTTTTGGAGGGAGTGTTAGACTTGGATTTTCGGAAAAATTGATCCTGACTCGACAAGCCCCATTTAAATGAGTATTAGCCTTAGATTTCTAACCTTGTTCATATCCAAGCCCTTTTAGTTGGTATTAGACTTCAAATTTATGGGTAATAGACTTTTCCCCCAAACATGATTGAACTTAGTTTTTGGAGGGAGTGTTAGCCTTGGATTTTCGGAAAAATTGATCCTGACTTGACAAGCTCCATTTAAATGAGTATTAGACTTAGATTTCTAACCTTGTTCATATCCAAGCCCTTTTAGTTTGAATTAGACTTCAAATTTATGGGTAATAGACCTTTCCCCCAAACATGATTGAACTTGGTTTTTGGAGGTGTTAGCTTTGGATTTTTGGACAAATTGATCGTGACTCGACAAGCTCCATTTAAATGAGTATTAGACTTAGATTTCTAACCTTGTTCATATCCAAGCCCTTTTAGTTTGAATTAGACTTCAAATTTATGGGTAATAGACCTTTCCCCCAAACATGATTGAACTTGGTTTTTGGAGGTGTTAGCCTTGGATTTTTGGACAAATTGATCGTGACTCGACAAGCTCCATTTAAATGAGTATTAGACTTAGATTTCTAACCTTGTTCATATCCAAGCCCTTTTAGTTTGAATTAGACTTCAAATTTATGGGTAATAGACTTTTCCCCCAAACATGATTGCACTTAGTTTTTGGAGGGAGTGTTAGCCTTGGATTTTCGGAAAAATTGATCCTGACTCGACGAGCCCCATTTAAATGAGTATTAGCCTTAGATTTCTAACCTTGTTCATATCCAAGCCCTTTTAGTTGGTATTAGACATCAAATTTATGGGTAATAGACTTTTCCCCCAAACATGATTGAACTTAGTTTTTGGAGGGAGTGTTAGCCTTGGATTTTCGGAAAAATTGATCCTGACTCGACGAGCCCCATTTAAATGAGTATTAGCCTTAGATTTCTAACCTTGTTCATATCCAAGCCCTTTTAGTTGGTATTCGACTTCAAATTTATGGGTAATAGACTTTTCCCCCAAACATGATTGAACTTAGTTTTTGGAGGGAGTGTTAGCCTTGGATTTTCGGAAAAATTGATCCTGACTCGACGAGTACCATTTAAATGAGTATTAGCCTTAGATTTCTAACCTTGTTCATATCCAAGCCCTTTTAGTTGGTATTAGACTTCAAATTTATGGGTAATAGACTTTTCCCCCAAACATGATTGAACTTAGTTTTTGGAGGGAGTGTTAGCCTTGGATTTTCGGAGAAAATGATCCTGACTCGACAAGCCCCATTTAAATGAGTATTAGCCTTAGATTTCTAACCTTGTTCATATCCAAGCCCTTTTAGTTGGTATTAGACTTCAAATTTATGGGTAATAGACTTTTCCCCCAAACATGATTGAACTTAGTTTTTGGAGGGAGTGTTAGCCTTGGATTTTCGGAAAAATTGATCCTGACTTGACAAGCTCCATTTAAATGAGTATTAGACTTAGATTTCTAACCTTGTTCATATCCAAGCCCTTTTAGTTTGAATTTGACTTCAAATTTATGGGTAATAGACCTTTCCCCCAAACATGATTGAACTTGGTTTTTGGAGGTGTTAGCTTTGGATTTTTGGACAAATTGATCGTGACTCGACAAGCTCCATTTAAATGAGTATTAGACTTAGATTTCTAACCTTGTTCATATCCAAGCCCTTTTAGTTTGAATTAGACTTCAAATTTATGGGTAATAGACCTTTCCCCCAAACATGATTGAACTTGGTTTTTGGAGGTGTTAGCCTTGGATTTTTGGACAAATTGATCGTGACTCGACAAGCTCCATTTAAATGAGTATTAGACTTAGATTTCTAACCTTGTTCATATCCAAGCCCTTTTAGTTTGAATTAGACTTCAAATTTATGGGTAATAGACTTTTCCCCCAAACATGATTGCACTTAGTTTTTGGAGGGAGTGTTAGCCTTGGATTTTCGGAAAAATTGATCCTGACTCGACGAGCCCCATTTAAATGAGTATTAGCCTTAGATTTCTAACCTTGTTCATATCCAAGCCCTTTTAGTTGGTATTAGACATCAAATTTATGGGTAATAGACTTTTCCCCCAAACATGATTGAACTTGGTTTTTGGAGGTGTTAGCCTTGGATTTTTGGACAAATTGATCGTGACTCGACAAGCTCCATTTAAATGAGTATTAGACTTAGATTTCTAACCTTGTTCATATCCAAGCCCTTTTAGTTTGAATTAGACTTCAAATTTATGGGTAATAGACCTTTCCCCCAAACATGATTGAACTTGGTTTTTGGAGGTGTTAGCTTTGGATTTTTGGACAAATTGATCGTGACTCGACAAGCTCCATTTAAATGAGTATTAGACTTAGATTTCTAACCTTGTTCATATCCAAGCCCTTTTAGTTTGAATTAGACTTCAAATTTATGGGTAATAGACCTTTCCCCCAAACATGATTGAACTTGGTTTTTGGAGGTGTTAGCCTTGGATTTTTGGACAAATTGATCGTGACTCGACAAGCTCCATTTAAATGAGTATTAGACTTAGATTTCTAACCTTGTTCATATCCAAGCCCTTTTAGTTTGAATTAGACTTCAAATTTATGGGTAATAGACTTTTCCCCCAAACATGATTGCACTTAGTTTTTGGAGGGAGTGTTAGCCTTGGATTTTCGGAAAAATTGATCCTGACTCGACGAGCCCCATTTAAATGAGTATTAGCCTTAGATTTCTAACCTTGTTCATATCCAAGCCCTTTTAGTTGGTATTAGACATCAAATTTATGGGTAATAGACTTTTCCCCCAAACATGATTGAACTTAGTTTTTGGAGGGAGTGTTAGCCTTGGATTTTCGGAAAAATTGATCCTGACTCGACGAGCCCCATTTAAATGAGTATTAGCCTTAGATTTCTAACCTTGTTCATATCCAAGCCCTTTTAGTTGGTATTCGACTTCAAATTTATGGGTAATAGACTTTTCCCCCAAACATGATTGAACTTAGTTTTTGGAGGGAGTGTTAGCCTTGGATTTTCGGAAAAATTGATCCTGACTCGACGAGTACCATTTAAATGAGTATTAGCCTTAGATTTCTAACCTTGTTCATATCCAAGCCCTTTTAGTTGGTATTAGACTTCAAATTTATGGGTAATAGACTTTTCCCCCAAACATGATTGAACTTAGTTTTTGGAGGGAGTGTTAGCCTTGGATTTTCGGAGAAAATGATCCTGACTCGACAAGCCCCATTTAAATGAGTATTAGCCTTAGATTTCTAACCTTGTTCATATCCAAGCCCTTTTAGTTGGTATTAGACTTCAAATTTATGGGTAATAGACTTTTCCCCCAAACATGATTGAACTTAGTTTTTGGAGGGAGTGTTAGCCTTGGATTTTTGGAAAAATTGATCCTGACTTGACAAGCTCCATTTAAATGAGTATTAGACTTAGATTTCTAACCTTGTTCATATCCAAGCCCTTTTAGTTTGAATTAGACTTCAAATTTATGGGTAATAGACCTTTCCCCCAAACATGATTGAACTTGGTTTTTGGAGGTGTTAGCTTTGGATTTTTGGACAAATTGATCGTGACTCGACAAGCTCCATTTAAATGAGTATTAGACTTAGATTTCTAACCTTGTTCATATCCAAGCCCTTTTAGTTTGAATTAGACTTCAAATTTATGGGTAATAGACCTTTCCCCCAAACATGATTGAACTTGGTTTTTGGAGGTGTTAGCCTTGGATTTTTGGACAAATTGATCGTGACTCGACAAGCTCCATTTAAATGAGTATTAGACTTAGATTTCTAACCTTGTTCATATCCAAGCCCTTTTAGTTTGAATTAGACTTCAAATTTATGGGTAATAGACTTTTCCCCCAAACATGATTGCACTTAGTTTTTGGAGGGAGTGTTAGCCTTGGATTTTCGGAAAAATTGATCCTGACTCGACGAGCCCCATTTAAATGAGTATTAGCCTTAGATTTCTAACCTTGTTCATATCCAAGCCCTTTTAGTTGGTATTAGACATCAAATTTATGGGTAATAGACTTTTCCCCCAAACATGATTGAACTTAGTTTTTGGAGGGAGTGTTAGCCTTGGATTTTCGGAAAAATTGATCCTGACTCGACGAGCCCCATTTAAATGAGTATTAGCCTTAGATTTCTAACCTTGTTCATATCCAAGCCCTTTTAGTTGGTATTCGACTTCAAATTTATGGGTAATAGACTTTTCCCCCAAACATGATTGAACTTAGTTTTTGGAGGGAGTGTTAGCCTTGGATTTTCGGAAAAATTGATCCTGACTCGACGAGTACCATTTAAATGAGTATTAGCCTTAGATTTCTAACCTTGTTCATATCCAAGCCCTTTTAGTTGGTATTAGACTTCAAATTTATGGGTAATAGACTTTTCCCCCAAACATGATTGAACTTAGTTTTTGGAGGGAGTGTTAGCCTTGGATTTTCGGAGAAAATGATCCTGACTCGACAAGCCCCATTTAAATGAGTATTAGCCTTAGATTTCTAACCTTGTTCATATCCAAGCCCTTTTAGTTGGTATTAGACTTCAAATTTATGGGTAATAGACTTTTCCCCCAAACATGATTGAACTTAGTTTTTGGAGGGAGTGTTAGCCTTGGATTTTCGGAAAAATTGATCCTGACTCGACAAGCTCCATTTAAATGAGTGTTAGACTTACATTTCTAACCTTGTTCATATCCAAGCCCCTTTAGTTTGAATTAGACTTCAAATTTATGGGTAATAGACCTTTCCCCCAAACATGATTGAACTTGGTTTTTGGAGGTGTTAGCCTTGGATTTTCGGACAAATTGATCCTGACTCGACAATCTCCATTTACATGAGTATCAAACTTAGATTTCTAACCTTGTTCATATCCAAGCCCTTTTAGTTTGAATTAGACTTCAAATTTATGGGTAATAGACTTTTCCCCCAAACATGATTGAACTTAGTTTTTGGAGGGAGTGTTAGCCTTGGATTTTCGGAAAAATTGATCCTGACTCGACGAGCCCCATTTAAATGAGTATTAGCCTTAGATTTCTAACCTTGTTCATATCCAAGCCCTTTTAGTTGGTATTCGACTTCAAATTTATGGGTAATAGACTGTTCCCCCAAACTTGATTGAACTTGGTTTTTGGAGGTGTTAGCCTTGGATTTTCGGACAAATTGATCCTGACTTGACAAGCTCCATTTAAATGAGTATTAGACTTAGATTTCTAACCTTGTTCATATCCAAGCCCTTTTAGTTTGAATTAGACTTCAAATTTATGGGTAATAGACCTTTCCCCCAAACATGATTGAACTTGGTTTTTGGAGGTGTTAGCCTTGGATTTTTGGACAAATTGATCGTGACTCGACAAGCTCCATTTAAATGAGTATTAGACTTAGATTTCTAACCTTGTTCATATCCAAGCCCTTTTAGTTTGAATTAGACTTCAAATTTATGGGTAATAGACCTTTCCCCCAAACATGATTGAACTTGGTTTTTGGAGGTGTTAGCCTTGGATTTTTGGACAAATTGATCGTGACTCGACAAGCTCCATTTAAATGAGTATTAGACTTAGATTTCTAACCTTGTTCATATCCAAGCCCTTTTAGTTTGAATTAGACTTCAAATTTATGGGTAATAGACTTTTCCCCCAAACATGATTGCACTTAGTTTTTGGAGGGAGTGTTAGCCTTGGATTTTCGGAAAAATTGATCCTGACTCAACGAGCCCCATTTAAATGAGTATTAGCCTTAGATTTCTAACCTTGTTCATATCCAAGCCCTTTTAGTTGGTATTAGACATCAAATTTATGGGTAATAGACTTTTCCCCCAAACATGATTGAACTTAGTTTTTGGAGGGAGTGTTAGCCTTGGATTTTTGGAAAAATTGATCCTGACTCGACGAGCCCCATTTAAATGAGTATTAGCCTTAGATTTCTAACCTTGTTCATATCCAAGCCCTTTTAGTTGGTATTCGACTTCAAATTTATGGGTAATAGACTTTTCCCCCAAACATGATTGAACTTAGTTTTTGGAGGGAGTGTTAGCCTTGGATTTTCGGAAAAATTGATCCTGACTCGACGAGTACCATTTAAATGAGTATTAGCCTTAGATTTCTAACCTTGTTCATATCCAAGCCCTTTTAGTTGGTATTAGACTTCAAATTTATGGGTAATAGACTTTTCCCCCAAACATGATTGAACTTAGTTTTTGGAGGGAGTGTTAGCCTTGGATTTTCGGAGAAAATGATCCTGACTCGACAAGCCCCATTTAAATGAGTATTAGCCTTAGATTTCTAACCTTGTTCATATCCAAGCCCTTTTAGTTCGTATTAGACTTCAAATTTATGGGTAATAGACTTTTCCCCCAAACATGATTGAACTTAGTTTTTGGAGGGAGTGTTAGCCTTGGATTTTCGGACAAATTGATCCTGACTTGACAAGCTCCATTTAAATGAGTATTAGACTTAGATTTCTAACCTTGTTCATATCCAAGCCCTTTTAGTTTGAATTAGACTTCAAATTTATGGGTAATAGACCTTTCCCCCAAACATGATTGAACTTGGTTTTTGGAGGTGTTAGCCTTGGATTTTTGGACAAATTGATCGTGACTCGACAAGCTCCATTTAAATGAGTATTAGACTTAGATTTCTAACCTTGTTCATATCCAAGCCCTTTTAGTTTGAATTAGACTTCAAATTTATGGGTAATAGACCTTTCCCCCAAACATGATTGAACTTGGTTTTTGGAGGTGTTAGCCTTGGATTTTTGGACAAATTGATCGTGACTCGACAAGCTCCATTTAAATGAGTATTAGACTTAGATTTCTAACCTTGTTCATATCCAAGCCCTTTTAGTTTGAATTAGGCTTCAAATTTATGGGTAATAGACTTTTCCCCCAAACATGATTGCACTTAGTTTTTGGAGGGAGTGTTAGCCTTGGATTTTCGGAAAAATTGATCCTGACTCGACGAGCCCCATTTAAATGAGTATTAGCCTTAGATTTCTAACCTTGTTCATATCCAAGCCCTTTTAGTTGGTATTAGACATCAAATTTATGGGTAATAGACTTTTCCCCCAAACATGATTGAACTTAGTTTTTGGAGGGAGTGTTAGCCTTGGATTTTCGGAAAAATTGATCATGACTCGACGAGCCCCATTTAAATGAGTATTAGCCTTAGATTTCTAACC
The DNA here is from genome assembly GCA_964035475.1 of Salix caprea. Classification (NCBI taxonomy): domain Eukaryota; kingdom Viridiplantae; phylum Streptophyta; class Magnoliopsida; order Malpighiales; family Salicaceae; genus Salix; species Salix caprea. The sequence goes on from OZ037749.1 coordinate 18,283,212, forward strand.
TTGTTCATATCCAAGCCCTTTTAGTTGGTATTCGACTTCAAATTTATGGGTAATAGACTTTTCCCCCAAACATGATTGAACTTAGTTTTTGGAGGGAGTGTTAGCCTTGGATTTTCGGAAAAATTGATCCTGACTCGACGAGTACCATTTAAATGAGTATTAGCCTTAGATTTCTAACCTTGTTCATATCCAAGCCCTTTTAGTTGGTATTAGACTTCAAATTTATGGGTAATAGACTTTTCCCTCAAACATGATTGAACTTAGTTTTTGGAGGGAGTGTTAGCCTTGGATTTTCGGAGAAAATGATCCTGACTCGACAAGCCCCATTTAAATGAGTATTAGCCTTAGATTTCTAACCTTGTTCATATCCAAGCCCTTTTAGTTGGTATTAGACTTCAAATTTATGGGTAATAGACTTTTCCCCCAAACATGATTGAACTTAGTTTTTGGAGGGAGTGTTAGCCTTGGATTTTCAGAAAAATTGATCCTGACTCGACAAGCTCCATTTAAATGAGTGTTAGACTTACATTTCTAACCTTGTTCATATCCAAGCCCTTTTAGTTTGAATTACACTTCAAATTTATGGGTAATAGACCTTTCCCCCAAACATGAATGAACTTGGTTTTTGGAGGTGTTAGCCTTGGATTTTCGGACAAATTGATCCTGACTCGACAAACTCCATTTACATGAGTATCAAACTTAGATTTCTAACCTTGTTCATATCCAAGCCCTTTTAGTTTGAATTAGACTTCAAATTTATGGGTAATAGACTTTTCCCCCAAACATGATTGAACTTAGTTTTTGGAGGGAGTGTTAGCCTTGGATTTTCGGAAAAATTGATCCTGACTCGACGAGCCCCATTTAAATGAGTATTAGCCTTAGATTTCTAACCTTGTTCATATCCAAGCCCTTTTAGTTGGTATTCGACTTCAAATTTATGGGTAATAGACTGTTCCCCCAAACTTGATTGAACTTGGTTTTTGGAGGTGTTAGCCTTGGATTTTCGGACAAATTGATCCTGACTTGACAAGCTCCATTTAAATGAGTATTAGACTTAGATTTCTAACCTTGTTCATATCCAAGCCCTTTTAGTTTGAATTAGACTTCAAATTTATGGGTAATAGACCTTTCCCCCAAACATGATTGAACTTGGTTTTTGGAGGTGTTAGCCTTGGATTTTTGGACAAATTGATCGTGACTCGACAAGCTCCATTTAAATGAGTATTAGACTTAGATTTCTAACCTTGTTCATATCCAAGCCCTTTTAGTTTGAATTAGACTTCAAATTTATGGGTAATAGACTTTTCCCCCAAACATGATTGAACTTAGTTTTTGGAGGGAGTGTTAGCCTTGGATTTTCGGAAAAATTGATCCTGACTCGACGAGCCCCATTTAAATGAGTATTAGCCTTAGATTTCTAACCTTGTTCATATCCAAGCCCTTTTAGTTGGTATTCGACTTCAAATTTATGGGTAATAGACTTTTCCCCCAAACATGATTGAACTTAGTTTTTGGAGGGAGTGTTAGCCTTGGATTTTCGGAAAAATTGATCCTGACTCGACGAGTACCATTTAAATGAGTCTTAGCCTTAGATTTCTAACCTTGTTCATATCCAAGCCCTTTTAGTTGGTATTAGACTTCAAATTTATGGGTAATAGACTTTTCCCCCAAACATGATTGAACTTAGTTTTTGGAGGGAGTGTTAGCCTTGGATTTTCGGAGAAAATGATCCTGACTCGACAAGCCCCATTTAAATGAGTATTAGCCTTAGATTTCTAACCTTGTTCATATCCAAGCCCTTTTAGTTGGTATTAGACTTCAAATTTATGGGTAATAGACTTTTCCCCCAAACATGATTGAACTTAGTTTTTGGAGGGAGTGTTAGCCTTGGATTTTCGGAAAAATTGATCCTGACTCGACAAGGTCCATTTAAATGAGTGTTAGACTTACATTTCTAACCTTGTTCATATACAAGCCCTTTTAATTTGAATTAGACTTCAAATTTATGGGTAATAGACCTTTCCCCCAAACATGATTGAACTTGGTTTTTGGAGGTGTTAGCCTTGGATTTTCGGACAAATTGATCCTGACTCGACAAGCTCCATTTAAATGAGTATCAGACTTAGATTTCTAACCTTGTTCATATCCAAGCCCTTGTAGTTTGAATTACACTTCAAATTTATGGGTAATAGACTTTTCCCCCAAACATGATTGAACTTAGTTTTTGGAGGGAGTGTTAGCCTTGGATTTTCGGAAAAATTGATCCTGACTCGACGAGCCCCATTTAAATGAGTATTAGCCTTAGATTTCTAACCTTGTTCATATCCAAGCCCTTTTAGTTTGAATTAGACTTCAAATTTATGGGTAATAGACCTTTCCCCCAAACATGATTGAACTTGGTTTTTGGAGGTGTTAGCCTTGGATTTTCGGACAAATTGATCCTGACTTGACAAGCTCCATTTAAATGAGTATTAGACTTAGATTTCTAACCTTGTTCATATCCAAGCCCTTTTAGTTTGAATTAGACTTCAAATTTATGGGTAATAGACTTTTCCCCCAAACATGATTGAACTTAGTTTTTGGAGGGAGTGTTAGCCTTGGATTTTCGGAAAAATTGATCCTGACTCGACGAGCCCCATTTAAATGAGTATTAGCCTTAGATTTCTAACCTTGTTCATATCCAAGCCCTTTTAGTTGGTATTCGACTTCAAATTTATGGGTAATAGACTTTTCCCCCAAACATGATTGAACTTAGTTTTTGGAGGGAGTGTTAGCCTTGGATTTTCGGAAAAATTGATCCTGACTCGACGAGTACCATTTAAATGAGTCTTAGCCTTAGATTTCTAACCTTGTTCATATCCAAGCCGTTTTAGTTGGTATTAGACTTCAAATTTATGGGTAATAGACTTTTCCCCCAAACATGATTGAACTTAGTTTTTGGAGGGAGTGTTAGCCTTGGATTTTCGGAGAAAATGATCCTCACTCGACAAGCCCCATTTAAATGAGTATTAGCCTTAGATTTCTAACCTTGTTCATATCCAAGCCCTTTTAGTTGGTATTAGACTTCAAATTTATGGGTAATAGACTTTTCCCCCAAACATGATTGAACTTAGTTTTTGGAGGGAGTGTTAGCCTTGGATTTTCGGAAAAATTGATCCTGACTCGACAAGCTCCATTTAAATGAGTGTTAGACTTACATTTCTAACCTTGTTCATATACAAGCCGTTTTAATTTGAATTAGACTTCAAATTTATGGGTAATAGACCTTTCCCCCAAACATGATTGAACTTGGTTTTTGGAGGTGTTAGCCTTGGATTTTCGGACAAATTGATCCTGACTCGACAAGCTCCATTTAAATGAGTATCAGACTAAGATTTCTAACCTTGTTCATATCCAAGCCCTTGTAGTTTGAATTAGACTTCAAATTTATAGGTAATAGACTTTTCCCCCAAACATGATTGAACTTAGTTTTTGGAGGGAGTGTTAGCCTTGGATTTTCGGAAAAATTGATCCTGACTCGACGAGCCCCATTTAAATGAGTATTAGCCTTAGATTTCTAACCTTGTTCATATCCAAGCCCTTTTAGTTGGTATTCGACTTCAAATTTATGGGTAATAGACTGTTCCCCCAAACTTGATTGAACTTGGTTTTTGGAGGTGTTAGCCTTGGATTTTCGGACAAATTGATCCTGACTTGACAAGCTCCATTTAAATGAGTATTAGACTTAGATTTCTAACCTTGTTCATATCCAAGCCCTTTTAGTTTGAATTAGACTTCAAATTTATGGGTAATAGACCTTTCCCCCAAACATGATTGAACTTGGTTTTTGGAGGTGTTAGCCTTGGATTTTTGGACAAATTGATCGTGACTCGACAAGCTCCATTTAAATGAGTATTAGACTTAGATTTATAACCTTGTTCATATCCAAGCCCTTTTAGTTTGAATTAGACTTCAAATTTATATGTAATAGACCTTTCCCCCAAACATGATTGAACTTGGTTTTTGGAGGTGTTAGCCTTGGATTTTTGGACAAATTGATCGTGACTCGACAAGCTCCATTTAAATGAGTAGTAGACTTAGATTTCTAACCTTGTTCATATCCAAGCCCTTTTAGTTTGAATTAGACTTCAAATTTATGGGTAATAGACTTTTCCCCCAAACATGATTGCACTTAGTTTTTGGAGGGAGTGTTAGCCTTGGATTTTCGGAAAAATTGATCCTGACTCGACGAGCCCCATTTAAATGAGTATTAGCCTTAGATTTCTAAACTTGTTCATATCCAAGCCCTTTTAGTTGGTATTAGACATCAAATTTATGGGTAATAGACTTTTCCCCCAAACATGATTGAACTTAGTTTTTGGAGGGAGTGTTAGCCTTGGATTTTCGGAAAAATTGATCCTGGCTCGACGAGCCCCATTTAAATGAGTATTAGCCTTAGATTTCCAATCTTGTTCATATCCAAGCCCTTTTAGTTGGTATTCGACTTCAAATTTATGGGTAATAGACTTTTCCCCCAAACATGATTGAACTTAGTTTTTGGAGGGAGTGTTAGCCTTGGATTTTCGGAAAAATTGATCCTGACTCGACGAGTACCATTTAAATGAGTATTAGCCTTAGATTTCTAACCTTGTTCATATCCAAGCCCTTTTAGTTGGTATCAGACTTCAAATTTATGGGTAATAGACTTTTCCCCCAAACATGATTGAACTTCGTTTTTGGAGGGAGTGTTAGCCTTGGATTTTCGGAGAAAATGATCCTGACTCGACAAGCCCCATTTAAATGAGTATTAGCCTTAGATTTCTAACCTTGTTCATATCCAAGCCCTTTTAGTTGGTATTAGACTTCAAATTTATGGGTAATAGACTTTTCCCCCAAACATGATTGAACTTAGTTTTTGGAGGGAGTGTTAGCCTTGGATTTTCGGAAAAATTGATCCTGACTCGACAAGCTCCATTTAAATGAGTGTTAGACTTACATTTCTAACCTTGTTCATATCCAAGCCCTTTTAGTTTGAATTAGACTTCAAATTTATGGGTAATAGACCTTTCCCCCAAACATGATTGAACTTGGTTTTTGGAGGTGTTAGCCTTGGATTTTCGGACAAATTGATCCTGACTTGACAAGCTCCATTTACATGAGTATCAGACTTAGATTTCTAACCTTGTTCATATCCAAGCCCTTTTAGTTTGAATTAGACTTCAAATTTATGGGTAATAGACTTTTCCCCCAAACATGATTGAATTTAGTTTTTGGAGGGAGTGTTAGCCTTGGATATTCGGAAAAATTGATCCTGACTCGACGAGCCCCATTTAAATGAGTATTAGCCTTAGATTTCTAACCTTGTTCATATCCAAGCCCTTTTAGTTGGTATTCGACTTCAAATTTATGGGTAATAGACTGTTCCCCCAAACTTGATTGAACTTGGTTTTTGGAGGTGTTAGCCTTGGATTTTCGGACAAATTGATCCTGACTTGACAAGCTCCATTTAAATGAGTATTAGACTTAGATTTATAACCTTGTTCATATCCAAGCCCTTTTAGTTTGAATTAGACTTCAAATTTATGGGTAATAGACCTTTCCCCTAAACATGATTGAACTTGGTTTTTGGAGGTGTTAGCCTTGGATTTTTGGACAAATTGATCGTGACTCGACAAGCTCCATTTAAATGAGTATTAGACTTAGATTTCTAACCTTGTTCATATCCAAGCCCTTTTAGTTTGAATTAGACTTCAAATTTATGGGTAATAGACCTTTCCCCCAAACATGATTGAACTTGGTTTTTGGAGGTGTTAGCCTTGGATTTTTGGACAAATTGATCGTGACTCGACAAGCTCCATTTAAATGAGTATTAGACTTAGATTTCTAACCTTGTTCATATCCAAGCCCTTTTAGTTTGAATTAGACTTCAAATTTATGGGTAATAGACTTTTCCCCCAAACATGATTGCACTTAGTTTTTGGAGGGAGTGTTAGCCTTGGATTTTCGGAAAAATTGATCCTGACTCGACGAGCCCCATTTAAATGAGTATTAGCCTTAGATTTCTAACCTTGTTCATATCCAAGCCCTTTTAGTTGGTATTAGACATCAAATTTATGGGTAATAGACTTTTCCCCTAAACATGATTGAACTTGATTTTTGGAGGTGTTAGCCTTGGATTTTCGGAAAAATTGATCCTGACTCGACGAGCCCCATTTAAATGAGTATTAGCCTTAGATTTCTAACCTTGTTCATATCCAAGCCCTTTTAGTTGGTATTAGACTTCAAATTTATGGGTAATAGACTTTTCCCCCAAACATAATTGAACTTAGTTTTTGGAGGGAGTGTTAGCCTTGGATTTTCGGAAAAATTGATCCTGACTCGACGAGCCCCATTTAAATGAGTATTAGCCTTAGATTTCTAACCTTGTTCATATCCAAGCCCTTTTAGTTGGTATTAGACTTCAAATTTATGGGTAATAGACTTTTCCCCCAAACATGATTGAACTTAGTTTTTGGAGGGAGTGTTAGCCTTGGATTTTCGGAAAAATTGATCCTGACTCGACAAGCTCCATTTAAATGAGTGTTAGACTTACATTTCTAACCTTGTTCATATCCAAGCCCTTTTAGTTTGAATTAGACTTCAAATTTATGGGTAATAGACCTTTCCACCAAACATGATTGAACTTGGTTTTTGGAGGTGTTAGCCTTGGATTTTCGGACAAATTGATCCTGACTCGACAAGCTCCATTTAAATGAGTATTAGACTTAGATTTATAACCTTGTTCATATCCAATCCCTTTTAGTTTGAATTAGACTTCAAATTTATGGGTAATAGACTTTTCCCCCAAACATGATTGAACTTAGTTTTTGGAGGGAGTGTTAGCCTTGGATTTTCGGAAAAATTGATCCTGACTCGATGAGCCCCATTTAAATGAGTATTAGCCTTAGATTTCTAACCTTGTTCATATCCAAGCCCTTTTAGTTGGTATTAGACTTCAAATTTATGGGTAATAGACTTTTCCCCCAAACATGATTGAACTTGGTTTTTGGAGGGAGTGTTAGCCTTGGATTTTCGGAAAAAATGATCCTGACTCGACGAGCCCCATTTAAATGAGTATTAGCCTTAGATTTCTAACCTTGTTCATATCCAAGCCCTTTTAGTTTGAATTAGACTTCAAATTTATGGGTAATAGACCTTTCCCCCAAACATGATTGAACTTGGTTTTTGGAGGTGTTAGCCTTGGATTTTTGGACAAATTGATCGTGACTCGACAAGCTCCATTTAAATGAGTATTAGACTTAGATTTCTAACCTTGTTCATATCCAAGCCCTTTTAGTTTGAATTAGACTTCAAATTTATGGGTAATAGACTTTTCCCCCAAACATGATTGCACTTAGTTTTTGGAGGGAGTGTTAGCCTTGGATTTTCGGAAAAATTGATCCTGACTCGACGAGCCCCATTTAAATGAGTATTAGCCTTAGATTTCTAACCTTGTTCATATCCAAGCCCTTTTAGTTGGTATTAGACATCAAATTTATGGGTAATAGACTTTTCCCCCAAACATGATTGAACTTAGTTTTTGGAGGGAGTGTTAGCCTTGGATTTTCGGAAAAATTGATCCTGACTCGATGAGCCCCATTTAAATGAGTATTAGCCTTAGATTTCTAACCTTGTTCATATCCAAGCCCTTTTAGTTGGTATTAGACTTCAAATTTATGGGTAATAGACTTTTCCCCCAAACATGATTGAACTTGGTTTTTGGAGGGAGTGTTAGCCTTGGATTTTCGGAAAAAATGATCCTGACTCGACGAGCCCCATTTAAATGAGTATTAGCCTTAGATTTCTAACCTTGTTCATATCCAAGCCCTTTTAGTTGGTATTAGACTTCAAATTTATGGGTAATAGACTTTTCCCCCAAACATGATTGAACTTAGTTTTTGGAGGGAGTGTTAGCCTTGGATTTTCGGAAAAATTGATCCTGACTCGACGAGCCCCATTTAAATGAGTATTAGCCTTAGATTTCTAACCTTGTTCATATCCAAGCCCTTTTAGTTGGTATTAGACTTCAAATTTATGGGTAATAGACTTTTCCCCCAAACATGATTGAACTTAGTTTTTGGAGGGAGTGTTAGCCTTGGATTTTTGGAAAAATTGATCCTGACTCGACAAGCTCCATTTAAATGAGTGTTAGACTTACATTTCTAACCTTGTTCATATCCAAGCCCTTTTAGTTTGAATTAGACTTCAAATTTATGGGTAATAGACCTTTCCACCAAACATGATTGAACTTGGTTTTTGGAGGTGTTAGCCTTGGATTTTCGGACAAATTGATCCTGACTCGACAAGCTCCATTTAAATGAGTATTAGACTTAGATTTATAACCTTGTTCATATCCAATCCCTTTTAGTTTGAATTAGACTTCAAATTTATGGGTAATAGACTTTTCCCCCAAACATGATTGAACTTAGTTTTTGGAGGGAGTGTTAGCCTTGGATTTTCGGAAAAATTGATCCTGACTCGATGAGCCCCATTTAAATGAGTATTAGCCTTAGATTTCTAACCTTGTTCATATCCAAGCCCTTTTAGTTGGTATTAGACTTCAAATTTATGGGTAATAGACTTTTCCCCCAAACATGATTGAACTTGGTTTTTGGAGGGAGTGTTAGCCTTGGATTTTCGGAAAAAATGATCCTGACTCGACGAGCCCCATTTAAATGAGTATTAGCCTTAGATTTCTAACCTTGTTCATATCCAAGCCCTTTTAGTTGGTATTAGACTTCAAATTTATGGGTAATAGACTTTTCCCCCAAACATGATTGAACTTAGTTTTTGGAGGGAGTGTTAGCCTTGGATTTTCGGAAAAATTGATCCTGACTCGACGAGTACCATTTAAATGAGTATTAGCCTTAGATTTCTAACCTTTTTCATATCCAAGCCCTTTTAGTTGGTATTAGACTTCAAATTTATGGGTAATAGACTTTTCCCCCAAACTTGATTGAACTTGGTTTTTGGAGGTGTTAGCCTTGGATTTTCGGACAAATTGATCCTGACTCGACAAGCTCCATTTAAATGAGTATTAGACTTACATTTCTAACCTTGTTCATATCCAAGCCCTTTTAGTTTGAATTAGACTTCAAATTTATGGGTAATAGACGTTTCCCCCAAACATGATTGAACTTGGTTTTTGGAGGTGTTAGCCTTGGATTTTCGGACAAATTGATCCTGACTCGACAAGCTCCATTTAAATGAGTATTAGACTTAGATTTCTAACCTTGTTCATATCCAAGCCCTTTTAGTTTGAATTAGACTTCAAATTTATGGGTAATAGACTTTTCCCCCAAACATGATTGAACTTAGTTTTTGGAGGGAGTGTTAGCCTTGGATTTTCGGAAAAATTGATGCTGACTCGATGAGCCCCATTTAAATGAGTATTAGCCTTACATTTATAACCTTGTTCATATCCAAGCCCTTTTAGTTGGTATTAGACTTCAAATTTATGGGTAATAGACTTTTCCCCCAAACATGATTGAACTTGGTTTTTAGAGGGAGTGTTAGCCTTGGATTTTCGGAAAAAATGATCCTGACTCGACGAGCCCCATTTAAATGAGTATTAGCCTTAGATTTCTAACCTTGTTCATATCCAAGCCCTTTTAGTTGGTATTAGACTTCAAATTTATGGGTAATAGACTTTTCCCCCAAACATGATTGAAGTTAGTTTTTGGAGGGAGTGTTAGCCTTGGATTTTCGGAAAAATTGATCCTGACTCGACGAGCCCCATTTAAATGAGTATTAGCCTTAGATTTCTAACCATGTTCATATCCAAGCCCTTTTAGTTGGTATTAGACTTCAAATTTATGGGTAATAGACTTTTCCCCCAAACATGATTGAACTTAGTTTTTGGACGGAGTGTTAGCCTTGGATTTTCGGAAAAATTGATCCTGACTCGACGAGTACCATTTAAATGAGTATTAGCCTTAGATTTCTAACCTTGTTCATATCCAAGCCCTTTTAGTTGGTATTAGACTTCAAATTTATGGTTAATAGACTTTTCCCACAAACTTGATTGAACTTGGTTTTTGGAGGTGTTAGCCTTGGATTTTCGGACAAATTGATCCTGACTCGACAAGCTCCATTTAAATGAGTATTAGACTTAGATTTCTAACCTTGTTCATATCCAAGCCCTTTTAGTTTGAATTAGACTTCAAATTTATGGGTAATAGACTTTTCCCCCAAACATGATTGAACTTAGTTTTTGGAGGGAGTGTTAGCCTTGGATTTTCGGAAAAATTGATCCTGACTCGACGAGTACCATTTAAATGAGTATTAGCCTTAGATTTCTAACCTTGTTCATATCCAAGCCCTTTTAGTTGGTATTAGACTTTAAATTTTTGGGTAATAGACTTTTCCCCCAAACTTGATTGAACTTGGTTTTTGGAGGTGTTAGCCTTGGATTTTCGGACAAATTGATCCTGACTCGACAAGTGTCATTTAAATGAGTATTAGACTTAGATTTCTAACCTTGTTCATATCCAAGCCCTTTTAGTTGGTATTAGACTTCAAATTTATGGGTAATAGACTTTTCCCCCAAACTTGATTGAACTTAGTTTTTGGAGGTGTTAGCCTTGGATTTTCGGACAAATTGATCCTGACTCGACAAGCTCCATTTAAATAAGTATTAGACTTAGATTTCTAACCTTGTTCATATCCAATCCCTTTTAGTTTGAATTAGACTTCAAATTTATGGGTAATAGACTTTTCCCCTAAACATGATTGAACTTGATTTTTGGAGGTGTTAGCCTTGGATTTTCGGAAAAATTGATCCTGACTCGACGAGCCCCATTTAAATGAGTATTAGCCTTAGATTTCTAACCTTGTTCATATCCAAGCCCTTTTAGTTGGTATTAGACTTCAAATTTATGGGTAATACACTTTTCCCCCAAACATGATTGAACTTAGTTTTTGGAGGGAGTGTTAGCCTTGGATTTTCGGAAAAATTGATCCTGACTCGACGAGTACCATTTAAATGAGTATTAGCCTTAGATTTCTAACCTTGTTCATATCCAAGTCCTTTTAGTTGGTATTAGACTTCAAATTTATGGGTAATAGACTTTTCCCCTAAACTTGATTGAACTTGGTTTTTGGAGGTGTTAGCCTTGGATTTTTGGACAAATTGATCCAGACTCGACAAGCTACATTTAAATGAGTATTAGACTTAGATTTCTAACCTTGTTCATATCCAAGTCCTTTTAGTTTGAATTAGACTTCAAATTTATGGGTAATAGACTTTTCCCCCAAACATGATTGAACTTAGTTTTTGGAGGGAGTGTTAGCGTTGGATTTTCGGAAAAATTGATCCTGACTCGACGAGCCCCATTTAAATGAGTATTATTCTTAGATTTGTAACCTTGTTCATATCCAAGCCCTTTTAGTTGGTATTAGACTTCAAATTTATGGGTAATAGACTTTTCCCCCAAACATGATTGAACTTGGTTTTTGGAGGGAGTGTTAGCCTTGGATTTTCGGAAAAAAAGATCCTGACTCGACGAGCCCCATTTAAATGAGTATTAGCCTTAGATTTCTAACCTTGTTCATATCCAAGCCCTTTTAGTTGGTATTAGACTTCAAATTTATGGGTAATAGACTTTTCCCCCAAACATGATTGAACTTCGTTTTTGGAGGGAGTGTTAGCCTTGGATTTTCGGAAAAATTGATCCTGACTCGACGAGTACCATTTAAATGAGTATTAGCCTTAGATTTCTAACCTTGTTCATATCCAAGCCCTTTTAGTTGGTATTAGACTTTAAATTTTTGGGTAATAGACTTTTCCCCCAAACTTGATTGAACTTGGTTTTTGGAGGGAGTGTTAGCCTTGCATTTTCGGAAAAATTGATCCTGACTCGACGAGCCCCATTTAAATGAGTATTAGCCTTAGATTTCTAACCATGTTCATATCCAAGCCCTTTTAGTTGGTATTAGACTTCAAATTTATGGGTAATAGACTTTTCCCCCAAACATCATTGAACTTAGTTTTTGGACGGAGTGTTAGCCTTGGATTTTCGGAAAAATTGATCCTGACTCGACGAGTACCATTTAAATGAGTATTAGCCTTAGATTTCTAACCTTGTTCATATCCAAGCCCTTTTAGTTGGTATTAGACTTCAAATTTATGGTTAATAGACTTTTCCCACAAACTTGATTGAACTTGGTTTTTGGAGGTGTTAGCCTTGGATTTTCGGACAAATTGATCCTGACTCGACAAGCTCCATTTAAATGAGTATTAGACTTAGATTTCTAACCTTGTTCATATCCAAGCCCTTTTAGTTTGAATTAGACTTCAAATTTATGGGTAATAGACCTTTCCCCCAAACATGATTGAACTTGGTTTTTGGAGGTGTTAGCCTTGGATTTTCGGACAAATTGATCCTGACTCGACAAGCTCCATTTAAATGAGTATTAGACTTAGATTTCTAACCTTGTTCATATCCAATCCCTTTTAGTTTGAATTAGACTTCAAATTTATGGGTAATAGACTTTTCCCCCAAACATGATTGAACTTAGTTTTTGGACGGAGTGTTAGCCTTGGATTTTCGGAAAAATTGATCCTGACTCGACGAGTACCATTTAAATGAGTATTAGCCTTAGATTTCTAACCTTGTTCATATCCAAGCCCTTTTAGTTGGTATTAGACTTCAAATTTATGGTTAATAGACTTTTCCCACAAACTTGATTGAACTTGGTTTTTGGAGGTGTTAGCCTTGGATTTTCGGACAAATTGATCCTGACTCGACAAGCTCCATTTAAATGAGTATTAGACTTAGATTTCTAACCTTGTTCATATCCAATCCCTTTTAGTTTGAATTAGACTACAAATTTATGGGTAATAGACTTTTCCCCCAAACATGATTGAACTTAGTTTTTGGAGGGAGTGTTAGCCTTGGATTTTCGGAAAAATTGATCCTGACTCGATGAGCCCCATTTAAATGAGTATTAGCCTTAGATTTCTAACCTTGTTCATATCCAAGCCCTTTTAGTTGGTATTAGACTTCAAATTTATGGGTAATAGACTTTTCCCCCAAACATGATTGAACTTGGTTTTTGGAGGGAGTGTTAGCCTTGGATTTTCGGAAAAAATGATCCTGACTCGACGAGCCCCATTTAAATGAGTATTAGCCTTAGATTTCTAACCTTGTTCATATCCAAGCCCTTTTAGTTGGTATTAGACTTCAAATTTATGGGTAATAGACTTTTCCCCCAAACATGATTGAACTTAGTTTTTTGAGGGAGTGTTAGCCTTGGATTTTCGGAAAAATTGATCCTGACTCGACGAGCCCCATTTAAATGAGTATTAGCCTTAGATTTCTAACCTTGTTCATATCCAAGCCCTTTTAGTTGGTATTAGACTTCAAATTTATGGGTAATAGACTTTTCCCCCAAACATGATTGAACTTAGTTTTTGGAGGGAGTGTTAGCCTTGGATTTTCGGAAAAATTGATCCTGACTCGACGAGTACCATTTAAATGAGTATTAGCCTTAGATTTCTAACCTTTTTCATATCCAAGCCCTTTTAGTTGGTATTAGACTTCAAATTTATGGGTAATAGACTTTTCCCCCAAACTTGATTGAACTTGGTTTTTGGAGGTGTTAGCCTTGGATTTTCGGACAAATTGATCCTGACTCGACAAGCTCCATTTAAATGAGTATTAGACTTACATTTCTAACCTTGTTCATATCCAAGCCCTTTTAGTTTGAATTAGACTTCAAATTTATGGGTAATAGACCTTTCCCCCAAACATGATTGAACTTGGTTTTTGGAGGTGTTAGCCTTGGAGTTTCGGACAAATTGATCCTGACTCGACAAGCTCCATTTAAATGAGTATTAGACTTAGATTTCTAACCTTGTTCATATCCAAGCCCTTTTAGTTGGTATTAGACTTCAAATTTATGGGTAATAGACTTTTCCCCCAAACTTGATTGAACTTGGTTTTTGGAGGGAGTGTTAGCCTTGGATTTTCGGAAAAATTGATCCTGACTCGACGAGCCCCATTTAAATGAGTATTAGCCTTAGATTTCTAACCATGTTCATATCCAAGCCCTTTTAGTTGGTATTAGACTTCAAATTTATGGGTAATAGACTTTTCCCCCAAACATCATTGAACTTAGTTTTTGGACGGAGTGTTAGCCTTGGATTTTCGGAAAAATTGATCCTGACTCGACGAGTACCATTTAAATGAGTATTAGCCTTAGATTTCTAACCTTGTTCATATCCAAGCCCTTTTAGTTGGTATTAGACTTCAAATTTATGGTTAATAGACTTTTCCCACAAACTTGATTGAACTTGGTTTTTGGAGGTGTTAGCCTTGGATTTTCGGACAAATTGATCCTGACTCGACAAGCTCCATTTAAATGAGTATTAGACTTAGATTTCTAACCTTGTTCATATCCAAGCCGTTTTAGTTTGAATTAGACTTCAAATTTATGGGTAATAGACCTTTCCCCCAAACATGATTGAACTTGGTTTTTGGAGGTGTTAGCCTTGGATTTTCGGACAAATTGATCCTGACTCGACAAGCTACATTTAAATGAGTATTAGACTTAGATTTCTAACCTTGTTCATATCCAATCCCTTTTAGTTTGAATTAGACTTCAAATTTATGGGTAATAGACTTTTCCCCCAAACATGATTGAACTTAGTTTTTGGACGGAGTGTTAGCCTTGGATTTTCGGAAAAATTGATCCTGACTCGACGAGTACCATTTAAATGAGTATTAGCCTTAGATTTCTAACCTTGTTCATATCCAAGCCCTTTTAGTTGGTATTAGACTTCAAATTTATGGTTAATAGACTTTTCCCACAAACTTGATTGAACTTGGTTTTTGGAGGTGTTAGCCTTGGATTTTCGGACAAATTGATCCTGACTCGACAAGCTCCATTTAAATGAGTATTAGACTTAGATTTCTAACCTTGTTCATATCCAATCCCTTTTAGTTTGAATTAGACTTCAAATTTATGGGTAATAGACTTTTCCCCCAAACATGATTGAACTTAGTTTTTGGAGGGAGTGTTAGCCTTGGATTTTCGGAAAAATTGATCCTGACTCGATGAGCCCCATTTAAATGAGTATTAGCCTTAGATTTCTAACCTTGTTCATATCCAAGCCCTTTTAGTTGGTATTAGACTTCAAATTTATGGGTAATAGACTTTTCCCCCAAACATGATTGAACTTGGTTTTTGGAGGGAGTGTTAGCCTTGGATTTTCGGAAAAAATGATCCTGACTCGACGAGCCCCATTTAAATGAGTATTAGCCTTAGATTTCTAACCTTGTTCATATCCAAGCCCTTTTAGTTGGTATTAGACTTCAAATTTATGGGTAATAGACTTTTCCCCCAAACATGATTGAACTTAGTTTTTGGAGGGAGTGTTAGCCTTGGATTTTCGGAAAAATTGATCCTGACTCGACGAGCCCCATTTAAATGAGTATTAGCCTTAGATTTCTAACCTTGTTCATATCCAAGCCCTTTTAGTTGGTATTAGACTTCAAATTTATGGGTAATAGACTTTTCCCCCAAACATGATTGAACTTAGTTTTTGGAGGGAGTGTTAGCCTTGGATTTTCGGAAAAATTGATCCTGACTCGACGAGTACCATTTAAATGAGTATTAGCCTTAGATTTCTAACCTTTTTCATATCCAAGCCCTTTTAGTTGGTATTAGACTTCAAATTTATGGGTAATAGACTTTTCCCCCAAACTTGATTGAACTTGGTTTTTGGAGGTGTTAGCCTTGGATTTTCGGACAAATTGATCCTGACTCGACAAGCTCCATTTAAATGAGTATTAGACTTACATTTCTAACCTTGTTCATATCCAAGCCCTTTTAGTTTGAATTAGACTTCAAATTTATGGGTAATAGACCTTTCCCCCAAACATGATTGAACTTGGTTTTTGGAGGTGTTAGCCTTGGATTTTCGGACAAATTGATCCTGACTCGACAAGCTCCATTTAAATGAGTATTAGACTTAGATTTCTAACCTTGTTCATATCCAAGACCTTTTAGTTGGTATTAGACTTCAAATTTATGGGTAATAGACTTTTCCCCCAAATATGATTGAACTTAGTTTTTGGACGGAGTGTTAGCCTTGGATTTTCGGAAAAATTGATCCTGACTCGACGAGTACCATTTAAATGAGTATTAGCCTTAGATTTCTAACCTTGTTCATATCCAAGCCCTTTTAGTTGGTATTAGACTTCAAATTTATGGTTAATAGACTTTTCCCACAAACTTGATTGAACTTGGTTTTTGGAGGTGTTAGCCTTGGATTTTCGGACAAATTGATCCTGACTCGACAAGCTCCATTTAAATGAGTATTAGACTTAGATTTCTAACCTTGTTCATATCCAAGCCCTTTTAGTTTGAATTAGACTTCAAATTTATGGGTAATAGACTTTTCCCCCAAACATGATTGAACTTAGTTTTTGGAGGGAGTGTTAGCCTTGGATTTTCGAAAAAATTGATCCTGACTCGACGAGTACCATTTAAATGAGTATTAGCCTTAGATTTCTAACCTTGTTCATATCCAAGCCCTTTTAGTTGGTATTAGACTTTAAATTTTTGGGTAATAGACTTTTCCCCCAAACTTGATTGAACTTGGTTTTTGGAGGTGTTAGCCTTGGATTTTCGGACAAATTGATCCTGACTCGACAAGCGTCATTTAAATGAGTATTAGACTTAGATTTCTAACCTTGTTCATATCCAAGCCCTTTTAGTTGGTATTAGACTTCAAATTTATGGGTAATAGACTTTTCCCCCAAACTTGATTGAACTTGGTTTTTGGAGGTGTTAGCCTTGGATTTTCGGACAAATTGATCCTGACTCGACAAGCTCCATTTAAATAAGTTTTAGACTTAGATTTCTAACCTTGTTCATATCCAATCCCTTTTAGTTTGAATTAGACTTCAAATTTATGGGTAATAGACTTTTCCCCTAAACATGATTGAACTTGATTTTTGGAGGTGTTAGCCTTGGATTTTCGGAAAAATTGATCCTGACTCGACGAGCCCCATTTAAATGAGTATTAGCCTTAGATTTCTAACCTTGTTCATATCCAAGCCCTTTTAGTTGGTATTAGACTTCAAATTTATGGGTAATACACTTTTCCCCCAAACATGATTGAACTTGGTTTTTGGAGGTGTTAGCCTTGGATTTTCGGAAAAATTGATCCTGACTCGACGAGTACCATTTAAATGAGTATTAGCCCTAGATTTCTAACCTTGTTCATATCCAAGTCCTTTTAGTTGGTATTAGACTTCAAATTTATGGGTAATAGACTTTTCCCCTAAACTTGATTGAACTTGGTTTTTGGTGGTGTTAGCCTTGGATTTTTGGACAAATTGATCCAGACTCGACAAGCTACATTTAAATGAGTATTAGACTTAGATTTCTAACCTTGTTCATATCCAAGTCCTTTTAGTTTGAATTAGACTTCAAATTTATGGGTAATAGACTTTTCCCCCAAACATGATTGAACTTAGTTTTTGGAGGGAGTGTTAGCGTTGGATTTTCGAAAAAATTGATCTTGACTCGACGAGCCCCATTTAAATGAGTATTATTCTTAGATTTGTAACCTTGTTCATATCCAAGCCCTTTTAGTTGGTATTAGACTTCAAATTTATGGGTAATAGACTTTTCCCCCAAACATGATTGAACTTGGTTTTTGGAGGGAGTGTTAGCCTTGGATTTTTGGAAAAAAAGATCCTGACTCGACGAGCCCCATTTAAATGAGTATTAGCCTTAGATTTCTAACCTTGTTCATATCCAAGCCCTTTTAGTTGGTATTAGACTTCAAATTTATGGGTAATAGACTTTGCCCCCAAACATGATTGAACTTCGTTTTTGGAGGGAGTGTTAGCCTTGGATTTTCGGAAAAATTGATCCTGACTCGACGAGTACCATTTAAATGAGTATTAGCCTTAGATTTCTAACCTTGTTCATATCCAAGCCCTTTTAGTTGGTATTAGACTTTAAATTTTTGGGTAATAGACTTTTCCCCCAAACTTGATTGAACTTGGTTTTTGGAGGTGTTAGCCTTGGATTTGC
This sequence comes from Salix caprea, assembly GCA_964035475.1. Classification (NCBI taxonomy): domain Eukaryota; kingdom Viridiplantae; phylum Streptophyta; class Magnoliopsida; order Malpighiales; family Salicaceae; genus Salix; species Salix caprea. Next base: position 18,301,284 of record OZ037749.1, read on the forward strand.
GGACAAATTGATCCTGACTCGACAAGCGTCATTTAAATGAGTATTAGACTTAGATTTCTAACCTTGTTCATATCCAAGCCCTTTTAGTTGGTATTAGACTTCAAATTTATGGGTAATAGACTTTTCCCCCAAACTTGATTGAACTTGGTTTTTGGAGGTGTTAGCCTTGGATTTTCGGACAAATTGATCCTGACTCGACAAGCTCCATTTAAATGAGTATTAGACTTAGATTTCTAACCTTGTTCATATCCAAGCCCTTTTAGTTTGAATTAGACTTCAAATTTATGGGTAATAGACTTTTCCCCCAAACATGATTGAACTTGGTTTTTGGAGGTGTTAGCCTTGGATTTTCGGACAAATTGATCCTGACTCGACAAGCCCCATTTAAATGAGTATTAGCCTTAGATTTCTAACCTTGTTCATATCCAAGCCCTTTTAGTTGGTATTAGACTTCAAATTTATGGGTAATAGACTTTTCCCCCAAACTTGATTGAACTTGGTTTTTGGAGGGGTTAGCCTTGGATTTTCGGACAAATTGATTCTGATTCGACGAGCCCCGTTTAAATGAGTATTAGCCTTAGATTTCTAACCTTGTTCATATCCAAGCCCATTTAGTTTGAATTAGACTTCAAATTTATGGGTAATAGACTTTTCCCCCAAACATGATTGAACTTAGTTTTTGGAGGGAGTGTTAGCGTTGGATTTTCGGAAAAATTGATCCTGACTCGACGAGCCCCATTTAAATGAGTATTATTCTTAGATTTCTAACCTTGTTCATATCCAAGCCCTTTTAGTTGGTATTAGACTTCAAATTTATGGGTAATAGACTTTTCCCCCAAACATGATTGAACTTGGTTTTTGGAGGGAGTGTTAGCCTTGGATTTTCGGAAAAAATGATCCTGACTCGACGAGCCCCATTTAAATGAGTATTAGCCTTAGATTTCTAACCTTGTTCATATCCAAGCCCTTTTAGTTGGTATTAGACTTCAAATTTATGGGTAATAGACTTTTCCCCCAAACATGATTGAACTTAGTTTTTGGAGGGAGTGTTAGTCTTGGATTTTCGGAAAAATTGATCCTGACTCGGCGAGCCCCATTTAAATGAGTATTAGCCTTAGATTTCTAACCTTGTTCATATCCAAGCCCTTTTAGTTGGTATTAGACTTCAAATTTATGGGTAATAGACTTTTCCCCCAAACATGATTGAACTTAGTTTTTGTAGCGAGTGTTAGCCTTGGATTTTCAGAAAAAATGTTCCTGACTCGACGAGTACCATTTAAATGAGTATTAGCCTTAGATTTCTAACCTTGTTCATATCCAAGCCCTTTTAGTTGGTATTAGACTTCAAATTTATGGGTAATAGACTTTTCCCCCAAACTTGATTGAACTTGGTTTTTGGAGGTGTTAGCCTTGGATTTTCGGACAAATTGATTCTGATTCGACGAGCCCCATTTAAATGACTATTAGCCTTATATTTCTAACCTTGTTCATATCCAAGCACTTTTAATTGGTATTAGACTTCAAATTTATGGGTAATAGACTTTTCCCCCAAACTTGATTGAACTTGGTTTTTAGAGGTGTTAGCCTTGGATTTTCGGAAAAAATGATCCTCATTCGACGAGTACCATTTAAATGAGTATTAGCCTTAGATTTCTAACCTTGTTCATATCCAAGCCCTTTTAGTTGGTATTAGACTTCAAATTTATGGGTAATAGACTTTTCCCCCAAACATGATTGAACTTAGTTTTTGGAGGGAGTGTTAGCGTTGGATTTTCGGAAAAATTGATCCTGACTCGATGAGCCCCATTTAAATGAGTATTATTCTTAGATTTCTAACCTTGTTCATATCCAAGCCCTTTTAGTTGGTATTAGACTTCAAATTTATGGGTAATAGACTTTTCCCCCAAACATGATTGAACTTGGTTTTTGGAGGGAGTGTTAGCCTTGGATTTTCGGAAAAAATGATCCTGACTCGACGAGCCCCATTTAAATGAGTATTAGCCTTAGATTTCTAACCTTGTTCATATCCAAGCCCTTTTAGTTGGTATTAGACTTCAAATTTATGGGTAATAGACTTTTCCCCCAAACATGATTGAACTTAGTTTTTGGAGGGAGTGTTAGTCTTGGATTTTCGGAAAAATTGATCCTGACTCGGCGAGCCCCATTTAAATGAGTATTAGCCTTAGATTTCTAACCTTGTTCATATCCAAGCCCTTTTAGTTTGTATTAGACTTCAAATTTATGGGTAATAGACTTTTCCCCCAAACATGATTGAACTTGGTTTTTGGAGGTGTTAGCCTTGGATTTTCGGAAAAATTGATCATGACTCGACGAGTACCATTTAAATGAGTATTAGCCTTAGATTTCTAACCTTGTTCATATCCAAGCCCTTTTAGTTGGTATTAGACTTCAAATTTATGGGTAATAGACTTTTCCCCCAAACATGATTGAACTTGGTTTTTGGAGGGAGTGTTAGCCTTGGATTTTCGGAAAAAATGATCCTGACTCGACGAGCCCCATTTAAATGAGTATTAGCCTTAGATTTCTAACCTTGTTCATATCCAAGCCCTTTTAGTTGGTATTAGACTTCAAATTTATGGGTAATAGACTTTTCCCCCAAACATGATTGAACTTAGTTTTTGGAGGGAGTGTTAGTCTTGGATTTTCGGAAAAATTGATCCTGACTCGGCGAGCCCCATTTAAATGAGAATTAGCCTTAGATTTCTAACCTTGTTCATATCCAAGCCCTTTTAGTTTGTATTAGACTTCAAATTTATGGGTAATAGACTTTTCCCCCAAACATGATTGAACTTGGTTTTTGGAGGTGTTAGCCTTGGATTTTCGGAAAAATTGATCATGACTCGACGAGTACCATTTAAATGAGTATTAGCCTTAGATTTCTAACCTTGTTCATATCCAAGCCCTTTTAGTTGGTATTAGACTTCAAATTTATGGGTAATAGACTTTTCCCCCAAACATGATTGAACTTAGTTTTTGGAGGGAGTGTTAGCCTTGGATTTTCGGAAAAAATGATCCTGACTCGACGAGCCCCATTTAAATGAGTATTAGCATTAGATTTCTAACCTTGTTCATATCCAAGCCCTTTTAGTTGGTATTAGACTTCAAATTTATGGGTAATAGACTTTTCCCCCAAACATGATTGAACTTAGTTTTTGTAGGGAGTGTTAGCCTTGGATTTTCGGAAAAAATGATCCTGACTCGACGAGTACCATTTAAATGAGTATTAGCCTTAGATTTCTAACCTTGTTCATATCCAAGCCCTTTTAGTTGGTATTAGACTTCAAATTTTTGGGTAATAGACTTTTCCCCCAAACTTGATTGAACTTAGTTTTTGGAGGTGTTAGGCTTGGATTTTCGGACAAATTGATCCTTTCTCGACAAGCGTCATTTAAATGAGTATTAGACTTCAAATTTATGGGTAATAGACTTTTCCCCCAAACTTGATTGAACTTGGTTTTTGGAGGTGTTAGCCTTGGATTTTCGGACAAATTGATCCTGACTCGACAAGCTCCATTTAAATGAGTATTAGACTTACATTTCTAACCTTGTTCATATCCAAGCCCTTTTAGTTTGAATTAGACTTCAAATTTATGGGTAATAGACTTTTCCCCCAAACATGATTGAACTTGGTTTTTGGAGGTGTTAGCCTTGGATTTTCGGAAAAATTGATCCTGACTCGACGAGCCCCATTTAAATGAGTATTAGCCTTAGATTTCTAACCTTGTTCATATCCAAGCCCTTTTAGTTGGTATTAGACTTCAAATTTATGGGTAATAGACTTTTCCCCCAAACATGATTGAACTTGGTTTTTGGAGGGGGTGTTAGCCTTGGATTTTCGGACAAATTGATTCTGACTCGACGAGCTCCATTTAAATGAGTATTAGCCTTAGATTTCTAACCTTGTTCATATCCAAGAACTTTTAGCTGGTATTAGACTTCAAATTTATGGGTAATAGACTTTTTCCCCAAACTTGATTGAACTTGGTTTTTTGAGGTGTTAGCCTTGGATTTTCGGACAAATTGATCCTGACTCGACAAGCCCCATTTAAATGAGTATTAGCCTTAGATTTCTAACCTTGTTCATATCCAAGCCCTTTTAGTTGGTATTAGACTTCAAATTTATGGGTAATAGACTTTTCCCCCAAACTTGATTGAACTTGGTTTTTGGAGGGGTTAGCCTTGGATTTTTGGACAAATTGATTCTGATTCGACGAGCCCCGTTTAAATGAGTATTAGCCTTAGATTTCTAACCTTGTTCATATCCAAGCCCATTTAGTTTGAATTAGACTTCAAATTTATGGGTAATAGACCTTTCCCCGAAACATGATTGAACTTGGTTTTTGGAGGTGTTAGCCTTGGATTTTCGGACAAATTGATCCTGACTCGACAAGCTCCATTTAAATGAGTATTAGACTTAGATTTCTAACCTTGTTCATATCCAAGCCCTTTTAGTTTGAATTAGACTTTTCCCCCAAACATGATTGAACTTAGTTTTTGGAGGGAGTGTTAGCGTTGGATTTTCGGAAAAATTGATCCTGACTCGACGAGCCCCATTTAAATGAGTATTAGCCTTAGATTTCTAACCTTGTTCATATCCAAGCGCTTTTAGTTGGTATTAGACTTCAAATTTATGGGTAATAGACTTTTCCCCCAAACATGATTGAACTTAGTTTTTGTAGGGAGTGTTAGCCTTGGATTTTCGGAAAAAATGATCCTGACTCGACGAGTACCATATAAATGAGTATTAGCCTTAGATTTCTAACCTTGTTCATATCCAAGCCCTTTTAGTTGGTATTAGACTTCAAATTTATGGGTAATAGACTTTTCCCCCAAACATGATTGAACTTAGTTTTTGGAGGGAGTGGTAGCCTTGGATTTTCGGAAAAATTGATCCTGACTTGACGAGCCCCATTTAAATGAGTAATAGCCTTAGATTTGTAACCTTGTTCATATCCAAGCCCTTTTAGTTTGTATTAGACTTCAAATTTATGGGTAATAGACTTTTCCCCCAAACATGATTGAACTTAGTTTTTGGAGGGAGTGTTAGTCTTGGATTTTCGGAAAAATTGATCCTGACTCGGCGAGCCCCATTTAAATGAGTATTAGCCTTAGATTTCTAACCTTGTTCATATCCAAGCCCTTTTAGTTGGTATTAGACTTCAAATTTATGGGTAATAGACTTTTCCCCCAAACATGATTGAACTTAGTTTTTGGAGGGAGTGGTAGCCTTGGATTTTCGGAAAAATTGATCCTGACTCGACGAGCCCCATTTAAATGAGTATTATTCTTAGATTTCTAACCTTGTTCATATACAAGCCCTTTTAGTTGGTATTAGACTTCAAATTTATGGGTAATAGACTTTTCCCCCAAACATGATTGAACTTGGTTTTTGGAGGGAGTGTTAGCCTTAGATTTTCGGGCAAATTGATCCTGACTCGACAAGCTCCATTTAAATGAGTATTAGACTTACATTTATAACCTTGTTCATATCCAAGCCCATTTAGTTTGAATTAGACTTCAAATTTATGGGTAATAGACCTTTCCCCCAAACATGATTGAACTTGGTTTTTGGAGGTGTTAGCCTTGGATTTTCGGACAAATTGATCCTGACTCGACAAGCTCCATTTAAATGAGTATTAGACTTAGATTTCTAACCTTGTTCATATCCAAGCCCTTTTAGTTTGAATTAGACTTCAAATTTATGGGTAATAGACTTTTCCCCCAAACATGATTGAACTTAGTTTTTGGAGGGAGTGTTAGCGTTGGATTTTCGGAAAAATTGATCCTGACTCGACGAGCCCCATTTAAATGAGTATTATTCTTAGATTTCTAACCTTGTTCATATCCAAGCCCTTTTAGTTGGTATTAGACTTCAAATTTATGGGTAATAGACTTTTCCCCCAAACATGATTGAACTTGGTTTTTGGAGGGAGTGTTAGCCTTGGATTTTCGGAAAAATTGATCCTGACTCGACGAGCCCCATATAAATGAGTATTAGCCTTAGATTTCTAACCTTGTTCATATCCAAGCCCTTTTAGTTGGTATTAGACTTCAAATTTATGGGTAATAGACTTTTCTCCCAAACATGATTGAACTTAGTTTTTGGAGGGAGTGTTAGTCTTGGATTTTCGGAAAAATTTATCCTGACTCGGCGAGCCCCATTTAAATGAGTATTAGCCTTAGATTTCTAACCTTGTTCATATCCAAGCCCTTTTAGTTGGTATTAGACTTCAAATTTATGGGTAATAGACTTTTCCCCCAAACATGATTGAACTTGGTTTTTGGAGGGAGTGTTAGCCTTGGATTTTCGGAAAAAATGATCCTGACTCGACGAGCCCCATTTAAATGAGTATTAGCCTTAGATTTCTAACCTTGTTCATATCCAAGCCCTTTTAGTTGGTATTAGACTTCAAATTTATGGGTAATAGACTTTTCTCCCAAACATGATTGAACTTAGTTTTTGGAGGGAGTGTTAGCCTTGGATTTTCGGAAAAAATGATCCTGACTCGACGAGCCCCATTTAAATGAGTATTAGCCTTAGATTTCTAACCTTGTTCATATCCAAGCCCTTTTAGTTGGTATTAGACTTCAAATTTATGGGTAATAGACTTTTCTCCCAAACATGATTGAACTTAGTTTTTGGAGGGAGTGTTAGTCTTGGATTTTCGGAAAAATTTATACTGACTCGGCGAGCCCCATTTAAATGAGTATTAGCCTTAGATTTCTAACCTTGTTCATATCCAAGCCCTTTTAGTTGGTATTAGACTTCAAATTTATGGGTAATAGACTTTTCCCCCAAACATGATTGAACTTAGTTTTTGTAGGGAGTGTTAGCCTTGGATTTTCGGAAAAAATGATCCTGACTCGACGAGTACCATTTAAATGAGTATTAGCCTTAGATTTCTAACCTTGTTCATATCCAAGCCCTTTTAGTTGGTATTAGACTTCAAATTTTTGGGTAATAGACTTTTCCCCCAAACTTGATTGAACTTGGTTTTTGGAGGTGTTAGCCTTGGATTTTCGGACAAATTGATCCTTTCTCGACAAGCGTCATTTAAATGAGTATTAGACTTCAAATTTATGGGTAATAGACTTTTCCCCCAAACTTGATTGAACTTGGTTTTTGGAGGTGTTAGCCTTGGATTTTCGGACAAATTGATCCTGACTCGACAAGCTCCATTTAAATGAGTATTAGACTTAGATTTCTAACCTTGTTCATATCCAAGCCCTTTTAGTTTGAATTAGACTTCAAATTTATGGGTAATAGACTTTTCCCCCAAACATGATTGAACTTGGTTTTTGGAGGTGTTAGCCTTGGATTTTCGGAAAAATTGATCCTGACTCGACGAGCCCCATTTAAATGAGTATTAGCCTTAGATTTCTAACCTTGTTCATATCCAAGCCCTTTTAGTTGGTATTAGACTTCAAATTTATGGGTAATAGACTTTTCCCCCAAACATAATTGAACTGAGTTTTTGGAGGGAGTGTTAGCCTTGGTTTTTCGGAAAAATTGATCCTGACTCGACGAGTACCATTTAAATGAGTATTAGCCTTAGATTTCTAAACTTGTTCATATCCAAGCCCTTTTAGTTGGTATTAGACTTCAAATTTATGGGTAATAGACTTTTCCCGCAAACTTGATTGAACTTGGTTTTTGGAGGTGTTAGCCTTAGATTTTCGGGCAAATTGATCCTGACTCGACAAGCTCCATTTAAATGAGTATTAGACTTACATTTGTTACCTTGTTCATATCCAAGCCCTTTTAGTTTGAATTAGACTTCAAATTTATGGGTAATAGACCTTTCCCCCAAACATGATTGAACTTGGTTTTTGGAGGTGTTAGCCTTGGATTTTCGGACAAATTGATCCTGAAACGACAAGCCCCATTTAAATGAGTATTAGCCTTAGATTTCTAACCTTGTTCATATCCAAGCCCTTTTAGTTGGTATTAGACTTCAAATTTATGGGTAATAGACTTTTCCCCCAAACATGATTGAACTTAGTTTTTGGAGGGAGTGTTAGCCTTGGATTTTCGGAAAAATTGATCCTGACTCGACGAGCCCCATTTAAATGAGTATTAGCCTTATATTTCTAACCTTGTTCATATCCAAGCCCTTTTAGTTGGTATTAGACTTCAAATTTATGGGTAATAGACTTTTCCCCCAAACATGATTGAACTTAGTTTTTGGAGGGAGTGTGAGCCTTGGATTTTCGGAAAAATTGATCCTGACTCGCCGAGCCCCATTTAAATGAGTATTAGCCTTAGATTTCTAACCTTGTTCATATCCAAGCCCTTTTAGTTGGTATTAGACTTCAAATTTATGGGTAATAGACTTTTCCCCCAAACATAATTGAACTGAGTTTTTGGAGGGAGTGTTAGCCTTGGTTTTTCGGAAAAATTGATCCTGACTCGACGAGTACCATTTAAATGAGTATTAGCCTTAGATTTCTAACCTTGTTCATATCCAAGCCCTTTTAGTTGGTATTAGACTTCAAATTTATGGGTAATAGACTTTTCCCGCAAACTTGATTGAACTTGGTTTTTGGAGGTGTTAGCCTTAGATTTTCGGGCAAATTGATCCTGACTCGACAAGCTCCATTTAAATGAGTATTAGACTTACATTTTTTACCTTGTTCATATCCAAGCCCTTTTAGTTTGAATTAGACTTCAAATTTATGGGTAATAGACCTTTCCCCCAAACATGATTGAACTTGGTTTTTGGAGGTGTTAGCCTTGGATTTTCGGACAAATTGATCCTGACTCGACAAGCTCCATTTAAATGAGTATTAGACTTAGATTTCTAACCTTTTTCATATCCAAGCCCTTTTAGTTTGAATTAGACTTCAAATTTATGGGTAATAGACTTTTCCCCCAAACATGATTGAACTTAGTTTTTGGAGGGAGTGTTAGCCTTGGATTTTCGGAAAAATTGATCCTGACTCGACGAGCCCCATTTAAATGAGTATTAGCCTTAGATTTCTAACCTTGTTCATATCCAAGCCCTTTTAGTTGGTATTAGACTTCAAATTTATGGATAATAGACTTTTCCCCCAAACATGATTGAACTTGGTTTTTGGAGGTGTTAGCCTTGGATTTTCGGAAAAAATGATCCTGACTCGACGAGCCCCATTTAAATGAGTATTAGCCTTAGATTTCTAACCTTGTTCATATCCAAGCCCTTTTAGTTTGAATTAGACTTCAAATTTATGGGTAATAGACTTTTCCCCCAAACATGATTGAACTTAGTTTTTGGAGGGAGTGTTAGCCTTGGATTTTCGGAAAAATTGATCCTGACTCGACGAGCCCCATTTAAATGAGTATTAGCCTTAGATTTCTAACCTTGTTCATATCCAAGCCCTTTTAGTTGGTATTAGACTTCAAATTTTTGGGTAATAGACTTTTCCCCCAAACATGATTGAACTTAGTTTTTGGAGGGAGTGTTAGCCTTGGATTTTCTGAAAAATTGATCCTGATTCGACGAGTACCATTTAAATGAGTATTAGCCTTAGATTTCTAACCTTGTTCATATCCAAGCCCTTTTAGTTGGTATTAGACTTCAAATTTATGGGTAATAGACTTTTCCCCCAAACTTGATTGAACTTGGTTTTTGGAGGTGTTAGCCTTGGATTTTTGGAAAAATTGATCGTGACTCGACAAGCTCCATTTAAATGAGTATTAGACTTAGATTTCTAACCTTGTTCATATCCAAGCCCTTTTAGTTTGAATTAGACTTCAAATTTATGGGTAATAGACTTTTCCCCCAAACATGATTGAACTTAGTTTTTGGAGGGAGTGTTAGCCTTGGATTTTCGGAAAAATTGATCCTGACTCGTCGAGCCCCATTTAAATGAGTATTAGCCTTAGATTTCTAACCTTGTTCATATCCAAGCCCTTTTAGTTGGTATTAGACTTCAAATTTATGGGTAATAGACTTTTCCCCCAAACATGATTGAACTTAGTTTTTGGAGGGAGTGTTAGCCTTGGATTTTTTGAAAAATTGATCCTGACTCGACGAGCCCCATTTAAATGAGTATTAGCCTTAGATTTCTAACCTTGTTCATATCCAAGCCCTTTAAGTTGGTATTAGACTTCAAATTTATGGGTAATAGACTTTTCCCCCAAACATGATTGAACTTAGTTTTTGGAGGGAGTGTTAGCCTTGGATTTTCTGAAAAATTGATCCTGACTCGACGAGTACCATTTAAATGAGTATTAGCCTTAGATTTCTAACCTTGTTCATATCCAAGCCCTTTTAGTTGGTATTAGACTTCAAATTTATGGGTAATAGACTTTTCCCCCAAACTTGATTGAACTTGGTTTTTGGAGGTGTTAGCCTTGGATTTTCGGACAAATTGATCGTGACTCGACAAGCTCCATTTAAATGAGTATTAGACTTAGATTTATAACCTTGTTCATATCCAAGCCCTTTTAGTTGGTATTAGACTTCAAATTTATGGGTAATAGACTTTTCCCCCAAACTTGATTGAACTTGGTTTTTGGAGGTGTTAGCCTTGGATTTTCGGACAAATTGATCCTGACTCGACAAGCTCCATTTAAATGAGTATTAGACTTAGATTTCTAACCTTGTTCATATCCAAGCCCTTTTAGTTTGAATTAGACTTCAAATTTATGGGTAATAGACTTTTCCCCCAAACATGATTGAACTTAGTTTTTGGAGGGAGTGTTAGCCTTGGATTTTCGGAAAAATTGATCCTGACTCGACGAGCCCCATTTAAATGAGTATTAACCTTAGATTTCTAACCTTGTTAATATCCAAGCCCTTTTAGTTGGTATTAGACTTCAAATTTATGGGTAATAGACTTTTCCCCCAAACATGATTGAACTTAGTTTTTGGAGGGAGTGTTAGCCTTGGATTTTCGGACAAATTGATCGTGACTCGACAAGCTCCATTTAAATGAGTATTAGACTTAGATTTCTAACCTTGTTCATATCCAAGCCCTTTTAGTTTGAATTAGACTTCAAATTTATGGGTAATAGACTTTTCCCCCAAACATGATTGAACTTAGTTTTTGGAGGGAGTGTTAGCCTTGGATTTTCGGAAAAATTGATCCTGACTCGACGAGCCCCATTTAAATGAGTATTAGCCTTAGATTTCTAACCTTGTTCATATCCAAGCCCTTTTAGTTGGTATTAGACTTCAAATTTATGGATAATAGACTTTTCCCCCAAACATGATTGAACTTGGTTTTTGGAGGGAGTGTTAGCCTTGGATTTTCGGAAAAAATGATCCTGACTCGACGAGCCCCATTTAAATGAGTATTAGCCTTAGATTTCTAACCTTGTTCATATCCAAGCCCTTTTAGTTTGAATTAGACTTCAAATTTATGGGTAATAGACTTTTCCCCCAAACATGATTGAACTTAGTTTTTGGAGGGAGTGTTAGCCTTGGATTTTCGGAAAAATTGATCCTGACTCGACGAGCCCCATTTAAATGAGTATTAGCCTTAGATTTCTAACCTTGTTCATATCCAAGCCCTTTAAGTTGGTATTAGACTTCAAATTTATGGGTAATAGACTTTTCCCCCAAACATGATTGAACTTAGTTTTTGGAGGGAGTGTTAGCCTTGGATTTTCTGAAAAATTGATCCTGACTCGACGAGTACCATTTAAATGAGTATTAGCCTTAGATTTCTAACCTTGTTCATATCCAAGCCCTTTTAGTTGGTATTAGACTTCAAATTTATGGGTAATAGACTTTTCCCCCAAACTTGATTGAACTTGGTTTTTGGAGGTGTTAGCCTTGGATTTTCGGACAAATTGATCGTGACTCGACAAGCTCCATTTAAATGAGTATTAGACTTAGATTTATAACCTTGTTCATATCCAAGCCCTTTTAGTTGGTATTAGACTTCAAATTTATGGGTAATAGACTTTTCCCCCAAACTTGATTGAACTTGGTTTTTGGAGGTGTTAGCCTTGGATTTTCGGACAAATTGATCCTGACTCGACAAGCTCCATTTAAATGAGTATTAGACTTAGATTTCTAACCTTGTTCATATCCAAGCCCTTTTAGTTTGAATTAGACTTCAAATTTATGGGTAATAGACTTTTCCCCCAAACATGATTGAACTTAGTTTTTGGAGGGAGTGTTAGCCTTGGATTTTCGGAAAAATTGATCCTGACTCGACGAGCCCCATTTAAATGAGTATTAGCCTTAGATTTCTAACCTTGTTCATATCCAAGCCCTTTTAGTTGGTATTAGACTTCAAATTTATGGATAATAGACTTTTCCCCCAAACATGATTGAACTTGGTTTTTGGAGGGAGTGTTAGCCTTGGATTTTCGGAAAAAATGATCCTGACTCGACGAGCCCCATTTAAATGAGTATTAGCCTTAGATTTCTAACCTTGTTCATATCCAAGCCCTTTTAGTTTGAATTAGACTTCAAATTTATGGGAAATAGACTTTTCCCCCAAACATGATTGAACTTCGTTTTTGGAGGGAGTGTTAGCCTTGGATTTTCGGAAAAATTGATCCTGACTCGACGAGCCCCATTTAAATGAGTATTAGCCTTAGATTTCTAACCTTGTTAATATCCAAGCCCTTTTAGTTGGTATTAGACTTCAAATTTATGGGTAATAGACTTTTCCCCCAAACATGATTGAACTTAGTTTTTGGAGGGAGTGTTAGCCTTGGATTTTCGGACAAATTGATCCTGACTCGACGAGTACCATTTAAATGAGTATTAGCCTTAGATTTCTAACCTTGTTCATATCCAAGCCCTTTTAGTTTGAATTAGACTTCAAATTTTTGGGTAATAGACTTTTCCCCCAAACATGATTGAACTTGGTTTTTGGAGGGAGTGTTAGCCTTGGATTTTCGGAAAAATTGATCCTGACTCGACGAGCCCCATTTAAATGAGTATTAGCCTTAGATTTCTAACCTTGTTTATATCCAAGCCCTTTTAATTTGTATTAGACTTCAAATTTATGGGTAATAGACTTTTCCCCCAAACATGATTGAACTTAGTTTTTGGAGGGAGTGTTAGCCTTGGATTTTCGGAAAAATTGATCCTGACTCGACAAGCCCCATTTAAATGAGTATTAGCCTTAGATTTCTAACCTTGTTCATATCCAAGCCCTTTTAGTTTGTATTAGACTTCAAATTTATGGGTAATAGACTTTTCCCCCAAACATGATTGAACTTAGTTTTTGGAGGGAGTGTTAGACTTGGATTTTCGGAAAAATTGATCCTGACTCGACGAGTACCATTTAAATGAGTATTAGCCTTAGATTTCTAACCTTGTTCATATCCAAGCCCTTTTAGTTTGTATTAGACTTCAAATTTATGGGTAATAGACTTTTCCCCCAAACATGATTGAACTTAGTTTTTGGAGGTGTTAGCCTTGGATTTTCGGACAAATTGATCCTGACTCGACAAGCTCCATTTAAAGGAGTATTAGACTTAGATTTCTAACCTTGTTCATATCCAAGTCCTTTTAGTTTGAATTAGACTTCAAATTTATGGGTAATAGACTTTTCCCCCAAACATGATTGAACTTGGTTTTTGGAGGTGTTAGCCTTGGATTTTCGGAAAAATTGATCCTGACTCGACGAGCCCCATTTAAATGAGTATTAGCCTTAGATTTCTAACCTTGTTCATATCCAAGCCCTTTTAGTTTGTATTAGACTTCAAATTTATGGGTAATAGACTTTTCCCCCAAACATGATTGAACTTAGTTTTTGGAGGGAGTGTTAGACTTGGATTTTCGGAAAAATTGATCCTGACTCGACGAGTACCATTTAAATGAGTATTAGCCTTAGATTTCTAACCTTGTTCATATCCAAGCCCTTTTAGTTTGTATTAGACTTCAAATTTATGGGTAATAGACTTTTCCCCCAAACATGATTGAACTTAGTTTTTGGAGGGAGTGTTAGCCTTGGATTTTTGGAAAAATTGATCCTCACTCGACGAGCCCCATTTAAATGAGTATTAGCCTTAGATTTCTAACCTTGTTCATATCCAAGCCCTTTTAGTTGGTATTAGACTTCAAATTTATGGGTAATAGACTTTTCCCCCAAACATGATTGAACTTAGTTTTTGGAGGTGTTAGCCTTGGATTTTCGGACAAATTGATCCTGACTCGACAAGCTCCATTTAAATGAGTATTAGACTTAGATTTCTAACCTTGTTCATATCCAAGTCCTTTTAGTTTGAATTAGACTTCAAATTTATGGGTAATAGACTTTTCCCCCAAACATGATTGAACTTGGTTTTTGGAGGTGTTAGCCTTGGATTTTCGGAAAAATTGATCCTGACTCGACGAGCCCCATTTAAATGAGTATTAGCCTTAGATTTCTAACCTTGTTCATATCCAAGCCCTTTTAGTTGGTATTAGACTTCAAATTTATGGGTAATAGACTTTTCCCCCAAACATGATTGAACTTAGTTTTTGGAGGTGTTAGCCTTGGATTTTCGGACAAATTGATCCTGACTCGACAAGCTCCATTTAAATGAGTATTAGACTTAGATTTCTAACCTTGTTCATATCCAAGTCCTTTTAGTTTGAATTAGACTTCAAATTTATGGGTAATAGACTTTTCCCCCAAACATGATTGAACTTGGTTTTTGGAGGTGTTAGCCTTGGATTTTCGGAAAAATTGATCCTGACTCGACGAGCCCCATTTAAATGAGTATTAGCCTTAGATTTCTAACCTTGTTCATATCCAAGCCCTTTTAGTTTGTATTAGACTTCAAATTTATGGGTAATAGACTTTTCCCCCAAACATGATTGAACTTAGTTTTTGGAGGGAGTCTTAGCCTTGGATTTTCGGAAAAATTGATCCTGACTCGACGAGCCCCATTTAAATGAGTATTAGCCTTAGATTTCTAACCTTGTTCATATCCAAGCCCTTTTAGTTTGTATTAGACTTCAAATTTATGGGTAATAGACTTTTCCCCCAAACATGATTGAACTTAGTTTTTGGAGGGAGTGTTATCCTTGGATTTTTGGACAAATTGATCCTGACTCGACAAGCTCCATTTAAATGAGTATTAGACTTAGATTTCTAACCTTGTTGTTCATATCCAAGCCCTTTTAGTTTGAATTAGACTTCAAATTTATGGGTAATAGACTTTTCCACCAAACATGATTGAACTTGGTTTTTGGAGGTGTTAGCCTTGGATTTTCGGAAAAATTGATCCTGACTCGACGAGTACCATTTAAATGAGTATTAGCCTTAGATTTCTAACCTTTTTCATATCCAAGACCTTTTAGTTGGTATTAGACTTCAAATTTTTGGGTAATAGACTTTTCCCCCAAACTTGATTGAACTTGGTTTTTGGAGGTGTTAGCCTTGGATTTTCGGACAAATTGATCCTGACTCGACAAGCGTCATTTAAATGAGTATTAGACTTAGATTTCTAACCTTGTTCATATCCAAGCCCTTTTAGTTTGAATTAGACTTCAAATTTATGGGTAATAGACCTTTCCCCCAAACTTGATTGAACTTGGTTTTTGGAGGTGTTAGCCTTGGATTTTCGGACAAATTGATCGTGACTCGACAAGCTCCATTTAAATGAGTATTAGACTTAGATTTCTAACCTTGTTCATATCCAAGCCCTTTTAGTTTGAATTAGACTTCAAATTTATGGGTAATAGACTTTTCCCCCAAACATGATTGAACTTGGTTTTTGGAGGTGTTAGCCTTGGATTTTCGGAAAAAATTGATCCTGACTCGACGAGCCCCATTTAAATGAGTATTAGCCTTAGATTTCTAACCTTGTTCATATCCAAGCCCTTTTAGTTGGTATTAGACTTCAAATTTATGGGTAATAGACTTTTCCCCCAAACATGATTGAACTTAGTTTTTGGAGGGAGTGTTAGCCTTGGATTTTCGGAAAAATTGATCCTGACTCGACAAGCCCCATTTAAATGAGTATTAGCCTTAGATTTCTAACCTTGTTCATATCCAAGCCCTTTTAGTTTGTATTAGACTTCAAATTTATGGGTAATAGACTTTTCCCCCAAACATGATTGAACTTAGTTTTTGGAGGGAGTGTTAGACTTGGATTTTCGGAAAAATTGATCCTGACTCGACGAGTACCATTTAAATGAGTATTAGCCTTAGATTTCTAACCTTGTTCATATCCAAGCCCTTTTAGTTTGTATTAGACTTCAAATTTATGGGTAATAGACTTTTCCCCCAAACATGATTGAACTTAGTTTTTGGAGGGAGTGTTAGCCTTGGATTTTTGGAAAAATTGATCCTGACTCGACGAGCCCCATTTAAATGAGTATTAGCCTTAGATTTCTAACCTTGTTCATATCCAAGCCCTTTTAGTTGGTATTAGACTTCAAATTTATGGGTAATAGACTTTTCCCCCAAACATGATTGAACTTAGTTTTTGGAGGTGTTAGCCTTGGATTTTCGGACAAATTGATCCTGACTCGACAAGCTCCATTTAAAGGAGTATTAGACTTAGATTTCTAACCTTGTTCATATCCAAGTCCTTTTAGTTTGAATTAGACTTCAAATTTATGGGTAATAGACTTTTCCCCCAAACATGATTGAACTTGGTTTTTGGAGGTGTTAGCCTTGGATTTTCGGAAAAATTGATCCTGACTCGACGAGCCCCATTTAAATGAGTATTAGCCTTAGATTTCTAACCTTGTTCATATCCAAGCCCTTTTAGTTTGTATTAGACTTCAAATTTATGGGTAATAGACTTTTCCCCCAAACATGATTGAACTTAGTTTTTGGAGGGAGTGTTAACCTTGGATTTTCGGAAAAATTGATCCTGACTCGACAAGCCCCATTTAAATGAGTATTAGCCTTAGATTTCTAACCTTGTTCATATCCAAGCCCTTTTAGTTTGTATTAGACTTCAAATTTATGGGTAATAGACTTTTCCCCCAAACATGATTGAACTTAGTTTTTGGAGGGAGTGTTATCCTTGGATTTTTGGACAAATTGATCCTGACTCGACAAGCTCCATTTAAATGAGTATTAGACTTAGATTTCTAACCTTGTTGTTCATATCCAAGCCCTTTTAGTTTGAATTAGACTTCAAATTTATGGGTAATAGCTTTTCCCCCAAACATGATTGAACTTGGTTTTTGGAGGTGTTAGGCTTGGATTTTCGGAAAAATTGATCCTGACTCGACGAGTACCATTTAAATGAGTATTAGCCTTAGATTTCTAACCTTTTTCATATCCAAGACCTTTTAGTTGGTATTAGACTTCAAATTTTTGGGTAATAGACTTTTCCCCCAAACTTGATTGAACTTGGTTTTTGGAGGTGTTAGCCTTGGATTTTCGGACAAATTGATCCTGACTCGACAAGCGTCATTTAAATGAGTATTAGACTTAGATTTCTAACCTTGTTCATATCCAAGCCCTTTTAGTTGGTATTAGACTTCAAATTTATGGATAATAGACTTTTCCCCCAAACATGATTGAACTTGGTTTTTGGAGGGAGTGTTAGCCTTGGATTTTTGGACAAATTGATCGTGACTCGACAAGCTCCATTTAAATGAGTATTAGACTTAGATTTCTAACCTTGTTCATATCCAAGCCCTTTTAGTTTGAATTAGACTTCAAATTTATGGGTAATAGACTTTTCCCCCAAACATGATTCAACTTGGTTTTTGGAGGTGTTAGCCTTGGATTTTCGGAAAAAATTGATCCTGACTCGACGAGCCCCATTTAAATGAGTATTAGCCTTATATTTGTAACCTTGTTCATATCCAAACCCTTTTAGTTGGTATTAGACTTCAAATTTATGGGTAATAGACTTTTCCCCCAAACTTGATTGAACTTGGTTTTTGGAGGTGTTAGCCTTGGATTTTCAGACAAATTGATCCTGACTCGACAAGCTCCATTTAAATGAGTATTACACTTAGATTTCTAACCTTGTTCATATCCAAGCCCTTTTAGTTTGAATTAGACTTCAAATTTATGGGTAATAGACTTTTCCCCAAAACTTGATTGAACTTGGTTTTTGGAGGTGTTAGCCTTGGATTTTCGGAAAAAATGATCCGGACTTGACGAGTACCATTTAAATGAGTATTAGCCTTATATTTCTAACCTTGTTCATATCCAAGCCCTTTTAGTTGGTATTAGACTTGAAATTTATAGGTAATAGACTTTTCCCCCAAACATGATTGAACTTAGTTTTTGGAGGGAGTGTTAGCCTTGGATTTTCGGAAAAATTGATCCTGACTCGACGAGCCCAATTTAAATGAGTATTAGCCTTAGATTTCTAACCTTGTTCATATCCAATACCTTTTAGTTGGTATTAGACTTCAAATTTATAGGTAATAGACTTATCCCCCAAACATGATTGAACTTAGTTTTTGGAGGTGTTAGCCTTGGATTTTCGGACAAATTGATCCTGACTCGACAAGCTCCATTTAAATGAGTATTACACTTAGATTTCTAACCTTGTTCATATCCAAGTCCTTTTAGTTTGAATTAGACTTCAAATTTATGGGTAATAGACTTTTCCCCCAAACATGATTGAACTTGGTTTTTGGAGGTGTTAGCCTTGGATTTTTGGAAAAATTGATCCTGACTCGACGAGCCCCATTTAAATGAGTATTAGCCTTAGATTTCTAACCTTGTTCATATCCAAGCCCTTTTAGTTGGTATTAGACTTCAAATTTATGGGTAATAGACTTTTCCCCCAAACATGATTGAACTTAGTTTTTGGAGGGAGTGTTAGCCTTGGATTTTCGGAAAAATTGATCCTGACTCGACGAGCCCCATTTAAATGAGTATTAGCCTTAGATTTCTAACCTTGTTCATATCCAATACCTTTTAGTTGGTATTAGACTTCAAATTTATGGGTAATAGACTTATCCCCCAAACATGATTGAACTTAGTTTTTGGAGGTGTTAGCCTTGGATTTTCGGACAAATTGATCCTGACTCGACAAGCTCCATTTAAATGAGTATTAGACTTAGATTTCTAACCTTGTTCATATCCAAGCCCTTTTAGTTTGAATTAGACTTCAAATTTATGGGTAATAGACCTTTCCCCCAAACATGATTGAACTTGGTTTTTGGAGGTGTTAGCCTTGGATTTTCGGACAAATTGATCGTGACTCGACAAGCTCCATTTAAATGAGTATTAGACTTAGATTTCTAACCTTGTTCATATCCAAGCCCTTTTAGTTTGAATTAGACTTCAAATTTATGGGTAATAGACTTTTCCCCAAAACATGATTGAACTTCGTTTTTGGAGGGAGTGTTAGCCTTGGATTTTTGGAAAAATTGATCCTGAATCGACGAGCCCCATTTAAATGAGTATTAGCCTTAGATTTCTAACCTTGTTCATATCCAAGCCATTTTAGTTGGTATTAGACTTCAAATTTATGGGTAATAGACGTTTCCCCCAAACATGATTGAACTTAGTTTTTGGAGGGAGTGTTAGCCTTGGATTTTCGGAAAAATTGATCCTGACTCGACGAGCCCCATTTAAATGAGTATTAGCCTGTTATTTCTAACCTTGTTCATATCCAATACCTTTTAGTTGGTATTAGACTTCAAATTTATGGGTAATAGACTTATCCCCCAAACATGATTGAACTTAGTTTTTGGAGGTGTTAGCCTTGGATTTTCGGACAAATTGATCCTGACTCGACAAGCTCCATTTAAATGAGTATTAGACTTAGATTTCTAACCTTGTTCATATCCAAGCCCTTTTAGTTTGAATTAGACTTCAAATTTATGGGTAATAGACTTTTCCCCAAAACTTGATTGAACTTGGTTTTTGGAGGTGTTAGCCTTGGATTTTCGGAAAAAATGATCCGGACTTGACGAGTACCATTTAAATGAGTATTAGCCTTAGATTTCTAACCTTGTTCATATCCAAGCCCTTTTAGTTGGTATTAGACTTCAAATTTATAGGTAATAGACTTTTCCCCCAAACATGATTGAACTTAGTTTTTGGAGGGAGTGTTAGCCTTGGATTTTCGGAAAAATTGATCCTGACTCGACGAGCCCCATTTAAATGAGTATTAGCCTTAGATTTCTAACCTTGTTCATATCCAATACCTTTTAGTTGGTATTAGACTTCAAATTTATAGGTAATAGACTTATCCCCCAAACATGATTGAACTTAGTTTTTGGAGGTGTTAGCCTTGGATTTTCGGACAAATTGATCCTGACTCGACAAGCTCCATTTAAATGAGTATTAGACTTAGATTTCTAACCTTGTTCATATCCAAGTCCTTTTAGTTTGAATTAGACTTCAAATTTATGGGTAATAGACTTTTCCCCCAAACATGATTGAACTTGGTTTTTGGAGGTGTTAGCCTTGGATTTTCGGAAAAATTGATCCTGACTCGACGAGCCCCATTTAAATGAGTATTAGCCTTAGATTTCTAACCTTGTTCATATCCAAGCCCTTTTAGTTGGTATTAGACTTCAAATTTATGGGTAATAGACTTTTCCCCCAAACATGATTGAACTTAGTTTTTGGAGGGAGTGTTAGCCTTGGATTTTCGGAAAAATTGATCCTGACTCGACGAGCCCCATTTAAATGAGTATTAGCCTTATATTTGTAACCTTGTTCATATCCAAGCCCTTTTAGTTGGTATTAGACTTCAAATTTATAGGTAATAGACTTTTCCCCCAAACATGATTGAACTTAGTTTTTGGAGGGAGTGTTAGCCTTGGATTTTCGGAAAAATTGATCCTGACTCGACGAGCCCCATTTAAATGAGTATTAGCCTTAGATTTCTAACCTTGTTCATATCCAATACCTTTTAGTTGGTATTAGACTTCAAATTTATAGGTAATAGACTTATCCCCCAAACATGATTGAACTTCGTTTTTGGAGGTGTTAGCCTTGGATTTTCGGACAAATTGATCCTGACTCGACAAGCTCCATTTAAATGAGTATTAGACTTAGATTTCTAACCTTGTTCATATCCAAGTCCTTTTAGTTTGAATTAGACTTCAAATTTATGGGTAATAGACTTTTCCCCCAAACATGATTGAACTTGGTTTTTGGAGGTGTTAGCCTTGGATTTTCGGAAAAATTGATCCTGACTCGACGAGCCCCATTTAAATGAGTATTAGCCTTAGATTTCTAACCTTGTTCATATCCAAGCCCTTTTAGTTGGTATTAGACTTCAAATTTATGGGTAATAGACTTTTCCCCAAAACTTGATTGAACTTGGTTTTTGGAGGTGTTAGCCTTGGATTTTCGGAAAAAATGATCCGGACTTGACGAGTACCATTTAAATGAGTATTAGCCTTAGATTTCTAACCTTGTTCATATCCAAGCCCTTTTAGTTGGTATTAGACTTCAAATTTATAGGTAATAGACTTTTCCCCCAAACATGATTGAACTTAGTTTTTGGAGGGAGTGTTAGCCTTGGATTTTCGGAAAAATTGATCCTGACTCGACGAGCCCCATTTAAATGAGTATTAGCCTTAGATTTCTAACCTTGTTCATATCCAATACCTTTTAGTTGGTATTAGACTTCAAATTTATAGGTAATAGACTTATCCCCCAAACATGATTGAACTTCGTTTTTGGAGGTGTTAGCCTTGGATTTTCGGACAAATTGATCCTGACTCGACAAGCTCCATTTAAATGAGTATTAGACTTAGATTTCTAACCTTGTTCATATCCAAGTCCTTTTAGTTTGAATTAGACTTCAAATTTATGGGTAATAGACTTTTCCCCCAAACATGATTGAACTTGGTTTTTGGAGGTGTTAGCCTTGGATTTTCGGAAAAATTGATCCTGACTCGACGAGCCCCATTTAAATGAGTATTAGCCTTAGATTTCTAACCTTGTTCATATCCAAGCCCTTTTAGTTGGTATTAGACTTCAAATTTATGGGTAATAGACTTTTCCCCCAAACATGATTGAACTTAGTTTTTGGAGGGAGTGTTAGCCTTGGATTTTCGGAAAAATTGATCCTGACTCGACGAGCCCCATTTAAATGAGTATTAGCCTTAGATTTCTAACCTTGTTCATATCCAATACCTTTTAGTTGGTATTAGACTTCAAATTTATGGGTAATAGACTTATCCCCCAAACATGATTGAACTTAGTTTTTGGAGGTGTTAGCCTTGGATTTTCGGACAAATTGATCCTGACTCGACAAGCTCCATTTAAATGAGTATTAGACTTAGATTTCTAACCTTGTTCATATCCAAGTCCTTTTAGTTTGAATTAGACTTCAAATTTATGGGTAATAGACTTTTCCCCCAAACATGATTGAACTTGGTTTTTGGAGGTGTTAGCCTTGGATTTTCGGAAAAATTGATCCTGACTCGACGAGCCCCATTTAAATGAGTATTAGCCTTAGATTTCTAACCTTGTTCATATCCAAGCCCTTTTAGTTGGTATTAGACTTCAAATTTATGGGTAATAGACTTTTCCCCCAAACATGATTGAACTTAGTTTTTGGAGGGAGTGTTAGCCTTGGATTTTCGGAAAAATTGATCCTGACTCGACGAGCCCCATTTAAATGAGTATTAGCCTTATATTTGTAACCTTGTTCATATCCAATACCTTTTAGTTGGTATTAGACTTCAAATTTATGGGTAATAGACTTATCCCCCAAACATGATTGAACTTAGTTTTTGGAGGTGTTAGCCTTGGATTTTCAGACAAATTGATCCTGACTCGACAAGCTCCATTTAAATGAGTATTAGACTTAGATTTATAAACTTGTTCATATCCAAGTCCTTTTAGTTTGAATTAGACTTCAAATTTATGGGTAATAGACTTTTCCCCCAAACATGATTGAACTTGGTTTTTGAAGGTGTTAGCCTTGGATTTTCGGAAAAAATTGATCCTGACTCGACGAGCCCCATTTAAATGATTATTAGCCTTAGATTTCTAACCTTGTTCATATCCAAGCCCTTTTAGTTTGTATTAGACTTCAAATTTATGGGTAATAGACTTTTCCCCCAAACATGATTGAACTTAGTTTTTGGAGGGAGTGTTAGCCTTGGATTTTCGGAAAAATTGATCCTGACTCGACGAGCCCCATTTAAATGACTATTACCCTTATATTTGTAACCTTGTTCATATCCAAGCCCTTTTAGTTGGTATTAGACTTCAAACTTATGGGTAATAGACTTTTCCCCCAAACTTGATTGAACTTGGTTTTTGGAGGTGTTAGCCTTGGATTTTCAGACAAATTGATCCTGACTCGACAAGCTCCATTTAAATGAGTATTAGACTTAGATTTCTAACCTTGTTCATATCCAAGCCCTTTTAGTTTGAATTAGACTTCAAATTTATGGGTAATAGACTTTTCCCCAAAACTTGATTGAACTTCGTTTTTGGAGGTGTTAGCCTTGGATTTTCGGAAAAAATGATCCGGACTTGACGAGTACCATTTAAATGAGTATTAGCCTTAGATTTCTAACCTTGTTCATATCCAAGCCCTTTTAGTTGGTATTAGACTTCAAATTTATAGGTAATAGACTTTTCCCCCAAACATGATTGAACTTAGTTTTTGGAGGGAGTGTTAGCCTTGGATTTTCGGAAAAATTGATCCTGACTCGACGAGCCCCATTTAAATGAGTATTAGCCTTAGATTTCTAACCTTGTTCATATCCAATACCTTTTAGTTGGTATTAGACTTCAAATTTATAGGTAATAGACTTATCCCCCAAACATGATTGAACTTCGTTTTTGGAGGTGTTAGCCTTGGATTTTCGGACAAATTGATCCTGACTCGACAAGCTCCATTTAAATGAGTATTAGACTTAGATTTCTAACCTTGTTCATATCCAAGTCCTTTTAGTTTGAATTAGACTTCAAATTTATGGGTAATAGACTTTTCCCCCAAACATGATTGAACTTGGTTTTTGGAGGTGTTAGCCTTGGATTTTCGGAAAAATTGATCCTGACTCGACGAGCCCCATTTAAATGAGTATTAGCCTTAGATTTCTAACCTTGTTCATATCCAAGCCCTTTTAGTTGGTATTAGACTTCAAATTTATGGGTAATAGACTTTTCCCCCAAACATGATTGAACTTAGTTTTTGGAGGGAGTGTTAGCCTTGGATTTTCGGAAAAATTGATCCTGACTCGACGAGCCCCATTTAAATGAGTATTAGCCTTAGATTTCTAACCTTGTTCATATCCAATACCTTTTAGTTGGTATTAGACTTCAAATTTATGGGTAATAGACTTATCCCCCAAACATGATTGAACTTAGTTTTTGGAGGTGTTAGCCTTGGATTTTCGGACAAATTGATCCTGACTCGACAAGCTCCATTTAAATGAGTATTAGACTTAGATTTCTAACCTTGTTCATATCCAAGTCCTTTTAGTTTGAATTAGACTTCAAATTTATGGGTAATAGACTTTTCCCCCAAACTTGATTGAACTTGGTTTTTGGAGGTGTTAGCCTTGGATTTTCAGACAAATTGATCCTGACTCGACAAGCTCCATTTAAATGAGTATTAGACTTAGATTTCTAACCTTGTTCATATCCAAGCCCTTTTAGTTTGAATTAGACTTCAAATTTATGGGTAATAGACTTTTCCCCAAAACTTGATTGAACTTGGTTTTTGGAGGTGTTAGCCTTGGATTTTCGGAAAAAATGATCCGGACTTGACGAGTACCATTTAAATGAGTATTAGCCTTAGATTTCTAACCTTGTTCATATCCAAGCCCTTTTAGTTGGTATTAGACTTCAAATTTATAGGTAATAGACTTTTCCCCCAAACATGATTGAACTTAGTTTTTGGAGGGAGTGTTAGCCTTGGATTTTCGGAAAAATTGATCCTGACTCGACGAGCCCCATTTAAATGAGTATTAGCCTTAGATTTCTAACCTTGTTCATATCCAATACCTTTTAGTTGGTATTAGACTTCAAATTTATAGGTAATAGACTTATCCCCCAAACATGATTGAACTTAGTTTTTGGAGGTGTTAGCCTTGGATTTTCGGACAAATTGATCCTGACTCGACAAGCTCCATTTAAATGAGTATTAGACTTAGATTTCTAACCTTGTTCATATCCAAGTCCTTTTAGTTTGAATTAGACTTCAAATTTATGGGTAATAGACTTTTCCCCCAAACATGATTGAACTTGGTTTTTGGAGGTGTTAGCCTTGGATTTTCGGAAAAATTGATCCTGACTCGACGAGCCCCATTTAAATGAGTATTAGCCTTAGATTTCTAACCTTGTTCATATCCAAGCCCTTTTAGTTGGTATTAGACTTCAAATTTATGGGTAATAGACTTTTCCCCCAAACATGATTGAACTTAGTTTTTGGAGGGAGTGTTAGCCTTGGATTTTCGGAAAAATTGATCCTGACTCGACGAGCCCCATTTAAATGAGTATTAGCCTTAGATTTCTAACCTTGTTCATATCCAATACCTTTTAGTTGGTATTAGACTTCAAATTTATGGGTAATAGACTTATCCCCCAAACATGATTGAACTTAGTTTTTGGAGGTGTTAGCCTTGGATTTTCGGACAAATTGATCCTGACTCGACAAGCTCCATTTAAATGAGTATTAGACTTAGATTTCTAACCTTGTTCATATCCAAGTCCTTTTAGTTTGAATTAGACTTCAAATTTATGGGTAATAGACTTTTCCCCCAAACTTGATTGAACTTGGTTTTTGGAGGTGTTAGCCTTGGATTTTCGGAAAAATTGATCCTGACTCGACGAGCCCCATTTAAATGAGTATTAGCCTTAGATTTCTAACCTTGTTCATATCCAAGCCCTTTTAGTTGGTATTAGACTTCAAATTTATGGGTAATAGACTTTTCCCCCAAACATGATTGAACTTAGTTTTTGGAGGGAGTGTTAGCCTTGGATTTTCGGAAAAATTGATCCTGACTCGACGAGCCCCATTTAAATGAGTATTAGCCTTATATTTGTAACCTTGTTCATATCCAATACCTTTTAGTTGGTATTAGACTTCAAATTTATGGGTAATAGACTTATCCCCCAAACATGATTGAACTTAGTTTTTGGAGGTGTTAGCCTTGGATTTTCAGACAAATTGATCCTGACTCGACAAGCTCCATTTAAATGAGTATTAGACTTAGATTTATAACCTTGTTCATATCCAAGTCCTTTTAGTTTGAATTAGACTTCAAATTTATGGGTAATAGACTTTTCCCCCAAACATGATTGAACTTGGTTTTTGAAGGTGTTAGCCTTGGATTTTCGGAAAAAATTGATCCTGACTCGACGAGCCCCATTTAAATGAGTATTAGCCTTAGATTTCTAACCTTGTTCATATCCAAGCCCTTTTAGTTTGTATTAGACTTCAAATTTATGGGTAATAGACTTTTCCCCCAAACATGATTGAACTTAGTTTTTGGAGGGAGTGTTAGCCTTGGATTTTCGGAAAAATTGATCCTGACTCGACGAGCCCCATTTAAATGAGTATTACCCTTATATTTGTAACCTTGTTCATATCCAAGCCCTTTTAGTTGGTATTAGACTTCAAACTTATGGGTAATAGACTTTTCCCCCAAACTTGATTGAACTTGGTTTTTGGAGGTGTTAGCCTTGGATTTTCAGACAAATTGATCCTGACTCGACAAGCTCCATTTAAATGAGTATTAGACTTAGATTTCTAACCTTGTTCATATCCAAGCCCTTTTAGTTTGAATTAGACTTCAAATTTATGGGTAATAGACTTTTCCCCAAAACTTGATTGAACTTGGTTTTTGGAGGTGTTAGCCTTGGATTTTCGGAAAAAATGATCCGGACTTGACGAGTACCATTTAAATGAGTATTAGCCTTAGATTTCTAACCTTGTTCATATCCAAGCCCTTTTAGTTGGTATTAGACTTCAAATTTATAGGTAATAGACTTTTCCCCCAAACATGATTGAACTTAGTTTTTGGAGGGAGTGTTAGCCTTGGATTTTCGGAAAAATTGATCCTGACTCGACGAGCCCCATTTAAATGAGTATTAGCCTTAGATTTCTAACCTTGTTCATATCCAATACCTTTTAGTTGGTATTAGACTTCAAATTTATAGGTAATAGACTTATCCCCCAAACATGATTGAACTTAGTTTTTGGAGGTGTTAGCCTTGGATTTTCGGACAAATTGATCCTGACTCGACAAGCTCCATTTAAATGAGTATTAGACTTAGATTTCTAACCTTGTTCATATCCAAGTCCTTTTAGTTTGAATTAGACTTCAAATTTATGGGTAATAGACTTTTCCCCCAAACATGATTGAACTTGGTTTTTGGAGGTGTTAGCCTTGGATTTTCGGAAAAATTGATCCTGACTCGACGAGCCCCATTTAAATGAGTATTAGCCTTAGATTTCTAACCTTGTTCATATCCAAGCCCTTTTAGTTGGTATTAGACTTCAAATTTATGGGTAATAGACTTTTCCCCCAAACATGATTGAACTTAGTTTTTGGAGGGAGTGTTAGCCTTGGATTTTCGGAAAAATTGATCCTGACTCGACGAGCCCCATTTAAATGAGTATTAGCCTTAGATTTCTAACCTTGTTCATATCCAATACCTTTTAGTTGGTATTAGACTTCAAATTTATGGGTAATAGACTTATCCCCCAAACATGATTGAACTTAGTTTTTGGAGGTGTTAGCCTTGGATTTTCGGACAAATTGATCCTGACTCGACAAGCTCCATTTAAATGAGTATTAGACTTAGATTTCTAACCTTGTTCATATCCAAGTCCTTTTAGTTTGAATTAGACTTCAAATTTATGGGTAATAGACTTTTCCCCCAAACTTGATTGAACTTGGTTTTTGGAGGTGTTAGCCTTGGATTTTCAGACAAATTGATCCTGACTCGACAAGCTCCATTTAAATGAGTATTAGACTTAGATTTCTAACCTTGTTCATATCCAAGCCCTTTTAGTTTGAATTAGACTTCAAATTTATGGGTAATAGACTTTTCCCCAAAACTTGATTGAACTTGGTTTTTGGAGGTGTTAGCCTTGGATTTTCGGAAAAAATGATCCGGACTTGACGAGTACCATTTAAATGAGTATTAGCCTTAGATTTCTAACCTTGTTCATATCCAAGCCCTTTTAGTTGGTATTAGACTTCAAATTTATAGGTAATAGACTTTTCCCCCAAACATGATTGAACTTAGTTTTTGGAGGGAGTGTTAGCCTTGGATTTTCGGAAAAATTGATCCTGACTCGACGAGCCCCATTTAAATGAGTATTAGCCTTAGATTTCTAACCTTGTTCATATCCAATACCTTTTAGTTGGTATTAGACTTCAAATTTATAGGTAATAGACTTATCCCCCAAACATGATTGAACTTCGTTTTTGGAGGTGTTAGCCTTGGATTTTCGGACAAATTGATCCTGACTCGACAAGCTCCATTTAAATGAGTATTAGACTTAGATTTCTAACCTTGTTCATATCCAAGTCCTTTTAGTTTGAATTAGACTTCAAATTTATGGGTAATAGACTTTTCCCCCAAACATGATTGAACTTGGTTTTTGGAGGTGTTAGCCTTGGATTTTCGGAAAAATTGATCCTGACTCGACGAGCCCCATTTAAATGAGTATTAGCCTTAGATTTCTAACCTTGTTCATATCCAAGCCCTTTTAGTTGGTATTAGACTTCAAATTTATGGGTAATAGACTTTTCCCCCAAACATGATTGAACTTAGTTTTTGGAGGGAGTGTTAGCCTTGGATTTTCGGAAAAATTGATCCTGACTCGACGAGCCCCATTTAAATGAGTATTAGCCTTAGATTTCTAACCTTGTTCATATCCAATACCTTTTAGTTGGTATTAGACTTCAAATTTATGGGTAATAGACTTATCCCCCAAACATGATTGAACTTAGTTTTTGGAGGTGTTAGCCTTGGATTTTCGGACAAATTGATCCTGACTCGACAAGCTCCATTTAAATGAGTATTAGACTTAGATTTCTAACCTTGTTCATATCCAAGTCCTTTTAGTTTGAATTAGACTTCAAATTTATGGGTAATAGACTTTTCCCCCAAACATGATTGAACTTGGTTTTAGGAGGTGTTAGCCTTGGATTTTCGGAAAAATTGATCCTGACTCGACGAGCCCCATTTAAATGAGTATTAGCCTTAGATTTCTAACCTTGTTCATATCCAAGCCCTTTTAGTTGGTATTAGACTTCAAATTTATGGGTAATAGACTTTTCCCCCAAACATGATTGAACTTAGTTTTTGGAGGGAGTGTTAGCCTTGGATTTTCGGAAAAATTGATCCTGACTCGACGAGCCCCATTTAAATGAGTATTAGCCTTATATTTGTAACCTTGTTCATATCCAATACCTTTTAGTTGGTATTAGACTTCAAATTTATGGGTAATAGACTTATCCCCCAAACATGATTGAACTTAGTTTTTGGAGGTGTTAGCCTTGGATTTTCAGACAAATTGATCCTGACTCGACAAGCTCCATTTAAATGAGTATTAGACTTAGATTTATAACCTTGTTCATATCCAAGTCCTTTTAGTTTGAATTAGACTTCAAATTTATGGGTAATAGACTTTTCCCCCAAACATGATTGAACTTGGTTTTTGAAGGTGTTAGCCTTGGATTTTCGGAAAAAATTGATCCTGACTCGACGAGCCCCATTTAAATGAGTATTAGCCTTAGATTTCTAACCTTGTTCATATCCAAGCCCTTTTAGTTTGTATTAGACTTCAAATTTATGGGTAATAGACTTTTCCCCCAAACATGATTGAACTTAGTTTTTGGAGGGAGTGTTAGCCTTGGATTTTCGGAAAAATTGATCCTGACTCGACGAGCCCCATTTAAATGAGTATTACCCTTATATTTGTAACCTTGTTCATATCCAAGCCCTTTTAGTTGGTATTAGACTTCAAATTTATGGGTAATAGACTTTTCCCCCAAACTTGATTGAACTTGGTTTTTGGAGGTGTTAGCCTTGGATTTTCAGACAAATTGATCCTGACTGGACAAGCTCCATTTAAATGAGTATTAGACTTAGATTTCTAACCTTGTTCATATCCAAGCCCTTTTAGTTTGAATTAGACTTCAAATTTATGGGTAATAGACTTTTCCCCAAAACTTGATTGAACTTGGTTTTTGCAGGTGTTAGCCTTGGATTTTCGGAAAAAATGATCCGGACTTGACGAGTACCATTTAAATGAGTATTAGCCTTAGATTTCTAACCTTGTTCATATCCAAGCCCTTTTAGTTGGTATTAGACTTCAAATTTATAGGTAATAGACTTTTCCCCCAAACATGATTGAACTTAGTTTTTGGAGGGAGTGTTAGCCTTGGATTTTCGGAAAAATTGATCCTGACTCGACGAGCCCCATTTAAATGAGTATTAGCCTTAGATTTCTAACCTTGTTCATATCCAATACCTTTTAGTTGGTATTAGACTTCAAATTTATAGGTAATAGACTTATCCCCCAAACATGATTGAACTTAGTTTTTGGAGGTGTTAGCCTTGGATTTTCGGACAAATTGATCCTGACTCGACAAGCTCCATTTAAATGAGTATTAGACTTAGATTTCTAACCTTGTTCATATCCAAGTCCTTTTAGTTTGAATTAGACTTCAAATTTATGGGTAATAGACTTTTCCCCCAAACATGATTGAACTTGGTTTTTGGAGGTGTTAGCCTTGGATTTTCGGAAAAATTGATCCTGACTCGACGAGCCCCATTTAAATGAGTATTAGCCTTAGATTTCTAACCTTGTTCATATCCAAGCCCTTTTAGTTGGTATTAGACTTCAAATTTATGGGTAATAGACTTTTCCCCCAAACATGATTGAACTTAGTTTTTGGACGTGTTAGCCTTGGATTTTCGGACAAATTGATCCTGACTCGACAAGCTCCATTTAAATGAGTATTAGACTTAGATTTCTAACCTTGTTCATATCCAAGTCCTTTTAGTTTGAATTAGACTTCAAATTTATGGGTAATAGACTTTTCCCCCAAACATGATTGAACTTGGTTTTTGGAGGTGTTAGCCTTGGATTTTCGGAAAAATTGATCCTGACTCGACGAGCCCCATTTAAATGAGTATTAGCCTTAGATTTCTAACCTTGTTCATATCCAAGCCCTTTTAGTTGGTATTAGACTTCAAATTTATGGGTAATAGACTTTTCCCCCAAACATGATTGAACTTAGTTTTTGGAGGGAGTGTTAGCCTTGGATTTTCGGAAAAATTGATCCTGACTCGACGAGCCCCATTTAAATGAGTATTAGCCTTAGATTTCTAACCTTGTTCATATCCAAGCCCTTTTAGTTTGTATTAGACTTCAAATTTATGGGTAATAGACTTTTCCCCCAAACATGATTGAACTTAGTTTTTGGAGGGAGTGTTAGCCTTGGATTTTCGGAAAAATTGATCCTGACTCGACGAGCCCCATTTAAATGAGTATTAGCCTTATATTTGTAACCTTGTTCATATCCAAGCCCTTTTAGTTGGTATTAGACTTCAAATTTATGGGTAATAGACTTTTCCCCCAAACTTGATTGAACTTGGTTTTTGGAGGTGTTAGCCTTGGATTTTCAGACAAATTGATCCTGACTCGACAAGCTCCATTTAAATGAGTATTAGACTTTGATTTCTAACCTTGTTCATATCCAAGCCCTTTTAGTTTGAATTAGACTTCAAATTTATGGGTAATAGACTTTTCCCCAAAACTTGATTGAACTTGGTTTTTGGAGGTGTTAGCCTTGGATTTTCGGAAAAAATGATCCGGACTTGACGAGTACCATTTAAATGAGTATTAGCCTTAGATTTCTAACCTTGTTCATATCCAAGCCCTTTTAGTTGGTATTAGACTTCAAATTTATAGGTAATAGACTTTTCCCCCAAACATGATTGAACTTAGTTTTTGGAGGGAGTGTTAGCCTTGGATTTTCGGAAAAATTGATCCTGACTCGACGAGCCCCATTTAAATGAGTATTAGCCTTAGATTTCTAACCTTGTTCATATCCAATACCTTTTAGTTGGTATTAGACTTCAAATTTATAGGTAATAGACTTATCCCCCAAACATGATTGAACTTAGTTTTTGGAGGTGTTAGCCTTGGATTTTCGGACAAATTGATCCTGACTCGACAAGCTCCATTTAAATGAGTATTAGACTTAGATTTCTAACCTTGTTCATATCCAAGTCCTTTTAGTTTGAATTAGACTTCAAATTTATGGGTAATAGACTTTTCCCCCAAACATGATTGAACTTGGTTTTTGGAGGTATTAGCCTTGGATTTTCGGAAAAATTGATCCTGACTCGACGAGCCCCATTTAAATGAGTATTAGCCTTAGATTTCTAACCTTGTTCATATCCAAGCTCTTTTAGTTGGTATTAGACTTCAAATTTATGGGTAATAGACTTTTCCCCCAAACATGATTGAACTTAGTTTTTGGAGGGAGTGTTAGCCTTGGATTTTCGGAAAAATTGATCCTGACTCGACGAGCCCCATTTAAATGAGTATTAGCCTTAGATTTCTAACCTTGTTCATATCCAATACCTTTTAGTTGGTATTATACTTCAAATTTATGGGTAATAGACTTATCCCCCAAACATGATTGAACTTAGTTTTTGGAGGTGTTAGCCTTGGATTTTCGGACAAATTGATCCTGACTCGACAAGCTCCATTTAAATGAGTATTAGACTTAGATTTCTAACCTTGTTCATATCCAAGTCCTTTTAGTTTGAATTAGACTTCAAATTTATGGGTAATAGACTTTTCCCCCAAACATGATTGAACTTGGTTTTAGGAGGTGTTAGCCTTGGATTTTCGGAAAAATTGATCCTGACTCGACGAGCCCCATTTAAATGAGTATTAGCCTTAGATTTCTAACCTTGTTCATATCCAAGCCCTTTTAGTTGGTATTAGACTTCAAATTTATGGGTAATAGACTTTTCCCCCAAACATGATTGAACTTAGTTTTTGGAGGGAGTGTTAGCCTTGGATTTTCGGAAAAATTGATCCTGACTCGACGAGCCCCATTTAAATGAGTATTAGCCTTAGATTTCTAACCTTGTTCATATCCAATACCTTTTAGTTGGTATTAGACTTCAAATTTATGGGTAATAGACTTATCCCCCAAACATGATTGAACTTAGTTTTTGGAGGTGTTAGCCTTGGATTTTCGGACAAATTGATCCTGACTCGACAAGCTCCATTTAAATGAGTATTAGACTTAGATTTCTAACCTTGTTCATATCCAAGTCCTTTTAGTTTGAATTAGACTTCAAATTTATGGGTAATAGACTTTTCCCCCAAACTTGATTGAACTTGGTTTTTGGAGGTGTTAGCCTTGGATTTTCAGACAAATTGATCCTGACTCGACAAGCTCCATTTAAATGAGTATTAGACTTAGATTTCTAACCTTGTTCATATCCAAGCCCTTTTAGTTTGAATTAGACTTCAAATTTATGGGTAATAGACTTTTCCCCAAAACTTGATTGAACTTGGTTTTTGGAGGTGTTAGCCTTGGATTTTCGGAAAAAATGATCCGGACTTGACGAGTACCATTTAAATGAGTATTAGCCTTAGATTTCTAACCTTGTTCATATCCAAGCCCTTTTAGTTGGTATTAGACTTCAAATTTATAGGTAATAGACTTTTCCCCCAAACATGATTGAACTTAGTTTTTGGAGGGAGTGTTAGCCTTGGATTTTCGGAAAAATTGATCCTGACTCGACGAGCCCCATTTAAATGAGTATTAGCCTTAGATTTCTAACCTTGTTCATATCCAATACCTTTTAGTTGGTATTAGACTTCAAATTTATAGGTAATAGACTTATCCCCCAAACATGATTGAACTTCGTTTTTGGAGGTGTTAGCCTTGGATTTTCGGACAAATTGATCCTGACTCGACAAGCTCCATTTAAATGAGTATTAGACTTAGATTTCTAACCTTGTTCATATCCAAGTCCTTTTAGTTTGAATTAGACTTCAAATTTATGGGTAATAGACTTTTCCCCCAAACATGATTGAACTTGGTTTTTGGAGGTGTTAGCCTTGGATTTTCGGAAAAATTGATCCTGACTCGACGAGCCCCATTTAAATGAGTATTAGCCTTAGATTTCTAACCTTGTTCATATCCAAGCCCTTTTAGTTGGTATTAGACTTCAAATTTATGGGTAATAGACTTTTCCCCCAAACATGATTGAACTTAGTTTTTGGAGGGAGTGTTAGCCTTGGATTTTCGGAAAAATTGATCCTGACTCGACGAGCCCCATTTAAATGAGTATTAGCCTTAGATTTCTAACCTTGTTCATATCCAATACCTTTTAGTTGGTATTAGACTTCAAATTTATGGGTAATAGACTTATCCCCCAAACATGATTGAACTTAGTTTTTGGAGGTGTTAGCCTTGGATTTTCGGACAAATTGATCCTGACTCGACAAGCTCCATTTAAATGAGTATTAGACTTAGATTTCTAACCTTGTTCATATCCAAGTCCTTTTAGTTTGAATTAGACTTCAAATTTATGGGTAATAGACTTTTCCCCCAAACATGATTGAACTTGGTTTTAGGAGGTGTTAGCCTTGGATTTTCGGAAAAATTGATCCTGACTCGACGAGCCCCATTTAAATGAGTATTAGCCTTAGATTTCTAACCTTGTTCATATCCAAGCCCTTTTAGTTGGTATTAGACTTCAAATTTATGGGTAATAGACTTTTCCCCCAAACATGATTGAACTTAGTTTTTGGAGGGAGTGTTAGCCTTGGATTTTCGGAAAAATTGATCCTGACTCGACGAGCCCCATTTAAATGAGTATTAGCCTTATATTTGTAACCTTGTTCATATCCAATACCTTTTAGTTGGTATTAGACTTCAAATTTATGGGTAATAGACTTATCCCCCAAACATGATTGAACTTAGTTTTTGGAGGTGTTAGCCTTGGATTTTCAGACAAATTGATCCTGACTCGACAAGCTCCATTTAAATGAGTATTAGACTTAGATTTATAACCTTGTTCATATCCAAGTCCTTTTAGTTTGAATTAGACTTCAAATTTATGGGTAATAGACTTTTCCCCCAAACATGATTGAACTTGGTTTTTGAAGGTGTTAGCCTTGGATTTTCGGAAAAAATTGATCCTGACTCGACGAGCCCCATTTAAATGAGTATTAGCCTTAGATTTCTAACCTTGTTCATATCCAAGCCCTTTTAGTTTGTATTAGACTTCAAATTTATGGGTAATAGACTTTTCCCCCAAACATGATTGAACTTAGTTTTTGGAGGGAGTGTTAGCCTTGGATTTTCGGAAAAATTGATCCTGACTCGACGAGCCCCATTTAAATGAGTATTAGCCTTAGATTTCTAACCTTGTTCATATACAATACCTTTTAGTTGGTATTAGACTTCAAATTTATGGGTAATAGACTTATCCCCCAAACATGATTGAACTTAGTTACCCTTATATTTGTAACCTTGTTCATATCCAAGCCCTTTTAGTTGGTATTAGACTTCAAATTTATGGGTAATAGACTTTTCCCCCAAACTTGATTGAACTTGGTTTTTGGAGGTGTTAGCCTTGGATTTTCAGACAAATTGATCCTGACTGGACAAGCTCCATTTAAATGAGTATTAGACTTAGATTTCTAACCTTGTTCATATCCAAGCCCTTTTAGTTTGAATTAGACTTCAAATTTATGGGTAATAGACTTTTCCCCAAAACTTGATTGAACTTGGTTTTTGCAGGTGTTAGCCTTGGATTTTCGGAAAAAATGATCCGGACTTGACGAGTACCATTTAAATGAGTATTAGCCTTAGATTTCTAACCTTGTTCATATCCAAGCCCTTTTAGTTGGTATTAGACTTCAAATTTATAGGTAATAGACTTTTCCCCCAAACATGATTGAACTTAGTTTTTGGAGGGAGTGTTAGCCTTGGATTTTCGGAAAAATTGATCCTGACTCGACGAGCCCCATTTAAATGAGTATTAGCCTTAGATTTCTAACCTTGTTCATATCCAATACCTTTTAGTTGGTATTAGACTTCAAATTTATAGGTAATAGACTTATCCCCCAAACATGATTGAACTTAGTTTTTGGAGGTGTTAGCCTTGGATTTTCGGACAAATTGATCCTGACTCGACAAGCTCCATTTAAATGAGTATTAGACTTAGATTTCTAACCTTGTTCATATCCAAGTCCTTTTAGTTTGAATTAGACTTCAAATTTATGGGTAATAGACTTTTCCCCCAAACATGATTGAACTTGGTTTTTGGAGGTGTTAGCCTTGGATTTTCGGAAAAATTGATCCTGACTCGACGAGCCCCATTTAAATGAGTATTAGCCTTAGATTTCTAACCTTGTTCATATCCAAGCCCTTTTAGTTGGTATTAGACTTCAAATTTATGGGTAATAGACTTTTCCCCCAAACATGATTGAACTTAGTTTTTGGACGTGTTAGCCTTGGATTTTCGGACAAATTGATCCTGACTCGACAAGCTCCATTTAAATGAGTATTAGACTTAGATTTCTAACCTTGTTCATATCCAAGTCCTTTTAGTTTGAATTAGACTTCAAATTTATGGGTAATAGACTTTTCCCCCAAACATGATTGAACTTGGTTTTTGGAGGTGTTAGCCTTGGATTTTCGGAAAAATTGATCCTGACTCGACGAGCCCCATTTAAATGAGTATTAGCCTTAGATTTCTAACCTTGTTCATATCCAAGCCCTTTTAGTTGGTATTAGACTTCAAATTTATGGGTAATAGACTTTTCCCCCAAACATGATTGAACTTAGTTTTTGGAGGGAGTGTTAGCCTTGGATTTTCGGAAAAATTGATCCTGACTCGACGAGCCCCATTTAAATGAGTATTAGCCTTAGATTTCTAACCTTGTTCATATCCAAGCCCTTTTAGTTTGTATTAGACTTCAAATTTATGGGTAATAGACTTTTCCCCCAAACATGATTGAACTTAGTTTTTGGAGGGAGTGTTAGCCTTGGATTTTCGGAAAAATTGATCCTGACTCGACGAGCCCCATTTAAATGAGTATTAGCCTTATATTTGTAACCTTGTTCATATCCAAGCCCTTTTAGTTGGTATTAGACTTCAAATTTATGGGTAATAGACTTTTCCCCCAAACTTGATTGAACTTGGTTTTTGGAGGTGTTAGCCTTGGATTTTCAGACAAATTGATCCTGACTCGACAAGCTCCATTTAAATGAGTATTAGACTTTGATTTCTAACCTTGTTCATATCCAAGCCCTTTTAGTTTGAATTAGACTTCAAATTTATGGGTAATAGACTTTTCCCCAAAACTTGATTGAACTTGGTTTTTGGAGGTGTTAGCCTTGGATTTTCGGAAAAAATGATCCGGACTTGACGAGTACCATTTAAATGAGTATTAGCCTTAGATTTCTAACCTTGTTCATATCCAAGCCCTTTTAGTTGGTATTAGACTTCAAATTTATAGGTAATAGACTTTTCCCCCAAACATGATTGAACTTAGTTTTTGGAGGGAGTGTTAGCGTTGGATTTTCGGAAAAATTGATCCTGACTCGACGAGCCCCATTTAAATGAGTATTAGCCTTAGATTTCTAACCTTGTTCATATCCAATACCTTTTAGTTGGTATTAGACTTCAAATTTATAGGTAATAGACTTATCCCCCAAACATGATTGAACTTAGTTTTTGGAGGTGTTAGCCTTGGATTTTCGGACAAATTGATCCTGACTCGACAAGCTCCATTTAAATGAGTATTAGACTTAGATTTCTAACCTTGTTCATATCCAAGTCCTTTTAGTTTGAATTAGACTTCAAATTTATGGGTAATAGACTTTTCCCCCAAACATGATTGAACTTGGTTTTTGGAGGTATTAGCCTTGGATTTTCGGAAAAATTGATCCTGACTCGACGAGCCCCATTTAAATGAGTATTAGCCTTAGATTTCTAACCTTGTTCATATCCAAGCTCTTTTAGTTGGTATTAGACTTCAAATTTATGGGTAATAGACTTTTCCCCCAAACATGATTGAACTTAGTTTTTGGAGGGAGTGTTAGCCTTGGATTTTCGGAAAAATTGATCCTGACTCGACGAGCCCCATTTAAATGAGTATTAGCCTTAGATTTCTAACCTTGTTCATATCCAATACCTTTTAGTTGGTATTATACTTCAAATTTATGGGTAATAGACTTATCCCCCAAACATGATTGAACTTAGTTTTTGGAGGTGTTAGCCTTGGATTTTCGGACAAATTGATCCTGACTCGACAAGCTCCATTTAAATGAGTATTAGACTTAGATTTCTAACCTTGTTCATATCCAAGTCCTTTTAGTTTGAATTAGACTTCAAATTTATGGGTAATAGACTTTTCCCCCAAACATGATTGAACTTGGTTTTAGGAGGTGTTAGCCTTGGATTTTCGGAAAAATTGATCCTGACTCGACGAGCCCCATTTAAATGAGTATTAGCCTTAGATTTCTAACCTTGTTCATATCCAAGCCCTTTTAGTTGGTATTAGACTTCAAATTTATGGGTAATAGACTTTTCCCCCAAACATGATTGAACTTAGTTTTTGGAGGGAGTGTTAGCCTTGGATTTTCGGAAAAATTGATCCTGACTCGACGAGCCCCATTTAAATGAGTATTAGCCTTATATTTGTAACCTTGTTCATATCCAATACCTTTTAGTTGGTATTAGACTTCAAATTTATGGGTAATAGACTTATCCCCCAAACATGATTGAACTTAGTTTTTGGAGGTGTTAGCCTTGGATTTTCAGACAAATTGATCCTGACTCGACAAGCTCCATTTAAATGAGTATTAGACTTAGATTTATAACCTTGTTCATATCCAAGTCCTTTTAGTTTGAATTAGACTTCAAATTTATGGGTAATAGACTTTTCCCCCAAACATGATTGAACTTGGTTTTTGAAGGTGTTAGCCTTGGATTTTCGGAAAAAATTGATCCTGACTCGACGAGCCCCATTTAAATGAGTATTAGCCTTAGATTTCTAACCTTGTTCATATCCAAGCCCTTTTAGTTTGTATTAGACTTCAAATTTATGGGTAATAGACTTTTCCCCCAAACATGATTGAACTTAGTTTTTGGAGGGAGTGTTAGCCTTGGATTTTCGGAAAAATTGATCCTGACTCGACGAGCCCCATTTAAATGAGTATTACCCTTATATTTGTAACCTTGTTCATATCCAAGCCCTTTTAGTTGGTATTAGACTTCAAATTTATGGGTAATAGACTTTTCCCCCAAACTTGATTGAACTTGGTTTTTGGAGGTGTTAGCCTTGGATTTTCAGACAAATTGATCCTGACTGGACAAGCTCCATTTAAATGAGTATTAGACTTAGATTTCTAACCTTGTTCATATCCAAGCCCTTTTAGTTTGAATTAGACTTCAAATTTATGGGTAATAGACTTTTCCCCAAAACTTGATTGAACTTGGTTTTTGCAGGTGTTAGCCTTGGATTTTCGGAAAAAATGATCCGGACTTGACGAGTACCATTTAAATGAGTATTAGCCTTAGATTTCTAACCTTGTTCATATCCAAGCCCTTTTAGTTGGTATTAGACTTCAAATTTATAGGTAATAGACTTTTCCCCCAAACATGATTGAACTTAGTTTTTGGAGGGAGTGTTAGCCTTGGATTTTCGGAAAAATTGATCCTGACTCGACGAGCCCCATTTAAATGAGTATTAGCCTTAGATTTCTAACCTTGTTCATATCCAATACCTTTTAGTTGGTATTAGACTTCAAATTTATAGGTAATAGACTTATCCCCCAAACATGATTGAACTTAGTTTTTGGAGGTGTTAGCCTTGGATTTTCGGACAAATTGATCCTGACTCGACAAGCTCCATTTAAATGAGTATTAGACTTAGATTTCTAACCTTGTTCATATCCAAGTCCTTTTAGTTTGAATTAGACTTCAAATTTATGGGTAATAGACTTTTCCCCCAAACATGATTGAACTTGGTTTTTGGAGGTGTTAGCCTTGGATTTTCGGAAAAATTGATCCTGACTCGACGAGCCCCATTTAAATGAGTATTAGCCTTAGATTTCTAACCTTGTTCATATCCAAGCCCTTTTAGTTGGTATTAGACTTCAAATTTATGGGTAATAGACTTTTCCCCCAAACATGATTGAACTTAGTTTTTGGACGTGTTAGCCTTGGATTTTCGGACAAATTGATCCTGACTCGACAAGCTCCATTTAAATGAGTATTAGACTTAGATTTCTAACCTTGTTCATATCCAAGTCCTTTTAGTTTGAATTAGACTTCAAATTTATGGGTAATAGACTTTTCCCCCAAACATGATTGAACTTGGTTTTTGGAGGTGTTAGCCTTGGATTTTCGGAAAAATTGATCCTGACTCGACGAGCCCCATTTAAATGAGTATTAGCCTTAGATTTCTAACCTTGTTCATATCCAAGCCCTTTTAGTTGGTATTAGACTTCAAATTTATGGGTAATAGACTTTTCCCCCAAACATGATTGAACTTAGTTTTTGGAGGGAGTGTTAGCCTTGGATTTTCGGAAAAATTGATCCTGACTCGACGAGCCCCATTTAAATGAGTATTAGCCTTAGATTTCTAACCTTGTTCATATCCAAGCCCTTTTAGTTTGTATTAGACTTCAAATTTATGGGTAATAGACTTTTCCCCCAAACATGATTGAACTTAGTTTTTGGAGGGAGTGTTAGCCTTGGATTTTCGGAAAAATTGATCCTGACTCGACGAGCCCCATTTAAATGAGTATTAGCCTTATATTTGTAACCTTGTTCATATCCAAGCCCTTTTAGTTGGTATTAGACTTCAAATTTATGGGTAATAGACTTTTCCCCCAAACTTGATTGAACTTGGTTTTTGGAGGTGTTAGCCTTGGATTTTCAGACAAATTGATCCTGACTCGACAAGCTCCATTTAAATGAGTATTAGACTTTGATTTCTAACCTTGTTCATATCCAAGCCCTTTTAGTTTGAATTAGACTTCAAATTTATGGGTAATAGACTTTTCCCCAAAACTTGATTGAACTTGGTTTTTGGAGGTGTTAGCCTTGGATTTTCGGAAAAAATGATCCGGACTTGACGAGTACCATTTAAATGAGTATTAGCCTTAGATTTCTAACCTTGTTCATATCCAAGCCCTTTTAGTTGGTATTAGACTTCAAATTTATAGGTAATAGACTTTTCCCCCAAACATGATTGAACTTAGTTTTTGGAGGGAGTGTTAGCCTTGGATTTTCGGAAAAATTGATCCTGACTCGACGAGCCCCATTTAAATGAGTATTAGCCTTAGATTTCTAACCTTGTTCATATCCAATACCTTTTAGTTGGTATTAGACTTCAAATTTATAGGTAATAGACTTATCCCCCAAACATGATTGAACTTAGTTTTTGGAGGTGTTAGCCTTGGATTTTCGGACAAATTGATCCTGACTCGACAAGCTCCATTTAAATGAGTATTAGACTTAGATTTCTAACCTTGTTCATATCCAAGTCCTTTTAGTTTGAATTAGACTTCAAATTTATGGGTAATAGACTTTTCCCCCAAACATGATTGAACTTGGTTTTTGGAGGTATTAGCCTTGGATTTTCGGAAAAATTGATCCTGACTCGACGAGCCCCATTTAAATGAGTATTAGCCTTAGATTTCTAACCTTGTTCATATCCAAGCTCTTTTAGTTGGTATTAGACTTCAAATTTATGGGTAATAGACTTTTCCCCCAAACATGATTGAACTTAGTTTTTGGAGGGAGTGTTAGCCTTGGATTTTCGGAAAAATTGATCCTGACTCGACGAGCCCCATTTAAATGAGTATTAGCCTTAGATTTCTAACCTTGTTCATATCCAATACCTTTTAGTTGGTATTATACTTCAAATTTATGGGTAATAGACTTATCCCCCAAACATGATTGAACTTAGTTTTTGGAGGTGTTAGCCTTGGATTTTCGGACAAATTGATCCTGACTCGACAAGCTCCATTTAAATGAGTATTAGACTTAGATTTCTAACCTTGTTCATATCCAAGTCCTTTTAGTTTGAATTAGACTTCAAATTTATGGGTAATAGACTTTTCCCCCAAACATGATTGAACTTGGTTTTTGGAGGTGTTAGCCTTGGATTTTCGGAAATATTGATCCTGACTCGACGAGCCCCATTTAAATGAGTATTAGCCTTAGATTTCTAACCTTGTTCATATCCAAGCCCTTTTAGTTTGTATTAGACTTCAAATTTATGGGTAATAGACTTTTCCCCCAAACATGATTGAACTTAGTTTTTGGAGGGAGTGTTAGCCTTGGATTTTCGGAAAAATTGATCCTGACTCGACGAGCCCCATTTAAATGAGTATTAGCCTTATATTTGTAACCTTGTTCATATCCAAGCCCTTTTAGTTGGTATTAGACTTCAAATTTATGGGTAATAGACTTTTCCCCCAAACTTGATTGAACTTGGTTTTTGGAGGTGTTAGCCTTGGATTTTCAGACAAATTGATCCTGACTCGACAAGCTCCATTTAAATGAGTATTAGAGTTAGATTTCTAACCTTGTTCATATCCAAGCCCTTTTAGTTTGAATTAGACTTCAAATTTATGGGTAATAGACTTTTCCCCAAAACTTGATTGAACTTGGTTTTTGGAGGTGTTAGCCTTGGATTTTCGGAAAAAATGATCTGGACTTGACGAGTACCATTTAAATGAGTATTAGCCTTAGATTTCTAACCTTGTTCATATCCAAGCCCTTTTAGTTGGTATTAGACTTCAAATTTATAGGTAATAGACTTTTCCCCCAAACATGATTGAACTTAGTTTTTGGAGGGAGTGTTAGCCTTGGATTTTCGGAAAAATTGATCCTGACTCGACGAGCCCCATTTAAATGAGTATTAGCCTTAGATTTCTAACCTTGTTCATATCCAATACCTTTTAGTTGGTATTAGACTTCAAATTTATGGGTAATAGACTTATCCCCCAAACATGATTGAACTTAGTTTTTGGAGGTGTTAGCCTTGGATTTTCGGACAAATTGATCCTGACTCGACAAGCTCCATTTAAATGAGTATTAGACTTAGATTTCTAACCTTGTTCATATCCAAGTCCTTTTAGTTTGAATTAGACTTCAAATTTATGGGTAATAGACTTTTCCCCCAAACATGATTGAACTTGGTTTTTGGAGGGAGTGTTAGCCTTGGATTTTCGGAAAAATTGATCCTGACTCGACGAGCCCCATTTAAATGAGTATTAGCCTTATATTTGTAACCTTGTTCATATCCAAGCCCTTTTAGTTGGTATTAGACTTCAAATTTATGGGTAATAGACTTTTCCCCCAAACTTGATTGAACTTGGTTTTTGGAGGTGTTAGCCTTGGATTTTCGGACAAATTGATCCTGACTCGACAAGCTCCATTTAAATGAGTATTAGACTTAGATTTCTAACCTTGTTCATATCCAAGCCCTTTTAGTTTGAATTAGACTTCAAATTTATGGGTAATAGACTTTTCCCCAAAACTTGATTGAACTTGGTTTTTGGAGGTGTTAGCCTTGGATTTTCGGAAAAAATGATCCGGACTTGACGAGTACCATTTAAATGAGTATTAGCCTTAGATTTCTAACCCTGTTCATATCCAAGCCCTTTTAGTTGGTATTAGACTTAAAATTTATAGGTAATAGACTTTTCCCCCAAACATGATTGAACTTAGTTTTTGGAGGGAGTGTTAGCCTTGGATTTTCGGAAAAATTGATCCTGACTCGACGAGCCCCATTTAAATGAGTATTAGCCTTAGATTTCTAACCTTGTTCATATCCAATACCTTTTAGTTGGTATTAGACTTCAAATTTATAGGTAATAGACTTATCCCCCAAACATGATTGAACTTAGTTTTTGGAGGTGTTAGCCTTGGATTTTCGGACAAATTGATCCTGACTCGACAAGCTCCATTTAAATGAGTATTAGACTTAGATTTCTAACCTTGTTCATATCCAAGTCCTTTTAGTTTGACTTAGACTTCAAATTTATGGGTAATAGACTTTTCCCCCAAACATGATTGAACTTGGTTTTTGGAGGTGTTAGCCTTGGATTTTCGGAAAAATTGATCCTGACTCGACGAGCCCCATTTAAATGAGTATTAGCCTTAGATTTCTAACCTTGTTCATATCCAAGCCCTTTTAGTTTGTATTAGACTTCAAATTTATGGGTAATAGACTTTTCCCCCAAACATGATTGAACTTAGTTTTTGGAGGGAGTGTTAGCCTAGGATTTTCGGAAAAATTGATCCTGACTCGACGAGCCCCATTTAAATGAGTATTAGCCTTATATTTGTAACCTTGTTCATATCCAAGCCCTTTTAGTTGGTATTAGACTTCAAATTTATGGGTAATAGACTTTTCCCCCAAACTTGATTGAACTTGGTTTTTGGAGGTGTTAGCCTTGGATTTTCAGACAAATTGATCCTGACTCGACAAGCTCCATTTAAATGAGTATTAGAGTTAGATTTCTAACCTTGTTCATATCCAAGCCCTTTTAGTTTGAATTAGACTTCAAATTTATGGGTAATAGACTTTTCCCCAAAACTTGATTGAACTTGGTTTTTGGAGGTGTTAGCCTTGGATTTTCGGAAAAAATGATCCGGACTTGACGAGTACCATTTAAATGAGTATTAGCCTTAGATTTCTAACCTTGTTCATATCCAAGCCCTTTTAGTTGGTATTAGACTTCAAATTTATAGGTAATAGACTTTTCCCCCAAACATGATTGAACTTAGTTTTTGGAGGGAGTGTTAGCC
This sequence comes from Salix caprea, assembly GCA_964035475.1. Classification (NCBI taxonomy): domain Eukaryota; kingdom Viridiplantae; phylum Streptophyta; class Magnoliopsida; order Malpighiales; family Salicaceae; genus Salix; species Salix caprea. The sequence goes on from OZ037749.1 coordinate 18,345,948, forward strand.
TTGGATTTTCGGAAAAATTGATCCTGACTCGATGAGCCCCATTTAAATGAGTATTAGCCTTAGATTTCTAACCTTGTTCATATCCAATACCTTTTAGTTGGTATTAGACTTCAAATTTATGGGTAATAGACTTATCCCCCAAACATGATTGAACTTAGTTTTTGGAGGTGTTAGCCTTGGATTTTCGGACAAATTGATCCTGACTCGACAAGCTCCATTTAAATGAGTATTAGACTTAGATTTCTAACCTTGTTCATATCCAAGTCCTTTTAGTTTGAATTAGACTTCAAATTTATGGGTAATAGACTTTTCCCCCAAACATGATTGAACTTGGTTTTTGGAGGTGTTAGCCTTGGATTTTTGGAAAAATTGATCCTGACTCGACGAGCCCCATTTAAATGAGTATTAGCCTTAGATTTCTAACCTTGTTCATATCCAAGCCCTTTTAGTTTGTATTAGACTTCAAATTTATGGGTAATAGACTTTTCCCCCAAACATGATTGAACTTAGTTTTTGGAGGGAGTGTTAGCCTTGGATTTTCGGAAAAATTGATCCTGACTCGACGAGCCCCATTTAAATGAGTATTAGCCTTATATTTGTAACCTTGTTCATATCCAAGCCCTTTTAGTTGGTATTAGACTTCAAATTTATGGGTAATAGACTTTTCCCCCAAACTTGATTGAACTTGGTTTTTGGAGGTGTTAGCCTTGGATTTTCGGACAAATTGATCCTGACTCGACAAGCTCCATTTAAATGAGTATTAGACTTAGATTTCTAACCTTGTTCATATCCAAGTCCTTTTAGTTTGAATTAGACTTCAAATTTATGGGTAATAGACTTTTCCCCCAAACATGATTGAACTTGGTTTTTGGAGGTGTTAGCCTTGGATTTTCGGAAAAATTGATCCTGACTCGACGAGCCCCATTTAAATGAGTATTAGCCTTAGATTTCTAACCTTGTTCATATCCAAGCCCTTTTAGTTTGTATTAGACTTCAAATTTATGGGTAATAGACTTTTCCCCCAAACATGATTGAACTTAGTTTTTGGAGGGAGTGTTAGCCTTGGATTTTCGGAAAAATTGATCCTGACTCGACGAGCCCCATTTAAATGAGTATTAGCCTTATATTTGTAACCTTGTTCATATCCAAGCCCTTTTAGTTGGTATTAGACTTCAAATTTATGGGTAATAGACTTTTCCCCCAAACTTGATTGAACTTGGTTTTTGGAGGTGTTAGCCTTGGATTTTCGGACAAATTGATCCTGACTCGACAAGCTCCATTTAAATGAGTATTAGACTTAGATTTCTAACCTTGTTCATATCCAAGCCCTTTTAGTTTGAATTAGACTTCAAATTTATGGGTAATAGACTTTTCCCCAAAACTTGATTGAACTTGGTTTTTGGAGGTGTTAGCCTTGGATTTTCGGAAAAAATGATCCGGACTTGACGAGTACCATTTAAATGAGTATTAGCCTTAGATTTCTAACCTTGTTCATATCCAAGCCCTTTTAGTTGGTATTAGACTTCAAATTTATAGGTAATAGACTTTTCCCCCAAACATGATTGAACTTAGTTTTTGGAGGGAGTGTTAGCCTTGGATTTTCGGAAAAATTGATCCTGACTCGACGAGCCCCATTTAAATGAGTATTAGCCTTAGATTTCTAACCTTGTTCATATCCAATACCTTTTAGTTGGTATTAGACTTCAAATTTATGGGTAATAGACTTATCCCCCAAACATGATTGAACTTAGTTTTTGGAGGTGTTAGCCTTGGATTTTCGGACAAATTGATCCTGACTCGACAAGCTCCATTTAAATGAGTATTAGACTTAGATTTCTAACCTTGTTCATATCCAAGTCCTTTTAGTTTGAATTAGACTTCAAATTTATGGGTAATAGACTTTTCCCCCAAACATGATTGAACTTGGTTTTTGGAGGTGTTAGCCTTGGATTTTTGGAAAAATTGATCCTGACTCGACGAGCCCCATTTAAATGAGTATTAGCCTTAGATTTCTAACCTTGTTCATATCCAAGCCCTTTTAGTTTGTATTAGACTTCAAATTTATGGGTAATAGACTTTTCCCCCAAACATGATTGAACTTAGTTTTTGGAGGGAGTGTTAGCCTTGGATTTTCGGAAAAATTGATCCTGACTCGACGAGCCCCATTTAAATGAGTATTAGCCTTATATTTGTAACCTTGTTCATATCCAAGCCCTTTTAGTTGGTATTAGACTTCAAATTTATGGGTAATAGACTTTTCCCCCAAACTTGATTGAACTTGGTTTTTGGAGGTGTTAGCCTTGGATTTTCGGACAAATTGATCCTGACTCGACAAGCTCCATTTAAATGAGTATTAGACTTAGATTTCTAACCTTGTTCATATCCAAGCCCTTTTAGTTTGAATTAGACTTCAAATTTATGGGTAATAGACTTTTCCCCAAAACTTGATTGAACTTGGTTTTTGGAGGTGTTAGCCTTGGATTTTCGGAAAAAATGATCCGGACTTGACGAGTACCATTTAAATGAGTATTAGCCTTAGATTTCTAACCCTGTTCATATCCAAGCCCTTTTAGTTGGTATTAGACTTAAAATTTATAGGTAATAGACTTTTCCCCCAAACATGATTGAACTTAGTTTTTGGAGGGAGTGTTAGCCTTGGATTTTCGGAAAAATTGATCCTGACTCGACGAGCCCCATTTAAATGAGTATTAGCCTTAGATTTCTAACCTTGTTCATATCCAATACCTTTTAGTTGGTATTAGACTTCAAATTTATAGGTAATAGACTTATCCCCCAAACATGATTGAACTTAGTTTTTGGAGGTGTTAGCCTTGGATTTTCGGACAAATTGATCCTGACTCGACAAGCTCCATTTAAATGAGTATTAGACTTAGATTTCTAACCTTGTTCATATCCAAGTCCTTTTAGTTTGAATTAGACTTCAAATTTATGGGTAATAGACTTTTCCCCCAAACATGATTGAACTTGGTTTTTGGAGGTGTTAGCCTTTGATTTTCGGAAAAATTGATCCTGACTCGACGAGCCCCATTTAAATGAGTATTAGCCTTAGATTTCTAACCTTGTTCATATCCAAGCCCTTTTAGTTGGTATTACACTTCAAATTTATGGGTAATAGACTTTTCCCCCAAACATGATTGAACTTAGTTTTTGGAGGGAGTGTTAGCCTTGGATTTTCGGAAAAATTGATCCTGACTCGACGAGCCCCATTTAAATGAGTATTAGCCTTAGATTTCTAACCTTGTTCATATCCAATACCTTTTAGTTGGTATTAGACTTCAAATTTATGGGTAATATACTTATCCCCCAAACATGATTGAACTTAGTTTTTGGAGGTGTTAGCCTTGGATTTTCGGAAAAATTGATCCTGACTCGACGAGCCCCATTTAAATGAGTATTAGCCTTAGATTTCTAACCTTGTTCATATCCAATACCTTTTAGTTGGTATTAGACTTCAAATTTATAGGTAATAGACTTATCCCCCAAACATGATTGAACTTAGTTTTTGGAGGTGTTAGCCTTGGATTTTCGGACAAATTGATCCTGACTCGACAAGTTCCATTTCAATGAGTATTAGACTTAGATTTCTAACCTTGTTCATATCCAAGTCCTTTTAGTTTGAATTAGACTTCAAATTTACGGGTAATAGACTTTTCCCCCAAAAATGTTGAACTTGGTTTTTGGAGGTGTTAGCCTTGGATTTTCGGAAAAATTGATCCTGACTCGACGAGCCCCATTTAAATGAGTATTAGCCTTAGATTTCTAACCTTGTTCATATCCAAGCCCTTTTAGTTGGTATTAGACTTCAAATTTATGGTTAATAGACTTTTCCCCCAAACATGATTGAACTTAGTTTTTGGAGGGAGTGTTAGCCTTGGATTTTCGGAAAAATTGATCCTGACTCGACGAGCCCCATTTAAATGAGTATTAGCCTTAGATTTCTAACCTTGTTCATATCCAATACCTTTTAGTTGGTATTAGACTTCAAATTTATAGGTAATAGACTTATCCCCCAAACATGATTGAACTTAGTTTTTGGAGGTGTTAGCCTTGGATTTTCGGACAAATTGATCCTGACTCGACAAGCTCCATTTAAATGAGTATTAGACTTAGATTTCTAACCTTGTTCATATCCAAGTCCTTTTAGTTTGAATTAGACTTCAAATTTATGGGTAATAGACTTTTCCCCCAAACATGATTGAACTTGGTTTTTGGAGGTGTTAGCCTTTGATTTTCGGAAAAATTGATCCTGACTCGACGAGCCCCATTTAAATGAGTATTAGCCTTAGATTTCTAACCTTGTTCATATCCAAGCCCTTTTAGTTGGTATTACACTTCAAATTTATGGGTAATAGACTTTTCCCCCAAACATGATTGAACTTAGTTTTTGGAGGGAGTGTTAGCCTTGGATTTTCGGAAAAATTGATCCTGACTCGACGAGCCCCATTTAAATGAGTATTAGCCTTAGATTTCTAACCTTGTTCATATCCAATACCTTTTAGTTGGTATTAGACTTCAAATTTATGGGTAATATACTTATCCCCCAAACATGATTGAACTTAGTTTTTGGAGGTGTTAGCCTTGGATTTTCGGAAAAATTGATCCTGACTCGACGAGCCCCATTTAAATGAGTATTAGCCTTAGATTTCTAACCTTGTTCATATCCAATACCTTTTAGTTGGTATTAGACTTCAAATTTATAGGTAATAGACTTATCCCCCAAACATGATTGAACTTAGTTTTTGGAGGTGTTAGCCTTGGATTTTCGGACAAATTGATCCTGACTCGACAAGTTCCATTTCAATGAGTATTAGACTTAGATTTCTAACCTTGTTCATATCCAAGTCCTTTTAGTTTGAATTAGACTTCAAATTTACGGGTAATAGACTTTTCCCCCAAAAATGTTGAACTTGGTTTTTGGAGGTGTTAGCCTTGGATTTTCGGAAAAATTGATCCTGACTCGACGAGCCCCATTTAAATGAGTATTAGCCTTAGATTTCTAACCTTGTTCATATCCAAGCCCTTTTAGTTGGTATTAGACTTCAAATTTATGGTTAATAGACTTTTCCCCCAAACATGATTGAACTTAGTTTTTGGAGGGAGTGTTAGCCTTGGATTTTCGGAAAAATTGATCCTGACTCGACGAGCCCCATTTAAATGAGTATTAGCCTTAGATTTCTAACCTTGTTCATATCCAATACCTTTTAGTTGGTATTAGACTTCAAATTTATGGGTAATAGACTTATCCCCCAAACATGATTGAACTTAGTTTTTGGAGGTGTTAGCCTTGGATTTTCGGACAAATTGATCCTGACTCGACAAGCTCCATTTAAATGAGTATTAGACTTAGATTTCTAACCTTGTTCATATCCAAGTCCTTTTAGTTTGAATTAGACTTCAAATTTATGGGTAATAAACTTTTCCCCCAAACATGATTGAACTTGGTTTTTGGAGGTGTTAGCCTTGGATTTTCGGAAAAATTGATCCTGACTCGACGAGCCCCATTTAAATGAGTATTAGCCTTAGATTTCTAACCTTGTTCATATCCAAGCCCTTTTAGTTTGTATTAGACTTCAAATTTATGGGTAATAGACTTTTCCCCCAAACATGATTGAACTTAGTTTTTGGAGGGAGTGTTAGCCTTGGATTTTCGGAAAAATTGATCCTGACTCGACGAGCCCCATTTAAATGAGTATTAGCCTTATATTTGTAACCTTGTTCATATCCAAGCCCTTTTAGTTGGTATTAGACTTCAAATTTATGGGTAATAGACTTTTCCCCCAAACTTGATTGAACTTGGTTTTTGGAGGTGTTAGCCTTGGATTTTCAGACAAATTGATCCTGACTCGACAAGCTCCATTTAAATGAGTATTAGACTTAGATTTCTAACCTTGTTCATATCCAAGCCCTTTTAGTTTGAATTAGACTTCAAATTTATGGGTAATAGACTTTTCCCCAAAACTTGATTGAACTTGGTTTTTGGAGGTGTTAGCCTTGGATTTTCGGAAAAAATGATCCGGACTTGACGAGTACCATTTAAATGCGTATTAGCCTTAGATTTCTAACCTTGTTCATATCCAAGCCCTTTTAGTTGGTATTAGACTTAAAATTTATAGGTAATAGACTTTTCCCCCAAACATGATTGAACTTAGTTTTTGGAGGTAGTGTTAGCCTTGGATTTTCGGAAAAATTGATCCTGACTCGACAAGCCCCATTTAAATGAGTATTAGCCTTAGATTTCTAACCTTGTTCATATCCAATACCTTTTAGTTGGTATTAGACTTCAAATTTATGGGTAATAGACTTATCCCCCAAACATGATTGAACTTAGTTTTTGGAGGTGTTAGCCTTGGATTTTCGGACAAATTGATCCTGACTCGACAAGCTCCATTTAAATGAGTATTAGACTTAGATTTCTAACCTTGTTCATATCCAAGTCCTTTTAGTTTGAATTAGACTTCAAATTTATGGGTAATAGACTTTTCCCCCAAACATGATTGAACTTGGTTTTTGGAGGTGTTAGCCTTGGATTTTTGGAAAAATTGATCCTGACTCGACGAGCCCCATTTAAATGAGTATTAGCCTTAGATTTCTAACCTTGTTCATATCCAAGCCCTTTTAGTTTGTATTAGACTTCAAATTTATGGGTAATAGACTTTTCCCCCAAACATGATTGAACTTAGTTTTTGGAGGGAGTGTTAGCCTTGGATTTTCGAAAAAATTGATCCTGACTCGACGAGCCCCATTTAAATGAGTATTAGCCTTATATTTGTAACCTTGTTCATATCCAAGCCCTTTTAGTTGGTATTAGACTTCAAATTTATGGGTAATAGACTTTTCCCCCAAACTTGATTGAACTTGGTTTTTGGAGGTGTTAGCCTTGGATTTTCGGACAAATTGATCCTGACTCGACAAGCTCCATTTAAATGAGTATTAGACTTAGATTTCTAACCTTGTTCATATCCAAGCCCTTTTAGTTTGAATTAGACTTCAAATTTATGGGTAATAGACTTTTCCCCAAAACTTGATTGAACTTGGTTTTTGGAGGTGTTAGCCTTGGATTTTCGGAAAAAATGATCCGGACTTGACGAGTACCATTTAAATGAGTATTAGCCTTAGATTTCTAACCTTGTTCATATCCAAGCCCTTTTAGTTGGTATTAGACTTCAAATTTTTACAGGTAATAGACTTTTCCCCCAAACATGATTGAACTTAGTTTTTGGAGGGAGTGTTAGCCTTGGATTTTCGGAAAAATTGATCCTGACTCGACGAGCCCCATTTAAATGAGTATTAGCCTTAGATTTCTAACCTTGTTCATATCCAATACCTTTTAGTTGGTATTAGACTTCAAATTTATAGGTAATAGACTTATCCCCCAAACATGATTGAACTTAGTTTTTGGAGGTGTTAGCCTTGGATTTTCGGACAAATTGATCCTGACTCGACAAGCTCCATTTAAATGAGTATTAGACTTAGATTTCTAACCTTGTTCATATCCAAGTCCTTTTAGTTTGAATTAGACTTCAAATTTATGGGTAATAGACTTTTCCCCCAAACATGATTGAACTTGGTTTTTGGAGGTGTTAGCCTTGGATTTTCGGAAAAATTGATCCTGACTCGACGAGCCCCATTTAAATGAGTATTAGCCTTAGATTTCTAACCTTGTTCATATCCAAGCCCTTTTAGTTGGTATTAGACTTCAAATTTATGGGTAATAGACTTTTCCCCCAAACTTGATTGAACTTGGTTTTTGGAGGTGTTAGCCTTGGATTTTCAGACAAATTGATCCTGACTCGACAAGCTCCATTTAAATGAGTATTAGACTTAGATTTCTAACCTTGTTCATATCCAAGCCCTTTTAGTTTGAATTAGACTTCAAATTTATGGGTAATAGACTTTTCCACAAAACTTGATTGAACTTGGTTTTTGGAGGTGTTAGCCTTGGATTTTCGGAAAAAATGATCCGGACTTGACGAGTATCATTTAAATGAGTATTAGCCTTAGATTTCTAACCTTGTTCATATCCAAGCCCTTTTAGTTGGTATTAGACTTCAAATTTATAGGTAATAGACTTTTCCCCCAAACATGATTGAACTTAGTTTTTGGAGGGAGTGTTAGCCTTGGATTTTCGGAAAAATTGATCCTGACTCGACGAGCCCCATTTAAATGAGTATTAGCCTTAGATTTCTAACCTTGTTCATATCCAATACCTTTTAGTTGGTATTAGACTTCAAATTTATAGGTAATAGACTTATCCCCCAAACATGATTGAACTTAGTTTTTGGAGGTGTTAGCCTTGGATTTTCGGACAAATTGATCCTGACTCGACAAGCTCCATTTAAATGAGTATTAGACTTAGATTTCTAACCTTGTTCATATCCAAGTCCTTTTAGTTTGAATTAGACTTCAAATTTATGGGTAATAGACTTTTCCCCCAAACATGATTGAACTTGGTTTTTGGAGGTGTTAGCCTTGGATTTTCGGAAAAATTGATCCTGACTGGACGAGCCCCATTTAAATGAGTATTAGCCTTAGATTTCTAACCTTGTTCATATCCAATACCTTTTAGTTGGTATTAGACTTCAAATTTATAGGTAATAGACTTATCCCCCAAACATGATTGAACTTAGTTTTTGGAGGTGTTAGCCTTGGATTTTCGGACAAATTGATCCTGACTCGACAAGCTCCATTTAAATGAGTATTAGACTTAGATTTCTAACCTTGTTCATATCCAAGTCCTTTTAGTTTGAATTAGACTTCAAATTTATGGGTAATAGACTTTTCCCCCAAACATGATTGAACTTGGTTTTTGGAGGTGTTAGCCTTGGATTTTCGGAAAAATTGATCCTGACTCGACGAGCCCCATTTAAATGAGTATTAGCCTTATATTTGTAACCTTGTTCATATCCAAGCCCTTTTAGTTGGTATTAGACTTCAAATTTATGGGTAATAGACTTTTCCCCCAAACTTGATTGAACTTGGTTTTTGGAGGTGTTAGCCTTGAATTTTCGGACAAATTGATCCTGACTTGACAAGCTCCATTTAAATGAGTATTAGACTTAGATTTCTAACCTTGTTCATATCCAAGCCCTTTTAGTTTGAATTAGACTTCAAATTTATGGGTAATAGACTTTTCCCCAAAACTTGATTGAACTTGGTTTTTGGAGGTGTTAGCCTTGGATTTTCAGAAAAAATGATCCGGACTTGACGAGTACCATTTAAATGAGTATTAGCCTTAGATTTCTAACCTTGTTCATATCCAAGCCCTTTTAGTTGGTATTAGACTTCAAATTTATAGGTAATAGACTTTTCCCCCAAACATGATTGAACTTAGTTTTTGGAGGGAGTGTTAGCCTTGGATTTTCGGAAAAATTGATCCTGACTCGACGAGCCCCATTTAAATGAGTATTAGCCTTAGATTTCTAACCTTGTTCATATCCAATACCTTTTAGTTGGTATTAGACTTCAAATTTATGGGTAATAGACTTATCCCCCAAACATGATTGAACTTAGTTTTTGGAGGTGTTAGCCTTGGATTTTCGGACAAATTGATCCTGACTCGACAAGCTCCATTTAAATGAGTATTAGACTTAGATTTCTAACCTTGTTCATATCCAAGTCCTTTTAGTTTGAATTAGACTTCAAATTTATGGGTAATAGACTTTTCCCCCAAACATGATTGAACTTGGTTTTTGGAGGTGTTAGCCTTGGATTTTTGGAAAAATTGATCCTGACTCGACGAGCCCCATTTAAATGAGTATTAGCCTTAGATTTCTAACCTTGTTCATATCCAAGCCCTTTTACTTTGTATTAGACTTCAAATTTATGGGTAATAGACTTTTCCCCCAAACATGATTGAACTTAGTTTTTGGAGGGAGTGTTAGCCTTGGATTTTCGGAAAAATTGATCCTGACTCGACGAGCCCCATTTAAATGAGTATTAGCCTTATATTTGTAACCTTGTTCATATCCAAGCCCTTTTAGTTGGTATTAGACTTCAAATTTATGGGTAATAGACTTTTCCCCCAAACTTGATTGAACTTGGTTTTTGGAGGTGTTAGCCTTAGATTTTCGGACAAATTGATCCTGACTCGACAAGCTCCATTTAAATGAGTATTAGACTTAGATTTCTAACCTTGTTCATATCCAAGCCCTTTTAGTTTGAATTAGACTTCAAATTTATGGGTAATAGACTTTTCCCCAAAACTTGATTGAACTTGGTTTTTGGAGGTGTTAGCCTTGGATTTTCGGAAAAAATGATCCGGACTTGACGAGTACCATTTAAATGAGTATTAGCCTTAGATTTCTAACCCTGTTCATATCCAAGCCCTTTTAGTTGGTATTAGACTTAAAATTTATAGGTAATAGACTTTTCCCCCAAACATGATTGAACTTAGTTTTTGGAGGGAGTGTTAGCCTTGGATTTTCGGAAAAATTGATCCTGACTCGACGAGCCCCATTTAAATGAGTATTAGCCTTAGATTTCTAACCTTGTTCATATCCAATACCTTTTAGTTGGTATTAGACTTCAAATTTATGGGTAATAGACTTATCCCCCAAACATGATTGAACTTAGTTTTTGGAGGTGTTAGCCTTGGATTTTCGGAAAAATTGATCCTGACTCGACGAGCCCCATTTAAATGAGTATTAGCCTTAGATTTCTAACCTTGTTCATATCCAATACCTTTTAGTTGGTATTAGACTTCAAATTTATAGGTAATAGACTTATCCCCCAAACATGATTGAACTTAGTTTTTGGAGGTGTTAGCCTTGGATTTTCGGACAAATTGATCCTGACTCGACAAGCTCCATTTCAATGAGTATTAGACTTAGATTTCTAACCTTGTTCATATCCAAGTCCTTTTAGTTTGAATTAGACTTCAAATTTATGGGTAATAGACTTTTCCCCCAAAAATGTTGAACTTGGTTTTTGGAGGTGTTAGCCTTGGATTTTCGGAAAAATTGATCCTGACTCGACGAGCCCCATTTAAATGAGTATTAGCCTTAGATTTCTAACCTTGTTCATATCCAAGCCCTTTTAGTTGGTATTAGACTTCAAATTTATGGTTAATAGACTTATCCCCCAAACATGATTGAACTTAGTTTTTGGAGGTGTTAGCCTTGGATTTTCGAACAAATTGATCCTGACTCGACAAGCTCCATTTAAATGAGTATTAGACTTAGATTTCTAACCTTGTTCATATCCAAGTCCTTTTAGTTTGAATTAGACTTCAAATTTATGGGTAATAGACTTTTCCCCCAAACATGATTGAACTTGGTTTTTGGAGGTGTTAGCCTTGGATTTTCGGAAAAATTGATCCGGACTCGACGAGCCCCATTTAAATGAGTATTAGCCTTAGATTTCTAACCTTGTTCATATCCAAGCCCTTTTAGTTTGTATTAGACTTCAAATTTATGGGTAATAGACTTTTCCCCCAAACATGATTGAACTTAGTTTTTGGAGGGAGTGTTAGCCTTGGATTTTCGGAAAAATTGATCCTGACTCGACGAGCCCCATTTAAATGAGTATTAGCCTTATATTTGTAACCTTGTTCATATCCAAGCCCTTTTAGTTGGTATTAGACTTCAAATTTATGGGTAATAGACTTTTCCCCCAAACTTGATTGAACTTGGTTTTTGGAGGTGTTAGCCTTGGATTTTCAGACAAATTGATCCTGACTCGACAAGCTCCATTTAAATGAGTATTAGACTTAGATTTCTAACCTTGTTCATATCCAAGCCCTTTTAGTTTGAATTAGACTTCAAATTTATGGGTAATAGACTTTTCCCCAAAACTTGATTGAACTTGGTTTTTGGAGGTGTTAGCCTTGGATTTTCGGAAAAAATGATCCGGACTTGACGAGTACCATTTAAATGCGTATTAGCCTTAGATTTCTAACCTTGTTCATATCCAAGCCCTTTTAGTTGGTATTAGACTTAAAATTTATAGGTAATAGACTTTTCCCCCAAACATGATTGAACTTAGTTTTTGGAGGTAGTGTTAGCCTTGGATTTTCGGAAAAATTGATCCTGACTCGACAAGCCCCATTTAAATGAGTATTAGCCTTAGATTTCTAACCTTGTTCATATCCAATACCTTTTAGTTGGTATTAGACTTCAAATTTATGGGTAATAGACTTATCCCCCAAACATGATTGAACTTAGTTTTTGGAGGTGTTAGCCTTGGATTTTCGGACAAATTGATCCTGACTCGACAAGCTCCATTTAAATGAGTATTAGACTTAGATTTCTAACCTTGTTCATATCCAAGTCCTTTTAGTTTGAATTAGACTTCAAATTTATGGGTAATAGACTTTTCCCCCAAACATGATTGAACTTGGTTTTTGGAGGGAGTGTTAGCCTTGGATTTTCGAAAAAAATGATCCTGACTCGACGAGCCCCATTTAAATGAGTATTAGCCTTATATTTGTAACCTTGTTCATATCCAAGCCCTTTTAGTTGGTATTAGACTTCAAATTTATGGGTAATAGACTTTTCCCCCAAACTTGATTGAACTTGGTTTTTGGAGGTGTAAGCCTTGGATTTTCGGACAAATTGATCCTGACTCGACAAGCTCCATTTAAATGAGTATTAGACTTAGATTTCTAACCTTGTTCATATCCAAGCCCTTTTAGTTTGAATTAGACTTCAAATTTATGGGTAATAGACTTTTCCCCAAAACTTGATTGAACTTGGTTTTTGGAGGTGTTAGCCTTGGATTTTCGGAAAAAATGATCCGGACTTGACGAGTACCATTTAAATGAGTATTAGCCTTAGATTTCTAACCTTGTTCATATCCAAGCCCTTTTAGTTGGTATTAGACTTCAAATTTTTACAGGTAATAGACTTTTCCCCCAAACATGATTGAACTTAGTTTTTGGAGGGAGTGTTAGCCTTGGATTTTCGGAAAAATTGATCCTGACTCGACGAGCCCCATTTAAATGAGTATTAGCCTTAGATTTCTAACCTTGTTCATCTCCAATACCTTTTAGTTGGTATTAGACTTCAAATTTATAGGTAATAGACTTATCCCCCAAACATGATTGAACTTGGTTTTTGGAGGTGTTAGCCTTGGATTTTCGGACAAATTGATCCTGACTCGACAAGCTCCATTTAAATGAGTATTAGACTTAGATTTCTAACCTTGTTCATATCCAAGTCCTTTTAGTTTGAATTAGACTTCAAATTTATGGGTAATAGACTTTTCCCCAAAACTTGATTGAACTTGGTTTTTGGAGGTGTTAGCCTTGGATTTTCGGAAAAATTGATCCTGACTCGACGAGCCCCATTTAAATGAGTATTAGCCTTAGATTTCTAACCTTGTTCATATCCAAGCCCTTTTAGTTTGAATTAGACTTCAAATTTAAGGGTAATAGACTTTTCCCCAAAACTTGATTGAACTTGGTTTTTGGAGGTGTTAGCCTTGGATTTTCGGAAAAAATGATCCGGACTTGACGAGTACCATTTAAATGCGTATTAGCCTTAGATTTCTAACCTTGTTCATATCCAAGCCCTTTTAGTTGGTATTAGACTTCAAATTTATAGGTAATAGACTTTTCCCCCAAACATGATTGAACTTAGTTTTTGGAGGTAGTGTTAGCCTTGGATTTTCGGAAAAATTGATCCTGACTCGACAAGCCCCATTTAAATGAGTATTAGCCTTAGATTTCTAACCTTGTTCATATCCAATACCTTTTAGTTGGTATTAGACTTCAAATTTATGGGTAATAGACTTATCCCCCAAACATGATTGAACTTAGTTTTTGGAGGTGTTAGCCTTGGATTTTCGGACAAATTGATCCTGACTCGACGAGCCCCATTTAAATGAGTATTAGCCTTAGATTTCTAACCTTGTTCATATCCAAGCCCTTTTAGTTGGTATTAGACTTCAAATTTATGGGTAATAGACTTTTCCCCCAAACATGATTGAACTTAGTTTTTGGAGGGAGTGTTAGCCTTGGATTTTCGGAAAAATTGATCCTGACTCGACGAGCCCCATTTAAATGAGTATTAGCCTTAGATTTCTAACCTTGTTCATATCCAAGCCCTTTTAGTTTGTATTAGACTTCAAATTTATGGGTAATAGACTTTTCCCCCAAACATGATTGAACTTAGTTTTTGGAGGGAGTGTTAGCCTTGGATTTTCGGAAAAATTGATCCTGACTCGACGAGCCCCATTTAAATGAGTATTAGCCTTATATTTGTAACCTTGTTCATATCCAAGCCCTTTTAGTTGGTATTAGACTTCAAATTTATGGGTAATAGACTTTTCCCCCAAACTTGATTGAACTTGGTTTTTGGAGGTGTAAGCCTTGGATTTTCGGACAAATTGATCCTGACTCGACAAGCTCCATTTAAATGAGTATTAGACTTAGATTTCTAACCTTGTTCATATCCAAGCCCTTTTAGTTTGAATTAGACTTCAAATTTATGGTAATAGACTTTTCCCCCAAACTTGATTGAACTTGGTTTTTGGAGGTGTTAGCCTTGGATTTTCGGAAAAAATGATCCGGACTTGACGAGTACCATTTAAATGAGTATTAGCCTTAGATTTCTAACCTTGTTCATATCCAAGCCCTTTTAGTTGGTATTAGACTTCAAATTTATGGGTAATAGACTTTTCCCCCAAACATGATTGAACTTAGTTTTTGGAGGGAGTGTTAGCCTTGGATTTTCGGAAAAATTGATCCTGACTCGACGAGCCCCATTTAAATGAGTATTAGCCTTAGATTTCTAACCTTGTTCATATCCAATACCTTTTAGTTGGTATTAGACTTCAAATTTATAGGTAATAGACTTATCCCCCAAACATGATTGAACTTGGTTTTTGGAGGTGTTAGCCTTGGATTTTCGGACAAATTGATCCTGACTCGACAAGCTCCATTTAAATGAGTATTAGACTTAGATTTCTAACCTTGTTCATATCCAAGTCCTTTTAGTTTGAATTAGACTTCAAATTTATGGGTAATAGACTTTTCCCCAAAACTTGATTGAACTTGGTTTTTGGAGGTGTTAGCCTTGGATTTTCGGAAAAATTGATCCTGACTCGACGAGCCCCATTTAAATGAGTATTAGCCTTAGATTTCTAACCTTGTTCATATCCAAGCACTTTTAGTTTGAATTAGACTTCAAATTTATGGGTAATAGACTTTTCCCCAAAACTTGATTGAACTTGGTTTTTGGAGGTGTTAGCCTTGGATTTTCGGAAAAAATGATCCGGACTTGACGAGTACCATTTAAATGCGTATTAGCCTTAGATTTCTAACCTTGTTCATATCCAAGCCCTTTTAGTTGGTATTAGACTTCAAATTTATAGGTAATAGACTTTTCCCCCAAACATGATTGAACTTAGTTTTTGGAGGTAGTGTTAGCCTTGGATTTTCGGAAAAATTGATCCTGACTCGACAAGCCCCATTTAAATGAGTATTAGCCTTAGATTTCTAACCTTGTTCATATCCAATACCTTTTAGTTGGTATTAGACTTCAAATTTATGGGTAATAGACTTATCCCCCAAACATGATTGAACTTAGTTTTTGGAGGTGTTAGCCTTGGATTTTCGGACAAATTGATCCTGACTCGACGAGCCCCATTTAAATGAGTATTAGCCTTAGATTTCTAACCTTGTTCATATCCAAGCCCTTTTAGTTGGTATTAGACTTCAAATTTATGGGTAATAGACTTTTCCCCCAAACATGATTGAACTTAGTTTTTGGAGGGAGTGTTAGCCTTGGATTTTCGGAAAAATTGATCCTGACTCGACGAGCCCCATTTAAATGAGTATTAGCCTTAGATTTCTAACCTTGTTCATATCCAAGCCCTTTTAGTTTGTATTAGACTTCAAATTTATGGGTAATAGACTTTTCCCCCAAACATGATTGAACTTAGTTTTTGGAGGGAGTGTTAGCCTTGGATTTTCGAAAAAATTGATCCTGACTCGACGAGCCCCATTTAAATGAGTATTAGCCTTAGATTTCTAACCTTGTTCATATACAATACCTTTTAGTTGGTATTAGACTTCAAATTTATGGGTAATAGACTTATCCCCCAAACATGATTGAACTTAGTTTTTGAAGGTGTTAGCCTTGGATTTTCGGACAAATTGATCCTGACTCGACAAGCTCCATTTAAATGAGTATTAGACTTAGATTTCTAACCTTGTTCATATCCAAGTCCTTTTAGTTTGAATTAGACTTCAAATTTATGGGTAATAGACTTTTCCCCCAAACATGATTGAACTTGGTTTTTGGAGGTGTTAGCCTTGGATTTTCGGAAAAATTGATCCTGACTCGACGAGACCCATTTAAATGAGTATTAGCCTTAGATTTCTAACCTTGTTCATATCCAAGCCCTTTTAGTTGGTATTAGACTTCAAATTTTTACAGGTAATAGACTTTTCCCCCAAACATGATTGAACTTAGTTTTTGGAGGGAGTGTTAGCCTTGGATTTTCGAAAAAATTGATCCTGACTCGACGAGCCCCATTTAAATGAGTATTAGCCTTATATTTGTAACCTTGTTCATATCCAAGCCCTTTTAGTTGGTATTAGACTTCAAATTTATAGGTAATAGACTTTTCCCCCAAACATGATTGAACTTAGTTTTTGGAGGTGTTAGCCTTGGATTTTCGGACAAATTGATCCTGACTCGACAAGCTCCATTTAAATGAGTATTAGACTTAGATTTCTAACCTTGTTCATATCCAAGTCCTTTTAGTTTGAATTAGACTTCAAATTTATGGGTAATAGACTTTTCCCCAAAACTTGATTGAACTTGGTTTTTGGAGGTGTTAGCCTTGGATTTTCGGAAAAAATGATCCGGACTCGACGAGCCCCATTTAAATGAGTATTAGCCTTAGATTTCTAACCTTGTTCATATCCAAGCCCTTTTAGTTGGTATTAGACTTCAAATTTATGGGTAATAGACTTTTCCCCCAAACATGATTGAACTTAGTTTTTGGAGGGAGTGTTAGCCTTGGATTTTCGGAAAAATTGATCCTGACTCGACGAGCCCCATTTAAATGAGTATTAGCCTTAGATTTCTAACCTTGTTCATATCCAATACCTTTTAGTTGGTATTAGACTTCAAATTTATGGGTAATAGACTTATCCCCCAAACATGATTGAACTTAGTTTTTGGAGGTGTTAGCCTTGGATTTTCGGACAAATTGATCCTGACTCGACAAGCTCCATTTAAATGAGTATTAGACTTAGATTTCTAACCTTGTTCATATCCAACTCCTTTTAGTTTGAATTAGACTTCAAATTTATGGGTAATAGACTTTTCCCCCAAACATGATTGAACTTGGTTTTTGGAGGTGTTAGCCTTGGATTTTCGGAAAAATTGATCCTGACTCGACGAGCCCCATTTAAATGAGTATTAGCCTTAGATTTCTAACCTTGTTCATATCCAAGCCCTTTTAGTTGGTATTAGACTTCAAATTTATGGGTAATAGACTTTTCCCCCAAACATGATTGAACTTAGTTTTTGGAGGGAGTGTTAGCCTTGGATTTTCGGAAAAATTGATCCTGACTCGACGAGCCCCATTTAAATGAGTATTAGCCTTAGATTTCTAACCTTGTTCATATCCAATACCTTTTAGTTGGTATTAGACTTCAAATTTATGGGTAATAGACTTATCCCCCAAACATGATTGAACTTAGTTTTTGGAGGTGTTAGCCTTGGATTTTCAGACAAATTGATCCTGACTCGACAAGCTCCATTTAAATGAGTATTAGACTTAGATTTCTAACCTTGTTCATATCCAAGCCCTTTTAGTTTGAATTAGACTTCAAATTTATGGGTAATAGACTTTTCCCCAAAACTTGATTGAACTTGGTTTTTGGAGGTGTTAGCCTTGGATTTTCGGAAAAAATGATCCGGACTTGACGAGTACCATTTAAATGAGTATTAGCCTTAGATTTCTAACCTTGTTCATATCCAAGCCCTTTTAGTTGGTATTAGACTTCAAATTTATAGGTAATAGACTTTTCCCCCAAACATGATTGAACTTAGGTTTTGGAGGGAGTGTTAGCCTTGGATTTTCGGAAAAATTGATCCTGACTCGACGAGCCCCATTTAAATGAGTATTAGCCTTAGATTTCTAACCTTGTTCATATCCAATACCTTTTAGTTGGTATTAGATTTCAAATTTATAGGTAATAGACTTATCCCCCAAACATGATTGAACTTAGTTTTTGGAGGTGTTAGCCTTGGATTTTCGGACAAATTGATCCTGACTCGACAAGCTCCATTTAAATGAGTATTAGACTTAGATTTCTAACCTTGTTCATATCCAACTCCTTTTAGTTTGAATTAGACTTCAAATTTATGGGTAATAGACTTTTCCCCCAAACATGATTGAACTTGGTTTTTGGAGGTGTTAGCCTTGGATTTTCGGAAAAATTGATCCTGACTCGACGAGCCCCATTTAAATGAGTATTAGCCTTAGATTTCTAACCTTGTTCATATCCAAGCCCTTTTAGTTGGTATTAGACTTCAAATTTATGGGTAATAGACTTTTCCCCCAAACATGATTGAACTTAGTTTTTGGAGGGAGTGTTAGCCTTGGATTTTCAGAAAAATTGATCCTGACTCGACGAGCCCCATTTAAATGAGTATTAGCCTTAGATTTCTAACCTTGTTCATATCCAATACCTTTTAGTTGGTATTAGACTTCAAATTTATGGGTAATAGACTTATCCCCCAAACATGATTGAACTTAGTTTTTGGAGGTGTTAGCCTTGGATTTTCGGACAAATTGATCCTGACTCGACAAGCTCCATTTAAATGAGTATTAGACTTAGATTTCTAACCTTGTTCATATCCAGGTCCTTTTAGTTTGAATTAGACTTCAAATTTATGGGTAATAGACTTTTCCCCCAAACATGATTGAACTTGGTTTTTGGAGGTGTTAGCCTTGGATTTTCGGAAAAATTGATCCTGACTCGACGAGCCCCATTTAAATGAGTATTAGCCTTAGATTTCTAACCTTGTTCATATCCAAGCCCTTTTAGTTTGTATTAGACTTCAAATTTATGGGTAATAGACTTTTCCCCCAAACATGATTGAACTTAGTTTTTGGAGGGAGTGTTAGCCTTGGATTTTCGGAAAAATTGATCCTGACTCGACGAGCCCCATTTAAATGAGTATTAGCCTTAGATTTCTAACCTTTTTCATATCCAAGCCCTTTTAGTTTGTATTAGACTTCAAATTTATGGGTAATAGACTTTTCCCCCAAACATGATTGAATTTAGTTTTTGGAGGGAGTGTTAGCCTTGGATTTTTGGAAAAATTGATCCTGACTCGACGAGCCCCATTTAAATGAGTATTAGCCTTAGATTTCTAACCTTGTTCATATCCAAGCCCTTTTAGTTGGTATTAGACTTCAAATTTATGGGTAATAGACTTTTCCCCCAAATATGATTGAACTTCGTTTTTGGAGGTGTTAGCCTTGGATTTTCGGACAAATTGATCCTGACTCGACAAGCTCCATTTAAATGAGTATTAGACTTAGATTTCTAACCTTGTTCATATCCAAGCCCTTTTAGTTTGTATTAGACTTCAAATTTATGGGTAATAGACTTTTCCCCCAAACATGATTGAACTTAGTTTTTGGAGGGAGTGTTAGCCTTGGATTTTCGGAAAAATTGATCCTGACTCGACGAGTACCATTTAAATGAGTATTAGCCTTAGATTTCTAACCTTGTTCATATTCAAGCCCTTTTAGTTGGTATTAGACTTCAAATTTATGGGTAATAGACTTTTCCCCCAAACATGATTGAACTTAGTTTTTGGAGGTGTTAGCCTTGGATTTTCGGACAAATTGATCCTGACTCGACAAGCTCCATTTAAATGAGTATTAGACTTAGATTTCTAACCTTGTTCATATCCAAGCCCTTTTAGTTTGAATTAGACTTCAAATTTATGGGTAATAGACTTTTCCCCCAAACATGATTGAACTTGGTTTTTGGAGGTGTTAGCCTTGGATTTTCGGAAAAATTGATCCTGACTCGACGAGCCCCATTTAAATGAGTATTAGCCTTAGATTTCTAACCTTGTTCATATCCAAGCCCTTTTAGTTTGTATTAGACTTCAAATTTATGGGTAATAGACTTTTCCCCCAAACATGATTGAACTTAGTTTTTGGAGGGAGTGTTGGCCTTGGATTTTCGGAAAAATTGATCCTGACTCGACGAGTACCATTTAAATGAGTATTAGCCTTAGATTTCTAACCTTGTTCATATTCAAGCCCTTTTAGTTGGTATTAGACTTCAAATTTATGGGTAATAGACTTTTCCCCCAAACTTGATTGAACTTGGTTTTTGGAAGGGTTAGCCTTGGATTTTCGGACAAATTGATCCTGACTCGACAAGCTCCATTTAAATGAGTATTAGACTTAGATTTTTAACCTTGTTCATATCCAAGCCCTTTTAGTTTGAATTAGACTTCAAATTTATGGGTAATAGACCTTTCCCCCAAACATGATTGAACTTGGTTTTTGGAGGTGTTAGCCTTGGATTTTCGGACAAATTGATCGTGACTCGACAAGCTCCATTTAAATGAGTATTAGACTTAGATTTCTAACCTTGTTCATATCCAAGCCCTTTTAGTTTGAATTAGACTTCAAATTTATGGGTAATAGACTTTTCCCCAAAACATGATTGAACTTCGTTTTTGGAGGGAGTGTTAGCCTTGGATTTTCGGAAAAATTGATCCTGACTCGACGAGCCCCATTTAAATGAGTATTAGCCTTAGATTTCTAACCTTGTTCATATCCAAGCCCTTTTAGTTGGTATTAGACTTCAAATTTATGGGTAATAGACTTTTCCCCCAAACATGATTGAACTTCGTTTTTGGAGGTGTTAGCCTTGGATTTTCGGAAAAATTGATCCTGACTCGACGAGCCCCATTTAAATGAGTATTAGCCTTAGATTTCTAACCTTGTTCATATCCAAGCCCTTTTAGTTGGTATTAGACTTCAAATTTATGGGTAATAGACTTTTCCCCCAAACATGATTGAACTTAGTTTTTGGAGAGAGTGTTAGCCTTGGATTTTCGGAAAAATTGATCCTGACTCGACGAGTACCATTTAAATGAGTATTAGCCTTAGATTTCTAACCTTGTTCATATCCAAGCCCTTTTAGTTTGTATTAGACTTCAAATTTATGGGTAATAGACTTTTCCCCCAAACATGATTGAACTTAGTTTTTGGAGGGAGTGTTAGCCTTGGATTTTTGGAAAAATTGATCCTGACTCGACGAGCCCCATTTAACTGAGTATTAGCCTTAGATTTCTAACCTTGTTCATATCCAAGACCTTTTAGTTGGTATTTGACTTCAAATTTATGGGTAATAGACTTTTCCCCCAAACATGATTGAACTTGGTTTTTGGAGGTGTTAGCCTTGGATTTTCGGAAAAATTGATCCTGACTCGACGAGCCCCATTTAAATGAGTATTAGCCTTAGATTTCTAACCTTGTTCATATCCAAGCCCTTTTAGTTTGTATTAGACTTCAAATTTATGGGTAATAGACTTTTCCCCCAAACATGATTGAACTTAGTTTTTGGAGGGAGTGTTGGCCTTGGATTTTCGGAAAAATTGATCCTGACTCGACGAGTACCATTTAAATGAGTATTAGCCTTAGATTTCTAACCTTGTTCATATTCAAGCCCTTTTAGTTGGTATTAGACTTCAAATTTATGGGTAATAGACTTTTCCCCCAAACTTGATTGAACTTGGTTTTTGGAGGGGTTAGCCTTGGATTTTCGGACAAATTGATCCTGACTCGACAAGCTCCATTTAAATGAGTATTAGACTTAGATTTCTAACCTTGTTCATATCCAAGCCCTTTTAGTTTGAATTAGACTTCAAATTTATGGGTAATAGACCTTTCCCCCAAACATGATTGAACTTGGTTTTTGGAGGTGTTAGCCTTGGATTTTCGGACAAATTGATCGTGACTCGACAAGCTCCATTTAAATGAGTATTAGACTTAGATTTCTAACCTTGTTCATATCCAAGCCCTTTTAGTTTGAATTAGACTTCAAATTTATGGGTAATAGACTTTTCCCCAAAACATGATTGAACTTCGTTTTTGGAGGGAGTGTTAGCCTTGGATTTTCGGAAAAATTGATCCTGACTCGACGAGCCCCATTTAAATGAGTATTAGCCTTAGATTTCTAACCTTGTTCATATCCAAGCCCTTTTAGTTTGTATTAGACTTCAAATTTATGGGTAATAGACTTTTCCCCCAAACATAATTGAACTTAGTTTTTGGAGGGAGTGTTAGCCTTGGATTTTTGGAAAAATTGATCCTGACTCGACGAGCCCCATTTAACTGAGTATTAGCCTTAGATTTCTAACCTTGTTCATATCCAAGCCCTTTCAGTTGGTATTAGACTTCAAATTTATGGGTAATAGACTTTTCCCCCAAACATGATTGAACTTAGTTTTTGGAGGGAGTGTTAGCCTTGGATTTTCGGAAAAATTGATCCTGACTCGACGAGCCCCATTTAAATGAGTATTAGCCTGTTATTTCTAACCTTGTTCATATCCAATACCTTTTAGTTGGTATTAGACTTCAAATTTATGGGTAATAGACTTTTCCCCCAAACATGATTGAACTTAGTTTTTGGAGGTGTTAGCCTTGGATTTTCGGACAAATTGATCGTGACTCGACAAGCTCCATTTAAATGAGTATTAGACTTAGATTTCTAACCTTGTTCATATCCAAGTCCTTTTAGTTTGAATTAGACTTCAAATTTATGGGTAATAGACTTTTCCCCCAAACATGATTGAACTTGGTTTTTGGAGGTGTTAGCCTTGGATTTTCGGAAAAATTGATCCTGACTCGACGAGCCCCATTTAAATGAGTATTAGACTTAGATTTCTAACCTTGTTCATATCCAAGCCCTTTTAGTTTGAATTAGACTTCACATTTATGGGTAATAGACATTTCCCCCAAACATGATTGAACTTGGTTTTTGGAGGTGTTAGCCTTGGATTTTCGGAAAAATTGATCCTGACTCGACGAGCCCCATTTAAATGAGTATTAGCCTTAGATTTCTAACCTTGTTCATATCCAAGCCCTTTTAGTTTGTATTTGACTTCAAATTTATGGGTAATAGACTTTTCCCCCAAACATGATTGAACTTAGTTTTTGGAGGGAGTGTGAGCCTTGGATTTTCGGAAAAATTGATCCTGACTCGACGAGCCCCATTTAAATGAGTATTAGCCTTAGATTTCTAACCTTGTTCATATCCAATACCTTTTAGTTGGTATTAGACTTCAAATTTATGGGTAATAGACTTTTCCCCCAAACATGATTGAACTTAGTTTTTGGAGGTGTTAGCCTTGGATTTTCGGACAAATTGATCCTGACTCGACAAGCTCCATTTAAATGAGTATTAGACTTAGATTTCTAACCTTGTTCATATCCAAGCCCTTTTAGTTTGTATTAGACTTCAAATTAATGGGTAATAGACTTTTCCCCCAAACATGATTGAACTTAGTTTTTGGAGGGATTAGCCTTGGATTTTCGGACAAATTGATCGTGACTCGACAAGCTCCATTTAAATGAGTATTAGACTTAGATTTCTAACCTTGTTCATATCCAAGCCCTTTTAGTTAGAATTAGACTTCAAATTTATGGGTAATAGACTTTTCCCCCAAACATGATTGAACTTGGTTTTTGGAGGGAGTGTTAGCCTTGGATTTTCGGAAAAATTGATCCTGACTCGACGAGTACCATTTAAATGAGTATTAGCCTTAGATTTCTAACCTTGTTCATATTCAAGCCCTTTTAGTTGGTATTAGACTTCAAATTTATGGGTAATAGACTTTTCCCCCAAACATGATTGATCTTAGTTTTTGGAGGTGTTAGCCTTGGATTTTCGGACAAATTGATCCTGACTCGACAAGCTCCATTTAAATGAGTATTAGACTTAGATTTCTAACCTTGTTCATATCCAAGCCCTTTTAGTTTGAATTAGACTTCAAATTTATGGGTAATAGACTTTTCCCCCAAACATGATTGAACTTGGTTTTTGGAGGTGTTAGCCTTGGATTTTCGGAAAAATTGATCCTGACTCGACGAGCCCCATTTAAATGAGTATTAGCCTTAGATTTCTAACCTTGTTCATATCCAAGCCCTTTTAGTTTGTATTAGACTTCAAATTTATGGGTAATAGACTTTTCCCCCAAACATGATTGAACTTAGTTTTTGGAGGGAGTGTTGGCCTTGGATTTTCGGAAAAATTGATCCTGACTCGACGAGTACCATTTAAATGAGTATTAGCCTTAGATTTCTAACCTTGTTCATATTCAAGCCCTTTTAGTTGGTATTAGACTTCAAATTTATGGGTAATAGACTTTTCCCCCAAACTTGATTGAACTTGGTTTTTGGAAGGGTTAGCCTTGGATTTTCGGACAAATTGATCCTGACTCGACAAGCTCCATTTAAATGAGTATTAGACTTAGATTTTTAACCTTGTTCATATCCAAGCCCTTTTAGTTTGAATTAGACTTCAAATTTATGGGTAATAGACCTTTCCCCCAAACATGATTGAACTTGGTTTTTGGAGGTGTTAGCCTTGGATTTTCGGACAAATTGATCGTGACTCGACAAGCTCCATTTAAATGAGTATTAGACTTAGATTTCTAACCTTGTTCATATCCAAGCCCTTTTACTTTGAATTAGACTTCAAATTTATGGGTAATAGACTTTTCCCCAAAACATGATTGAACTTAGTTTTTGGAGGGAGTGTTGGCCTTGGATTTTCGGAAAAATTGATCCTGACTCGACGAGTACCATTTAAATGAGTATTAGCCTTAGATTTCTAACCTTGTTCATATTCAAGCCCTTTTAGTTGGTATTAGACTTCAAATTTATGGGTAATAGACTTTTCCCCCAAACTTGATTGAACTTGGTTTTTGGAAGGGTTAGCCTTGGATTTTCGGACAAATTGATCCTGACTCGACAAGCTCCATTTAAATGAGTATTAGACTTAGATTTTTAACCTTGTTCATATCCAAGCCCTTTTAGTTTGAATTAGACTTCAAATTTATGGGTAATAGACCTTTCCCCCAAACATGATTGAACTTGGTTTTTGGAGGTGTTAGCCTTGGATTTTCGGACAAATTGATCGTGACTCGACAAGCTCCATTTAAATGAGTATTAGACTTAGATTTCTAACCTTGTTCATATCCAAGCCCTTTTACTTTGAATTAGACTTCAAATTTATGGGTAATAGGCTTTTCCCCAAAACATGATTGAACTTCGTTTTTGGAGGGAGTGTTAGCCTTGGATTTTCGGAAAAATTGATCCTGACTCGACGAGCCCCATTTAAATGAGTATTAGCCTTAGATTTCTAACCTTGTTCATATCCAAGCCCTTTTAGTTGGTATTAGACTTCAAATTTATGGGTAATAGACTTTTCCCCCAAACATGATTGAACTTCGTTTTTGGAGGTGTTAGCCTTGGATTTTCGGAAAAATTGATCCTGACTCGACGAGCCCCATTTAAATGAGTATTAGCCTTAGATTTCTAACCTTGTTCATATCCAAGCCCTTTTAGTTGGTATTAGACTTCAAATTTATGGGTAATAGACTTTTCCCCCAAACATGATTGAACTTAGTTTTTGGAGAGAGTGTTAGCCTTGGATTTTCGGAAAAATTGATCCTGACTCGACGAGTACCATTTAAATGAGTATTAGCCTTAGATTTCTAACCTTGTTCATATCCAAGCCCTTTTAGTTTGTATTAGACTTCAAATTTATGGGTAATAGACTTTTCCCCCAAACATGATTGAACTTAGTTTTTGGAGGGAGTGTTAGCCTTGGATTTTTGGAAAAATTGATCCTGACTCGACGAGCCCCATTTAACTGAGTATTAGCCTTAGATTTCTAACCTTGTTCATATCCAAGACCTTTTAGTTGGTATTTGACTTCAAATTTATGGGTAATAGACTTTTCCCCCAAACATGATTGAACTTGGTTTTTGGAGGTGTTAGCCTTGGATTTTCGGAAAAATTGATCCTGACTCGACGAGCCCCATTTAAATGAGTATTAGCCTTAGATTTCTAACCTTGTTCATATCCAAGCCCTTTTAGTTTGTATTAGACTTCAAATTTATGGGTAATAGACTTTTCCCCCAAACATGATTGAACTTAGTTTTTGGAGGGAGTGTTGGCCTTGGATTTTCGAAAAAATTGATCCTGACTCGACGAGTACCATTTAAATGAGTATTAGCCTTAGATTTCTAACCTTGTTCATATTCAAGCCCTTTTAGTTGGTATTAGACTTCAAATTTATGGGTAATAGACTTTTCCCCCAAACTTGATTGAACTTGGTTTTTGGAGGGGTTAGCCTTGGATTTTCGGACAAATTATTCTGACTCGACAAGCTCCATTTAAATGAGTATTAGACTTAGATTTCTAACCTTGTTCATATCCAAGCCCTTTTAGTTTGAATTAGACTTCAAATTTATGGGTAATAGACCTTTCCCCCAAACATGATTGAACTTGGTTTTTGGAGGTGTTAGCCTTGGATTTTCGGACAAATTGATCGTGACTCGACAAGCTCCATTTAAATGAGTATTAGACTTAGATTTCTAACCTTGTTCATATCCAAGCCCTTTTAGTTTGAATTAGACTTCAAATTTATGGGTAATAGACTTTTCCCCAAAACATGATTGAACTTGGTTTTTGGAGGGAGTGTTAGCCTTGGATTTTCGGAAAAATTGATCCTGACTCGACGAGCCCCATTTAAATGAGTATTAGCCTTAGATTTCTAACCTTGTTCATATCCAAGCCCTTTTAGTTGGTATTAGACTTCAAATTTATGGGTAATAGACTTTTCCCCCAAAAATGATTGAACTTAGTTTTTGGAGGTGTTAGCCTTGGATTTTCGGACAAATTGATCCTGACTCGACAAGCTCCATTTAAATGAGTATTAGACTTAGATTTGTAACCTTGTTCATATCCAAGTCCTTTTAGTTTGAATTAGACTTCAAATTTATGGGTAATAGACTTTTCCCCCAAACATGATTGAACTTGGTTTTTGGAGGTGTTAGCCTTGGATTTTCGGACAAATTGATCCTGACTCGACAAGCTCCATTTAAATGAGTATTAGACTTAGATTTCTAACCTTGTTCATATCCAAGTCCTTTTAGTTTGAATTAGACTTCAAATTTATGGGTAATAGACTTTTCCCCCAAACATGATTGAACTTGGTTTTTGGAGGTGTTAGCCTTGGATTTTCGGAAAAATTGATCCTGACTCGACGAGCCCCATTTAAATGAGTATTAGCCTTAGATTTCTAACCTTGTTCATATCCAAGCCCTTTTAGTTTGTATTAGACTTCAAATTTATGGGTAATAGACTTTTCCCCCAAACATGATTGAACTTAGTTTTTGGAGGGAGTGTTAGCCTTGGATTTTCGGAAAAATTGATCCTGACTCGACGAGCCCCATTTAAATGAGTATTAGCCTTAGATTTCTAACCTTGTTCATATCCAAGCCCTTTTAGTTTGTATTAGACTTCAAATTTATGGGTAATAGACTTTTCCCCCAAACATGATTGAACTTAATTTTTGGAGGGAGTGTTAGCCTTGGATTTTTGGAAAAATTGATCCTGACTGGACGAGCCCCATTTAAATGAGTATTAGCCTTAGATTTCTAACCTTGTTCATATCCAAGCCCTTTTAGTTGGTATTAGACTTCAAATTTATGGGTAATAGACTTTTCCCCCAAACATGATTGAACTTAGTTTTTGGAGGTGTTAGCCTTGGATTTTCGGACAAATTGATCCTGACTCGACAAGCTCCATTTAAATGAGTATTAGACTTAGATTTCTAACCTTGTTCATATCCAAGCCCTTTTAGTTTGAATTAGACTTCAAATTTATGGGTAATAGACTTTTCCCCCAAACATGATTGAACTTGGTTTTTGGAGGTGTTAGCCTTGGATTTTCGGAAAAATTGATCCTGACTCGACGAGCCCCATTTAAATGAGTATTAGACTTAGATTTCTAACCTTGTTCATATCCAAGCCCTTTTAGTTTGTATTAGACTTCAAATTTATGGGTAATAGACTTTTCCCCCAAACATGATTGAACTTAGTTTTTGGAGGGAGTGTTAGCCTTGGATTTTCGGAAAAATTGATCCTGACTCGACGAGTACCATTTAAATGAGTATTAGCCTTAGATTTCTAACCTTGTTCATATTCAAGCCCTTTTAGTTGGTATTAGACTTCAAATTTATGGGTAATAGACTTTTCCCCCAAACATGATTGAACTTAGTTTTTGGAGGTGTTAGCCTTGGATTTTCGGACAAATTGATCCTGACTCGACAAGCTCCATTTAAATGAGTATTAGACTTAGATTTCTAACCTTGTTCATATCCAAGCCCTTTTAGTTTGAATTAGACTTCAAATTTATGGGTAATAGACTTTTCCCCCAAACATGATTGAACTTGGTTTTTGGAGGTGTTAGCCTTGGATTTTCGGAAAAATTGATCCTGACTCGACGAGCCCCATTTAAATGAGTATTAGCCTTAGATTTCTAACCTTGTTCATATCCAAGCCCTTTTAGTTTGTATTAGACTTCAAATTTATGGGTAATAGACTTTTCCCCCAAACATGATTGAACTTAGTTTTTGGAGGGAGTGTTGGCCTTGGATTTTCGGAAAAATTGATCCTGACTCGACGAGTACCATTTAAATGAGTATTAGACTTAGATTTCTAACCTTGTTCATATCCAAGCCCTTTTAGTGTGAATTAGACTTCAAATTTATGGGTAATAGACCTTTCCCCCAAACATGATTGAACTTGGTTTTTGGAGGTGTTAGCCTTGGATTTTCGGACAAATTGATCGTGACTCGACAAGCTCCATTTAAATGAGTATTAGACTTAGATTTCTAACCTTGTTCATATCCAAGCCCTTTTAGTTTGAATTAGACTTCAAATTTATGGGTAATAGACTTTTCCCCAAAACATGATTGAACTTCGTTTTTGGAGGGAGTGTTAGCCTTGGATTTTTGGAAAAATTGATCCTGACTCGACGAGCCCCATTTAACTGAGTATTAGCCTTAGATTTCTAATCTTGTTCATATCCAATCCCTTTTAGTTGGTATTAGACTTCAAATTTATGGGTAATAGACTTTTCCCCCAAACATGATTGAACTTAGTTTTTGGAGGGAGTGTTAGCCTTGGATTTTCGGAAAAATTGATCCTGACTCGACGAGCCCCATTTAAATGAGTATTAGCCTGTTATTTCTAACCTTGTTCATATCCAATACCTTTTAGTTGGTATTAGACTTCAAATTTATGGGTAATAGACTTTTCCCCCAAACATGATTGAACTTAGTTTTTGGAGGTGTTAGCCTTGGATTTTCGGACAAATTGATCCTGACTCGACAAGCTCCATTTAAATGAGTATTAGACTTAGATTTCTAACCTTGTTCATATCCAAGTCCTTTTAGTTTGAATTAGACTTCAAATTTATGGGTAATAGACTTTTCCCCCAAACATGATTGAACTTGGTTTTTGGAGGTGTTAGCCTTGGATTTTCGGAAAAATTGATCCTGACTCGACGAGCCCCATTTAAATGAGTATTAGCCTTAGATTTCTAACCTTGTTCATATCCAAGCCCTTTTAGTTTGTATTTGACTTCAAATTTATGGGTAATAGACTTTTCCCCCAAACATGATTGAACTTAGTTTTTGGAGGGAGTGTGAGCCTTGGATTTTCGGAAAAATTGATCCTGACTCGACGAGCCCCATTTAAATGAGTATTAGCCTTAGATTTCTAACCTTGTTCATATCCAATACCTTTTAGTTGGTATTAGACTTCAAATTTATGGGTAATAGACTTTTCCCCCAAACATGATTGAACTTAGTTTTTGGAGGTGTTAGCCTTGGATTTTCGGACAAATTGATCCTGACTCGACAAGCTCCATTTAAATGAGTATTAGACTTAGATTTCTAACCTTGTTCATATCCAAGCCCTTTTAGTTTGTATTAGACTTCAAATTTATGGGTAATAGACTTTTCCCCCAAACATGATTGAACTTAGTTTTTGGAGGGATTAGCCTTGGATTTTCGGACAAATTGATCGTGACTCGACTAGCTCCATTTAAATGAGTATTAGACTTAGATTTCTAACCTTGTTCATATCCAAGCCCTTTTAGTTTGAATTAGACTTCAAATTTATGGGTAATAGACTTTTCCCCCAAACATGATTGAACTTAATTTTTGGAGGGAGTGTTAGCCTTGGATTTTTGGAAAAATTGATCCTGACTGGACGAGCCCCATTTAAATGAGTATTAGCCTTAGATTTCTAACCTTGTTCATATCCAAGCCCTTTTAGTTGGTATTAGACTTCAAATTTATGGGTAATAGACTTTTCCCCCAAACATGATTGAACTTAGTTTTTGGAGGTGTTAGCCTTGGATTTTCGGACAAATTGATCCTGACTCGACAAGCTCCATTTAAATGAGTATTAGACTTAGATTTCTAACCTTGTTCATATCCAAGCCCTTTTAGTTTGAATTAGACTTCAAATTTATGGGTAATAGACTTTTCCCCCAAACATGATTGAACTTGGTTTTTGGAGGTGTTAGCCTTGGATTTTCGGAAAAATTGATCCTGACTCGACGAGCCCCATTTAAATGAGTATTAGACTTAGATTTCTAACCTTGTTCATATCCAAGCCCTTTTAGTTTGTATTAGACTTCAAATTTATGGGTAATAGACTTTTCCCCCAAACATGATTGAACTTAGTTTTTGGAGGGAGTGTTAGCCTTGGATTTTCGGAAAAATTGATCCTGACTCGACGAGTACCATTTAAATGAGTATTAGCCTTAGATTTCTAACCTTGTTCATATTCAAGCCCTTTTAGTTGGTATTAGACTTCAAATTTATGGGTAATAGACTTTTCCCCCAAACATGATTGAACTTAGTTTTTGGAGGTGTTAGCCTTGGATTTTCGGACAAATTGATCCTGACTCGACAAGCTCCATTTAAATGAGTATTAGACTTAGATTTCTAACCTTGTTCATATCCAAGCCCTTTTAGTTTGAATTAGACTTCAAATTTATGGGTAATAGACTTTTCCCCCAAACATGATTGAACTTGGTTTTTGGAGGTGTTAGCCTTGGATTTTCGGAAAAATTGATCCTGACTCGACGAGCCCCATTTAAATGAGTATTAGCCTTAGATTTCTAACCTTGTTCATATCCAAGCCCTTTTAGTTTGTATTAGACTTCAAATTTATGGGTAATAGACTTTTCCCCCAAACATGATTGAACTTAGTTTTTGGAGGGAGTGTTGGCCTTGGATTTTCGGAAAAATTGATCCTGACTCGACGAGTACCATTTAAATGAGTATTAGCCTTAGATTTCTAACCTTGTTCATATTCAAGCCCTTTTAGTTGGTATTAGACTTCAAATTTATGGGTAATAGACTTTTCCCCCAAACTTGATTGAACTTGGTTTTTGGAGGGGTTAGCCTTGGATTTTCGGACAAATTGATCCTGACTCGACAAGCTCCATTTAAATGAGTATTAGACTTAGATTTCTAACCTTGTTCATATCCAAGCCCTTTTAGTTTGAATTAGACTTCAAATTTATGGGTAATAGACCTTTCCCCCAAACATGATTGAACTTGGTTTTTGGAGGTGTTAGCCTTGGATTTTCGGACAAATTGATCGTGACTCGACAAGCTCCATTTAAATGAGTATTAGACTTAGATTTCTAACCTTGTTCATATCCAAGCCCTTTTAGTTTGAATTAGACTTCAAATTTATGGGTAATAGACTTTTCCCCAAAACATGATTGAACTTCGTTTTTGGAGGGAGTGTTAGCCTTGGATTTTTGGAAAAATTGATCCTGACTCGACGAGCCGCATTTAAATGAGTATTAGCCTTAGATTTCTAACCTTGTTCATATCCAAGCCCTTTTAGTTGGTATTAGACTTCAAATTTATGGGTAATAGACGTTTCCCCCAAACATGATTGAACTTAGTTTTTGGAGGGAGTGTTAGCCTTGGATTTTTGGAAAAATTGATCCTGACTCGACGAGCCCCATTTAACTGAGTATTAGCCTTAGATTTCTAATCTTGTTCATATCCAAGCCCTTTTAGTTGGTATTAGACTTCAAATTTATGGGTAATAGACTTTTCCCCCAAACATGATTGAACTTAGTTTTTGGAGGGAGTGTTAGCCTTGGATTTTCGGAAAAATTGATCCTGACTCGACGAGCCCCATTTAAATGAGTATTAGCCTGTTATTTCTAACCTTGTTCATATCCAATACCTTTTAGTTGGTATTAGACTTCAAATTTATGGGTAATAGACTTTTCCCCCAAACATGATTGAACTTAGTTTTTGGAGGTGTTAGCCTTGGATTTTCGGACAAATTGATCCTGACTCGACAAGCTCCATTTAAATGAGTATTAGACTTAGATTTCTAACCTTGTTCATATCCAAGTCCTTTTAGTTTGAATTAGACTTCAAATTTATGGGTAATAGACTTTTCCCCCAAACATGATTGAACTTGGTTTTTGGAGGTGTTAGCCTTGGATTTTCGGAAAAATTGATCCTGACTCGACGAGCCCCATTTAATTGAGTATTAGACTTAGATTTCTAACCTTGTTCATATCCAAGCCCTTTTAGTTTGAATTAGACTTCACATTTATGGGTAATAGACATTTCCCCCAAACATGATTGAACTTGGTTTTTGGAGGTGTTAGCCTTGGATTTTCGGAAAAATTGATCCTGACTCGACGAGCCCCATTTAAATGAGTATTAGACTTAGATTTCTAACCTTGTTCATATCCAAGCCCTTTTAGTTTGTATTTGACTTCAAATTTATGGGTAATAGACTTTTCCCCCAAACATGATTGAACTTAGTTTTTGGAGGGAGTGTGAGCCTTGGATTTTCGGAAAAATTGATCCTGACTCGACGAGCCCCATTTAAATGAGTATTAGCCTTAGATTTCTAACCTTGTTCATATCCAATACCTTTTAGTTGGTATTAGACTTCAAATTTATGGGTAATAGACTTTTCCCCCAAACATGATTGAACTTAGTTTTTGGAGGTGTTAGCCTTGGATTTTCGGACAAATTGATCCTGACTCGACAAGCTCCATTTAAATGAGTATTAGACTTAGATTTCTAACCTTGTTCATATCCAAGCCCTTTTAGTTTGTATTAGACTTCAAATTTATGGGTAATAGACTTTTCCCCCAAACATGATTGAACTTAGTTTTTGGAGGGATTAGCCTTGGATTTTCGGACAAATTGATCGTGACTCGACAAGCTCCATTTAAATGAGTATTAGACTTAGATTTCTAACCTTGTTCATATCCAAGCCCTTTTAGTTTGAATTAGACTTCAAATTTATGGGTAATAGACTTTTCCCCCAAACATGATTGAACTTGGTTTTTGGAGGGAGTGTTAGCCTTGGATTTTCGGAAAAATTGATCCTGACTCGACGAGCCCCATTTAAATGAGTATTAGCCTTAGATTTCTAACCTTGTTCATATCCAAGCCCTTTTAGTTGGTATTAGACTTCAAATTTATGGTTAATAGACTTTTCCCCCAAACTTGATTGAACTTGGTTTTTGGAGGTGTTAGCCTTGGATTTTCGGACAAATTGATCCTGACTCGACAAGCTCCATTTAAATGACTATTAGACTTAGATTTATAACCTTGTTCATATCCAAGCCCTTTTAGTTGGTATTAGATTCAAATTTATGGGTAATAGACTTTTCCCCCAAACATGATTGAACTTAGTTTTTGGAGGGAGTGTTAGCCTTGGATTTTTGGAAAAATTGATCCTGACTCGACGAGCCCCATTTAACTGAGTATTAGCCTTAGATTTCTAACCTTGTTCATATCCAATACCTTTTAGTTGGTATTAGACTTCAAATTTATGGGTAATAGACTTTTCCCCCAAACATGATTGAACTTAGTTTTTGGAGGTGTTAGCCTTGGATTTTCGGACAAATTGATCCTGACTCGACAAGCTCCATTTAAATGAGTATTAGACTTAGATTTCTAACCTTGTTCATATCCAAGTCCTTTTAGTTTGAATTAGACTTCAAATTTATGGGTAATAGACTTTTCCCCCAAACATGATTGAACTTGGTTTTTGGAGGTGTTAGCCTTGGATTTTCGGAAAAATTGATCCTGACTCGACGAGCCCCATTTAAATGAGTATTAGACTTAGATTTCTAACCTTGTTCATATCCAAGCCCTTTTAGTTTGAATTAGACTTCACATTTATGGGTAATAGACATTTTCCCCAAACATGATTGAACTTGGTTTTTGGAGGTGTTAGCCTTGGATTTTCGGAAAAATTGATCCTGACTCGACGAGCCCCATTTAAATGAGTATTAGCCTTAGATTTCTAACCTTGTTCATATCCAAGCCCTTTTAGTTGGTATTAGACTTCAAATTTATGGTTAATAGACTTTTCCCCCAAACTTGATTGAACTTGGTTTTTGGAGGTGTTAGCCTTGGATTTTCGGACAAATTGATCCTGACTCGACAAGCTCCATTTAAATGACTATTAGACTTAGATTTATAACCTTGTTCATATCCAAGCCCTTTTAGTTGGTATTAGATTCAAATTTATGGGTAATAGACTTTTCCCCCAAACTTGATTGAACTTGGTTTTTGGAGGTGTTAGCCTTGGATTTTTGGGCAAATTGATCCTGACTCGACAAGCTCCATTTAAATGAGTATTAGACTTAGATTTCTAACCTTGTTCATATCCAAGCCCTTTTAGTTTGAATTAGACTTCACATTTATGGGTAATAGACATTTCCCCCAAACATGATTGAACTTGGTTTTTGGAGGGGTTAGCCTTGGATTTTCGGACAAATTGATCCTGACTCGACAAGCTCCATTTAAATGAGTATTAGACTTAGATTTCTAACCTTGTTCATATCCAAGCCCTTTTATTTTGAATTAGACTTCAAATTTATGGGTAATAGACCTTTCCCCCAAACATGATTGAACTTGGTTTTTGGAGGTGTTAGCCTTGGATTTTCGGACAAATTGATCGTGACTCGACAAGCTCCATTTAAATGAGTATTAGACTTAGATTTCTAACCTTGTTCATATCCAAGCCCTTTTAGTTTGAATTAGACTTCAAATTTATGGGTAATAGACTTTTCCCCAAAACATGATTGAACTTCGTTTTTGGAGGGAGTGTTAGCCTTGGATTTTCGGAAAAATTGATCCTGACTCGACGAGCCCCATTTAAATGAGTATTAGCCTTAGATTTCTAACCTTGTTCATATCCAAGCCCTTTTAGTTGGTATTAGACTTCAAATTTATGGGTAATAGACTTTTCCCCCAAACATGATTGAACTTAGTTTTTGGAGGTGTTAGCCTTGGATTTTCGGAAAAATTGATCCTGACTCGACGAGCCCCATTTAAATGAGTATTAGCCTTAGATTTCTAACCTTGTTCATATCCAAGCCCTTTTAGTTGGTATTAGACTTCAAATTTATGGGTAATGGACTTTTCCCCCAAACATGATTGAACTTAGTTTTTGGAGGGAGTGTTAGCCTTGGATTTTCGGAAAAATTGATCCTGACTCGACGAGTACCATTTAAATGAGTATTAGCCTTAGATTTCTAACCTTGTTCATATCCAAGCCCTTTTAGTTTGTATTAGAATTCAAATTTATGGGTAATAGACTTTTCCCCCAAACATGATTGAACTTAGTTTTTGGAGGGAGTGTTAGCCTTGGATTTTTGGAAAAATTGATCCTGACTCGACGAGCCCCATTTAACTGAGTATTAGCCTTAGATTTCTAATCTTGTTCATATCCAAGCCTTTTTAGTTGGTATTAGACTTCAAATTTATGGGTAATAGACTTTTCCCCCAAACATGATTGAACTTAGTTTTTGGAGGGAGTGTTAGCCTTGGATTTTCGGAAAAATTGATCCTGACTCGACGAGCCCCATTTAAATGAGTATTAGCCTGTTATTTGTAACCTTGTTCATATCCAATACCTTTTAGTTGGTATTAGACTTCAAATTTATGGGTAATAGACTTTTCCCCCAAACATGATTGAACTTAGTTTTTGGAGGTGTTAGCCTTGGATTTTCGGACAAATTGATCCTGACTCGACAAGCTCCATTTAAATGAGTATTAGACTTAGATTTCTAACCTTGTTCATATCCAAGTCCTTTTAGTTTGAATTAGACTTCAAATTTATGGGTAATAGACTTTTCCCCCAAACATGATTGAACTTGGTTTTTGGAGGTGTTAGCCTTGGATTTTCGGAAAAATTGATCCTGACTCGACGAGCCACATTTAAATGAGTATTAGACTTAGATTTCTAACCTTGTTCATATCCAAGCCCTTTTAGTTTGAATTAGACTTCACATTTATGGGTAATAGACATTTCCCCCAAACATGATTGAACTTGGTTTTTGGAGGTGTTAGCCTTGGATTTTCGGAAAAAATTATCCTGACTCGACGAGCCCCATTTAAATGAGTATTAGCCTTAGATTTCTAACCTTGTTCATATCCAAGCCCTTTTAGTTTGTATTTGACTTCAAATTTATGGGTAATAGACTTTTCCCCCAAACATGATTGAACTTAGTTTTTGGACGAAGTGTGAGCCTTGGATTTTCGGAAAAATTGATCCTGACTCGACGAGCCCCATTTAAATGAGTATTAGCCTTAGATTTCTAACCTTGTTCATATCCAAGCCCTTTTAGTTTGTATTAGACTTCAAATTTATGGGTAATAGACTTTTCCCCCAAACATGATTGAACTTAGTTTTTGGAGGGATTAGCCTTGGATTTTCGGACAAATTGATCGTGACTCGACAAGCTCGATTTAAATGAGTATTAGACTTATATTTCTAACCTTGTTCATATCCAAGCCCTTTTAGTTTGAATTAGACTTCAAATTTATGGGTAATTGACTTTTCCCCCAAACATGATTGAACTTGGTTTTTGGAGGGAGTGTTAGCCTTGGATTTTCGGAAAAATTGATCCTGACTCGACGAGCCCCATTTAAATGAGTATTAGCCTTAGATTTCTAACCTTGTTCATATCCAAGCCCTTTTAGTTGGTATTGGACTTCAAATTTATGGGTAATAGACTTTTCCCCCAAAAATGATTGAACTTAGTTTTTGGAGGTGTTAGCCTTGGATTTTTGGACAAATTGATCCTGACTCGACAAGCTCTATTTAAATGAGTATTAGACTTAGATTTCTAACCTTGTTCATATCCAAGCCCTTTTAGTTTGAATTAGACTTCACATTTATGGGTAATAGACATTTCCCCCAAACATGATTGAACTTTGTTTTTGGAGGGAGTGTTAGCCTTGGATTTTCGGAAAAATTGATCCTGACTCGACGAGCCCCATTTAAATGAGTATTAGACTTAGATTTCTAACCTTGTTCATATCCAAGTCCTTTTAGTTTGAATTAGACTTCAAATTTATGGGTAATAGACTTTTCCCCCAAACATGATTGAACTTGGTTTTTGGAGGTGTTAGCCTTGGATTTTCGGAAAAATTGATCCTGACTCGACGAGCCCCATTTAAATGAGTATTAGCCTTAGATTTCTAACCTTGTTCATATCCAAGCCCTTTTAGTTTGAATTAGACTTCACATTTATGGGTAATAGACATTTCCCCCAAACATGATTGAACTTGGTTTTTGGAGGTGTTAGCCTTGGATTTTCGGAAAAATTGATCCTGACTCGACGAGCCCCATTTAAATGAGTATTAGCCTTAGATTTCTAACCTTGTTCATATCTAAGCCCTTTTAGTTGGTATTAGACTTCAAATTTATGGTTAATAGACTTTTCCCCCAAACTTGATTGAACTTGGTTTTTGGAGGTGTTAGCCTTGGATTTTCGGACAAATTGATCCTGACTCGACAAGCTCCATTTAAATGACTATTAGACTTAGATTTATAACCTTGTTCATATCCAAGCCCTTTTAGTTGGTATTAGATTCAAATTTATGGGTAATAGACTTTTCCCCCAAACTTGATTGAACTTGGTTTTTGGAGGTGTTAGCCTTGGATTTTTGGGCAAATTGATCCTGACTCGACAAGCTCCATTTAAATGAGTATTAGACTTAGATTTCTAACCTTGTTCATATCCAAGCCCTTTTAGTTTGAATTAGACTTCACATTTATGGGTAATAGACATTTCCCCCAAACATGATTGAACTTGGTTTTTGGAGGGGTTAGCCTTGGATTTTCGGACAAATTGATCCTGACTCGACAAGCTCCATTTAAATGAGTATTAGACTTAGATTTCTAACCTTGTTCATATCCAAGCCCTTTTATTTTGAATTAGACTTCAAATTTATGGGTAATAGACCTTTCCCCCAAACATGATTGAACTTGGTTTTTGGAGGTGTTAGCCTTGGATTTTCGGACAAATTGATCGTGACTCGACAAGCTCCATTTAAATGAGTATTAGACTTAGATTTCTAACCTTGTTCATATCCAAGCCCTTTTAGTTTGAATTAGACTTCAAATTTATGGGTAATAGACTTTTCCCCAAAACATGATTGAACTTCGTTTTTGGAGGGAGTGTTAGCCTTGGATTTTCGGAAAAATTGATCCTGACTCGACGAGCCCCATTTAAATGAGTATTAGCCTTAGATTTCTAACCTTGTTCATATCCAAGCCCTTTTAGTTGGTATTAGACTTCAAATTTATGGGTAATAGACTTTTCCCCCAAACATGATTGAACTTAGTTTTTGGAGGTGTTAGCCTTGGATTTTCGGAAAAATTGATCCTGACTCGACGAGCCCCATTTAAATGAGTATTAGCCTTAGATTTCTAACCTTGTTCATATCCAAGCCCTTTTAGTTGGTATTAGACTTCAAATTTATGGGTAATAGACTTTTCCCCCAAACATGATTGAACTTAGTTTTTGGAGGGAGTGTTAGCCTTGGATTTTCGGAAAAATTGATCCTGACTCGACGAGTACCATTTAAATGAGTATTAGCCTTAGATTTCTAACCTTGTTCATATCCAAGCCCTTTTAGTTTGTATTAGACTTCAAATTTATGGGTAATAGACTTTTCCCCCAAACATGATTGAACTTAGTTTTTGGAGGGAGTGTTAGCCTTGGATTTTTGGAAAAATTGATCCTGACTCGACGAGCCCCATTTAACTGAGTATTAGCCTTAGATTTCTAATCTTGTTCATATCCAAGCCTTTTTAGTTGGTATTAGACTTCAAATTTATGGGTAATAGACTTTTCCCCCAAACATGATTGAACTTAGTTTTTGGAGGGAGTGTTAGCCTTGGATTTTCGGAAAAATTGATCCTGACTCGACGAGCCCCATTTAAATGAGTATTAGCCTGTTATTTGTAACCTTGTTCATATCCAATACCTTTTAGTTGGTATTAGACTTCAAATTTATGGGTAATAGACTTTTCCCCCAAACATGATTGAACTTAGTTTTTGGAGGTGTTAGCCTTGGATTTTCGGACAAATTGATCCTGACTCGACAAGCTCCATTTAAATGAGTATTAGACTTAGATTTCTAACCTTGTTCATATCCAAGTCCTTTTAGTTTGAATTAGACTTCAAATTTATGGGTAATAGACTTTTCCCCCAAACATGATTGAACTTGGTTTTTGGAGGTGTTAGCCTTGGATTTTCGGAAAAATTGATCCTGACTCGACGAGCCACATTTAAATGAGTATTAGACTTAGATTTCTAACCTTGTTCATATCCAAGCCCTTTTAGTTTGAATTAGACTTCACATTTATGGGTAATAGACATTTCCCCCAAACATGATTGAACTTGGTTTTTGGAGGTGTTAGCCTTGGATTTTCGGAAAAAATTATCCTGACTCGACGAGCCCCATTTAAATGAGTATTAGCCTTAGATTTCTAACCTTGTTCATATCCAAGCCCTTTTAGTTTGTATTTGACTTCAAATTTATGGGTAATAGACTTTTCCCCCAAACATGATTGAACTTAGTTTTTGGACGAAGTGTGAGCCTTGGATTTTCGGAAAAATTGATCCTGACTCGACGAGCCCCATTTAAATGAGTATTAGCCTTAGATTTCTAACCTTGTTCATATCCAAGCCCTTTTAGTTTGTATTAGACTTCAAATTTATGGGTAATAGACTTTTCCCCCAAACATGATTGAACTTAGTTTTTGGAGGGATTAGCCTTGGATTTTCGGACAAATTGATCGTGACTCGACAAGCTCGATTTAAATGAGTATTAGACTTATATTTCTAACCTTGTTCATATCCAAGCCCTTTTAGTTTGAATTAGACTTCAAATTTATGGGTAATTGACTTTTCCCCCAAACATGATTGAACTTGGTTTTTGGAGGGAGTGTTAGCCTTGGATTTTCGGAAAAATTGATCCTGACTCGACGAGCCCCATTTAAATGAGTATTAGCCTTAGATTTCTAACCTTGTTCATATCCAAGCCCTTTTAGTTGGTATTGGACTTCAAATTTATGGGTAATAGACTTTTCCCCCAAAAATGATTGAACTTAGTTTTTGGAGGTGTTAGCCTTGGATTTTTGGACAAATTGATCCTGACTCGACAAGCTCCATTTAAATGAGTATTAGACTTAGATTTCTAACCTTGTTCATATCCAAGCCCTTTTAGTTTGAATTAGACTTCACATTTATGGGTAATAGACATTTCCCCCAAACATGATTGAACTTTGTTTTTGGAGGGAGTGTTAGCCTTGGATTTTCGGAAAAATTGATCCTGACTCGACGAGCCCCATTTAAATGAGTATTAGACTTAGATTTCTAACCTTGTTCATATCCAAGTCCTTTTAGTTTGAATTAGACTTCAAATTTATGGGTAATAGACTTTTCCCCCAAACATGATTGAACTTGGTTTTTGGAGGTGTTAGCCTTGGATTTTCGGAAAAATTGATCCTGACTCGACGAGCCCCATTTAAATGAGTATTAGCCTTAGATTTCTAACCTTGTTCATATCCAAGCCCTTTTAGTTTGAATTAGACTTCACATTTATGGGTAATAGACATTTCCCCCAAACATGATTGAACTTGGTTTTTGGAGGTGTTAGCCTTGGATTTTCGGAAAAATTGATCCTGACTCGACGAGCCCCATTTAAATGAGTATTAGCCTTAGATTTCTAACCTTGTTCATATCTAAGCCCTTTTAGTTGGTATTAGACTTCAAATTTATGGTTAATAGACTTTTCCCCCAAACTTGATTGAACTTGGTTTTTGGAGGTGTTAGCCTTGGATTTTCGGACAAATTGATCCTGACTCGACAAGCTCCATTTAAATGACTATTAGACTTAGATTTATAACCTTGTTCATATCCAAGCCCTTTTAGTTGGTATTAGATTCAAATTTATGGGTAATAGACTTTTCCCCCAAACTTGATTGAACTTGGTTTTTGGAGGTGTTAGCCTTGGATTTTTGGGCAAATTGATCCTGACTCGACAAGCTCCATTTAAATGAGTATTAGACTTAGATTTCTAACCTTGTTCATATCCAAGCCCTTTTAGTTTGAATTAGACTTCACATTTATGGGTAATAGACATTTCACCCAAACATGATTGAACTTGGTTTTTGGAGGGGTTAGCCTTGGATTTTCGGACAAATTGATCCTGACTCGACAAGCTCCATTTAAATGAGTATTAGACTTAGATTTCTAACCTTGTTCATATCCAAGCCCTTTTAGTTTGAATTAGACTTCAAATTTATGGGTAATAGACCTTTCCCCCAAACATGATTGAACTTGGTTTTTGGAGGTGTTAGCCTTGGATTTTCGGACAAATTGATCGTGACTCGACAAGCTTCATTTAAATGAGTATTAGACTTAGATTTCTAACCTTGTTCATATCCAAGCCCTTTTAGTTTGAATTAGACTTCAAATTTATGGGTAATAGACTTTTCCCCAAAACATGATTGAACTTCGTTTTTGGAGGGAGTGTTAGCCTTGGATTTTCGGAAAAATTGATCCTGACTCGACGAGCCCCATTTAAATGAGTATTAGCCTTAGATTTCTAACCTTGTTCATATCCAAGCCCTTTTAGTTGGTATTAGACTTCAAATTTATGGGTAATAGACTTTTCCCCCAAACATGTTTGAACTTAGTTTTTGGAGGTGTTAGCCTTGGATTTTCGGAAAAATTGATCCTGACTCGACGAGCCCCATTTAAATGAGTATTAGCCTTAGATTTCTAACCTTGTTCATATCCAAGCCCTTTTAGTTGGTATTAGACTTCAAATTTATGGGTAATAGACTTTTCCCCCAAACATGATTGAACTTAGTTTTTGGAGGGAGTGTTAGCCTTGGATTTTCGGAAAAATTGATCCTGACTCGACGAGT
The DNA here is from genome assembly GCA_964035475.1 of Salix caprea. NCBI lineage: Eukaryota > Viridiplantae > Streptophyta > Magnoliopsida > Malpighiales > Salicaceae > Salix > Salix caprea. Next base: position 18,388,301 of record OZ037749.1, read on the forward strand.
ACCATTTAAATGAGTATTAGCCTTAGATTTCTAACCTTGTTCATATCCAAGCCCTTTTAGTTTGTATTAGACTTCAAATTTATGGGTAATAGACTTTTCCCCCAAACATGATTGAACTTAGTTTTTGGAGGGAGTGTTAGCCTTGGATTTTTGGAAAAATTGATCCTGACTCGACGAGCCCCATTTAAATGAGTATTAGCCTTAGATTTCTAACCTTGTTCATATCCAAGCCCTTTTAGTTGGTATTAGACTTCAAATTTATGGTTAATAGACTTTTCCCCCAAACTTGATTGAACTTGGTTTTTGGAGGTGTTAGCCTTGGATTTTCGGACAAATTGATCCTGACTCGACAAGCTCCATTTAAATGACTATTAGACTTAGATTTATAACCTTGTTCATATCCAAGCCCTTTTAGTTGGTATTAGATTCAAATTTATGGGTAATAGACTTTTCCCCCAAACTTGATTGAACTTGGTTTTTGGAGGTGTTAGCCTTGGATTTTTGGGCAAATTGATCCTGACTCGACAAGCTCAATTTAAATGAGTATTAGACTTAGATTTCTAATCTTGTTCATATCCAAGCCCTTTTAGTTTGAATTAGACTTCAAATTTATGGGTAATAGACTTTTCCCCCAAACATGATTGAACTTAGTTTTTGGAGGGATTAGCCTTGGATTTTCGGACAAATTGATCGTGACTCGATAAGCTCCATTTAAATGAGTATTAGACTTATATTTCTAACCTTGTTCATATCCAAGCCCTTTTAGTTTGAATTAGACTTCAAATTTATGGGTAATAGACTTTTCCCCCAAACATGATTGAACTTGGTTTTTGGAGGTGTTAGCCTTGGATTTTCGGAAAAATTGATCCTGACTCGACGAGCCCCATTTAAATGAGTATTAGCCTTAGATTTCTAACCTTGTTCATATCCAAGCCCTTTTAGTTTGTATTTGACTTCAAATTTATGGGTAATAGACTTTTCCCCCAAACATGATTGAACTTAGTTTTTGGAGGGAGTGTGAGCCTTGGATTTTCGGAAAAATTGATCCTGACTCGACGAGCCCCATTTAAATGAGTATTAGCCTTAGATTTCTAACCTTGTTCATATCCAATACCTTTTAGTTGGTATTAGACTTCAAATTTATGGGTAATAGACTTTTCCCCCAAACATGATTGAACTTAGTTTTTGGAGGTGTTAGCCTTGGATTTTCGGACAAATTGATCCTGACTCGACAAGCTCCATTTAAATGAGTATTAGACTTAGATTTCTAACCTTGTTCATATCCAAGCCCTTTTAGTTTGTATTAGACTTCAAATTTATGGGTAATAGCCTTTTCCCCCAAACATGATTGAACTTAGTTTTTGGAGGGATTAGCCTTGGATTTTCGGACAAATTGATCGTGACTCGACAAGCTCCATTTAAATGAGTATTAGACTTAGATTTCTAACCTTGTTCATATCCAAGCCCTTTTAGTTTGAATTAGACTTCAAATTTATGGGTAATAGACTTTTCCCCCAAACATGATTGAACTTGGTTTTTGGAGGGAGTGTTAGCCTTGGATTTTCGGAAAAATTGATCCTGACTCGACGAGCCCCATTTAAATGAGTATTAGCCTTAGATTTCTAACCTTGTTCATATCCAAGCCCTTTTAGTTGGTATTAGACTTCAAATTTATGGGTAATAGACTTTTCCCCCAAACATGATTGAACTTAGTTTTTGGAGGGAGTGTTAACCTTGGATTTTCGGAAAAATTGATCCTGACTCGACGAGCCCCATTTAAATGAGTATTAGCCTTAGATTTCTAACATTGTTCATATCCAAGCCCTTTTAGTTTGTATTAGACTTCAAATTTATGGGTAATAGACTTTTCCCCCAAACATGATTGAACTTAGTTTTTGGAGGGAGTGTTAGCCTTGGATTTTCGGAAAAATTGATCCTGACTCGACGAGCCCCATTTAAATGAGTATTAGCCTTAGATTTCTAACCTTGTTCATATCCAAGCCCTTTTAGTTGGTATTAGACTTCAAATTTATGGGTAATAGACTTTTCCCCCAAACATGATTGAACTTAGTTTTTGGAGGGAGTGTGAGCCTTGGATTTTCGGAAAAATTGATCCTGACTCGACGAGCCCCATTTAAATGAGTATTAGCCTTATATTTCTAACCTTGTTCATATCCAATACCTTTTAGTTGGTATTAGACTTCAAATTTATGGGTAATAGACTTTTCCCCCAAACATGATTGAACTTAGTTTTTGGAGGTGTTAGCCTTGGATTTTCGGAAAAATTGATCCTGACTCGACGAGCCCCATTTAAATGAGTATTAGCCTTAGATTTCTAACCTTGTTCATATCCAAGCCCTTTTAGTTTGTATTAGACTTCAAATTTATGGGTAATAGACTTTTCCCCCAAACATGATTGAACTTAGTTTTTGGAGGGAGTGTTAGCCTTGGATTTTCGGAAAAATTGATCCTGACTCGACGAGCCCCATTTAAATGAGTATTAGCCTTAGATTTCTAACCTTGTTCATATCCAAGCCCTTTTAGTTTGTATTAGACTTCAAATTTATGGGTAATAGACTTTTCCCCCAAACATGATTGAACTTAGTTTTTGGAGGGAGTGTGAGCCTTGGATTTTCGGAAAAATTGATCCTGACTCGACGAGCCCCATTTAAATGAGTATTAGCCTTAGATTTCTAACCTTGTTCATATCCAATACCTTTTAGTTGGTTTTAGACTTCAAATTTATGGGTAATAGACTTTTCCCCCTAACATGATTGAACTTAGTTTTTGGAGGTGTTAGCCTTGGATTTTCGGACAAATTGATCCTGACTCGACAAGCTCCATTTAAATGAGTATTAGACTTAGATTTCTAACCTTGTTCATATCCAAGCCCTTTTAGTTTGTATTAGACTTCAAATTTTTGGGTAATAGACTTTTCCCCCAAACATGATTGAACTTAGTTTTTGGAGGGATTAGCCTTGGATTTTCGGACAAATTGATCGTGACTCGACAAGCTCCATTTAAATGAGTATTAGACTTAGATTTCTAACCTTGTTCATATCCAAGCTCTTTTAGTTTGAATTAGACTTCAAATTTATGGGTAATAGACTTTTCCCCCAAACATGATTGAACTTGGTTTTTGGAGGGAGTGTTAGCCTTGGATTTTCGGAAAAATTGATCCTGACTCGACGAGCCCCATTTAAATGAGTATTAGCCTTAGATTTCTATCCTTGTTCATATCCAAGCCCTTTTAGTTGGTATTAGACTTCAAATTTATGGGTAATAGACTTTTCCCCCAAACATGATTGAACTTAGTTTTTGGAGGGAGTGTTAACCTTGGATTTTCGGAAAAATTGATCCTGACTCGACGAGCCCCATTTAAATGAGTATTAGCCTTAGATTTCTAACCTTGTTCATATCCAAGCCCTTTTAGTTTGTATTAGACTTCAAATTTATGGGTAATAGACTTTTCCCCCAAACATGATTGAACTTAGTTTTTGGAGGGAGTGTTAGCCTTGGATTTTCGGAAAAATTGATCCTGACTCGACGAGCCCCATTTAAATGAGTATTAGCCTTAGATTTCTAACCTTGTTCATATCCAAGCCCTTTTAGTTGGTATTAGACTTCAAATTTATGGGTAATAGACTTTTCCCCCAAACATGATTGAACTTAGTTTTTGGAGGGAGTGTGAGCCTTGGATTTTCGGAAAAATTGATCCTGACTCGACGAGCCCCATTTAAATGAGTATTAGCCTTATATTTCTAACCTTGTTCATATCCAATACCTTTTAGTTGGTATTAGACTTCAAATTTATGGGTAATAGACTTTTCCCCCAAACATGATTGAACTTAGTTTTTGGAGGTGTTAGCCTTGGATTTTCGGAAAAATTGATCCTGACTCGACGAGCCCCATTTAAATGAGTATTAGCCTTAGATTTCTAACCTTGTTCATATCCAAGCCCTTTTAGTTTGTATTAGACTTCAAATTTATGGGTAATAGACTTTTCCCCCAAACATGATTGAACTTAGTTTTTGGAGGGAGTGTTAGCCTTGGATTTTCGGAAAAATTGATCCTGACTCGACGAGCCCCATTTAAATGAGTATTAGCCTTAGATTTCTAACCTTGTTCATATCCAAGCCCTTTTAGTTTGTATTAGACTTCAAATTTATGGGTAATAGACTTTTCCCCCAAACATGATTGAACTTAGTTTTTGGAGGGAGTGTGAGCCTTGGATTTTCGGAAAAATTGATCCTGACTCGACGAGCCCCATTTAAATGAGTATTAGCCTTAGATTTCTAACCTTGTTCATATCCAATACCTTTTAGTTGGTATTAGACTTCAAATTTATGGGTAATAGACTTTTCCCCCAAACATGATTGAACTTAGTTTTTGGAGGTGTTAGCCTTGGATTTTCGGACAAATTGATCCTGACTCGACAAGCTCCATTTAAATGAGTATTAGACTTAGATTTCTAACCTTGTTCATATCCAAGCCCTTTTAGTTTGTATTAGACTTCAAATTTATGGGTAATAGACTTTTCCCCCAAACATGATTGAACTTAGTTTTTGGAGGGATTAGCCTTGGATTTTCGGACAAATTGATCGTGACTCGACAAGCTCCATTTAAATGAGTATTAGACTTAGATTTCTAACCTTGTTCATATCCAAGCCCTTTTAGTTTGAATTAGACTTCAAATTTATGGGTAATAGACTTTTCCCCCAAACATGATTGAACTTGGTTTTTAGAGGGAGTGTTAGCCTTGGATTTTCGGAAAAATTGATCCTGACTCGACGAGCCCCATTTAAATGAGTATTAGCCTTAGATTTCTAACCTTGTTCATATCCAAGCCCTTTTAGTTGGTATTAGACTTCAAATTTATGGGTAATAGACTTTTCCCCCAAACATGATTGAACTTAGTTTTTGGAGGGAGTGTTAACCTTGGATTTTCGGAAAAATTGATCCTGACTTGACGAGCCCCATTTAAATGAGTATTAGCCTTAGATTTCTAACCTTGTTCATATCCAAGCCCTTTTAGTTTGTATTAGACTTCAAATTTATGGGTAATAGACTTTTCCCCCAAACATGATTGAACTTAGTTTTTGGAGGGAGTATTAGCCTTGGATTTTCGGAAAAATTGATCCTGACTCGATGAGCCCCATTTAAATGAGTATTAGCCTTAGATTTCTAACCTTGTTCATATCCAAGCCCTTTTAGTTGGTATTAGACTTCAAATTTATGGGTAATAGACTTTTCCCCCAAACATGACTGAACTTAGTTTTTGGAGGGAGTGTGAGCCTTGGATTTTCGGAAAAATTGATCCTGACTCGACGAGCCCCATTTAAATGAGTATTAGCCTTATTTTTCTAACCTTGTTCATATCCAATACCTTTTAGTTGGTATTAGACTTCAAATTTATGGGTAATAGACTTTTCCCCCAAACATGATTGAACTTAGTTTTTGGAGGTGTTAGCCTTGGATTTTCGGAAAAATTGATCCTGACTCGACAAGCCCCATTTAAATGAGTATTAGCCTTAGATTTCTAACCTTGTTCATATCCAAGCCCTTTTAGTTTGTATTAGACTTCAAATTTATGGGTAATAGACTTTTCCCCCAAACATGATTGAACTTTGTTTTTGGAGGGAGTGTTAGCCTTGGATTTTCGGAAAAATTGATCCTGACTCGACGAGCCCCATTTAAATGAGTATTAGCCTTAGATTTCTAACCTTGTTCATATCCAAGCCCTTTTAGTTTGTATTAGACTTCAAATTTATGGGTAATAGACTTTTCCCCCAAACATGATTGAACTTAGTTTTTGGAGGGAGTGTGAGCCTTGGATTTTCGGAAAAATTGATCCTGACTCGACGAGCCCCATTTAAATGATTATTAGCCTTAGATTTCTAACCTTGTTCATATCCAATACCTTTTAGTTGGTATTAGACTTCAAATTTATGGGTAATAGACTTTTCCCCCAAACATGATTGAACTTAGTTTTTGGAGGTGTTAGCCTTGGATTTTCGGACAAATTGATCCTGACTCGACAAGCTCCATTTCTATGAGTATTAGACTTTGATTTCTAACCGTGTTCATATCCAAGCCCTTTTAGTTTGAATTAGTCTTCAAATTTATGGGTAATAGACTTTTCCCCCAAACATGATTGAACTTGGTTTTTGGAGGTGTTAGCCTTGGATTTTCGGAAAAATTGATCCTGACTCGACGAGCCCCATTTAAATGAGTATTAGCCTTAGATTTCTAACCTTGTTCATATCCAAGCCCTTTTAGTTTGTATTAGACTTCAAATTTATGGGTAATAGACTTTTCCCCCAAACATGATTGAACTTAGTTTTTGGAGGGAGTGTGAGCCTTGGATTTTCGGAAAAATTGATCCTGACTCGACGAGCCCCATTTAAATGAGTATTAGCCTTATATTTCTAACCTTGTTCATATCCAATACCTTTTAGTTGGTATTAGACTTCAAATTTATGGGTAATAGACTTTTCCCCCAAACATGATTGAACTTAGTTTTTGGAGGTGTTAGCCTTGGATTTTCGGAAAAATTGATCCTGACTCGACGAGCCCCATTTAAATGAGTATTAGCCTTAGATTTCTAACCTTGTTCATATCCAAGCCCTTTTAGTTTGTATTAGACTTCAAATTTATGGGTAATAGACTTTTCCCCCAAACATGATTGAACTTAGTTTTTGGAGGGAGTGTTAGCCTTGGATTTTCGGAAAAATTGATCCTGACTCGACGAGCCCCATTTAAATGAGTATTAGCCTTAGATTTCTAACCTTGTTCATATCCAAGCCCTTTTAGTTTGTATTAGACTTCAAATTTATGGGTAATAGACTTTTCCCCCAAACATGATTGAACTTAGTTTTTGGAGGGAGTGTTAGCCTTGGATTTTCGGAAAAATTGATCCTGACTCGACGAGCCCCATTTAAATGAGTATTAGCCTTAGATTTCTAACCTTGTTCATATCCAAGCCCTTTTAGTTTGTATTAGACTTCAAATTTATGGGTAATAGACTTTTCCCCCAAACATGATTGAACTTAGTTTTTGGAGGGATTAGCCTTGGATTTTCGGACAAATTGATCGTGACTCGACAAACTCCATTTAAATGAGTATGAGACTTAGATTTCTAACCTTGTTCATATCCAAGCCCTTTTAGTTTGAATTAGACTTCAAATTTATGGGTAATAGACTTTTCCCCCAAACATGATTGAACTTGGTTTTTGGAGGGAGTGTTAGCCTTGGATTTTCGGAAAAATTGATCCTGACTCGATGAGCCCCATTTAAATGAGTATTAGCCTTAGATTTATAACCTTGTTCATATCCAAGCCCTTTTAGTTGGTATTAGACTTCAAATTTATGGGTAATAGACTTTTCCCCCAAAAATGATTGAAATTAGTTTTTGGAGGTGTTAGCCTTGGATTTTCGGACAAATTGATCCTGACTCGACAAGCTCCATTTAAATGAGTATTAGACTTAGATTTCTAACCTTGTTCATATCCAAGCCCTTTTAGTTTGTATTAGACTTCAAATTTATGGGTAATAGACTTTTCCCCCAAACATGATTGAACTTAGTTTTTGGAGGGATTAGCCTTGGATTTTCGGACAAATTGATCGTGACTCGACAAGCTCCATTTAAATGAGTATTAGACTTAGATTTCTAACCTTGTTCATATCCAAGCCCTTTTAGTTTGAATTAGACTTCAAATTTATGGGTAATAGACTTTTCCCCCAAACATGATTGAACTTGGTTTTTGGAGGGAGTGTTAGCCTTGGATTTTCGGAAAAATTGATCCTGACTCGACGAGCCCCATTTAAATGAGTATTAGCCTTAGATTTCTAACCTTGTTCATATCCAAGCCCTTTTAGTTGGTATTAGACTTCAAATTTATGGGTAATAGACTTTTCCCCCAAAAATGATTGAACTTAGTTTTTGGAGGTGTTAGCCTTGGATTTTCGGACAAATTGATCCTGACTCGACAAGCTCCATTTAAATGAGTATTAGACTTAGATTTCTAACCTTGTTCATATCCAAGCCCTTTTAGTTTGAATTAGACTTCAAATTTATGGGTAATAAACTTTTCCCCCAAACATGATTGAACTTAGTTTTTGGAGGGAGTGTTAGCCTTGGATTTTCGGAAAAATTGATCCTGACTCGACGAGCCCCATTTAAATGAGTATTAGCCTTAGATTTCTAACCTTGTTCATATCCAAGCCCTTTTAGTTTGTATTAGACTTCAAATTTATGGGTAATAGACTTTTCCCCCAAACATGATTGAACTTAGTTTTTGGAGGGATTAGCCTTGGATTTTCGGACAAATTGATCGTGACTCGACAAGCGCCATTTAAATGAGTATTAGACTTAGATTTCTAACCTTGTTCATATCCAAGCCCTTTTAGTTTGAATTAGACTTCAAATTTATGGGTAATAGACTTTTCCCCCAAACATGATTGAACTTGGTTTTTGGAGGGAGTGTTAGCCTTGGATTTTCAGAAAAATTGATCCTGACTCGACGAGCCCCATTTAAATGAGTATTAGCCTTAGATTTCTAACCTTGTTCATATCCAAGCCCTTTTAGTTGGTATTGGACTTCAAATTTATGGGTAATAGACTTTTCCCCCAAAAATGATTGAACTTAGTTTTTGGAGGTGTTAGCCTTGGATTTTTGGACAAATTGATCCTGACTCGACAAGCTCCATTTAAATGAGTATTAGTCTTAGATTTCTCACCTTGTTCAAATCCAAGCCCTTTTAGTTTGAATTAGACTTCACATTTATGGGTAATAGACATTTCCCCCAAACATGATTGAACTTGGTTTTTAGAGGTGTTAGCCTTGGATTTTCGGAAAAATTGATCCTGACTCAACGAGCCCCATTTAAATGAGTATTAGCCTTAGATTTCTAACCTTGTTCATATCCAAGCCCTTTTAGTTTGTATTTGACTTCAAATTTATGGGTAATAGACTTTTCCCCCAAACATGATTGAACTTGGTTTTTGGAGGGAGTGTTAGCCTTGGATTTTCGGAAAAATTGATCCTGACTCGACGAGCCCCATTTAAATGAGTATTAGCCTTAGATTTCTAACCTTGTTCATATCCAAGCCCTTTTAGTTGGTATTAGACTTCAAATTTATGGGTAATAGACTTTTCCCCCAAAAATGATTGAACTTAGTTTTTGGAGGTGTTAGCCTTGGATTTTCGGACAAATTGATCCTGACTCGACAAGCTCCATTTAAATGAGTATTAGACTTAGATTTCTAACCTTGTTCATATCCAAGCCCTTTTAGTTTGAATTAGACTTCAAATTTATGGGTAATAGACTTTTCCCCCAAACATGATTGAACTTGGTTTTTGGAGGTGTTAGCCTTGGATTTTCGGAAAAATTGATCCTGACTCGACGAGCCCCATTTAAATGAGTATTAGCCTTAGATTTCTAACCTTGTTCATATCCAAGCCCTTTTAGTTTGTATTAGACTTCAAATTTATGGGTAATAGACTTTTCCCCCAAACATGATTGAACTTAGTTTTTGGAGGGAGTGTTAGCCTTGGATTTTCGGAAAAATTGATCCTGACTCGACGAGCCCCATTTAAATGAGTATTAGCGTTAGATTTATAACCTTGTTCATATCCAAGCCCTTTTAGTTGGTATTAGACTTCAAATTTATGGGTAATAGACTTTTCCCCCAAACATGATTGAACTTAGTTTTTGGAGGGAGTGTTAGCCTTGGATTTTCGGAAAAATTGATCCTGACTCGACGAGCCCCATTTAAATGAGTATTAGCCTTAGATTTCTAACCTTGTTCATATCCAAGCCCTTTTATATTGTATAAGACTTCAAATTTATGGGTAATAGACTTTTCCCCCAAACATGATTGAACTTAGTTTTTGGAGGGATTAGCCTTGGATTTTCGGACAAATTGATCGTGACTCGACAAGCTCCATTTAAATGAGTATTAGACTTAGATTTCTAACCTTGTTCATATCCAATCCCTTTTAGTTTGAATTAGACTTCAAATTTATGGGTAATAGACTTTTCCCCCAAACATGATTGAACTTGGTTTTTGGAGGTGTTAGCCTTGGATTTTCGGAAAAATTGATCCTGACTCGACGAGCCCCATTTAAATGAGTATTAGCCTTAGATTTCTAACCTTGTTCATATCCAAGCCCTTTTAGTTTGTATTAGACTTCAAATTTATGGGTAATAGACTTTTCCCCCAAACATGATTGAACTTAGTTTTTGGAGGGAGTGTTAGCCTTGGATTTTCGGAAAAATTGATCCTGACTCGACGAGCCCCATTTAAATGAGTATTAGCCTTAGATTTCTAACCTTGTTCATATCCAAGCCCTTTTAGTTTGTATTAGACTTCAAATTTATGGGTAATAGACTTTTCCCCCAAACATGATTGAACTTAGTTTTTGGAGGGATTAGCCTTGGATTTTCGGACAAATTGATCGTGACTCGACAAGCTCCATTTAAATGAGTATTAGACTTAGATTTCTAACCTTGTTCATATCCAAGCCCTTTTAGTTTGAATTAGACTTCATATTTATGGGTAATAGACTTTTCCCCCAAACATGATTGAACTTGGTTTTTGGTGGGAGTGTTAGCCTTGGATTTTCGGAAAAATTGATCCTGACTCGACGAGCCCCATTTAAATGAGTATTAGCCTTAGATTTCTAACCTTGTTCATATCCAAGCCCTTTTAGTTGGTATTAGACTTCAAATTTATGGGTAATAGACTTTTCCCCCAAAAATGATTGAACTTAGTTTTTGGAGGTGTTAGCCTTGGATTTTTGGACAAATTGATCCTGACTCGACAAGCTCCATTTAAATGAGTATTAGACTTAGATTTCTAACCTTGTTCATATCCAAGCCCTTTTAGTTTGAATTAGACTTCACATTTATGGGTAATAGACTTTTCCCCCAAACATGATTGAACTTGGTTTTTGGAGGTGTTAGCCTTGGATTTTCGGAAAAATTGATCCTGACTCGACGAGCCCCATTTAAATGAGTATTAGCCTTAAATTTCTAACCTTGTTCATATCCAAGCCCTTTTAGTTTGTATTAGACTTCAAATTTATGGGTAATAGACTTTTCCCCCAAACATGATTGAACTTAGTTTACGGAGGGAGTGTTAGCCTTGGATTTTCGGAAAAATTGATCCTGACTCGACGAGCCCCATTTAAATGAGTATTAGCCTTAGATTTCTAACCTTGTTCATATCCAATACCTTTTAGTTGGTATTAGACTTCAAATTTATGGGTAATAGACTTTTCCCCCAAACATGATTGAACTTAGTTTTTGGAGGTGTTAGCCTTGGATTTTCGGACAAATTGATCCTGACTCGACAAGCTCCATTTAAATGAGTATTAGACTTAGATTTCTAACCTTGTTCATATCCAAGTCCTTTTAGTTTGAATTAGACTTCAAATTTATGGGTAATAGACTTTTCCCCCAAACATGATTGAACTTGGTTTTTGGAGGTGTTAGCCTTGGATTTTCGGAAAAATTGATCCTGACTCGACGAGCCCCATTTAAATGAGTATTAGCCTTAGATTTCTAACCTTGTTCATATCCAAGCCCTTTTAGTTTGTATTAGACTTCAAATTTATGGGTAATAGACTTTTCCCCCAAACATGATTGAACTTAGTTTTTGGAGGGAGTGTTAGCCTTGGATTTTCGGAAAAATTGATCCTGACTCGACGAGCCCCATTTAAATGAGTATTAGCCTTAGATTTCTAACCTTGTTCATATCCAAGCCCTTTTATATTGTATAAGACTTCAAATTTATGGGTAATAGACTTTTCCCCCAAACATGATTGAACTTAGTTTTTGGAGGGATTAGCCTTGGATTTTCGGACAAATTGATCGTGACTCGACAAGCTCCATTTAAATGAGTATTAGACTTAGATTTCTAACCTTGTTCATATCCAATCCCTTTTAGTTTGAATTAGACTTCAAATTTATGGGTAATAGACTTTTCCCCCAAACATGATTGAACTTGGTTTTTGGAGGTGTTAGCCTTGGATTTTCGGAAAAATTGATCCTGACTCGACGAGCCCCATTTAAATGAGTATTAGCCTTAGATTTCTAACCTTGTTCATATCCAAGCCCTTTTAGTTTGTATTAGACTTCAAATTTATGGGTAATAGACTTTTCCCCCAAACATGATTGAACTTAGTTTTTGGAGGGAGTGTTAGCCTTGGATTTTCGGAAAAATTGATCCTGACTCGACGAGCCCCATTTAAATGAGTATTAGCCTTAGATTTCTAACCTTGTTCATATCCAAGCCCTTTTAGTTTGTATTAGACTTCAAATTTATGGGTAATAGACTTTTCCCCCAAACATGATTGAACTTAGTTTTTGGAGGGATTAGCCTTGGATTTTCGGACAAATTGATCGTGACTCGACAAGCTCCATTTAAATGAGTATTAGACTTAGATTTCTAACCTTGTTCATATCCAAGCCCTTTTAGTTTGAATTAGACTTTATATTTATGGGTAATAGACTTTTCCCCCAAACATGATTGAACTTGGTTTTTGGAGGAAGTGTTAGCCTTGGATTTTCGGAAAAATTGATCCTGACTCGACGAGCCCCATTTAAAATAGTATTAGCCTTAGATTTCTAACCTTGTTCATATCCAAGCCCTTTTAGTTGGTATTAGACTTCAAATTTATGGGTAATAGACTTTTCCCCCAAAAATGATTGAACTTAGTTTTTGGAGGTGTTAGCCTTGGATTTTTGGACAAATTGATCCTGACTTGACAAGCTCCATTTAAATGAGTATTAGACTTAGATTTCTAACCTTGTTCATATCCAAGCCCTTTTAGTTTGAATTAGACTTCACATTTATGGGTAATAGACTTTTCCCCCAAACATGATTGAACTTGGTTTTTGGAGGTGTTAGCCTTGGATTTTCGGAAAAATTGATCCTGACTCGACGAGCCCCATTTAAATGAGTATTAGACTTAAATTTCTAACCTTGTTCATATCCAAGCCCTTTTAGTTTGTATTAGACTTCAAATTTATGGGTAATAGACTTTTCCCCCAAACATGATTGAACTTAGTTTTTGGAGGGAGTGTTAGCCTTGGATTTTCGGAAAAATTGATCCTGACTCGACGAGCCCCATTTAAATGAGTATTAGCCTTAGATTTCTAACCTTGTTCATATCCAATACCTTTTAGTTGGTATTAGACTTCAAATTTATGGGTAATAGACTTTTCCCCCAAACATGATTGAACTTAGTTTTTGGAGGTGTTAGCCTTGGATTTTCGGCCAAATTGATCCTGACTCGACAAGCTCCATTTAAATGAGTATTAGACTTAGATTTCTAACCTTGTTCATATCCAAGTCCTTTTAGTTTGAATTAGACTTCAAATTTATGGGTAATAGACTTTTCCCCCAAACATGATTGAACTTGGTTTTTGGAGGTGTTAGCCTTGGATTTTCGGAAAAATTGATCCTGACTCGACGAGCCCCATTTAAATGAGTATTAGCCTTAGATTTCTAACCTTGTTCATATCCAAGCCCTTTTAGTTTGTATTAGACTTCAAATTTATGGGTAATAGACTTTTCCCCCAAACATGATTGAACTTAGTTTTTGGAGGGAGTGTTAGCCTTGGATTTTCGGAAAAATTGATCCTGACTCGACGAGCCCCATTTAAATGAGTATTAGCCTTAGATTTCTAACCTTGTTCATATCCAAGCCCTTTTAGTTTGTATTAGACTTCAAATTTATCGGTAATAGACTTTTCCCCCAAACATGATTGAACTTAGTTTTTGGAGGGAGTGTTAGCTTTGGATTTTTGGAAAAATTGATCCTGACTCAACGAGCCCCATTTAAATGAGTATTAGCCTTAGATTTCTAACCTTGTTCATATGCAAACCCTTTTAGTTTGTATTAGACTTCAAATTTATGGGTAATAGAATTTTCCCCCAAACATGATTGAACTTAGTTTTTGGAGGGAGTGTTAGCCTTGGATTTTCGGAAAAATTGATCCTGACTTGACGAACCCCATTTAAATGAGTATTAGCCTTAGATTTCTAACCTTGTTCATATCCAAGACCTTTTAGTTGGTATTAGACTTCAAATTTATGGGTAATAGACTTTTCCCCCAAACATGATTGAACTTAGTTTTTGGAGGTGTTAGCCTTGGATTTTCGGACAAATTGATCCTGACTCGACAAGCTCCATTTAAATGAGTATTAGACTTAGATTTCTAACCTTGTTCATATCCAAGTCCTTTTAGTTTGAATTAGACTTCAAATTTATGGGTAATAGACTTTTCCCCCAAACATGATTGAACTTGGTTTTTGGAGGCGTTAGCCTTGGATTTTCGGAAAAATTGATCCTGACTCGACGAGCCCCATTTAAATGAGTATTAGCCTTAGATTTCTAACCTTGTTCATATCCAAGCCCTTTTAGTTTGTATTAGACTTCAAATTTATGGGTAATAGACTTTTCCCCCAAACATGTTTGAACTTAGTTTTTGGAGGGAGTGTTAGCCTTGGATTTTCGGAAAAATTGATCCTGACTCGACGAGCCCCATTTAAATGAGTATTAGCCTTAGATTTCTAACCTTGTTCATATCCAAGCCCTTTTAGTTTGTATTAGACTTCAAATTTATGGGTAATAGACTTTTCCCCCAAACATGATTGAACTTAGTTTTTGGAGGGAGTGTTAGCCTTGGATTTTTGGAAAAATTGATCCTGACTCAACGAGCCCCATTTAAATGAGTATTAGCCTTAGATTTCTAACCTTGTTCGTATGCAAACCCTTTTAGTTTGTATTAGACTTCAAATTTATGGGTAATAGACTTTTCCCCCAAACATGATTGAACTTAGTTTTTGGAGGGAGTGTTAGCCTTGGATTTTCGGAAAAATTGATCCTGACTCGACGAACCCCATTTAAATGAGTATTAGCCTTAGATTTCTAACCTTGTTCATATCCAAGACCTTTTAGTTGGTATTAGACTTCAAATATATGGGTAATAGACTTTTCCCCCAAACATGATTGAACTTAGTTTTTGGAGGTGTTAGCCTTGGATTTTCGGACAAATTGATCCTGACTCGACAAGCTCCATTTAAATGAGTATTAGACTTAGATTTCTAACCTTGTTCATATCCAAGTCCTTTTAGTTTGAATTAGACTTCAAATTTATGGGTAATAGACTTTTCCCCCAAACATGATTGAACTTGGTTTTTGGAGGTGTTAGCCTTGGATTTTTGGAAAAATTGATCCTGACTCGACGAGCCCCATTTAAATGAGTATTAGCCTTAGATTTCTAACCTTGTTCATATCCAAGCCCTTTTAGTTTGTATTAGACTTCAAATTTATGGGTAATAGACTTTTCCCCCAAACATGATTGAACTTAGTTTTTGGAGGGAGTGTTAGCCTTGGATTTTCGGAAAAATTGATCCTGACTCGACGAGCCCCATTTAAATGAGTATTAGCCTTAGATTTCAAACCTTGTTCATATCCAAGCCCTTTTAGTTTGTATTAGACTTCAAATTTATGGGTAATAGACTTTTCCCCCAAACATGATTGAACTTAGTTTTTGGAGGGAGTGTTAGCCTTGGATTTTTGGAAAAATTGATCCTGACTCGACGAGCCCCATTTAAATGAGTATTAGCCTTAGATTTCTAACCTTGTTCATATGCAAACCCTTTTAGTTTGTATTAGACTTCAAATTTATGGGTAATAGACTTTTCCCCCAAACATGATTGAACTTAGTTTTTGGAGGGAGTGTTAGGCTTGGATTTTCGGAAAAATTGATCCTGACTCGACGAGCCCCATTTAAATGAGTATTAGCGTTAGATTTCTAACCTTGTTCATATCCAAGCCCTTTTAGTTTGTATTAGACTTCAAATTTATGGGTAATAGACTTTTCCCCCAAACATGTTTGAACTTAGTTTTTGGAGGGAGTGTTAGCCTTGGATTTTCGGAAAAATTGATCCTGACTCGACGAGCCCCATTTAAATGAGTATTAGCCTTAGATTTCTAACCTTGTTCATATCCAAGACCTTTTAGTTGGTATTAGACTTCAAATATATGGGTAATAGACTTTTCCCCCAAACATGATTGAACTTAGTTTTTGGAGGTGTTAGCCTTGGATTTTCGGACAAATTGATCCTGACTCGACAAGCTCCATTTAAATGAGTATTAGACTTAGATTTCTAACCTTGTTCATATCCAAGTCCTTTTAGTTTGAATTAGACTTCAAATTTATGGGTAATAGACTTTTCCCCCAAACATGATTGAACTTGGTTTTTGGAGGTGTTAGCCTTGGATTTTTGGAAAAATTGATCCTGACTCGACGAGCCCCATTTAAATGAGTATTAGCCTTAGATTTCTAACCTTGTTCATATCCAAGCCCTTTTAGTTTGTATTAGACTTCAAATTTATGGGTAATAGACTTTTCCCCCAAACATGATTGAACTTAGTTTTTGGAGGGAGTGTTAGCCTTGGATTTTCGGAAAAATTGATCCTGACTCGACGAGCCCCATTTAAATGAGTATTAGCCTTAGATTTCAAACCTTGTTCATATCCAAGCCCTTTTAGTTTGTATTAGACTTCAAATTTATGGGTAATAGACTTTTCCCCCAAACATGATTGAACTTAGTTTTTGGAGGGAGTGTTAGCCTTGGATTTTTGGAAAAATTGATCCTGACTCGACGAGCCCCATTTAAATGAGTATTAGCCTTAGATTTCTAACCTTGTTCATATGCAAACCCTTTTAGTTTGTATTAGACTTCAAATTTATGGGTAATAGACTTTTCCCCCAAACATGATTGAACTTAGTTTTTGGAGGGAGTGTTAGCCTTGGATTTTCGGAAAAATTGATCCTGACTCGACGAGCCCCATTTAAATGAGTATTAGCGTTAGATTTCTAACCTTGTTCATATCCAAGCCCTTTTAGTTTGTATTAGACTTCAAATTTATGGGTAATAGACTTTTCCCCCAAACATGTTTGAACTTAGTTTTTGGAGGGAGTGTTAGCCTTGGATTTTCGGAAAAATTGATCCTGACTCGACGAGCCCCATTTAAATGAGTATTAGCCTTAGATTTCTAACCTTGTTCATATCCAAGCCCTTTTAGTTTGTATTAGACTTCAAATTTATGGGTAATAGACTTTTCCCCCAAACATGATTGAACTTAGTTTTTGGAGGGAGTGTTAGCCTTGGATTTTTGGAAAAATTGATCCTGACTCAACGAGCCCCATTTAAATGAGTATTAGCCTTAGATTTCTAACCTTGTTCATATGCAAACCCTTTTAGTTTGTATTAGACTTCAAATTTATGGGTAATAGACTTTTCCCCCAAACATGATTGAACTTGGTTTTTGGAGGTGTTAGCCTTGGATTTTCGGAAAAATTGATCCTGACTCGACGAGCCCCATTTAAATGAGTATTAGCCTTAGATTTCTAACCTTGTTCATATCCAAGCCCTTTTAGTTTGTATTAGACTTCAAATTTATGGGTAATAGACTTTTCCCCCAAACATGATTGAACTTAGTTTTTGGAGGGAGTGTTAGCCTTGGATTTTCGGAAAAATTGATCCTGACTTGACGAGCCCCATTTAAATGAGTATTAGCCTTAGATTTCTAACCTTGTTCATATCCAAGCCCTTTTAGTTTGTATTAGACTTCAAATTTATGGGTAATAGACTTTTCCCCCAAACATGATTGAACTTAGTTTTTGGAGGGAGTGCTAGCCTTGGATTTTTGGAAAAATTGATCCTGACTCGACGAACCCCATTTAAATGAGTATTAGCCTTAGATTTCTAACCTTGTTCATATCCAAGACCTTTTAGTTGGTATTAGACTTCAAATTTATGGGTAATAGACTTTTCCCCCAAACATGATTGAACTTGGTTTTTGGAGGTGTTAGCCTTGGATTTTCGGACAAATTGATCCTGACTCGACGAGCCCCATTTAAATGAGTATTAGACTTAGATTTCTAACCTTGTTCATATCCAAGCCCTTTTAGTTTGAATTAGACTTCAAATTTATGGGTAATAGACTTTTCCCCCAAACATGATTGAACTTGGTTTTTGGAGGTGTTAGCCTTGGATTTTCGGAAAAATTGATCCTGACTCGACGAGCCCCATTTAAATGAGTATTAGCCTTAGATTTCTAACCTTGTTCATATCCAAGCCCTTTTAGTTTGTATTAGACTTCAAATTTATGGGTAATAGACTTTTCCCCCAAACATGATTGAACTTAGTTTTTGGAGGGAGTGTTAGCCTTGGATTTTCGGAAAAATTGATCCTGACTCGACGAGCCCCATTTAAATGAGTATTAGCCTTAGATATCTAACCTTGTTCATATCCAAGCCCTTTTAGTTTGTATTAGACTTCAAATTTATGGGTAATAGACTTTTCCCCCAAACATGATTGAACTTAGTTTTTGGAGGGATTAGCCTTGGATTTTCGGACAAATTGATCGTGACTCGACATGCTCCATTTAAATGAGTATTAGACTTAGATTTCTAACCTTGTTCATATCCAAGCCCTTTTAGTTTGAATTAGACTTCAAATTTATGGGTAATAGACTTTTCCCCCAAACATGATTGAACTTGGTTTTTGGAGGGAGTGTTAGCCTTGGATTTTCGGAAAAATTGATCCTGACTCGACGAGCCCCATTTAAATGAGTATTAGCCTTAGATTTCTAACCTTGTTCATATCCAAGCCCTTTTAGTTGGTATTAGACTTCAAATTTATGGGTAATAGACTTTTCCCCCAAAAATGATTGAACTTGGTTTTTGGAGGTGTTAGCCTTGGATTTTCGGACAAATTGATTCTGACTCGACAAGCTCCATTTAAATGAGTATTAGACTAAGATTTCTAACCTTGTTCATATCCAAGTCCTTTTAGTTTGAATTAGACTTCAAATTTATGGGTAATAGACTTTTCCCCCAAACATGATTGAACTTGGTTTTTGGAGGTGTTAGCCTTGGATTTTCGGAAAAATTGATCCTGACTCGACGAGCCCCATTTAAATGAGTATTAGCCTTAGATTTCTAACCTAATTCATATCCAAGCCCTTTTAGTTTGTATTAGACTTCAAATTTATGGGTAATAGACTTTTCCCCCAAACATGATTGAACTTAGTTTTTGGAGGGAGTGTTAGCCTTGGATTTTTGGACAAATTGATCCTGACTCGACAAGCTCCATTTAAATGAGTATTAGACTTAGATTTCTAACCTTGTTCATATCCAAGCCCTTTTAGTTTGAATTGGACTTCAAATTTATGGGTAATAGACTTTTCCCCCAAACATGATTGAACTTAGTTTTTGGAGGGAGTGTTAGCCTTGGATTTTTGGAGAAAATGATCCTGACTCGACGAGCCCCATTTAAATGAGTATTAGCCTTAGATTTATAACCTTGTTCATATCCAAGCCCTTTTAGTTGGTATTAGACTTCAAATTTATGGGTAATAGACTCTTCCCCCAAACATGATTGAACTTGGTTTTTGGAGGGAGTGTTAGCCTTGGATTTTTGGAAAAATTGATCCTGACTCGACGATCCCCATTTAAATGAGTATTAGCCTTAGATTTCTAACCTTGTTCATATCCAAGCCCTTTTAGTTGGTATTAGACTTCAAATTTATGGGTAATAGACTTTTCCCCCAAAAAAGATTCAACTTAGTTTTTGGAGGTGTTAACCTTGGATTTTTGGACAAATTAATCCTGACTCGACAAGCTCCATTTAAATGAGTATTAGACTTAGATTTCTAACCTTGTTCATATCCAAGCCCTTTTAGTTTGAATTAGACTTCAAATTTATGGGTAATAGACTTTTCCCCCAAACATGATTGAACTTGGTTTTTGGAGGTGTTAGCCTTGGATTTTCGGAAAAATTGATCCTGACTCGACAAGCTCTATTTAAATGAGTATTAGACTTAGATTTCTAACCTTGTTCATATCCAAGCCCTTTTAGTTTGAATTAGACTTCAAATTTATGGGTAATAGACTTTTCCCCCAAACATGATTGAACTTGGTTTTTGGAGGTGTTAGCCTTGGATTTTCGGAAAAATTGATCCTGACTCGACGAGCCCCATTTAAATGAGTATTAGCCTTAGATTTCTAACCTTGTTCATATCCAAGCCCTTTTAGTTTGTATTAGACTTCAAATTTATGGGTAATAGACTTTTCCCCCAAACATGATTGAACTTAGTTTTTGGAGGGAGTGTTAGCCTTGGATTTTAGGAAAAATTGATCCTGACTCGACGAGCCCCATTTAAATGAGTATTAGCCTTAGATTTCTAACCTTGTTCATATCCAAGCCCTTTTAGTTTGTATTAGACTTCAAATTTATGGGTAATAGACTTTTCCCCCAAACATGTTTGAACTTAGTTTTTGGAGGGAGTGTTAGCCTTGGATTTTCGGAAAAATTGATCCTGACTCGACGAGCCCCATTTAAATGAGTATTAGCCTTAGATTTCTAACCTTGTTCATATCCAAGCCCTTTTAGTTTGTATTAGACTTCAAATTTATGGGTAATAGACTTTTCCCCCAAACATGATTGAACTTAGTTTTTGGAGGGAGTGTTAGCCTTGGATTTTTGGAAAAATTGATCCTGACTCAACGAGCCCCATTTAAATGAGTATTAGCCTTAGATTTCTAACCTTGTTCATATGCAAACCCTTTTAGTTTGTATTAGACTTCAAATTTATGGGTAATAGACTTTTCCCCCAAACATGATTGAACTTAGTTTTTGGAGGGAGTGTTAGCCTTGGATTTTCGGAAAAATTGATCCTAACTCGACGAACCCCATTTAAATGAGTATTAGCCTTAGATTTCTAACCTTGTTCATATCCAAGACCTTTTAGTTGGTATTAGACTTCATATATGGGTAATAGACTTTTCCCCCAAACATGATTGAACTTAGTTTTTGGAGGTGTTAGCCTTGGATTTTCGGACAAATTGATCCTGACTCGACAAGCTCCATTTAAATGAGTATTAGACTTAGATTTCTAACCTTGTTCATATCCAAGCCCTTTTAGTTTGAATTAGACTTCAAATTTATGGGTAATAGACTTTTCCCCCAAACATGATTGAACTTGGTTTTTGGAGGTGTTAGCCTTGGATTTTCGGAAAAATTGATCCTGACTCGACGAGCCCCATTTAAATGAGTATTAGCCTTAGATTTCTAACCTTGTTCATATCCAAGCCCTTTTAGTTTGTATTAGACTTCAAATTTATGGGTAATAGACTTTTCCCCCAAACATGATTGAACTTAGTTTTTGGAGGGAGTGTTAGCCTTGGATTTTTGGAAAAATTGATCCTGACTCGACGAGCCCCATTTAAATGAGTATTAGCCTTAGATTTCTAACCTTGTTCATATGCAAACCCTTTTAGTTTGTATTAGACTTCAAATTTATGGGTAATAGACTTTTCCCCCAAACATGATTGAACTTAGTTTTTGGAGGGAGTGTTAGCCTTGGATTTTCGGAAAAATTGATCCTGACTCGACGAGCCCCATTTAAATGAGTATTAGCGTTAGATTTCTAACCTTGTTCATATCCAAGCCCTTTTAGTTTGTATTAGACTTCAAATTTATGGGTAATAGACTTTTCCCCCAAACATGTTTGAACTTAGTTTTTGGAGGGAGTGTTAGCCTTGGATTTTCGGAAAAATTGATCCTGACTCGACGAGCCCCATTTAAATGAGTATTAGCCTTAGATTTCTAACCTTGTTCATATCCAAGCCCTTTTAGTTTGTATTAGACTTCAAATTTATGGGTAATAGACTTTTCCCCCAAACATGATTGAACTTAGTTTTTGGAGGGAGTGTTAGCCTTGGATTTTTGGAAAAATTGATCCTGACTCAACGAGCCCCATTTAAATGAGTATTAGCCTTAGATTTCTAACCTTGTTCATATGCAAACCCTTTTAGTTTGTATTAGACTTCAAATTTATGGGTAATAGACTTTTCCCCCAAACATGATTGAACTTAGTTTTTGGAGGGAGTGTTAGCCTTGGATTTTCGGAAAAATTGATCCTAACTCGACGAACCCCATTTAAATGAGTATTAGCCTTAGATTTCTAACCTTGTTCATATCCAAGACCTTTTAGTTGGTATTAGACTTCATATATGGGTAATAGACTTTTCCCCCAAACATGATTGAACTTAGTTTTTGGAGGTGTTAGCCTTGGATTTTCGGACAAATTGATCCTGACTCGACAAGCTCCATTTAAATGAGTATTAGACTTAGATTTCTAACCTTGTTCATATCCAAGCCCTTTTAGTTTGAATTAGACTTCAAATTTATGGGTAATAGACTTTTCCCCCAAACATGATTGAACTTGGTTTTTGGAGGTGTTAGCCTTGGATTTTCGGAAAAATTGATCCTGACTCGACGAGCCCCATTTAAATGAGTATTAGCCTTAGATTTCTAACCTTGTTCATATCCAAGCCCTTTTAGTTTGTATTAGACTTCAAATTTATGGGTAATAGACTTTTCCCCCAAACATGATTGAACTTAGTTTTTGGAGGGAGTGTTAGCCTTGGATTTTCGGAAAAATTGATCCTGACTTGACGAGCCCCATTTAAATGAGTATTAGCCTTAGATTTCTAACCTTGTTCATATCCAAGCCCTTTTAGTTTGTATTAGACTTCAAATTTATGGGTAATAAACTTTTCCCCCAAACATGATTGAACTTAGTTTTTGGAGGGAGTGCTAGCCTTGGATTTTTGGAAAAATTGATCCTGACTCGACGAACCCCATTTAAATGAGTATTAGCCTTAGATTTCTAACCTTGTTCATATCCAAGACCTTTTAGTTGGTATTAGACTTCAAATTTATGGGTAATAGACTTTTCCCCCAAACATGATTGAACTTGGTTTTTGGAGGTGTTAGCCTTGGATTTTCGGACAAATTGATCCTGACTCGACGAGCCCCATTTAAATGAGTATTAGACTTAGATTTCTAACCTTGTTCATATCCAAGCCCTTTTAGTTTGAATTAGACTTCAAATTTATGGGTAATAGACTTTTCCCCCAAACATGATTGAACTTGGTTTTTGGAGGTGTTAGCCTTGGATTTTCGGAAAAATTGATCCTGACTCGACGAGCCCCATTTAAATGAGTATTAGCGTTAGATTTCTAACCTTGTTCATATCCAAGCCCTTTTAGTTTGTATTAGACTTCAAATTTATGGGTAATAGACTTTTCCCCGAAACATGTTTGAACTTAGTTTTTGGAGGGAGTGTTAGCCTTGGATTTTCGGAAAAATTGATCCTGACTCGACGAGCCCCATTTAAATGAGTATTAGCCTTAGATTTCTAACCTTGTTCATATCCAAGCCCTTTTAGTTTGTATTAGACTTCAAATTTATGGGTAATAGACTTTTCCCCCAAACATGATTGAACTTAGTTTTTGGAGGGAGTGTTAGCCTTGGATTTTTGGAAAAATTGATCCTGACTCAACGAGCCCCATTTAAATGAGTATTAGCCTTAGATTTCTAACCTTGTTCATATGCAAACCCTTTTAGTTTGTATTAGACTTCAAATTTATGGGTAATAGACTTTTCCCCCAAACATGATTGAACTTAGTTTTTGGAGGGAGTGTTAGCCTTGGATTTTCGGAAAAATTGATCCTAACTCGACGAACCCCATTTAAATGAGTATTAGCCTTAGATTTCTAACCTTGTTCATATCCAAGACCTTTTAGTTGGTATTAGACTTCATATATGGGTAATAGACTTTTCCCCCAAACATGATTGAACTTAGTTTTTGGAGGTGTTAGCCTTGGATTTTCGGTCAAATTGATCCTGACTCGACAAGCTCCATTTAAATGAGTATTAGACTTAGATTTCTAACCTTGTTCATATCCAAGCCCTTTTAGTTTGAATTAGACTTCAAATTTATGGGTAATAGACTTTTCCCCCAAACATGATTGAACTTGGTTTTTGGAGGTGTTAGCCTTGGATTTTCGGAAAAATTGATCCTGACTCGACGAGCCCCATTTAAATGAGTATTAGCCTTAGATTTCTAACCTTGTTCATATCCAAGCCCTTTTAGTTTGTATTAGACTTCAAATTTATGGGTAATAGACTTTTCCCCCAAACATGATTGAACTTAATTTTTGGAGGGAGTGTTAGCCTTGGATTTTCGGAAAAATTGATCCTGACTTGACGAGCCCCATTTAAATGAGTATTAGCCTTAGATTTCTAACCTTGTTCATATCCAAGCCCTTTTAGTTTGTATTAGACTTCAAATTTATGGGTAATAGACTTTTCCCCCAAACATGATTGAACTTAGTTTTTGGAGGGAGTGCTAGCCTTGGATTTTTGGAAAAATTGATCCTGACTCGACGAACCCCATTTAAATGAGTATTAGCCTTAGATTTCTAACCTTGTTCATATCCAAGACCTTTTAGTTGGTATTAGACTTCAAATTTATGGGTAATAGACTTTTCCCCCAAACATGATTGAACTTGGTTTTTGGAGGTGTTAGCCTTGGATTTTCGGACAAATTGATCCTGACTCGACGAGCCCCATTTAAATGAGTATTAGACTTAGATTTCTAACCTTGTTCATATCCAAGCCCTTTTAGTTTGAATTAGACTTCAAATTTATGGGTAATAGACTTTTCCCCCAAACATGATTGAACTTGGTTTTTGGAGGTGTTAGCCTTGGATTTTCGGAAAAATTGATCCTGACTCGACGAGCCCCATTTAAATGAGTATTAGCCTTAGATTTCTAACCTTGTTCATATCCAAGCCCTTTTAGTTTGTATTAGACTTCAAATTTATGGGTAATAGACTTTTCCCCCAAACATGATTGAACTTAGTTTTTGGAGGGAGTGTTAGCCTTGGATTTTCGGAAAAATTGATCCTGACTCGACGAGCCCCATTTAAATGAGTATTAGCCTTAGATATCTAACCTTGTTCATATCCAAGCCCTTTTAGTTTGTATTAGACTTCAAATTTATGGGTAATAGACTTTTCCCCCAAACATGATTGAACTTAGTTTTTGGAGG
The DNA here is from genome assembly GCA_964035475.1 of Salix caprea. Taxonomy (NCBI): domain Eukaryota; kingdom Viridiplantae; phylum Streptophyta; class Magnoliopsida; order Malpighiales; family Salicaceae; genus Salix; species Salix caprea. The sequence continues at coordinate 18,413,293 of OZ037749.1, forward strand.
GATTAGCCTTGGATTTTCGGACAAATTGATCGTGACTCGACATGCTCCATTTAAATGAGTATTAGACTTAGATTTCTAACCTTGTTCATATCCAAGCCCTTTTAGTTTGAATTAGACTTCAAATTTATGGGTAATAGACTTTTCCCCCAAACATGATTGAACTTGGTTTTTGGAGGGAGTGTTAGCCTTGGATTTTCGGAAAAATTGATCCTGACTCGACGAGCCCCATTTAAATGAGTATTAGCCTTAGATTTCTAACCTTGTTCATATCCAAGCCCTTTTAGTTGGTATTAGACTTCAAATTTATGGGTAATAGACTTTTCCCCCAAAAATGATTGAACTTGGTTTTTGGAGGTGTTAGCCTTGGATTTTCGGACAAATTGATTCTGACTCGACAAGCTCCATTTAAATGAGTATTAGACTAAGATTTCTAACCTTGTTCATATCCAAGTCCTTTTAGTTTGAATTAGACTTCAAATTTATGGGTAATAGACTTTTCCCCCAAACATGATTGAACTTGGTTTTTGGAGGTGTTAGCCTTGGATTTTCGGAAAAATTGATCCTGACTCGACGAGCCCCATTTAAATGAGTATTAGCCTTAGATTTCTAACCTAATTCATATCCAAGCCCTTTTAGTTTGTATTAGACTTCAAATTTATGGGTAATAGACTTTTCCCCCAAACATGATTGAACTTAGTTTTTGGAGGGAGTGTTAGCCTTGGATTTTTGGACAAATTGATCCTGACTCGACAAGCTCCATTTAAATGAGTATTAGACTTAGATTTCTAACCTTGTTCATATCCAAGCCCTTTTAGTTTGAATTGGACTTCAAATTTATGGGTAATAGACTTTTCCCCCAAACATGATTGAACTTAGTTTTTGGAGGGAGTGTTAGCCTTGGATTTTTGGAGAAAATGATCCTGACTCGACGAGCCCCATTTAAATGAGTATTAGCCTTAGATTTATAACCTTGTTCATATCCAAGCCCTTTTAGTTGGTATTAGACTTCAAATTTATGGGTAATAGACTCTTCCCCCAAACATGATTGAACTTGGTTTTTGGAGGGAGTGTTAGCCTTGGATTTTTGGAAAAATTGATCCTGACTCGACGATCCCCATTTAAATGAGTATTAGCCTTAGATTTCTAACCTTGTTCATATCCAAGCCCTTTTAGTTGGTATTAGACTTCAAATTTATGGGTAATAGACTTTTCCCCCAAAAAAGATTCAACTTAGTTTTTGGAGGTGTTAACCTTGGATTTTTGGACAAATTAATCCTGACTCGACAAGCTCCATTTAAATGAGTATTAGACTTAGATTTCTAACCTTGTTCATATCCAAGCCCTTTTAGTTTGAATTAGACTTCAAATTTATGGGTAATAGACTTTTCCCCCAAACATGGTTGAACTTGGTTTTTGGAGGTGTTAGCCTTGGATTTTCGGAAAAATTGATCCTGACTCGACAAGCTCTATTTAAATGAGTATTAGACTTAGATTTCTAACCTTGTTCATATCCAAGCCCTTTTAGTTTGAATTAGACTTCAAATTTATGGGTAATAGACTTTTCCCCCAAACATGATTGAACTTGGTTTTTGGAGGTGTTAGCCTTGGATTTTCGGAAAAATTGATCCTGACTCGACGAGCCCCATTTAAATGAGTATTAGCCTTAGATTTCTAACCTTGTTCATATCCAAGCCCTTTTAGTTTGTATTAGACTTCAAATTTATGGGTAATAGACTTTTCCCCCAAACATGATTGAACTTAGTTTTTGGAGGGAGTGTTAGCCTTGGATTTTAGGAAAAATTGATCCTGACTCGACGAGCCCCATTTAAATGAGTATTAGCCTTAGATTTCTAACCTTGTTCATATCCAAGCCCTTTTAGTTTGTATTAGACTTCAAATTTATGGGTAATAGACTTTTCCCCCAAACATGATTGAACTTAGTTTTTGGAGGGATTAGCCTTGGATTTTCGGACAAATTGATCGTGACTCGACAAGCTCCATTTAAATGAGTATTAGACTTAGATTTCTAACCTTGTTCATATCCAAGCCCTTTTAGTTTGAATTAGACTTCAAATTTATGGGTAATAGACTTTTCCCCCAAACATGATTGAACTTGGTTTTTGGAGGGAGTGTTAGCCTTGGATTTTCGAAAAAATTGATCCTGACTCGACGAGCCCCATTTAAATGAGTATTAGCCTTAGATTTCTAACCTTGTTCATATCCAAGCCCTTTTAGTTGGTATTAGACTTCAAATTTATGGGTAATAGACTTTTCCCCCAAAAATGATTGAACTTGGTTTTTGGAGGTGTTAGCCTTGGATTTTCGGACAAATTGATTCTGACTCGACAAGCTCCATTTAAATGAGTATTAGACTTAGATTTCTAACCTTGTTCATATCCAAGTCCTTTTAGTTTGAATTAGACTTCAAATTTATGGGTAATAGACTTTTCCCCCAAACATGATTGAACTTGGTTTTTGGAGGTGTTAGCCTTGGATTTTCGGAAAAATTGATCCTGACTCGACGAGCCCCATTTAAATGAGTATTAGACTTAGATTTCTAACCTTGTTCATATCCAAGTCCTTTTAGTTTGAATTAGACTTCAAATTTATGGGTAATAGACTTTTCCCCCAAACATGATTGAACTTGGTTTTTGGAGGTGTTAGCCTTGGATTTTCGGACAAATTGTTCCTGACTCGACAAGCTCCATTTAAATGAGTATTAGACTTAGATTTCTAACCTTGTTCATATCCAAGCCCTTTTAGTTTGAATTAGACTTCAAATTTATGGGTAATAGACTTTTCCCCCAAACATGATTGAACTTGGTTTTTGGAGGTGTTAGCCTTGGATTTTCGGAAAAATTGATCCTGACTCGACGATCCCCATTTAAATGAGTATTAGCCTTAGATTTCTAACCTTGTTCATATCCAAGCCCTTTTAGTTGGTATTAGACTTCAAATTTATGGATAATAGACTTTTCCCCCAAACATGATTGAACTTAGTTTTTGGAGGGAGTGTTAGCCTTGGATTTTCGGAAAAATTGATCCTGACTCGACGAGTACCATTTAAATGAGTATTAGCCTTAGATTTCTAAGCTTGTTCATATCCAAGCCCTTTTAGTTGGTATTAGACTTCAAATTTTTGGGTAATAGACTTTTCCCCCAAACTTGATTGAACTTGGTTTTTGGAGGTGTTAGCCTTGGATTTTAGGACAAATTGATCCTGACTCGACAAGCGTCATTTAAATGAGTATTAGACTTAGATTTCTAACCTTGTTCATATACAAGCCCTTTTAGTTGGTATTAGGCTTCAAATTTATGGGTAATAGACTTTTCCCCCAAACTTGATTGAACTTGGTTTTTGGAGGTGTTAGCCTTGGATTTTCGGACAAATTGATCCTGACTCGACAAGCTCCATTTAAATGAGTATTAGACTTAGATTTCTAACCTTGTTCATATCCAAGCCCTTTTAGTTTGAATTAGACTTCAAATTTATGGGTAATAGACTTTTCCCCCAAACATGATTGAACTTGGTTTTTGGAGGTGTTAGCCTTGGATTTTCGGAAAAATTGATCCTGACTCGACGAGCCCCATTTAAATGAGTATTAGCCTTAGATTTCTAACCTTGTTCATATCCAATCCCTTTTAGTTGGTATTAGATTTCAAATTTATGGGTAATAGACTTTTCCCCCAAACATGATTGAACTTAGTTTTTGGAGGGAGTGTTAGCCTTGGATTTTCGGAAAAATTGATCCTGACTCGACGAGTACCATTTAAATGAGTATTAGCCTTAGATTTCTAAGCTTGTTCATATCCAAGCCCTTTTAGTTGGTATTAGAGTTCAAATTTTTGGGTAATAGACTTTTCCCCCAAACTTGATTGAACTTGGTTTTTGGAGGTGTTAGCCTTGGATTTTAGGACAAATTGATCCTGACTCGACAAGCGTCATTTAAATGAGTATTAGACTTAGATTTCTAACCTTGTTCATATACAAGCCCTTTTAGTTGGTATTAGGCTTCAAATTTATGGGTAATAGACTTTTCCCCCAAACTTGATTGAACTTGGTTTTTGGAGGTGTTAGCCTTGGATTTTCGGACAAATTGATCCTGACTCGACAAGCTCCATTTAAATGAGTATTAGACTTAGATTTCTAACCTTGTTCATATCCAAGCCCTTTTAGTTTGAATTAGACTTCAAATTTATGGGTAATAGACATTTCCCCCAAACATGATTGAACTTGGTTTTTGGAGGTGTTAGCCTTGGATTTTCGGACAAATTGATCCTGACTCGACAAGCGCCATTTAAATGAGTATTAGACTTAGATTTCTAACCTTGTTCATATCGAAGCCCTTTTAGTTTGTATTAGACTTCAAATTTATGGATAATAGACTTTTCCCCCAAACATGATTGAACTTAGTTTTTGGAGGGAGTGTTAGCCTTGGATTTTCGGAAAAATTGATCCTGACTCGACGAGTACCATTTAAATGAGTATTAGACTTAGATTTCTAACCTTGTTCATATCCAAGCCCTTTCAGTTTGAATTAGACTTCAAATTTATGGGTAATAGACTTTTCCCCCAAACATGATTGAACTTGGTTTTTGGAGGTGTTAGCCTTGGATTTTCGGAAAAATTGATCCTGACTCGACGAGCCCCATTTAAATAAGTATTAGCCTTAGATTTCTAACCTTGTTCATATCCAATCCCTTTTAGTTGGTATTAGATTTCAAATTTATGGGTAATAGACTTTTCCCCCAAACATGATTGAACTTGGTTTTTGGAGGTGTTAGCCTTGGATTTTCGGAAAAATTGATCCTGACTCGACGAGCCCCATTTAAATGAGTATTAGCCTTAGATTTCTAACCTTGTTCATATCCAATCCCTTTTAGTTGGTATTAGATTTCAAATTTATGGGTAATAGACTTTTCCCCCAAACATGATTGAACTTAGTTTTTGGAGGGAGTGTTAGCCTTGGATTTTCGGAAAAATTGATCCTGACTCGACGAGTACCATTTAAATGAGTATTAGCCTTAGATTTCTAAGCTTGTTCATATCCAAGCCCTTTTAGTTGGTATTAGAGTTCAAATTTTTGGGTAATAGACTTTTCCCCCAAACTTGATTGAACTTGGTTTTTGGAGGTGTTAGCCTTGGATTTTAGGACAAATTGATCCTGACTCGACAAGCGTCATTTAAATGAGTATTAGACTTAGATTTCTAACCTTGTTCATATACAAGCCCTTTTAGTTGGTATTAGGCTTCAAATTTATGGGTAATAGACTTTTCCCCCAAACTTGATTGAACTTGGTTTTTGGAGGTGTTAGCCTTGGATTTTCGGACAAATTGATCCTGACTCGACAAGCTCCATTTAAATGAGTATTAGACTTAGATTTCTAACCTTGTTCATATCCAAGCCCTTTTAGTTTGAATTAGACTTCAAATTTATGGGTAATAGACATTTCCCCCAAACATGATTGAACTTGGTTTTTGGAGGTGTTAGCCTTGGATTTTCGGACAAATTGATCCTGACTCGACTAGCGCCATTTAAATGAGTATTAGACTTAGATTTCTAACCTTGTTCATATCGAAGCCCTTTTAGTTTGTATTAGACTTCAAATTTATGGATAATAGACTTTTCCCCCAAACATGATTGAACTTAGTTTTTGGAGGGAGTGTTAGCCTTGGATTTTCGGAAAAATTGATCCTGACTCGACGAGTACCATTTAAATGAGTATTAGCCTTAGATTTCTAACCTTGTTCATATCCAAGCCCTTTTAGTTGGTATTAGACTTCAAATTTATGGATAATAGAATTTTCCCCCAAACATGATTGAACTTAGTTTTTGGAGGGAGTGTTAGCCTTGGATTTTCGGAAAAATTGATCCTGACTCGACGAGTACCATTTAAATGAGTATTAGCCTTAGATTTATAAGCTTGTTCATATCCAAGCCCTTTTAGTTGGTATTAGACTTCAAATTTTTGGGTAATAGACTTTTCCCCCAAACTTGATTGAACTTGGTTTTTGGAGGTGTTAGCCTTGGATTTTAGGACAAATTGATCCTGACTCGACAAGCGTCATTTAAATGAGTATTAGACTTAGATTTCTAACCTTGTTCATATACAAGCCCTTTTAGTTGGTATTAGGCTTCAAATTTATGGGTAATAGACTTTTCCCCCAAACTTGATTGAACTTGGTTTTTGGAGGTGTTAGCCTTGGATTTTCGGACAAATTGATCCTGACTCGACAAGCTCCATTTAAATGAGTATTAGACTTAGATTTCTAACCTTGTTCATATCCAAGTCCTTTTAGTTTGAATTAGACTTCAAATTTATGGGTAATAGACTTTTCCCCCAAACATGATTGAACTTGGTTTTTGGAGGTGTTAGCCTTGGATTTTCGGAAAAATTGATCCTGACTCGACGAGCCCCATTTAAATGAGTATTAGACTTAGATTTCTAACCTTGTTCATATCCAAGTCCTTTTAGTTTGAATTAGACTTCAAATTTATGGGTAATAGACTTTTCCCCCAAACATGATTGAACTTGGTTTTTGGAGGTGTTAGCCTTGGATTTTCGGACAAATTGTTCCTGACTCGACAAGCTCCATTTAAATGAGTATTAGACTTAGATTTCTAACCTTGTTCATATCCAAGCCCTTTTAGTTTGAATTAGACTTCAAATTTATGGGTAATAGACTTTTCCCCCAAACATGATTGAACTTGGTTTTTGGAGGTGTTAGCCTTGGATTTTCGGAAAAATTGATCCTGACTCGACGATCCCCATTTAAATGAGTATTAGCCTTAGATTTCTAACCTTGTTCATATCCAAGCCCTTTTAGTTGGTATTAGACTTCAAATTTATGGATAATAGACTTTTCCCCCAAACATGATTGAACTTAGTTTTTGGAGGGAGTGTTAGCCTTGGATTTTCGGAAAAATTGATCCTGACTCGACGAGTACCATTTAAATGAGTATTAGCCTTAGATTTCTAAGCTTGTTCATATCCAAGCCCTTTTAGTTGGTATTAGACTTCAAATTTTTGGGTAATAGACTTTTCCCCCAAACTTGATTGAACTTGGTTTTTGGAGGTGTTAGCCTTGGATTTTAGGACAAATTGATCCTGACTCGACAAGCGTCATTTAAATGAGTATTAGACTTAGATTTCTAACCTTGTTCATATACAAGCCCTTTTAGTTGGTATTAGGCTTCAAATTTATGGGTAATAGACTTTTCCCCCAAACTTGATTGAACTTGGTTTTTGGAGGTGTTAGCCTTGGATTTTCGGACAAATTGATCCTGACTCGACAAGCTCCATTTAAATGAGTATTAGACTTAGATTTCTAACCTTGTTCATATCCAAGCCCTTTTAGTTTGAATTAGACTTCAAATTTATGGGTAATAGACTTTTCCCCCAAACATGATTGAACTTGGTTTTTGGAGGTGTTAGCCTTGGATTTTCGGAAAAATTGATCCTGACTCGACGAGCCCCATTTAAATGAGTATTAGCCTTAGATTTCTAACCTTGTTCATATCCAATCCCTTTTAGTTGGTATTAGATTTCAAATTTATGGGTAATAGACTTTTCCCCCAAACATGATTGAACTTAGTTTTTGGAGGGAGTGTTAGCCTTGGATTTTCGGAAAAATTGATCCTGACTCGACGAGTACCATTTAAATGAGTATTAGCCTTAGATTTCTAAGCTTGTTCATATCCAAGCCCTTTTAGTTGGTATTAGAGTTCAAATTTTTGGGTAATAGACTTTTCCCCCAAACTTGATTGAACTTGGTTTTTGGAGGTGTTAGCCTTGGATTTTAGGACAAATTGATCCTGACTCGACAAGCGTCATTTAAATGAGTATTAGACTTAGATTTCTAACCTTGTTCATATACAAGCCCTTTTAGTTGGTATTAGGCTTCAAATTTATGGGTAATAGACTTTTCCCCCAAACTTGATTGAACTTGGTTTTTGGAGGTGTTAGCCTTGGATTTTCGGACAAATTGATCCTGACTCGACAAGCTCCATTTAAATGAGTATTAGACTTAGATTTCTAACCTTGTTCATATCCAAGCCCTTTTAGTTTGAATTAGACTTCAAATTTATGGGTAATAGACATTTCCCCCAAACATGATTGAACTTGGTTTTTGGAGGTGTTAGCCTTGGATTTTCGGACAAATTGATCCTGACTCGACAAGCGCCATTTAAATGAGTATTAGACTTAGATTTCTAACCTTGTTCATATCGAAGCCCTTTTAGTTTGTATTAGACTTCAAATTTATGGATAATAGACTTTTCCCCCAAACATGATTGAACTTAGTTTTTGGAGGGAGTGTTAGCCTTGGATTTTCGGAAAAATTGATCCTGACTCGACGAGTACCATTTAAATGAGTATTAGACTTAGATTTCTAACCTTGTTCATATCCAAGCCCTTTCAGTTTGAATTAGACTTCAAATTTATGGGTAATAGACTTTTCCCCCAAACATGATTGAACTTGGTTTTTGGAGGTGTTAGCCTTGGATTTTCGGAAAAATTGATCCTGACTCGACGAGCCCCATTTAAATAAGTATTAGCCTTAGATTTCTAACCTTGTTCATATCCAATCCCTTTTAGTTGGTATTAGATTTCAAATTTATGGGTAATAGACTTTTCCCCCAAACATGATTGAACTTGGTTTTTGGAGGTGTTAGCCTTGGATTTTCGGAAAAATTGATCCTGACTCGACGAGCCCCATTTAAATGAGTATTAGCCTTAGATTTCTAACCTTGTTCATATCCAATCCCTTTTAGTTGGTATTAGATTTCAAATTTATGGGTAATAGACTTTTCCCCCAAACATGATTGAACTTAGTTTTTGGAGGGAGTGTTAGCCTTGGATTTTCGGAAAAATTGATCCTGACTCGACGAGTACCATTTAAATGAGTATTAGCCTTAGATTTCTAAGCTTGTTCATATCCAAGCCCTTTTAGTTGGTATTAGAGTTCAAATTTTTGGGTAATAGACTTTTCCCCCAAACTTGATTGAACTTGGTTTTTGGAGGTGTTAGCCTTGGATTTTAGGACAAATTGATCCTGACTCGACAAGCGTCATTTAAATGAGTATTAGACTTAGATTTCTAACCTTGTTCATATACAAGCCCTTTTAGTTGGTATTAGGCTTCAAATTTATGGGTAATAGACTTTTCCCCCAAACTTGATTGAACTTGGTTTTTGGAGGTGTTAGCCTTGGATTTTCGGACAAATTGATCCTGACTCGACAAGCTCCATTTAAATGAGTATTAGACTTAGATTTCTAACCTTGTTCATATCCAAGCCCTTTTAGTTTGAATTAGACTTCAAATTTATGGGTAATAGACATTTCCCCCAAACATGATTGAACTTGGTTTTTGGAGGTGTTAGCCTTGGATTTTCGGACAAATTGATCCTGACTCGACTAGCGCCATTTAAATGAGTATTAGACTTAGATTTCTAACCTTGTTCATATCGAAGCCCTTTTAGTTTGTATTAGACTTCAAATTTATGGATAATAGACTTTTCCCCCAAACATGATTGAACTTAGTTTTTGGAGGGAGTGTTAGCCTTGGATTTTCGGAAAAATTGATCCTGACTCGACGAGTACCATTTAAATGAGTATTAGCCTTAGATTTCTAACCTTGTTCATATCCAAGCCCTTTTAGTTGGTATTAGACTTCAAATTTATGGATAATAGAATTTTCCCCCAAACATGATTGAACTTAGTTTTTGGAGGGAGTGTTAGCCTTGGATTTTCGGAAAAATTGATCCTGACTCGACGAGTACCATTTAAATGAGTATTAGCCTTAGATTTATAAGCTTGTTCATATCCAAGCCCTTTTAGTTGGTATTAGACTTCAAATTTTTGGGTAATAGACTTTTCCCCCAAACTTGATTGAACTTGGTTTTTGGAGGTGTTAGCCTTGGATTTTAGGACAAATTGATCCTGACTCGACAAGCGTCATTTAAATGAGTATTAGACTTAGATTTCTAACCTTGTTCATATACAAGCCCTTTTAGTTGGTATTAGGCTTCAAATTTATGGGTAATAGACTTTTCCCCCAAACTTGATTGAACTTGGTTTTTGGAGGTGTTAGCCTTGGATTTTCGGACAAATTGATCCTGACTCGACAAGCTCCATTTAAATGAGTATTAGACTTAGATTTCTAACCTTGTTCATATCCAAGCCCTTTTAGTTTGAATTAGACTTCAAATTTATGGGTAATAGACTTTTCCCCCAAACATGATTGAACTTGGTTTTTGGAGGTGTTAGCCTTGGATTTTCGGAAAAATTGATCCTGACTCGACGAGCCCCATTTAAATGAGTATTAGCCTTAGATTTCTAACCTTGTTCATATCCAATCCCTTTTAGTTGGTATTAGATTTCAAATTTATGGGTAATAGACTTTTCCCCCAAACATGATTGAACTTAGTTTTTGGAGGGAGTGTTAGCCTTGGATTTTCGGAAAAATTGATCCTGACTCGACGAGTACCATTTAAATGAGTATTAGCCTTAGATTTCTAAGCTTGTTCATATCCAAGCCCTTTTAGTTGGTATTAGAGTTCAAATTTTTGGGTAATAGACTTTTCCCCCAAACTTGATTGAACTTGGTTTTTGGAGGTGTTAGCCTTGGATTTTAGGACAAATTGATCCTGACTCGACAAGCGTCATTTAAATGAGTATTAGACTTAGATTTCTAACCTTGTTCATATACAAGCCCTTTTAGTTGGTATTAGGCTTCAAATTTATGGGTAATAGACTTTTCCCCCAAACTTGATTGAACTTGGTTTTTGGAGGTGTTAGCCTTGGATTTTCGGACAAATTGATCCTGACTCGACAAGCTCCATTTAAATGAGTATTAGACTTAGATTTCTAACCTTGTTCATATCCAAGCCCTTTTAGTTTGAATTAGACTTCAAATTTATGGGTAATAGACATTTCCCCCAAACATGATTGAACTTGGTTTTTGGAGGTGTTAGCCTTGGATTTTCGGACAAATTGATCCTGACTCGACAAGCGCCATTTAAATGAGTATTAGACTTAGATTTCTAACCTTGTTCATATCGAAGCCCTTTTAGTTTGTATTAGACTTCAAATTTATGGATAATAGACTTTTCCCCCAAACATGATTGAACTTAGTTTTTGGAGGGAGTGTTAGCCTTGGATTTTCGGAAAAATTGATCCTGACTCGACGAGTACCATTTAAATGAGTATTAGACTTAGATTTCTAACCTTGTTCATATCCAAGCCCTTTCAGTTTGAATTAGACTTCAAATTTATGGGTAATAGACTTTTCCCCCAAACATGATTGAACTTGGTTTTTGGAGGTGTTAGCCTTGGATTTTCGGAAAAATTGATCCTGACTCGACGAGCCCCATTTAAATAAGTATTAGCCTTAGATTTCTAACCTTGTTCATATCCAATCCCTTTTAGTTGGTATTAGATTTCAAATTTATGGGTAATAGACTTTTCCCCCAAACATGATTGAACTTGGTTTTTGGAGGTGTTAGCCTTGGATTTTCGGAAAAATTGATCCTGACTCGACGAGCCCCATTTAAATGAGTATTAGCCTTAGATTTCTAACCTTGTTCATATCCAATCCCTTTTAGTTGGTATTAGATTTCAAATTTATGGGTAATAGACTTTTCCCCCAAACATGATTGAACTTAGTTTTTGGAGGGAGTGTTAGCCTTGGATTTTCGGAAAAATTGATCCTGACTCGACGAGTACCATTTAAATGAGTATTAGCCTTAGATTTCTAAGCTTGTTCATATCCAAGCCCTTTTAGTTGGTATTAGAGTTCAAATTTTTGGGTAATAGACTTTTCCCCCAAACTTGATTGAACTTGGTTTTTGGAGGTGTTAGCCTTGGATTTTAGGACAAATTGATCCTGACTCGACAAGCGTCATTTAAATGAGTATTAGACTTAGATTTCTAACCTTGTTCATATACAAGCCCTTTTAGTTGGTATTAGGCTTCAAATTTATGGGTAATAGACTTTTCCCCCAAACTTGATTGAACTTGGTTTTTGGAGGTGTTAGCCTTGGATTTTCGGACAAATTGATCCTGACTCGACAAGCTCCATTTAAATGAGTATTAGACTTAGATTTCTAACCTTGTTCATATCCAAGCCCTTTTAGTTTGAATTAGACTTCAAATTTATGGGTAATAGACATTTCCCCCAAACATGATTGAACTTGGTTTTTGGAGGTGTTAGCCTTGGATTTTCGGACAAATTGATCCTGACTCGACTAGCGCCATTTAAATGAGTATTAGACTTAGATTTCTAACCTTGTTCATATCGAAGCCCTTTTAGTTTGTATTAGACTTCAAATTTATGGATAATAGACTTTTCCCCCAAACATGATTGAACTTAGTTTTTGGAGGGAGTGTTAGCCTTGGATTTTCGGAAAAATTGATCCTGACTCGACGAGTACCATTTAAATGAGTATTAGCCTTAGATTTCTAACCTTGTTCATATCCAAGCCCTTTTAGTTGGTATTAGACTTCAAATTTATGGATAATAGAATTTTCCCCCAAACATGATTGAACTTAGTTTTTGGAGGGAGTGTTAGCCTTGGATTTTCGGAAAAATTGATCCTGACTCGACGAGTACCATTTAAATGAGTATTAGCCTTAGATTTATAAGCTTGTTCATATCCAAGCCCTTTTAGTTGGTATTAGACTTCAAATTTTTGGGTAATAGACTTTTCCCCCAAACTTGATTGAACTTGGTTTTTGGAGGTGTTAGCCTTGGATTTTAGGACAAATTGATCCTGACTCGACAAGCGTCATTTAAATGAGTATTAGACTTAGATTTCTAACCTTGTTCATATACAAGCCCTTTTAGTTGGTATTAGGCTTCAAATTTATGGGTAATAGAATTTCCCCCAAACTTGATTGAACTTGGTTTTTGGAGGTGTTAGCCTTGGATTTTCGGACAAATTGATCCTGACTCGACAAGCTCCATTTAAATGAGTATTAGACTTAGATTTCTAACCTTGTTCATATCCAAGCCCTTTTAGTTTGAATTAGACTTCAAATTTATGGGTAATAGACTTTTCCCCCAAACATGATTGAACTTGGTTTTTGGAGGTGTTAGCCTTGGATTTTCGGAAAAATTGATCCTGACTCGACGAGCCCCATTTAAATGAGTATTAGCCTTAGATTTCTAACCTTGTTCATATCCAATCCCTTTTAGTTGGTATTAGATTTCAAATTTATGGGTAATAGACTTTTCCCCCAAACATGATTGAACTTAGTTTTTGGAGGGAGTGTTAGCCTTGGATTTTCGGAAAAATTGATCCTGACTCGACGAGTACCATTTAAATGAGTATTAGCCTTAGATTTCTAACCTTGTTCATATCCAAGCCCTTTTAGTTGGTATTAGAGTTCAAATTTTTGGGTAATAGACTTTTCCCCCAAACTTGATTGAACTTGGTTTTTGGAGGTGTTAGCCTTGGATTTTAGGACAAATTGATCCTGACTCGACAAGCGTCATTTAAATGAGTATTAGACTTAGATTTCTAACCTTGTTCATATACAAGCCCTTTTAGTTGGTATTAGGCTTCAAATTTATGGGTAATAGACTTTTCCCCCAAACTTGATTGAACTTGGTTTTTGGAGGTGTTAGCCTTGGATTTTCGGACAAATTGATCCTGACTCGACAAGCTCCATTTAAATGAGTATTAGACTTAGATTTCTAACCTTGTTCATATCCAAGCCCTTTTAGTTTGAATTAGACTTCAAATTTATGGGTAATAGACATTTCCCCCAAACATGATTGAACTTGGTTTTTGGAGGTGTTAGCCTTGGATTTTCGGACAAATTGATCCTGACTCGACAAGCGCCATTTAAATGAGTATTAGACTTAGATTTCTAACCTTGTTCATATCGAAGCCCTTTTAGTTTGTATTAGACTTCAAATTTATGGATAATAGACTTTTCCCCCAAACATGATTGAACTTAGTTTTTGGAGGGAGTGTTAGCCTTGGATTTTCGGAAAAATTGATCCTGACTCGACGAGTACCATTTAAATGAGTATTAGCCTTAGATTTCTAAGCTTGTTCATATCCAAGCCCTTTTAGTTGGTATTAGACTTCAAATTTTTGGGTAATAGAATTTTCCCCCAAACTTGATTGAAATTGGTTTTTGGAGGTGTTAGCCTTGGATTTTAGGACAAATTGATCCTGACTCGACAAGCGTCATTTAAATGAGTATTAGACTTAGATTTCTAACCTTGTTCATATACAAGCCCTTTTAGTTGGTATTAGGCTTCAAATTTATGGGTAATAGACTTTTCCCCCAAACTTGATTGAACTTGGTTTTTGGAGGTGTTAGCCTTGGATTTTCGGACAAATTGATCCTGACTCGACAAGCTCCATTTAAATGAGTATTAGACTTAGATTTCTAACCTTGTTCATATCCAAGCCCTTTCAGTTTGAATTAGACTTCAAATTTATGGGTAATAGACTTTTCCCCCAAACATGATTGAACTTGGTTTTTGGAGGTGTTAGCCTTGGATTTTTGGAAAAATTGATCCTGACTCGACGAGCCCCATTTAAATAAGTATTAGCCTTAGATTTCTAACCTTGTTCATATCCAATCCCTTTTAGTTGGTATTAGATTTCAAATTTATGGGTAATAGACTTTTCCCCCAAACATGATTGAACTTAGTTTTTGGAGGGAGTGTTAGCCTTGGATTTTCGGACAAATTGATCCTGACTCGACAAGCTCCATTTGAATGAGTATTAGACTTAGATTTCTAACCTTGTTCATATCCAAGCCCTTTTAGTTTGAATTAGACTTCAAATTTATGGGTAATAGACTTTTCCCCCAAACATGATTGAACTTGGTTTTTGGAGGTGTTAGCCTTGGATTTTCGGAAAAATTGATCCTGACTCGACGAGCCCCATTTAAATGAGTATTAGCCTTATATTTCTAACCTTGTTCATATCCAATCCCTTTTAGTTGGTATTAGATTTCAAATTTATGGGTAATAGACTTTTCCCCCAAACATGATTGAACTTAGTTTTTGGAGGGAGGTGTTAGCCTTGGATTTTCGGAAAAATTGATCCTGACTCGACGAGTACCATTTAAATGAGTATTAGCCTTAGATTTCTAACCTTGTTCATATCCAAGCCCTTTTAGTTGTTATTAGACTTCAAATTTATGGGTAATAGACTTTTCCCCAAAACTTGATTGAACTTGGTTTTTGGAGGTGTTAGCCTTGGATTTTCGGACAAATTGATCCTGACTCGACAAGCTCCATTTAAATGAGTATTAGACTTAGATTTCTAACCTTGTTCATATCCAAGCCCTTTTAGTTGGTATTAGACTTCAAATTTATGGGTAATAGACTTTTCCCCCAAACTTGATTGAACTTGGTTTTTGGAGGTGTTAGCCTTGGATTTTCGGAAAAATTGATCCTGACTCGACGAGCCCTATTTAAATGAGTATTAGCCTTAGATTTCTAACCTTGTTCATATCCAAGCCCTTTTAGTTTGTATTAGACTTCAAATTTATGGGTAATAGACTTTTCCCCCAAACATGATTGAACTTAGTTTTTGGAGGGAGTGTCAGCATTGAATTTTCGGAAAAAATTGATCCTGACTCGACGAGCCCCATTTAAATGAGTATTAGCCTTATATTTCTAACCTTGTTCATATCCAAGCCCTTTTAGTTGGTATTAGACTTCAAATTTATGGGTAATAGACTTTTCCCCCAAACATGATTGAACTTAGTTTTTGGAGGGAGTGTTAGCCTTGGATTTTCGGAGAAAATGATCCTGACTCGACTAGCCCCATTTAAATGAGTATTAGCCTTAGATTTCTAACCTTGTTCATATCCACGCCCTTTTAGTTGGTATTAGACTTCAAATTTATGGGTACTAGACTTTTCCCCCAAACATGATTGAACTTAGTTTTTGGAGGGAGTGTTAGCCTTGGATTTTCGGAAAAATTGATCCTGACCCGACGAGCCCCATTTAAATGAGTATTAGCCTTAGATTTCTAACCTTGTTCATATCGAAGCCCTTTTAGTTTGTATTAGACTTCAAATTTATGGATAATAGACTTTTCCCCCAAACATGATTGAACTTAGTTTTTGGAGGGAGTGTTAGCCTTGGATTTTCGGAAAAATTGATCCTGACTCGACGAGTACCATTTAAATGAGTATTAGCCTTAGATTTCTAAGCTTGTTCATATCCAAGCCCTTTTAGTTGGTATTAGACTTCAAATTTTTGGGTAATAGACTTTTCCCCCAAACTTGATTGAACTTGGTTTTTGGAGGTGTTAGCCTTGGATTTTAGGACAAATTGATCCTGACTCGACAAGCGTCATTTAAATGAGTATTAGACTTAGATTTCTAACCTTGTTCATATACAAGCCCTTTTAGTTGGTATTAGGCTTCAAATTTATGGGTAATAGACTTTTCCCCCAAACTTGATTGAACTTGGTTTTTGGAGGTGTTAGCCTTGGATTTTCGGACAAATTGATCCTGACTCGACAAGCTCCATTTAAATGAGTATTAGACTTAGATTTCTAACCTTGTTCATATCCAAGCCCTTTTAGTTTGAATTAGACTTCAAATTTATGGGTAATAGACTTTTCCCCCAAACATGATTGAACTTGGTTTTTGGAGGTGTTAGCCTTGGATTTTCGGAAAAATTGATCCTGACTCGACGAGCCCCATTTAAATGAGTATTAGCCTTATATTTCTAACCTTGTTCATATCCAATCCCTTTTAGTTGGTTTTAGATTTCAAATTTATGGGTAATAGACTTTTCCCCCAAACATGATTGAACTTAGTTTTTGGAGGGAGGTGTTAGCCTTGGATTTTCGGAAAAATTGATCCTGACTCGACGAGTACCATTTAAATGAGTATTAGCCTTAGATTTCTAACCTTGTTCATATCCAAGCCCTTTTAGTTGTTATTAGACTTCAAATTTATGGGTAATAGACTTTTCCCCAAAACTTGATTGAACTTGGTTTTTGGAGGTGTTAGCCTTGGATTTTCGGACAAATTGATCCTGACTCGACAAGCTCCATTTAAATGAGTATTAGACTTATATTTCTAACCTTGTTCATATCCAATCCCTTTTAGTTTGAATTAGACTTCAAATTTATGGGTAATAGACATTTCCCCCAAACATGATTGAACTTGGTTTTTGGAGGTGTTAGCCTTGGATTTTCGGACAAATTGATCCTGACTCGACAAGCTCCATTTAAATGAGTATTAGACTTAGATTTCTAACCTTGTTCATATCCAAGCCCTCTTAGTTTGAATTAGACTTCAAATTTATGGGTAATAGACTTTTCCCCCAAACATGATTGAACTTAGTTTTTGGAGGGAGTGTTAGCCTTGGATTTTCGGAAAAATTGATCCTGACTCGACGAGCCCCATTTAAATGAGTATTAGCCTTAGATTTCTAAACTTGTTCATATCCAAGCCCTTTTAGTTGGTATTAGACTTCAAATTTATGGGTAATAGACTTTTCCCCCAAACATGATTGAACTTAGTTTTTGGAGGGAGTGTTAGCCTTGGATTTTCGGAGAAAATGATCCTGACTCGACGAGCCCCATTTAAATGAGTATTAGCCTTAGATTTATAACCTTGTTCATATCCAAGCCCTTTTAGTTGGTATTAGACTTCAAATTTATGGGTAATAGACTTTTCCCCCAAACATGATTGAACTTCGTTTTTGGAGGGAGTGTTAGCCTTGGATTTTCGGAAAAATTGATCCTGACTCGACGAGCCCCATTTAAATGAGTATTAGCCTTAGATTTCTAACCTTGTTCATATCCAAGCCCTTTTAGTTTGTATTAGACTTCAAATTTATGGGTAATAGACTTTTCCCCCAAACATGATTGAACTTAGTTTTTGGAGGGAGTGTTAGCCTTGGATTTTCGGAAAAATTGATCCTGACTCGACGCGTACCATTTAAATGAGTATTAGCCTTAGATTTCTAACCTTGTTCATATCCAAGCCCTTTTAGTTGGTATTAGACTTCAAATTTTTGGGTAATAGACTTTTCCACCAAACTTGATTGAACTTGGTTTTTGGAGGTGTTAGCCTTGGATTTTAGGACAAATTGATCCTGACTCGACAAGCGTCATTTAAATGAGTATTAGACTTAGATTTCTAACCTTGTTCATATCCAAGCCCTTTTAGTTGGTATTAGGCTTCAAATTTATGGGTAATAGACTTTTCCCCCAAACTTGATTGAACTTGGTTTTTGGAGGTGTTAGCCTTGGATTTTCGGACAAATTGATCCTGACTCGACAAGCTCCATTTAAATGAGTATTAGACTTAGATTTCTAACCTTGTTCATATCCAAGCCCTTTTAGTTTGAATTAGACTTCAAATTTATGGGTAATAGACTTTTCCCCCAAACATGATTGAACTTGGTTTTTGGAGGTGTTAGCCTTGGATTTTCGGAAAAATTGATCCTGACTCGACGAGCCCCATTTAAATGAGTATTAGCCTTAGATTTATAACCTTGTTCATATCCAATCCCTTTTAGTTGGTATTAGATTTCAAATTTATGGGTAATAGACTTTTCCCCCAAACATGATTGAACTTAGTTTTTGGAGGGAGTGTTAGCCTTGGATTTTCGGAAAAATTGATCCTGACTCGACGAGTACCATTTAAATGAGTATTAGCCTTAGATTTCTAACCTTGTTCATATCCAAGCCCTTTTAGTTTGAATTAGACTTCAAATTTATGGGTAATAGACTTTTCCCCCAAACATGATTGAACTTAGTTTTTGGAGGGAGTGTTAGCCTTGGATTTTCGGAAAAATTGATCCTGACTCGACGAGCCCCATTTAAATGAGTATTAGCCTTAGATTTCTAACCTTGTTCATATCCAAGCCCTTTTAGTTGGTATTAGACTTCAAATTTATGGGTAATAGACTTTTCCCCCAAACATGATTGAACTTAGTTTTTGGAGGGAGTGTTAGCCTTGGATTTTCGGAGAAAATGATCCTGACTCGACGAGCCCCATTTAAATGAGTATTAGCCTTAGATTTATAACCTTGTTCATATCCAAGCCCTTTTAGTTGGTATTAGACTTCAAATTTATGGGTAATAGACTTTTCCCCCAAACATGATTGAACTTAGTTTTTGGAGGGAGTGTTAGCCTTGGATTTTCGGAAAAATTGATCCTGACTCGACGCGTACCATTTAAATGAGTATTAGCCTTAGATTTCTAACCTTGTTCATATCCAAGCCCTTTTAGTTGGTATTAGACTTCAAATTTTTGGGTAATAGACTTTTCCACCAAACTTGATTGAACTTGGTTTTAGGAGGTGTTAGCCTTGGATTTTAGGACAAATTGATCCTGACTCGACAAGCGTCATTTAAATGAGTATTAGACTTAGATTTCTAACCTTGTTCATATCCAAGCCCTTTTAGTTGGTATTAGGCTTCAAATTTATGGGTAATAGACTTTTCCCCCAAACTTGATTGAACTTGGTTTTTGGAGGTGTTAGCCTTGGATTTTCGGACAAATTGATCCTGACTCGACAAGCTCCATTTAAATGAGTATTAGACTTAGATTTCTAACCTTGTTCATATCCAAGCCCTTTTAGTTTGAATTAGACTTCAAATTTATGGGTAATAGACTTTTCCCCCAAACATGATTGAACTTGGTTTTTGGAGGTGTTAGCCTTGGATTTTCGGAAAAATTGATCCTGACTTGACGAGCCCCATTTAAATGAGTATTAGCCTTAGATTTATAACCTTGTTCATATCCAATCCCTTTTAGTTGGTATTAGATTTCAAATTTATGGGTAATAGACTTTTCCCCCAAACATGATTGAACTTAGTTTTTGGAGGAAGTGTTAGCCTTGGATTTTCGGAAAAATTGATCCTGACTCGACGAGTACCTTTTAAATGAGTATTAGCCTTAGATTTCTAACCTTGTTCATATCCAAGCCCTTTTAGTTGTTATTAGACTTCAAATTTATGGGTAATAGACTTTTCCCCCAAACTTGATTGAACTTGGTTTTTGGAGGTGTTAGCCTTGGATTTTCGGACAAATTGATCCTGACTCGACAAGCTCCATTTAAATGAGTATTAGACTTAGATTTCTAACCTTGTTCATATCCAAGCCCTTTTAGTTTGAATTAGACTTCAAATTTATGGGTAATAGACATTTCCCCCAAACATGATTGAACTTGGTTTTTGGAGGTGTTAGCCTTGGATTTTCGGACAAATTGATCCTGACTCGACAAGCGCCATTTAAATGAGTATTAGACTTAGATTTCTAACCTTGTTCATATCCAAGCCCTTTTAGTTTGAATTAGACTTCAAATTTATGGGTAATAGACTTTTCCCCCAAACATGATTGAACTTAGTTTTTGGAGGGAGTGTTAGCCTTGGATTTTCGGAAAAATTGATCCTGACTCGACGAGCCCCATTTAAATGAGTATTAGCCTTAGATTTCTAACCTTGTTCATATCCAAGCCCTTTTAGTTGGTAATATACCTCAAATTTATGGGTAATAGACTTTTCCCCCAAACATGATTGAACTTAGTTTTTGGAGGTGTTAGCCTTGGATTTTCGGACAAATTGATCCTGACTCGACAAGCTCCATTTAAATGAGTATTAGACTTAGATTTCTAACCTTGTTCATATCCAAGCCCTTTTAGTTTGAATTAGACTTCAAATTTATGGGTAATAGACATTTCCCCCAAACATGATTGAACTTGGTTTTTGGAGGTGTTAGCCTTGGATTTTCGGACAAATTGATCCTGACTCGACAAGCGCCATTTAAATGAGTATTAGACTTAGATTTCTAACCTTGTTCATATCCAAGCCCTTTTAGTTTGAATTAGACTTCAAATTTATGGGTAATAGACTTTTCCACCAAACTTGATTGAACTTGGTTTTTGGAGGTGTTAGCCTTGGATTTTAGGACAAATTGATCCTGACTCGACAAGCGTCATTTAAATGAGTATTAGACTTAGATTTCTAACCTTGTTCATATCCAAGCCCTTTTAGTTGGTATTAGGCTTCAAATTTATGGGTAATAGACTTTTCCCCCAAACTTGATTGAACTTGGTTTTTGGAGGGAGTGTTAGCCTTGGATTTTCGGAAAAATTGATCCTGACTCGACGAGTACCATTTAAATGAGTATTAGCCTTAGATTTCTAACCTTGTTCATATCCAAGCCCTTTTAGTTGGTATTAGACTTTAAATTTTTGGGTAATAGACTTTTCCCCCAAACTTGATTGAACTTAGTTTTTGGAGGTGTTAGCCTTGGATTTTCGGACAAATTGATCCTGACTCGACAAGCTCCATTTAAATGAGTATTAGACTTAGATTTCTAACCTTGTTCATATCCAAGCCCTTTTAGTTTGAATTAGACTTCAAATTTATGGGTAATAGACTTTTCCCCCAAACATGATTGAACTTGGTTTTTGGAGGTGTTAGCCTTGGATTTTCGGAAAAATTGATCCTGACTCGACGAGCCCCATTTAAATGAGTATTAGCCTTATATTTCTAACCTTGTTCATATCCAATCCCTTTTAGTTGGTATTAGATTTCAAATTTATGGGTAATAGACTTTTCCCCCAAACATGATTGAACTTAGTTTTTGGAGGGAGGTGTTAGCCTTGGATTTTCGGAAAAATTGATCCTGACTCGACGAGTACCATTTAAATGAGTATTAGCCTTAGATTTCTAACCTTGTTCATATCCAAGCCCTTTTAGTTGTTATTAGACTTCAAATTTATGGGTAATAGACTTTTCCCCAAAACTTGATTGAACTTGGTTTTTGGAGGTGTTAGCCTTGGATTTTCGGACAAATTGATCCTGACTCGACAAGCTCCATTTAAATGAGTATTAGACTTATATTTCTAACCTTGTTCATATCCAATCCCTTTTAGTTTGAATTAGACTTCAAATTTATGGGTAATAGACATTTCCCCCAAACATGATTGAACTTGGTTTTTGGAGGTGTTAGCCTTGGATTTTCGGACAAATTGATCCTGACTCGACAAGCGCCATTTAAATGAGTATTAGACTTAGATTTCTAACCTTGTTCATATCCAAGCCCTTTTAGTTTGAATTAGACTTCAAATTTATGGGTAATAGACTTTTCCCCCAAACATGATTGAACTTAGTTTTTGGAGGGAGTGTTAGCCTTGGATTTTCGGAAAAATTGATCCTGACTCGACGAGCCCCATTTAAATGAGTATTAGCCTTAGATTTCTAACCTTGTTCATATCCAAGCCCTTTTAGTTGGTATTAGACTTCAAATTTATGGGTAATAGACTTTTCCCCCAAACATGATTGAACTTAGTTTTTGGAGGGAGTGTTAGCCTTGGATTTTCGGAGAAAATGATCCTGACTCGACGAGCCCCATTTAAATAAGTATTAGCCTTAGATTTATAACCTTGTTCATATCCAAGCCCTTTTAGTTGGTATTAGACTTCAAATTTATGGGTAATAGACTTTTCCCCCAAACATGATTGAACTTAGTTTTTGGAGGGAGTGTTAGCCTTGGATTTTCGGAAAAATTGATCCTGACTCGACGAGCCCCATTTAAATGAGTATTAGCCTTAGATTTCTAACCTTGTTCATATCCAATCCCTTTTAGTTTGTATTAGACTTCAAATTTATGGGTAATAGACTTTTCCCCCAAACATGATTGAACTTAGTTTTTGGAGGGAGTGTTAGCCTTGGATTTTCGGAAAAATTGATCCTGACTCGACGCGTACCATTTAAATGAGTATTAGCCTTAGATTTCTAACCTTGTTCATATCCAAGCCCTTTTAGTTGGTATTAGACTTCAAATTTTTGGGTAATAGACTTTTCCACCAAACTTGATTGAACTTGGTTTTTGGAGGTGTTAGCCTTGGATTTTAGGACAAATTGATCCTGACTCGACAAGCGTCATTTAAATGAGTATTAGACTTAGATTTCTAACCTTGTTCATATCCAAGCCCTTTTAGTTGGTATTAGGCTTCAAATTTATGGGTAATAGACTTTTCCCCCAAACTTGATTGAACTTGGTTTTTGGAGGTGTTAGCCTTGGATTTTCGGACAAATTGATCCTGACTCGACAAGCTCCATTTAAATGAGTATTAGACTTAGATTTCTAACCTTGTTCATATCCAAGCCCTTTTAGTTTGAATTAGACTTCAAATTTATGGGTAATAGACTTTTCCCCCAAACATGATTGAACTTGGTTTTTGGAGGTGTTAGCCTTGGATTTTCGGAAAAATTGATCCTGACTCGACGAGCCCCATTTAAATGAGTATTAGCCTTAGATTTATAACCTTGTTCATATCCAATCCCTTTTAGTTGGTATTAGATTTCAAATTTATGGGTAATAGACTTTTCCCCCAAACATGATTGAACTTAGTTTTTGGAGGGAGTGTTAGCCTTGGATTTTCGGAAAAATTGATCCTGACTCGACGAGTACCATTTAAATGAGTATTAGCCTTAGATTTCTAACCTTGTTCATATCCAAGCCCTTTTAGTTGTTATTAGACTTCAAATTTATGGGTAATAGACTTTTCCCCCAAACTTGATTGAACTTGGTTTTTGGAGGTGTTAGCCTTGGATTTTCGGACAAATTGATCCTGACTCGACAAGCTCCATTTAAATGAGTATTAGACTTAGATTTCTAACCTTGTTCATAACCAAGCCCTTTTAGTTTGAATTAGACTTCAAATTTATGGGTAATAGACATTTCCCCCAAACATGATTGAACTTGGTTTTTGGAGGTGTTAGCCTTGGATTTTCGGACAAATTGATCCTGACTCGACGAGCCCCATTTAAATGAGTATTAGCCTTAGATTTCTAACCTTGTTCATATCCAAGCCCTTTTAGTTGGTATTAGACTTCAAATTTATGGGTAATAGACTTTTCCCCCAAACATGATTGAACTTAGTTTTTGGAGGTGTTAGCCTTGGATTTTCGGACAAATTGATCCTGACTCGACAAGCTCCATTTAAATGAGTATTAGACTTAGATTTCTAACCTTGTTCATATCCAAGCCCTTTTAGTTTGAATTAGACTTCAAATTTATGGGTAATAGACTTTTCCCCCAAACATGATTGAACTTGGTTTTTGGAGGTGTTAGCCTTGGATTTTCGGAAAAATTGATCCTGACTCGACGAGCCCCATTTAAATGAGTATTAGCCTTATATTTCTAACCTTGTTCATATCCAATCCCTTTTAGTTGGTATTAGATTTCAAATTTATGGGTAATAGACTTTTCCCCCAAACATGATTAAACTTAGTTTTTGGAGGGAGGTGTTAGCCTTGGATTTTCGGAAAAATTGATCCTGACTCGACGAGTACCATTTAAATGAGTATTAGCCTTAGATTTCTAACCTTGTTCATATCCAAGCCCTTTTAGTTGTTATTAGACTTCAAATTTATGGGTAATAGACTTTTCCCCAAAACTTGATTGAACTTGGTTTTTGGAGGTGTTAGCCTTGGATTTTCGGACAAATTGATCCTGACTCGACAAGCTCCATTTAAATGAGTATTAGACTTAGATTTCTAACCTTGTTCATATCCAATCCCTTTTAGTTTGAATTAGACTTCAAATTTATGGGTAATAGACATTTCCCCCAAACATGATTGAACTTGGTTTTTGGAGGTGTTAGCCTTGGATTTTCGGACAAATTGATCCTGACTCGACAAGCGCCATTTAAATGCGTATTAGACTTAGATTTCTAACCTTGTTCATATCCAAGCCCTTTTAGTTTGAATTAGACTTCAAATTTATGGGTAATAGACTTTTCCCCCAAACATGATTGAACT
The DNA here is from genome assembly GCA_964035475.1 of Salix caprea. Taxonomy (NCBI): domain Eukaryota; kingdom Viridiplantae; phylum Streptophyta; class Magnoliopsida; order Malpighiales; family Salicaceae; genus Salix; species Salix caprea. The sequence continues at coordinate 18,438,074 of OZ037749.1, forward strand.
TAGTTTTTGGAGGGAGTGTTAGCCTTGGATTTTCGGAAAAATTGATCCTGACTCGACGAGCCCCATTTAAATGAGTATTAGCCTTAGATTTCTAACCTTGTTCATATCCAAGCCCTTTTACTTGGTATTCGACTTCAAATTTATGGGTAATAGACTTTTCCCCCAAACATGATTGAACTTAGTTTTTGGAGGGAGTGTTAGCCTTGGATTTTCGGAGAAAATGATCCTGACTCGACGAGCCCCATTTAAATGAGTATTAGCCTTAGATTTATAACCTTGTTCATATCCAAGCCCTTTTAGTTGGTATTAGACTTCAAATTTATGGGTAATAGACTTTTCCCCCAAACATGATTGAACTTAGTTTTTGGAGGGAGTGTTAGCCTTGGATTTTCGGAAAAATTGATCCTGACTCGACGAGCCCCATTTAAATGAGTATTAGCCTTAGATTTCTAACCTTGTTCATATCCAAGCCCTTTTAGTTTGTATTAGACTTCAAATTTATGGGTAATAGACTTTTCCCCCAAACATGATTGAACTTAGTTTTTGGAGGGAGTGTTAGCCTTGGATTTTGGGAAAAATTGATCCTGACTCGACGCGTACCATTTAAATGACTATTAGCCTTAGATTTCTAACCTTGTTCATATCCAAGCCCTTTTAGTTGGTATTAGACTTCAAATTGTTGGGTAATAGACTTTTGCACCAAACTTGATTGAACTTGGTTTTTGGAGGTGTTAGCCTTGGATTTTAGGACAAATTGATCCTGACTCGACAAGCGTCATTTAAATGAGTATTAGACTTAGATTTCTAACCTTGTTCATATCCAAGCCCTTTTAGTTGGTATTAGGCTTCAAATTTATGGGTAATAGACTTTTCCCCCAAACTTGATTGAACTTGGTTTTTGGAGGTGTTAGCCTTGGATTTTCGGACAAATTGATCCTGACTCGACAAGCTCCATTTAAATGAGTATTAGACTTAGATTTCTAACCTTGTTCATATCCAAGCCCTTTTAGTTTGAATTAGACTTCAAATTTATGGGTAATAGACTTTTCCCCCAAACATGATTGAACTTAGTTTTTGGAGGGAGTGTTAGCCTTGGATTTTCGGAAAAATTGATCCTGACTCGACGAGTACCATTTAAATGAGCATTAGCCTTAGATTTCTAACCTTGTTCATATCCAAGCCCTTTTTGTTGTTATTAGACTTCAAATTTATGGGTAATAGACTTTTCCCCCAAACTTGATTGAACTTGGTTTTTGGAGGTGTTAGCCTTGGATTTTCGGACAAATTGATCCTGACTCGACAAGCTCCATTTAAATGAGTATTAGACTTAGATTTCTAACCTTGTTCATATCCAAGCCCTTTTAGTTTGAATTAGACTTCAAATTTATGGGTAATAGACCTTTCCCCCAAACATGATTGAACTTGGTTTTTGGAGGTGTTAGCCTTGGATTTTCGGACAAATTGATCCTTACTCGACAAGCTCCATTTAAATGAGTATTAGACTTAGATTTCTAACATTGTTCATATCCAAGCCCTTTTAGTTTGAATTAGACTTTAAATTTATGGGTAATAGACTTTTCCCCCAAACATGATTGAACTTAGTTTTTGGAGGGAGTGTTAGCCTTGGATTTTCGGAAAAATTGATCCTGACTCGACGAGCCCCATTTAAATGAGTATTAGCCTTAGATTTCTAACCTTGTTCATATCCAAGCCCTTTTAGTTTGTATTAGACTTCAAATTTATGGGTAATAGACCTTTCCCCCAAACATGATTGAACTTGGTTTTTGGAGGTGTTAGCCTTGGATTTTCGGACAAATTGATCCTGACTCGACAAGCTCCATTTAAATGAGTATTAGACTTAGATTTCTAACCTTGTTCATATCCAAGCCCTTTTAGTTTGAATTAGACTTTAAATTTATGGGTAATAGACTTTTCCCCCAAACATGATTGAACTTAGTTTTTGGAGGGAGTGTTAGCCTTGGATTTTCGGAGAAAATGATCCTGACTCGACGAGCCCCATTTAAATGAGTATTAGCCTTAGATTTATAACCTTGTTCATATCCAAGCCCTTTTAGTTGGTATTAGACTTCAAATTTATGGGTAATAGACTTTTCCCCCAAACATGATTGAACTTAGTTTTTGGAGGGAGTGTTAGCCTTGGATTTTCGGAAAAATTGATCCTGACTCGACGAGCCCCATTTAAATGAGTATTAGCCTTAGATTTCTAACCTTGTTCATATCCAAGCCCTTTTAGTTTGTATTAGACTTCAAATTTATGGGTAATAGACTTTTCCCCCAAACATGATTGAACTTAGTTTTTGGAGGGAGTGTTAGCCTTGGATTTTTGGAAAAATTGATCCTGACTCGACGCGTACCATTTAAATGAGTATTAGCCTTAGATTTCTAACCTTGTTCATATCCAAGCCCTTTTAGTTTGTATTAGACTTCAAATTTATGGGTAATAGACTTTTCCCCCAAACATGATTGAACTTAGTTTTTGGAGGGAGTGTTAGCCTTGGATTTTCGGGAAAATTGATCCTGACTCGACGCGTACCATTTAAATGAGTATTAGCCTTAGATTTCTAACCTTGTTCATATCCAAGCCCTTTTAGTTGGTATTAGACTTCAAATTTTTGGGTAATAGACTTTTGCACCAAACTTGATTGAACTTGGTTTTTGGAGGTGTTAGCCTTGGATTTTCGGAGAAAATGATCCTGACTCGACGAGCCCCATTTAAATGAGTATTAGCCTTAGATTTCTAACCTTGTTCATATCCAAGCCCTTTTAGTTTGTATTAGACTTCAAATTTATGGGTAATAGACCTTTCCCCCAAACATGATTGAACTTGGTTTTTGGAGGTGTTAGCCTTGGATTTTCGGACAAATTGATCCTGACTCGACAAGCTCCATTTAAATGAGTATTAGACTTAGATTTCTAACCTTGTTCATATCCAAGCCCTTTTAGTTTGAATTAGACTTTAAATTTATGGGTAATAGACTTTTCCCCCAAACATGATTGAACTTAGTTTTTGGAGGGAGTGTTAGCCTTGGATTTTCGGAAAAATAGATCCTGACTCGACGAGCCCCATTTAAATGAGTATTAGCCTTAGATTTCTAACCTTGTTCATATCCAAGCCCTTTTAGTTTGCATTAGACTTCAAATTTATGGGTAATAGACATTTCCCCCAAACATGATTGAACTTGGTTTTTGGAGGTGTTAGCCTTGGATTTTCGGACAAATTGATCCTGACTCGACAAGCGCCATTTAAATGAGTATTAGACTTAGATTTCTAACCTTGTTCATATCCAAGCCCTTTTAGTTTGAATTAGACTTTAAATTTATGGGTAATAGACTTTTCCCCCAAACTTGATTGAACTTGGTTTTTGGAGGTGTTAGCCTTGGATTTTCGGACAAATTGATCCTGACTCGACAAGCGCCATTTAAATGAGTATTAGCCTTAGATTTCTAACCTTGTTCATATCCAAGCCCTTTTTGTTGTTATTAGACTTCAAATTTATGGGTAATAGACTTTTCCCCAAAACTTGATTGAACTTGGTTTTTGGAGGTGTTAGCCTTGGATTTTCGGACAAATTGATCCTGACTCGACAAGCTCCATTTAAATGAGTATTAGACTTAGATTTCTAACCTTGTTCATATCCAATCCCTTTTAGTTTGAATTAGACTTCAAATTTATGGGTAATAGACATTTCCCCCAAACATGATTGAACTTGGTTTTTGGAGGTGTTAGCCTTGGATTTTCGGACAAATTGATCCTCACTCGACAAGCGCCATTTAAATGAGTATTAGACTTAGATTTCTAACCTTGTTCATATCCAAGCCCTTTTAGTTTGAATTAGACTTCAAATTTATGGGTAATAGACTTTTCCCCCAAACATGATTGAACTTAGTTTTTGGAGGGAGTGTTAGCCTTGGATTTTCGGAAAAATTGATCCTGACTCGACGAGCCCCATTTAAATGAGTATTAGCCTTAGATTTGTAACCTTGTTCATATCCAATCCCTTTTAGTTGGTATTCGACTTCAAATTTATGGGTAATAGACTTTTCCCCCAAACATGATTGAACTTAGTTTTTGGAGGGAGTGTTAACCTTGGATTTTCAGAGAAAATGATCCTGACTTGACGAGCCCCATTTAAATGAGTATTAGCCTTAGATTTATAACCTTGTTCATATCCAAGCCCTTTTAGTTGGTATTAGACTTCAAATTTATGGGTAATAGACTTTTCCCCCAAACATGATTGAACTTAGTTTTTGAAGGGAGTGTTAGCCTTGGATTTTCGGAAAAATTGATCCTGACTCGACGAGCCCCATTTAAATGAGTATTAGCCTTAGATTTCTAACCTTGTTCATATCCAAGCCCTTTTAGTTTGTATTAGACTTCAAATTTATGGGTAATAGACTTTTCCCCCAAACATGATTGAACTTAGTTTTTGGAGGGAGTGTTAGCCTTGGATTTTCGGAAAAATTGATCCTGACTCGACGCGTACCATTTAAATGAGTATTAGCCTTAGATTTCTAACCTTGTTCATATCCAAGCCCTTTTAGTTGGTATTAGACTTCAAATTTTTGGGTAATAGACTTTTGCACCAAACTTGATTGAACTTGGTTTTTGGAGGTGTTAGCCTTGGATTTTAGGACAAATTGATCCTGACTCGACAAGCGTCATTTAAATGAGTATTAGACTTAGATTTCTAACCTTGTTCATATCCAAGCCCTTTTAGTTGGTATTAGGCTTCAAATTTATGGGTAATAGACTTTTCCCCCAAACTTGATTGAACTTGGTTTTTGGAGGTGTTAGCCTTTGATTTTCGGACAAATTGATCCTGACTCGACAAGCTCCATTTAAATGAGTATTAGACTTAGATTTCTAACCTTGTTCATATCCAAGCCCTTTTAGTTTGAATTAGACTTTAAATTTATGGGTAATAGACTTTTCCCCCAAACATGATTGAACTTAGTTTTTGGAGGGAGTGTTAGCCTTGGATTTTCGGAAAAATTGATCCTGACTCGACGAGTACCATTTAAATGAGTATTAGCCTTAGATTTCTAACCTTGTTCATATCCAAGCCCTTTTTGTTGTTATTAGACTTCAAATTTATGGGTAATAGACTTTTCCCCCAAACTTGATTGAACTTGGTTTTTGGAGGTGTTAGCCTTGGATTTTCGGACAAATTGATCCTGACTCGACAAGCTCTATTTAAATGAGTATTAGACTTAGATTTCTAACCTTGTTCATATCCAAGCCCTTTTAGTTTGAATTAGACTTCAACTTTATGGGTAATAGACCTTTCCCCCAAACATGATTGAACTTGGTTTTTGGAGGTGTTAGCCTTGGATTTTCGGACAAATTGATCCTTACTCGACAAGCTCCATTTAAATGAGTATTAGACTTAGATTTCTAACCTTGTTCATATCCAAGCCCTTTTAGTTTGAATTAGACTTCAATTTTATGGATAATAAACTTTTCCCCCAAACATGATTGGACTTAGTTTTTGGAGGGAGTGTTAGCCTTGGATTTTCGGAAAAATTGATCATGACTCGACGAGCCCCATTTAAATGAGTATTAGCCTTAGATTTCTAACCTTGTTCATATCCAAGCCCTTTTAGTTGGTATTAGACTTCAAATTTATGGGTAATAGACTTTTCCCCCAAACATGATTGAACTTAGTTTTTGGAGGGAGTGTTAGCCTTGGATTTTCGGAAAAATTGATCCTGACTCCACGAGCCCCATTTAAATGAGTATTAGCCTTAGATTTCTAACCTTGTTCATATCCAAGCCCTTTTAGTTTGTATTAGACTTCAAATTTATGGGTAATAGACCTTTCCCCCAAACATGATTGAACTTGGTTTTTGGAGGTGTTAGCCTTGGATTTTCGGACAAATTGATCCTGACTCGACAAGCTCCATTTAAATGAGTATTAGACTTAGATTTCTAACCTTGTTCATATCCAAGCCCTTTTAGTTTGAATTAGACTTTAAATTTATGGGTAATAGACTTTTCCCCCAAACATGATTGAACTTAGTTTATGGAGGGAGTGTTAGCCTTGGATTTTCGGAAAAATTGATCCTGACTCGACGAGCCCCATTTAAATGAGTATTAGCCTTAGATTTCTAACCTTGTTCATATCCAAGCCCTTTTAGTTTGCATTAGACTACAAATTTATGGGTAATAGACATTTCCCACAAACATGATTGAACTTGGTTTTTGGAGGTGTTAGCCTTGGATTTTCGGACAAATTGATCCTGACTCGACAAGCGCCATTTAAATGAGTATTAGACTTAGATTTCTAACCTTGTTCATATCCAAGCCCTTTTAGTTTCAATTAGACTTTAAATTTATGGGTAATAGACTTTTCCCCCAAACTTGATTGAACTTGGTTTTTGGAGGTGTTAGCCTTGGATTTTCGGAAAAATTGATCCTGACTCGACGAGCCCCATTTAAATGAGTATTAGCCTTATATTTGTAACCTTGTTCATATACAATCCCTTTTAGTTGGTATTAGATTTCAAATTTATGGGTAATAGACTTTTCCCCCAAACATGATTGAACTTAGTTTTTGGAGGGAGGTGTTAGCCTTGGATTTTCGGAAAAATTGATCCTGACTCGACGAGTACCATTTAAATGAGTATTAGCCTTAGATTTCTAACCTTGTTCATATCCAAGCCCTTTTAGTTGTTATTAGACTTCAAATTTATGGGTAATAGACTTTTCCCCAAAACTTGATTGAACTTGGTTTTTGGAGCTGTTAGCCTTGGATTTTCGGACAAATTGATCCTGACTCGACAAGCTCCATTTAAATGAGTATTAGACTTAGATTTCTAACCTTGTTCATATCCAATCCCTTTTAGTTTGAATTAGACTTCAAATTTATGGGTAATAGACATTTCCCCCAAACATGATTGAACTTGGTTTTTGGAGGTGTTAGCCTTGGATTTTCGGACAAATTGATCCTCACTCGACAAGCGCCATTTAAATGAGTATTAGACTTAGATTTCTAACCTTGTTCATATCCAAGCCCTTTTAGTTTGAATTAGAATTCAAATTTATGGGTAATAGACTTTTCCCCCAAACATGATTGAACTTAGTTTTTGGAGGGAGTGTTAGCCTTGGATTTTCGGAAAAATTGATCCTGACTCGACGAGCCCCATTTAAATGAGTATTAGCCTTAGATTTCTAACCTTGTTCATATCCAAGCCCTTTTAGTTGGTATTAGACTTCAAATTTATGGGTAATAGACTTTCCCCCCAAACATGATTGAACTTAGTTTTTGGAGGGAGTGTTAGCCTTGGATTTTCGGAGAAAATGATCCTGACTCGACGAGCCCCATTTAAATGAGTATTAGCCTTAGATTTATAACCTTGTTCATATCCAAGCCCTTTTAGTTGGTATTTGACTTCAAATTTATGGGTAATAGACTTTTCCCCCAAACATGATTGAACTTAGTTTTTGGAGGGAGTGTTAGCCTTGGATTTTCGGAAAAATTGATCCTGACTCGACGCGTACCATTTAAATGAGTATTAGCCTTAGATTTCTAACCTTGTTCATATCCAAGCCCTTTTAGTTGGTATTAGACTTCAAATTTTTGGGTAATAGACTTTTCCCCCAAACTTGATTGAACTTGGTTTTTGGAGGTGTTAGCCTTGGATTTTTGGAAAAATTGATCCTGACTCGACGCGTACCATTTAAATGAGTATTAGCCTTAGATTTCTAACCTTGTTCATATCCAAGCCCTTTTAGTTTGTATTAGACTTCAAATTTATGGGTAATAGACTTTTCCCCCAAACATGATTGAACTTAGTTTTTGGAGGGAGTGTTAGCCTTGGATTTTCGGGAAAATTGATCCTGACTCGACGCGTACCATTTAAATGAGTATTAGCCTTAGATTTCTAACCTTGTTCATATCCAAGCCCTTTTAGTTGGTATTAGACTTCAAATTTTTGGGTAATAGACTTTTGCACCAAACTTGATTGAACTTGGTTTTTGGAGGTGTTAGCCTTGGATTTTCGGAGAAAATGATCCTGACTCGACGAGCCCCATTTAAATGAGTATTAGCCTTAGATTTCTAACCTTGTTCATATCCAAGCCCTTTTAGTTTGTATTAGACTTCAAATTTATGGGTAATAGACCTTTCCCCCAAACATGATTGAACTTGGTTTTTGGAGGTGTTAGCCTTGGATTTTCGGACAAATTGATCCTGACTCGACAAGCTCCATTTAAATGAGTATTAGACTTAGATTTCTAACCTTGTTCATATCCAAGCCCTTTTAGTTTGAATTAGACTTTAAATTTATGGGTAATAGACTTTTCCCCCAAACATGATTGAACTTAGTTTTTGGAGGGAGTGTTAGCCTTGGATTTTCGGAAAAATAGATCCTGACTCGACGAGCCCCATTTAAATGAGTATTAGCCTTAGATTTCTAACCTTGTTCATATCCAAGCCCTTTTAGTTTGCATTAGACTTCAAATTTATGGGTAATAGACATTTCCCCCAAACATGATTGAACTTGGTTTTTGGAGGTGTTAGCCTTGGATTTTCGGACAAATTGATCCTGACTCGACAAGCGCCATTTAAATGAGTATTAGACTTAGATTTCTAACCTTGTTCATATCCAAGCCCTTTTAGTTTGAATTAGACTTTAAATTTATGGGTAATAGACTTTTCCCCCAAACTTGATTGAACTTGGTTTTTGGAGGTGTTAGCCTTGGATTTTCGGACAAATTGATCCTGACTCGACAAGCGCCATTTAAATGAGTATTAGCCTTAGATTTCTAACCTTGTTCATATCCAAGCCCTTTTTGTTGTTATTAGACTTCAAATTTATGGGTAATAGACTTTTCCCCAAAACTTGATTGAACTTGGTTTTTGGAGGTGTTAGCCTTGGATTTTCGGACAAATTGATCCTGACTCGACAAGCTCCATTTAAATGAGTATTAGACTTAGATTTCTAACCTTGTTCATATCCAATCCCTTTTAGTTTGAATTAGACTTCAAATTTATGGGTAATAGACATTTCCCCCAAACATGATTGAACTTGGTTTTTGGAGGTGTTAGCCTTGGATTTTCGGACAAATTGATCCTGACTCGACAAGCGCCATTTAAATGAGTATTAGACTTAGATTTCTAACCTTGTTCATATCCAAGCCCTTTTAGTTTGAATTAGACTTCAAATTTATGGGTAATAGACTTTTCCCCCAAACATGATTGAACTTAGTTTTTGGAGGGAGTGTTAGCCTTGGATTTTCGGAAAAATTGATCCTGACTCGACGAGCCCCATTTAAATGAGTATTAGCCTTAGATTTCTAACCTTGTTCATATCCAATCCCTTTTAGTTGGTATTCGACTTCAAATTTATGGGTAATAGACTTTTCCCCCAAACATGATTGAACTTAGTTTTTGGAGGGAGTGTTAACCTTGGATTTTCAGAGAAAATGATCCTGACTTGACGAGCCCCATTTAAATGAGTATTAGCCTTAGATTTATAACCTTGTTCATATCCAAGCCCTTTTAGTTGGTATTAGACTTCAAATTTATGGGTAATAGACTTTTCCCCCAAACATGATTGAACTTAGTTTTTGAAGGGAGTGTTAGCCTTGGATTTTCGGAAAAATTGATCCTGACTCGACGAGCCCCATTTAAATGAGTATTAGCCTTAGATTTCTAACCTTGTTCATATCCAAGCCCTTTTAGTTTGTATTAGACTTCAAATTTATGGGTAATAGACTTTTCCCCCAAACATGATTGAACTTAGTTTTTGGAGGGAGTGTTAGCCTTGGATTTTCGGAAAAATTGATCCTGACTCGACGCGTACCATTTAAATGAGTATTAGCCTTAGATTTCTAACCTTGTTCATATCCAAGCCCTTTTAGTTGGTATTAGACTTCAAATTTTTGGGTAATAGACTTTTGCACCAAACTTGATTGAACTTGGTTTTTGGAGGTGTTAGCCTTGGATTTTAGGACAAATTGATCCTGACTCGACAAGCGTCATTTAAATGAGTATTAGACTTAGATTTCTAACCTTGTTCATATCCAAGCCCTTTTAGTTGGTATTAGGCTTCAAATTTATGGGTAATAGACTTTTCCCCCAAACTTGATTGAACTTGGTTTTTGGAGGTGTTAGCCTTTGATTTTCGGACAAATTGATCCTGACTCGACAAGCTCCATTTAAATGAGTATTAGACTTAGATTTCTAACCTTGTTCATATCCAAGCCCTTTTAGTTTGAATTAGACTTTAAATTTATGGGTAATAGACTTTTCCCCCAAACATGATTGAACTTAGTTTTTGGAGGGAGTGTTAGCCTTGGATTTTCGGAAAAATTGATCCTGACTCGACGAGTACCATTTAAATGAGTATTAGCCTTAGATTTCTAACCTTGTTCATATCCAAGCCCTTTTTGTTGTTATTAGACTTCAAATTTATGGGTAATAGACTTTTCCCCCAAACTTGATTGAACTTGGTTTTTGGAGGTGTTAGCCTTGGATTTTCGGACAAATTGATCCTGACTCGACAAGCTCCATTTAAATGATTATTAGACTTAGATTTCTAACCTTGTTCATATCCAAGCCCTTTTAGTTTGAATTAGACTTCAACTTTATGGGTAATAGACCTTTCCCCCAAACATGATTGAACTTGGTTTTTGGAGGTGTTAGCCTTGGATTTTCGGACAAATTGATCCTTACTCGACAAGCTCCATTTAAATGAGTATTAGACTTAGATTTCTAACCTTGTTCATATCCAAGCCCTTTTAGTTTGAATTAGACTTCAATTTTATGGATAATAAACTTTTCCCCCAAACATGATTGGACTTAGTTTTTGGAGGGAGTGTTAGCCTTGGATTTTCGGAAAAATTGATCATGACTCGACGAGCCCCATTTAAATGAGTATTAGCCTTAGATTTCTAAACTTGTTCATATCCAAGCCCTTTTAGTTGGTATTAGACTTCAAATTTATGGGTAATAGACTTTTCCCCCAAACATGATTGAACTTAGTTTTTGGAGGGAGTGTTAGCCTTGGATTTTCGGAAAAATTGATCCTGACTCCACGAGCCCCATTTAAATGAGTATTAGCCTTAGATTTCTAACCTTGTTCATATCCAAGCCCTTTTAGTTTGTATTAGACTTCAAATTTATGGGTAATAGACCTTTCCCCCAAACATGATTGAACTTGGTTTTTGGAGGTGTTAGCCTTGGATTTTCGGACAAATTGATCCTGACTCGACAAGCTCCATTTAAATGAGTATTAGACTTAGATTTCTAACCTTGTTCATATCCAAGCCCTTTTAGTTTGAATTAGACTTTAAATTTATGGGTAATAGACTTTTCCCCCAAACATGATTGAACTTAGTTTATGGAGGGAGTGTTAGCCTTGGATTTTCGGAAAAATTGATCCTGACTCGACGAGCCCCATTTAAATGAGTATTAGCCTTAGATTTCTAACCTTGTTCATATCCAAGCCCTTTTAGTTTGCATTAGACTACAAATTTATGGGTAATAGACATTTCCCACAAACATGATTGAACTTGGTTTTTGGAGGTGTTAGCCTTGGATTTTCGGACAAATTGATCCTGACTCGACAAGCGCCATTTAAATGAGTATTAGACTTAGATTTCTAACCTTGTTCATATCCAAGCCCTTTTAGTTTGAATTAGACTTTAAATTTATGGGTAATAGACTTTTCCCCCAAACTTGATTGAACTTGGTTTTTGGAGGTGTTAGCCTTGGATTTTCGGAAAAATTGATCCTGACTCGACGAGCCCCATTTAAATGAGTATTAGCCTTATATTTGTAACCTTGTTCATATACAATCCCTTTTAGTTGGTATTAGATTTCAAATTTATGGGTAATAGACTTTTCCCCCAAACATGATTGAACTTAGTTTTTGGAGGGAGGTGTTAGCCTTGGATTTTCGGAAAAATTGATCCTGACTCGACGAGTACCATTTAAATGAGTATTAGCCTTAGATTTCTAACCTTGTTCATATCCAAGCCCTTTTAGTTGTTATTAGACTTCAAATTTATGGGTAATAGACTTTTCCCCAAAACTTGATTGAACTTGGTTTTTGGAGCTGTTAGCCTTGGATTTTCGGACAAATTGATCCTGACTCGACAAGCTCCATTTAAATGAGTATTAGACTTAGATTTCTAACCTTGTTCATATCCAATCCCTTTTAGTTTGAATTAGACTTCAAATTTATGGGTAATAGACATTTCCCCCAAACATGATTGAACTTGGTTTTTGGAGGTGTTAGCCTTGGATTTTCGGACAAATTGATCCTCACTCGACAAGCGCCATTTAAATGAGTATTAGACTTAGATTTCTAACCTTGTTCATATCCAAGCCCTTTTAGTTTGAATTAGAATTCAAATTTATGGGTAATAGACTTTTCCCCCAAACATGATTGAACTTAGTTTTTGGAGGGAGTGTTAGCCTTGGATTTTCGGAAAAATTGATCCTGACTCGACGAGCCCCATTTAAATGAGTATTAGCCTTAGATTTCTAACCTTGTTCATATCCAAGCCCTTTTAGTTGGTATTAGACTTCAAATTTATGGGTAATAGACTTTCCCCCCAAACATGATTGAACTTAGTTTTTGGAGGGAGTGTTAGCCTTGGATTTTCGGAGAAAATGATCCTGACTCGACGAGCCCCATTTAAATGAGTATTAGCCTTAGATTTATAACCTTGTTCATATCCAAGCCCTTTTAGTTGGTATTTGACTTCAAATTTATGGGTAATAGACTTTTCCCCCAAACATGATTGAACTTAGTTTTTGGAGGGAGTGTTAGCCTTGGATTTTCGGAAAAATTGATCCTGACTCGACGCGTACCATTTAAATGAGTATTAGCCTTAGATTTCTAACCTTGTTCATATCCAAGCCCTTTTAGTTGGTATTAGACTTCAAATTTTTGGGTAATAGACTTTTCCCCCAAACTTGATTGAACTTGGTTTTTGGAGGTGTTAGCCTTGGATTTTAGGACAAATTGATCCTGACTCGACAAGCTCCATTTAAATGAGTATTAGACTTAGATTTCTAACCTTGTTCATATCCAAGCCCTTTTAGTTTGAATTAGACTTCAAATTTATGGGTAATAGACTTTTCCCCCAAACATGATTGAACTTGGTTTTTGGAGGTGTTAGCCTTGGATTTTCAGAAAAATTGATCCTGACTCGACGAGCCCCATTTAAATGTGTATTAGCCTTAGATTTCTAACATTGTTCATATCCAATCCCTTTTAGTTGGTATTAGATTTCAAATTTATGGGTAATAGACTTTTCCCCCAAACATGATTGAACTTAGTTTTTGGAGGGAGTGTTAGCCTTGGATTTTCGGAGAAAATGATCCTGACTCGACGAGCCCCATTTAAATGAGTATTAGCCTTAGATTTATAACCTTGTTCATATCCAAGCCCTTTTAGTTGGTATTTGACTTCAAATTTATGGGTAATAGACTTTTCCCCCAAACATGATTGAACTTAGTTTTTGGAGGGAGTGTTAGCCTTGGATTTTCGGAAAAATTGATCCTGACTCGACGAGCCCCATTTAAATGAGTATTAGCCTTAGATTTCTAACCTTGTTCATATCCAAGCCCTTTTAGTTTGAATTAGACTTTAAATTTATGGGTAATAGACTTTTCCCCCAAACATGATTGAACTTAGTTTATGGAGGGAGTGTTAGCCTTGGATTTTCGGAAAAATTGATCCTGACTCGACGAGCCCCATTTAAATGAGTATTAGCCTTAGATTTCTAACCTTGTTCATATCCAAGCCCTTTTAGTTTGCATTAGACTTCAAATTTATGGGTAATAGACATTTCCCCCAAACATGATTGAACTTGGTTTTTGGAGGTGTTAGCCTTGGATTTTCGGACAAATTGATCCTGACTCGACAAGCGCCATTTAAATGAGTATTATACTTAGATTTCTAACCTTGTTCATATCCAAGCCCTTTTAGTTTGAATTAGACTTTAAATTTATGGGTAATAGACTTTTCCCCCAAACTTGATTGAACTTGGTTTTTGGAGGTGTTAGCCTTGGATTTTCGGAAAAATTAATCCTGACTCGACGAGCCCCATTTAAATGAGTATTAGCCTTATATTTCTAACCTTGTTCATATCCAATCCCTTTTAGTTGGTATTAGATTTCAAATTTATGGGTAATAGACTTTTCCCCCAAACATGATTGAACTTAGTTTTTGGAGGGAGGTGTTAGCCTTGGATTTTCGGAAAAATTGATCCTGACTCGACGAGTACCATTTAAATGAGTATTAGCCTTAGATTTCTAACCTTGTTCATATCCAAGCCCTTTTAGTTGTTATTAGACTTCAAATTTATGGGTAATAGACTTTTCCCCAAAACATGATTGAACTTAGTTTTTGGAGGGAGTGTTAGCCTTGGATTTTCGGAGAAAATGATCCTGACTCGACGAGCCCCATTTAAATGAGTATTAGCCTTAGATTTCTAACCTTGTTCATATCCAAGCCCTTTTAGTTTGAATTAGACTTTAAATTTATGGGTAATAGACTTTTCCCCCAAACATGATTGAACTTAGTTTATGGAGGGAGTGTTAGCCTTGGATTTTCGGAAAAATTGATCCTGACTCGACGAGCCCCATTTAAATGAGTATTAGCCTTAGATTTCTAACCTTGTTCATATCCAAGCCCTTTTAGTTTGCATTAGACTTCAAATTTATGGGTAATAGACATTTCCCCCAAACATGATTGAACTTGGTTTTTGGAGGTGTTAGCCTTGGATTTTCGGACAAATTGATCCTGACTCGACAAGCGCCATTTAAATGAGTATTATACTTAGATTTCTAACCTTGTTCATATCCAAGCCCTTTTAGTTTGAATTAGACTTTAAATTTATGGGTAATAGACTTTTCCCCCAAACTTGATTGAACTTGGTTTTTGGAGGTGTTAGCCTTGGATTTTCGGACAAATTGATCCTGACTCGACAAGCGCCATTTAAATGAGTATTAGCCTTAGATTTCTAACCTTGTTCATATCCAAGCCCTTTTTGTTGTTATTAGACTTCAAATTTATGGGTAATAGACTTTTCCCCAAAACTTGATTGAACTTGGTTTTTGGAGGTGTTAGCCTTGGATTTTCGGACAAATTGATCCTGACTCGACAAGCTCCATTTAAATGAGTATTAGACTTAGATTTCTAACCTTGTTCATATCCAATCCCTTTTAGTTTGAATTAGACTTCAAATTTATGGGTAATAGACATTTCCCCCAAACATGATTGAACTTGGTTTTTGGAGGTGTTAGCCTTGGATTTTCGGACAAATTGATCCTGACTCGACAAGCGCCATTTAAATGAGTATTAGACTTAGATTTCTAACCTTGTTCATATCCAAGCCCTTTTAGTTTGAATTAGACTTCAAATTTATGGGTAATAGACTTTTCCCCCAAACATGATTGAACTTAGTTTTTGGAGGGAGTGTTAGCCTTGGATTTTCGGAAAAATTGATCCTGACTCGACGAGCCCCATTTAAATGAGTATTAGCCTTAGATTTCTAACCTTGTTCATATCCAAGCCCTTTTAGTTGGTATTAGACTTCAAATTTATGGGTAATAGACTTTCCCCCCAAACATGATTGAACTTAGTTTTTGGAGGGAGTGTTAGCCTTGGATTTTCGGAGAAAATGATCCTGACTCGACGAGCCCCATTTAAATGAGTATTAGCCTTAGATTTATAACCTTGTTCATATCCAAGGCCTTTTAGTTGGTATTAGACTTCAAATTTATGGGTAATAGACTTTTCCCCCAAACATGATTGAACTTAGTTTTTGGAGGGAGTGTTAGCCTTGGATTTTCGGAAAAATTGATCCTGACTCGACGAGCCCCATTTAAATGAGTATTAGCCTTAGATTTCTAACCTTGTTCATATCCAAGCCCTTTTAGTTTGTATTAGACTTCAAATTTATGGGTAATAGACTTTTCCCCCAAACATGATTGAACTTAGTTTTTGGAGGGAGTGTTAGCCTTGGATTTTCGGAAAAATTGATCCTGACTCGACAAGCGTCATTTAAATGAGTATTAGACTTAGATTTCTAACCTTGTTCATATCCAAGCCCTTTTAGTTGGTATTAGGCTTCAAATTTATGGGTAATAGACTTTTCCCCCAAACTTGATTGAACTTGGTTTTTGGAGGTGTTAGCCTTTGATTTTCGGACAAATTGATCCTGACTCGACAAGCTCCATTTAAATGAGTATTAGACTTAGATTTCTAACCTTGTTCATATCCAAGCCCTTTTAGTTTGAATTAGACTTTAAATTTATGGGTAATAGACTTTTCCCCCAAACATGATTGAACTTAGTTTTTGGAGGGAGTGTTAGCCTTGGATTTTCGGAAAAATTGATCCTGACTCGACGAGTACCATTTAAATGAGTATTAGCCTTAGATTTCTAACCTTGTTCATATCCAAGCCCTTTTTGTTGTTATTAGACTTCAAATTTATGGGTAATAGACTTTTCCCCCAAACTTGATTGAACTTGGTTTTTGGAGGTGTTAGCCTTGGATTTTCGGACAAATTGATCCTGACTCGACAAGCTCCATTTAAATGAGTATTAGACTTAGATTTCTAACCTTGTTCATATCCAAGCCCTTTTAGTTTGAATTAGACTTCAAATTTATGGGTAATAGACTTTTCCCCCAAACATGATTGAACTTGGTTTTTGGAGGTGTTAGCCTTGGATTTTCAGAAAAATTGATCCTGACTCGACGAGCCCCATTTAAATGAGTATTAGCCTTAGATTTCTAACATTGTTCATATCCAATCCCTTTTAGTTGGTATTAGATTTCAAATTTATGGGTAATAGACTTTTCCCCCAAACATGATTGAACTTAGTTTTTGGAGGGAGTGTTAGCCTTGGATTTTCGGAAAAATTGATCCTGACTCGACGAGTACCATTTAAATGAGTATTAGCCTTAGATTTCTAACCTTGTTCATATCCAAGCCCTTTTTGTTGTTATTAGACTTCAAATTTATGGGTAATAGACTTTTCCCCCAAACTTGATTGAACTTGGTTTTTGGAGGTGTTAGCCTTGGATTTTCGGACAAATTGATCCTGACTCGACAAGCTCCATTTAAATGAGTATTAGACTTAGATTTCTAACCTTGTTCATATCCAAGCCCTTTTAGTTTGAATTAGACTTCAAATTTATGGGTAATAGACCTTTCCCCCAAACATGATTGAATTTGGTTTTTGGAGGTGTTACCTTGGATTTTCGGACAAATTGATCCTTACTCGACAAGCTCCATTTACATGAGTATTAGACTTAGATTTCTAACCTTGTTCATATCCAAGCCCTTTTAGTTTGAATTAGACTTCAAATTTATGGATAATAGACTTTTCCCCCAAACATGATTGGACTTAGTTTTTGGAGGGAGTGTTAGCCTTGGATTTTCAGAAAAATTGATCCTGACTCGACGAGCCCCATTTAAATGAGTATTAGCCTTAGATTTCTAACCTTGTTCATATCCAAGCCCTTTTAGTTGGTATTAGACTTCAAATTTATGGGTAATAGACTTTTCCCCCAAACATGATTGAACTTAGTTTTTGGAGGGAGTGTTAGCCTTGGATTTTCGGAGAAAATGATCCTGACTCGACGAGCCCCATTTAAATGAGTATTAGCCTTAGATTTCTAACCTTGTTCATATCCAAGCCCTTTTAGTTTGCATTAGACTTCAAATTTATGGGTAATAGACATTTCCCCCAAACATGATTGAACTTGGTTTTTGGAGGTGTTAGCCTTGGATTTTCGGACAAATTGATCCTGACTCGACAAGCGCCATTTAAATGAGTATTAGACTTAGATTTATAACCTTGTTCATATCCAAGCCCTTTTAGTTTGAATTAGACTTTAAATTTATGGGTAATAGACTTTTCCCCCAAACTTGATTGAACTTGGTTTTTGGAGGTGTTAGCCTTGGATTTTCGGACAAATTGATCCTGACTCGACAAGCTCCATTTAAATGAGTATTAGACTTAGATTTCTAACCTTGTTCTTATCCAAGCCCTTTTAGTTTGAATTAGACTTCAAATTTATGGGTAATAGACATTTCCCCCAAACATGATTGAACTTGGTTTTTGGAGGTGTTAGCCTTGGATTTTTGGACAAATTGATCCTGACTCGACAAGCGCCATTTAAATGAGTATTAGACTTAGATTTCTAACCTTGTTCATATCCAAGCCCTTTTAGTTTGAATTAGACTTCAAATTTATGGGTAATAGACTTTTCCCCCAAACATGATTGAACTTAGTTTTTGGAGGGAGTGTTAGCCTTGGATTTTCGGAAAAATTGATCCTGACTCGACGAGCCCCATTTAAATGAGTATTAGCCTTAGATTTCTAACCTTGTTCATATCCAAGCCCTTTTAGTTGGAATTAGACTTCAAATTTATGAGTAATAGACTTTTCCCCCAAACATGATTGAACTTAGTTTTTGAAGGGAGTGTTAGCCTTGGATTTTCGGAGAAAATGATCCTGACTCGACGAGCCCCATTTAAATGAGTATTAGACTTAGATTTATAACCTTGTTCATGTCCAAGCCCTTTTAGTTGGTATTAGACTTCAAATTTATGGGTAATAGACTTTTCCCCCAAACATGATTGAACTTAGTTTTTGGAGGGAGTGTTAGCCTTGGATTTTCGGAAAAATTGATCCTGACTCGACGAGCCCCATTTAAATGAGTATTAGCCTTAGATTTCTAACCTTGTTCATATCCAAGCCCTTTTAGTTTGTATTAGACTTCAAATTTATGGGTAATAGACTTTTCCCCCAAACATGATTGAACTTAGTTTTTGGAGGGAGTGTTAGCCTTGGATTTTCGGAAAAATTGATCCTGACTCGACGCGTACCATTTAAATGAGTATTAGCCTTAGATTTCTAACCTTGTTCATATCCAAGCCCTTTTAGTTGGTATTAGACTTCAAATTTTTGGGTAATAGACTTTTCCCCCAAACTTGATTGAACTTGGTTTTTGGAGGTGTTAGACTTGGATTTTAGGACAAATTGATCCTGACTCGACAAGCGTCATTTAAATGAGTATTAGACTTAGATTTCTAACCTTGTTAATATCCAAGCCCTTTTAGTTGGTATTAGGGTTCAAATTTATGGGTAATAGACTTTTCCCCCAAACTTGATTGAACTTGGTTTTTGGAGGTGTTAGCCTTGGATTTTCGGACAAATTGATCCTGACTCGACAAGCTCCATTTAAATCAGTATTAGACTTAGATTTCTAACCTTGTTCATATCCAAGCCCTTTTAGTTTGAATTAGACTTCAAATTTATGGGTAATAGACTTTTCCCCCAAACATGATTGAACTTGGTTTTTGGAGGTGTTAGCGTTGGATTTTCAGAAAAATTGATCCTGACTCGACGAGCCCCATTTAAATGAGTATTAGCCTTAGATTTATAACCTTGTTCATATCCAATCCCTTTTAGTTGGTATTAGATTTCAAATTTATGGGTAATAGACTTTTCCCCCAAACATGATTGAACTTAGTTTTTGGAGGGAGTGTTAGCCTTGGATTTTCGGAAAAATTGATCCTGACTGGACGAGTACCATTTAAATGAGTATTAGCCTTAGATTTCTAACCTTGTTCATATCCAAGCCCTTTTTGTTGTTATTAGACTTCAAATTTATGGGTAATAGACTTTTCCCCCAAACTTGATTGAACTTGGTTTTTGGAGGTGTTAGCCTTGGATTTTCGGACAAATTGATCCTGACTCGACAAGCTCCATTTAAATGAGTATTAGACTTAGATTTCTAACCTTGTTCATATCCAAGCCCTTTTAGTTTGAATTAGACTTCAAATTTATGGGTAATAGACCTTTCCCCCAAACATGATTGAACTTGGTTTTTGGAGGTGTTAGCCTTGGATTTTCGGACAAATTGATCCTTACTCGACAAGCTCCATTTAAATGAGTATTAGACTTAGATTTCTAACCTTGTTCATATCCAAGCCCTTTTAGTTTGAATTAGACTTTAAATTTATGGGTAATAGACTTTTCCCCCAAACATGATTGAACTTAGTTTATGGAGGGAGTGTTAGCCTTGGATTTTCGGAAAAATTGATCCTGACTCGACGAGCCCCATTTAAATGAGTATTAGCCTTAGATTTATAACCTTGTTCATATCCAAGCCCTTTTAGTTTGCATTAGACTTCAAATTTATGGGTAATAGACATTTCCCCCAAACATGATTGAACTTGGTTTTTGGAGGTGTTAGCCTTGGATTTTCGGACAAATTGATCCTGACTCGACAAGCGCCATTTAAATGAGTATTAGAATTAGATTTATAACCTTGTTCATATCCAAGCCCTTTTAGTTTGAATTAGACTTTAAATTTATGGGTAATAGACTTTTCCCCCAAACTTGATTGAACTTGGTTTTTGGAGGTGTTAGCCTTGGATTTTCGGACAAATTGATCCTGACTCGACAAGCTCCATTTAAATGAGTATTAGACTTAGATTTCTAACCTTGTTCTTATCCAAGCCCTTTTAGTTTGAATTAGACTTCAAATTTATGGGTAATAGACATTTCCCCCAAACATGATTAAACTTGGTTTTTGGAGGTGTTAGCCTTGGATTTTTGGACAAATTGATCCTGACTTGACAAGCGCCATTTAAATGAGTATTAGACTTAGATTTCTAACCTTGTTCATATCCAAGCCCTTTTAGTTTGAATTAGACTTCAAATTTATGGGTAATAGACTTTTCCCCCAAACATGATTGAACTTAGTTTTTGGAGGGAGTGTTAGCCTTGGATTTTCGGAAAAATTGATCCTGACTCGACGAGCCCCATTTAAATGAGTATTAGCCTTAGATTTCTAACCTTGTTCATATCCAAGCCCTTTTAGTTTGTATTAGACTTCAAATTTATGGGTAATAGACCTTTCCCCCAAACATGATTGAATTTGGTTTTTGGAGGTGTTACCTTGGATTTTCGGACAAATTGATCCTTACTCGACAAGCTCCATTTACATGAGTATTAGACTTAGATTTCTAACCTTGTTCATATCCAAGCCCTTTTAGTTTGAATTAGACTTCAAATTTATGGATAATAGACTTTTCCCCCAAACATGATTGGACTTAGTTTTTGGAGGGAGTGTTAGCCTTGGATTTTCAGAAAAATTGATCCTGACTCGACGAGCCCCATTTAAATGAGTATTAGCCTTAGATTTCTAACCTTGTTCATATCCAAGCCCTTTTAGTTGGTATTAGACTTCAAATTTATGGGTAATAAACTTTTCCCCCAAACATGATTGAACTTAGTTTTTGGAGGGAGTGTTAGCCTTGGATTTTCGGAGAAAATGATCCTGACTCGACGAGCCCCATTTAAATGAGTATTAGCCTTAGATTTATAACCTTGTTCATATCCAAGCCCTTTTAGTTGGTATTAGACTTCAAATTTATGGGTAATAGACTTTTCCCCCAAACATGATTGAACTTAGTTTTTGGAGGGAGTGTTAGCCTTGGATTTTCGGAAAAATTGATCCTGACTCGACGAGCCCCATTTAAATGAGTATTAGCCTTAGATTTCTAACCTTGTTCATATCCAAGCCCTTTTAGTTTGTATTAGACTTCAAATTTATGGGTAATAGACCTTTCCCCCAAACATGATTGAACTTGGTTTTTGGAGGTGTTAGCCTTGGATTTTCGGACAAATTGATCCTGACTCGACAAGCTCCATTTAAATGAGTATTAGACTTAGATTTCTAACCTTGTTCATATCCAAGCCCTTTTAGTTTGAATTAGACTTTAAATTTATGGGTAATAGACTTTTCCCCCAAACATGATTGAACTTAGTTTATGGAGGGAGTGTTAGCCTTGGATTTTCGGAAAAATTGATCCTGACTCGACGAGCCCCATTTAAATGAGTATTAGCCTTAGATTTCTAACCTTGTTCATATCCAAGCCCTTTTAGTTTGCATTAGACTTCAAATTTATGGGTAATAGACATTTCCCCCAAACATGATTGAACTTGGTTTTTGGAGGTGTTAGCCTTGGATTTTCGGACAAATTGATCCTGACTCGACAAGCGCCATTTAAATGAGTATTAGACTTAGATTTATAACCTTGTTCATATCCAAGCCCTTTTAGTTTGAATTAGACTTTAAATTTATGGGTAATAGACTTTTCCCCCAAACTTGATTGAACTTGGTTTTTGGAGGTGTTAGCCTTGGATTTTCGGACAAATTGATCCTTACTCGACAAGCTCCATTTAAATGAGTATTAGACTTAGATTTCTAACCTTGTTCATATCCAAGCCCTTTTAGTTTGAATTAGACTTCAAATTTATGGGTAATAGACTTTTCCCCCAAACATGATTGAACTTGGTTTTTGGAGGTGTTAGCCTTGGATTTTCAGAAAAATTGATCCTGACTCGACGAGCCCCATTTAAATGAGTATTAGCCTTAGATTTCTAACATTGTTCATATCCAATCCCTTTTAGTTGGTATTAGATTTCAAATTTATGGGTAATAGACTTTTCCCCCAAACATGATTGAACTTAGTTTTTGGAGGGAGTGTTAGCCTTGGATTTTCGGAAAAATTGATCCTGACTCGACGAGTACCATTTAAATGAGTATTAGCCTTAGATTTCTAACCTTGTTCATATCCAAGCCCTTTTTGTTGTTATTAGACTTCAAATTTATGGGTAATAGACTTTTCCCCCAAACTTGATTGAACTTGGTTTTTGGAGGTGTTAGCCTTGGATTTTCGGACAAATTGATCCTGACTCGACAAGCTCCATTTAAATGAGTATTAGACTTAGATTTCTAACCTTGTTCATATCCAAGCCCTTTTAGTTTGAATTAGACTTCAAATTTATGGGTAATAGACCTTTCCCCCAAACATGATTGAATTTGGTTTTTGGAGGTGTTACCTTGGATTTTCGGACAAATTGATCCTTACTCGACAAGCTCCATTTACATGAGTATTAGACTTAGATTTCTAACCTTGTTCATATCCAAGCCCTTTTAGTTTGAATTAGACTTCAAATTTATGGATAATAGACTTTTCCCCCAAACATGATTGGACTTAGTTTTTGGAGGGAGTGTTAGCCTTGGATTTTCAGAAAAATTGATCCTGACTCGACGAGCCCCATTTAAATGAGTATTAGCCTTAGATTTGTAACCTTGTTCATATCCAAGCCCTTTTAGTTGGTATTAGACTTCAAATTTATGGGTAATAGACTTTGCCCCCAAACATGATTGAACTTAGTTTTTGGAGGGAGTGTTAGCCTTGGATTTTCGGAGAAAATGATCCTGACTCGACGAGCCCCATTTAAATGAGTATTAGCCTTAGATTTATAACCTTGTTCATATCCAAGCCCTTTTAGTTGGTATTAGACTTCAAATTTATGGGTAATAGACTTTTCCCCCAAACATGATTGAACTTAGTTTTTGGAGGGAGTGTTAGCCTTGGATTTTCGGAAAAATTGATCCTGACTCGACGAGCCCCATTTAAATGAGTATTAGCCTTAGATTTCTAACCTTGTTCATATCCAAGCCCTTTTTGTTGTTATTAGACTTCAAATTTATGGGTAATAGACTTTTCCCCCAAACATGATTGAACTTGGTTTTTGGAGGTGTTAGCCTTGGATTTTCAGAAAAATTGATCCTGACTCGACGAGCCCCATTTAAATGAGTATTAGCCTTAGATTTCTAACATTGTTCATATCCAATCCCTTTTAGTTGGTATTAGATTTCAAATTTATGGGTAATAGACTTTTCCCCCAAACATGATTGAACTTAGTTTTTGGAGGGAGTGTTAGCCTTGGATTTTCGGAAAAATTGATCCTGACTCGACGAGTACCATTTAAATGAGTATTAGCCTTAGATTTCTAACCTTGTTCATATCCAAGCCCTTTTTGTTGTTATTAGACTTCAAATTTATGGGTAATAGACTTTTCCCCCAAACTTGATTGAACTTGGTTTTTGGAGGTGTTAGCCTTGGATTTTCGGACAAATTGATCCTGACTCGACAAGCTCCATTTAAATGAGTATTAGACTTAGATTTCTAACCTTGTTCATATCCAAGCCCTTTTAGTTTGAATTAGACTTCAAATTTATGGGTAATAGACTTTTCCCCCAAACATGATTGAACTTAGTTTTTGGAGGGAGTGTTAGCCTTGGATTTTCGGAAAAATTGATCCTGACTCGACGAGCCCCATTTAAATGAGTATTAGCCTTAGATTTCTAACCTTGTTCATATCCAAGCCCTTTTAGTTGGTATTAGACTTCAAATTTATGGGTAATAGACTTTCCCCCCAAACATGATTGAACTTAGTTTTTGGAGGGAGTGTTAGCCTTGGATTTTCGGAGAAAATGATCCTGACTCGACGAGCTCCATTTAAATGAGTATTAGCCTTAGATTTATAACCTTGTTCATATCCAAGCCCTTTTAGTTGGTATTAGACTTCAAATTTATGGGTAATAGACTTTTCCCCCAAACATGATTGAACTTAGTTTTTGGAGGGAGTGTTAGCCTTGGATTTTCGGAAAAATTGATCCTGACTCGACGAGCCCCATTTAAATGAGTATTAGCCTTAGATTTCTAACCTTGTTCATATCCAAGCCCTTTTAGTTTGTATTAGACTTCAAATTTATGGGTAATAGACCTTTCCCCCAAACATGATTGAACTTGGTTTTTGGAGGTGTTAGCCTTGGATTTTCGGACAAATTGATCCTGACTCGACAAGCTCCATTTAAATGAGTATTAGACTTAGATTTCTAACCTTGTTCATATCCAAGCCCTTTTAGTTTGAATTAGACTTTAAATTTATGGGTAATAGACTTTTCCCCCAAACATGATTGAACTTAGTTTATGGAGGGAGTGTTAGCCTTGGATTTTCGGAAAAATTGATCCTGACTCGACGAGCCCCATTTAAATGAGTATTAGCCTTAGATTTCTAACCTTGTTCATATCCAAGCCCTTTTAGTTTGCATTAGACTTCAAATTTATGGGTAATAGACATTTCCCCCAAACATGATTGAACTTGGTTTTTGGAGGTGTTAGCCTTGGATTTTCGGACAAATTGATCCTGACTCGACAAGCGCCATTTAAATGAGTATTATACTTAGATTTCTAACCTTGTTCATATCCAAGCCCTTTTAGTTTGAATTAGACTTTAAATTTATGGGTAATAGACTTTTCCCCCAAACTTGATTGAACTTGGTTTTTGGAGGTGTTAGCCTTGGATTTTCGGAAAAATTAATCCTGACTCGACGAGCCCCATTTAAATGAGTATTAGCCTTATATTTCTAACCTTGTTCATATCCAATCCCTTTTAGTTGGTATTAGATTTCAAATTTATGGGTAATAGACTTTTCCCCCAAACATGATTGAACTTAGTTTTTGGAGGGAGGTGTTAGCCTTGGATTTTCGGAAAAATTGATCCTGACTCAACGAGTACCATTTAAATGAGTATTAGCCTTAGATTTCTAACCTTGTTCATATCCAAGCCCTTTTAGTTGTTATTAGACTTCAAATTTATGGGTAATAGACTTTTCCCCAAAACTTGATTGAACTTGGTTTTTGGAGGTGTTAGCCTTGGATTTTCGGACAAATTGATCCTGACTCGACAAGCTCCATTTAAATGAGTATTAGACTTAGATTTATAACCTTGTTCATATCCAATCCCTTTTAGTTTGAATTAGACTTCAAATTTATGGGTAATAGACATTTCCCCCAAACATGATTGAACTTGGTTTTTGGAGGTGTTAGCCTTGGATTTTCGGACAAATTGATCCTGACTCGACAAGCGCCATTTAAATGAGTATTAGACTTAGATTTCTAACCTTGTTCATATCCAAGCCCTTTTAGTTTGAATTAGACTTCAAATTTATGGGTAATAGACTTTTCCCCCAAACATGATTGAACTTAGTTTTTGGAGGGAGTGTTAGCCTTGGATTTTCGGAAAAATTGATCCTGACTCGACGAGCCCCATTTAAATGAGTATTAGCCTTAGATTTCTAACCTTGTTCATATCCAAGCCCTTTTAGTTGGTATTAGACTTCAAATTTATGGGTAATAGACTTTCCCCCCAAACATGATTGAACTTAGTTTTTGGAGGGAGTGTTAGCCTTGGATTTTCGGAGAAAATGATCCTGACTCGACGAGCCCCATTTAAATGAGTATTAGGCTTAGATTTATAACCTTGTTCATATCCAAGCCCTTTTAGTTGGTATTAGACTTCAAATTTATGGGTAATAGACTTTTCCCCCAAACATGATTGAACTTAGTTTTTGGAGGGAGTGTTAGCCTTGGATTTTCGGAAAAATTGATCCTGACTCGACGAGCCCCATTTAAATGAGTATTAGCCTTAGATTTCTAACCTTGTTCATATCCAAGCCCTTTTAGTTTGTATTAGACTTCAAATTTATGGGTAATAGACTTTTCCCCCAAACATGATTGAACTTAGTTTTTGGAGGGAGTGTTAGCCTTGGATTTTCGGAAAAATTGATCCTGACTCGACGCGTACCATTTAAATGAGTATTAGCCTTAGATTTCTAACCTTGTTCATATCCAAGCCCTTTTAGTTGGTATTAGACTTCAAATTTTTGGGTAATAGACTTTTCACCCAAACTTGATTGAACTTGGTTTTTGGAGGTGTTAGCCTTGGATTTTAGGACAAATTGATCCTGACTCGACAAGCGTCATTTAAATGAGTATTAGACTTAGATTTCTAACCTTGTTCATATCCAAGCCCTTTTAGTTGGTATTAGGCTTCAAATTTATGGGTAATAGACTTTTCCCCCAAACTTGATTGAACTTGGTTTTTGGAGGTGTTAGCCTTGGATTTTCGGACAAATTGATCCTGACTCGACAAGCTCCATTTAAATGAGTATTAGACTTAGATTTCTAACCTTGTTCATATCCAAGCCCTTTTAGTTTGAATTAGACTTCAAATTTATGGGTAATAGACTTTTCCCCCAAACATGATTGAACTTGGTTTTTGGAGGTGTTAGCCTTGGATTTTCAGAAAAATTGATCCTGACTCGACGAGCCCCATTTAAATGAGTATTAGCCTTAGATTTCTAACATTGTTCATATCCAATCCCTTTTAGTTGGTATTAGATTTCAAATTTATGGGTAATAGACTTTTCCCCCAAACATGATTGAACTTAGTTTTTGGAGGGAGTGTTAGCCTTGGATTTTCGGAAAAATTGATCCTGACTCGACGAGTACCATTTAAATGAGTATTAGCCTTAGATTTCTAACCTTGTTCATATCCAAGCCCTTTTTGTTGTTATTAGACTTCAAATTTATGGGTAATAGACTTTTCCCCCAAACTTGATTGAACTTGGTTTTTGGAGGTGTTAGCCTTGGATTTTCGGACAAATTGATCCTGACTCGACAAGCTCCATTTAAATGAGTATTAGACTTAGATTTCTAACCTTGTTCATATCCAAGCCCTTTTAGTTTGAATTAGACTTCAAATTTATGGGTAATAGACCTTTCCCCCGAACATGATTGAATTTGGTTTTTGGAGGTGTTACCTTGGATTTTCGGACAAATTGATCCTTACTCGACAAGCTCCATTTAAATGAGTATTAGACTTAGATTTCTAACCTTGTTCATATCCAAGCCCTTTTAGTTTGAATTAGACTTCAAATTTATGGATAATAGACTTTTCCCCCAAACATGATTGGACTTAGTTTTTGGAGGGAGTGTTAGCCTTGGATTTTCAGAAAAATTGATCCTGACTCGACGAGCCCCATTTAAATGAGTATTAGCCTTAGATTTGTAACCTTGTTCATATCCAAGCCCTTTTAGTTGGTATTAGACTTCAAATTTATGGGTAATAGACTTTTCCCCCAAACATGATTGAACTTAGTTTTTGGAGGGAGTGTTAGCCTTGGATTTTCGGAGAAAATGATCCTGACTCGACGAGCCCCATTTAAATGAGTATTAGCCTTAGATTTATAACCTTGTTCATATCCAAGCCCTTTTAGTTGGTATTAGACTTCAAATTTATGGGTAATAGACTTTTCCCCCAAACATGATTGAACTTAGTTTTTGGAGGGAGTGTTAGCCTTGGATTTTCGGAAAAATTGATCCTGACTCGACGAGCCCCATTTAAATGAGTATTAGCCTTAGATTTCTAACCTTGTTCATATCCAAGCCCTTTTAGTTTGTATTAGACTTCAAATTTATGGGTAATAGACCTTTCCCCCAAACATGATTGAACTTGGTTTTTGGAGGTGTTAGCCTTGGATTTTCGGACAAATTGATCCTGACTCGACAAGCTCCATTTAAATGAGTATTAGACTTAGATTTCTAACCTTGTTCATATCCAAGCCCTTTTAGTTTGAATTAGACTTTAAATTTATGGGTAATAGACTTTTCCCCCAAACTTGATTGAACTTGGTTTTTGGAGGTGTTAGCCTTGGATTTTCGGACAAATTGATCCTGACTCGACAAGCGCCATTTAAATGAGTATTATACTTAGATTTCTAACCTTGTTCATATCCAAGCCCTTTTAGTTTGAATTAGACTTTAAATTTATGGGTAATAGACTTTTCCCCCAAACTTGATTGAACTTGGTTTTTGGAGGTGTTAGCCTTGGATTTTCGGAAAAATTAATCCTGACTCGACGAGCCCCATTTAAATGAGTATTAGCCTTATATTTCTAACCTTGTTCATATCCAATCCCTTTTAGTTGGTATTAGATTTCAAATTTATGGGTAATAGGCTTTTCCCCCAAACATGATTGAACTTAGTTTTTGGAGGGAGGTGTTAGCCTTGGATTTTCGGAAAAATTGATCCTGACTCGACGAGTACCATTTAAATGAGTATTAGCCTTAGATTTCTAACCTTGTTCATATCCAAGCCCTTTTAGTTGTTATTAGACTTCAAATTTATGGGTAATAGACTTTTCCCCAAAACTTGATTGAACTTGGTTTTTGGAGGTGTTAGCCTTGGATTTTCGGACAAATTGATCCTGACTCGACAAGCTCCATTTAAATGAGTATTAGACTTAGATTTCTAACCTTGTTCATATCCAATCCCTTTTAGTTTGAATTAGACTTCAAATTTATGGGTAATAGACATTTCCCCCAAACATGATTGAACTTGGTTTTTGGAGGTGTTAGCCTTGGATTTTCGGACAAATTGATCCTGACTCGACAAGCGCCATTTAAATGAGTATTAGACTTAGATTTCTAACCTTGTTCATATCCAAGCCCTTTTAGTTTGAATTAGACTTCAAATTTATGGGTAATAGACTTTTCCCCCAAACATGATTGAACTTAGTTTTTGGAGGGAGTGTTAGCCTTGGATTTTCGGAAAAATTGATCCTGACTCGACGAGCCCCATTTAAATGAGTATTAGCCTTAGATTTCTAACCTTGTTCATATCCAAGCCCTTTTAGTTGGTATTAGACTTCAAATTTATGGGTAATAGACTTTCCCCCCAAACATGATTGAACTTAGTTTTTGGAGGGAGTGTTAGCCTTGGATTTTCGGAGAAAATGATCCTGACTCGACGAGCCCCATTTAAATGAGTATTAGCCTTAGATTTATAACCTTGTTCATATCCAAGGCCTTTTAGTTGGTATTAGACTTCAAATTTATGGGTAATAGACTTTTCCCCCAAACATGATTGAACTTAGTTTTTGGAGGGAGTGTTAGCCTTGGATTTTCGGAAAAATTGATCCTGACTCGACGAGCCCCATTTAAATGAGTATTAGCCTTAGATTTCTAACCTTGTTCATATCCAAGCCCTTTTAGTTTGTATTAGACTTCAAATTTATGGGTAATAGACTTTCCCCCCAAACATGATTGAACTTAGTTTTTGGAGGGAGTGTTAGCCTTGGATTTTCGGAAAAATTGATCCTGACTCGACGCGTACCATTTAAATGAGTATTAGCCTTAGATTTCTAACCTTGTTCATATCCAAGCCCTTTTAGTTGGTATTAGACTTCAAATTTTTGGGTAATAGACTTTTCCCCCAAACTTGATTGAACTTGGTTTTTGGAGGTGTTAGCCTTGGATTTTAGGACAAATTGATCCTGACTCGACAAGCGTCATTTAAATGAGTATTAGACTTAGATTTCTAACCTTGTTCATATCCAAGCCCTTTTAGTTGGTATTAGGATTCAAATTTATGGGTAATAGACTTTTCCCCCAAACTTGATTGAACTTGGTTTTTGGAGGTGTTAGCCTTGGATTTTCGGACAAATTGATCCTTACTCGACAAGCTCCATTTAAATGAGTATTAGACTTAGATTTCTAACCTTGTTCATATCCAAGCCCTTTTAGTTTGAATTAGACTTCAAATTTATGGGTAATAGACTTTTCCCCCAAACATGATTGAACTTGGTTTTTGGAGGTGTTAGCCTTGGATTTTCAGAAAAATTGATCCTGACTCGACGAGCCCCATTTAAATGAGTATTAGCCTTAGATTTCTAACATTGTTCATATCCAATCCCTTTTAGTTGGTATTAGATTTCAAATTTATGGGTAATAGACTTTTCCCCCAAACATGATTGAACTTAGTTTTTGGAGGGAGTGTTAGCCTTGGATTTTCGGAAAAATTGATCCTGACTCGACGAGTACCATTTAAATGAGTATTAGCCTTAGATTTCTAACCTTGTTCATATCCAAGCCCTTTTTGTTGTTATTAGACTTCAAATTTATGGGTAATAGACTTTTCCCCCAAACTTGATTGAACTTGGTTTTTGGAGGTGTTAGCCTTGGATTTTCGGACAAATTGATCCTGACTCGACAAGCTCCATTTAAATGAGTATTAGACTTAGATTTCTAACCTTGTTCATATCCAAGCCCTTTTAGTTTGAATTAGACTTCAAATTTATGGGTAATAGACCTTTCCCCCAAACATGATTGAATTTGGTTTTTGGAGGTGTTACCTTGGATTTTCGGACAAATTGATCCTTACTCGACAAGCTCCATTTACATGAGTATTAGACTTAGATTTCTAACCTTGTTCATATCCAAGCCCTTTTAGTTTGAATTAGACTTCAAATTTATGGATAATAGACTTTTCCCCCAAACATGATTGGACTTAGTTTTTGGAGGGAGTGTTAGCCTTGGATTTTCAGAAAAATTGATCCTGACTCGACGAGCCCCATTTAAATGAGTATTAGCCTTATATTTCTAACCTTGTTCATATCCAAGCCCTTTTAGTTGGTATTAGACTTCAAATTTATGGGTAATAGACTTTTCCCCCAAACATGATTGAACTTAGTTTTTGGAGGGAGTGTTAGCCTTGGATTTTCGGAGAAAATGATCCTGACTCGACGAGCCCCATTTAAATGAGTATTAGCCTTAGATTTATAACCTTGTTCATATCCAAGCCCTTTTAGTTGGTATTAGACTTCAAATTTATGGGTAATAGACTTTTCCCCCAAACATGATTGAACTTAGTTTTTGGAGGGAGTGTTAGCCTTGGATTTTCGGAAAAATTGATCCTGACTCGACGAGCCCCATTTAAATGAGTATTAGCCTTAGATTTCTAACCTTGTTCATATCCAAGCCCTTTTAGTTTGTATTAGACTTCAAATTTATGGGTAATAGACCTTTCCCCCAAACATGATTGAACTTGGTTTTTGGAGGTGTTAGCCTTGGATTTTCGGACAAATTGATCCTGACTCGACAAGCTCCATTTAAATGAGTATTAGACTTAGATTTCTAACCTTGTTCATATCCAAGCCCTTTTAGTTTGAATTAGACTTTAAATTTATGGGTAATAGACTTTTCCCCCAAACATGATTGAACTTAGTTTATGGAGGGAGTGTTAGCCTTGGATTTTCGGAAAAATTGATCCTGACTCGACGAGCCCCATTTAAATGAGTATTAGCCTTAGATTTCTAACCTTGTTCATATCCAAGCCCTTTTAGTTTGCATTAGACTTCAAATTTATGGGTAATAGACATTTCCCCCAAACATGATTGAACTTGGTTTTTGGAGGTGTTAGCCTTGGATTTTCGGACAAATTGATCCTGACTCGACAAGCGCCATTTAAATGAGTATTAGACTTAGATTTATAACCTTGTTCATATCCAAGCCCTTTTAGTTTGAATTAGACTTTAAATTTATGGGTAATAGACTTTTCCCCCAAACTTGATTGAACTTGGTTTTTGGAGGTGTTAGCCTTGGATTTTCGGACAAATTGATCCTTACTCGACAAGCTCCATTTAAATGAGTATTAGACTTAGATTTCTAACCTTGTTCATATCCAAGCCCTTTTAGTTTGAATTAGACTTCAAATTTATGGGTAATAGACTTTTCCCCCAAACATGATTGAACTTGGTTTTTGGAGGTGTTAGCCTTGGATTTTCAGAAAAATTGATCCTGACTCGACGAGCCCCATTTAAATGAGTATTAGCCTTAGATTTCTAACATTGTTCATATCCAATCCCTTTTAGTTGGTATTAGATTTCAAATTTATGGGTAATAGACTTTTCCCCCAAACATGATTGAACTTAGTTTTTGGAGGGAGTGTTAGCCTTGGATTTTCGGAAAAATTGATCCTGACTCGACGAGTACCATTTAAATGAGTATTAGCCTTAGATTTCTAACCTTGTTCATATCCAAGCCCTTTTTGTTGTTATTAGACTTCAAATTTATGGGTAATAGACTTTTCCCCCAAACTTGATTGAACTTGGTTTTTGGAGGTGTTAGCCTTGGATTTTCGGACAAATTGATCCTGACTCGACAAGCTCCATTTAAATGAGTATTAGACTTAGATTTCTAACCTTGTTCATATCCAAGCCCTTTTAGTTTGAATTAGACTTCAAATTTATGGGTAATAGACTTTTCCCCCAAACATGATTGAACTTGGTTTTTGGAGGTGTTAGCCTTGGATTTTCAGAAAAATTGATCCTGACTCGACGAGCCCCATTTAAATGAGTATTAGCCTTAGATTTCTAACATTGTTCATATCCAATCCCTTTTAGTTGGTATTAGATTTCAAATTTATGGGTAATAGACTTTTCCCCCAAACATGATTGAACTTAGTTTTTGGAGGGAGTGTTAGCCTTGGATTTTCGGAAAAATTGATCCTGACTCGACGAGTACCATTTAAATGAGTATTAGCCTTAGATTTCTAACCTTGTTCATATCCAAGCCCTTTTTGTTGTTATTAGACTTCAAATTTATGGGTAATAGACTTTTCCCCCAAACTTGATTGAACTTGGTTTTTGGAGGTGTTAGCCTTGGATTTTCGGACAAATTGATCCTGACTCGACAAGCTCCATTTAAATGAGTATTAGACTTAGATTTCTAACCTTGTTCATATCCAAGCCCTTTTAGTTTGAATTAGACTTCAAATTTATGGGTAATAGACCTTTCCCCCAAACATGATTGAATTTGGTTTTTGGAGGTGTTACCTTGGATTTTCGGACAAATTGATCCTTACTCGACAAGCTCCATTTACATGAGTATTAGACTTAGATTTCTAACCTTGTTCATATCCAAGCCCTTTTAGTTTGAATTAGACTTCAAATTTATGGATAATAGACTTTTCCCCCAAACATGATTGGACTTAGTTTTTGGAGGGAGTGTTAGCCTTGGATTTTCAGAAAAATTGATCCTGACTCGACGAGCCCCATTTAAATGAGTATTAGCCTTAGATTTCTAACCTTGTTCATATCCAAGCCCTTTTAGTTGGTATTAGACTTCAAATTTATGGGTAATAGACTTTTCCCCCAAACATGATTGAACTTAGTTTTTGGAGGGAGTGTTAGCCTTGGATTTTCGGAGAAAATGATCCTGACTCGACGAGCCCCATTTAAATGAGTATTAGCCTTAGATTTCTAACCTTGTTCATATCCAAGCCCTTTTAGTTTGCATTAGACTTCAAATTTATGGGTAATAGACATTTCCCCCAAACATGATTGAACTTGGTTTTTGGAGGTGTTAGCCTTGGATTTTCGGACAAATTGATCCTGACTCGACAAGCGCCATTTAAATGAGTATTAGACTTAGATTTATAACCTTGTTCATATCCAAGCCCTTTTAGTTTGAATTAGACTTTAAATTTATGGGTAATAGACTTTTCCCCCAAACTTGATTGAACTTGGTTTTTGGAGGTGTTAGCCTTGGATTTTCGGACAAATTGATCCTTACTCGACAAGCTCCATTTAAATGAGTATTAGACTTAGATTTCTAACCTTGTTCATATCCAAGCCCTTTTAGTTTGAATTAGACTTCAAATTTATGGGTAATAGACTTTTCCCCCAAACATGATTGAACTTGGTTTTTGGAGGTGTTAGCCTTGGATTTTCAGAAAAATTGATCCTGACTCGACGAGCCCCATTTAAATGAGTATTAGCCTTAGATTTATAACCTTGTTCATATCCAATCCCTTTTAGTTGGTATTAGATTTCAAATTTATGGGTAATAGACTTTTCCCCCAAACATGATTGAACATCGTTTTTGGAGGGAGTGTTAGCCTTGGATTTTCGGAAAAATTGATCCTGACTGGACGAGTACCATTTAAATGAGTATTAGCCTTAGATTTCTAACCTTGTTCATATCCAAGCCCTTTTTGTTGTTATTAGACTTCAAATTTATGGGTAATAGACTTTTCCCCCAAACTTGATTGAACTTGGTTTTTGGAGGTGTTAGCCTTGGATTTTCGGACAAATTGATCCTGACTCGACAAGCTCCATTTAAATGAGTATTAGACTTAGATTTCTAACCTTGTTCATATCCAAGCCCTTTTAGTTTGAATTAGACTTCAAATTTATGGGTAATAGACCTTTCCCCCAAACATGATTGAACTTGGTTTTTGGAGGTGTTAGCCTTGGATTTTCGGACAAATTGATCCTTACTCGACAAGCTCCATTTAAATGAGTATTAGACTTAGATTTCTAACATTGTTCATATCCAAGCCCTTTTAGTTTGAATTAGACTTTAAATTTATGGGTAATAGACTTTTCCCCCAAACATGATTGAACTTAGTTTTTGGAGGGAGTGTTAGCCTTGGATTTTCGGAAAAATTGATCCTGACTCGACGAGCCCCATTTAAATGAGTATTAGCCTTAGATTTCTAACCTTGTTCATATCCAAGCCCTTTTAGTTTGTATTAGACTTCAAATTTATGGGTAATAGACCTTTCCCCCAAACATGATTGAACTTGGTTTTTGGAGGTGTTAGCCTTGGATTTTCGGACAAATTGATCCTGACTCGACAAGCTCCATTTAAATGAGTATTAGACTTAGATTTCTAACCTTGTTCATATCCAAGCCCTTTTAGTTTGAATTAGACTTTAAATTTATGGGTAATAGACTTTTCCCCCAAACATGATTGAACTTAATTTTTGGAGGGAGTGTTAGCCTTGGATTTTCAGAAAAATTGATCCTGACTCGACGAGCCCCATTTAAATGAGTATTAGCCTTAGATTTCTAACCTTGTTCATATCCAAGCCCTTTTAGTTTGTATTAGACTTCAAATATATGGGTACTAGACTTTCCCCCAAACATGATTGAACTTAGTTTTTGGAGGGAGTGTTAGCCTTGGATTTTCGGAAAAATTGATCCTGACTCGACAAGCTCCATTTAAATGAGTATTAGCCTTAGATTTCTAACCTTGTTCATATCCAAGCCCTTTTAGTTTGTATTAGACTTCAAATTTATGGGTAATAGACTTTTCCCCCAAACATGATTGAACTTAGTTTTTGGAGGGAGTGTTAGCCTTGGATTTTTGGAAAAATTGATCCTGACTCGACGAGCCCCATTTAAATGAGTATTAGCCTTAGATTTCTAACCTTGTTCATATCCAAGCCCTTTTAGTTTGTATTAGACTTCAAATTTATGGGTAATAGACTTTTCCCCCAAACATGATTGAACTTAGTTTTTGGAGGGAGTGTTAGCCTTGGATTTTCGGAAAAATTGATCCTGACTCGACGAGCCCCATTTAAATGAGTATTAGCCTTAGATTTCTAACCTTGTTCATATCCAAGCCCTTTCAGTTGGTATTAGACTTCAAATTTATGGGTAATAGACTTTTCCCCCAAACATGATTGAACTTAGTTTTTGGAGGGAGTGCTAGCCTTGGATTTTCGGAAAAATTGATCCTGACTCGACGAGCCCCATTTAAATGAGTATTAGCCTTAGATTTCTAACCTTGTTCATATCCAAGCCCTTTTAGTTTGTATTAGACTTCAAATTTATGGGTAATAGACTTTTCCCCCAAACATGATTGAACTTAGTTTTTGGAGGGAGTGTTAGCCTTGGATTTTCGGAAAAATTGATCCTGACTCGACGAGCCCCATTTAAATGAGTATTAGCCTTAGATTTCTAACCTTGTTCATA
This sequence comes from Salix caprea, assembly GCA_964035475.1. Taxonomy (NCBI): domain Eukaryota; kingdom Viridiplantae; phylum Streptophyta; class Magnoliopsida; order Malpighiales; family Salicaceae; genus Salix; species Salix caprea. Next base: position 18,474,385 of record OZ037749.1, read on the forward strand.
TCCAAGCCCTTTTAGTTTGTATTAGACTTCAAATTTATGGGTAATAGACTTTTCCCCCAAACATGATTGAACTTAGTTTTTGGAGGGAGTGTTAGCCTTGGATTTTCGGAAAAATTGATCCTGACTCGACGAGCCCCATTTAAATGAGTATTAGCCTTAGATTTCTAACCTTGTTCATATCCAAGCCCTTTTAGTTTGTATTAGACTTCAAATTTATGGGTAATAGACTTTTCCCCCAAACATGATTGAACTTAGTTTTTGGAGGGAGTGTTAGCCTTGGATTTTTGGAAAAATTGATCCTGACTCGACGAGCCCCATTTAAATGAGTATTAGCCTTAGAGATCTAACCTTGTTCATATCCAAGACCTTTTAGTTGGTATTAGACTTCAAATTTATGGGTAATAGACTTTTCCCCCAAACATGATTGAACTTAGTTTTTGGAGGGAGTGTTAGCCTTGGATTTTCGGAAAAATTGATCCTGACTCGACGAGCCCCATTTAAATGAGTATTAGCCTTAGATTTCTAACCTTGTTCATATCCAAGACCTTTTAGTCGGTATTAGACTTCAAATTTATGGGTAATAGACTTTTCCCCCAAACATGATTGAACTTAGTTTTTGGAGGTGTTAGCCTTGGATTTTCGGACAAATTGATCCTGACTCGACAAGCTCCATTTAAATGAGTATTAGACTTATATTTCTAACCTTGTTCATATCCAAGCCCTTTTAGTTTGAATTAGACTTCAAATTTATGGGTAATAGACTTTTCCCCCAAACATGATTGAACTTAGTTTTTGGAGGTGTTAGCCTTGGATTTTCGGACAAATTGATCCTGACTCGACAAGCTCCATTTAAATGAGTATTAGACTTATATTTCTAACCTTGTTCATATCCAAGCCCTTTTAGTTTGAATTAGACTTCAAATTTATGGGTAATAGACTTTTCCCCCAAACATGATTGAACTTGGTTTTTGGAGGTGTTAGCCTTGGTTTTTCGGACAAATTGATCCTGACTCGACAACCTCCATTTAAATGAGTATTAGACTTAGATTTCTAACCTTGTTCATATCCAAGCCCTTTTAGTTTGAATTAGACTTCAAATTTATGGGTAATAGACTTTTCCCCCAAACATGATTGAACTTAGTTTTTGGAAGGAGTGTTAGCCTAGGATTTTCGGAAAAATTGATCCTGACTCGACGAGCCCCATTTAAATGAGTATTAGCCTTAGATTTCTAACCTTGTTCATATCCAAGCCCTTTTAGTTGGTATTAGACTTCAAATTTATGGGTAATAGACTGTTCCCCCAAACATGATTGAACTTAGTTTTTGGAGGGAGTGTTAACCTTGGATTTTCGGAGAAAATGATCCTGACTCGACGAGCCCCATTTAAATGAGTATTAGCCTTAGATTTCTAACCTTGTTCATATCCAATCCCTTTTAGTTGGTATTAGATTTCAAATTTATGGGTAATAGACTTTTCCCCCAAACATGATTGAACTTAGTTTTTGGAGGGAGTGTTAGCTTTGGATTTTCGGAAAAATTGATCCTGACTCGACGAGCCCCATTTAAATGAGTATTAGCCTTAGATTTCTAACCTTGTTCATATCCAAGACCTTTTAGTCGGTATTAGACTTCAAATTTATGGGTAATAGACTTTTCCCCCAAACATGATTGAACTTAGTTTTTGGAGGTGTTAGCCTTGGATTTTCGGACAAATTGATCCTGACTCGACAAGCTCCATTTAAATGAGTATTAGAATTAGATTTCTAACCTTGTTCATATCCAAGCCCTTTTAGTTTGAATTAGACTTCAAATTTATGGGTAATAGACTTTTCCCCCAAACATGATTGAACTTGGTTTTTGGAGGTGTTAGCCTTGGATTTTCGGACAAATTGATCCTGACTCGACAACCTCCATTTAAATGAGTATTAGACTTAGATTTCTAACCTTGTTCATATCCAAGCCCTTTTAGTTTGAATTAGACTTCAAATTTATGGGTAATAGACTTTTCCCCCAAACATGATTGAACTTGGTTTTTGAAGGTGTTAGCCTTGGATTTTCGGAAAAATTGATCCTGAGTCGACGAGCCCCATTTAAATGAGTATTAGCCTTAGATATCTAACCTTGTTCATATCCAAGCCCTTTTAGGTTGTATTAGACTTCAAATTTATGGGTAATAGACTTTTCCCCCAAACATGATTGAACTTAGTTTTTGGAGGGAGTGTTAACCTTGGATTTTCGGAGAATATGATCCTGACTCGACGAGCCCCATTTAAATGAGTATTAGCCTTAGATTTATAACCTTGTTCATATCCAAGCCCTTTTAGTTGGTATTAGACTTCAAATTTATGGGTAATAGACTTTTCCCCCAAACATGATTGAACTTAGTTTTTGGAGGGAGTGTTAGCCTTGGATTTTCGGAAAAATTGATCCTGACTCGACGAGCCACATTTAAATGAGTATTAGCCTTAGATTTCTAACCTTGTTCATATCCAAGCCCTTTTAGTTTGTATTAGACTTCAAATTTATGGGTAATAGACTTTTCCCCCAAACATGATTGAACTTAGTTTTTGGAGGGAGTGTTAGCCTTGGATTTTCGGAAAAATTGATCCTGACTCGACGAGCCCCATTTAAATGAGTATTAGCCTTAGATTTCTAACCTTGTTCATATCCAAGCCCTTTTAGTTGGTATTAGACTTCAAATTTATGAGTAATAGACTTTTCCCCCAAACATGATTGAACTTAGTTTTTGAAGGGAGTGTTAGCCTTGGATTTTCGGAGAAAATGATCCTGACTCGACGAGCCCCATTTAAATGAGTATTAGCCTTAGATTTATAACCTTGTTCATATCCAAGCCCTTTTAGTTGGTATTAGACTTCAAATTTATGGGTAATAGACTTTTCCCCCAAACATGATTGAACTTAGTTTTTGAAGGGAGTGTTAGCCTTGGATTTTCGGAGAAAATGATCCTGACTCGACGAGCCCCATTTAAATGAGTATTAGCCTTACATTTCTAACCTTGTTCATATCCAAGCCCTTTTATTTTGAATTAGACTTCAAATTTATGGGTAATAGACCTTTCCCCCAAACATGATTGAACTTGGTTTTTGGAGGTGTTAGCCTTGGATTTTCGGACAAATTGATCCTGACTCGACAAGCTCCATTTAAATGAGTATTAGACTTAGATTTCTAACCTTGTTCATATCCAAGCCCTTTTAGTTTGAATTAGACTTCAAATTAATGGGTAATAGACTTTTCCCCCAAACATGATTGAATTTGGTTTTTGGAGGTGTTAGCCTTGGATTTTCGGAAAAATTGATCCTGACTCGACGAGCCCCATTTAAATGAGTATTAGCCTTAGATTTCTAACCTTGTTCATATCCAATCCGTTTTAGTTGGTATTAGATTTCAAATTTATGGGTAATAGACTTTTCCCCCAAACATGATTGAACTTAGTTTTTGGAGGGAGTGTTAGCCTTGGATTTTCGGAAAAATTGATCCTGACTCGATGAGTACCATTTAAATGAGTATTAGCCTTAGATTTCTAACCTTGTTCATATCCAAGCCCTTTTAGTTGGTATTAGACTTCAAATTTTTGGGTAATAGACTTTTCCCATAAACTTGATTGAACTTGGTTTTTGGAGGTGTTAGCCTTGGATTTTCGGACAAATTGATCCTGACTCGACAAGCGTCATTTAAATGAGTATTAGACTTAGATTTCTAACCTTGTTCATATCCAAGCCCTTTTAGTTGGTATTAGGCTTCAAATTTATGGGTAATACACTTTTCCCCCAAACTTGATTGAACTTGGTTTTTGTAGGTGTTAGCCTTGGATTTTCGGACAAATTGATCCTGACTCGACGAGCCCCATTTAAATGAGTATTAGCGTTAGATTTCTAACCTTGTTCATATCCAAGCCCTTTTAGTTTGAATTAGACTTCAAATTAATGGGTAATAGACTTTTCCCCCAAACATGATTGAACTTGGTTTTTGGAGGTGTTAGCCTTGGATTTTCGGAAAAATTGATCCTGACTCGACGAGCCCCATTTAAATGAGTATTAGCCTTAGATTTCTAACCTTGTTCATATCCAAGCCCTTTTAGTTGGTATTAGACTTCAAATTTTTGGGTAATAGACTTTTCCCCCAAACTTGATTGAACTTGGTTTTTGGAGGTGTTAGCCTTGGATTTTCGGACAAATTGATCCTGACTCGACAAGCGTCATTTAAATGAGTATTAGACTTAGATTTCTAACCTTGTTCATATCCAAGCCCTTTTAGTTGGTATTAGGCTTCAAACTTATGGGTAATAAACTTTTCCCCCAAACTTGATTGAACGTGGTTTTTGGAGGTGTTAGCCTTGGATTTTCGGAAAAATTGATCCTGACTCGACGAGCCCCATTTAAATGAGTATTAGCCTTAGATTTCTAACCTTGTTCATATCCAAGCCCTTTTAGTTGGTATTAGACTTCAAATTTATGGGTAATAGACTTTTCCCCCAAACATGATTGAACTTAGTTTTTGGAGGGAGTGTTAGCCTTGGATTTTCGGAAAAATTGATCCTGACTCGACGAGCCCCATTTAAATGAGTATTAGCCTTAGATTTCTAACCTTGTCATATCCAAGCCCTTTTAGTTTGTATTAGACTTCAAATTTATGGGTAATAGACTTTTCCCCCAAACATGATTGAACTTAGTTTTTGGAGGGAGTGTTAGCCTTGGATTTTCGGAAAAATTGATCCTGACTCGACGCGTACCATTTAAATGAGTATTAGCCTTAGATTTCTAACCTTGTTCATATCCAAGCCCTTTTAGTTGGTATTAGACTTCAAATTTTTGGGTAATAGACTTTTCCCCCAAACTTGATTGAACTTGGTTTTTGGAGGTGTTAGCCTTGGATTTTCGGACAAATTGATCCTGACTCGACAAGCGTCATTTAAATGAGTATTAGACTTAGATTTCTAACCTTGTTCATATCCAAGCCCTTTTAGTTGGTATTAGGCTTCAAATTTATGGGTAATAGACTTTTCCCCCAAACTTGATTGAACTTGGTTTTTGGAGGTGTTAGCCTTGGATTTTCGGACAAATTGATCCTGACTCGACGAGCCCCATTTAAATGAGTATTAGCCTTAGATTTCTAACCTTGTTCATATCCAAGCCCTTTTAGTTTGTATTAGACTTCAAATTTAGGGGTAATAGACTTTTCCCCCAAACATGATTGAACTTAGTTTTTGGAGGGAGTGTTAGCCTTGAATTTTTGGAAAAATTGATCCTGACTCGACGAGCCCCATTTAAATAGTATTAGCCTTAGATTTCTAACCTTGTTCATATCCAAGCCCTTTTAGTTGGTATTAGACTTCAAATTTATGGGTAATAGACTTTTCCCCCAAACATGATTGAACTTAGTTTTTGGAGGGAGTGTTAGCCTTGGATTTTCGGAAAAATTGATCCTGACTCGACGAGCCCCATTTAAATGAGTATTAGCCTTAGATTTCTAACCTTGTTCATATCCAAGCCCTTTTAGTTGGTATTAGACTTCAAATTTATGGGTAATAGACTTTTCCCCCAAACATGATTGAACTTAGTTTTTGGAGGGAGTGTTAGCCTTGGATTTTCGGAGAAAATGATCCTGACTCGACGAGCCCCATTTAAATGAGTATTAGCATTAGATTTATAACCTTGTTCATATCCAAGCCCTTTTAGTTTGTATTAGACTTCAAATTTATGGGTAATAGACCTTTCCCCCAAACATGAATGAATTTGGTTTTTAGAGGTGTTAGCCTTGGATTTTCGGACAAATTGATCCTGAATCGACAAGCTCCATTTAAATGAGTATTAGACTTAGATTTCTAACCTTGTTCATATCCAAGCCCTTTTAGTTTGAATTAGACTTCAAATTAATGGGTAATAGACTTTTCCCCCAAACATGATTGAACTTGGTTTTTGGAGGTGTTAGCCTTGGATTTTCGGAAAAATTGATCCTGACTCGACGAGCCCCATTTAAATGAGTATTAGCCTTAGATTTCTAACCTTGTTCATATCCAATCCCTTTTAGTTGGTATTAGATTTCAAATTTATGGGTAATAGACTTTTCCCCCAAACATGATTGAACTTAGTTTTTGGAGGGAGTGTTAGCCTTGGATTTTCGGAAAAATTGATCCTGACTCGACGAGTACCATTTAAATGAGTATTAGCCTTAGATTTCTAACCTTGTTCATATCCAAGCCCTTTTAGCTGTTATTAGACTTCAAATTTATGGGTAATAGACTTTTTCCCCCAAACTTGATTGAACTTGGTTTTTGGAGGTGTTAGCCTTGGATTTTTGGAAAAATTGATCCTGACTCGACGAGCCCCATTTAAATGAGTATTAGCCTTAGATTTCTAACCTTGTTCATATCCAATCCCTTTTAGTTTGTATTAGACTTCAAATTTATGGGTAATAGACTTTTCCCCCAAACATGATTGAACTTAGTTTTTGGAGGGAGTGTTAGCCTTGGATTTTCGGAAAAATTGATCCTGACTCGACGAGTACCATTTCAATGAGTATTAGCCTTAGATTTCTAACCTTGTTCATATCCAAGCCCTTTTAGTTGGTATTAGACTTCAAATTTTTGGGTAATAGACTTTTCCCCCAAACTTGATTGAACTTGGTTTTTGGAGGTGTTAGCCTTGGATTTTCGGACAAATTGATCCTGACCCGACAAGCGTCATTTAAATGAGTATTAGACTTAGATTTCTAACCTTGTTCATATCCAAGCCCTTTTAGTTGGTATTAGACTTCAAATTTATGGGTAATAGACTTTTCCCCCAAACTTGATTGAACTTGGTTTTTGGAGGTGTTAGCCTTGGATTTTCGGACAAATTGATCCTGACTCGACAAACTCCATTTAAATGAGTATTAGACTTAGATTTCTAACCTTGTTCATATCCAAGCCCTTTTAGTTTGAATTAGACTTCAAATTTATGGGTAATAGACTTTTCCCCCAAACATGATTGAACTTGGTTTTTGAAGGTGTTAGCCTTGGATTTTCGGAAAAATTGATCCTGACTCGACGAGCCCCATTTAAATGAGTATTAGCCTTAGATTTCTAACCTTGTTCATATCCAAGCCCTTTTAGTTTGTATTAGACTTCAAATTTATGGGTAATAGACTTTTCCCCCAAACATGATTGAACTTAGTTTTTGGAGGGAGTGTTAGCCTTGAATTTTTGGAAAAATTGATCCTGACTCGACGAGCCCCATTTAAATGAGTATTAGCGTTAGATTTCTAACCTTGTTCATATCCAAGCCCTTTTAGTTTGAATTAGACTTCAAATTAATGGGTAATAGACTTTTCCCCCAAACATGATTGAACTGGGTTTTTGGAGGTGTTAGCCTTGGATTTTCGGAAAAATTGATCCTGACTCGACGAGCCCCATTTAAATGAGTATTAGCCTTAGATTTCTAACCTTGTTCATATCCAAGCCCTTTTAGTTGGTATTAGACTTCAAATTTTTGGGTAATAGACTTTTCCCCCAAACTTGATTGAACTTGGTTTTTGGAGGTGTTAGCCTTGGATTTTCGGACAAATTGATCCTGACTCGACAAGCGTCATTTAAATGAGTATTAGACTTAGATTTCTAACCTTGTTCATATCCAAGCCCTTTTAGTTGGTATTAGGCTTCAAACTTATGGGTAATAAACTTTTCCCCCAAACTTGATTGAACGTGGTTTTTGGAGGTGTTAGCCTTGGATTTTCGGAAAAATTGATCCTGACTCGACGAGCCCCATTTAAATGAGTATTAGCCTTAGATTTCTAACCTTGTTCATATCCAATCCCTTTTAGTTGGTATTAGATTTCAAATTTATGGGTAATAGACTTTTCCCCCAAACATGATTGAACTTAGTTTTTGGAGGGAGTGTTAGCCTTGGATTTTCGGAAAAATTGATCCTGACTCGACGAGTACCATTTAAATGAGTATTAGCCTTAGATTTCTAACCTTGTTCATATCCAAGCCCTTTTAGCTGTTATTAGACTTCAAATTTATGGGTAATAGACTTTTTCCCCCAAACTTGATTGAACTTGGTTTTTGGAGGTGTTAGCCTTGGATTTTTGGAAAAATTGATCCTGACTCGACGAGCCCCATTTAAATGAGTATTAGCCTTAGATTTCTAACCTTGTTCATATCCAATCCCTTTTAGTTTGTATTAGACTTCAAATTTATGGGTAATAGACTTTTCCCCCAAACATGATTGAACTTAGTTTTTGGAGGGAGTGTTAGCCTTGGATTTTCGGAAAAATTGATCCTGACTCGACGAGTACCATTTCAATGAGTATTAGCCTTAGATTTCTAACCTTGTTCATATCCAAGCCCTTTTAGTTGGTATTAGACTTCAAATTTTTGGGTAATAGGCTTTTCCCCCAAACTTGATTGAACTTGGTTTTTGGAGGTGTTAGCCTTGGATTTTCGGACAAATTGATCCTGACCCGACAAGCGTCATTTAAATGAGTATTAGACTTAGATTTCTAACCTTGTTCATATCCAAGCCCTTTTAGTTGGTATTAGACTTCAAATTTATGGGTAATAGACTTTTCCCCCAAACTTGATTGAACTTGGTTTTTGGAGGTGTTAGCCTTGGATTTTCGGACAAATTGATCCTGACTCGACAAACTCCATTTAAATGAGTATTAGACTTAGATTTCTAACCTTGTTCATATCCAAGCCCTTTTAGTTTGAATTAGACTTCAAATTTATGGGTAATAGACTTTTCCCCCAAACATGATTGAACTTGGTTTTTGAAGGTGTTAGCCTTGGATTTTCGGAAAAATTGATCCTGACTCGACGAGCCCCATTTAAATGAGTATTAGCCTTAGATTTCTAACCTTGTTCATATCCAAGCCCTTTTAGTTTGTATTAGACTTCAAATTTATGGGTAATAGACTTTTCCCCCAAACATGATTGAACTTAGTTTTTGGAGGGAGTGTTAGCCTTGAATTTTTGGAAAAATTGATCCTGACTCGACGAGCCCCATTTAAATGAGTATTAGCGTTAGATTTCTAACCTTGTTCATATCCAAGCCCTTTTAGTTTGAATTAGACTTCAAATTAATGGGTAATAGACTTTTCCCCCAAACATGATTGAACTTGGTTTTTGGAGGTGTTAGCCTTGGATTTTCGGAAAAATTGATCCTGACTCGACGAGCCCCATTTAAATGAGTATTAGCCTTAGATTTCTAACCTTGTTCATATCCAAGCCCTTTTAGTTGGTATTAGACTTCAAATTTTTGGGTAATAGACTTTTCCCCCAAACTTGATTGAACTTGGTTTTTGGAGGTGTTAGCCTTGGATTTTCGGACAAATTGATCCTGACTCGACAAGCGTCATTTAAATGAGTATTAGACTTAGATTTCTAACCTTGTTCATATCCAAGCCCTTTTAGTTGGTATTAGGCTTCAAACTTATGGGTAATAAACTTTTCCCCCAAACTTGATTGAACGTGGTTTTTGGAGGTGTTAGCCTTGGATTTTCGGAAAAATTGATCCTGACTCGACGAGCCCCATTTAAATGAGTATTAGCCTTAGATTTCTAACCTTGTTCATATCCAAGCCCTTTTAGTTGGTATTAGACTTCAAATTTATGGGTAATAGACTTTTCCCCCAAACATGATTGAACTTAGTTTTTGGAGGGAGTGTTAGCCTTGGATTTTCGGAAAAATTGATCCTGACTCGACGAGCCCCATTTAAATGAGTATTAGCCTTAGATTTCTAACCTTGTCATATCCAAGCCCTTTTAGTTTGTATTAGACTTCAAATTTATGGGTAATAGACTTTTCCCCTAAACTTGATTGAACTTGGTTTTTGGAGGTGTTAGCCTTGGATTTTTGGACAAATTGATCCTGACTCGACGAGCCCCATTTAAATGAGTATTAGCCTTAGATTTCTAACCTTGTTCATATCCAAGCCCTTTTAGTTGGTATTAGACTTCAAATTTATGGGTAATAGACTTTTCCCCTAAACTTGATTGAACTTGGTTTTTGGAGGTGTTAGCCTTGGATTTTTGGACAAATTGATCCTGACTCGACAAGCTCCATTTAAATGAGTATTAGCCTTAGATTTCTAACCTTGTTCATATCCAAGCCCTTTTAGTTGGTGTTAGACTTCAAATTTTTGGGTAATAGACTTTTCCCCCAAACTTGATTGAACTTGGTTTTTGGAGGTGTTAGCCTTGGATTTTCGGACAAATTGATCCTGACTCGACAAGCTCCATTTAAATGAGTATTAGACTTAGATTTCTAACCTTGTTCATATCCAAGCCCTTTTAGTTTGAATTAGACTTTAAATTTATGGGTAATAGACTTTTCCCCCAAACATGATTGAACTTAGTTTTTGGAGGGAGTGTTAGCCTTGGATTTTCAGAAAAATTGATCCTGACTCGACGAGCCCCATTTAAATGAGTATTAGCCTTAGATTTCTAACCTTGTTCATATCCAAGCCCTTTTAGTTTGTATTAGACTTCAAATTTATGGTAATAGACTTTTCCCCCAAACATGATTGAACTTAGTTTTTGGAGGGAGTGTTAGCCTTGGATTTTCGGAAAAATTGATCCTGACTCGACGAGCCCCATTTAAATGAGTATTAGCCTTAGATTTCTAACCTTGTTCATATCCAAGCCCTTTTAGTTGGTATTAGACTTCAAATTTATGGGTAATAGACTTTTCCCCCAAACATGATTGAACTTAGTTTTTGGAGGGAGTGTTAGCCTTGGATTTTCGGAAAAATTGATCCTGACTCGACGAGCCCCATTTAAATGAGTATTAGCCTTAGATTTCTAACCTTGTTCATATCCAAGCCCTTTTAGTTGGTATTAGACTTCAAATTTATGGGTAATAGACTTTTCCCCCAAACATGATTGAACTTAGTTTTTGGAGGGAGTGTTAGCCTTGGATTTTCGGAGAAAATGATCCTGACTCGACGAGCCCCATTTAAATGAGTATTAGCATTAGATTTATAACCTTGTTCATATCCAAGCCCTTTTAGTTTGTATTAGACTTCAAATTTATGGGTAATAGACCTTTCCCCCAAACATGAATGAATTTGGTTTTTGGAGGTGTTAGCCTTGGATTTTCGGACAAATTGATCCTGAATCGACAAGCTCCATTTAAATGAGTATTAGACTTAGATTTCTAACCTTGTTCATATCCAAGCCCTTTTAGTTTGAATTAGACTTCAAATTAATGGGTAATAGACTTTTCCCCCAAACATGATTGAACTTGGTTTTTGGAGGTGTTAGCCTTGGATTTTCGGAAAAATTGATCCTGACTCGACGAGCCCCATTTAAATGAGTATTAGCCTTAGATTTCTAACCTTGTTCATATCCAATCCCTTTTAGTTGGTATTAGATTTCAAATTTATGGGTAATAGACTTTTCCCCCAAACATGATTGAACTTAGTTTTTGGAGGGAGTGTTAGCCTTGGATTTTCGGAAAAATTGATCCTGACTCGACGAGTACCATTTAAATGAGTATTAGCCTTAGATTTCTAACCTTGTTCATATCCAAGCCCTTTTAGCTGTTATTAGACTTCAAATTTATGGGTAATAGACTTTTTCCCCCAAACTTGATTGAACTTGGTTTTTGGAGGTGTTAGCCTTGGATTTTTGGAAAAATTGATCCTGACTCGACGAGCCCCATTTAAATGAGTATTAGCCTTAGATTTCTAACCTTGTTCATATCCAATCCCTTTTAGTTTGTATTAGACTTCAAATTTATGGGTAATAGACTTTTCCCCCAAACATGATTGAACTTAGTTTTTGGAGGGAGTGTTAGCCTTGGATTTTCGGAAAAATTGATCCTGACTCGACGAGTACCATTTCAATGAGTACTAGCCTTAGATTTCTAACCTTGTTCATATCCAAGCCCTTTTAGTTGGTATTAGACTTCAAATTTTTGGGTAATAGACTTTTCCCCCAAACTTGATTGAACTTGGTTTTTGGAGGTGTTAGCCTTGGATTTCGGACAAATTGATCCTGACCCGACAAGCGTCATTTAAATGAGTATTAGACTTAGATTTCTAACCTTGTTCATATCCAAGCCCTTTTAGTTGGTCTTAGACTTCAAATTTATGGGTAATAGACTTTTCCCCCAAACTTGATTGAACTTGGTTTTTGGAGGTGTTAGCCTTGGATTTTCGGACAAATTGATCCTGACTCGACAAACTCCATTTAAATGAGTATTAGACTTAGATTTCTAACCTTGTTCATATCCAAGCCCTTTTAGTTTGAATTAGACTTCAAATTTATGGGTAATAGACTTTTCCCCCAAACATGATTGAACTTGGTTTTTGCAGGTGTTAGCCTTGGATTTTCGGAAAAATTGATCCTGACTCGACGAGCCCCATTTAAATGAGTATTAGCCTTAGATTTCTAACCTTGTTCATATCCAAGCCCTTTTAGTTTGTATTAGACTTCAAATTTATGGGTAATAGACTTTTCCCCCAAACATGATTGAACTTAGTTTTTGGAGGGAGTGTTAGCCTTGAATTTTTGGAAAAATTGATCCTGACTCGACGAGCCCCATTTAAATGAGTATTATCCTTAGATTTCTAACCTTGTTCATATCCAAGCCCTTTTAGTTGGTATTAGACTTCAAATTTATGGGTAATAGACTTTTCCCCCAAACATGATTGAACTTGGTTTTTGGAGGTGTTAGCCTTGGATTTTCGGAAAAATTGATCCTGACTCGACGAGCCCCATTTAAATGAGTATTAGCCTTATATTTCTAACCTTGTTCATATCCAATCCCTTTTAGTTGGTATTAGATTTCAAATTTATGGGTAATAGACTTTTCCCCCAAACATGATTGAACTTAGTTTTTGGAGGGAGGTGTTAGCCTTGGATTTTCGGAAAAATTGATCCTGACTCGACGAGTACCATTTAAATGAGTATTAGCCTTAGATTTCTAACCTTGTTCATATCCAAGCCCTTTTAGTTGTTATTAGACTTCAAATTTATGGGTAATAGACTTTTCCCCAAAACTTGATTGAACTTGGTTTTTGGAGGTGTTAGCCTTGGATTTTCGGACAAATTGATCCTGACTCGACAAGCTCCATTTAAATGAGTATTAGACTTAGATTTCTAACCTTGTTCATATCCAAGCCCTTTTAGTTGGTATTAGACTTCAAATTTATGGGTAATAGACTTTTCCCCCAAACATGATTGAACTTAGTTTTTGGAGGGAGTGTTAGCCTTGGATTTTCGGAAAAATTGATCCTGACTCGACGAGTACCATTTAAATGAGTATTAGCCTTAGATTTCTAAGCTTGTTCATATCCAAGCCCTTTTAGTTTGAATTAGACTTCAAATTTATGGGTAATAGACTTTTCCCCCAAACATGATTGAACTTAGTTTTTGGAGGGAGTGTTAGCCTTGGATTTTCGGAAAAATTGATCCTGACTCGACGAGTACCATTTAAATGAGTATTAGCCTTAGATTTCTAAGCTTGTTCATATCCAAGCACTTTTAGTTTGTATTAGACTTCAAATTTATGGGTAATAAACTTTTCCCCCAAACATGATTGAACTTAGTTTTTGGAGGGAGTGTTAGCCTTGGATTTTCAGAAAAATTGATCCTGACTCGACGAGCCCCATTTAAAGGAGTATTAGCCTTAGATTTCTAACCTTGTTCATATCCAAGCCCTTTTAGCTGTTATTAGACTTCAAATTTATCGGTAATAGACTTTTCCCCCAAACTTGATTGAACTTGGTTTTTGAAGGTGTTAGCCTTGGATTTTCGGAAAAATTGATCCTGACTCGACGAGCCCCATTTAAATGAGTATTAGCCTTAGATTTCTAACCTTGTTCATATCCAAGCCCTTTTAGTTTGTATTAGACTTCAAATTTATGGGTAATAGAGTTTTCCCCCAAACATGATTGAACTTAGTTTTTGGAGGGAGTGTTAGCCTTGGATTTTTGGAAAAATTGATCCTGACTCGACGAGTACCATTTAAATGAGTATTAGACTTAGATTTCTAACCTTGTTCATATCCAAGCCCTTTTAGTTTGAATTAGACTTCAAATTAATGGGTAATAGACTTTTCCCCCAAACATGATTGAACTTGGTTTTTGGAGGTGTTAGCCTTGGATTTTCGGAAAAATTGATCCTGACTCGACGAGCCCCATTTAAATGAGTATTAGCCTTAGATTTCTAACCTTGTTCATATCCAAGCCCTTTTAGTTGGTATTAGATTTCAAATTTATGGGTAATAGACTTTTCCCCCAAACATGATTGAACTTAGTTTTTGGAGGGAGTGTTAGCCTTGGATTTTCGGAAAAATTGATCCTGACTCGACGAGTACCATTTAAATGAGTATTAGCCTTAGATTTCTAAGCTTGTTCATATCCAAGCCCTTTTAGTTTGAATTAGACTCCAAATTTATGGGTAATAGACTTTTCCCCCAAACATGATTAAACTTGGTTTTTGGAGGTGTTAGCCTTGGATTTTCGGAAAAATTGATCCTGACTCGACGAGCCCCATTTAAATGAGTATTAGCCTTAGATTTCTAACCTTGTTCATATCCAAGCCCTTTTAGTTGGTATGAGACTTCAAATTTATGGGTAATATACATTTCCCCCAAACATGATTGAACTTAGTTTTTGAGGGAGTGTTAGCCTTGGATTTTCGGAAAAAAAGATCCTGACTCAACGAGCCCCATTTAAATGAGTATTAGCCTTAGATTTCTAACCTCGTTCATATACAAGCCCTTTTAGTTGGTATTAGACTTCAAATTTATGGGTAATAGACTTTTCCCCCAAACATGATTGAACTTAGTTTTTGGAGGGAGTGTTAGCCTTGGATTTTCGGAAAAATTGATCCTGACTCGACGAGCCCCATTTAAATGAGTATTAGCCTTAGATTTCTAACCTTGTTCATATCCAAGCCCTTTTAGTTGGTATTAGACATCAAATTTATGGGTAATAGACTTTTCCCCCAAACATGATTGAACTTAGTTTTTGGAGGGAGTGTTAGCCTTGGATTTTCGGAAAAAATGATCCTGACTCAACGAGCCCCATTTAAATGAGTATTAGCCTTAGATTTCTAACCTTGTTCATATCCAAGCCCTTTTAGTTGGTATTAGACTTCAAATTTATGGGTAATAGACTTTTCCCCCAAACATGATTGAACTTGGTTTTTGGAGGTGTTAGCCTTGGATTTTGGAAAAATTGATCCTGACTCGACAAGCCCCATTTAAATGAGTATTAGCCTTAGATTTCTAACCTTGTTCATATCCAAGCCCTTTTAGTTGGTATTAGATTTCAAATTTATGGGTAATAGACTTTTCCCCCAAACATGATTGAACTTAGTTTTTGGAGGGAGTGTTAGCCTTGGATTTTCGGAAAAATTGATCCAGACTCGACGAGTACCATTTAAATGAGTATTAGCCTTAGATTTCTAAGCTTGTTCATATCCAAGCCCTTTTAGTTGTTATTAGACTTCAAATTTATGGGTAATAGACTTTTCCCCCAAACTTGATTGAACTTGGTTTTTGGAGGTGTTATCCTTGGATTTTCGGACAAATTGATCCTGACTTGACAAGCTCCATTTAAATGAGTATTAGACTTAGATTTCTAACCTTGTTCATATCCAAGCCCTTTTAGTTTGAATTAGACTTCAAATTTATGGGTAATAGACCTTTCCCCCAAACATGATTGAACTTGGTTTTTGGAGGTGTTAGCCTTGGATTTTCGGACAAATTGATCCTGACTCGACAAGCTCCATTTAAATGAGTATTAGACTTAGATTTCTAACCTTGTTCATATCCAAGCCCTTTTAGTTTGAATTAGACTTCAAATTTATGGGTAATAGACTTTTCCCCCAAACATGATAGAACTTAGTTTTTGGAGGGAGTGTTAGCCTTGGATTTTCGGAAAAATTGATCCTGACTCGACGAGCCCCAATTAAATGAGTATTAGCCTTAGATTTCTAACCTTGTTCATATCCAAGCCCTTTTAGTTGGTATTAGACTTCAAATTTATGGGTAATATACTTTTCCCCCAAACATGATTGAACTTAGTTTTTGGAGGGAGTGTTAGCCTTGGATTTTCGGAAAAAATGATCCTGACTCAACGAGCCCCATTTAAATGAGTATTAGCCTTAGATTTCTAACCTCGTTCATATACAAGCCCTTTTAGTTGGTATTAGACTTCAAATTTATGGGTAATAGACTTTTCCCCCAAACGTGATTGAACTTGGTTTTTGGAGTTGTTAGCCTTGGATTTTCGGAAAAATTGATCCTGACTCGACGAGCCCCATTTAAATGAGTATTAGCCTTAGATTTCTAACCTTGTTCATATCCAAGCCCTTTTAGTTGGTATTAGACTTCAAATTTATGGGTAATATACTTTTCCCCCAAACATGATTGAACTTAGTTTTTGGAGGGAGTGTTAGCCTTAGATTTTCGAAAAAAATGATCCTGACTCAACAAGCCCCATTTAAATGAGTATTAGCCTTAGATTTCGAACCTCGTTCATATACAAGCCCTTTTAGTTGGTATTAGATTTCAAATTTATGGGTAATAGACTTTTTCCCCAAACATGATTGAACTTAGTTTTTGGAGGGAGTGTTAGCCTTGGATTTTCGGAAAAATTGATCCAGACTCGACGAGTACCATTTAAATGAGTATTAGCCTTAGATTTCTAAGCTTGTTCATATCCAAGCCCTTTTAGTTGTTATTAGACTTCAAATTTATGGGTAATAGACTTTTCCCCCAAACTTGATTGAACTTGGTTTTTGGAGGTGTTAGCCTTGGATTTTCGGACAAATTGATCCTGACTTGACAAGCTCCATTTAAATGAGTATTAGACTTAGATTTCTAACCTTGTTCATATCCAAGCCCTTTTAGTTTGAATTAGACTTCAAATTTATGGGTAATAGACCTTTCCCCCAAACATGATTGAACTTGGTTTTTGGAGGTGTTAGCCTTGGATTTTCGGACAAATTGATCCTGACTCGACAAGCTCCATTTAAATGAGTATTAGACTTAGATTTCTAACCTTGTTCATATCCAAGCCCTTTTAGTTTGAATTAGACTTCAAATTTATGGGTAATAGACCTTTCCCCCAAACATGATTGAACTTGGTTTTTGGAGGTGTTAGCCTTGGATTTTCGGACAAATTGATCCTGACTCGACAAGCTCCATTTAAATGAGTATTAGACTTAGATTTCTAACCTTGTTCATATCCAAGCCCTTTTAGTTTGAATTAGACTTCAAATTTATGGGTAATAGACTTTTCCCCCAAACATGATAGAACTTAGTTTTTGGAGGGAGTGTTAGCCTTGGATTTTCGGAAAAATTGATCCTGACTCGACGAGCCCCAATTAAATGAGTATTAGCCTTAGATTTCTAACCTTGTTCATATCCAAGCCCTTTTAGTTGGTATTAGACTTCAAATTTATGGGTAATATACTTTTCCCCCAAACATGATTGAACTTAGTTTTTGGAGGGAGTGTTAGCCTTGGATTTTCGGAAAAAATGATCCTGACTCAACGAGCCCCATTTAAATGAGTATTAGCCTTAGATTTCTAACCTCGTTCATATACAAGCCCTTTTAGTTGGTATTAGACTTCAAATTTATGGGTAATAGACTTTTCCCCCAAACGTGATTGAACTTGGTTTTTGGAGTTGTTAGCCTTGGATTTTCGGAAAAATTGATCCTGACTCGACGAGCCCCATTTAAATGAGTATTAGCCTTAGATTTCTAACCTTGTTCATATCCAAGCCCTTTTAGTTGGTATTAGACTTCAAATTTATGGGTAATATACTTTTCCCCCAAACATGATTGAACTTAGTTTTTGGAGGGAGTGTTAGCCTTAGATTTTCGGAAAAAATGATCCTGACTCAACAAGCCCCATTTAAATGAGTATTAGCCTTAGATTTCTAAGCTTGTTCATATCCAAGCCCTTTTAGTTGTTATTAGACTTCAAATTTATGGGTAATAGACTTTTTCCCCAAACTTGATTGAACTTGGTTTTTGGAGGTGTTAGCCTTGGATTTTCGGACAAATTGATCCTGACTTGACAAGCTCCATTTAAATGAGTATTAGACTTAGATTTCTAACCTTGTTCATATCCAAGCCCTTTTAGTTTGAATTAGACTTCAAATTTATGGGTAATAGACCTTTCCCCCAAACATGATTGAACTTGGTTTTTGGAGGTGTTAGCCTTGGATTTTCGGACAAATTGATCCTGACTCGACAAGCTCCATTTAAATGAGTATTAGACTTAGATTTCTAACCTTGTTCATATCCAAGCCCTTTTAGTTTGAATTAGACTTCAAATTTATGGGTAATAGACCTTTCCCCCAAACATGATTGAACTTGGTTTTTGGAGGTGTTAGCCTTGGATTTTCGGACAAATTGATCCTGACTCGACAAGCTCCATTTAAATGAGTATTAGACTTAGATTTCTAACCTTGTTCATATCCAAGCCCTTTTAGTTTGAATTAGACTTCAAATTTATGGGTAATAGACTTTTCCCCCAAACATGATAGAACTTAGTTTTTGGAGGGAGTGTTAGCCTTGGATTTTCGGAAAAATTGATCCTGACTCGACGAGCCCCAATTAAATGAGTATTAGCCTTAGATTTCTAACCTTGTTCATATCCAAGCCCTTTTAGTTGGTATTAGACTTCAAATTTATGGGTAATATACTTTTCCCCCAAACATGATTGAACTTAGTTTTTGGAGGGAGTGTTAGCCTTGGATTTTCGGAAAAAATGATCCTGACTCAACGAGCCCCATTTAAATGAGTATTAGCCTTAGATTTCTAACCTCGTTCATATACAAGCCCTTTTAGTTGGTATTAGACTTCAAATTTATGGGTAATAGACTTTTCCCCCAAACGTGATTGAACTTGGTTTTTGGAGTTGTTAGCCTTGGATTTTCGGAAAAATTGATCCTGACTCGACGAGCCCCATTTAAATGAGTATTAGCCTTAGATTTCTAACCTTGTTCATATCCAAGCCCTTTTAGTTGGTATTAGACTTCAAATTTATGGGTAATATACTTTTCCCCCAAACATGATTGAACTTAGTTTTTGGAGGGAGTGTTAGCCTTAGATTTTCGGAAAAAATGATCCTGACTCAACAAGCCCCATTTAAATGAGTATTAGCCTTAGATTTCTAACCTCGTTCATATACAAGCCCTTTTAGTTGGTATTAGACTTCAAATTTATGGGTAATAGACTTTTCCCCCAAACATGATTGAACATAGTTTTTGGAGGGAGTGTTAGCCTTGGATTTTCGGAAAAATTGATCCAGACTCGACGAGTACCATTTAAATGAGTATTAGCCTTAGATTTCTAAGCTTGTTCATATCCAAGCCCTTTTAGTTGTTATTAGACTTCAAATTTATGGGTAATAGACTTTTCCCCCAAACTTGATTGAACTTGGTTTTTGGAGGTGTTAGCCTTGGATTTTCGGACAAATTGATCCTGACTTGACAAGCTCCATTTAAATGAGTATTAGACTTAGATTTCTAACCTTGTTCATATCCAAGCCCTTTTAGTTTGAATTAGACTTCAAATTTATGGGTAATAGACCTTTCCCCCAAACATGATTGAACTTGGTTTTTGGAGGTGTTAGCCTTGGATTTTCGGACAAATTGATCCTGACTCGACAAGCTCCATTTAAATGAGTATTAGACTTAGATTTCTAAGCTTGTTCATATCCAAGCCCTTTTAGTTTGAATTAGACTTCAAATTTATGGGTAATAGACCTTTCCCCCAAACATGATTGAACTTGGTTTTTGGAGGTGTTAGCCTTGGATTTTCGGACAAATTGATCCTGACTCGACAAGCTCCATTTAAATGAGTATTAGACTTAGATTTCTAACCTTGTTCATATCCAAGCCCTTTTAGTTTGAATTAGACTTCAAATTTATGGGTAATAGACTTTTCCCCCAAACATGATAGAACTTAGTTTTTGGAGGGAGTGTTAGCCTTGGATTTTCGGAAAAATTGATCCTGACTCGACTAGCCCCAATTAAATGAGTATTAGCCTTAGATTTCTAACCTTGTTCATATCCAAGCCCTTTTAGTTGGTATTAGACTTCAAATTTATGGGTAATATACTTTTCCCCCAAACATGATTGAACTTAGTTTTTGGAGGGAGTGTTAGCCTTGGATTTTCGGAAAAAATGATCCTGACTCAACGAGCCCCATTTAAATGAGTATTAGCCTTAGATTTCTAACCTCGTTCATATACAAGCCCTTTTAGTTGGTATTAGACTTCAAATTTATGGGTAATAGACTTTTCCCCCAAACGTGATTGAACTTGGTTTTTGGAGTTGTTAGCCTTGGATTTTCGGAAAAATTGATCCTGACTCGACGAGCCCCATTTAAATGAGTATTAGCCTTAGATTTCTAACCTTGTTCATATCCAAGCCCTTTTAGTTGGTATTAGACTTCAAATTTATGGGTAATATACTTTTCCCCCAAACATGATTGAACTTAGTTTTTGGAGGGAGTGTTAGCCTTAGATTTTCGGAAAAAATGATCCTGACTCAACAAGCCCCATTTAAATGAGTATTAGCCTTAGATTTCTAAGCTTGTTCATATCCAAGCCCTTTTAGTTGTTATTAGACTTCAAATTTATGGGTAATAGACTTTTTCCCCAAACTTGATTGAACTTGGTTTTTGGAGGTGTTAGCCTTGGATTTTCGGACAAATTGATCCTGACTTGACAAGCTCCATTTAAATGAGTATTAGACTTAGATTTCTAACCTTGTTCATATCCAAGCCCTTTTAGTTTGAATTAGACTTCAAATTTATGGGTAATAGACCTTTCCCCCAAACATGATTGAACTTGGTTTTTGGAGGTGTTAGCCTTGGATTTTCGGACAAATTGATCCTGACTCGACAAGCTCCATTTAAATGAGTATTAGACTTAGATTTCTAACCTTGTTCATATCCAAGCCCTTTTAGTTTGAATTAGACTTCAAATTTATGGGTAATAGACCTTTCCCCCAAACATGATTGAACTTGGTTTTTGGAGGTGTTAGCCTTGGATTTTCGGACAAATTGATCCTGACTCGACAAGCTCCATTTAAATGAGTATTAGACTTAGATTTCTAACCTTGTTCATATCCAAGCCCTTTTAGTTTGAATTAGACTTCAAATTTATGGGTAATAGACTTTTCCCCCAAACATGATAGAACTTAGTTTTTGGAGGGAGTGTTAGCCTTGGATTTTCGGAAAAATTGATCCTGACTCGACGAGCCCCAATTAAATGAGTATTAGCCTTAGATTTCTAACCTTGTTCATATCCAAGCCCTTTTAGTTGGTATTAGACTTCAAATTTATGGGTAATATACTTTTCCCCCAAACATGATTGAACTTAGTTTTTGGAGGGAGTGTTAGCCTTGGATTTTCGGAAAAAATGATCCTGACTCAACGAGCCCCATTTAAATGAGTATTAGCCTTAGATTTCTAACCTCGTTCATATACAAGCCCTTTTAGTTGGTATTAGACTTCAAATTTATGGGTAATAGACTTTTCCCCCAAACGTGATTGAACTTGGTTTTTGGAGTTGTTAGCCTTGGATTTTCGGAAAAATTGATCCTGACTCGACGAGCCCCATTTAAATGAGTATTAGCCTTAGATTTCTAACCTCGTTCATATACAAGCCCTTTTAGTTGGTATTAGACTTCAAATTTATGGGTAATAGACTTTTCCCCCAAACGTGATTGAACTTGGTTTTTGGAGTTGTTAGCCTTGGATTTTCGGAAAAATTGATCCTGACTCGACGAGCCCCATTTAAATGAGTATTAGCCTTAGATTTCTAACCTTGTTCATATCCAAGCCCTTTTAGTTGGTATTAGACTTCAAATTTATGGGTAATATACTTTTCCCCCAAACATGATTGAACTTAGTTTTTGGAGGGAGTGTTAGCCTTAGATTTTCGGAAAAATTGATCCTGACTCCACAAGCCCCATTTAAATGAGTATTAGCCTTAGATTTCTAAGCTTGTTCATATCCAAGCCCTTTTAGTTGTTATTAGACTTCAAATTTATGGGTAATAGACTTTTTCCCCAAACTTGATTGAACTTGGTTTTTGGAGGTGTTAGCCTTGGATTTTCGGACAAATTGATCCTGACTTGACAAGCTCCATTTAAATGAGTATTAGACTTAGATTTCTAACCTTGTTCATATCCAAGCCCTTTTAGTTTGAATTAGACTTCAAATTTATGGGTAATAGACCTTTCCCCCAAACATGATTGAACTTGGTTTTTGGAGGTGTTAGCCTTGGATTTTCGGACAAATTGATCCTGACTCGACAAGCTCCATTTAAATGAGTATTAGACTTAGATTTCTAACCTTGTTCATATCCAAGCCCTTTTAGTTTGAATTAGACTTCAAATTTATGGGTAATAGACCTTTCCCCCAAACATGATTGAACTTGGTTTTTGGAGGTGTTAGCCTTGGATTTTCGGACAAATTGATCCTGACTCGACAAGCTCCATTTAAATGAGTATTAGACTTAGATTTCTAACCTTGTTCATATCCAAGCCCTTTTAGTTTGAATTAGACTTCAAATTTATGGGTAATAGACTTTTCCCCCAAACATGATAGAACTTAGTTTTTGGAGGGAGTGTTAGCCTTGGATTTTCGGAAAAATTGATCCTGACTCGACGAGCCCCAATTAAATGAGTATTAGCCTTAGATTTCTAACCTTGTTCATATCCAAGCCCTTTTAGTTGGTATTAGACTTCAAATTTATGGGTAATATACTTTTCCCCCAAACATGATTGAACTTAGTTTTTGGAGGGAGTGTTAGCCTTGGATTTTCGGAAAAAATGATCCTGACTCAACGAGCCCCATTTAAATGAGTATTAGCCTTAGATTTCTAACCTCGTTCATATACAAGCCCTTTTAGTTGGTATTAGACTTCAAATTTATGGGTAATAGACTTTTCCCCCAAACGTGATTGAACTTGGTTTTTGGAGTTGTTAGCCTTGGATTTTCGGAAAAATTGATCCTGACTCGACGAGCCCCATTTAAATGAGTATTAGCCTTAGATTTCTAACCTTGTTCATATCCAAGCCCTTTTAGTTGGTATTAGACTTCAAATTTATGGGTAATATACTTTTCCCCCAAACATGATTGAACTTAGTTTTTGGAGGGAGTGTTAGCCTTAGATTTTCGGAAAAAATGATCCTGACTCAACAAGCCCCATTTAAATGAGTATTAGCCTTAGATTTCTAACCTCGTTCATATACAAGCCCTTTTAGTTGGTATTAGACTTCAAATTTATGGGTAATAGACTTTTCCCCCAAACATGATTGAACTTAGTTTTTGGAGGGAGTGTTAGCCTTGGATTTTCGGAAAAATTGATCCAGACTCGACGAGTACCATTTAAATGAGTATTAGCCTTAGATTTCTAAGCTTGTTCATATCCAAGCCCTTTTAGTTGTTATTAGACTTCAAATTTATGGGTAATAGACTTTTCCCCCAAACTTGATTGAACTTGGTTTTTGGAGGTGTTAGCCTTGGATTTTCGGACAAATTGATCCTGACTTGACAAGCTCCATTTAAATGAGTATTAGACTTAGATTTCTAACCTTGTTCATATCCAAGCCCTTTTAGTTTGAATTAGACTTCAAATTTATGGGTAATAGACCTTTCCCCCAAACATGATTGAACTTGGTTTTTGGAGGTGTTAGCCTTGGATTTTCGGACAAATTGATCCTGACTCGACAAGCTCCATTTAAATGAGTATTAGACTTAGATTTCTAAGCTTGTTCATATCCAAGCCCTTTTAGTTTGAATTAGACTTCAAATTTATGGGTAATAGACCTTTCCCCCAAACATGATTGAACTTGGTTTTTGGAGGTGTTAGCCTTGGATTTTCGGACAAATTGATCCTGACTCGACAAGCTCCATTTAAATGAGTATTAGACTTAGATTTCTAACCTTGTTCATATCCAAGCCCTTTTAGTTTGAATTAGACTTCAAATTTATGGGTAATAGACTTTTCCCCCAAACATGATAGAACTTAGTTTTTGGAGGGAGTGTTAGCCTTGGATTTTCGGAAAAATTGATCCTGACTCGACGAGCCCCAATTAAATGAGTATTAGCCTTAGATTTCTAACCTTGTTCATATCCAAGCCCTTTTAGTTGGTATTAGACTTCAAATTTATGGGTAATATACTTTTCCCCCAAACATGATTGAACTTAGTTTTTGGAGGGAGTGTTAGCCTTGGATTTTCGGAAAAAATGATCCTGACTCAACGAGCCCCATTTAAATGAGTATTAGCCTTAGATTTCTAACCTCGTTCATATACAAGCCCTTTTAGTTGGTATTAGACTTCAAATTTATGGGTAATAGACTTTTCCCCCAAACGTGATTGAACTTGGTTTTTGGAGTTGTTAGCCTTGGATTTTCGGAAAAATTGATCCTGACTCGACGAGCCCCATTTAAATGAGTATTAGCCTTAGATTTCTAACCTTGTTCATATCCAAGCCCTTTTAGTTGGTATTAGACTTCAAATTTATGGGTAATATACTTTTCCCCCAAACATGATTGAACTTAGTTTTTGGAGGGAGTGTTAGCCTTAGATTTTCGGAAAAAATGATCCTGACTCAACAAGCCCCATTTAAATGAGTATTAGCCTTAGATTTCTAACCTCGTTCATATACAAGCCCTTTTAGTTGGTATTAGACTTCAAATTTATGGGTAATAGACTTTTCCCCCAAACATGATTGAACTTAGTTTTTGGAGGGAGTGTTAGCCTTGGATTTTCGGAAAAATTGATCCAGACTCGACGAGTACCATTTAAATGAGTATTAGCCTTAGATTTCTAAGCTTGTTCATATCCAAGCCCTTTTAGTTGTTATTAGACTTCAAATTTATGGGTAATAGACTTTTCCCCCAAACTTGATTGAACTTGGTTTTTGGAGGTGTTAGCCTTGGATTTTCGGACAAATTGATCCTGACTTGACAAGCTCCATTTAAATGAGTATTAGACTTAGATTTCTAACCTTGTTCATATCCAAGCCCTTTTAGTTTGAATTAGACTTCAAATTTATGGGTAATAGACCTTTCCCCCAAACATGATTGAACTTGGTTTTTGGAGGTGTTAGCCTTGGATTTTCGGACAAATTGATCCTGACTCGACAAGCTCCATTTAAATGAGTATTAGACTTAGATTTCTAAGCTTGTTCATATCCAAGCCCTTTTAGTTTGAATTAGACTTCAAATTTATGGGTAATAGACCTTTCCCCCAAACATGATTGAACTTGGTTTTTGGAGGTGTTAGCCTTGGATTTTCGGACAAATTGATCCTGACTCGACAAGCTCCATTTAAATGAGTATTAGACTTAGATTTCTAACCTTGTTCATATCCAAGCCCTTTTAGTTTGAATTAGACTTCAAATTTATGGGTAATAGACTTTTCCCCCAAACATGATAGAACTTAGTTTTTGGAGGGAGTGTTAGCCTTGGATTTTCGGAAAAATTGATCCTGACTCGACGAGCCCCAATTAAATGAGTATTAGCCTTAGATTTCTAACCTTGTTCATATCCAAGCCCTTTTAGTTGGTATTAGACTTCAAATTTATGGGTAATATACTTTTCCCCCAAACATGATTGAACTTAGTTTTTGGAGGGAGTGTTAGCCTTGGATTTTCGGAAAAAATGATCCTGACTCAACGAGCCCCATTTAAATGAGTATTAGCCTTAGATTTCTAACCTCGTTCATATACAAGCCCTTTTAGTTGGTATTAGACTTCAAATTTATGGGTAATAGACTTTTCCCCCAAACGTGATTGAACTTGGTTTTTGGAGTTGTTAGCCTTGGATTTTCGGAAAAATTGATCCTGACTCGACGAGCCCCATTTAAATGAGTATTAGCCTTAGATTTCTAACCTTGTTCATATCCAAGCCCTTTTAGTTGGTATTAGACTTCAAATTTATGGGTAATATACTTTTCCCCCAAACATGATTGAACTTAGTTTTTGGAGGGAGTGTTAGCCTTAGATTTTCGGAAAAAATGATCCTGACTCAACAAGCCCCATTTAAATGAGTATTAGCCTTAGATTTCTAAGCTTGTTCATATCCAAGCCCTTTTAGTTGTTATTAGACTTCAAATTTATGGGTAATAGACTTTTTCCCCAAACTTGATTGAACTTGGTTTTTGGAGGTGTTAGCCTTGGATTTTCGGACAAATTGATCCTGACTTGACAAGCTCCATTTAAATGAGTATTAGACTTAGATTTCTAACCTTGTTCATATCCAAGCCCTTTTAGTTTGAATTAGACTTCAAATTTATGGGTAATAGACCTTTCCCCCAAACATGATTGAACTTGGTTTTTGGAGGTGTTAGCCTTGGATTTTCGGACAAATTGATCCTGACTCGACAAGCTCCATTTAAATGAGTATTAGACTTAGATTTCTAACCTTGTTCATATCCAAGCCCTTTTAGTTTGAATTAGACTTCAAATTTATGGGTAATAGACCTTTCCCCCAAACATGATTGAACTTGGTTTTTGGAGGTGTTAGCCTTGGATTTTCGGACAAATTGATCCTGACTCGACAAGCTCCATTTAAATGAGTATTAGACTTAGATTTCTAACCTTGTTCATATCCAAGCCCTTTTAGTTTGAATTAGACTTCAAATTTATGGGTAATAGACTTTTCCCCCAAACATGATAGAACTTAGTTTTTGGAGGGAGTGTTAGCCTTGGATTTTCGGAAAAATTGATCCTGACTCGACGAGCACCAATTAAATGAGTATTAGCCTTAGATTTCTAACCTTGTTCATATCCAAGCCCTTTTAGTTGGTATTAGACTTCAAATTTATGGGTAATATACTTTTCCCCCAAACATGATTGAACTTAGTTTTTGGAGGGAGTGTTAGCCTTGGATTTTCGGAAAAAATGATCCTGACTCAAAGAGCCCCATTTAAATGAGTATTAGCCTTAGATTTCTAACCTCGTTCATATACAAGCCCTTTTAGTTGGTATTAGACTTCAAATTTATGGGTAATAGACTTTTCCCCCAAACGTGATTGAACTTGGTTTTTGGAGTTGTTAGCCTTGGATTTTCGGAAAAATTGATCCTGACTCGACGAGCCCCATTTAAATGAGTATTAGCCTTAGATTTCTAACCTTGTTCATATCCAAGCCCTTTTAGTTGGTATTAGACTTCAAATTTATGGGTAATATACTTTTCCCCCAAACATGATTGAACTTAGTTTTTGGAGGGAGTGTTAGCCTTAGATTTTCGGAAAAAATGATCCTGACTCAACAAGCCCCATTTAAATGAGTATTAGCCTTAGATTTCTAACCTCGTTCATATACAAGCCCTTTTAGTTGGTATTAGACTTCAAATTTATGGGTAATAGACTTTTCCCCCAAACATGATTGAACTTAGTTTTGGAGGGAGTGTTAGCCTTGGATTTTCGGAAAAATTGATCCAGACTCGACGAGTACCATTTAAATGAGTATTAGCCTTAGATTTCTAAGCTTGTTCATATCCAAGCCCTTTTAGTTGTTATTAGACTTCAAATTTATGGGTAATAGACTTTTCCCCCAAACTTGATTGAACTTGGTTTTTGGAGGTGTTAGCCTTGGATTTTCGGACAAATTGATCCTGACTTGACAAGCTCCATTTAAATGAGTATTAGACTTAGATTTCTAACCTTGTTCATATCCAAGCCCTTTTAGTTTGAATTAGACTTCAAATTTATGGGTAATAGACCTTTCCCCCAAACATGATTGAACTTGGTTTTTGGAGGTGTTAGCCTTGGATTTTCGGACAAATTGATCCTGACTCGACAAGCTCCATTTAAATGAGTATTAGACTTAGATTTCTAACCTTGTTCATATCCAAGCCCTTTTAGTTTGAATTAGACTTCAAATTTATGGGTAATAGACCTTTCCCCCAAACATGATTGAACTTGGTTTTTGGAGGTGTTAGCCTTGGATTTTCGGACAAATTGATCCTGACTCGACAAGCTCCATTTAAATGAGTATTAGACTTAGATTTCTAACCTTGTTCATATCCAAGCCCTTTTAGTTTGAATTAGACTTCAAATTTATGGGTAATAGACTTTTCCCCCAAACATGATAGAACTTAGTTTTTGGAGGGAGTGTTAGCCTTGGATTTTCGGAAAAATTGATCCTGACTCGACGAGCCCCAATTAAATGAGTATTAGCCTTAGATTTCTAACCTTGTTCATATCCAAGCCCTTTTAGTTGGTATTAGACTTCAAATTTATGGGTAATATACTTTTCCCCCAAACATGATTGAACTTAGTTTTTGGAGGGAGTGTTAGCCTTGGATTTTCGGAAAAAATGATCCTGACTCAACGAGCCCCATTTAAATGAGTATTAGCCTTAGATTTCTAACCTCGTTCATATACAAGCCCTTTTAGTTGGTATTAGACTTCAAATTTATGGGTAATAGACTTTTCCCCCAAACGTGATTGAACTTGGTTTTTGGAGTTGTTAGCCTTGGATTTTCGGAAAAATTGATCCTGACTCGACGAGCCCCATTTAAATGAGTATTAGCCTTAGATTTCTAACCTTGTTCATATCCAAGCCCTTTTAGTTGGTATTAGACTTCAAATTTATGGGTAATATACTTTTCCCCCAAACATGATTGAACTTAGTTTTTGGAGGGAGTGTTAGCCTTAGATTTTCGGAAAAAATGATCCTGACTCAACAAGCCCCATTTAAATGAGTATTAGCCTTAGATTTCTAACCTCGTTCATATACAAGCCCTTTTAGTTGGTATTAGACTTCAAATTTATGGGTAATAGACTTTTCCCCCAAACATGATTGAACATAGTTTTTGGAGGGAGTGTTAGCCTTGGATTTTCGGAAAAATTGATCCAGACTCGACGAGTACCATTTAAATGAGTATTAGCCTTAGATTTCTAAGCTTGTTCATATCCAAGCCCTTTTAGTTGTTATTAGACTTCAAATTTATGGGTAATAGACTTTTCCCCCAAACTTGATTGAACTTGGTTTTTGGAGGTGTTAGCCTTGGATTTTCGGACAAATTGATCCTGACTTGACAAGCTCCATTTAAATGAGTATTAGAATTAGATTTCTAACCTTGTTCATATCCAAGCCCTTTTAGTTTGAATTAGACTTCAAATTTATGGGTAATAGACCTTTCCCCCAAACATGATTGAACTTGGTTTTTGGAGGTGTTAGCCTTGGATTTTCGGACAAATTGATCCTGACTCGACAAGCTCCATTTAAATGAGTATTAGACTTAGATTTCTAACCTTGTTCATATCCAAGCCCTTTTAGTTTGAATTAGACTTCAAATTTATGGGTAATAGACCTTTCCCCCAAACATGATTGAACTTGGTTTTTGGAGGTGTTAGCCTTGGATTTTCGGACAAATTGATCCTGACTCGACAAGCTCCATTTAAATGAGTATTAGACTTAGATTTCTAACCTTGTTCATATCCAAGCCCTTTTAGTTTGAATTAGACTTCAAATTTATGGGTAATAGACTTTTCCCCCAAACATGATAGAACTTAGTTTTTGGAGGGAGTGTTAGCCTTGGATTTTCGGAAAAATTGATCCTGACTCGACGAGCACCAATTAAATGAGTATTAGCCTTAGATTTCTAACCTTGTTCATATCCAAGCCCTTTTAGTTTGAATTAGACTTCAAATTTATGGGTAATAGACCTTTCCCCCAAACATGATTGAACTTGGTTTTTGGAGGTGTTAGCCTTGGATTTTCGGACAAATTGATCCTGACTCGACAAGCTCCATTTAAATGAGTATTAGACTTAGATTTCTAACCTTGTTCATATCCAAGCCCTTTTAGTTTGAATTAGACTTCAAATTTATGGGTAATAGACTTTTCCCCCAAACTTGATTGAACTTGGTTTTTGGAGGTGTTAGCCTTGGATTTTCGGACAAATTGATCCTGACTTGACAAGCTCCATTTAAATGAGTATTAGAATTAGATTTCTAACCTTGTTCATATCCAAGCCCTTTTAGTTTGAATTAGACTTCAAATTTATGGGTAATAGACCTTTCCCCCAAACATGATTGAACTTGGTTTTTGGAGGTGTTAGCCTTGGATTTTCGGACAAATTGATCCTGACTCGACAAGCTCCATTTAAATGAGTATTAGACTTAGATTTCTAACCTTGTTCATATCCAAGCCCTTTTAGTTTGAATTAGACTTCAAATTTATGGGTAATAGACCTTTCCCCCAAACATGATTGAACTTGGTTTTTGGAGGTGTTAGCCTTGGATTTTCGGACAAATTGATCCTGACTCGACAAGCTCCATTTAAATGAGTATTAGACTTAGATTTCTAACCTTGTTCATATCCAAGCCCTTTTAGTTTGAATTAGACTTCAAATTTATGGGTAATAGACTTTTCCCCCAAACATGATAGAACTTAGTTTTTGGAGGGAGTGTTAGCCTTGGATTTTCGGAAAAATTGATCCTGACTCGACGAGCACCAATTAAATGAGTATTAGCCTTAGATTTCTAACCTTGTTCATATCCAAGCCCTTTTAGTTGGTATTAGACTTCAAATTTATGGGTAATATACTTTTCCCCCAAACATGATTGAACTTAGTTTTTGGAGGGAGTGTTAGCCTTGGATTTTCGGAAAAAATGATCCTGACTCAAAGAGCCCCATTTAAATGAGTATTAGCCTTAGATTTCTAACCTCGTTCATATACAAGCCCTTTTAGTTGGTATTAGACTTCAAATTTATGGGTAATAGACTTTTCCCCCAAACGTGATTGAACTTGGTTTTTGGAGTTGTTAGCCTTGGATTTTCGGAAAAATTGATCCTGACTCGACGAGCCCCATTTAAATGAGTATTAGCCTTAGATTTCTAACCTTGTTCATATCCAAGCCCTTTTAGTTGGTATTAGACTTCAAATTTATGGGTAATATACTTTTCCCCCAAACATGATTGAACTTAGTTTTTGGAGGGAGTGTTAGCCTTAGATTTTCGGAAAAAATGATCCTGACTCAACAAGCCCCATTTAAATGAGTATTAGCCTTAGATTTCTAACCTCGTTCATATACAAGCCCTTTTAGTTGGTATTAGACTTCAAATTTATGGGTAATAGACTTTTCCCCCAAACATGATTGAACTTAGTTTTGGAGGGAGTGTTAGCCTTGGATTTTCGGAAAAATTGATCCAGACTCGACGAGTACCATTTAAATGAGTATTAGCCTTAGATTTCTAAGCTTGTTCATATCCAAGCCCTTTTAGTTGTTATTAGACTTCAAATTTATGGGTAATAGACTTTTCCCCCAAACTTGATTGAACTTGGTTTTTGGAGGTGTTAGCCTTGGATTTTCGGACAAATTGATCCTGACTTGACAAGCTCCATTTAAATGAGTATTAGACTTAGATTTCTAACCTTGTTCATATCCAAGCCCTTTTAGTTTGAATTAGACTTCAAATTTATGGGTAATAGACCTTTCCCCCAAACATGATTGAACTTGGTTTTTGGAGGTGTTAGCCTTGGATTTTCGGACAAATTGATCCTGACTCGACAAGCTCCATTTAAATGAGTATTAGACTTAGATTTCTAACCTTGTTCATATCCAAGCCCTTTTAGTTTGAATTAGACTTCAAATTTATGGGTAATAGACCTTTCCCCCAAACATGATTGAACTTGGTTTTTGGAGGTGTTAGCCTTGGATTTTCGGACAAATTGATCCTGACTCGACAAGCTCCATTTAAATGAGTATTAGACTTAGATTTCTAACCTTGTTCATATCCAAGCCCTTTTAGTTTGAATTAGACTTCAAATTTATGGGTAATAGACTTTTCCCCCAAACATGATAGAACTTAGTTTTTGGAGGGAGTGTTAGCCTTGGATTTTCGGAAAAATTGATCCTGACTCGACGAGCCCCAATTAAATGAGTATTAGCCTTAGATTTCTAACCTTGTTCATATCCAAGCCCTTTTAGTTGGTATTAGACTTCAAATTTATGGGTAATATACTTTTCCCCCAAACATGATTGAACTTAGTTTTTGGAGGGAGTGTTAGCCTTGGATTTTCGGAAAAAATGATCCTGACTCAACGAGCCCCATTTAAATGAGTATTAGCCTTAGATTTCTAACCTCGTTCATATACAAGCCCTTTTAGTTGGTATTAGACTTCAAATTTATGGGTAATAGACTTTTCCCCCAAACGTGATTGAACTTGGTTTTTGGAGTTGTTAGCCTTGGATTTTCGGAAAAATTGATCCTGACTCGACGAGCCCCATTTAAATGAGTATTAGCCTTAGATTTCTAACCTTGTTCATATCCAAGCCCTTTTAGTTGGTATTAGACTTCAAATTTATGGGTAATATACTTTTCCCCCAAACATGATTGAACTTAGTTTTTGGAGGGAGTGTTAGCCTTAGATTTTCGGAAAAAATGATCCTGACTCAACAAGCCCCATTTAAATGAGTATTAGCCTTAGATTTCTAACCTCGTTCATATACAAGCCCTTTTAGTTGGTATTAGACTTCAAATTTATGGGTAATAGACTTTTCCCCCAAACATGATTGAACATAGTTTTTGGAGGGAGTGTTAGCCTTGGATTTTCGGAAAAATTGATCCAGACTCGACGAGTACCATTTAAATGAGTATTAGCCTTAGATTTCTAAGCTTGTTCATATCCAAGCCCTTTTAGTTGTTATTAGACTTCAAATTTATGGGTAATAGACTTTTCCCCCAAACTTGATTGAACTTGGTTTTTGGAGGTGTTAGCCTTGGATTTTCGGACAAATTGATCCTGACTTGACAAGCTCCATTTAAATGAGTATTAGAATTAGATTTCTAACCTTGTTCATATCCAAGCCCTTTTAGTTTGAATTAGACTTCAAATTTATGGGTAATAGACCTTTCCCCCAAACATGATTGAACTTGGTTTTTGGAGGTGTTAGCCTTGGATTTTCGGACAAATTGATCCTGACTCGACAAGCTCCATTTAAATGAGTATTAGACTTAGATTTCTAACCTTGTTCATATCCAAGCCCTTTTAGTTTGAATTAGACTTCAAATTTATGGGTAATAGACCTTTCCCCCAAACATGATTGAACTTGGTTTTTGGAGGTGTTAGCCTTGGATTTTCGGACAAATTGATCCTGACTCGACGAGCTCCATTTAAATGAGTATTAGACTTAGATTTCTAACCTTGTTCATATCCAAGCCCTTTTAGTTTGAATTAGACTTCAAATTTATGGGTAATAGACTTTTCCCCCAAACATGATAGAACTTAGTTTTTGGAGGGAGTGTTAGCCTTGGATTTTCGGAAAAATTGATCCTGACTCGACGAGCCCCAATTAAATGAGTATTAGCCTTAGATTTCTAACCTTGTTCATATCCAAGCCCTTTTAGTTGGTATTAGACTTCAAATTTATGGGTAATATACTTTTCCCCCAAACATGATTGAACTTAGTTTTTGGAGGGAGTGTTAGCCTTGGATTTTCGGAAAAAATGATCCTGACTCAACGAGCCCCATTTAAATGAGTATTAGCCTTAGATTTCTAACCTCGTTCATATACAAGCCCTTTTAGTTGGTATTAGACTTCAAATTTATGGGTAATAGACTTTTCCCCCAAACGTGATTGAACTTGGTTTTTGGAGTTGTTAGCCTTGGATTTTCGGAAAAATTGATCCTGACTCGACGAGCCCCATTTAAATGAGTATTAGCCTTAGATTTCTAACCTTGTTCATATCCAAGCCCTTTTAGTTGGTATTAGACTTCAAATTTATGGGTAATATACTTTTCCCCCAAACATGATTGAACTTAGTTTTTGGAGGGAGTGTTAGCCTTAGATTTTCGGAAAAAATGATCCTGACTCGATGAGCCCCATTTAAATGAGTATTAGCCTTATATTTCTAACCTTGTTCATATCCAAGCCCTTTTAGTTTGAATTAGACTTCAAATTTATGGGTAATAGACCTTTCCCCCAAACATGATTGAACTTGGTTTTTGGAGGTGTTAGCCTTGGATTTTCGGACAAATTGATCCTGACTCGACAAGCTCCATTTAAATGAGTATTAGACTTAGATTTCTAACCTTGTTCATATCCAAGCCCTTTTAGTTTGAATTAGACTTCAAATTTATGGGTAATAGACTTTTCCCCCAAACATGATTGAACTTCGTTTTTGGAGGGAGTGTTAGCCTTGGATTTTCGGAAAAATTGATCCTGACTCGACGAGCCCCATTTAAATGAGTATTAGACTTAGATTTATAACCTTGTTCATATCCAAGCCCTTTTAGTTTGAATTAGACTTCAAATTTATGGGTAATAGACTTTTCCCCCAAACATGATTGAACTTAGTTTTTGGAGGGAGTGTTAGCCTTGGATTTTCGGAAAAATTGATCCTGACTCAACGAGCCCCAATTAAATGAGTATTAGCCTTAGATTTCTAACCTTGTTCATATCCAAGCCCTTTTAGTTGGTATTAGACTTCAAATTTATGGGTAATATACTTTTCCCCCAAACATGATTGAACTTAGTTTTTGGAGGGAGTGTTAGCCTTGGATTTTCGGAAAAAATGATCCTGACTCAACGAGCCCCATTTAAATGAGTATTAGCCTTAGATTTCTAACCTCGTTCATATACAAGCCCTTTTAGTTGGTATTAGACTTCAAATTTATGGGTAATAGACTTTTCCCCCAAACGTGATTGAACTTGGTTTTTGGAGTTGTTAGCCTTGGATTTTCGGAAAAATTGATCCTGACTCGACGAGCCCCATTTAAATGAGTATTAGCCTTAGATTTCTAACCTTGTTCATATCCAAGCCCTTTTAGTTGGTATTAGACTTCAAATTTATGGGTAATATACTTTTCCCCCAAACATGATTGAACTTAGTTTTTGGAGGGAGTGTTAGCCTTAGATTTTCGGAAAAAATGATCCTGACTCAACAAGCCCCATTTAAATGAGTATTAGCCTTAGATTTCTAACCTCGTTCATATACAAGCCCTTTTAGTTGGTATTAGACTTCTAATTTATGGGTAATAGACTTTTCCCCCAAACATGATTGAACTTAGTTTTTGGAGGGAGTGTTAGCCTTGGATTTTAGGAAAAATTGATCCAGACTCGACGAGTACCATTTAAATGAGTATTAGCCTTAGATTTCTAAGCTTGTTCATATCCAAGCCCTTTTAGTTGTTATTAGACTTCAAATTTATGGGTAATAGACTTTTCCCCCAAACTTGATTGAACTTGGTTTTTGGAGGTGTTAGCCTTGGATTTTCGGACAAATTGATCCTGACTTGACAAGCTCCATTTAAATGAGTATTAGACTTAGATTTCTAACCTTGTTCATATCCAAGCCCTTTTAGTTTGAATTAGACTTCAAATTTATGGGTAATAGACCTTTCCCCCAAACATGATTGAACTTGGTTTTTGGAGGTGTTAGCCTTGGATTTTCGGACAAATTGATCCTGACTCGACAAGCTCCATTTAAATGAGTATTAGACTTAGATTTCTAACCTTGTTCATATCCAAGCCCTTTTAGTTTGAATTAGACTTCAAATTTATGGGTAATAGACCTTTCCCCCAAACATGATTGAACTTGGTTTTTGGAGGTGTTAGCCTTGGATTTTCGGACAAATTGATCCTGACTCGACAAGCTCCATTTAAATGAGTATTAGACTTAGATTTCTAACCTTGTTCATATCCAAGCCCTTTTAGTTTGAATTAGACTTCAAATTTATGGGTAATAGACTTTTCCCCCAAACATGATAGAACTTAGTTTTTGGAGGGAGTGTTAGCCTTGGATTTTCGGAAAAATTGATCCTGACTCGACGAGCCCCAATTAAATGAGTATTAGCCTTAGATTTCTAACCTTGTTCATATCCAAGCCCTTTTAGTTGGTATTAGACTTCAAATTTATGGGTAATATACTTTTCCCCCAAACATGATTGAACTTAGTTTTTGGAGGGAGTGTTAGCCTTGGATTTTCGGAAAAAATGATCCTGACTCAACGAGCCCCATTTAAATGAGTATTAGCCTTAGATTTCTAACCTCGTTCATATACAAGCCCTTTTAGTTGGTATTAGACTTCAAATTTATGGGTAATAGACTTTTCCCCCAAACGTGATTGAACTTGGTTTTTGGAGTTGTTAGCCTTGGATTTTCGGAAAAATTGATCCTGACTCGACGAGCCCCATTTAAATGAGTATTAGCCTTAGATTTCTAACCTTGTTCATATCCAAGCCCTTTTAGTTGGTATTAGACTTCAAATTTATGGGTAATATACTTTTCCCCCAAACATGATTGAACTTAGTTTTTGGAGGGAGTGTTAGCCTTAGATTTTCGGAAAAAATGATCCTGACTCAACAAGCCCCATTTAAATGAGTATTAGCCTTAGATTTCTAACCTCGTTCATATACAAGCCCTTTTAGTTGGTATTAGACTTCAAATTTATGGGTAATAGACTTTTCCCCCAAACATGATTGAACATAGTTTTTGGAGGGAGTGTTAGCCTTGGATTTTCGGAAAAATTGATCCAGACTCGACGAGTACCATTTAAATGAGTATTAGCCTTAGATTTCTAAGCTTGTTCATATCCAAGCCCTTTTAGTTGTTATTAGACTTCAAATTTATGGGTAATAGACTTTTCCCCCAAACTTGATTGAACTTGGTTTTTGGAGGTGTTAGCCTTGGATTTTCGGACAAATTGATCCTGACTTGACAAGCTCCATTTAAATGAGTATTAGAATTAGATTTCTAACCTTGTTCATATCCAAGCCCTTTTAGTTTGAATTAGACTTCAAATTTATGGGTAATAGACCTTTCCCCCAAACATGATTGAACTTGGTTTTTGGAGGTGTTAGCCTTGGATTTTCGGACAAATTGATCCTGACTCGACAAGCTCCATTTAAATGAGTATTAGACTTAGATTTCTAACCTTGTTCATATCCAAGCCCTTTTAGTTTGAATTAGACTTCAAATTTATGGGTAATAGACCTTTCCCCCAAACATGATTGAACTTGGTTTTTGGAGGTGTTAGCCTTGGATTTTCGGACAAATTGATCCTGACTCGACGAGCTCCATTTAAATGAGTATTAGACTTAGATTTCTAACCTTGTTCATATCCAAGCCCTTTTAGTTTGAATTAGACTTCAAATTTATGGGTAATAGACTTTTCCCCCAAACATGATAGAACTTAGTTTTTGGAGGGAGTGTTAGCCTTGGATTTTCGGAAAAATTGATCCTGACTCGACGAGCCCCAATTAAATGAGTATTAGCCTTAGATTTCTAACCTTGTTCATATCCAAGCCCTTTTAGTTGGTATTAGACTTCAAATTTATGGGTAATATACTTTTCCCCCAAACATGATTGAACTTAGTTTTTGGAGGGAGTGTTAGCCTTGGATTTTCGGAAAAAATGATCCTGACTCAACGAGCCCCATTTAAATGAGTATTAGCCTTAGATTTCTAACCTCGTTCATATACAAGCCCTTTTAGTTGGTATTAGACTTCAAATTTATGGGTAATAGACTTTTCCCCCAAACGTGATTGAACTTGGTTTTTGGAGTTGTTAGCCTTGGATTTTCGGAAAAATTGATCCTGACTCGACGAGCCCCATTTAAATGAGTATTAGCCTTAGATTTCTAACCTTGTTCATATCCAAGCCCTTTTAGTTGGTATTAGACTTCAAATTTATGGGTAATATACTTTTCCCCCAAACATGATTGAACTTAGTTTTTGGAGGGAGTGTTAGCCTTAGATTTTCGGAAAAAATGATCCTGACTCAACAAGCCCCATTTAAATGAGTATTAGCCTTAGATTTCTAACCTCGTTCATATACAAGCCCTTTTAGTTGGTATTAGACTTCAAATTTATGGGTAATAGACTTTTCCCCCAAACATGATTGAACATAGTTTTTGGAGGGAGTGTTAGCCTTGGATTTTCGGAAAAATTGATCCAGACTCGACGAGTACCATTTAAATGAGTATTAGCCTTAGATTTCTAAGCTTGTTCATATCCAAGCCCTTTTAGTTGTTATTAGACTTCAAATTTATGGGTAATAGACTTTTCCCCCAAACTTGATTGAACTTGGTTTTTGGAGGTGTTAGCCTTGGATTTTCGGACAAATTGATCCTGACTTGACAAGCTCCATTTAAATGAGTATTAGAATTAGATTTCTAACCTTGTTCATATCCAAGCCCTTTTAGTTTGAATTAGACTTCAAATTTATGGGTAATAGACCTTTCCCCCAAACATGATTGAACTTGGTTTTTGGAGGTGTTAGCCTTGGATTTTCGGACAAATTGATCCTGACTCGACAAGCTCCATTTAAATGAGTATTAGACTTAGATTTCTAACCTTGTTCATATCCAAGCCCTTTTAGTTTGAATTAGACTTCAAATTTATGGGTAATAGACCTTTCCCCCAAACATGATTGA
Source organism: Salix caprea (assembly GCA_964035475.1). Taxonomy (NCBI): domain Eukaryota; kingdom Viridiplantae; phylum Streptophyta; class Magnoliopsida; order Malpighiales; family Salicaceae; genus Salix; species Salix caprea. The sequence continues at coordinate 18,512,772 of OZ037749.1, forward strand.
ACTTGGTTTTTGGAGGTGTTAGCCTTGGATTTTCGGACAAATTGATCCTGACTCGACGAGCTCCATTTAAATGAGTATTAGACTTAGATTTCTAACCTTGTTCATATCCAAGCCCTTTTAGTTTGAATTAGACTTCAAATTTATGGGTAATAGACTTTTCCCCCAAACATGATAGAACTTAGTTTTTGGAGGGAGTGTTAGCCTTGGATTTTCGGAAAAATTGATCCTGACTCTACGAGCCCCAATTAAATGAGTATTAGCCTTAGATTTCTAACCTTGTTCATATCCAAGCCCTTTTAGTTGGTATTAGACTTCAAATTTATGGGTAATATACTTTTCCCCCAAACATGATTGAACTTAGTTTTTGGAGGGAGTGTTAGCCTTGGATTTTCGGAAAAAATGATCCTGACTCAACGAGCCCCATTTAAATGAGTATTAGCCTTAGATTTCTAACCTCGTTCATATACAAGCCCTTTTAGTTGGTATTAGACTTCAAATTTATGGGTAATAGACTTTTCCCCCAAACGTGATTGAACTTGGTTTTTGGAGTTGTTAGCCTTGGATTTTCGGAAAAATTGATCCTGACTCGACGAGCCCCATTTAAATGAGTATTAGCCTTAGATTTCTAACCTTGTTCATATCCAAGCCCTTTTAGTTGGTATTAGACTTCAAATTTATGGGTAATATACTTTTCCCCCAAACATGATTGAACTTAGTTTTTGGAGGGAGTGTTAGCCTTAGATTTTCGGAAAAAATGATCCTGACTCGATGAGCCCCATTTAAATGAGTATTAGCCTTATATTTCTAACCTTGTTCATATCCAAGCCCTTTTAGTTTGAATTAGACTTCAAATTTATGGGTAATAGACCTTTCCCCCAAACATGATTGAACTTGGTTTTTGGAGGTGTTAGCCTTGGATTTTCGGACAAATTGATCCTGACTCGACAAGCTCCATTTAAATGAGTATTAGACTTAGATTTCTAACCTTGTTCATATCCAAGCCCTTTTAGTTTGAATTAGACTTCAAATTTATGGGTAATAGACTTTTCCCCCAAACATGATTGAACTTCGTTTTTGGAGGGAGTGTTAGCCTTGGATTTTCGGAAAAATTGATCCTGACTCGACGAGCCCCATTTAAATGAGTATTAGACTTAGATTTATAACCTTGTTCATATCCAAGCCCTTTTAGTTTGAATTAGACTTCAAATTTATGGGTAATAGACTTTTCCCCCAAACATGATTGAACTTAGTTTTTGGAGGGAGTGTTAGCCTTGGATTTTCGGAAAAATTGATCCTGACTCAACGAGCCCCAATTAAATGAGTATTAGCCTTAGATTTCTAACCTTGTTCATATCCAAGCCCTTTTAGTTGGTATTAGACTTCAAATTTATGGGTAATATACTTTTCCCCCAAACATGATTGAACTTAGTTTTTGGAGGGAGTGTTAGCCTTGGATTTTCGGAAAAAATGATCCTGACTCAACGAGCCCCATTTAAATGAGTATTAGCCTTAGATTTCTAACCTTGTTCATATCCAAGCCCTTTTAGTTGGTATTAGACTTCAAATTTATGGGTAATAGACTTTTCCCCCAAACATGATTGAACTTAGTTTTTGGAGGGAGTGTTAGCCTTGGATTTTCGGAAAAATTGATCCTGACTCGACGAGTACCATTTAAATGAGTATTAGCCTTAGATTTCTAAGCTTGTTCATATCCAAGCCCTTTTAGTTGTTATTAGACTTCAAATTTATGGGTAATAGACTTTTCCCCCAAACATGATTGAACTTAGTTTTTGGAGGGAGTGTTAGCCTTGGATTTTCGGAAAAATTGATCCTGACTCGATGAGCCCCATTTAAATGAGTATTAGCCTTATATTTCTAACCTTGTTCATATCCAAGCCCTTTTAGTTTGAATTAGACTTCAAATTTATGGGTAATAGACCTTTCCCCCAAACATGATTGAACTTGGTTTTTGGAGGTGTTAGCCTTGGATTTTCGGACAAATTGATCCTGACTCGACAAGCTCCATTTAAATGAGTATTAGACTTAGATTTCTAACCTTGTTCATGTCCAAGCCCTTTTAGTTTGAATTAGACTTCAAATTTATGGGTAATAGACTTTTCCCCCAAACATGATTGAACTTAGTTTTTGGAGGGAGTGTTAGCCTTGGATTTTCGGAAAAATTGATCCTGACTCGACGAGCCCCATTTAAATGAGTATTAGAGTTAGATTTATAACCTTGTTCATATCCAAGCCCTTTTAGTTTGAATTAGACTTCAAATTTATGGGTAATAGACTTTTCCCCCAAACATGATTGAACTTAGTTTTTGGAGGGAGTGTTAGCCTTGGATTTTCGGAAAAATTGATCCTGACTCGACGAGCCCCATTTAAATGAGTATTAGCCTTAGATTTCTAACCTTGTTCATATCCAAGCCCTTTTAGTTGGTATTAGATTTCAAATTTATGGGTAATAGACTTTTCCCCCAAACATGATTGAACTTAGTTTTTGGAGGGAGTGTTAGCCTTGGATTTTCGGAAAAATTGATCCTGACTCGACGAGTACCATTTAAATGAGTATTAGCCTTAGATTTCCAAGCTTGTTCATATCCAAGCCCTTTTAGTTGGTATTAGACTTCAAATTTATGGGTAATAGACTTTTCCCCCAAACATGATTGAACTTAGTTTTTGGAGGGAGTGTTAGCCTTGGATTTTTGGAAAAATTGATCCTGACTCGACGAGCCCCATTTAAATGAGTATTAGCCTTAGATTTCTAACCTTGTTCATATCCAAGCCCTTTTAGTTGGTATTAGATTTCAAATTTATGGGTAATAGACTTTTCCCCCAAACATGATTGAACTTAGTTTTTGGAGGGAGTGTTAGCCTTGGATTTTCGGAAAAATTGATCCTGACTCGACGAGTACCATTTAAATGAGTATTAGCCTTAGATTTCTAAGCTTGTTCATATCCAAGCCCTTTTAGTTGTTATTAGACTTCAAATTTATGGGTAATAGCCTTTTCCCCCAAACTTGATTGAACTTGGTTTTTGGAGGTGTTAGCCTTGGATTTTCGGACAAATTGATCCTTACTCGACAAGCTCCATTTAAATGAGTATTAGACTTCGATTTCTAACCTTGTTCATATCCAAGCCCTTTTAGTTTGAATTAGACTTCAAATTTATGGGTAATAGACCTTTCCCCCAAACATGATTGAACTTGGTTTTTGGAGGTGTTAGCCTTGGATTTTTGGACAAATTGATCCTGACTCGACGAGCCCCATTTAAATGATTATTAGCCTTAGATTTCTAACCTTGTTCATATCCAAGCCCTTTTAGTTGGTATTAGATTTCAAATTTATGGGTAATAGACTTTTCCCCCAAACATGATTGAACTTAGTTTTTGGAGGGAGTGTTAGCCTTGGATTTTCGGAAAAATTGATCCTGACTCGACGAGTACCATTTAAATGAGTATTAGCCTTAGATTTCTAAGCTTGTTCATATCCAAGCCCTTTTAGTTGGTATTAGACTTCAAATTTATGGGTAATAGACTTTTCCCCCAAACATGATTGAACTTAGTTTTTGGAGGGAGTGTTAGCCTTGGATTTTCGGAAAAATTGATCCTGACTCGACGAGCCCCATTTAAATGAGTATTAGCCTTAGATTTCTAACCTTGTTCATATCCAAGCCCTTTTAGTTGGTATTAGATTTCAAATTTATGGGTAATAGACTTTTCCCCCAAACATGATTGAACTTAGTTTTTGGAGGGAGTGTTAGCCTTGGATTTTCGGAAAAATTGATCCTGACTCGACGAGTACCATTTAAATGAGTATTAGCCTTAGATTTCTAACCTTGTTCATATCCAAGCCCTTTTAGTTGTTATTAGACTTCAAATTTATGGCTAATAGACTTTTCCCCCAAACTTGATTGAACTTGGTTTTTGGAGGTGTTAGCCTTGGATTTTCGGACAAATTGATCCTGACTCGACAAACTCCATTTAAATGAGTATTAGACTTAGATTTCTAACCTTGTTCATATCCAAGCCCTTTTAGTTGGTATTAGACTTCAAATTTATGGGTAATAGACTTTTCCCCCAAACATGATTGAACTTAGTTTTTGGAGGGAGTGTTAGCCTTGGATTTTCGGAAAAATTGATCCTGACTCGACGAGTACCATTTAAATGAGTATTAGCCTTAGATTTCTAAGCTTGTTCATATCCAAGCCCTTTTAGTTGTTATTAGACTTCAAATTTATGGGTAATAGACTTTTCCCCCAAACATGATTGAACTTAGTTTTTGGAGGGAGTGTTAGCCTTGGATTTTCGGAAAAATTGATCCTGACTCGACGAGTACCATTTAAATGAGTATTAGACTTAGATTTCTAACCTTGTTCATATCCAAGACCTTTTAGTTGGTATTAGACTTCAAATTTATGGGTAATATAGTTTTCCCCCAAACTTGATTGAACTTGGTTTTTGGAGGTGTTAGCCTTGGATTTTCGGAAAAATTGATCCTGACTCGACGAGCCCCATTTAAATGAGTATTAGCCTTAGATTTCTAACCTTGTTCATATCCAAGCCCTTTTAGTTGGTATTAGATTTCAAATTTATGGGTAATAGACTTTTCCCCCAAACATGATTGAACTTAGTTTTTGGAGGGAGTGTTAGCCTTGGATTTTCGGAAAAATTGATCCTGACTCGACGAGCCCCATTTAAATGAGTATTAGACTTAGATTTCTAACCTTGTTCATATCCAAGCCCTTTTAGCTTGAATTAGACTTCAAATTTATGGGTAATAGACTTTTCCCCCAAACATGATTGAACTTGGTTTTTGGAGGTGTTAGCCTTGGATTTTCGGAAAAATTGATCCTGACTCGACGAGCCCCATTTAAATGATTATTAGCCTTAGATTTCTAACCTTGTTCATATCCAAGCCCTTTTAGTTGGTATTAGATTTCAAATTTATGGGTAATAGACTTTTCCCCCAAACATGATTGAACTTAGTTTTTGGAGGGAGTGTTAGCCTTGGATTTTCGGAAAAATTGATCCTGACTCGACGAGTACCATTTAAATGAGTATTAGCCTTAGATTTCTAACCTTGTTCATATCCAAGCCCTTTTAGTTGTTATTAGACTTCAAATTTATGGCTAATAGACTTTTCCCCCAAACTTGATTGAACTTGGTTTTTGGAGGTGTTAGCCTTGGATTTTCGGACAAATTGATCCTGACTCGACGAGCCCCTTTTAAATTAGAATTAGCCTTAGATTTCTAACCTTGTTCATATCCAAGCCCTTTTAGTTGGTATTAGATTTCAAATTTATGGGTAATAGACTTTTCCCCCAAACATGATTGAACTTAGTTTTTGGAGGGAGTGTTAGCCTTGGATTTTCAGAAAAATTGATCCTGACTCGACGAGTACCATTTAAATGAGTATTAGCCTTAGATTTCTAACCTTGTTCATATCCAAGCCCTTTTAGTTGTTATTAGACTTCAAATTTATGGGTAATAGACTTTTCCCCCAAACTTGATTGAACTTGGTTTTTGGAGGTGTTAGCCTTGGATTTTCAGACAAATTGATCCTGACTCGACAAGCTCCATTTAAATGAGTATTAGACTTAGATTTCTAACCTTGTTCATATCCAAGACCTTTTAGTTGGTATTAGACTTCAAATTTATGGGTAATATAGTTTTCCCCCAAACTTGATTGAACTTGGTTTTTGGTGTTAGCCTTGGATTTTCGGAAAAATTGATCCTGACTCGACGAGCCCCATTTAAATGAGTATTAGCCTTAGATTTCTAACCTTGTTCATATCCAAGCCCTTTTAGTTGGTATTAGATTTCAAATTTATGGGTAATAGACTTTTCCCCCAAACATGATTGAACTTAGTTTTTGGAGGGAGTGTTAGCCTTGGATTTTCGGAAAAATTGATCCTGACTCGACGAGTACCATTTAAATGAGTATTAGCCTTAGATTTCTAACCTTGTTCATATCCAAGCCCTTTTAGTTGTTATTAGACTTCAAATTTATGGGTAATAGACTTTTCCCCCAAACTTGATTGAACTTGGTTTTTGGAGGTGTTAGCCTTGGATTTTCGGACAAATTGATCCTGACTCGACAAGCTCCATTTAAATGAGTATTAGACTTAGATTTCTAACCTTGTTCATATCCAAGCCCTTTTAGTTTGAATTAGACTTCAAATTTATGGGTAATAGACTTTTCCCCCAAACATGATTGAACTTAGTTTTTGGAGGGAGTGTTAGCCTTGGATTTTCGGAAAAAATGATCCTGACTCAACGAGCCCCATTTAAATGAGTATTAGCCTTAGATTTCTAACCTTGTTCATATCCAAGCCCTTTTAGTTAGTATTAGACTTCAAATTTATGGGTAATAGACTTTTCCCCCAAACTTGATTGAACTTGGTTTTTGGAGGTGTTAGCCTTGGATTTTCGGACAAATTGATCCTGACTCGACAAGCTCCATTTAAATGAGTATTAGACTTAGATTTCTAACCTTGTTCATATCCAAGCCCTTTTAGTTTGAATTAGACTTCAAATTTATGGGTAATAGACTTTTCCCCCAAACATGATTGAACTTAGTTTTTGGAGGAAATGTTAGCCTTGGATTTTCGGAAAAAATGATCCTGACTCAACGAGCCCCATTTAAATGAGTATTAGCCTTAGATTTCTAACCTTGTTCATATCCAAGCCCTTTTAGTTAGTATTAGACTTCAAATTTATGCGTAATAGACTTTTCCCCCAAACATGATTGAACTTAGTTTTTGGAGGGAGTGTTAGCCTTGGATTTTCGGAAAAATTGATCCTGACTCGACGAGCCCCATTTAAATGAGTATTAGCCTTAGATTTCTAACCTTGTTCATATCCAAGCCCTTTTAGTTGGTATTAGACATCAAATTTATGGGTAATAGACTTTTCCCCCAAACATGATTGAACTTAGTTTTTGGAGGGAGTGTTAGCCTTGGATTTTCGGAAAAATTGATCCTGACTCGACGAGAACCATTTAAATGAGTATTAGCCTTATATTTCTAACCTTTTTCATATCCAAGCCCTTTTAGTTGGTATTAGACTTCAAATTTATGGGTAATAGACTTTTCCCCCAAACTTGATTGAACTTGGTTTTTGGAGGTGTTAGCCTTGGATTTTCGGACCAATTGATCCTGACTCGACAAGCTCCATTTAAATGAGTATTAGACTTAGCTTTCTAACCTTGTTCATATCCAAGCCCTTTTAGTTGGTATTAGACTTCAAATTTATGGGTAATAGACTTTTCCCCCAAAAATGATTGAACTTAGTTTTTGGAGGGAGTGTTAGCCTTGGATTTTCGGAAAAAATGATCCTGACTCAACGAGCCCCATTTAAATGAGTATTAGCCTTAGATTTCTAACGTTGGTCATATACAAGCCCTTTTAGTTGGTATTAGACTTGAAATTTATGGGTAATAGACTTTTCCCCCAAACATGATTGAACTTAGTTTTTGGAGGGAGTGTTAGCCTTGGATTTTCGGAAAAATTGATCCTGACTCGACGAGCCCCATTTAAATGAGTATTAGCCTTAGATTTCTAACCTTGTTCATATCCAAGCCCTTTTAGTTGGTAGTAGACTTCAAATTTATGGGTAATAGACTTTTCCCCCAAACTTGATTGAACTTGGTTTTTGGAGGTGTTAGCCTTGGATTTTCGGACAAATTGATCCTGACTCGACAAGCTCCATTTAAATAAGTATTAGACTTAGATTTCTAACCTTGTTCATATCCAAGCCCTTTTAGTTTGAATTAGACTTCAAATTTATGGGTAATAGACTTTTCCCCCAAACATGATTGAACTTGGTTTTTGGAGGTGTTAGCCTTGGATTTTTGGAAAAATTGATCCTGACTCGACGAGCCCCATTTAAATGAGTATTAGCCTTAGATTTCTAACCTTGTTCATATCCAAGCCCTTTTAGTTGGTATTAGACTTCAAATTTATGGGTAATAGACTTTTCCCCCAAACTTGATTGAACTTGGTTTTTGGAGGTGTTAGCCTTGGATTTTCGGACAAATTGATCCTGACTCGACAAGCTCCATTTAAATGAGTATTAGACTTAGATTTCTAACCTTGTTCATATCCAAGCCGTTTTAGTTTGAATTAGACTTCAAATTTATAGGTAATAGACTTTTCCCCCAAACATGATTGAACTTGGTTTTTGGAGGTGTTAGCCTTGGATTTTCAGAAAAATTGATCCTGACTCGACGAGCCCCATTTAAATGAGTATTAGCCTTAGATTTCTAACCTTGTGAATATCCAAGCCCTTTTAGTTGGTATTAGATTTCAAATTTATGGGTAATAGACTTTTCCCCCAAACATGATTGAACTTAGTTTTTGGAGGGAGTGTTAGCCTTGGATTTTCGGAAAAATTGATCCTGACTCGATGAGTACCATTTAAATGAGTATTAGCCTTAGATTTCTAACCTTGTTCATATCCAAGCCCTTTTAGTTGTTATTAGACTTCAAATTTATGGCTAATAGACTTTTCCCCCAAACTTGATTGAACTTGGTTTTTGGAGGTGTTAGCCTTGGATTTTCGGACAAATTGATCCTGACTCGACGAGCCCCTTTTAAATTAGAATTAGCCTTAGATTTCTAACCTTGTTCATATCCAAGCCCTTTTAGTTGGTATTAGATTTCAAATTTATGGGTAATAGACTTTTCCCCCAAACATGATTGAACTTAGTTTTTGGAGGGAGTGTTAGCCTTGGATTTTCAGAAAAATTGATCCTGACTCGACGAGTACCATTTAAATGAGTATTAGCCTTAGATTTCTAACCTTGTTCATATCCAAGCCCTTTTAGTTGTTATTAGACTTCAAATTTATGGGTAATAGACTTTTCCCCCAAACTTGATTGAACTTGGTTTTTGGAGGTGTTAGCCTTGGATTTTCGGACAAATTGATCCTGACTCGACAAGCTCCATTTAAATGAGTATTAGACTTAGATTTCTAACCTTGTTCATATCCAAGCCCTTTTAGTTTGAATTAGACTTCAAATTTATGGGTAATAGACTTTTCCCCCAAACATGATTGAACTTAGTTTTTGGAGGGAGTGTTAGCCTTGGATTTTCGGAAAAAATGATCCTGACTCAACGAGCCCCATTTAAATGAGTATTAGCCTTAGATTTCTAACCTTGTTCATATCCAAGCCCTTTTAGTTAGTATTAGACTTCAAATTTATGGGTAATAGACTTTTCCCCCAAACTTGATTGAACTTGGTTTTTGGAGGTGTTAGCCTTGGATTTTCGGACAAATTGATCCTGACTCGACAAGCTCCATTTAAATGAGTATTAGACTTAGATTTCTAACCTTGTTCATATCCAAGCCCTTTTAGTTTGAATTAGACTTCAAATTTATGGGTAATAGACTTTTCCCCCAAACATGATTGAACTTAGTTTTTGGAGGGAATGTTAGCCTTGGATTTTCGGAAAAAATGATCCTGACTCAACGAGCCCCATTTAAATGAGTATTAGCCTTAGATTTCTAACCTTGTTCATATCCAAGCCCTTTTAGTTAGTATTAGACTTCAAATTTATGCGTAATAGACTTTTCCCCCAAACATGATTGAACTTAGTTTTTGGAGGGAGTGTTAGCCTTGGATTTTCGGAAAAATTGATCCTGACTCGACGAGCCCCATTTAAATGAGTATTAGCCTTAGATTTCTAACCTTGTTCATATCCAAGCCCTTTTAGTTGGTATTAGACATCAAATTTATGGGTAATAGACTTTTCCCCCAAACATGATTGAACTTAGTTTTTGGAGGGAGTGTTAGCCTTGGATTTTCGGAAAAATTGATCCTGACTCGACGAGAACCATTTAAATGAGTATTAGCCTTATATTTCTAACCTTTTTCATATCCAAGCCCTTTTAGTTGGTATTAGACTTCAAATTTATGGGTAATAGACTTTTCCCCCAAACTTGATTGAACTTGGTTTTTGGAGGTGTTAGCCTTGGATTTTCGGACCAATTGATCCTGACTCGACAAGCTCCATTTAAATGAGTATTAGACTTAGCTTTCTAACCTTGTTCATATCCAAGCCCTTTTAGTTGGTATTAGACTTCAAATTTATGGGTAATAGACTTTTCCCCCAAAAATGATTGAACTTAGTTTTTGGAGGGAGTGTTAGCCTTGGATTTTCGGAAAAAATGATCCTGACTCAACGAGCCCCATTTAAATGAGTATTAGCCTTAGATTTCTAACGTTGGTCATATACAAGCCCTTTTAGTTGGTATTAGACTTGAAATTTATGGGTAATAGACTTTTCCCCCAAACATGATTGAACTTAGTTTTTGGAGGGAGTGTTAGCCTTGGATTTTCGGAAAAATTGATCCTGACTCGACGAGCCCCATTTAAATGAGTATTAGCCTTAGATTTCTAACCTTGTTCATATCCAAGCCCTTTTAGTTGGTAGTAGACTTCAAATTTATGGGTAATAGACTTTTCCCCCAAACTTGATTGAACTTGGTTTTTGGAGGTGTTAGCCTTGGATTTTCGGACAAATTGATCCTGACTCGACAAGCTCCATTTAAATAAGTATTAGACTTAGATTTCTAACCTTGTTCATATCCAAGCCCTTTTAGTTTGAATTAGACTTCAAATTTATGGGTAATAGACTTTTCCCCCAAACATGATTGAACTTGGTTTTTGGAGGTGTTAGCCTTGGATTTTCGGAAAAATTGATCCTGACTCGACGAGCCCCATTTAAATGAGTATTAGCCTTAGATTTCTAACCTTGTTCATATCCAAGCCCTTTTAGTTGGTATTAGACTTCAAATTTATGGGTAATAGACTTTTCCCCCAAACTTGATTGAACTTGGTTTTTGGAGGTGTTAGCCTTGGATTTTCGGACAAATTGATCCTGACTCGACAAGCTCCATTTAAATGAGTATTAGACTTAGATTTCTAACCTTGTTCATATCCAAGCCGTTTTAGTTTGAATTAGACTTCAAATTTATAGGTAATAGACTTTTCCCCCAAACATGATTGAACTTGGTTTTTGGAGGTGTTAGCCTTGGATTTTCAGAAAAATTGATCCTGACTCGACGAGCCCCATTTAAATGAGTATTAGCCTTAGATTTCTAACCTTGTGAATATCCAAGCCCTTTTAGTTGGTATTAGATTTCAAATTTATGGGTAATAGACTTTTCCCCCAAACATGATTGAACTTAGTTTTTGGAGGGAGTGTTAGCCTTGGATTTTCGGAAAAATTGATCCTGACTCGATGAGTACCATTTAAATGAGTATTAGCCTTAGATTTCTAACCTTGTTCATATCCAAGCCCTTTTAGTTGTTATTAGACTTCAAATTTATGGCTAATAGACTTTTCCCCCAAACTTGATTGAACTTGGTTTTTGGAGGTGTTAGCCTTGGATTTTCGGACAAATTGATCCTGACTCGACGAGCCCCTTTTAAATTAGAATTAGCCTTAGATTTCTAACCTTGTTCATATCCAAGCCCTTTTAGTTGGTATTAGATTTCAAATTTATGGGTAATAGACTTTTCCCCCAAACATGATTGAACTTAGTTTTTGGAGGGAGTGTTAGCCTTGGATTTTCAGAAAAATTGATCCTGACTCGACGAGTACCATTTAAATGAGTATTAGCCTTAGATTTCTAACCTTGTTCATATCCAAGCCCTTTTAGTTGTTATTAGACTTCAAATTTATGGGTAATAGACTTTTCCCCCAAACTTGATTGAACTTGGTTTTTGGAGGTGTTAGCCTTGGATTTTCAGACAAATTGATCCTGACTCGACAAGCTCCATTTAAATGAGTATTAGACTTAGATTTCTAACCTTGTTCATATCCAAGACCTTTTAGTTGGTATTAGACTTCAAATTTATGGGTAATATAGTTTTCCCCCAAACTTGATTGAACTTGGTTTTTGGTGTTAGCCTTGGATTTTCGGAAAAATTGATCCTGACTCGACGAGCCCCATTTAAATGAGTATTAGCCTTAGATTTCTAACCTTGTTCATATCCAAGCCCTTTTAGTTGGTATTAGATTTCAAATTTATGGGTAATAGACTTTTCCCCCAAACATGATTGAACTTAGTTTTTGGAGGGAGTGTTAGCCTTGGATTTTCGGAAAAATTGATCCTGACTCGATGAGTACCATTTAAATGAGTATTAGCCTTAGATTTCTAACCTTGTTCATATCCAAGCCCTTTTAGTTGTTATTAGACTTCAAATTTATGGGTAATATAGTTTTCCCCCAAACTTGATTGAACTTGGTTTTTGGAGGTGTTAGCCTTGGATTTTCGGAAAAATTGATCCTGACTCGACGAGCCCCATTTAAATGAGTATTAGCCTTAGATTTCTAACCTTGTTCATATCCAAGCGCTTTTAGTTGGTATTAGATTTCAAATTTATGGGTAATAGACTTTTCCCCCAAACATGATTGAACTTAGTTTTTGGAGGGAGTGTTAGCCTTGGATTTTCGGAAAAATTGATCCTGACTCGACGAGTACCATTTAAATGAGTATTAGCCTTAGATTTCTAACCTTGTTCATATCCAAGCCCTTTTAATTGTTATTAGATTTCAAATTTATGGGTAATAGACTTTTCCCCCAAACTTGATTGAATTTGGTTTTTGGAGGTGTTAGCCTTGGATTTTCGGACAAATTGATCCTGACTCGACAAGCTCCATTTAAATGAGTATTAGACTTAGATTTCTAACCTTGTTCATATCCAAGCCCTTTTAGTTTGAATTAGACTTCAAATTTATGGGTAATAGACTTTTCCCCCAAACATGATTGAACTTAGTTTTTGGAGGGAGTGTTAGCCTTGGATTTTCGGAAAAAATGATCCTGACTCAACGAGCCCCATTTAAATGAGTATTAGCCTTAGATTTCTAACCTTGTTCATATCCAAGCCCTTTTAGTTAGTATTAGACTTCAAATTTATGCGTAATAGACTTTTCCCCCAAACATGATTGAACTTAGTTTTTGGAGGGAGTGTTAGCCTTGGATTTTCGGAAAAATTGATCCTGACTCGACGAGTACCATTTAAATGAGTATTAGCCTTAGATTTCTAACCTTGTTCATATCCAAGCCCTTTTAGTTGTTATTAGACTTCAAATTTATGGGTAATAGAGTTTTCCCCCAAACTTGATTGAACTTGGTTTTTGGAGGTGTTAGCCTTGGATTTTCGGACAAATTGATCCTGACTCGACGAGCCCCATTTAAATGAGTATTAGCCTTAGATTTCTAACCTTGTTCATATCCAAGCCCTTTTAGTTGGTATTAGACTTCAAATTTATGGGTAATAGACTTTTCCCCCAAACTTGATTGAACTTGGTTTTTGGAGGTGTTAGCCTTGGATTTTCGGACAAATTGATCCTGACTCGACAAGCTCCATTTAAATGAGTATTAGACTTAGATTTCTAACCTTGTTCATATCCAAGCCCTTTTAGTTTGAATTAGACTTCAAATTTATGGGTAATAGACTTTTCCCCCAAACATGATTGAACTTGGTTTTTGGAGGTGTTAGCATTGGATTTTCGGAAAAATTGATCCTGACTCGATGAGCCCCATTTAAATGAGTATTAGCCTTAGATTTCTAACCTTGTTCATATCCAAGCCCTTTTAGTTGGTATTAGACTTCAAATTTATGGGTAATAGACTTTTCCCCCAAACTTGATTGAACTTGGTTTTTGGAGGTGTTAGCCTTGGATTTTCGGACAAATTGATCCTGACTCGACAAGCTCCATTTAAATGAGTATTAGACTTAGATTTCTAACCTTGTTCATATCCAAGCCGTTTTAGTTTGAATTAGACTTCAAATTTATAGGTAATAGACTTTTCCCCCAAACATGATTGAACTTGGTTTTTGGAGGTGTTAGCCTTGGATTTTCAGAAAAATTGATCCTGACTCGACGAGCCCCATTTAAATGAGTATTAGCCTTAGATTTCTAACCTTGTGAATATCCAAGCCCTTTTAGTTGGTATTAGATTTCAAATTTATGGGTAATAGACTTTTCCCCCAAACATGATTGAACTTAGTTTTTGGAGGGAGTGTTAGCCTTGGATTTTCGGAAAAATTGATCCTGACTCGACGAGTACCATTTAAATGAGTATTAGCCTTAGATTTCTAACCTTGTTCATATCCAAGCCCTTTTAGTTGTTATTAGACTTCAAATTTATGGCTAATAGACTTTTCCCCCAAACTTGATTGAACTTGGTTTTTGGAGGTGTTAGCCTTGGATTTTCGGACAAATTGATCCTGACTCGACGAGCCCCTTTTAAATTAGAATTAGCCTTAGATTTATAACCTTGTTCATATCCAAGCCCTTTTAGTTGGTATTAGATTTCAAATTTATGGGTAATAGACTTTTCCCCCAAACATGATTGAACTTAGTTTTTGGAGGGAGTGTTAGCCTTGGATTTTCAGAAAAATTGATCCTGACTCGACGAGTACCATTTAAATGAGTATTAGCCTTAGATTTCTAACCTTGTTCATATCCAAGCCCTTTTAGTTGTTATTAGACTTCAAATTTATGGGTAATAGACTTTTCCCCCAAACTTGATTGAACTTGGTTTTTGGAGGTGTTAGCCTTGGATTTTCGGACAAATTGATCCTGACTCGACAAGCTCCATTTAAATGAGTATTAGACTTAGATTTCTAACCTTGTTCATATCCAAGCCCTTTTAGTTTGAATTAGACTTCAAATTTATGGGTAATAGACTTTTCCCCCAAACATGATTGAACTTGGTTTTTGGAGGTGTTAGCATTGGATTTTCGGAAAAATTGATCCTGACTCGATGAGCCCCATTTAAATGAGTATTAGCCTTAGATTTCTAACCTTGTTCATATCCAAGCCCTTTTAGTTGGTATTAGACTTCAAATTTATGGGTAATAGACTTTTCCCCCAAACTTGATTGAACTTGGTTTTTGGAGGTGTTAGCCTTGGATTTTCGGACAAATTGATCCTGACTCGACAAGCTCCATTTAAATGAGTATTAGACTTAGATTTCTAACCTTGTTCATATCCAAGCCGTTTTAGTTTGAATTAGACTTCAAATTTATAGGTAATAGACTTTTCCCCCAAACATGATTGAACTTGGTTTTTGGAGGTGTTAGCCTTGGATTTTCAGAAAAATTGATCCTGACTCGACGAGCCCCATTTAAATGAGTATTAGCCTTAGATTTCTAACCTTGTGAATATCCAAGCCCTTTTAGTTGGTATTAGATTTCAAATTTATGGGTAATAGACTTTTCCCCCAAACATGATTGAACTTAGTTTTTGGAGGGAGTGTTAGCCTTGGATTTTCGGAAAAATTGATCCTGACTCGACGAGTACCATTTAAATGAGTATTAGCCTTATATTTCTAACCTTGTTCATATCCAAGCCCTTTTAGTTGTTATTAGACTTCAAATTTATGGCTAATAGACTTTTCCCCCAAACTTGATTGAACTTGGTTTTTGGAGGTGTTAGCCTTGGATTTTCGGACAAATTGATCCTGACTCGACGAGCCCCTTTTAAATTAGAATTAGCCTTAGATTTATAACCTTGTTCATATCCAAGCCCTTTTAGTTGGTATTAGATTTCAAATTTATGGGTAATAGACTTTTCCCCCAAACATGATTGAACTTAGTTTTTGGAGGGAGTGTTAGCCTTGGATTTTCAGAAAAATTGATCCTGACTCGACGAGTACCATTTAAATGAGTATTAGCCTTAGATTTCTAACCTTGTTCATATCCAAGCCCTTTTAGTTGTTATTAGACTTCAAATTTATGGGTAATAGACTTTTCCCCCAAACTTGATTGAACTTGGTTTTTGGAGGTGTTAGCCTTGGATTTTCAGACAAATTGATCCTGACTCGACAAGCTCCATTTAAATGAGTATTAGACTTAGATTTCTAACCTTGTTCATATCCAAGACCTTTTAGTTGGTATTAGACTTCAAATTTATGGGTAATATAGTTTTCCCCCAAACTTGATTGAACTTGGTTTTTGGAGGTGTTAGCCTTGGATTTTCGGAAAAATTGATCCTGACTCGACGAGCCCCATTTAAATGAGTATTAGCCTTAGATTTCTAACCTTGTTCATATCCAAGCGCTTTTAGTTGGTATTAGATTTCAAATTTATGGGTAATAGACTTTTCCCCCAAACATGATTGAACTTAGTTTTTGGAGGGAGTGTTAGCCTTGGATTTTCGGAAAAATTGATCCTGACTCGACGAGTACCATTTAAATGAGTATTAGCCTTAGATTTCTAACCTTGTTCATATCCAAGCCCTTTTAGTTGTTATTAGACTTCAAATTTATGGGTAATAGACTTTTCCCCCAAACTTGATTGAACTTGGTTTTTGGAGGTGTTAGCCTTGGATTTTCGGACAAATTGATCCTGACTCGACAAGCTCCATTTAAATGAGTATTAGACTTAGATTTCTAACCTTGTTCATATCCAAGCCCTTTTAGTTTGAATTAGACTTCAAATTTATGGGTAATAGACTTTTCCCCCAAACATGATTGAACTTAGTTTTTGGAGGGAGTGTTAGCCTTGGATTTTCGGAAAAAATGATCCTGACTCCACGAGCCCCATTTAAATGAGTATTAGCCTTAGATTTCTAACCTTGTTCATATCCAAGCCCTTTTAGTTAGTATTAGACTTCAAATTTATGCGTAATAGACTTTTCCCCCAAACATGATTGAACTTAGTTTTTGGAGGGAGTGTTAGCCTTGGATTTTCGGAAAAATTGATCCTGACTCGACAAGTACCATTTAAATGAGTATTAGCCTTAGATTTCTAACCTTGTTCATATCCAAGCCCTTTTAGTTGTTATTAGACTTCAAATTTATGGGTAATAGAGTTTTCCCCCAAACTTGATTGAACTTGGTTTTTGGAGGTGTTAGCCTTGGATTTTCGGACAAATTGATCCTGACTCGACGAGCCCCATTTAAATGAGTATTAGCCTTAGATTTCTAACCTTGTTCATATCCAAGCCCTTTTAGTTGGTATTAGACTTCAAATTTATGGGTAATAGACTTTTCCCCCAAACTTGATTGAACTTGGTTTTTGGAGGTGTTAGCCTTGGATTTTCGGACAAATTGATCCTGACTCGACAAGCTCCATTTAAATGAGTATTAGACTTAGATTTCTAACCTTGTTCATATCCAAGCCCTTTTAGTTTGAATTAGACTTCAAATTTATGGGTAATAGACTTTTCCCCCAAACATGATTGAACTTGGTTTTTGGAGGTGTTAGCCTTGGATTTTCGGAAAAATTGATCCTGACTCGATGAGCCCCATTTAAATGAGTATTAGCCTTAGATTTCTAACCTTGTTCATATCCAAGCCCTTTTAGTTGGTATTAGACTTCAAATTTATGGGTAATAGACTTTTCCCCCAAACTTGATTGAACTTGGTTTTTGAAGGTGTTAGCCTTGGATTTTCGGACAAATTGATCCTGACTCGACAAGCTCCATTTAAATGAGTATTAGACTTAGATTTCTAACCTTGTTCATATCCAAGCCCTTTTAGTTTGAATTAGACTTCAAATTTATGGGTAATAGACTTTTCCCCCAAACATGATTGAACTTGGTTTTTGGAGGTGTTAGCCTTGGATTTTCCGAAAAATTGATCCTGACTCGACGAGCCCCATTTAAATGAGTATTAGCCTTAGATTTCTAACCTTGTTCATATCCAAGCCCTTTCAGTTGGTATTAGACTTCAAATTTATGGGTAATAGACTTTTCCCCCAAACTTGATTGAACTTGGTTTTTGGAGGTGTTAGCCTTGGATTTTCGGACAAATTGATCCTGACTCGACAAGCTCCATTTAAATGAGTATTAGACTTAGATTTCTAACCTTGTTCATATCCAAGCCCTTTTAGTTTGAATTAGACTTCAAATTTATGGGTAATAGACTTTTCCCCCAAACATGATTGAACTTGGTTTTTGGAGGTGTTAGCCTTGGATTTTCGGAAAAATTGATCCTGACTCGACGAGCCCCATTTAAATGAGTATTAGCCTTAGATTTCTAACCTTGTTCATATCCAAGCCCTTTTAGTTGGTATTAGATTTCAAATTTATGGGTAATAGACTTTTCCCCCAAACATGATTGAACTTCGTTTTTGGAGGGAGTGTTAGCCTTGGATTTTCGGAAAAATTGATCCTGACTCGACGAGTACCATTTAAATGAGTATTAGCCTTAGATTTCTAACCTTGTTCATATCCAAGCCCTTTTAGTTGGTATTAGATTTCAAATTTATGGGTAATAGACTTTTCCCCCAAACATGATTGAACTTAGTTTTTGGAGGGAGTGTTAGCCTTGGAGTTTCGGAAAAATTGATCCTGACTCGACGAGTACCATTTAAATGAGTATTAGCCTTAGATTTCTAACCTTGTTCATATCCAAGCCCTTTTAGTTGTTATTAGACTTCAAATTTATGGGTAATAGAGTTTTCCCCCAAACTTGATTGAACTTGGTTTTTGGAGGTGTTAGCCTTGGATTTTCGGACAAATTGATCCTAACTCGACAAGCTCCATTTAAATGAGTATTAGACTTAGATTTCTAACCTTGTTCATATCCAAGCCCTTTTAGTTTGAATTAGACTTCAAATTTATGGGTAATAGACTTTTCCCCCAAACATGATTGAACTTAGTTTTTGGAGGGAGTGTTAGCCTTGGATTTTCGGAAAAATTGATCCTGACTGGACGAGTACCATTTAAATGAGTATTAGCCTTAGATTTCTAACCTTGTTCATATCCAAGCCCTTTTAGTTGTTATTAGACTTCAAATTTATGGGTAATAGACTTTTCCCCCAAACTTGATTGAACTTGGTTTTTGGAGGTGTTAGCCTTGGATTTTCGGACAAATTGATCCTGACTCGACAAGCTCCATTTAAATGAGTATTAGACTTAGATTTCTAACCTTGTTCATATCCAAGACCTTTTAGTTGGTATTAGACTTCAAATTTATGGGTAATATAGTTTTCCCCCAAACTTGATTGAACTTGGTTTTTGGAGGTGTTAGCCTTGGATTTTCGGAAAAATTGATCCTGACTCGACGAGCCCCATTTAAATGAGTATTAGCCTTAGATTTCTAACCTTGTTCATATCCAAGCGCTTTTAGTTGGTATTAGATTTCAAATTTATGGGTAATAGACTTTTCCCCCAAACATGATTGAACTTGGTTTTTGGAGGTGTTAGCCTTGGATTTTCGGACAAATTGATCCTGACTCGACAAGCTCCATTTAAATGAGTATTAGACTTAGATTTCTAACCTTGTTCATATCCAAGCCCTTTTAGTTTGAATTAGACTTCAAATTTATGGGTAATAGACTTTTCCCCCAAACATGATTGAACTTAGTTTTTGGAGGGAGTGTTAGCCTTGGATTTTCGGAAAAAATGATCCTGACTCAACGAGCCCCATTTAAATGAGTATTAGCCTTAGATTTCTAACCTTGTTCATATCCAAGCCCTTTTAGTTAGTATTAGACTTCAAATTTATGCGTAATAGACTTTTCCCCCAAACATGATTGAACTTAGTTTTTGGAGGGAGTGTTAGCCTTGGATTTTCGGAAAAATTGATCCTGACTCGACGAGTACCATTTAAATGAGTATTAGCCTTAGATTTCTAACCTTGTTCATATCCAAGCCCTTTTAGTTGTTATTAGACTTCAAATTTATGGGTAATAGAGTTTTCCCCCAAACTTGATTGAACTTGGTTTTTGGAGGTGTTAGCCTTGGATTTTCGGACAAATTGATCCTGACTCGACGAGCCCCATTTAAATGAGTATTAGCCTTAGATTTCTAACCTTGTTCATATCCAAGCCCTTTTAGTTGGTATTAGACTTCAAATTTATGGGTAATAGACTTTTCCCCCAAACTTGATTGAACTTGGTTTTTGGAGGTGTTAGCCGTGGATTTTCGGACAAATTGATCCTGACTCGACAAGCTCCATTTAAATGAGTATTAGACTTAGATTTCTAACCTTGTTCATATCCAAGCCCTTTTAGTTGGTATTAGATTTCAAATTTATGGGTAATAGACTTTTCCCCCAAACATGATTGAACTTAGTTTTTGGAGGGAGTGTTAGCCTTGGATTTTCAGAAAAATTGATCCTGACTCGACGAGTACCATTTAAATGAGTATTAGCCTTAGATTTCTAACCTTGTTCATATCCAAGCCCTTTTAGTTGTTATTAGACTTCAAATTTATGGGTAATAGACTTTTCCCCCAAACTTGATTGAACTTGGTTTTTGGAGGTGTTAGCCTTGGATTTTCAGAAAAATTGATCCTGACTCGACGAGCCCCATTTAAATGAGTATTAGCCTTAGATTTCTAACCTTGTGAATATCCAAGCCCTTTTAGTTGGTATTAGATTTCAAATTTATGGGTAATAGACTTTTCCCCCAAACATGATTGAACTTAGTTTTTGCAGGGAGTGTTAGCCTTGGATTTTTGGAAAAATTGATCCTGACTCGACGAGTACCATTTAAATGAGTATTAGCCTTAGATTTCTAACCTTGTTCATATCCAAGCCCTTTTAGTTGTTATTAGACTTCAAATTTATGGCTAATAGACTTTTCCCCCAAACTTGATTGAACTTGGTTTTTGGAGGTGTTAGCCTTGGATTTTCGGACAAATTGATCCTGACTCGACGAGCCCCTTTTAAATTAGAATTAGCCTTAGATTTCTAACCTTGTTCATATCCAAGCCCTTTTAGTTGGTATTAGATTTCAAATTTATGGGTAATAGACTTTTCCCCCAAACATGATTGAACTTAGTTTTTGGAGGGAGTGTTAGCCTTGGATTTTCAGAAAAATTGATCCTGACTCGACGAGTACCATTTAAATGAGTATTAGCCTTAGATTTCTAACCTTGTTCATATCCAAGCCCTTTTAGTTGTTATTAGACTTCAAATTTATGGGTAATAGACTTTTCCCCCAAACTTGATTGAACTTGGTTTTTGGAGGTGTTAGCCTTGGATTTTCAGACAAATTGATCCTGACTCGACAAGCTCCATTTAAATGAGTATTAGACTTAGATTTCTAACCTTGTTCATATCCAAGACCTTTTAGTTGGTATTAGACTTCAAATTTATGGGTAATATAGTTTTCCCCCAAACTTGATTGAACTTGGTTTTTGGAGGTGTTAGCCTTGTATTTTCGGAAAAATTGATCCTGACTCGACGAGCCCCATTTAAATGAGTATTAGCCTTAGATTTCTAACCTTGTTCATATCCAAGCGCTTTTAGTTGGTATTAGATTTCAAATTTATGGGTAATAGACTTTTCCCCCAAACATGATTGAACTTAGTTTTTGGAGGGAGTGTTAGCCTTGGATTTTCGGAAAAATTGATCCTGACTCGACGAGTACCATTTAAATGAGTATTAGCCTTAGATTTCTAACCTTGTTCATATCCAAGCCCTTTTAGTTGTTATTAGACTTCAAATTTATGGGTAATAGACTTTTCCCCCAAACTTGATTGAACTTGGTTTTTGGAGGTGTTAGCCTTGGATTTTCGGACAAATTGATCCTGACTCGACAAGCTCCATTTAAATGAGTATTAGACTTAGATTTCTAACCTTGTTCATATCCAAGCCCTTTTAGTT
Source organism: Salix caprea (assembly GCA_964035475.1). Classification (NCBI taxonomy): domain Eukaryota; kingdom Viridiplantae; phylum Streptophyta; class Magnoliopsida; order Malpighiales; family Salicaceae; genus Salix; species Salix caprea. The sequence goes on from OZ037749.1 coordinate 18,534,359, forward strand.
TGAATTAGACTTCAAATTTATGGGTAATAGACTTTTCCCCCAAACATGATTGAACTTAGTTTTTGGAGGGAGTGTTAGCCTTGGATTTTCGGAAAAAATGATCCTGACTCCACGAGCCCCATTTAAATGAGTATTAGCCTTAGATTTCTAACCTTGTTCATATCCAAGCCCTTTTAGTTAGTATTAGACTTCAAATTTATGCGTAATAGACTTTTCCCCCAAACATGATTGAACTTAGTTTTTGGAGGGAGTGTTAGCCTTGGATTTTCGGAAAAATTGATCCTGACTCGACAAGTACCATTTAAATGAGTATTAGCCTTAGATTTCTAACCTTGTTCATATCCAAGCCCTTTTAGTTGTTATTAGACTTCAAATTTATGGGTAATAGAGTTTTCCCCCAAACTTGATTGAACTTGGTTTTTGGAGGTGTTAGCCTTGGATTTTCGGACAAATTGATCCTGACTCGACGAGCCCCATTTAAATGAGTATTAGCCTTAGATTTCTAACCTTGTTCATATCCAAGCCCTTTTAGTTGCTATTAGACTTCAAATTTATGGGTAATAGACTTTTCCCCCAAACTTGATTGAACTTGGTTTTTGGAGGTGTTAGCCTTGGATTTTCGGACAAATTGATCCTGACTCGACAAGCTCCATTTAAATGAGTATTAGACTTAGATTTCTAACCTTGTTCATATCCAAGCCCTTTTAGTTTGAATTAGACTTCAAATTTATGGGTAATAGACTTTTCCCCCAAACATGATTGAACTTGGTTTTTGGAGGTGTTAGCCTTGGATTTTCGGAAAAATTGATCCTGACTCGATGAGCCCCATTTAAATGAGTATTAGCCTTAGATTTCTAACCTTGTTCATATCCAAGCCCTTTTAGTTGGTATTAGACTTCAAATTTATGGGTAATAGACTTTTCCCCCAAACTTGATTGAACTTGGTTTTTGGAGGTGTTAGCCTTGGATTTTCGGACAAATTGATCCTGACTCGACAAGCTCCATTTAAATGAGTATTAGACTTAGATTTCTAACCTTGTTCATATCCAAGCCCTTTTAGTTTGAATTAGACTTCAAATTTATGGGTAATAGACTTTTCCCCCAAACATGATTGAACTTGGTTTTTGGAGGTGTTAGCCTTGGATTTTCCGAAAAATTGATCCTGACTCGACGAGCCCCATTTAAATGAGTATTAGCCTTAGATTTCTAACCTTGTTCATATCCAAGCCCTTTCAGTTGGTATTAGACTTCAAATTTATGGGTAATAGACTTTTCCCCCAAACTTGATTGAACTTGGTTTTTGGAGGTGTTAGCCTTGGATTTTCGGACAAATTGATCCTGACTCGACAAGCTCCATTTAAATGAGTATTAGACTTAGATTTCTAACCTTGTTCATATCCAAGCCCTTTTAGTTTGAATTAGACTTCAAATTTATGGGTAATAGACTTTTCCCCCAAACATGATTGAACTTGGTTTTTGGAGGTGTTAGCCTTGGATTTTCGGAAAAATTGATCCTGACTCGACGAGCCCCATTTAAATGAGTATTAGCCTTAGATTTCTAACCTTGTTCATATCCAAGCCCTTTTAGTTGGTATTAGATTTCAAATTTATGGGTAATAGACTTTTCCCCCAAACATGATTGAACTTCGTTTTTGGAGGGAGTGTTAGCCTTGGATTTTCGGAAAAATTGATCCTGACTCGACGAGTACCATTTAAATGAGTATTAGCCTTAGATTTCTAACCTTGTTCATATCCAAGCCCTTTTAGTTGTTATTAGACTTCAAATTTATGGGTAATAGACTTTTCCCCCAAACTTGATTGAACTTGGTTTTTGGAGGTGTTAGCCGTGGATTTTCGGACAAATTGATCCTGACTCGACAAGCTCCATTTAAATGAGTATTAGACTTAGATTTCTAACCTTGTTCATATCCAAGACCTTTTAGTTGGTATTAGACTTCAAATTTATGGGTAATATAGTTTTCCCCCAAACTTGATTGAACTTGGTTTTTGGAGGTGTTAGCCTTGGATTTTCGGAAAAATTGATCCTGACTCGACGAGCCCCATTTAAATGAGTATTAGCCTTAGATTTCTAACCTTGTTCATATCCAAGCGCTTTTAGTTGGTATTAGATTTCAAATTTATGGGTAATAGACTTTTCCCCCAAACATGATTGAACTTGGTTTTTGGAGGTGTTAGCCTTGGATTTTCGGACAAATTGATCCTGACTCGACAAGCTCCATTTAAATGAGTATTAGACTTAGATTTCTAACCTTGTTCATATCCAAGCCCTTTTAGTTTGAATTAGACTTCAAATTTATGGGTAATAGACTTTTCCCCCAAACATGATTGAACTTAGTTTTTGGAGGGAGTGTTAGCCTTGGATTTTCGGAAAAAATGATCCTGACTCAACGAGCCCCATTTAAATGAGTATTAGCCTTAGATTTCTAACCTTGTTCATATCCAAGCCCTTTTAGTTTGTATTAGACTTCAAATTTATGCGTAATAGACTTTTCCCCCAAACATGATTGAACTTAGTTTTTGGAGGGAGTGTTAGCCTTGGATTTTCGGAAAAATTGATCCTGACTCGACGAGTACCATTTAAATGAGTATTAGCCTTAGATTTCTAACCTTGTTCATATCCAAGCCCTTTTAGTTGTTATTAGACTTCAAATTTATGGGTAATAGAGTTTTCCCCCAAACTTGATTGAACTTGGTTTTTGGAGGTGTTAGCCTTGGATTTTCGGACAAATTGATCCTGACTCGACGAGCCCCATTTAAATGAGTATTAGCCTTAGATTTCTAACCTTGTTCATATCCAAGCCCTTTTAGTTGGTATTAGACTTCAAATTTATGGGTAATAGACTTTTCCCCCAAACTTGATTGAACTTGGTTTTTGGAGGTGTTAGCCGTGGATTTTCGGACAAATTGATCCTGACTCGACAAGCTCCATTTAAATGAGTATTAGACTTAGATTTCTAACCTTGTTCATATCCAAGCCCTTTTAGTTGGTATTAGATTTCAAATTTATGGGTAATAGACTTTTCCCCCAAACATGATTGAACTTAGTTTTTGGAGGGAGTGTTAGCCTTGGATTTTCAGAAAAATTGATCCTGACTCGACGAGTACCATTTAAATGAGTATTAGCCTTAGATTTCTAACCTTGTTCATATCCAAGCCCTTTTAGTTGTTATTAGACTTCAAATTTATGGGTAATAGACTTTTCCCCCAAACTTGATTGAACTTGGTTTTTGGAGGTGTTAGCCTTGGATTTTCAGAAAAATTGATCCTGACTCGACGAGCCCCATTTAAATGAGTATTAGCCTTAGATTTCTAACCTTGTGAATATCCAAGCCCTTTTAGTTGGTATTAGATTTCAAATTTATGGGTAATAGACTTTTCCCCCAAACATGATTGAACTTAGTTTTTGCAGGGAGTGTTAGCCTTGGATTTTTGGAAAAATTGATCCTGACTCGACGAGTACCATTTAAATGAGTATTAGCCTTAGATTTCTAACCTTGTTCATATCCAAGCCCTTTTAGTTGTTATTAGACTTCAAATTTATGGCTAATAGACTTTTCCCCCAAACTTGATTGAACTTGGTTTTTGGAGGTGTTAGCCTTGGATTTTCGGACAAATTGATCCTGACTCGACGAGCCCCTTTTAAATTAGAATTAGCCTTAGATTTCTAACCTTGTTCATATCCAAGCCCTTTTAGTTGGTATTAGATTTCAAATTTATGGGTAATAGACTTTTCCCCCAAACATGATTGAACTTAGTTTTTGGAGGGAGTGTTAGCCTTGGATTTTCAGAAAAATTGAACCTGACTCGACGAGTACCATTTAAATGAGTATTAGCCTTAGATTTCTAACCTTGTTCATATCCAAGCCCTTTTAGTTGTTATTAGACTTCAAATTTATGGGTAATAGACTTTTCCCCCAAACTTGATTGAACTTGGTTTTTGGAGGTGTTAGCCTTGGATTTTCAGACAAATTGATCCTGACTCGACAAGCTCCATTTAAATGAGTATTAGACTTAGATTTCTAACCTTGTTCATATCCAAGACCTTTTAGTTGGTATTAGACTTCAAATTTATGGGTAATATAGTTTTCCCCCAAACTTGATTGAACTTGGTTTTTGGAGGTGTTAGCCTTGGATTTTCGGAAAAATTGATCCTGACTCGACGAGCCCCATTTAAATGAGTATTAGCCTTAGATTTCTAACCTTGTTCATATCCAAGCGCTTTTAGTTGGTATTAGATTTCAAATTTATGGGTAATAGACTTTTCCCCCAAACATGATTGAACTTAGTTTTTGGAGGGAGTGTTAGCCTTGGATTTTCGGAAAAATTGATCCTGACTCGACGAGTACCATTTAAATGAGTATTAGCCTTAGATTTCTAACCTTGTTCATATCCAAGCCCTTTTAGTTGTTATTAGACTTCAAATTTATGGGTAATAGACTTTTCCCCCAAACTTGATTGAACTTGGTTTTTGGAGGTGTTAGCCTTGGATTTTCGGACAAATTGATCCTGACTCGACAAGCTCCATTTAAATGAGTATTAGACTTAGATTTCTAACCTTGTTCATATCCAAGCCCTTTTAGTTTGAATTAGACTTCAAATTTATGGGTAATAGACTTTTCCCCCAAACATGATTGAACTTAGTTTTTGGAGGGAGTGTTAGCCTTGGATTTTCGGAAAAAATGATCCTGACTCCACGAGCCCCATTTAAATGAGTATTAGCCTTAGATTTCTAACCTTGTTCATATCCAAGCCCTTTTAGTTAGTATTAGACTTCAAATTTATGCGTAATAGACTTTTCCCCCAAACATGATTGAACTTAGTTTTTGGAGGGAGTGTTAGCCTTGGATTTTCGGAAAAATTGATCCTGACTCGACAAGTACCATTTAAATGAGTATTAGCCTTAGATTTCTAACCTTGTTCATATCCAAGCCCTTTTAGTTGTTATTAGACTTCAAATTTATGGGTAATAGAGTTTTCCCCCAAACTTGATTGAACTTGGTTTTTGGAGGTGTTAGCCTTGGATTTTCGGACAAATTGATCCTGACTCGACGAGCCCCATTTAAATGAGTATTAGCCTTAGATTTCTAACCTTGTTCATATCCAAGCCCTTTTAGTTGGTATTAGACTTCAAATTTATGGGTAATAGACTTTTCCCCCAAACTTGATTGAACTTGGTTTTTGGAGGTGTTAGCCTTGGATTTTCGGACAAATTGATCCTGACTCGACAAGCTCCATTTAAATGAGTATTAGACTTAGATTTCTAACCTTGTTCATATCCAAGCCCTTTTAGTTTGAATTAGACTTCAAATTTATGGGTAATAGACTTTTCCCCCAAACATGATTGAACTTGGTTTTTGGAGGTGTTAGCCTTGGATTTTCGGAAAAATTGATCCTGACTCGATGAGCCCCATTTAAATGAGTATTAGCCTTAGATTTCTAACCTTGTTCATATCCAAGCCCTTTTAGTTGGTATTAGACTTCAAATTTATGGGTAATAGACTTTTCCCCCAAACTTGATTGAACTTGGTTTTTGGAGGTGTTAGCCTTGGATTTTCGGACAAATTGATCCTGACTCGACAAGCTCCATTTAAATGAGTATTAGACTTAGATTTCTAACCTTGTTCATATCCAAGCCCTTTTAGTTTGAATTAGACTTCAAATTTATGGGTAATAGACTTTTCCCCCAAACATGATTGAACTTGGTTTTTGGAGGTGTTAGCCTTGGATTTTCCGAAAAATTGATCCTGACTCGACGAGCCCCATTTAAATGAGTATTAGCCTTAGATTTCTAACCTTGTTCATATCCAAGCCCTTTCAGTTGGTATTAGACTTCAAATTTATGGGTAATAGACTTTTCCCCCAAACTTGATTGAACTTGGTTTTTGGAGGTGTTAGCCTTGGATTTTCGGACAAATTGATCCTGACTCGACAAGCTCCATTTAAATGAGTATTAGACTTAGATTTCTAACCTTGTTCATATCCAAGCCCTTTTAGTTTGAATTAGACTTCAAATTTATGGGTAATAGACTTTTCCCCCAAACATGATTGAACTTGGTTTTTGGAGGTGTTAGCCTTGGATTTTCGGAAAAATTGATCCTGACTCGACGAGCCCCATTTAAATGAGTATTAGCCTTAGATTTCTAACCTTGTTCATATCCAAGCCCTTTTAGTTGGTATTAGATTTCAAATTTATGGGTAATAGACTTTTCCCCCAAACATGATTGAACTTCGTTTTTGGAGGGAGTGTTAGCCTTGGATTTTCGGAAAAATTGATCCTGACTCGACGAGTACCATTTAAATGAGTATTAGCCTTAGATTTCTAACCTTGTTCATATCCAAGCCCTTTTAGTTGGTATTAGATTTCAAATTTATGGGTAATAGACTTTTCCCCCAAACATGATTGAACTTAGTTTTTGGAGGGAGTGTTAGCCTTGGAGTTTCGGAAAAATTGATCCTGACTCGACGAGTACCATTTAAATGAGTATTAGCCTTAGATTTCTAACCTTGTTCATATCCAAGCCCTTTTAGTTGTTATTAGACTTCAAATTTATGGGTAATAGAGTTTTCCCCCAAACTTGATTGAACTTGGTTTTTGGAGGTGTTAGCCTTGGATTTTCGGACAAATTGATCCTAACTCGACAAGCTCCATTTAAATGAGTATTAGACTTAGATTTCTAACCTTGTTCATATCCAAGCCCTTTTAGTTTGAATTAGACTTCAAATTTATGGGTAATAGACTTTTCCCCCAAACATGATTGAACTTAGTTTTTGGAGGGAGTGTTAGCCTTGGATTTTCGGAAAAATTGATCCTGACTCGACGAGTACCATTTAAATGAGTATTAGCCTTAGATTTCTAACCTTGTTCATATCCAAGCCCTTTTAGTTGTTATTAGACTTCAAATTTATGGGTAATAGACTTTTCCCCCAAACTTGATTGAACTTGGTTTTTGGAGGTGTTAGCCTTGGATTTTCGGACAAATTGATCCTGACTCGACAAGCTCCATTTAAATGAGTATTAGACTTAGATTTCTAACCTTGTTCATATCCAAGACCTTTTAGTTGGTATTAGACTTCAAATTTATGGGTAATATAGTTTTCCCCCAAACTTGATTGAACTTGGTTTTTGGAGGTGTTAGCCTTGGATTTTCGGAAAAATTGATCCTGACTCGACGAGCCCCATTTAAATGAGTATTAGCCTTAGATTTATAACCTTGTTCATATCCAAGCCCTTTTAGTTGGTATTAGATTTCAAATTTATGGGTAATAGACTTTTCCCCCAAACATGATTGAACTTAGTTTTTGGAGGGAGTGTTAGCCTTGGAATTTCGGAAAAATTGATCCTGACTCGACGAGTACCATTTAAATGAGTATTAGCCTTAGATTTCTAACCTTGTTCATATCCAAGCCCTTTTAGTTGTTATTAGACTTCAAATTTATGGGTAATAGACTTTTCCCCCAAACTTGATTGAACTTGGTTTTTGGAGGTGTTAGCCTTGGATTTTCGGACAAATTGATCCTGACTCGACAAGCTCCATTTAAATGAGTATTAGACTTAGATTTCTAACCTTGTTCATATCCAAGACCTTTTAGTTGGTATTAGACTTCAAATTTATGGGTAATATAGTTTTCCCCCAAACTTGATTGAACTTGGTTTTTGGAGGTGTTAGCCTTGGATTTTCGGAAAAATTGATCCTGACTCAACGAGCCCCATTTAAATGAGTATTAGCCTTAGATTTCTAACCTTGTTCATATCCAAGCCCTTTTAGTTGGTATTAGATTTCAAATTTATGGGTAATAGACTTTTCCCCCAAACATGATTGAACTTAGTTTTTGGAGGGAGTGTTAGCCTTGGATTTTCGGAAAAATTGATCCTGACTCGACGAGTACCATTTAAATGAGTATTAGCCTTAGATTTCTAACCTTGTTCATATCCAAGCCCTTTTAGTTGTTATTAGACTTCAAATTTATGGGTAATAGACTTTTCCCCCAAACTTGATTGAACTTGGTTTTTGGAGGTGTTAGCCTTGGATTTTCGGACAAATTGATCCTGACTCGACAAGCTCCATTTAAATGAGTATTAGACTTAGATTTCTAACCTTGTTCATATCCAAGCCCTTTTAGTTTGAATTAGACTTCAAATTTATGGGTAATAGACTTTTCCCCCAAACATGATTGAACTTAGTTTTTGGAGGGAGTGTTAGCCTTGGATTTTCGGAAAAATTGATCCTGACTCGACGAGCCCCATTTAAATGAGTATTAGCCTTAGATTTCTAACCTTGTTCATATCCAAGCCCTTTTAGTTGGTATTAGACTTCAAATTTATGGGTAATAGACTTTTCCCCCAAACATGATTGAACTTAGTTTTTGGAGGGAGTGTTAGCCTTGGATTTTCGGAAAAAATGATCCTGACTCAACGAGCCCCATTTAAATGAGTATTAGCATTAGATTTCTAACCTTGTTCATATCCAAGCCCTTTTAGTTCGTATTAGACTTCAAATTTATGGGTAATAGACGTTTCCCCCAAACATGATTGAACTTAGTTTTTGGAGGGAGTGTTAGCCTTGGATTTTCGGAAAAATTGATCCTGCTCGACGAGTACCATTTAAATGAGTATTAGCCTTAGATTTCTAACCTTGTTCATATCCAAGACCTTTTAGTTGGTATTAGACTTCAAATTTATGGGTAATATAGTTTTCCCCCAAACTTGATTGAACTTGGTTTTTGGAGGTGTTAGCCTTGGATTTTCGGAAAAATTGATCCTGACTCGACGAGCCCCATTTAAATGAGTACTAGCCTTAGATTTATAAACTTGTTCATATCCAAGCCCTTTTAGTTGGTATTAGATTTCAAATTTATGGGTAATAGACTTTTCCCCCAAACATGATTGAACTTAGTTTTTGGAGGGAGTGTTAGCCTTGGATTTTCAGAAAAATTGATCCTGACTCGACGAGTACCATTTAAATGAGTATTAGCCTTAGATTTCTAACCTTGTTCATATCCAAGCCCTTTTAGTTGTTATTAGACTTCAAATTTATGGGTAATAGACTTTTCCCCCAAACTTGATTGAACTTGGTTTTTGGAGGTGTTAGCCTTGGATTTTCGGACAAATTGATCCTGACTCGACAAGCTCCATTTAAATGAGTATTAGACTTAGATTTCTAACCTTGTTCATATCCAAGCCCTTTTAGTTTGAATTAGACTTCAAATTTATGGGTAATAGACTTTTCCCCCAAACATGATTGAACTTAGTTTTTGGAGGGAGTGTTAGCCTTGGATTTTCGGAAAAATTGATCCTGACTCGACGAGCCCCATTTAAATGAGTATTAGCCTTAGATTTCTAACCTTGTTCATATCCAAGCCCTTTTAGTTGGTATTAGACTTCAAATTTATGGGTAATAGACTTTTCCCCCAAACATGATTGAACTTAGTTTTTGGAGGGAGTGTTAGCCTTGGATTTTCGGAAAAAATGATCCTGACTCAACGAGCCCCATTTAAATGAGTATTAGCCTTAGATTTCTAACCTTGTTCATATCCAAGCCCTTTTAGTTAGTATTAGACTTCAAATTTATGGGTAATAGACTTTTCCCCCAAACATGATTGAACTTAGTTTTTGGAGGGAATGTTAGCCTTGGATTTTCGGAAAAATTGATCCTGACTCGACGAGCCCCATTTAAATGAGTATTAGCCTTAGATTTCTAACCTTGTTCATATCCAAGCCCTTTTAGTTAGTATTAGACTTCAAATTTATGGGTAATAGACTTTTCCCCCAAACATGATTGAACTTAGTTTTTGGAGGGAATGTTAGCCTTGGATTTTCGGAAAAATTGATCCTGACTCGACGAGCCCCATTTAAATGAGTATTAGCCTTAGATTTCTAACCTTGTTCATATCCAAGCCCTTTTAGTTGGTATTAGACATCAAATTTATGGGTAATAGACTTTTCCCCCAAACATGATTGAACTTAGTTTTTGGAGGGAGTGTTAGCCTTGGATTTTCGGAAAAATTGATCCTGACTCGACGAGTACCATTTAAATGAGTATTAGCCTTATATTTCTAACCTTTTTCATATCCAAGCCCTTTTAGTTGGTATTAGACTTCAAATTTATGGGTAATAGACTTTTCCCCCAAACTTGATTGAACTTGGTTTTTGGAGGTGTTAGCCTTGGATTTTCGGACAAATTGATCCTGACTCGACAAGCTCCATTTAAATGAGTATTAGACTTAGATTTCTAACCTTGTTCATATCCAAGCCCTTTTAGTTTGAATTAGACTTCAAATTTATGGGTAATAGACTTTTCCCCCAAACATGATTGAACTTGGTTTTTGGAGGTGTTAGCCTTCGATTTTCGGAAAAATTGATCCTGACTCGACGAGCCCCATTTAAATGAGTATTAGCCTTAGATTTATAACCTTGTTCATATCCAAGCCCTTTTAGTTGGTATTAGATTTCAAATTTATGGGTAATAGACTTTTCCCCCAAACATGATTAAACTTAGTTTTTGGAGGGAGTGTTAGCCTTGGATTTTCGGAAAAATTGATCCTGACTCGACGAGTACCATTTAAATGAGTATTAGCCTTAGATTTCTAACCTTGTTCATATCCAAGCCCTTTTAGTTGGTATTAGACTTCAAATTTATGGGTAATAGACTTTTCCCCCAAACTTGATTGAACTTGGTTTTTGGAGGTGTTAGCCTTGGATTTTCGGACAAATTGATCCTGACTCGACAAGCTCCATTTAATTGAGTATTAGACTTAGATTTCTAACCTTGTTCATATGCAAGCCGTTTTAGTTTGAATTAGACTTCAAATTTATGGGTAATAGACTTTTCCCCCAAACATGATTGAACTTGGGTTTTGGAGGTGTTAGCCTTGGATTTTTGGAAAAAATGATCCTGACTCGACGAGCCCCATTTAAATGAGTATTAGCCTTAGATTTCTAACCTTGTTCATATCCAAGCCCTTTTAGTTGGTATTAGATTTCAAATTTATGGGTAATAGACTTTTCCCCCAAACATGATTGAACTTAGTTTTTGGAGGGAGAGTTAGCCTTGGATTTTCGGAAAAATTGATCCTGACTCGACGAGTACCATTTAAATGAGTATTAGCCTTAGATTTCTAACCTTGTTCATATCCAAGCCCTTTTAGTTGTTATTAGACTTCAATTTTATGGGTAATAGACTTTTCCCCCAAACTTGATTGAACTTGGTTTTTGGAGGTGTTAGCCTTGGATTTTCGGACAAATTGATCCTGACTCGACAAGCTCCAATTAAATGAGTATTAGACTTAGATTTCTAACCTTGTTCATATCCAAGCCCTTTTAGTTTGAATTAGACTTCAAATTTATGGGTAATAGACTTTTCCCCCAAACATGATTGAACTTAGTTTTTGGAGGGAGTGTTAGCCTTGGATTTTCGGAAAAATTGATCCTGACTCGACGAGCCCCATTTAAATGAGTATTAGCCTTAGATTTCTAACCTTGTTCATATCCAAGCCCTTTTAGTTGGTATTAGACTTCAAATTTATGGGTAATAGACTTTTCCCCCAAACATGATTGAACTTAGTTTTTGGAGGGAGTGTTAGCCTTGGATTTTCGGAAAAAATGATCCTGACTCAACGAGCCCCATTTAAATGGGTATTAGCCTTAGATTTCTAACCTTGTTCATATCCAAGCCCTTTTAGTTAGTATTAGACTTCAAATTTATGGGTAATAGACTTTTCCCCCAAACATGATTGAACTTAGTTTTTGGAGGGAATGTTAGCCTTGGATTTTCGGAAAAATTGATCCTGACTCGACGTGCCCCATTTAAATGAGTATTAGCCTTAGATTTCTAACCTTGTTCATATCCAAGCCCTTTTAGTTGGTATTAGACATCAAATTTATGGGTAATAGACTTTTCCCCCAAACATGATTGAACTTAGTTTTTGGAGGGAGTGTTAGCCTTGGATTTTCGGAAAAATTGATCCTGACTCGACGAGTACCATTTAAATGAGTATTAGCCTTATATTTCTAACCTTTTTCATATCCAAGCCCTTTTAGTTGGTATTAGACTTCAAATTTATAGGTAATAGACTTTTCCCCCAAACTTGATTGAACTTGGTTTTTGGAGGTGTTAGCCTTGGATTTTCGGACAAATTGATCCTGACTCGACAAGCTAAATTTAAATGAGTATTAGACTTAGATTTCTAACCTTGTTCATATCCAAGCCCTTTTAGTTTGAATTAGACTTCAAATTTATGGGTAATAGACTTTTCCCCCAAACATGATTGAACTTGGTTTTTGGAGGTGTTAGCCTTCGATTTTCGGAAAAATTGATCCTGACTCGACGAGCCCCATTTAAATGAGTATTAGCCTTAGATTTCTAACCTTGTTCATATCCAAGCCCTTTTAGTTGGTATTAGACTTCAAATTTATGGGTAATAGACTTTTCCCCCAAACTTGATTGAACTTGGTTTTTGGAGGTGTTAGCCTTGGATTTTCGGACAAATTGATCCTGACTCGACAAGCTCCATTTAATTGAGTATTACACTTAGATTTCTAACCTTGTTCATATGCAAGCCGTTTTAGTTTGAATTAGACTTCAAATTTATGGGTAATAGACTTTTCCCCCAAACATGATTGAACTTGGGTTTTGGAGGTGTTAGCCTTGGATTTTCGGAAAAAATGATCCTGACTCGACGAGCCCCATTTAAATGAGTATTAGCCTTAGATTTCTAACCTTGTTCATATCCAAGCCCTTTTAGTTGGTATTAGATTTCAAATTTATGGGTAATAGACTTTTCCCCCAAACATGATTGAACTTAGTTTTTGGAGGGAGTGTTAGCCTTGGATTTTCAGAAAAATTGATCCTGACTCGACGAGTACCATTTAAATGAGTATTAGCCTTAGATTTCTAACCTTGTTCATATCCAAGCCCTTTTAGTTGTTATTAGACTTCAAATTTATGGGTAATAGACTTTTCCCCCAAACTTGATTGAACTTGGTTTTTGGAGGTGTTAGCCTTAGATTTTCGGACAAATTGATCCTGACTCGACAAGCTCCATTTAAATGAGTATTAGACTTAGATTTCTAACCTTGTTCATATCCAAGACCTTTTAGTTGGTATTAGACTTCAAATTTATGGGTAATATAGTTTTCCCCCAAACTTGATTGAACTTGGTTTTTGGAGGTGTTAGCCTTGGATTTTCGGAAAAATTGATCCTGACTCGACGAGCCCCATTTAAATGAGTACTAGCCTTAGATTTATAACCTTGTTCATATCCAAGCCCTTTTAGTTGGTATTAGATTTCAAATTTATGGGTAATAGACTTTTCCCCCAAACATGATTGAACTTAGTTTTTGGAGGGAGTGTTAGCCTTGGATTTTCGGAAAAATTGATCCTGACTCGACGAGTACCATTCAAATGAGTATTAGCCTTAGATTTCTAACCTTGTTCATATCCAAGCCCTTTTAGTTGTTATTAGACTTCAAATTTATGGGTAATAGACTTTTCCCCCAAACTTGATTGAACTTGGTTTTTGGAGGTGTTAGCCTTGGATTTTCGGACAAATTGATCCTGACTCGACAAGCTCCATTTAAATGAGTATTAGACTTAGATTTCTAACCTTGTTCATATCCAAGCCCTTTTAGTTTGAATTAGACTTCAAATTTATGGGTAATAGACTTTTCCCCCAAACATGATTGAACTTAGTTTTTGGAGAGAGTGTTAGCCTTGGATTTTCGGAAAAAATGATCCTGACTCAACGAGCCCCATTTAAATGAGTATTAGCCTTAGATTTCTACCCTTGTTCATATCCAAGCCCTTTTAGTTAGTATTAGACTTCAAATTTATGGGTAATAGACTTTTCCCCCAAACATGATTGAACTTGGTTTTTGGAGGTGTTAGCCTTCGATTTTCGGAAAAATTGATCCTGACTCGACGAGCCCCATTTAAATGAGTATTAGCCTTAGATTTCTAACCTTGTTCATATCCAAGCCCTTTTAGTTGGTATTAGACTTCAAATTTATGGGTAATAGACTTTTCCCCCAAAATTGATTGAACTTGGTTTTTGGAGGTGTTAGCCTTGGATTTTCGGACAAATTGATCCTGACTCGACAAGCTCCATTTAATTGAGTATTAGACTTAGATTTCTAACCTTGTTCATATGCAAGCCGTTTTAGTTTGAATTAGACTTCAAATTTATGGGTAATAGACTTTTCCCCCAAACATGATTGAACTTGGGTTTTGGAGGTGTTAGCCTTGGATTTTCGGAAAAAATGATCCTGACTCGACGAGCCCCATTTAAATGAGTATTAGCCTTAGATTTATAACCTTGTTCATATCCAAGCCCTTTTAGTTGGTATTAGATTTCAAATTTATGGGTAATAGACTTTTCCCCCAAACATGATTGAACTTAGTTTTTGGAGGGAGTGTTAGCCTTGGATTTTCAGAAAAATTGATCCTGACTCGACGAGTACCATTTAAATGAGTATTAGCCTTAGATTTCTAACCTTGTTCATATCCAAGCCCTTTTAGTTGTTATTAGACTTCAAATTTATGGGTAATAGACTTTTCCCCCAAACATGATTAAACTTAGTTTTTGGAGGGAGTGTTAGCCTTGGATTTTCGGAAAAATTGATCCTGACTCGACGAGTACCATTTAAATGAGTATTAGCCTTAGATTTCTAACCTTGTTCATATCCAAGCCCTTTTAGTTGGTATTAGACTTCAAATTTATGGGTAATAGACTTTTCCCCCAAACTTGATTGAACTTGGTTTTTGGAGGTGTTTGCCTTGGATTTTCGGACAAATTGATCCTGACTCGACAAGCTCCATTTAAATGAGTATTAGACTTAGATTTCTAACCTTGTTCATATGCAAGCCGTTTTAGTTTGAATTACACTTCAAATTTATGGGTAATAGACTTTTCCCCCAAACATGATTGAACTTGGGTTTTGGAGGTGTTAGCCTTGGATTTTCGGAAAAAATGATCCTGACTCGACGAGCCCCATTTAAATGAGTATTAGCCTTAGATTTCTAACCTTGTTCATATCCAAGCCCTTTTAGTTGGTATTAGATTTCAAATTTATGGGTAATAGACTTTTCCCCCAAACATGATTGAACTTAGTTTTTGGAGGGAGTGTTAGCCTTGGATTTTCGGAAAAATTGATCCTGACTCGACGAGTACCATTTAAATGAGTATTAGCCTTAGATTTCTAACCTTGTTCATATCCAAGCCCTTTTAGTTGTTATTAGACTTCAAATTTATGGGTAATAGACTTTTCCCCCAAACTTGATTGAACTTGGTTTTTGGAGGTGTTAGCCTTGGATTTTCGGACAAATTGATCCTGACTCGACAAGCTCCATTTAAATGAGTATTAGACTTAGATTTATAACCTTGTTCATATCCAAGACCTTTTAGTTGGTATTAGACTTCAAATTTATGGGTAATATAGTTTTCCCCCAAACTTGATTGAACTTGGTTTTTGGAGGGAGTGTTAGCCTTGGATTTTCGGAAAAATTGATCCTGACTCGACGAGTACCATTTAAATGAGTATTAGCCTTAGATTTCTAACCTTGTTCATATCCAAGCCCTTTTAGTTGTTATTAGACTTCAAATTTATGGGTAATAGACTTTTCCCCCAAACTTGATTGAACTTGGTTTTTGGAGGTGTTAGCCTTGGATTTTCGGACAAATTGATCCTGACTCGACAAGCTCCATTTAAACGAGTATTAGACTTAGATTTCTAACCTTGTTCATATCCAAGACCTTTTAGTTGGTATTAGACTTCAAATTTATGGGTAATATAGTTTTCCCCCAAACTTGATTGAACTTGGTTTTTGGAGGTGTTAGCCTTGGATTTTCGGAAAAATTGATCCTGACTCGACGAGCCCCATTTAAATGAGTATTAGCCTTAGATTTATAACCTTGTTCATATCCAAGCCCTTTTAGTTGGTATTAGATTTCAAATTTATGGGTAATAGACTTTTCCCCCAAACATGATTGAACTTAGTTTTTGGAGGGAGTGTTAGCCTTGGATTTTCGGAAAAATTGATCCTGACTCGACGAGTACCATTTAAATGAGTATTAGCCTTAGATTTCTAACCTTGTTCATATCCAAGCCCTTTTAGTTGTTATTAGACTTCAATTTTATGGGTAATAGACTTTTCCCCCAAACTTGATTGAACTTGGTTTTTGGAGGTGTTAGCCTTGGATTTTCGGACAAATTGATCCTGACTCGACAAGCTCCAATTAAATGAGTATTAGACTTAGATTTCTAACCTTGTTCATATCCAAGCCCTTTTAGTTTGAATTAGACTTCAAATTTATGGGTAATAGACTTTTCCCCCAAACATGATTGAACTTAGTTTTTGGAGGGAGTGTTAGCCTTGGATTTTCGGAAAAATTGATCCTGACTCGACGAGTACCATTTAAATGAGTATTAGCCTTAGATTTCTAACCTTGTTCATATCCAAGCCCTTTTAGTTTGAATTAGACTTCAAATTTATGGGTAATAGACTTTTCCCCCAAACATGATTGAACTTGGTTTTTGGAGGTGTTAGCCTTCGATTTTCGGAAAAATTGATCCTGACTCGACGAGCCCCATTTAAATGAGTATTAGCCTTAGATTTATAACCTTGTTCATATCCAAGCCCTTTTAGTTGGTATTAGATTTCAAATTTATGGGTAATAGACTTTTCCCCCAAACATGATTAAACTTAGTTTTTGGAGGGAGTGTTAGCCTTGGATTTTCGGAAAAATTGATCCTGACTCAACGAGCCCCATTTAAATGAGTATTAGCCTTAGATTTCTAACCTTGTTCATATCCAAGCCCTTTTAGTTGGTATTAGACTTCAAATTTACGGGTAATAGACTTTTCCCCCAAACATGATTGAACTTCGTTTTTGGAGGGAGTGTTAGCCTTGGATTTTCGGAAAAATTGATCCTGACTCGACAAGCTCCATTTAAATGAGTATTAGACTTAGATTTCTAACCTTGTTCGTATCCAAGCCCTTTTAGTTTGAATTAGACTTCAAATTTATGGGTAATAGAGTTTTCCCCCAAACATGATTGAACTTGGTTTTTGGAGGTGTTAGCCTTGGATTTTCGGAAAAATTGATCCTGACTCGACGAGCCCCATTTAAATGAGTATTAGCCTTAGATTTCTAACCTTGTTCATATCCAAGCCCTTTTAGTTGGTATTAGATTTCAAATTTATGGGTAATAGACTTTTCCCCCAAACATGATTGAACTTAGTTTTTGGAGGGAGTGTTAGCCTTGGATTTTCGGAAAAATTGATCCTGACTCGACGAGTACCATTTAAATGAGTATTAGCCTTAGATTTCTAACCTTGTTCATATCCAAGACCTTTTAGTTGTTATTAGACTTCAAATTTATGGGTAATAGACTTTTCCCCCAAACTTGATTGAACTTGGTTTTTGGAGGTGTTAGCCTTGGATTTTCGGACAAATTGATCCTGACTCGACAAGCTCCATTTAAATGAGTATTAGACTTAGATTTCTAACCTTGTTCATATCCAAGACCTTTTAGTTGGTATTAGACTTCAAATTTATGGGTAATATAGTTTCCCCCCAAACTTGATTGAACTTGGTTTTTGGAGGTGTTAGCCTTGGATTTTCGGAAAAATTGATCCTGACTCGACGAGCCCCATTTAAATGAGTATTAGCCTTAGATTTCTAACCTTGTTCATATCCAAGCCCTTTTAGTTGGTATTAGATTTCAAATTTATGGGTAATAGACTTTTCCCCCAAACATGATTGAACTTAGTTTTTGGAGGGAGTGTTAGCCTTGGATTTTCGGAAAAATTGATCCTGACTCGACGAGTACCATTTAAATGAGTATTAGCCTTAGATTTCTAACCTTGTTCATATCCAAGACCTTTTAGTTGTTATTAGACTTCAAATTTATGGGTAATAGACTTTTCCCCCAAACTTGATTGAACTTGGTTTTTGGAGGTGTTAGCCTTGGATTTTCGGACAAATTGATCCTGACTCGACAAGCTCCATTTAAATGAGTATTAGACTTAGATTTCTAACCTTGTTCATATCCAAGACCTTTTAGTTGGTATTAGACTTCAAATTTATGGGTAATATAGTTTTCCCCCAAACTTGATTGAACTTGGTTTTTGGAGGTGTTAGCCTTGGATTTTCGGAAAAATTGATCCTGACTCGACGAGCCCCATTTAAATGAGTATTAGCCTTAGATTTCTAACCTTGTTCATATCCAAGCCCTTTTAGTTGGTATTAGATTTCAAATTTATGGGTAATAGAATTTTCCCCCAAACATGATTGAACTTAGTTTTTGGAGGGAGTGTTAGCCTTGGATTTTCGGAAAAAATGATCCTGACTCAACGAGCCCCATTTAAATGAGTATTAGCCTTAGATTTCTAACCTTGTTCATATCCAAGCCCTTTTAGTTAGTATTAGACTTCAAATTTATGGGTAATAGACTTTTCCCCCAAACATGATTGAACTTAGTTTTTGGAGGGAGTGTTAGCCTTGGATTTTCGGAAAAATTGATCCTGACTCGACGAGTACCATTTAAATGAGTATTAGCCTTAGATTTCTAACCTTGTTCATATCCAAGCCCTTTTAGTTGTTATTAGACTTCAAATTTATGGGTAATAGACTTTTCCCCCAAACTTGATTGAACTTGGTTTTTGGAGGTTTTAGCCTTGGATTTTCGGACAAATTGATCCTGACTCGACAAGCTCCATTTAAATGAGTATTAGACTTAGATTTCTAACCTTGTTCATATCCAAGCCCTTTTAGTTTGAATTAGACTTCAAATTTATGGGTAATAGACTTTTCCCCCAAACATGATTGAACTTAGTTTTTGGAGGGAGTGTTAGCCTTGGATTTTCGGAAAAAATGATCCTGACTCAACGAGCCCCATTTAAATGAGTATTAGCCTTAGATTTCTAACCTTGTTCATATCCAAGCCCTTTTAGTTAGTATTAGACTTCAAATTTATGGGTAATAGACTTTTCCCCCAAACATGATTGAACTTAGTTTTTGGAGGGAGTGTTAGCCTTGGATTTTCAGAAAAATTGATCCTGACTCGACGAGTACCATTTAAATGAGTATTAGCCTTAGATTTCTAACCTTGTTCATATCCAAGCCCTTTTAGTTGTTATTAGACTTCAAATTTATGGGTAATAGACTTTTCCCCCAAACTTGATTGAACTTGGTTTTTGGAGGTGTTAGCCTTGGATTTTCGGACAAATTGATCCTGACTCGACAAGCTCCATTTAAATGAGTATTAGACTTAGATTTCTTACCTTGTTCATATCCAAGCCCTTTTAGTTTGAATTAGACTTCAAATTTATGGGTAATAGACTTTTCCCCCAAACATGATTGAACTTAGTTTTTGGAGGGAGTGTTAGCCTTGGATTTTCGGAAAAAATGATCCTGACTCAACGAGCCCCATTTAAATGAGTATTAGCCTTAGATTTCTTACCTTGTTCATATCCAAGCCCTTTTAGTTGGTATTAGACATCAAATTTATGGGTAATAGACTTTTCCCCCAAACATGATTGAACTTAGTTTTTGGAGGGAGTGTTAGCCTTGGATTTTCGGAAAAATTGATCCTGACTCGACGAGTACCATTTAAATGAGTATTAGCCTTATATTTCTAACCTTTTTCATATCCAAGCCCTTTTAGTTGGTATTAGACTTCAAATTTATGGGTAATAGACTTTTCCCCTAAACTTGATTGAACTTGGTTTTTGGAGGTGTTAGCCTTGGATTTTCGGACCAATTGATCCTGACTCGACAAGCTCCATTTAAATGAGTATTAGACTTAGATTTCTAACCTTGTTCATATACAAGCCCTTTTAGTTGGTATTAGACTTCAAATTTATGGGTAATAGACTTTTCCCCCAAACTTGATTGAACTTGGTTTTTGGAGGTGTTAGCCTTGGATTTTCGGACAAATTGATCCTGACTCGACAAGCTCCATTTAAATGAGTATTAGACTTAGATTTCTAACCTTGTTCATATCCAAGACCTTTTAGTTGGTATTAGACTTCAAATTTATGGGTAATATAGTTTTCCCCCAAACTTGATTGAACTTGGTTTTTGGAGGTGTTAGCCTTGGATTTTCGGACAAATTGATCCTGACTCGACAAGCTCCATTTAAATGAGTATTAGACTTAGATTTCTAACCTTGTTCATATCCAAGCCCTTTTAGTTTGAATTAGACTTCAAATTTATGGGTAATAGACTTTTCCCCCAAACATGATTGAACTTAGTTTTTGGAGGGAGTGTTAGCCTTGGATTTTCGGAAAAAATGATCCTGACTCAACGAGCCCCATTTAAATGAGTATTAGCCTTAGATTTCTAACCTTGTTCATATCCAAGCCCTTTTAGTTAGTATTAGACTTCAAATTTATGGGTAATAGACTTTTCCCCCAAACATGATTGAACATAGTTTTTGGAGGGAGTGTTAGCCTTGGATTTTTGGAAAAATTGATCCTGACTCGACGAGCCCCATTTAAATGAGTATTAGCCTTAGATTTCTTACCTTGTTCATATCCAAGCCCTTTTAGTTGGTATTAGACATCAAATTTATGGGTAATAGACTTTTCCCCCAAACATGATTGAACTTAGTTTTTGGAGGGAGTGTTAGCCTTGGATTTTCGGAAAAATTGATCCTGACTCGACGAGTACCATTTAAATGAGTATTAGCCTTATATTTCTAACCTTTTTCATATCCAAGCCCTTTTAGTTGGTATTAGACTTCAAATTTATGGGTAATAGACTTTTCCCCTAAACTTGATTGAACTTGGTTTTTGGAGGTGTTAGCCTTGGATTTTCGGACCAATTGATCCTGACTCGACAAGCTCCATTTAAATGAGTATTAGACTTAGATTTCTAACCTTGTTCATATACAAGCCCTTTTAGTTGGTATTAGACTTCAAATTTATGGGTAATAGACTTTTCCCCCAAACTTGATTGAACTTGGTTTTTGGAGGTGTTAGCCTTGGATTTTCGGACAAATTGATCCTGACTCGACAAGCTCCATTTAAATGAGTATTAGACTTAGATTTCTAACCTTGTTCATATCCAAGACCTTTTAGTTGGTATTAGACTTCAAATTTATGGGTAATATAGTTTTCCCCCAAACTTGATTGAACTTGGTTTTTGGAGGTGTTAGCCTTGGATTTTCGGACAAATTGATCCTGACTCGACAAGCTCCATTTAAATGAGTATTAGACTTAGATTTCTAACCTTGTTCATATCCAAGCCCTTTTAGTTTGAATTAGACTTCAAATTTATGGGTAATAGACTTTTCCCCCAAACATGATTGAACTTAGTTTTTGGAGGGAGTGTTAGCCTTGGATTTTCGGAAAAATTGATCCTGACTCGACGAGCCCCATTTAAATGAGTATTAGCCTTAGATTTCTAACCTTGTTCATATCCAAGCCCTTTTAGTTGGTATTAGACTTCAAATTTATGGGTAATAGACTTTTCCCCCAAACATGATTGAACTTAGTTTTTGGAGGGAGTGTTAGCCTTGGATTTTCGGAAAAAATGATCCTGACTCAACGAGCCCCATTTAAATGAGTATTAGCCTTAGATTTCTAACCTTGTTCATATACAAGCCCTTTTAGTTGGTATTAGACTTCAAATTTATGGGTAATAGACTTTTCCCCCAAACATGATTGAACTTAGTTTTTGGAGGGAGTGTTAGCCTTGGATTTTCGGAAAAATTGATCCTGACTCGACGAGCCCCATTTAAATGAGTATTAGCCTTAGATTTCTAACCTTGTTCATATCCAAGCCCTTTTAGTTGGTATTAGACATCAAATTTATGGGTAATAGACTTTTCCCCCAAACATGATTGAACTTAGTTTTTGGAGGGAGTGTTAGCCTTGGATTTTCGGAAAAATTGATCCTGACTCGACGAGTACCATTTAAATGAGTATTAGCCTTAGATTTCTAACCTTGTTCATATCCAAGCCCTTTTAGTTGGTATTAGACTTCAAATTTATGGGTAATAGACTTTTCCCCCAAACTTGATTGAACTTGGTTTTTGGAGGTGTTAGCCTTGGATTTTCGGACAAATTGATCCTGACTCGACAAGCTCCAATTAAATGAGTATTAGACTTAGATTTCTAACCTTGTTCATATCCAAGCCCTTTTAGTTTGAATTAGACTTCAAATTTATGGGTAATAGACTTTTCCCCCAAACATGATTGAACTTAGTTTTTGGAGGGAGTGTTAGCCTTGGATTTTCGGAAAAATTGATCCTGACTCGACGAGTACCATTTAAATGAGTATTAGCCTTAGATTTCTAACCTTGTTCATATCCAAGCCCTTTTAGTTTGAATTAGACTTCAAATTTATGGGTAATAGACTTTTCCCCCAAACATGATTGAACTTGGTTTTTGGAGGTGTTAGCCTTCGATTTTCGGAAAAATTGATCCTGACTCGACGAGCCCCATTTAAATGAGTATTAGCCTTAGATTTATAACCTTGTTCATATCCAAGCCCTTTTAGTTGGTATTAGATTTCAAATTTATGGGTAATAGACTTTTCCCCCAAACATGATTAAACTTAGTTTTTGGAGGGAGTGTTAGCCTTGGATTTTCGGAAAAATTGATCCTGACTCAACGAGCCCCATTTAAATGAGTATTAGCCTTAGATTTCTAACCTTGTTCATATCCAAGCCCTTTTAGTTGGTATTAGACTTCAAATTTATGGGTAATAGACTTTTCCCCCAAACATGATTGAACTTCGTTTTTGGAGGGAGTGTTAGCCTTGGATTTTCGGAAAAATTGATCCTGACTCGACAAGCTCCATTTAAATGAGTATTAGACTTAGATTTCTAACCTTGTTCATATCCAAGCCCTTTTAGTTTGAATTATACTTCAAATTTATGGGTAATAGAGTTTTCCCCCAAACATGATTGAACTTGGTTTTTGGAGGTGTTAGCCTTGGATTTTCGGAAAAATTGATCCTGACTCGACGAGCCCCATTTAAATGAGTATTAGCCTTAGATTTCTAACCTTGTTCATATCCAAGCCCTTTTAGTTGGTATTAGATTTCAAATTTATGGGTAATAGACTTTTCCCCCAAACATGATTGAACTTAGTTTTTGGAGGGAGTGTTAGCCTTGGATTTTCGGAAAAATTGATCCTGACTCGACGAGTACCATTTAAATGAGTATTAGCCTTAGATTTCTAACCTTGTTCATATCCAAGACCTTTTAGTTGTTATTAGACTTCAAATTTATGGGTAATAGACTTTTCCCCCAAACTTGATTGAACTTGGTTTTTGGAGGTGTTAGCCTTGGATTTTCGGACAAATTGATCCTGACTCGACAAGCTCCATTTAAATGAGTATTAGACTTAGATTTCTAACCTTGTTCATATCCAAGACCTTTTAGTTGGTATTAGACTTCAAATTTATGGGTAATATAGTTTTCCCCCAAACTTGATTGAACTTGGTTTTTGGAGGTGTTAGCCTTGGATTTTCGGAAAAATTGATCCTGACTCGACGAGCTCCATTTAAATGAGTATTAGCCTTAGATTTCTAACCTTGTTCATATCCAAGCCCTTTTAGTTGGTATTAGATTTCAAATTTATGGGTAATAGACTTTTCCCCCAAACATGATTGAACTTAGTTTTTGGAGGGAGTGTTAGCCTTGGATTTTCGGAAAAATTGATCCTGACTCGACGAGTACCATTTAAATGAGTATTAGCCTTAGATTTCTAACCTTGTTCATATCCAAGCCCTTTTAGTTGTTATTAGACTTCAAATTTATGGGTAATACACTTTTCCCCCAAACTTGATTGAACTTGGTTTTTGGAGGTGTTAGCCTTGGATTTTCGGACAAATTGATCCTGACTCGACAAGCTCCATTTAAATGAGTATTAGACTTAGATTTCTAACCTTGTTCATATCCAAGCCCTTTTAGTTTGAATTAGACTTCAAATTTATGGGTAATAGACTTTTCCCCCAAACATGATTGAACTTAGTTTTTGGAGGGAGTGTTAGCCTTGGATTTTCGGAAAAAATGATCCTGACTCAACGAGCCCCATTTAAATGAGTATTAGCCTTAGATTTCTAACCTTGTTCATATCCAAGCCCTTTTAGTTAGTATTAGACTTCAAATTTATGGGTAATAGACTTTTCCCCCAAACATGATTGAACTTAGTTTTTGGAGGGAGTGTTAGCCTTGGATTTTCGGAAAAATTGATCCTGACTCGACGAGTACCATTTAAATGAGTATTAGCCTTAGATTTCTAACCTTGTTCATATCCAAGCCCTTTTAGTTGTTATTAGACTTCAAATTTATGGGTAATAGACTTTTCCCCCAAACTTGATTGAACTTGGTTTTTGGAGGTGTTAGCCTTGGATTTTCGGACAAATTGATCCTGACTCGACAAGCTCCATTTAAATGAGTATTAGACTTAGATTTTTAACCTTGTTCATATCCAAGCCCTTTTAGTTTGAATTAGACTTCAAATTTATGGGTAATAGACTTTTCCCCCAAACATGATTGAACTTAGTTTTTGGAGGGAGTGTTAGCCTTGGATTTTCGGAAAAAATGATCCTGACTCAACGAGCCCCATTTAAATGAGTATTAGCCTTAGATTTCTAACCTTGTTCATATCCAAGCCCTTTTAGTTAGTATTAGACTTCAAATTTATGGGTAATAGACTTTTCCCCCAAACATGATTGAACTTAGTTTTTGGAGGGAGTGTTAGCCTTGGATTTTTGGAAAAATTGATCCTGACTCGACGAGCCCCATTTAAATGAGTATTAGCCTTAGATTTCTTACCTTGTTCATATCCAAGCCCTTTTAGTTGGTATTAGACATCAAATTTATGGGTAATAGACTTTTCCCCCAAACATGATTGAACTTAGTTTTTGGAGGGAGTGTTAGCCTTGGATTTTCGGAAAAATTGATCCTGACTCGACGAGTACCATTTAAATGAGTATTAGCCTTATATTTCTAACCTTTTTCATATCCAAGCCCTTTTAGTTGGTATTAGACTTCAAATTTATGGGTAATAGACTTTTCCCCTAAACTTGATTGAACTTGGTTTTTGGAGGTGTTAGCCTTGGATTTTCGGACCAATTGATCCTGACTCGACAAGCTCCATTTAAATGAGTATTAGACTTAGATTTCTAACCTTGTTCATATACAAGCCCTTTTAGTTGGTATTAGACTTCAAATTTATGGGTAATAGACTTTTCCCCCAAATTGATTGAACTTGGTTTTTGGAGGTGTTAGCCTTGGATTTTCGGACAAATTGATCCTGACTCGACAAGCTCCATTTAAATGAGTATTAGACTTAGATTTCTAACCTTGTTCATATCCAAGACCTTTTAGTTGGTATTAGACTTCAAATTTATGGGTAATATAGTTTTCCCCCAAACTTGATTGAACTTGGTTTTTGGAGGTGTTAGCCTTGGATTTTCGGACAAATTGATCCTGACTCGACAAGCTCCATTTAAATGAGTATTAGACTTAGATTTCTAACCTTGTTCATATCCAAGCCCTTTTAGTTTGAATTAGACTTCAAATTTATGGGTAATAGACTTTTCCCCCAAACATGATTGAACTTAGTTTTTGGAGGGAGTGTTAGCCTTGGATTTTCGGAAAAATTGATCCTGACTCGACGAGCCCCATTTAAATGAGTATTAGCCTTAGATTTCTAACCTTGTTCATATCCAAGCCCTTTTAGTTGGTATTAGACTTCAAATTTATGGGTAATAGACTTTTCCCCCAAACATGATTGAACTTAGTTTTTGGAGGGAGTGTTAGCCTTGGATTTTCGGAAAAAATGATCCTGACTCAACGAGCCCCATTTAAATGAGTATTAGCCTTAGGTTTCTAACCTTGTTCATATACAAGCCCTTTTAGTTGGTATTAGACTTCAAATTTATGGGTAATAGACTTTTCCCCCAAACATGATTGAACTTAGTTTTTGGAGGGAGTGTTAGCCTTGGATTTTCGGAAAAATTGATCCTGACTCGACGAGCCCCATTTAAATGAGTATTAGCCTTAGATTTCTAACCTTGTTCATATCCAAGCCCTTTTAGTTGGTATTAGACATCAAATTTATGGGTAATAGACTTTTCCCCCAAACATGATTGAACTTAGTTTTTGGAGGTGTTAGCCTTGGATTTTCGGACAAATTGATCCTGACTCAACGAGCCCCATTTAAATGAGTATTAGCCTTAGATTTCTAACCTTGTTCATATACAAGCCCTTTTAGTTGGTATTAGACTTCAAATTTATGGGTAATAGACTTTTCCCCCAAACTTGATTGAACTTAGTTTTTGGAGGGAGTGTTAGCCTTGGATTTTCGGAAAAATTGATCCTGACTCGACGAGTACCATTTAAATGAGTATTAGCCTTAGATTTCTAACCTTGTTCATATCCAAGCCCTTTTAGTTGGTATTAGACTTCAAATTTATGGGTAATAGACTTTTCCCCCAAACTTGATTGAACTTGGTTTTTGGAGGTGTTAGCCTTGGATTTTCGGACAAATTGATCCTGACTCGACAAGCTCCATTTAAATGAGTATTAGACTTAGATTTCTAACCTTGTTCATATCCAATCCCTTTTAGTTTGAATTAGACTTCAAATTTATGGGTAATAGACTTTTCCCCCAAACATGATTGAACTTAGTTTTTGGAGGGAGTGTTAGCCTTGGATTTTCGGAAAAAATGATCCTGACTCAACGAGCCCCATTTAAATGAGTATTAGCCTTAGATTTCTAACCTTGTTCATATACAAGCCCTTTTAGTTGGTATTAGATTTCAAATTTATGGGTAATAGACTTTTCCCCCAAACATGATTGAACTTAGTTTTTGGAGGGAGTGTTAGCCTTGGATTTTCGGAAAAATTGATCCTGACTCGACGAGTACCATTTAAATGAGTATTAGCCTTAGATTTCTAACCTTGTTCATATCCAAGCCCTTTTAGTTGTTATTAGACTTCAAATTTATGGGTAATAGACTTTTCCCCCAAACTTGATTGAACTTGGTTTTTGGAGGTGTTAGCCTTGGATTTTCGGACAAATTGATCCTGACTCAACGAGCCCCATTTAAATGAGTATTAGCCTTAGATTTCTAACCTTGTTCATATACAAGCCCTTTTAGTTGGTATTAGACTTCAAATTTATGGGTAATAGACTTTTCCCCCAAACTTGATTGAACTTGGTTTTTGGAGGTGTTAGCCTTGGATTTTCGGACAAATTGATCCTGACTCGACAATCTCCATTTAAATGAGTATTAGACTTAGATTTCTAACCTTGTTCATATCCAAGACCTTTTAGTTGGTATTAGACTTCAAATTTATGGGTAATATAGTTTTCCCCCAAACTTGATTGAACTTGGTTTTTGGAGGTGTTAGCCTTGGATTTTCAGACAAATTGATCCTGACTCGACAAGCTCCATTTAAATGAGTATTAGACTTAGATTTCTAACCTTGTTCATATCCAAGCCCTTTTAGTTTGAATTAGACTTCAAATTTATGGGTAATAGACTTTTCCCCCAAACATGATTGAACTTAGTTTTTGGAGGGAGTGTTAGCCTTGGATTTTCGGAAAAATTGATCCTGACTCGACGAGCCCCATTTAAATGAGTATTAGCCTTAGATTTCTAACCTTGTTCATATCCAAGCCCTTTTAGTTAGTATTAGACTTCAAATTTATGGGTAATAGACTTTTCCCCCAAACATGATTGAACTTAGTTTTTGGAGGTGTTAGCCTTGGATTTTCGGACAAATTGATCCTGACTCAACGAGCCCCATTTAAATGAGTATTAGCCTTAGATTTCTAACCTTGTTCATATACAAGCCCTTTTAGTTGGTATTAGACTTCAAATTTATGGGTAATAGACTTTTCCCCCAAACTTGATTGAACTTAGTTTTTGGAGGGAGTGTTAGCCTTGGATTTTCGGAAAAATTGATCCTGACTCGACGAGTACCATTTAAATGAGTATTAGCCTTAGATTTCTAACCTTGTTCATATCCAAGCCCTTTTAGTTGGTATTAGACTTGAAATTTATGGGTAATAGACTTTTCCCCCAAACTTGATTGAACTTGGTTTTTGGAGGTGTTAGCCTTGGATTTTCGGACAAATTGATCCTGACTCGACAAGCTCCATTTAAATGAGTATTAGACTTAGATTTCTAACCTTGTTCATATCCAATCCCTTTTAGTTTGAATTAGACTTCAAATTTATGGGTAATAGACTTTTCCCCCAAACATGATTGAACTTAGTTTTTGGAGGGAGTGTTAGCCTTGGATTTTCGGAAAAAATGATCCTGACTCAACGAGCCCCATTTAAATGAGTATTAGCCTTAGATTTCTAACCTTGTTCATATACAAGCCCTTTTAGTTGGTATTAGATTTCAAATTTATGGGTAATAGACTTTTCCCCCAAACATGATTGAACTTAGTTTTTGGAGGGAGTGTTAGCCTTGGATTTTCGGAAAAATTGATCCTGACTCGACGAGTACCATTTAAATGAGTATTAGCCTTAGATTTCTAACCTTGTTCATATCCAAGCCCTTTTAGTTGTTATTAGACTTCAAATTTATGGGTAATAGACTTTTCCCCCAAACTTGATTGAACTTGGTTTTTGGAGGTGTTAGCCTTGGATTTTCGGACAAATTGATCCTGACTCAACGAGCCCCATTTAAATGAGTATTAGCCTTAGATTTCTAACCTTGTTCATATACAAGCCCTTTTAGTTGGTATTAGACTTCAAATTTATGGGTAATAGACTTTTCCCCCAAACTTGATTGAACTTGGTTTTTGGAGGTGTTAGCCTTGGATTTTCGGACAAATTGATCCTGACTCGACAATCTCCATTTAAATGAGTATTAGACTTAGATTTCTAACCTTGTTCATATCCAAGACCTTTTAGTTGGTATTAGACTTCAAATTTATGGGTAATATAGTTTTCCCCCAAACTTGATTGAACTTGGTTTTTGGAGGTGTTAGCCTTGGATTTTCAGACAAATTGATCCTGACTCGACAAGCTCCATTTAAATGAGTATTAGACTTAGATTTCTAACCTTGTTCATATCCAAGCCCTTTTAGTTTGAATTAGACTTCAAATTTATGGGTAATAGACTTTTCCCCCAAACATGATTGAACTTAGTTTTTGGAGGGAGTGTTAGCCTTGGATTTTCGGAAAAATTGATCCTGACTCGACGAGCCCCATTTAAATGAGTATTAGCCTTAGATTTCTAACCTTGTTCATATCCAAGCCCTTTTAGTTAGTATTAGACTTCAAATTTATGGGTAATAGACTTTTCCCCCAAACATGATTGAACTTAGTTTTTGGAGGGAGTGTTAGCCTTGGATTTTTGGAAAAATTGATCCTGACTCGACGAGCCCCATTTAAATGAGTATTAGCCTTAGATTTCTTACCTTGTTCATATCCAAGCCCTTTTAGTTGGTATTAGACATCAAATTTATGGGTAATAGACTTTTCCCCCAAACATGATTGAACTTAGTTTTTGGAGGGAGTGTTAGCCTTGGATTTTCGGAAAAATTGATCCTGACTCGACGAGTACCATTTAAATGAGTATTAGCCTTATATTTCTAACCTTTTTCATATCCAAGCCCTTTTAGTTGGTATTAGACTTCAAATTTATGGGTAATAGACTTTTCCCCTAAACTTGATTGAACTTGGTTTTTGGAGGTGTTAGCCTTGGATTTTCGGACCAATTGATCCTGACTCGACAAGCTCCATTTAAATGAGTATTAGACTTAGATTTCTAACCTTGTTCATATACAAGCCCTTTTAGTTGGTATTAGACTTCAAATTTATGGGTAATAGACTTTTCCCCCAAATTGATTGAACTTGGTTTTTGGAGGTGTTAGCCTTGGATTTTCGGACAAATTGATCCTGACTCGACAAGCTCCATTTAAATGAGTATTAGACTTAGATTTCTAACCTTGTTCATATCCAAGACCTTTTAGTTGGTATTAGACTTCAAATTTATGGGTAATATAGTTTTCCCCCAAACTTGATTGAACTTGGTTTTTGGAGGTGTTAGCCTTGGATTTTCAGACAAATTGATCCTGACTCGACAAGCTCCATTTAAATGAGTATTAGACTTAGATTTCTAACCTTTTTCATATCCAAGCCCTTTTAGTTGGTATTAGACTTCAAATTTATGGGTAATAGACTTTTCCCCCAAACATGATTGAACTTAGTTTTTGGAGGGAGTGTTAGCGTTGGATTTTCGGAAAAATTGATCCTGACTCGACGAGCCCCATTTAAATGAGTATTAGCCTTAGATTTCTAACCTTGTTCATATCCAAGCCCTTTTAGTTGGTATTAGACATCAAATTTATGGGTAATAGACTTTTCCCCCAAACATGATTGAACTTAGTTTTTGGAGGGAGTGTTAGCCTTGGATTTTCGGAAAAATTGATCTTGACTCGACGAGTACCATTTAAATGAGTATTAGCCTTAGATTTCTGACCTTGTTCATATCCAAGCCCTTTTAGTTGGTATTAGACTTCAAATTTATGGGTAATAGACTTTTCCCCCAAACTTGATTGAACTTGGTTTTTGGAGGTGTTAGCCTTGGATTTTCGGACAAATTGATCCTGACTCGACAAGCTCCATTTAAATGAGTATTAGACTTAGATTTCTAACCTTGTTCATATCCAAGCCCTTTTATTTTGAATTAGACTTCAAATTTATGGGTAATAGACTTTTCCCCCAAACATGATTGAACTTAGTTTTTGGAGGGAGTGTTAGCCTTGGATTTTCGGAAAAATTGATCCTGACTCGACGAGTACAATTTAAATGAGCATTAGCCTTAGATTTCTAACCTTGTTCATATCCAAGCCCTTTTTGTTGTTATTAGACTTCAAATTTATGGGTAATAGACTTTTCCCCCAAACTTGATTGAACTTGGTTTTTGGAGGTGTTAGCCTTGGATTTTCGGACAAATTGATCCTGACTCGACAAGCTCCATTTAAATGAGTATTAGACTTAGATTTCTAACCTTGTTCATATCCAAGCCCTTTTAGTTTGAATTAGACTTCAAATTTATGGGTAATAGACTTTTCCCCCAAACATGATTGAACTTCATTTTTGGAGGGAGTGTTAGCCTTGGATTTTCGGAAAAATTGATCCTGACTCGACGAGCCCCATTTAAATGAGTATTAGCCTTAGATTTCTAACCTTGTTCATATCCAAGCCCTTTTAGTTGGTATTAGACTTCAAATTTATGGGTAATAGACTTTTCCCCCAAACATGATTGAACTTAGTTTTTGGAGGGAGTGTTAGCCTTGGATTTTCGGAAAAATTGATCCTGACTCGACGAGCCCCATTTAAATGAGTATTAGCCTTAGATTTCTAACCTTGTTCATATCCAAGCCCTTTTAGTTGGTATTAGACATCAAATTTATGGGTAATAGACTTTTCCCCCAAACATGATTGAACTTAGTTTTTGGAGGGAGTGTTAGCCTTGGATTTTCGGAAAAATTGATCCTGACTCGACGAGTACCATTTAAATGAGTATTAGCCTTAGATTTCTAACCTTGTTCATATCCAAGCCCTTTTAGTTGGTATTAGACTTCAAATTTATGGGTAATAGACTTTTCCCCCAAACATGATTGAACTTAGTTTTTGGAGGGAGTGTTAGCGTTGGATTTTCGGAAAAATTGATCCTGACTCGACGAGCCCCATTTAAATGAGTATTAGCCTTAGATTTCTAACCTTGTTCATATCCAAGCCCTTTTAGTTGGTATTAGACATCAAATTTATGGGTAATAGACTTTTCCCCCAAACATGATTGAACTTAGTTTTTGGAGGGAGTGTTAGCCTTGGATTTTCGGAAAAATTGATCCTGACTCGACGAGTACCATTTAAATGAGTATTAGCCTTAGATTTCTGACCTTGTTCATATCCAAGCCCTTTTAGTTGGTATTAGACTTCAAATTTATGGGTAATAGACTTTTCCCCCAAACTTGATTGAACTTGGTTTTTGGAGGTGTTAGCCTTGGATTTTCGGACAAATTGATCCTGACTCGACAAGCTCCATTTAAATGAGTATTAGACTTAGATTTCTAACCTTGTTCATATCCAAGCCCTTTTATTTTGAATTAGACTTCAAATTTATGGGTAATAGACCTTTCCCCCAAACATGATTGAACTTGGTTTTTGGAGGTGTTAGCCTTGGATTTTCGGACAAATTGATCCTGACTCGACAAGCTCCATTGAAATGAGTATTAGACTTAGATTTCTAACCTTGTTCATATCCAAGCCCTTTTATTTTGAATTAGACTTCAAATTTATGGGTAATAGACTTTTCCCCCAAACATGATTGAACTTTGTTTTTGGAGGGAGTGTTAGCCTTGGATTTTCGGAAAAATTGATCCTGACTCGACGAACCCCATTTAAATGAGTATTAGCCTTAGATTTCTAACCTTGTTCATATCCAAGCCCTTTTAGTTGGTATTAGACTTCAAATTTATGGGTAATAGACTTTTCCCCCAAACATGATTGAACTTAGTTTTTGGAGGGAGTGTTAGCCTTGGATTTTCGGAAAAAATGATCCTGACTCGACGAGCCCCATTTAAATGAGTATTAGCCTTAGATTTCTAACCTTGTTCATATCCAAGCCCTTTTAGTTGGTATTAGACTTCAAATTTATGGGTAATAGACTTTTCCCCCAAACATGATTGAACTTAGTTTTTGGAGGGAGTGTTATCCTTGGATTTTCGGAAAAATTAATCCTGACTCGACGAGCCCCATTTAAATGAGTATTAACCTTAGATTTCTAACCTTGTTCATATCCAAGCCCTTTTAGTTTGTATTAGACTTCAAATTTATGGGTAATAGACTTCTCCCCCAAACATGATTGAACTTAGTTTTTGGAGGGATTGTTAGCCTTGGATTTTCGGAAAAATTGATCCTGACTAGACGAGTACCATTTAAATGAGTATTAGCCTTAGATTTATAACCTTGTTCATATCCAAGCCCTTTTAGTTGGTATTACACTTCAAATTTTTGGGTAATAGACTTTTCCCCCAAACTTGATTGAACTTGGTTTTTGGAGGTGTTAGCCTTGGATTTTCGGACAAATTGATCCTGACTCGACAAGCTCCATTTAAATGAGTATTAGACTTAGATTTCTAACCTTGTTCATATCCAAGCCCTTTTAGTTTGAATTAGACTTCAAATTTATGGGTAATAGACTTTTCCCCCAAACATGATTGAACTTGGTTTTTGGAGGTGTTAGCCTTGGATTTTCGGAAAAATTGATCCTGACTCGACGAGCCCCATTTAAATGAGTATTAGCCTTAAATTTCTAACCTTTTTCATATCCAAGCCCTTTTAGTTGGTATTAGACTTCAAATTTATGGGTAATAGACTTTTCCCCCAAACTTGATTGAACTTGGTTTTTGGAGGTGTTAGCCTTGGATTTTCGGAGCAATTGATCCTGACTCGACAAGCTCCATTTAAATGAGTATTAGACTTAGATTTCTAACCTTGTTCATATCCAAGCCCTTTTAGTTTGAATTAGACTTCAAATTTATGGGTAATAGACTTTTCCCCCAAACATGATTGAACTTAGTTTTTGGAGGGAGTGTTAGCGTTGGATTTTCGGAAAAATTGATCCTGACTCGACGAGCCCCATTTAAATGAGTATTAGCCTTAGATTTCTAACCTTGTTCATATCCAAGCCCTTTTAGTTGGTATTAGACATCAAATTTATGGGTAATAGACTTTTCCCCCAAACATGATTGAACTTAGTTTTTGGAGGGAGTGTTAGCGTTGGATTTTCGGAAAAATTGATCCTGACTCGACGAGCCCCATTTAAATGAGTATTAGCCTTAGATTTCTAACCTTGTTCATATCCAAGCCCTTTTAGTTGGTATTAGACATCAAATTTATGGGTAATAGACTTTTCCGCCAAACATGATTGAACTTAGTTTTTGGAGGGAGTGTTAGCCTTGGATTTTCGGAAAAATTGATCCTGACTCGACGAGTACCATTTAAATGAGTATTAGCCTTAGATTTCT
Organism: Salix caprea; assembly: GCA_964035475.1. Classification (NCBI taxonomy): domain Eukaryota; kingdom Viridiplantae; phylum Streptophyta; class Magnoliopsida; order Malpighiales; family Salicaceae; genus Salix; species Salix caprea. Next base: position 18,568,403 of record OZ037749.1, read on the forward strand.
GACCTTGTTCATATCCAAGCCCTTTTAGTTGGTATTAGACTTCAAATTTATGGGTAATAGACTTTTCCCCCAAACTTGATTGAACTTGGTTTTTGGAGGTGTTAGCCTTGGATTTTCGGACAAATTGATCCTGACTCGACAAGCTCCATTTAAATGAGTATTAGACTTAGATTTCTAACCTTGTTCATATCCAAGCCCTTTTATTTTGAATTAGACTTCAAATTTATGGGTAATAGACCTTTCCCCCAAACATGATTGAACTTGGTTTTTGGAGGTGTTAGCCTTGGATTTTCGGACAAATTGATCCTGACTCGACAAGCTCCATTGAAATGAGTATTAGACTTAGATTTCTAACCTTGTTCATATCCAAGCCCTTTTATTTTGAATTAGACTTCAAATTTATGGGTAATAGACTTTTCCCCCAAACATGATTGAACTTTGTTTTTGGAGGGAGTGTTAGCCTTGGATTTTCGGAAAAATTGATCCTGACTCGACGAGCCCCATTTAAATGAGTATTAGCCTTAGATTTCTAACCTTGTTCATATCCAAGCCCTTTTAGTTGGTATTAGACTTCAAATTTATGGGTAATAGACTTTTCCCCCAAACATGATTGAACTTAGTTTTTGGAGGGAGTGTTAGCCTTGGATTTTCGGAAAAAATGATCCTGACTCGACGAGCCCCATTTAAATGAGTATTAGCATTAGATTTCTAACCTTGTTCATATCCAAGCCCTTTTACTTGGTATTAGACTTCAAATTTATGGGTAATAGACTTTTCCCCCAAACATGATTGAACTTAGTTTTTGGAGGGAGTGTTATCCTTGGATTTTCGGAAAAATTGATCCTGACTCGACGAGTACCATTTAAATGAGTATTAGCCTTAGATTTATAACCTTGTTCATATCCAAGCCCTTTTAGTTGGTATTACACTTCAAATTTTTGGGTAATAGACTTTTCCCCCAAACTTGATTGAACTTGGTTTTTGGAGGTGTTAGCCTTGGATTTTCGGACAAATTGATCCTGACTCGAAAAGCTCCATTTAAATGAGTATTAGACTTAGATTTCTAACCTTGTTCATATCCAAGCCCTTTTAGTTTGAATTAGACTTCAAATTTATGGGTAATAGACTTTTCCCCCAAACATGATTGAACTTGGTTTTTGGAGGTGTTAGCCTTGGATTTTCGGAAAAATTGATCCTGACTCGACGAGCCCCATTTAAATGAGTATTAGCCTTAAATTTCTAACCTTTTTCATATCCAAGCCCTTTTAGTTGGTATTAGACTTCAAATTTATGGGTAATAGACTTTTCCCCCAAACTTGATTGAACTTGGTTTTTGGAGGTGTTAGCCTTGGATTTTCGGAGCAATTGATCCTGACTCGACAAGCTCCATTTAAATGAGTATTAGACTTAGATTTCTAACCTTGTTCATATCCAAGCCCTTTTAGTTTGAATTAGACTTCAAATTTATGGGTAATAGACTTTTCCCCCAAACATGATTGAACTTGGTTTTTGGAGGTGTTAGCCTTGGATTTTCGGAAAAATTGATCCTGACTCGACGAGCCCCATTTAAATGAGTATTAGCCTTAGATTTCTAACCTTGTTCATATCCAAGCCCTTTTAGTTGGTATTAGATTTCAAATTTATGGGTAATAGACTTTTCCCCCAAACATGATTGAACTTAGTTTTTGGAGGGAGTGTTAGCCTTGGATTTTCGGAAAAATTGATCCTGACTTGACGAGTACCATTTAAATGAGTATTAGCCTTAGATTTCTAACCTTGTTCATATCCAAGCCCTTTTAGTTGGTATTAGACATCAAATTTATGGGTAATAGACTTTTCCCCCAAACATGATTGAACTTAGTTTTTGGAGGGAGTGTTAGCCTTGGATTTTCGGAAAAATTGATCCTGACTCGACGAGTACCATTTAAATGAGTATTAGCCTTAGATTTCTAACCTTGTTCATATCCAAGCCCTTTTAGTTAGTATTAGACTTCAAATTTATGGGTAATAGACTTTTCCCCCAAACATGATTGAACTTAGTTTTTGGAGGGAGTGTTAGCCTTGGATTTTCGGAAAAATTGATCCTGACTCGACGAGTACCATTTAAATGAGTATTAGCCTTATATTTATAACCTTTTTCATATCCAAGCCCTTTTAGTTGGTATTAGACTTCAAATTTATGGGTAATAGACTTTTCCCCCAAACTTGATTGAACTTGGTTTTTGGAGGTGTTAGCCTTGGATTTTCGGACCAATTGATCCTGACTCGACAAGCTCCATTTAAATGAGTATTAGACTTAGATTTCTAACCTTGTTCATATCCAAGACCTTTTAGTTGGTATTAGACTTCAAATTTATGGGTAATATAGTTTTCCCCCAAACTTGATTGAACTTGGTTTTTGGAGGTGTTAGCCTTGGATTTTCGGACAAATTGATCCTGACTCGACAAGCTCCATTTAAATGAGTATTAGACTTAGATTTCTAACCTTGTTCATATCCAGGCCCTTTTAGTTTGAATTAGACTTCAAATTTATGGGTAATAGACTTTTCCCCCAAACATGATTGAACTTAGTTTTTGGAGGGAGTGTTAGCCTTGGATTTTTGGAAAAATTGATCCTGACTCGACGAGCCCCATTTAAATGAGTATTAGCCTTAGATTTCTAACCTTGTTCATATCCAAGCCCTTTTAGTTGGTATTAGACTTCAAATTTATGGGTAATAGACTTTTCCCCCAAACATGATTGAACTTAGTTTTTGGAGGGAGTGTTAGCCTTGGATTTTCGGAAAAATTGATCCTGACTCGACGAGCCCCATTTAAATGAGTATTAGCCTTAGATTTCTAACCTTGTTCATATCCAAGCCCTTTTAGTTGGTATTAGACATCAAATTTATGGTAATAGACTTTTCCCCCAAACATGATTGAACTTAGTTTTTGGAGGGAGTGTTAGCCTTGGATTTTCGGAAAAATTGATCCTGACTCGACGAGTACCATTTAAATGAGTATTAGCCTTATATTTCTAACCTTTTTCATATCCAAGCCCTTTTAGTTGGTATTAGACTTCAAATTTATGGGTAATAGACTTTTCCCCCAAACTTGATTGAACTTGGTTTTTGGAGGTGTTAGCCTTGGATTTTCGGACCAATTGATCCTGACTCGACAAGCTCCATTTAAATGAGTATTAGACTTAGATTTCTAACCTTGTTCATATCCAAGCCCTTTTAGTTGGTATTAGACTTCAAATTTATGGGTAATAGACTTTTCCCCCAAACATGATTGAACTTAGTTTTTGGAGGGAGTGTTAGCCTTGGATTTTCGGAAAAAATGATCCTGACTCAACGAGCCCCATTTAAATGAGTATTAGCCTTAGATTTCTAACCTTGTTCATATACAAGCCCTTTTAGTTGGTATTAGACTTCAAATTTATGGGTAATAGACTTTTCCCCCAAACATAATTGAACTTAGTTTTTGGAGGGAGTGTTATCCTTGGATTTTCGGAAAAATTGATCCTGACTCGACGAGCCCCATTTAAATGAGTATTAGCCTTAGATTTCTAACCTTGTTCATATCCAAGCCCTTTTAGTTTGTATTAGACTTCAAATTTATGGGTAATAGACTTTTCCCCCAAACATGATTGAACTTAGTTTTTGGAGGGAGTGTTAGCCTTGGATTTTCGGAAAAAATGATCCTGACTCGACGAGCCCCATTTAAATGAGTATTAGCCTTAGATTTCTAACCTTGTTCCTATCCAAGCCCTTTTAGTTGGTATTAGACTTCAAATTTATGGGTAATAGACTTTTCCCCCAAACATGATTGAACTTAGTTTTTGGAGGGAGTGTTATCCTTGGATTTTCGGAAAAATTGATCCTGACTCGACGAGCCCCATTTAAATGAGTATTAGCCTTAGATTTCTAACCTTGTTCATATCCAAGCCCTTTTAGTTGGTATTAGACTTCAAATTTATGGGTAATGGACCTTTCCCCCAAACATGATTGAACTTGGTTTTTGGAGGTGTTAGCCTTGGATTTTCGGACAAATTGATCCTGACTCGACAAGCTCCATTGAAATGAGTATTAGACTTAGATTTCTAACATTGTTCATATCCAAGCCCTTTTATTTTGAATTAGACTTCAAATTTATGGGTAATAGACTTTTCCCCCAAACATGATTGAACTTTGTTTTAGGAGGGAGTGTTAGCCTTGGATTTTCGGAAAAATTGATCCTGACTCGACGAGCCCCATTTAAATGAGTATTAGCCTTAGATTTCTAACCTTGTTCATATCCAAGCCCTTTTATTTGGTATTAGACTTCAAATTTATGGGTAATAGACTTTTCCCCCAAACATGATTGAACTTAGTTTTTGGAGGGAGTGTTAGCCTTGGATTTTCGGAAAAAATGATCCTGACTCGACGAGCCCCATTTAAATGAGTATTAGCCTTAGATTTCTAACCTTGTTCATATCCAAGCCCTTTTAGTTGGTATTAGACTTCAAATTTATGGGTAATAGACTTTTCCCCCAAACATGATTGAACTTAGTTTTTGGAGGGAGTGTTATCCTTGGATTTTCGGAAAAATTGATCCTGACTCGACGAGCCCCATTTAAATGAGTATTAGCCTTAGATTTCTAACCTTGTTCATATCCAAGCCCTTTTAGTTTGTATTAGACTTCAAATTTATGGGTAATAGACTTCTCCCCCAAACATGATTGAACTTAGTTTTTGGAGGGAGTGTTAGCCTTGGATTTTCGGAAAAATTGATCCTGACTCGACGAGTACCATTTAAATGAGTATTAGCCTTAGATTTATAACCTTGATCATATCCAAGCCCTTTTAGTTGGTATTAGACTTCAAATTTTTGGGTAATAGACTTTTCCCCCAAACTTGATTGAACTTGGTTTTTGGAGGTGTTAGCCTTGGATTTTCGGACAAATTGATCCTGACTCGACAAGCTCCATTTAAATGAGTATTAGACTTAGATTTCTAACCTTGTTCATATCCAAGCCCTTTTAGTTTGAATTAGACTTCAAATTTATGGGTAATAGACTTTTCCCCCAAACATGATTGAACTTGGTTTTTGAAGGTGTTAGCCTTGGATTTTCGGAAAAATTGATCCTGACTCGACGAGCCCCATTTAAATGAGTATTAGCCTTAGATTTCTAACCTTGTTCATATCCAAGCCCTTTTAGTTGGTATTAGATTTCAAATTTATGGGTAATAGACTTTTCCCCCAAAATGATTGAACTTAGTTTTTGGAGGGAGTGTTAGCCTTGGATTTTCGGAAAAATTGATCCTGACTTGACGAGTACCATTTAAATGAGTATTAGCCTTAGATTTCTAACCTTGTTCATATCCAAGCCCTTTTAGTTGTTATTAGACTTCACATTTATGGGTAATAGACTTTTCCCCCAAACTTGATTGAACTTGGTTTTTGGAGGTGTTAGCCTTGGATTTTCGGACAAATTGATCCTGACTCGACAAGCTCCATTTAAATGAGTATTAGACTTAGATTTCTAACCTTGTTCATATCCAAGACCTTTTAGTTGGTATTAGACTTCAAATTTATGGGTAATATAGTTTTCCCCCAAACTTGATTGAACTTGGTTTTTGGAGGTGTTAGCCTTGGATTTTCGGACAAATTGATCCTGACTCGACAAGCTCCATTTAAATGAGTATTAGACTTAGATTTCTAACCTTGTTCATATCCAGGCCCTTTTAGTTTGAATTAGACTTCAAATTTATGGGTAATAGACTTTTCCCCCAAACATGATTGAACTTAGTTTTTGGAGGGAGTGTTAGCCTTGGATTTTTGGAAAAATTGATCCTGACTCGACGAGCCCCATTTAAATGAGTATTAGCCTTAGATTTCTAACCTTGTTCATATCCAAGCCCTTTTAGTTTGCATTAGACTTCAAATTTATGGGTAATAGACCTTTCCCCCAAACATGATTGAACTTGGTTTTTGGAGGTGTTAGCCTTGGATTTTCGGACAAATTGATCCTGACTCGACAAGCTCCATTGAAATGAGTATTAGACTTATATTTCTAACCTTGTTCATATCCAAGCCCTTTTATTTTGAATTAGACTTCAAATTTATGGGTAATAGATTTTTCCCCCAAACATGATTGAACTTTGTTTTAGGAGGGAGTGTTAGCCTTGGATTTTCGGAAAAATTGATCCTGACTCGACGAGCCCCATTTAAATGAGTATTAGCCTTAGATTTCTAACCTTGTTCATATCCAAGCCCTTTTAGTTGGTATTAGACTTCAAATTTATGGGTAATAGACTTTTCCCCCAAACATGATTGAACTTAGTTTTTGGAGGGAGTGTTAGCCTTGGATTTTCGGAAAAAATGATCCTGACTCGACGAGCCCCATTTAAATGAGTATTAGCCTTAGATTTCCAACCTTGTTCATATCCAAGCCCTTTTAGTTAGTATTAGACTTCAAATTTATGGGTAATAGACTTTTCCCCCAAACATGATTGAACTTAGTTTTTGGAGGGAGTGTTAGCCTTGGATTTTCGGAAAAAATGATCCTGACTCGACGAGCCCCATTTAAATGAGTATTAGCCTTAGATTTCTAACCTTGTTCATATCCAAGCCCTTTTAGTTAGTATTAGACTTCAAATTTATGGGTAATAGACTTTTCCCCCAAACATGATTGAACTTAGTTTTTGGAGGGAGTGTTAGCCTTGGATTTTCGGAAAAATTGATCCTGACTCGACGAGTACCATTTAAATGAGTATTAGCCTTATATTTATAACCTTTTTCATATCCAAGCCCTTTTAGTTGGTATTAGACTTCAAATTTATGGGTAATAGACTTTTCCCCCAAACTTGATTGAACTTGGTTTTTGGAGGTGTTAGCCTTGGATTTTCGGACCAATTGATCCTGACTCGACAAGCTCCATTTAAATGAGTACTAGACTTAGATTTCTAACCTTGTTCATATCCAAGACCTTTTAGTTGGTATTAGACTTCAAATTTATGGGTAATATAGTTTTCCCCCAAACTTGATTGAACTTGGTTTTTGGAGGTGTTAGCCTTGGATTTTCGGACAAATTGATCCTGACTCGACAAGCTCCATTTAAATGAGTATTAGACTTAGATTTCTAACCTTGTTCATATCCAGGCCCTTTTAGTTTGAATTAGACTTCAAATTTATGGGTAATAGACTTTTCCCCCAAACATGATTGAACTTAGTTTTTGGAGGGAGTGTTAGCCTTGGATTTTTGGAAAAATTGATCCTGACTCGACGAGCCCCATTTAAATGAGTATTAGCCTTAGATTTCTAACCTTGTTCATATCCAAGCCCTTTTAGTTGGTATTAGACTTCAAATTTATGGGTAATAGACTTTTCCCCCAAACATGATTGAACTTAGTTTTTGGAGGGAGTGTTAGCCTTGGATTTTCGGACCAATTGATCCTGACTCGACAAGCTCCATTTAAATGAGTACTAGACTTAGATTTCTAACCTTGTTCATATCCAAGACCTTTTAGTTGGTATTAGACTTCAAATTTATGGGTAATATAGTTTTCCCCCAAACTTGATTGAACTTGGTTTTTGGAGGTGTTAGCCTTGGATTTTCGGACCAATTGATCCTGACTCGACAAGCTCCATTTAAATGAGTACTAGACTTAGATTTCTAACCTTGTTCATATCCAAGACCTTTTAGTTGGTATTAGACTTCAAATTTATGGGTAATATAGTTTTCCCCCAAACTTGATTGAACTTGGTTTTTGGAGGTGTTAGCCTTGGATTTTCGGAAAAATTGATCCTGACTCGACGAGCCCCATTTAAATGAGTATTAGCCTTAGATTTCTAACCTTGTTCATATCCAAGCCCTTTTAGTTGGTATTAGACATCAAATTTATGGTAATAGACTTTTCCCCCAAACATGATTGAACTTAGTTTTTGGAGGGAGTGTTAGCCTTGGATTTTCGGAAAAATTGATCCTGACTCGACGAGTACCATTTAAATGAGTATTAGCCTTATATTTCTAACCTTTTTCATATCCAAGCCCTTTTAGTTGGTATTAGACTTCAAATTTATGGGTAATAGACTTTTCCCCCAAACTTGATTGAACTTGGTTTTTGGAGGTGTTAGCCTTGGATTTTCGGACCAATTGATCCTGACTCGACAAGCTCCATTTAAATGAGTATTAGACTTAGATTTCTAACCTTGTTCATATCCAAGCCCTTTTAGTTGGTATTAGACTTCAAATTTATGGGTAATAGACTTTTCCCCCAAACATGATTGAACTTAGTTTTTGGAGGGAGTGTTAGCCTTGGATTTTCGGAAAAAATGATCCTGACTCAACGAGCCCCATTTAAATGAGTATTAGCCTTAGATTTCTAACCTTGTTCATATACAAGCCCTTTTAGTTGGTATTAGACTTCAAATTTATGGGTAATAGACTTTTCCCCCAAACATAATTGAACTTAGTTTTTGGAGGGAGTGTTATCCTTGGATTTTCGGAAAAATTGATCCTGACTCGACGAGCCCCATTTAAATGAGTATTAGCCTTAGATTTCTAACCTTGTTCATATCCAAGCCCTTTTAGTTTGTATTAGACTTCAAATTTATGGGTAATAGACTTTTCCCCCAAACATGATTGAACTTAGTTTTTGGAGGGAGTGTTAGCCTTGGATTTTCGGAAAAAATGATCCTGACTCGACGAGCCCCATTTAAATGAGTATTAGCCTTAGATTTCTAACCTTGTTCCTATCCAAGCCCTTTTAGTTGGTATTAGACTTCAAATTTATGGGTAATAGACTTTTCCCCCAAACATGATTGAACTTAGTTTTTGGAGGGAGTGTTATCCTTGGATTTTCGGAAAAATTGATCCTGACTCGACGAGCCCCATTTAAATGAGTATTAGCCTTAGATTTCTAACCTTGTTCATATCCAAGCCCTTTTAGTTGGTATTAGACTTCAAATTTATGGGTAATAGACTTTTCCCCCAAACTTGATTGAACTTGGTTTTTGGAGGTGTTAGCCTTGGATTTTCGGACAAATTGATCCTGACTCGACAAGCTCCATTTAAATGAGTATTAGACTTAGATTTCTAACATTGTTCATATCCAAGCCCTTTTAGTTTGAATTAGACTTCAAATTTATAGGTAATAGACCTTTCCCCCAAACATGATTGAACTTGGTTTTTGGAGGTGTTAGCCTTGGATTTTCGGACAAATTGATCCTGACTCGACAAGCTCCATTGAAATGAGTATTAGACTTAGATTTCTAACATTGTTCATATCCAAGCCCTTTTATTTTGAATTAGACTTCAAATTTATGGGTAATAGACTTTTCCCCCAAACATGATTGAACTTTGTTTTAGGAGGGAGTGTTAGCCTTGGATTTTCGGAAAAATTGATCCTGACTCGACGAGCCCCATTTAAATGAGTATTAGCCTTAGATTTCTAACCTTGTTCATATCCAAGCCCTTTTAGTTGGTATTAGATTTCAAATTTATGGGTAATAGACTTTTCCCCCAAACATGATTGAACTTAGTTTTTGGAGGGAGTGTTAGCCTTGGATTTTCGGAAAAATTGATCCTGACTTGACGAGTACCATTTAAATGAGTATTAGCCTTAGATTTCTAACCTTGTTCATATCCAAGCCCTTTTAGTTGGTATTAGACTTCAAATTTATGGGTAATAGACTTTTCCCCCAAACATGATTGAACTTAGTTTTTGGAGGGAGTGTTATCCTTGGATTTTCGGAAAAATTGATCCTGACTCGACGAGCCCCATTTAAATGAGTATTAGCCTTAGATTTCTAACCTTGTTCATATCCAAGCCCTTTTAGTTTGTATTAGACTTCAAATTTATGGGTAATAGACTTCTCCCCCAAACATGATTGAACTTAGTTTTTGGAGGGAGTGTTAGCCTTGGATTTTCGGAAAAATTGATCCTGACTCGACGAGTACCATTTAAATGAGTATTAGCCTTAGATTTATAACCTTGATCATATCCAAGCCCTTTTAGTTGGTATTAGACTTCAAATTTTTGGGTAATAGACTTTTCCCCCAAACTTGATTGAACTTGGTTTTTGGAGGTGTTAGCCTTGGATTTTCGGACAAATTGATCCTGACTCGACAAGCTCCATTTAAATGAGTATTAGACTTAGATTTCTAACCTTGTTCATATCCAAGCCCTTTTAGTTTGAATTAGACTTCAAATTTATGAGTAATAGACTTTTCCCCCAAACATGATTGAACTTGGTTTTTGGAGGTGTTAGCCTTGGATTTTCAGAAAAATTGATCCTGACTCGACGAGCCCCATTTAAATGAGTATTAGCCTTAGATTTCTAACCTTGTTCATATCCAAGCCCTTTTAGTTGGTATTAGATTTCAAATTTATGGGTAATAGACTTTTCCCCCAAACATGATTGAACTTAGTTTTTGGAGGGAGTGTTAGCCTTGGATTTTCGGAAAAATTGATCCTGACTTGACGAGTACCATTTAAATGAGTATTAGCCTTAGATTTCTAACCTTGTTCATATCCAAGCCCTTTTAGTTGTTATTAGACTTCACATTTATGGGTAATAGACTTTTCCCCCAAACTTGATTGAACTTGGTTTTTGGAGGTGTTAGCCTTGGATTTTCGGACAAATTGATCCTGACTCGACAAGCTCCATTTAAATGAGTATTAGACTTAGATTTCTAACCTTGTTCATATCCAAGACCTTTTAGTTGGTATTAGACTTCAAATTTATGGGTAATATAGTTTTCCCCCAAACTTGATTGAACTTGGTTTTTGGAGGTGTTAGCCTTGGATTTTCGGACAAATTGATCCTGACTCAACAAGCTCCATTTAAATGAGTATTAGACTTAGATTTCTAACCTTGTTCATATCCAGGCCCTTTTAGTTTGAATTAGACTTCAAATTTATGGGTAATAGACTTTTCCCCCAAACATGATTGAACTTAGTTTTTGGAGGGAGTGTTAGCCTTGGATTTTTGGAAAAATTGATCCTGACTCGACGAGCCCCATTTAAATGAGTATTAGCCTTAGATTTCTAACCTTGTTCATATCCAAACCCTTTTAGTTTGCATTAGACTTCAAATTTATGGGTAATAGACCTTTCCCCCAAACATGATTGAACTTGGTTTTTGGAGGTGTTAGCCTTGGATTTTCGGACAAATTGATCCTGACTCGACAAGCTCCATTGAAATGAGTATTAGACTTATATTTCTAACCTTGTTCATATCCAAGCCCTTTTATTTTGAATTAGACTTCAAATTTATGGGTAATAGACTTTTCCCCCAAACATGATTGAACTTTGTTTTAGGAGGGAGTGTTAGCCTTGGATTTTCGGAAAAATTGATCCTGACTCGACGAGCCCCATTTAAATGAGTATTAGCCTTAGATTTCTAACCTTGTTCATATCCAAGCCCTTTTAGTTGGTATTAGACTTCAAATTTATGGGTAATAGACTTTTCCCCCAAACATGATTGAACTTAGTTTTTGGAGGGAGTGTTAGCCTTGGATTTTCGGAAAAAATGATCCTGACTCGACGAGCCCCATTTAAATGAGTATTAGCCTTAGATTTCTAACCTTGTTCATATCCAAGCCCTTTTAGTTGGTATTAGACTTCAAATTTATGGGTAATAGACTTTTCCCCCAAACTTGATTGAACTTGGTTTTTGGAGGTGTTAGCCTTGGATTTTCGGACAAATTGATCCTGACTCGACAAGCTCCATTTAAATGAGTATTAGACTTAGATTTCTAACCTTGTTCATATCCAAGCCCTTTTATTTTGAATTAGACTTCAAATTTATGGGTAATAGACTTTTCCCCCAAACATGATTGAACTTTGTTTTAGGAGGGAGTGTTAGCCTTGGATTTTCGGAAAAATTGATCCTGACTCGACGAGCTCCATTTAAATGAGTATTAGACTTAGATTTCTAACCTTGTTCATATCCAAGCCCTTTTAGTTGGTATTAGATTTCAAATTTATGGGTAATAGACTTTTCCCCCAAAATGATTGAACTTAGTTTTTGGATGGAGTGTTAGCCTTGGATTTTCGGAAAAATTGATCCTGACTTGACGAGCCCCATTTAAATGAGTATTAGCCTTAGATTTCTAACCTTGTTCATATCCAAGCCCTTTTAGTTGGTATTAGATTTCAAATTTATGGGTAATAGACTTTTCCCCCAAAATGATTGAACTTAGTTTTTGGAGGGAGTGTTAGCCTTGGATTTTCGGAAAAATTGATCCTGACTCGACTAGTACCATTTAAATGAGTATTAGCCTTAGATTTATAACCTTGATCATATCCAAGCCCTTTTAGTTGGTATTAGACTTCAAATTTTTGGGTAATAGACTTTTCCCCCAAACTTGATTGAACTTGGTTTTTGGAGGTGTTAGCCTTGGATTTTCGGACAAATTGATCCTGACTCGACAAGCTCCATTTAAATGAGTATTAGACTTAGATTTCTAACCTTGTTCATATCCAAGCCCTTTTAGTTTGAATTAGACTTCAAATTTATAGGTAATAGACCTTTCCCCCAAACATGATTGAACTTGGTTTTTGGAGGTGTTAGCCTTGGATTTTCGGACAAATTGATCCTGACTCGACAAGCTCCATTGAAATGAGTATTAGACTTAGATTTCTAACATTGTTCATATCCAAGCCCTTTTATTTTGAATTAGACTTCAAATTTATGGGTAATAGACTTTTCCCCCAAACATGATTGAACTTTGTTTTAGGAGGGAGTGTTAGCCTTGGATTTTCGGAAAAATTGATCCTGACTCGACGAGCCCCATTTAAATGAGTATTAGCCTTAGATTTCTAACCTTGTTCATATCCAAGCCCTTTTAGTTGGTATTAGATTTCAAATTTATGGGTAATAGACTTTTCCCCCAAACATGATTGAACTTAGTTTTTGGAGGGAGTGTTAGCCTTGGATTTTCGGAAAAATTGATCCTGACTTGACGAGTACCATTTAAATGAGTATTAGCCTTAGATTTCTAACCTTGTTCATATCCAAGCCCTTTTAGTTGGTATTAGACTTCAAATTTATGGGTAATAGACTTTTCCCCCAAACATGATTGAACTTAGTTTTTGGAGGGAGTGTTATCCTTGGATTTTCGGAAAAATTGATCCTGACTCGACGAGCCCCATTTAAATGAGTATTAGCCTTAGATTTCTAACCTTGTTCATATCCAAGCCCTTTTAGTTTGTATTAGACTTCAAATTTATGGGTAATAGACTTCTCCCCCAAACATGATTGAACTTAGTTTTTGGAGGGAGTGTTAGCCTTGGATTTTCGGAAAAATTGATCCTGACTCGACGAGTACCATTTAAATGAGTATTAGCCTTATATTTATAACCTTGATCATATCCAAGCCCTTTTAGTTGGTATTAGACTTCAAATATTTGGGTAATAGACTTTTCCCCCAAACTTGATTGAACTTGGTTTTTGGAGGTGTTAGCCTTGGATTTTCGGACAAATTGATCCTGACTCGACAAGCTCCATTTAAATGAGTATTAGACTTAGATTTCTAACCTTGTTCATATCCAAGCCCTTTTATTTTGAATTAGACTTCAAATTTATGGGTAATAGACTTTTCCCCCAAACATGATTGAACTTTGTTTTAGGAGGGAGTGTTAGCCTTGGATTTTCGGAAAAATTGATCCTGACTCGACGAGCCCCATTTAAATGAGTATTAGACTTAGATTTCTAACCTTGTTCATTTCCAAGCCCTTTTAGTTGGTATTAGACTTCAAATTTATGGGTAATAGACTTTTCCCCCAAACATGATTGAACTTAGTTTTTGGAGGGAGTGTTAGCCTTGGATTTTCGGAAAAAATGATCCTGACTCGACGAGCCCCATTTAAATGAGTATTAGCCTTAGATTTCTAACCTTGTTCATATCCAAGCCCTTTTAGTTGGTATTAGACTTCAAATTTATGGGTAATAGACTTTTCCCCCAAACATGATTGAACTTAGTTTTTGGAGGGAGTGTTATCCTTGGATTTTCAGAAAAATTGATCCTGACTCGACGAGCCCCATTTAAATGCTTATTAGCCTTAGATTTCTAACCTTGTTCATATCCAAGCCCTTTTAGTTTGTATTAGACTTCAAATTTATGGTTAATAGACTTCTCCCCCAAACATGATTGAACTTAGTTTTTGGAGGGAGTGTTAGCCTTGGATTTTCGGAAAAATTGATCCTGACTCGATGAGTACCATTTAAATGAGTATTAGCCTTAGATTTATAACCTTGATCATATCCAAGCCCTTTTAGTTGGTATTAGACTTCAAATATTTGGGTAATAGACTTTTCCCCCAAACTTGATTGAACTTGGTTTTTGGAGGTGTTAGCCTTGGATTTTCGGACAAATTGATCCTGACTCGACAAGCTCCATTTAAATGAGTATTAGACTTAGATTTCTAACCTTGTTCATATCCAAGACCTTTTAGTTGTTATTAGACTTCACATTTATGGGTAATATACTTTTCCCCCAAACTTGATTGAACTTGGTTTTTGGAGGTGTTAGCCTTGGATTTTCGGACAAATTGATCCTGACTCGACAAGCTCCATTTAAATGAGTATTAGACTTAGATTTCTAACCTTGTTCATATCCAAGACCTTTTAGTTGGTATTAGACTTCAAATTTATGGGTAATATAGTTTTCCCCCAAACTTGATTGAACTTGGTTTTTGGAGGTGTTAGCCTTGGATTTTCGGACAAATTGATCCTGACTCGACAAGCTCCATTTAAATGAGTATTAGACTTAGATTTCTAACCTTGTTCATATCCAGGCCCTTTTAGTTTGAATTAGACTTCAAATTTATGGGTAATAGACTTTTCCCCCAAACATGATTGAACTTAGTTTTTGGAGGGAGTGTTAGCCTTGGATTTTTGGAAAAATTGATCCTGACTCGACGAGCCCCATTTAAATGAGTATTAGCCTTAGATTTCTAACCTTGTTCATATCCAAGCCCTTTTAGTTGGTATTAGACTTCAAATTTATGGGTAATAGACTTTTCCCCCAAACATGATTGAACTTAGTTTTTGGAGGGAGTGTTAGCCTTGGATTTTCGGAAAAATTGATCCTGACTCGACGAGTACCATTTAAATGAGTATTAGCCTTAGATTTCTAACCTTGTTCATATCCAAGCCCTTTTAGTTTGAATTAGACTTCAAATTTATGGGTAATAGACTTTTCCCCCAAACATGATTGAACTTGGTTTTTGGAGGTGTTAGCCTTCGATTTTCGGAAAAATTGATCCTGACTCGACGAGCCCCATTTAAATGAGTATTAGACTTAGATTTCTAACCTTGTTCATATCCAAGCCCTTTTAGTTGGTATTAGACTTCAAATTTATGGGTAATAGACTTTTCCCCCAAACATGATTGAACTTAGTTTTTGGAGGGAGTGTTAGCCTTGGATTTTCGGAAAAATTGATCCTGACTCGACGAGTACCATTTAAATGAGTATTAGCCTTAGATTTATAACCTTGATCATATCCAAGCCCTTTTAGTTGGTATTAGACTTCAAATTTTTGGGTAATAGACTTTTCCCCCAAACTTGATTGAACTTGGTTTTTGGAGGTGTTAGCCTTGGATTTTCGGACAAATTGATCCTGACTCGACAAGCTCCATTTAAATGAGTATTAGACTTAGATTTCTAACCTTGTTCATATCCACGCCCTTTTAGTTTGAATTAGACTTCAAATTTATGGGTAATAGACTTTTCCCCCAAACATGATTGAACTTGGTTTTTGGAGGTGTTAGCCTTGGATTTTCGGAAAAATTGATCCTGACTCGACGAGCCCCATTTAAATGAGTATTAGCCTTAGATTTCTAACCTTGTTCATATCCAAGCCCTTTTAGTTGGTATTAGATTTCAAATTTATGGGTAATAGACTTTTCCCCCAAAATGATTGAACTTAGTTTTTGGATGGAGTGTTAGCCTTGGATTTTCGGAAAAATTGATCCTGACTTGACGAGCCCCATTTAAATGAGTATTAGCCTTAGATTTCTAACCTTGTTCATATCCAAGCCCTTTTAGTTGGTATTAGATTTCAAATTTATGGGTAATAGACTTTTCCCCCAAAATGATTGAACTTAGTTTTTGGAGGGAGTGTTAGCCTTGGATTTTCGGAAAAATTGATCCTGACTCGACTAGTACCATTTAAATGAGTATTAGCCTTAGATTTATAACCTTGATCATATCCAAGCCCTTTTAGTTGGTATTAGACTTCAAATTTTTGGGTAATAGACTTTTCCCCCAAACTTGATTGAACTTGGTTTTTGGAGGTGTTAGCCTTGGATTTTCGGACAAATTGATCCTGACTCGACAAGCTCCATTTAAATGAGTATTAGACTTAGATTTCTAACCTTGTTCATATCCACGCCCTTTTAGTTTGAATTAGACTTCAAATTTATGGGTAATAGACTTTTCCCCCAAACATGATTGAACTTGGTTTTTGGAGGTGTTAGCCTTGGATTTTCGGAAAAATTGATCCTGACTCGACGAGCCCCATTTAAATGAGTATTAGCCTTAGATTTCTAACCTTGTTCATATCCAAGCCCTTTTAGTTGGTATTAGATTTCAAATTTATGGGTAATAGACTTTTCCCCCAAAATGATTGAACTTAGTTTTTGGAGGGAGTGTTAGCCTTGGATTTTCGGAAAAATTGATCCTGACTTGACGAGCCCCATTTAAATGAGTATTAGCCTTAGATTTCTAACCTTGTTCATATCCAAGCCCTTTTAGTTGGTATTAGATTTCAAATTTATGGGTAATAGACTTTTCCCCCAAAATGATTGAACTTAGTTTTTGGAGGGAGTGTTAGCCTTGGATTTTCGGAAAAATTGATCCTGACTCGACGAGTACCATTTAAATGAGTATTAGCCTTAGATTTATAACCTTGATCATATCCAAGCCCTTTTAGTTGGTATTAGACTTCAAATTTTTGGGTAATAGACTTTTCCCCCACACTTGATTGAACTTGGTTTTTGGAGGTGTTAGCCTTGGATTTTCGGACAAATTGCTCCTGACTCGACAAGCTCCATTTAAATGAGTATTAGACTTAGATTTCTAACCTTGTTCATATCCAAGCCCTTTTAGTTGGTATTAGACTTCAAATTTATGGGTAATAGACTTTTCCCCCAAACATGATTGAACTTAGTTTTTGGAGGGAGTGTTAGCCTTGGATTTTCGGAAAAAATGATCCTGACTCGACGAGCCCCATTTAAATGAGTATTAGCCTTAGATTTCTAACCTTGTTCATATCCAAGCCCTTTTAGTTGGTATTAGACTTCAAATTTATGGGTAATAGACTTTTCCCCCAAACATGATTGAACTTAGTTTTTGGAGGGAGTGTTATCCTTGGATTTTCGGAAAAATTGATCCTGACTCGACGAGCCCCATTTAAATGCTTATTAGCCTTAGATTTCTAACCTTGTTCATATCCAAGCCCTTTTAGTTTGTATTAGACTTCAAATTTATGGTTAATAGACTTCTCCCCCAAACATGATTGAACTTAGTTTTTGGAGGGAGTGTTAGCCTTGGATTTTCGGAAAAATTGATCCTGACTCGATGAGTACCATTTAAATGAGTATTAGCCTTAGATTTATAACCTTGATCATATCCAAGCCCTTTTAGTTGGTATTAGACTTCAAATTTTTGGGTAATAGACTTTTCCCCCAAACTTGATTGAACTTGGTTTTTGGAGGTGTTAGCCTTGGATTTTCGGACAAATTGATCCTGACTCGACAAGCTCCATTTAAATGAGTATTAGACTTAGATTTCTAACCTTGTTCATATCCAAGCCCTTTTAGTTTGAATTAGACTTCAAATTTATGGGTAATAGACTTTTCCCCCAAACATGATTGAACTTGGTTTTTGGAGGTGTTAGCCTTGGATTTTCGGAAAAATTGATCCTGACTCGACGAGCCCCATTTAAATGAGTATTAGCCTTAGATTTCTAACCTTGTTCATATCCAAGCCCTTTTAGTTGGTATTAGATTTCAAATTTATGGGTAATAGACTTTTCCCCCAAACATGATTGAACTTAGTTTTTGGAGGGAGTGTTAGCCTTGGATTTTCGGAAAAATTGATCCTGACTTGACGAGCCCCATTTAAATGAGTATTAGCCTTAGATTTCTAACCTTGTTCATATCCAAGCCCTTTTAGTTGGTATTAGATTTCAAATTTATGGGTAATAGACTTTTCCCCCAAAATGATTGAACTTAGTTTTTGGAGGGAGTGTTAGCCTTGGATTTTCGGAAAAATTGATCCTGACTCGACGAGTACCATTTAAATGAGTATTAGCCTTAGATTTATAACCTTGATCATATCCAAGCCCTTTTAGTTGGTATTAGACTTCAAATTTTTGGGTAATAGACTTTTCCCCCACACTTGATTGAACTTGGTTTTTGGAGGTGTTAGCCTTGGATTTTCGGACAAATTGCTCCTGACTCGACAAGCTCCATTTAAATGAGTATTAGACTTAGATTTCTAACCTTGTTCATATCCAAGCCCTTTTAGTTGGTATTAGACTTCAAATTTATGGGTAATAGACTTTTCCCCCAAACATGATTGAACTTAGTTTTTGGAGGGAGTGTTAGCCTTGGATTTTCGGAAAAAATGATCCTGACTCGACGAGCCCCATTTAAATGAGTATTAGCCTTAGATTTCTAACCTTGTTCATATCCAAGCCCTTTTAGTTGGTATTAGACTTCAAATTTATGGGTAATAGACTTTTCCCCCAAACATGATTGAACTTAGTTTTTGGAGGGAGTGTTATCCTTGGATTTTCGGAAAAATTGATCCTGACTCGACGAGCCCCATTTAAATGCTTATTAGCCTTAGATTTCTAACCTTGTTCATATCCAAGCCCTTTTAGTTTGTATTAGACTTCAAATTTATGGTTAATAGACTTCTCCCCCAAACATGATTGAACTTAGTTTTTGGAGGGAGTGTTAGCCTTGGATTTTCGGAAAAATTGATCCTGACTCGATGAGTACCATTTAAATGAGTATTAGCCTTAGATTTATAACCTTGATCATATCCAAGCCCTTTTAGTTGGTATTAGACTTCAAATTTTTGGGTAATAGACTTTTCCCCCAAACTTGATTGAACTTGGTTTTTGGAGGTGTTAGCCTTGGATTTTCGGACAAATTGATCCTGACTCGACAAGCTCCATTTAAATGAGTATTAGACTTAGATTTCTAACCTTGTTCATATCCAAGCCCTTTTAGTTTGAATTAGACTTCAAATTTATGGGTAATAGACTTTTCCCCCAAACATGATTGAACTTGGTTTTTGGAGGTGTTAGCCTTGGATTTTCGGAAAAATTGATCCTGACTCGACGAGCCCCATTTAAATGAGTATTAGCCTTAGATTTCTAACCTTGTTCATATCCAAGCCCTTTTAGTTGGTATTAGATTTCAAATTTATGGGTAATAGACTTTTCCCCCAAACATGATTGAACTTAGTTTTTGGAGGGAGTGTTAGCCTTGGATTTTCGGAAAAATTGATCCTGACTTGACAAGTACCATTTAAATGAGTATTAGCCTTAGATTTCTAACCTTGTTCATATCCAAGCCCTTTTAGTTGTTATTAGACTTCACATTTATGGGTAATAGACTTTTCCCCCAAACTTGATTGAACTTGGTTTTTGGAGGTGTTAGCCTTGGATTTTCGGACAAATTGATCCTGACTCGACAAGCTCCATTTAAATGAGTATTAGACTTAGATTTCTAACCTTGTTCATATCCAAGCCCTTTTAGTTGGTATTAGACATCAAATTTATGGGTAATAGACTTTTCCCCCAAACATGATTGAACTTAGTTTTTGGAGGGAGTGTTAGCCTTGGATTTTCGGAAAAATTGATCCTGACTCGACGAGTACCATTTAAATGAGTATTAGCCTTATATTTCTAACCTTTTTCATATCCAAGCCCTTTTAGTTGGTATTAGACTTCAAATTTATGGGTAATAGACTTTTCCCCCAAACTTGATTGAACTTGGTTTTTGGAGGTGTTAGCCTTGGATTTTCGGACCAATTGATCCTGACTCGACAAGCTCCATTTAAATGAGTATTAGACTTAGATTTCTAACCTTGTTCATATCCAAGCCCTTTTAGTTGGTATTAGACTTCAAATTTATGGGTAATAGACTTTTCCCCCAAACATGATTGAACTTAGTTTTTGGAGGGAGTGTTAGCCTTGGATTTTCGGAAAAATTGATCCTGACTCGACGAGTACCATTTAAATGAGTATTAGCCTTAGATTTATAACCTTGATCATATCCAAGCCCTTTTAGTTGGTATTAGACTTCAAATTTTTGGGTAATAGACTTTTCCCCCAAACTTGATTGAACTTGGTTTTTGGAGGTGTTAGCCTTGGATTTTCGGACAAATTGATCCTGACTCGACAAGCTCCATTTAAATGAGTATTAGACTTAGATTTCTAACCTTGTTCATATCCAAGCCCTTTTAGTTTGAATTAGACTTCAAATTTATGGGTAATAGACTTTTCCCCCAAACATGATTGAACTTGGTTTTTGGAGGTGTTAGCGTTGGATTTTCGGAAAAATTGATCCTGACTCGACGAGCCCCATTTAAATGAGTATTAGCCTTAGATTTCTACCCTTGTTCATATCCAAGCCCTTTTAGTTGGTATTAGATTTCAAATTTATGGGTAATAGACTTTTCCCCCAAACATGATTGAACTTAGTTTTTGGAGGGAGTGTTAGCCTTGGATTTTCGAAAAAATTGATCCTGACTTGACGAGTACCATTTAAATGAGTATTAGCCTTAGATTTCTAACCTTGTTCATATCCAAGCCCTTTTAGTTGTTATTAGACTTCACATTTATGGGTAATAGACTTTTCCCCCAAACTTGATTGAACTTGGTTTTTGGAGGTGTTAGCCTTGGATTTTCGGACAAATTGATCCTGACTCGACAAGCTCCATTTAAATGAGTATTAGACTTAGATTTCTAACCTTGTTCATATCCAAGACCTTTTAGTTGGTATTAGACTTCAAATTTATGGGTAATATAGTTTTCCCCCAAACTTGATTGAACTTGGTTTTTGGAGGTGTTAGCCTTGGATTTTCGGACAAATTGATCCTGACTCGACAAGCTCCATTTAAATGAGTATTAGACTTAGATTTCTAACCTTGTTCATATCCAGGCCCTTTTAGTTTGAATTAGACTTCAAATTTATGGGTAATAGACTTTTCCCCCAAACATGATTGAACTTAGTTTTTGGAGGGAGTGTTAGCCTTGGATTTTTGGAAAAATTGATCCTGACTCGACGAGCCCCATTTAAATGAGTATTAGCCTTAGATTTCTAACCTTGTTCATATCCAAGCCCTTTTAGTTTGCATTAGACTTCAAATTTATGGGTAATAGACCTTTCCCCCAAACATGATTGAACTTGGTTTTTGGAGGTGTTAGCCTTGGATTTTCGGACAAATTGATCCTGACTCGACAAGCTCCATTGAAATGAGTATTAGACTTAGATTTCTAACCTTGTTCATATCCAAGCCCTTTTATTTTGAATTAGACTTCAAATTTATGGGTAATAGACTTTTCCCCCAAACATGATTGAACTTTGTTTTAGGAGGGAGTGTTAGCCTTGGATTTTCGGAAAAATTGATCCTGACTCGACGAGCCCCATTTAAATGAGTATTAGCCTTAGATTTCTAACCTTGTTCATATCCAAGCCCTTTTAGTTGGTATTAGACTTCAAATTTATGGGTAATAGACTTTTCCCCCAAACATGATTGAACTTAGTTTTTGGAGGGAGTGTTAGCCTTGGATTTTCGGAAAAAATGATCCTGACTCGACGAGCCCCATTTAAATGAGTATTAGCCTTAGATTTCTAACCTTGTTCATATCCAAGCCCTTTTAGTTGGTATTAGACTTCAAATTTATGGGTAATAGACTTTTCCCCCAAACATGATTGAACTTAGTTTTTGGAGGGAGTGTTATCCTTGGATTTTCGGAAAAATTGATCCTGACTCGACGAGCCCCATTTAAATGCTTATTAGCCTTAGATTTCTAACCTTGTTCATATCCAAGCCCTTTTAGTTTGTATTAGACTTCAAATTTATGGTTAATAGACTTCTCCCCCAAACATGATTGAACTTAGTTTTTGGAGGGAGTGTTAGCCTTGGATTTTCGGAAAAATTGATCCTGACTCGATGAGTACCATTTAAATGAGTATTAGCCTTAGATTTATAACCTTGATCATATCCAAGCCCTTTTAGTTGGTATTAGACTTCAAATTTTTGGGTAATAGACTTTTCCCCCAAACTTGATTGAACTTGGTTTTTGGAGGTGTTAGCCTTGGATTTTCGGACAAATTGATCCTGACTCGACAAGCTCCATTTAAATGAGTATTAGACTTAGATTTCTAACCTTGTTCATATCCAAGCCCTTTTAGTTTGAATTAGACTTCAAATTTATGGGTAATAGACTTTTCCCCCAAACATGATTGAACTTGGTTTTTGGAGGTGTTAGCCTTGGATTTTCGGAAAAATTGATCCTGACTCGACGAGCCCCATTTAAATGAGTATTAGCCTTAGATTTCTAACCTTGTTCATATCCAAGCCCTTTTAGTTGGTATTAGATTTCAAATTTATGGGTAATAGACTTTTCCCCCAAACATGATTGAACTTAGTTTTTGGAGGGAGTGTTAGCCTTGGATTTTCGGAAAAATTGATCCTGACTTGACAAGTACCATTTAAATGAGTATTAGCCTTAGATTTCTAACCTTGTTCATATCCAAGCCCTTTTAGTTGTTATTAGACTTCACATTTATGGGTAATAGACTTTTCCCCCAAACTTGATTGAACTTGGTTTTTGGAGGTGTTAGCCTTGGATTTTCGGACAAATTGATCCTGACTCGACAAGCTCCATTTAAATGAGTATTAGACTTAGATTTCTAACCTTGTTCATATCCAAGACCTTTTAGTTGGTATTAGACTTCAAATTTATGGGTAATATAGTTTTCCCCCAAACTTGATTGAACTTGGTTTTTGGAGGTGTTAGCCTTGGATTTTCGGACAAATTGATCCTGACTCGACAAGCTCCATTTAAATGAGTATTAGACTTAGATTTCTAACCTTGTTCATATCCAGGCCCTTTTAGTTTGAATTAGACTTCAAATTTATGGGTAATAGACTTTTCCCCCAAACATGATTGAACTTAGTTTTTGGAGGGAGTGTTAGCCTTGGATTTTTGGAAAAATTAATCCTGACTCGACGAGCCCCATTTAAATGAGTATTAGCCTTAGATTTCTAACCTTGTTCATATCCAAGCCCTTTTAGTTGGTATTAGACTTCAAATTTATGGGTAATAGACTTTTCCCCCAAACATGATTGAACTTAGTTTTTGGAGGTAGTGTTAGCCTTGGATTTTCGGAAAAAATGATCCTGACTCAACGAGCCCCATTTAAATGAGTATTAGCCTTAGATTTCTAACCTTGTTCATATCCAAGCCCTTTTAGTTAGTATTAGACTTCAAATTTATGGGTAATAGACTTTTCCCCCAAACATGATTGAACTTAGTTTTTGGAGGGAGTGTTAGCCTTGGATTTTCGGAAAAATTGATCCTGACTCGACGAGCCCCATTTAAATGAGTATTAGCCTTAGATTTCTAACCTTGTTCATATCCAAGCACTTTTAGTTGGTATTAGACATCAAATTTATGGGTAATAGACTTTTCCCCCAAACATGATTGAACTTAGTTTTTGGAGGGAGTGTTAGCCTTGGATTTTCGGAAAAATTGATCCTGACTCGACGAGTACCATTTAAATGAGTATTAGCCTTATATTTCTAACCTTTTTCATATCCAAGCCCTTTTAGTTGGTATTAGACTTCAAATTTATGGGTAATAGACTTTTCCCCCAAACTTGATTGAACTTGGTTTTTGGAGGTGTTAGCCTTGGATTTTCGGAAAAATTGATCCTGACTCGACGAGCCCCATTTAAATGAGTATTAGCCTTAGATTTCTAACCTTGTTCATATCCAAGCCCTTTTAGTTGGTATTAGACTTCAAATTTATGGGTAATAGACTTTTCCCCCAAACTTGATTGAACTTTGTTTTTGGAGGTGTTAGCCTTGGATTTTCGGACAAATTGATCCTGACTCGACAAGCTCCATTTAAATGAGTATTAGACTTAGATTTCTAACCTTGTTCATATCCAAGCCCTTTTAGTTTGAATTAGACTTCAAATTTATGGGTAATAGACCTTTCCCCCAAACATGATTGAACTTGGTTTTTGGAGGTGTTAGCCTTGGATTTTCGGACAAATTGATCCTGACTCGACAAGCTCCATTTAAATGAGTATTAGACTTAGATTTCTAACCTTGTTCATATCCAAGCCCTTTTAGTTTCAGTTAGACTTCAAATTTATGGGTAATAGACTTTTCCCCCAAACTTGATTGAACTTGGTTTTTGGAGGTGTTAGCCTTGGATTTTCGGACAAATTGATCCTGACTCGACAAGCTCCATTTAAATGAGTATTAGACTTAGCTTTCTAACCTTGTTCATATCCAAGCCCTTTTAGTTTGAATTAGACTTCAAATTTATGGGTAATAGACCTTTCCCCCAAACATGATTGAACTTGGTTTTTGGAGGTGTTAGCCTTGGATTTTCGGACAAATTGATCCTGACTCGACAAGCTCCATTGAAATGAGTATTAGACTTAGATTTCTAACCTTGTTCATATCCAAGCCCTTTTATTTTGAATTAGACTTCAAATTTATGGGTAATAGACGTTTCCCCCAAACATGATTGAACTTTGTTTTTGGAGGGAGTGTTAGCCTTGGATTTTCAGAAAAATTGATCCTGACTCGACGAGCCCCATTTAAATGAGTATTAGCCTTAGATTTATAACCTTGTTCATATCCAAGCCCTTTTAGTTGGTATTAGACTTCAAATTTATGGGTAATAGACTTTTCCCCCAAACATGATTGAACTTAGTTTTTGGAGGGAGTGTTAGCCTTGGATTTTCGGAAAAAATGATCCTGACTCGACGAGCCCCATTTAAATGAGTATTAGCCTTAGATTTCTAACCTTGTTCATATCCAAGCCCTTTTAGTTGGTATTAGACTTCAAATTTATGGGTAATAGACTTTTCCCCCAAACATGATTGAACTTAGTTTTTGGAGGGAGTGTTAGCCTTGGATTTTCGGAAAAATTGATCCTGACTCGACGAGCCCCATTTAAATGAGTATTAGCCTTAGATTTCTAACCTTGTTCATATCCAATCCCTTTTAGTTTGTATTAGACTTCAAATTTAGGGGTAATAGACTTCTCCCCCAAACATGATTGAACTTAGTTTTTGGAGGGAGTGTTAGCCTTGGATTTTCGGAAAAATTGATCCTGACTCGACGAGTACCATTTAAATGAGTATTAGCCTTAGATTTATAACCTTGTTCATATCCAAGCCCTTTTAGTTGGTATTAGACTTCAAATTTTTGGGTAATAGACTTTTCCCCCAAACTTGATTGAACTTGGTTTTTGGAGGTGTTAGCCTTGGATTTTCGGACAAATTGATCCTGACTCGACAAGCCCCATTTAAAGGAGTATTAGCCTTAGATTTCTAACCTTGTTCATATCCAAGCCCTTTTAGTTGGTATTAGACTTCAAATTTATGGGTAATAGACTTTTCCCCCAAACATGATTGAACTTAGTTTTTGGAGGGAGTGTTAGCCTTGGATTTTCGGAAAAAATGATCCTGACTCGACGAGCCCCATTTAAATGAGTATTAGACTTAGATTTCTAACCTTGTTCATATCCAAGCCCTTTTAGTTTCAATTAGACTTCAAATTTATGGGTAATAGACTTTTCCCCCAAACTTGATTGAACTTGGTTTTTGGAGGTGTTAGCCTTGGATTTTCGGACAAATTGATCCTGACTCGACGAGCCCCATTTAAATGAGTATTAGCCTTAGATTTCTAACCTTGTTCATATCCAAGCCCTTTTAGTTGGTATTAGACTTCAAATTTATGGGTAATAGACTTTTCCCCCAAACTTGATTGAACTTGGTTTTTGGAGGTGTTAGCCTTGGATTTTCGGATAAATTGATCCTGACTCGACAAGCTCCATTTAAATGAGTATTAGAATTAGATTTCTAACCTTGTTCATATCCAAGCCCTTTTAGTTGGTATTAGACTTCAAATTTATGGGTAATAGACTTTTCCCCCAAACATGATTGAACTTAGTTTTTGGAGGGAGTGTTAGCCTTGGATTTTCGGACAAATTGATCCTGACTCGACAAGCCCCATTTAAATGAGTATTAGACTTAGATTTATAACCTTGTTCATATCCAAGCCCTTTTAGTTGGTATTAGACTTCAAATTTATGGGTAATAGACTTTTTCCCCAAACATGATTGAACTTAGTTTTTGGAGGGAGTGTTAGCCTTGGATTTTCGGAAAAAATGATCCTGACTCGACGAGCCCCATTTAAATGAGTATTAGCCTTAGATTTCTAACCTTGTTCATATCCAAGCCCTTTTAGTTGGTATTAGACTTCAAATTTATGGGTAATAGACTTTTCCCCCAAACATGATTGAACTTAGTTTTTGGAGGGAGTGTTAGCCTTGGATTTTCGGAAAAATTGATCCTGACTCGACGAGCCCCATTTAAATGAGTATTAGCCTTAGATTTCTAACCTTGTTCATATCCAATCCCTTTTAGTTTGTATTAGACTTCAAATTTAGGGGTAATAGACTTCTCCCCCAAACATGATTGAACTTAGTTTTTGGAGGGAGTGTTAGCCTTGGATTTTCGGAAAAATTGATCCTGACTCGACGAGTACCATTTAAATGAGTATTAGCCTTAGATTTATAACCTTGTTAATATCCAAGCCCTTTTAGTTGGTATTAGACTTCAAATTTTTGGGTAATAGACTTTTCCCCCAAACTTGATTGAACTTGGTTTTTGGAGGTGTTAGCCTTGGATTTTCGGACAAATTGATCCTGACTCGACAAGCCCCATTTAAAGGAGTATTAGCCTTAGATTTCTAACCTTGTTCATATCCAAGCCCTTTTAGTTGGTATTAGACTTCAAATTTATGGGTAATAGACTTTTCCCCCAAACATGATTGAACTTAGTTTTTGGAGGGAGTGTTAGCCTTGGATTTTCGGAAAAAATGATCCTGACTCGACGAGCCCCATTTAAATGAGTATTAGCCTTAGATTTCTAACCTTGTTCATATCCAAGCCCTTTTAGTTGGTATTAGACTTCAAATTTATGGGTAATAGACTTTTCCCCCAAACATGATTGAACTTAGTTTTTGGAGGGAGTGTTAGCCTTGGATTTTCGGAAAAATTGATCCTGACTCGACGAGCCCCATTTAAATGAGTATTAGCCTTAGATTTCTAACCTTGTTCATATCCAAGCCCTTTTAGTTGGTATTAGACTTCAAATTTATGGGTAATAGACTTTTCCCCCAAACTTGATTGAACTTGGTTTTTGGAGGTGTTAGCCTTGGATTTTCGGATAAATTGATCCTGACTCGACAAGCTCCATTTAAATGAGTATTAGAATTAGATTTCTAACCTTGTTCATATCCAAGCCCTTTTAGTTGGTATTAGACTTCAAATTTATGGGTAATAGACTTTTCCCCCAAACATGATTGAACTTAGTTTTTGGAGGGAGTGTTAGCCTTGGATTTTCGGACAAATTGATCCTGATTCGACAAGCCCCATTTAAATGAGTATTAGACTTAGATTTCTAAACTTGTTCATATCCAAGCCCTTTTAGTTGGTATTAGACTTCAAATTTATGGGTAATAGACTTTTTCCCCAAACATGATTGAACTTAGTTTTTGGAGGGAGTGTTAGCCTTGGATTTTCGGAAAAAATGATCCTGACTCAACGAGCCCCATTTAAATGAGTATTAGCCTTAGATTTCTAACCTTGTTCATATCCAAGCCCTTTTAGTTGGTATTAGACTTCAAATTTATGGGTAATAGACTTTTCCCCCAAACTTGATTGAACTTGGTTTTTGGAGGTGTTAGCCTTGGATTTTCGGATAAATTGATCCTGACTCGACAAGCTCCATTTAAATGAGTATTAGAATTAGATTTCTAACCTTGTTCATATCCAAGCCCTTTTAGTTGGTATTAGACTTCAAATTTATGGGTAATAGACTTTTCCCCCAAACATGATTGAACTTAGTTTTTGGAGGGAGTGTTAGCCTTGGATTTTCGGACAAATTGATCCTGATTCGACAAGCCCCATTTAAATGAGTATTAGACTTAGATTTCTAAACTTGTTCATATCCAAGCCCTTTTAGTTGGTATTAGACTTCAAATTTATGGGTAATAGACTTTTTCCCCAAACATGATTGAACTTAGTTTTTGGAGGGAGTGTTAGCCTTGGATTTTCGGAAAAAATGATCCTGACTCAACGAGCCCCATTTAAATGAGTATTAGCCTTAGATTTCTAACCTTGTTCATATCCAAGCCCTTTTAGTTAGTATTAGACTTCAAATTTATGGGTAATAGACTTTTCCCCCAAACTTGATTGAACTTTGTTTTTGGAGGTGTTAGCCTTGGATTTTCGGACAAATTGATCCTGACTCGACAAGCTCCATTTAAATGAGTATTAGACTTAGATTTCTAACCTTGTTCATATCCAAGCCCTTTTAGTTTGAATTAGACTTCAAATTTATGGGTAATAGACCTTTCCCCCAAACATGATTGAACTTGGTTTTTGGAGGTGTTAGCCTTGGATTTTCGGACAAATTGATCCTGACTCGACAAGCTCCATTTAAATGAGTATTAGACTTAGATTTCTAACCTTGTTCATATCCAAGCCCTTTTAGTTTCAATTAGACTTCAAATTTATGGGTAATAGACTTTTCCCCCAAACTTGATTGAACTTGGTTTTTGGAGGTGTTAGCCTTGGATTTTCGGACAAATTGATCCTGACTCGACAAGCTCCATTTAAATGAGTATTAGACTTAGCTTTCTAACCTTGTTCATATCCAAGCCCTTTTAGTTTGAATTAGACTTCAAATTTATGGGTAATAGACCTTTCCCCCAAACATGATTGAACTTGGTTTTTGGAGGTGTTAGCCTTGGATTTTCGGACAAATTGATCCTGACTCGACAAGCTCCATTGAAATGAGTATTAGACTTAGATTTCTAACCTTGTTCATATCCAAGCCCTTTTATTTTGAATTAGACTTCAAATTTATGGGTAATAGACGTTTCCCCCAAACATGATTGAACTTTGTTTTTGGAGGGAGTGTTAGCCTTGGATTTTCAGAAAAATTGATCCTGACTCGACGAGCCCCATTTAAATGAGTATTAGCCTTAGATTTATAACCTTGTTCATATCCAAGCCCTTTTAGTTGGTATTAGACTTCAAATTTATGGGTAATAGACTTTTCCCCCAAACATGATTGAACTTAGTTTTTGGAGGGAGTGTTAGCCTTGGATTTTCGGAAAAAATGATCCTGACTCGACGAGCCCCATTTAAATGAGTATTAGCCTTAGATTTCTAACCTTGTTCATATCCAAGCCCTTTTAGTTGGTATTAGACTTCAAATTTATGGGTAATAGACTTTTCCCCCAAACATGATTGAACTTAGTTTTTGGAGGGAGTGTTAGCCTTGGATTTTCGGAAAAATTGATCCTGACTCGACGAGCCCCATTTAAATGAGTATTAGCCTTAGATTTCTAACCTTGTTCATATCCAATCCCTTTTAGTTTGTATTAGACTTCAAATTTAGGGGTAATAGACTTCTCCCCCAAACATGATTGAACTTAGTTTTTGGAGGGAGTGTTAGCCTTGGATTTTCGGAAAAATTGATCCTGACTCGACGAGTACCATTTAAATGAGTATTAGCCTTAGATTTATAACCTTGTTCATATCCAAGCCCTTTTAGTTGGTATTAGACTTCAAATTTTTGGGTAATAGACTTTTCCCCCAAACTTGATTGAACTTGGTTTTTGGAGGTGTTAGCCTTGGATTTTCGGACAAATTGATCCTGACTCGACAAGCCCCATTTAAAGGAGTATTAGCCTTAGATTTCTAACCTTGTTCATATCCAAGCCCTTTTAGTTGGTATTAGACTTCAAATTTATGGGTAATAGACTTTTCCCCCAAACTTGATTGAACTTGGTTTTTGGAGGTGTTAGCCTTGGATTTTCGGATAAATTGATCCTGACTCGACAAGCTCCATTTAAATGAGTATTAGAATTAGATTTCTAACCTTGTTCATATCCAAGCCCTTTTAGTTGGTATTAGACTTCAAATTTATGGGTAATAGACTTTTCCCCCAAACATGATTGAACTTAGTTTTTGGAGGGAGTGTTAGCCTTGGATTTTCGGACAAATTGATCCTGATTCGACAAGCCCCATTTAAATGAGTATTAGACTTAGATTTCTAAACTTGTTCATATCCAAGCCCTTTTAGTTGGTATTAGACTTCAAATTTATGGGTAATAGACTTTTCCCCCAAACATGATTGAACTTAGTTTTTGAAGGGAGTGTTAGCCTTGGATTTTCGGAAAAATTGATCCTGACTCGACGAGTACCATTTAAATGAGTATTAGACTTAGATTTCTAACCTTGTTCATATCCAAGCCCTTTTAGTTTGAATTAGACTTCAAATTTATGGGTAATAGACCTTTCCCCCAAACATGATTGAACTTGGTTTTTGGAGGTGTTAGCCTTGGATTTTCGGACAAATTGATCCTGACTCGACAAGCTCCATTGAAATGAGTATTAGACTTAGATTTCTAACCTTGTTCATATCCAAGCCCTTTTATTTTGAATTAGACTTCAAATTTATGGGTAATAGACGTTTCCCCCAAACATGATTGAACTTTGTTTTTGGAGGGAGTGTTAGCCTTGGATTTTCAGAAAAATTGATCCTGACTCGACGAGCCCCATTTAAATGAGTATTAGCCTTAGATTTATAACCTTGTTCATATCCAAGCCCTTTTAGTTGGTATTAGACTTCAAATTTATGGGTAATAGACTTTTCCCCCAAACATGATTGAACTTAGTTTTTGGAGGGAGTGTTAGCCTTGGATTTTCGGAAAAAATGATCCTGACTCGACGAGCCCCATTTAAATGAGTATTAGCCTTAGATTTCTAACCTTGTTCATATCCAAGCCCTTTTAGTTGGTATTAGACTTCAAATTTATGGGTAATAGACTTTTCCCCCAAACATGATTGAACTTAGTTTTTGGAGGGAGTGTTAGCCTTGGATTTTCGGAAAAATTGATCCTGACTCGACGAGCCCCATTTAAATGAGTATTAGCCTTAGATTTCTAACCTTGTTCATATCCAATCCCTTTTAGTTTGTATTAGACTTCAAATTTAGGGGTAATAGACTTCTCCCCCAAACATGATTGAACTTAGTTTTTGGAGGGAGTGTTAGCCTTGGATTTTCGGAAAAATTGATCCTGACTCGACGAGTACCATTTAAATGAGTATTAGCCTTAGATTTATAACCTTGTTCATATCCAAGCCCTTTTAGTTGGTATTAGACTTCAAATTTTTGGGTAATAGACTTTTCCCCCAAACTTGATTGAACTTGGTTTTTGGAGGTGTTAGCCTTGGATTTTCGGACAAATTGATCCTGACTCGACAAGCCCCATTTAAAGGAGTATTAGCCTTAGATTTCTAACCTTGTTCATATCCAAGCCCTTTTAGTTGGTATTAGACTTCAAATTTATGGGTAATAGACTTTTCCCCCAAACTTGATTGAACTTGGTTTTTGGAGGTGTTAGCCTTGGATTTTCGGATAAATTGATCCTGACTCGACAAGCTCCATTTAAATGAGTATTAGAATTAGATTTCTAACCTTGTTCATATCCAAGCCCTTTTAGTTGGTATTAGACTTCAAATTTATGGGTAATAGACTTTTCCCCCAAACATGATTGAACTTAGTTTTTGGAGGGAGTGTTAGCCTTGGATTTTCGGACAAATTGATCCTGATTCGACAAGCCCCATTTAAATGAGTATTAGACTTAGATTTCTAAACTTGTTCATATCCAAGCCCTTTTAGTTGGTATTAGACTTCAAATTTATGGGTAATAGACTTTTCCCCCAAACATGATTGAACTTAGTTTTTGAAGGGAGTGTTAGCCTTGGATTTTCGGAAAAATTGATCCTGACTCGACGAGTACCATTTAAATGAGTATTAGACTTAGATTTCTAACCTTGTTCATATCCAAGCCCTTTTAGTTTGAATTAGACTTCAAATTTATGGGTAATAGACCTTTCCCCCAAACATGATTGAACTTGGTTTTTGGAGGTGTTAGCCTTGGATTTTCGGACAAATTGATCCTGACTCGACAAGCTCCATTGAAATGAGTATTAGACTTAGATTTCTAACCTTGTTCATATCCAAGCCCTTTTATTTTGAATTAGACTTCAAATTTATGGGTAATAGACGTTTCCCCCAAACATGATTGAACTTTGTTTTTGGAGGGAGTGTTAGCCTTGGATTTTCGGAAAAATTGATCCTGACTCGACGAGCCCCATTTAAATGAGTATTAGCCTTAGATTTCTAACCTTGTTCATATCCAAGCCCTTTTAGTTGGTATTAGACTTCAAATTTATGGGTAATAGACTTTTCCCCCAAACATGATTGAACTTAGTTTTTGGAGGGAGTGTTAGCCTTGGATTTTCGGAAAAAATGATCCTGACTCGACGAGCCCCATTTAAATGAGTATTAGCCTTAGATTTCTAACCTTGTTCATATCCAATCCCTTTTAGTTTGTATTAGACTTCAAATTTAGGGGTAATAGACTTCTCCCCCAAACATGATTGAACTTAGTTTTTGGAGGGAGTGTTAGCCTTGGATTTTCGGAAAAATTGATCCTGACTCGACGAGTACCATTTAAATGAGTATTAGCCTTAGATTTCTAACCTTGTTCATATCCAAGCCCTTTTAGTTGGTATTAGACTTCAAATTTATGGGTAATAGACTTTTCCCCCAAACATGATTGAACTTAGTTTTTGGAGGGAGTGTTAGCCTTGGATTTTCGGATAAATTGATCCTGACTCGACAAGCTCCATTTAAATGAGTATTAGAATTAGATTTCTAACCTTGTTCATATCCAAGCCCTTTTAGTTGGTATTAGACTTCAAATTTATGGGTAATAGACTTTTCCCCCAAACATGATTGAACTTAGTTTTTGGAGGGAGTGTTAGCCTTGGATTTTCGGATAAATTGATCCTGACTCGACAAGCTCCATTTAAATGAGTATTAGCCTTAGATTTCTAACCTTGTTCATATCCAAGCCCTTTTAGTTGGTATTAGACTTCAAATTTATGGGTAATAGACTTTTCCCCCAAACATGATTGAACTTTGTTTTTGGAGGGAGTGTTAGCCTTGGATTTTCGGAAAAATTGATCCTGACTCGACGAGCCCCATTTAAATGAGTATTAGCCTTAGATTTCTATCCTTGTTCATATCCAAGCCCTTTTAGTTGGTATTAGACTTCAAATTTATGGGTAATAGACTTTTCCCCCAAACATGATTGAACTTAGTTTTTGGAGGGAGTGTTAGCCTTGGATTTTCGGATAAATTGATCCTGACTCGACAAGCTCCATTTAAATGAGTATTAGCCTTAGATTTCTAACCTTGTTCATATCCAAGCCCTTTTAGTTGGTATTAGACTTCAAATTTATGGGTAATAGACTTTTCCCCCAAACTTGATTGAACTTGGTTTTTGGAGGTGTTAGCCTTGGATTTTCGGATAAATTGATCCTGACTCGACAAGCTCCATTTAAATGAGTATTAGAATTAGATTTCTAACCTTGTTCATATCCAAGCCCTTTTAGTTGGTATTAGACTTCAAATTTATGGGTAATAGACTTTTCCCCCAAACATGATTGAACTTAGTTTTTGGAGGGAGTGTTAGCCTTGGATTTTCGGACAAATTGATCCTGATTCGACAAGCCCCATTTAAATGAGTATTAGACTTAGATTTCTAAACTTGTTCATATCCAAGCCCTTTTAGTTGGTATTAGACTTCAAATTTATGGGTAATAGACTTTTCCCCCAAACATGATTGAACTTAGTTTTTGAAGGGAGTGTTAGCCTTGGATTTTCGGAAAAATTGATCCTGACTCGACGAGTACCATTTAAATGAGTATTAGACTTAGATTTCTAACCTTGTTCATATCCAAGCCCTTTTAGTTTGAATTAGACTTCAAATTTATGGGTAATAGACCTTTCCCCCAAACATGATTGAACTTGGTTTTTGGAGGTGTTAGCCTTGGATTTTCGGACAAATTGATCCTGACTCGACAAGCTCCATTGAAATGAGTATTAGACTTAGATTTCTAACCTTGTTCATATCCAAGCCCTTTTATTTTGAATTAGACTTCAAATTTATGGGTAATAGACGTTTCCCCCAAACATGATTGAACTTTGTTTTTGGAGGGAGTGTTAGCCTTGGATTTTCGGAAAATTTGATCCTGACTCGACGAGCCCCATTTAAATGAGTATTAGCCTTAGATTCCTAACCTTGTTCATATCCAAGCCCTTTTAGTTGGATTAGACTTCAAATTTATGGGTAATAGACTTTTCCCCCAAACATGATTGAACTTAGTTTTTGGAGGGAGTGTTAGCCTTGGATTTTCGGAAAAAATGATCCTGACTCGACGAGCCCCATTTAAATGAGTATTAGCCTTAGATTTCTAACCTTGTTCATATCCAAGCCCTTTTAGTTGGTATTAGACTTCAAATTTATGGGTAATAGACTTTTCCCCCAAACATGATTGAACTTAGTTTTTGGAGGGAGTGTTAGCCTTGGATTTTCGGATAAATTGATCCTGACTCGACAAGCTCCATTTAAATGAGTATTAGAATTAGATTTCTAACCTTGTTCATATCCAAGCCCTTTTAGTTGGTATTAGACTTCAAATTTATGGGTAATAGACTTTTCCCCCAAACATGATTGAACTTAGTTTTTGGAGGGAGTGTTAGCCTTGGATTTTCGGATAAATTGATCCTGACTCGACAAGCTCCATTTAAATGAGTATTAGCCTTAGATTTCTAACCTTGTTCATATCCAAGCCCTTTTAGATGGTATTAGACTTCAAATTTATGGGTAATAGACTTTTCCCCCAAACATGATTGAACTTTGTTTTTGGAGGGAGTGTTAGCCTTGGATTTTCGGAAAAATTGATCCTGACTCGACGAGCCCCATTTAAATGAGTATTAGCCTTATATTTCTATCCTTGTTCATATCCAAGCCCTTTTAGTTGGTATTAGACTTCAAATTTATGGCTAATAGACTTTTCCCCCAAACATGATTGAACTTAGTTTTTGGAGGGAGTGTTAGCCTTGGATTTTCGGAAAAAATGATCCTGCCTCGACGAGCCCCATTTAAATGAGTATTAGCCTTAGATTTCTAACCTTGTTCATATCCAAGCCCTTTTAGTTGGTATTAGACTTCAAATTTATGGGTAATAGACTTTTCCCCCAAACATGATTGAACTTAGTTTTTGGAGGGAGTGTTAGCCTTGGATTTTCGGAAAAATTGATCCTAACTCGACGAGCCCCATTTAAATGAGTATTAGCCTTAGATTTCTAACCTTGTTCATATCCAATCCCTTTTAGTTTGTATTAGACTTCAAATTTAGGGGTAATAGACTTCTCCCCCAAACATGATTGAACTTAGTTTTTGGAGGGAGTGTTAGCCTTGGATTTTCGGAAAAATTGATCCTGACTCGACGAGTACCATTTAAATGAGTATTAGCCTTAGATTTATAACCTTGTTCATATCCAAGCCCTTTTAGTTGGTATTAGACTTCAAATTTTTGGGTAATAGACTTTTCCCCCAAACTTGATTGAACTTGGTTTTTGGAGGTGTTAGCCTTGGATTTTCGGACAAATTGATCCTGACTCGACAAGCCCCATTTAAAGGAGTATTAGCCTTAGATTTCTAACCTTGTTCATATCCAAGCCCTTTTAGTTGGTATTAGACTTCAAATTTATGGGTAATAGACTTTTCCCCCAAACTTGATTGAACTTGGTTTTTGGAGGTGTTAGCCTTGGATTTTCGGATAAATTGATCCTGACTCGACAAGCTCCATTTAAATGAGTATTAGAATTAGATTTCTAACCTTGTTCATATCCAAGCCCTTTTAGTTGGTATTAGACTTCAAATTTATGGGTAATAGACTTTTCCCCCAAACATGATTGAACTTAGTTTTTGGAGGGAGTGTTAGCCTTGGATTTTCGGACAAATTGATCCTGATTCGACAAGCCCCATTTAAATGAGTATTAGACTTAGATTTCTAAACTTGTTCATATCCAAGCCCTTTTAGTTGGTATAAGACTTCAAATTTATGGGTAATAGACTTTTCCCCCAAACATGATTGAACTTAGTTTTTGAAGGGAGTGTTAGCCTTGGATTTTCGGAAAAATTGATCCTGACTCGACGAGTACCATTTAAATGAGTATTAGACTTAGATTTCTAACCTTGTTCATATCCAAGCCCTTTTAGTTTGAATTAGACTTCAAATTTATGGGTAATAGACCTTTCCCCCAAACATGATTGAACTTGGTTTTTGGAGGTGTTAGCCTTGGATTTTCGGACAAATTGATCCTGACTCGACAAGCTCCATTGAAATGAGTATTAGACTTAGATTTCTAACCTTGTTCATATCCAAGCCCTTTTATTTTGAATTAGACTTCAAATTTATGGGTAATAGACGTTTCCCCCAAACATAATTGAACTTTGTTTTTGGAGGGAGTGTTAGCCTTGGATTTTCGGAAAAATTGATCCTGACTCGACGAGCCCCATTTAAATGAGTATTAGCCTTAGATTTCTAACCTTGTTCATATCCAAGCGCTTTTAGTTGGTATTAGACTTCAAATTTATGGGTAATAGACTTTTCCCCCAAACATGATTGAACTTAGTTTTTGGAGGGAGTGTTAGCCTTGGATTTTCGGAAAAAATGATCCTGACTCGACAAGCCCCATTTAAATGAGTATTAGCCTTAGATTTCTAACCTTGTTCATATCCAAGCCCTTTTAGTTGGTATTAGACTTCAAATTTATGGGTAATAGACTTTTCCCCCAAACATGATTGAACTTAGTTTTTGGAGGGAGTGTTAGCCTTGGATTTTCGGATAAATTGATCCTGACTCGACAAGCTCCATTTAAATGAGTATTAGAATTAGATTTCTAACCTTGTTCATATCCAAGCCCTTTTAGTTGGTATTAGACTTCAAATTTATGGGTAATAGACTTTTCCCCCAAACATGATTGAACTTAGTTTTTTGAGGGAGTGTTAGCCTTGGATTTTCGGATAAATTGATCCTGACTCGACAAGCTCCATTTAAATGAGTATTAGCCTTAGATTTCTAACCTTGTTCATATCCAAGCCCTTTTAGTTGGTATTAGACTTCAAATTTATGGGTAATAGACTTTTCCCCCAAACATGATTGAACTTTGTTTTTGGAGGGAGTGTTAGCCTTGGATTTTCGGAAAAATTGATCCTGACTCGACGAGCCCCATTTAAATGAGTATTAGCCTTAGATTTCTAACCTTGTTCATATCCAAGCGCTTTTAGTTGGTATTAGACTTCAAATTTATGGGTAATAGACTTTTCCCCCAAACATGATTGAACTTAGTTTTTGGAGGGAGTGTTAGCCTTGGATTTTCGGATAAATTGATCCTGACTCGACAAGCTCCATTTAAATGAGTATTAGAATTAGATTTCTAACCTTGTTCATATCCAAGCCCTTTTAGTTGGTATTAGACTTCAAATTTATGGGTAATAGACTTTTCCCCCAAACATGATTGAACTTAGTTTTTGGAGGGAGTGTTAGCCTTGGATTTTCGGATAAATTGATCCTGACTCGACAAGCTCCATTTAAATGAGTATTAGCCTTAGATTTCTAACCTTGTTCATATCCAAGCCCTTTTAGTTGGTATTAGACTTCAAATTTATGGGTAATAGACTTTTCCCCCAAACATGATTGAACTTTGTTTTTGGAGGGAGTGTTAGCCTTGGATTTTCGGAAAAATTGATCCTGACTCGACGAGCCCCATTTAAATGAGTATTAGCCTTAGATTTCTATCCTTGTTCATATCCAAGCCCTTTTAGTTGGTATTAGACTTCAAATTTATGGGTAATAGACTTTTCCCCCAAACATGATTGAACTTAGTTTTTGGAGGGAGTGTTAGCCTTGGATTTTCGGAAAAAATGATCCTGACTCGACGAGCCCCATTTAAATGAGTATTAGCCTTAGATTTCTAACCTTGTTCATATCCAAGCCCTTTTAGTTGGTATTAGACTTCAAATTTATGGGTAATAGACTTTTCCCCCAAACATGATTGAACTTAGTTTTTGGAGGGAGTGTTAGCCTTGGATTTTCGGAAAAATTGATCCTGACTCGACGAGCCCCATTTAAATGAGTATTAGCCTTAGATTTCTAACCTTGTTCATATCCAATCCCTTTTAGTTTGTATTATACTTCAAATTTAGGGGTAATAGACTTCTCCCCCAAACATGATTGAACTTAGTTTTTGGAGGGAGTGTTAGCCTTGGATTTTCGGAAAAATTGATCCTGACTCGACGAGTACCATTTAAATGAGTATTAGCCTTAGATTTCTAACCTTGTTCATATCCAAGCCCTTTTAGTTGGTATTAGACTTCAAATTTATGGGTAATAGACTTTTCCCCCAAACATGATTGAACTTTGTTTTTGGAGGGAGTGTTAGCCTTGGATTTTCGGAAAAATTGATCCTGACTCGACGAGCCCCATTTAAATGAGTATTAGCCTTAGATTTCTAACCTTGTTCATATCCAAGCGCTTTTAGTTGGTATTAGACTTCAAATTTATGGGTAATAGACTTTTCCCCCAAACATGATTGAACTTAGTTTTTGGAGGGAGTGTTAGCCTTGGATTTTCGGATAAATTGATCCTGACTCGACAAGCTCCATTTAAATGAGTATTAGAATTAGATTTCTAACCTTGTTCATATCCAAGCCCTTTTAGTTGGTATTAGACTTCAAATTTATGGGTAATAGACTTTTCCCCCAAACATGATTGAACTTAGTTTTTGGAGGGAGTGTTAGCCTTGGATTTTCGGATAAATTGATCCTGACTCGACAAGCTCCATTTAAATGAGTATTAGCCTTAGATTTCTAACCTTGTTCATATCCAAGCCCTTTTAGTTGGTATTAGACTTCAAATTTATGGGTAATAGACTTTTCCCCCAAACATGATTGAACTTTGTTTTTGGAGGGAGTGTTAGCCTTGGATTTTCGGAAAAATTGATCCTGACTCGACGAGCCCCATTTAAATGAGTATTAGCCTTAGATTTCTATCCTTGTTCATATCCAAGCCCTTTTAGTTGGTATTAGACTTCAAATTTATGGGTAATAGACTTTTCCCCCAAACATGATTGAACTTAGTTTTTGGAGGGAGTGTTAGCCTTGGATTTTCGGAAAAAATGATCCTGACTCGACGAGCCCCATTTAAATGAGTATTAGCCTTAGATTTCTAACCTTGTTCATATCCAAGCCCTTTTAGTTGGTATTAGACTTCAAATTTATGGGTAATAGACTTTTCCCCCAAACATGATTGAACTTAGTTTTTGGAGGGAGTGTTAGCCTTGGATTTTCGGAAAAATTGATCCTGACTCGACGAGCCCCATTTAAATGAGTATTAGCCTTAGATTTCTAACCTTGTTCATATCCAATCCCTTTTAGTTTGTATTATACTTCAAATTTAGGGGTAATAGACTTCTCCCCCAAACATGATTGAACTTAGTTTTTGGAGGGAGTGTTAGCCTTGGATTTTCGGAAAAATTGATCCTGACTCGACGAGTACCATTTAAATGAGTATTAGCCTTAGATTTATAACCTTGTTCATATCCAAGCCCTTTTAGTTGGTATTAGACTTCAAATTTTTGGGTAATAGACTTTTCCCCCAAACTTGATTGAACTTGGTTTTTGGAGGTGTTAGCCTTGGATTTTCGGACAAATTGATCCTGACTCGACAAGCCCCATTTAAAGGAGTATTAGCCTTAGATTTCTAACCTTGTTCATATCCAAGCCCTTTTAGTTGGTATTAGACTTCAAATTTATGGGTAATAGACTTTTCCCCCAAACTTGATTGAACTTGGTTTTTGGAGGTGTTAGCCTTGGATTTTCGGATAAATTGATCCTGACTCGACAAGCTCCATTT
Source organism: Salix caprea (assembly GCA_964035475.1). Lineage (NCBI taxonomy): Eukaryota > Viridiplantae > Streptophyta > Magnoliopsida > Malpighiales > Salicaceae > Salix > Salix caprea. The sequence goes on from OZ037749.1 coordinate 18,608,569, forward strand.
AAATGAGTATTAGAATTAGATTTCTAACCTTGTTCATATCCAAGCCCTTTTAGTTGGTATTAGACTTCAAATTTATGGGTAATAGACTTTTCCCCCAAACATGATTGAACTTAGTTTTTGGAGGGAGTGTTAGCCTTGGATTTTCGGACAAATTGATCCTGATTCGACAAGCCCCATTTAAATGAGTATTAGACTTAGATTTCTAAACTTGTTCATATCCAAGCCCTTTTAGTTGGTATTAGACTTCAAATTTATGGGTAATAGACTTTTCCCCCAAACATGATTGAACTTAGTTTTTGAAGGGAGTGTTAGCCTTGGATTTTCGGAAAAATTGATCCTGACTCGACGAGTACCATTTAAATGAGTATTAGACTTAGATTTCTAACCTTGTTCATATCCAAGCCCTTTTAGTTTGAATTAGACTTCAAATTTATGGGTAATAGACCTTTCCCCCAAACATGATTGAACTTGGTTTTTGGAGGTGTTAGCCTTGGATTTTCGGACAAATTGATCCTGACTCGACAAGCTCCATTGAAATGAGTATTAGACTTAGATTTCTAACCTTGTTCATATCCAAGCCCTTTTATTTTGAATTAGACTTCAAATTTATGGGTAATAGACGTTTCCCCCAAACATGATTGAACTTTGTTTTTGGAGGGAGTGTTAGCCTTGGATTTTTGGAAAAATTGATCCTGACTCGACGAGCCCCATTTAAATGAGTATTAGCCTTAGATTTCTAACCTTGTTCATATCCAAGCCCTTTTAGTTGGTATTAGACTTCAAATTTATGGGTAATAGACTTTTCCCCCAAACATGATTGAACTTAGTTTTTGGAGGGAGTGTTAGCCTTGGATTTTCGGGAAAAATGATCCTGACTCGACGAGCCCCATTTAAATGAGTATTAGCCTTAGATTTCTAACCTTGTTCATATCCAAGCCCTTTTAGTTGGTATTAGACTTCAAATTTATGGGTAATAGACTTTTCCCCCAAACATGATTGAACTTGGTTTTTGGAGGGAGTGTTAGCCTTGGATTTTCGGAAAAAATGATCCTGACTCGACGAGCCCCATTTAAATGAGTATTAGCCTTAGATTTCTAACCTTGTTCATATACAAGCCCTTTTAGTTGGTATTAGACTTCAAATTTATGGGTAATAGACTTTTCCCCCAAACATGATTGAACTTGGTTTTTGGAGGGAGTGTTAGCCTTGGATTTTCGGAAAAATTGATCCTGACTCGACGAGTACCATTTAAATGAGTATTAGCCTTAGATTTATAACATTGTTCATATCCAATCCCTTTTAGTTTGTATTAGACTTCAAATTTATGGGTAATAGACTTCTCCCCCAAACATGATTGAACTTAGTTTTTGGAGGGAGTGTTAGCCTTGAATTTTCGGAAAAATTGATCCTGACTCGACGAGTACCATTTAAATGAGTATTAGCCTTAGATTTATAACCTTGTTCATATCCAAGCCCTTTTAGTTGGTATTAGACTTCAAATTTTTGGGTAATAGACTTTTCCCCCAAACTTGATTGAACTTGGTTTTTGGAGGTGTTAGCCTTGGATTTTCGGACAAATTGATCCTGACTCGACAAGCCCCATTTAAAGGAGTATTAGCCTTAGATTTCTAACCTTGTTCATATCCAAGCCCTTTTAGTTGGTATTAGACTTCAAATTTATGGGTAATAGACTTTTCCCCCAAACATGATTGAACTTTGTTTTTGGAGGGAGTGTTAGCCTTGGATTTTCGGAAAAATTGATCCTGACTCGACGAGCCCCATTTAAATGAGTATTAGCCTTAGATTTCTATCCTTGTTCATATCCAAGCCCTTTTAGTTGGTATTAGACTTCAAATTTATGGGTAATAGACTTTTCCCCCAAACATGATTGAACTTAGTTTTTGGAGGGAGTGTTAGCCTTGGATTTTCGGAAAAATTGATCCTGACTCGACGAGCCCCATTTAAATGAGTATTAGCCTTAGATTTCTAACCTTGTTCATATCCAAGCCCTTTTAGTTGGTATTAGACTTCAAATTTATGGGTAATAGACTTTTCCCCCAAACATGATTGAACTTTGTTTTTGGAGGGAGTGTTAGCCTTGGATTTTCGGAAAAATTGATCCTGACTCGACGAGCCCCATTTAAATGAGTATTAGCCTTAGATTTCTAACCTTGTTCATATCCAAGCGCTTTTAGTTGGTATTAGACTTCAAATTTATGGGTAATAGACTTTTCCCCCAAACATGATTGAACTTAGTTTTTGGAGGGAGTGTTAGCCTTGGATTTTCGGATAAATTGATCCTGACTCGACAAGCTCCATTTAAATGAGTATTAGAATTAGATTTCTAACCTTGTTCATATCCAAGCCCTTTTAGTTGGTATTAGACTTCAAATTTATGGGTAATAGACTTTTCCCCCAAACATGATTGAACTTAGTTTTTGGAGGGAGTGTTAGCCTTGGATTTTCGGATAAATTGATCCTGACTCGACAAGCTCCATTTAAATGAGTATTAGCCTTAGATTTCTAACCTTGTTCATATCCAAGCCCTTTTAGTTGGTATTAGACTTCAAATTTATGGGTAATAGACTTTTCCCCCAAACATGATTGAACTTTGTTTTTGGAGGGAGTGTTAGCCTTGGATTTTCGGAAAAATTGATCCTGACTCGACGAGCCCCATTTAAATGAGTATTAGCCTTAGATTTCTATCCTTGTTCATATCCAAGCCCTTTTAGTTGGTATTAGACTTCAAATTTATGGGTAATAGACTTTTCCCCCAAACATGATTGAACTTAGTTTTTGGAGGGAGTGTTAGCCTTGGATTTTCGGAAAAAATGATCCTGACTCGACGAGCCCCATTTAAATGAGTATTAGCCTTAGATTTCTAACCTTGTTCATATCCAAGCCCTTTTAGTTGGTATTAGACTTCAAATTTATGGGTAATAGACTTTTCCCCCAAACATGATTGAACTTAGTTTTTGGAGGGAGTGTTAGCCTTGGATTTTCGGAAAAATTGATCCTGACTCGACGAGCCCCATTTAAATGAGTATTAGCCTTAGATTTCTAACCTTGTTCATATCCAATCCCTTTTAGTTTGTATTATACTTCAAATTTAGGGGTAATAGACTTCTCCCCCAAACATGATTGAACTTAGTTTTTGGAGGGAGTGTTAGCCTTGGATTTTCGGAAAAATTGATCCTGACTCGACGAGTACCATTTAAATGAGTATTAGCCTTAGATTTATAACCTTGTTCATATCCAAGCCCTTTTAGTTGGTATTAGACTTCAAATTTTTGGGTAATAGACTTTTCCCCCAAACTTGATTGAACTTGGTTTTTGGAGGTGTTAGCCTTGGATTTTCGGACAAATTGATCCTGACTCGACAAGCCCCATTTAAAGGAGTATTAGCCTTAGATTTCTAACCTTGTTCATATCCAAGCCCTTTTAGTTGGTATTAGACTTCAAATTTATGGGTAATAGACTTTTCCCCCAAACTTGATTGAACTTGGTTTTTGGAGGTGTTAGCCTTGGATTTTCGGATAAATTGATCCTGACTCGACAAGCTCCATTTAAATGAGTATTAGAATTAGATTTCTAACCTTGTTCATATCCAAGCCCTTTTAGTTGGTATTAGACTTCAAATTTATGGGTAATAGACTTTTCCCCCAAACATGATTGAACTTAGTTTTTGGAGGGAGTGTTAGCCTTGGATTTTCGGACAAATTGATCCTGATTCGACAAGCCCCATTTAAATGAGTATTAGACTTAGATTTCTAAACTTGTTCATATCCAAGCCCTTTTAGTTGGTATTAGACTTCAAATTTATGGGTAATAGACTTTTCCCCCAAACATGATTGAACTTAGTTTTTGAAGGGAGTGTTAGCCTTGGATTTTCGGAAAAATTGATCCTGACTCGACGAGTACCATTTAAATGAGTATTAGCCTTAGATTTCTAACCTTGTTCATATCCAAGCCCTTTTAGTTGGTATTAGACTTCAAATTTATGGGTAATAGACTTTTCCCCCAAACATGATTGAACTTAGTTTTTGGAGGGAGTGTTAGCCTTGGATTTTCGGATAAATTGATCCTGACTCGACAAGCTCCATTTAAATGAGTATTAGCCTTAGATTTCTAACCTTGTTCATATCCAAGCCCTTTTAGTTGGTATTAGACTTCAAATTTATGGGTAATAGACTTTTCCCCCAAACATGATTGAACTTTGTTTTTGGAGGGAGTGTTAGCCTTGGATTTTCGGAAAAATTGATCCTGACTCGACGAGCCCCATTTAAATGAGTATTAGCCTTAGATTTCTATCCTTGTTCATATCCAAGCCCTTTTAGTTGGTATTAGACTTCAAATTTATGGGTAATAGACTTTTCCCCCAAACATGATTGAACTTAGTTTTTGGAGGGAGTGTTAGCCTTGGATTTTCGGAAAAAATGATCCTGACTCGACGAGCCCCATTTAAATGAGTATTAGCCTTAGATTTCTAACCTTGTTCATATCCAAGCCCTTTTAGTTGGTATTAGACTTCAAATTTATGGGTAATAGACTTTTCCCCCAAACATGATTGAACTTAGTTTTTGGAGGGAGTGTTAGCCTTGGATTTTCGGAAAAATTGATCCTGACTCGACGAGCCCCATTTAAATGAGTATTAGCCTTAGATTTCTAACCTTGTTCATATCCAATCCCTTTTAGTTTGTATTATACTTCAAATTTAGGGGTAATAGACTTCTCCCCCAAACATGATTGAACTTAGTTTTTGGAGGGAGTGTTAGCCTTGGATTTTCGGAAAAATTGATCCTGACTCGACGAGTACCATTTAAATGAGTATTAGCCTTAGATTTATAACCTTGTTCATATCCAAGCCCTTTTAGTTGGTATTAGACTTCAAATTTATGGGTAATAGACTTTTCCCCCAAACTTCATTGAACTTGGTTTTTGGAGGTGTTAGCCTTGGATTTTCGGACAAATTGATCCTGACTCGACAAGCTCCATTTAAATGAGTATTAGACTTAGATTTCTAACCTTGTTCATATCCAAGCCCTTTTAGTTTGAATTAGACTTCAAATTTATGGGTAATAGACTTTTCCCTTAAACATGATTGAACTTAGTTTTTGGAGGGAGTGTTAGCACTTAGTTTTTGGAGGGAGTGTTAGCCTTGGATTTTCGGAAAAAATGATCCTGAATCGACGAGCCCCATTTAAATGAGTATTAGCCTTAGATTTCTAACCTTGTTCATATCCAAGCCCTTTTAGTTGGTATTAGACTTCAAATTTATGGGTAATAGACTTTTCCCCCAAACATGATTGAACTTGGTTTTTGGAAGTGTAAGCCTTGGATTTTCGGAAAAATTGATCCTGACTCGACGAGTACCATTTAAATGAGTATTAGACTTAGATTTCTAACCTTGTTCATATCCAAGCCCTTTTAGTTTGAATTAGACTTCAAATTTATGGGTAATAGACCTTTCCCCCAAACATGATTGAACTTGGTTTTTGGAGGTGTTAGCCTTGGATTTTCGGACAAATTGATCCTGACTCGACAAGCTCCATTGAAATGAGTATTAGACTTAGATTTCTAACCTTGTTCATATCCAAGCCCTTTTATTTTGAATTAGACTTCAAATTTATGGGTAATAGACGTTTCCCCCAAACATGATTGAACTTTGTTTTTGGAGGGAGTGTTAGCCTTGGATTTTTGGAAAAATTGATCCTGACTCGACGAGCCCCATTTAAATGAGTATTAGCCTTAGATTTCTAACCTTGTTCATATCCAAGCCCTTTTAGTTGGTATTAGACTTCAAATTTATGGGTAATAGACTTTTCCCCCAAACATGATTGAACTTAGTTTTTGGAGGGAGTGTTAGCCTTGGATTTTCGGGAAAAATGATCCTGACTCGACGAGCCCCATTTAAATGAGTATTAGCCTTAGATTTCTAACCTTGTTCATATCCAAGCCCTTTTAGTTGGTATTAGACTTCAAATTTATGGGTAATAGACTTTTCCCCCAAACATGATTGAACTTGGTTTTTGGAGGGAGTGTTAGCCTTGGATTTTCGGAAAAAATGATCCTGACTCGACGAGCCCCATTTAAATGAGTATTAGCCTTAGATTTCTAACCTTGTTCATATACAAGCCCTTTTAGTTGGTATTAGACTTCAAATTTATGGGTAATAGACTTTTCCCCCAAACATGATTGAACTTGGTTTTTGGAGGGAGTGTTAGCCTTGGATTTTCGGAAAAATTGATCCTGACTCGACGAGTACCATTTAAATGAGTATTAGCCTTAGATTTATAACATTGTTCATATCCAATCCCTTTTAGTTTGTATTAGACTTCAAATTTATGGGTAATAGACTTCTCCCCCAAACATGATTGAACTTAGTTTTTGGAGGGAGTGTTAGCCTTGAATTTTCGGAAAAATTGATCCTGACTCGACGAGTACCATTTAAATGAGTATTAGCCTTAGATTTATAACCTTGTTCATATCCAAGCCCTTTTAGTTGGTATTAGACTTCAAATTTTTGGGTAATAGACTTTTCCCCCAAACTTGATTGAACTTGGTTTTTGGAGGTGTTAGCCTTGGATTTTCGGACAAATTGATCCTGACTCGACAAGCCCCATTTAAAGGAGTATTAGCCTTAGATTTCTAACCTTGTTCATATCCAAGCCCTTTTAGTTGGTATTAGACTTCAAATTTATGGGTAATAGACTTTTCCCCCAAACATGATTGAACTTTGTTTTTGGAGGGAGTGTTAGCCTTGGATTTTCGGAAAAATTGATCCTGACTCGACGAGCCCCATTTAAATGAGTATTAGCCTTAGATTTCTATCCTTGTTCATATCCAAGCCCTTTTAGTTGGTATTAGACTTCAAATTTATGGGTAATAGACTTTTCCCCCAAACATGATTGAACTTAGTTTTTGGAGGGAGTGTTAGCCTTGGATTTTCGGAAAAATTGATCCTGACTCGACGAGCCCCATTTAAATGAGTATTAGCCTTAGATTTCTAACCTTGTTCATATCCAAGCCCTTTTAGTTGGTATTAGACTTCAAATTTATGGGTAATAGACTTTTCCCCCAAACATGATTGAACTTTGTTTTTGGAGGGAGTGTTAGCCTTGGATTTTCGGAAAAATTGATCCTGACTCGACGAGCCCCATTTAAATGAGTATTAGCCTTAGATTTCTAACCTTGTTCATATCCAAGCGCTTTTAGTTGGTATTAGACTTCAAATTTATGGGTAATAGACTTTTCCCCCAAACATGATTGAACTTAGTTTTTGGAGGGAGTGTTAGCCTTGGATTTTCGGATAAATTGATCCTGACTCGACAAGCTCCATTTAAATGAGTATTAGAATTAGATTTCTAACCTTGTTCATATCCAAGCCCTTTTAGTTGGTATTAGACTTCAAATTTATGGGTAATAGACTTTTCCCCCAAACATGATTGAACTTAGTTTTTGGAGGGAGTGTTAGCCTTGGATTTTCGGATAAATTGATCCTGACTCGACAAGCTCCATTTAAATGAGTATTAGCCTTAGATTTCTAACCTTGTTCATATCCAAGCCCTTTTAGTTGGTATTAGACTTCAAATTTATGGGTAATAGACTTTTCCCCCAAACATGATTGAACTTTGTTTTTGGAGGGAGTGTTAGCCTTGGATTTTCGGAAAAATTGATCCTGACTCGACGAGCCCCATTTAAATGAGTATTAGCCTTAGATTTCTATCCTTGTTCATATCCAAGCCCTTTTAGTTGGTATTAGACTTCAAATTTATGGGTAATAGACTTTTCCCCCAAACATGATTGAACTTAGTTTTTGGAGGGAGTGTTAGCCTTGGATTTTCGGAAAAAATGATCCTGACTCGACGAGCCCCATTTAAATGAGTATTAGCCTTAGATTTCTAACCTTGTTCATATCCAAGCCCTTTTAGTTGGTATTAGACTTCAAATTTATGGGTAATAGACTTTTCCCCCAAACATGATTGAACTTAGTTTTTGGAGGGAGTGTTAGCCTTGGATTTTCGGAAAAATTGATCCTGACTCGACGAGCCCCATTTAAATGAGTATTAGCCTTAGATTTCTAACCTTGTTCATATCCAATCCCTTTTAGTTTGTATTATACTTCAAATTTAGGGGTAATAGACTTCTCCCCCAAACATGATTGAACTTAGTTTTTGGAGGGAGTGTTAGCCTTGGATTTTCGGAAAAATTGATCCTGACTCGACGAGTACCATTTAAATGAGTATTAGCCTTAGATTTATAACCTTGTTCATATCCAAGCCCTTTTAGTTGGTATTAGACTTCAAATTTTTGGGTAATAGACTTTTCCCCCAAACTTGATTGAACTTGGTTTTTGGAGGTGTTAGCCTTGGATTTTCGGACAAATTGATCCTGACTCGACAAGCCCCATTTAAAGGAGTATTAGCCTTAGATTTCTAACCTTGTTCATATCCAAGCCCTTTTAGTTGGTATTAGACTTCAAATTTATGGGTAATAGACTTTTCCCCCAAACTTGATTGAACTTGGTTTTTGGAGGTGTTAGCCTTGGATTTTCGGATAAATTGATCCTGACTCGACAAGCTCCATTTAAATGAGTATTAGAATTAGATTTCTAACCTTGTTCATATCCAAGCCCTTTTAGTTGGTATTAGACTTCAAATTTATGGGTAATAGACTTTTCCCCCAAACATGATTGAACTTAGTTTTTGGAGGGAGTGTTAGCCTTGGATTTTCGGACAAATTGATCCTGATTCGACAAGCCCCATTTAAATGAGTATTAGACTTAGATTTCTAAACTTGTTCATATCCAAGCCCTTTTAGTTGGTATTAGACTTCAAATTTATGGGTAATAGACTTTTCCCCCAAACATGATTGAACTTAGTTTTTGAAGGGAGTGTTAGCCTTGGATTTTCGGAAAAATTGATCCTGACTCGACGAGTACCATTTAAATGAGTATTAGACTTAGATTTCTAACCTTGTTCATATCCAAGCCCTTTTAGTTTGAATTAGACTTCAAATTTATGGGTAATAGACCTTTCCCCCAAACATGATTGAACTTGGTTTTTGGAGGTGTTAGCCTTGGATTTTCGGACAAATTGATCCTGACTCGACAAGCTCCATTGAAATGAGTATTAGACTTAGATTTCTAACCTTGTTCATATCCAAGCCCTTTTATTTTGAATTAGACTTCAAATTTATGGGTAATAGACGTTTCCCCCAAACATGATTGAACTTTGTTTTTGGAGGGAGTGTTAGCCTTGGATTTTTGGAAAAATTGATCCTGACTCGACGAGCCCCATTTAAATGAGTATTAGCCTTAGATTTCTAACCTTGTTCATATCCAAGCCCTTTTAGTTGGTATTAGACTTCAAATTTATGGGTAATAGACTTTTCCCCCAAACATGATTGAACTTAGTTTTTGGAGGGAGTGTTAGCCTTGGATTTTCGGGAAAAATGATCCTGACTCGACGAGCCCCATTTAAATGAGTATTAGCCTTAGATTTCTAACCTTGTTCATATCCAAGCCCTTTTAGTTGGTATTAGACTTCAAATTTATGGGTAATAGACTTTTCCCCCAAACATGATTGAACTTGGTTTTTGGAGGGAGTGTTAGCCTTGGATTTTCGGAAAAAATGATCCTGACTCGACGAGCCCCATTTAAATGAGTATTAGCCTTAGATTTCTAACCTTGTTCATATACAAGCCCTTTTAGTTGGTATTAGACTTCAAATTTATGGGTAATAGACTTTTCCCCCAAACATGATTGAACTTGGTTTTTGGAGGGAGTGTTAGCCTTGGATTTTCGGAAAAATTGATCCTGACTCGACGAGTACCATTTAAATGAGTATTAGCCTTAGATTTATAACATTGTTCATATCCAATCCCTTTTAGTTTGTATTAGACTTCAAATTTATGGGTAATAGACTTCTCCCCCAAACATGATTGAACTTAGTTTTTGGAGGGAGTGTTAGCCTTGAATTTTCGGAAAAATTGATCCTGACTCGACGAGTACCATTTAAATGAGTATTAGCCTTAGATTTATAACCTTGTTCATATCCAAGCCCTTTTAGTTGGTATTAGACTTCAAATTTTTGGGTAATAGACTTTTCCCCCAAACTTGATTGAACTTGGTTTTTGGAGGTGTTAGCCTTGGATTTTCGGACAAATTGATCCTGACTCGACAAGCCCCATTTAAAGGAGTATTAGCCTTAGATTTCTAACCTTGTTCATATCCAAGCCCTTTTAGTTGGTATTAGACTTCAAATTTATGGGTAATAGACTTTTCCCCCAAACATGATTGAACTTTGTTTTTGGAGGGAGTGTTAGCCTTGGATTTTCGGAAAAATTGATCCTGACTCGACGAGCCCCATTTAAATGAGTATTAGCCTTAGATTTCTATCCTTGTTCATATCCAAGCCCTTTTAGTTGGTATTAGACTTCAAATTTATGGGTAATAGACTTTTCCCCCAAACATGATTGAACTTAGTTTTTGGAGGGAGTGTTAGCCTTGGATTTTCGGAAAAATTGATCCTGACTCGACGAGCCCCATTTAAATGAGTATTAGCCTTAGATTTCTAACCTTGTTCATATCCAAGCCCTTTTAGTTGGTATTAGACTTCAAATTTATGGGTAATAGACTTTTCCCCCAAACATGATTGAACTTTGTTTTTGGAGGGAGTGTTAGCCTTGGATTTTCGGAAAAATTGATCCTGACTCGACGAGCCCCATTTAAATGAGTATTAGCCTTAGATTTCTAACCTTGTTCATATCCAAGCGCTTTTAGTTGGTATTAGACTTCAAATTTATGGGTAATAGACTTTTCCCCCAAACATGATTGAACTTAGTTTTTGGAGGGAGTGTTAGCCTTGGATTTTCGGATAAATTGATCCTGACTCGACAAGCTCCATTTAAATGAGTATTAGAATTAGATTTCTAACCTTGTTCATATCCAAGCCCTTTTAGTTGGTATTAGACTTCAAATTTATGGGTAATAGACTTTTCCCCCAAACATGATTGAACTTAGTTTTTGGAGGGAGTGTTAGCCTTGGATTTTCGGATAAATTGATCCTGACTCGACAAGCTCCATTTAAATGAGTATTAGCCTTAGATTTCTAACCTTGTTCATATCCAAGCCCTTTTAGTTGGTATTAGACTTCAAATTTATGGGTAATAGACTTTTCCCCCAAACATGATTGAACTTTGTTTTTGGAGGGAGTGTTAGCCTTGGATTTTCGGAAAAATTGATCCTGACTCGACGAGCCCCATTTAAATGAGTATTAGCCTTAGATTTCTATCCTTGTTCATATCCAAGCCCTTTTAGTTGGTATTAGACTTCAAATTTATGGGTAATAGACTTTTCCCCCAAACATGATTGAACTTAGTTTTTGGAGGGAGTGTTAGCCTTGGATTTTCGGAAAAAATGATCCTGACTCGACGAGCCCCATTTAAATGAGTATTAGCCTTAGATTTCTAACCTTGTTCATATCCAAGCCCTTTTAGTTGGTATTAGACTTCAAATTTATGGGTAATAGACTTTTCCCCCAAACATGATTGAACTTAGTTTTTGGAGGGAGTGTTAGCCTTGGATTTTCGGAAAAATTGATCCTGACTCGACGAGCCCCATTTAAATGAGTATTAGCCTTAGATTTCTAACCTTGTTCATATCCAATCCCTTTTAGTTTGTATTATACTTCAAATTTAGGGGTAATAGACTTCTCCCCCAAACATGATTGAACTTAGTTTTTGGAGGGAGTGTTAGCCTTGGATTTTCGGAAAAATTGATCCTGACTCGACGAGTACCATTTAAATGAGTATTAGCCTTAGATTTATAACCTTGTTCATATCCAAGCCCTTTTAGTTGGTATTAGACTTCAAATTTTTGGGTAATAGACTTTTCCCCCAAACTTGATTGAACTTGGTTTTTGGAGGTGTTAGCCTTGGATTTTCGGACAAATTGATCCTGACTCGACAAGCCCCATTTAAAGGAGTATTAGCCTTAGATTTCTAACCTTGTTCATATCCAAGCCCTTTTAGTTGGTATTAGACTTCAAATTTATGGGTAATAGACTTTTCCCCCAAACTTGATTGAACTTGGTTTTTGGAGGTGTTAGCCTTGGATTTTCGGATAAATTGATCCTGACTCGACAAGCTCCATTTAAATGAGTATTAGAATTAGATTTCTAACCTTGTTCATATCCAAGCCCTTTTAGTTGGTATTAGACTTCAAATTTATGGGTAATAGACTTTTCCCCCAAACATGATTGAACTTAGTTTTTGGAGGGAGTGTTAGCCTTGGATTTTCGGACAAATTGATCCTGATTCGACAAGCCCCATTTAAATGAGTATTAGACTTAGATTTCTAAACTTGTTCATATCCAAGCCCTTTTAGTTGGTATTAGACTTCAAATTTATGGGTAATAGACTTTTCCCCCAAACATGATTGAACTTAGTTTTTGAAGGGAGTGTTAGCCTTGGATTTTCGGAAAAATTGATACTGACTCGACGAGTACCATTTAAATGAGTATTAGCCTTAGATTTCTAACCTTGTTCATATCCAAGCCCTTTTAGTTGGTATTAGACTTCAAATTTATGGGTAATAGACTTTTCCCCCAAACATGATTGAACTTAGTTTTTGGAGGGAGTGTTAGCCTTGGATTTTCGGAAAAATTGATCCTGACTCGACGAGTACCATTTAAATGAGTATTAGCCTTAGATTTATAACCTTGTTCATATCCAAGCCCTTTTAGTTGGTATTAGACTTCAAATTTTTGGGTAATAGACTTTTCCCCCAAACTTGATTGAACTTGGTTTTTGGAGGTGTTAGCCTTGGATTTTCGGACAAATTGATCCTGACTCGACAAGCCCCATTTAAAGGAGTATTAGCCTTAGATTTCTAACCTTGTTCATATCCAAGCCCTTTTAGTTGGTATTAGACTTCAAATTTATGGGTAATAGACTTTTCCCCCAAACTTGATTGAACTTGGTTTTTGGAGGTGTTAGCCTTGGATTTTCGGATAAATTGATCCTGACTCGACAAGCTCCATTTAAATGAGTATTAGAATTAGATTTCTAACCTTGTTCATATCCAAGCCCTTTTAGTTGGTATTAGACTTCAAATTTATGGGTAATAGACTTTTCCCCCAAACATGATTGAACTTAGTTTTTGGAGGGAGTGTTAGCCTTGGATTTTCGGACAAATTGATCCTGATTCGACAAGCCCCATTTAAATGAGTATTAGACTTAGATTTCTAAACTTGTTCATATCCAAGACCTTTTAGTTGGTATTAGACTTCAAATTTATGGGTAATAGACTTTTCCCCCAAACATGATTGAACTTAGTTTTTGAAGGGAGTGTTAGCCTTGGATTTTCGGAAAAATTGATCCTGACTCGACGAGTACCATTTAAATGAGTATTAGCCTTAGATTTCTAACCTTGTTCATATCCAAGCCCTTTTAGTTGGTATTAGACTTCAAATTTATGGGTAATAGTCTTTTCCCCCAAACTTTATTGAACTTGGTTTTTGGAGGTGTTAGCCTTGGATTTTCAGACAAATTGATCCTGACTCGACAAGCCCCATTTAAATGAGTATTAGACTTAGATTTCTAACCTTGTTCATATCCAAGCACTTTTAGTTGGTATTAGACTTCAAATTTATGGGTAATAGAATTTTCCCTTAAACATGATTGAACTTAGTTTTTGGAGGGAGTGTTAGCCTTGGATTTTCGGAAAAATTGATCCTGACTCGACGAGCCCCATTTAAATGAGTATTAGCCTTAGATTTCTAACCTTATTCATATCCAAGCCCTTTTAGTTGGTATTAGACTTCAAATTTATGGGTAATAGACTTTTCTCCCAAACATGATTGAATTTAGTTTTTGGAGGGAGTGTTAGCCTTAGATTTTCGGACAAATTGATCCTGACTCGACAAGCCCCATTTAAATGAGTATTAGACTTAGATTTCTAACCTTGTTCATATCCAAGCCCTTTTAGTTGGTATTAGACTTCAAATGTAAGGGTAATAGACTTTTCCCCCAAACATGATTGAACTTAGTTTTTGGAGGGAGTGTTAGCCTTGGATTTTTGGAAAAATTGATCCTGACTCGACAAGCCCCATTTAAATGAGTATTACCCTTAGATTTCTAACCTTGTTCATATCCAAGCCCTTTTAGTTGGTATTAGACTTCAAATATATGGGTAATAGACTTTTCCCCAAACATGATTGAACTTAGTTTTTGGAGCGAGTGTTAGCCTTGGATTTTCGGAAAAATTGATCCTGACTCGACGAGTACCATTTAAATGAGTATTAGCCTTAGATTTATAACCTTGTTCATATCCAAGCCCTTTTAGTTGGTATTAGACTTCAAATTTATGGGTAATAGACTTTTCCCCCAAACATGATTGAACTTAGTTTTTGGAGGGAGTGTTAGCCTTGGATTTTCGGAAAAAATGATCCTGACTCAACGAGCCCCATTTAAATGAGTATTAGCCTTAGATTTCTAACCTTGTTCATATCCAAGCCCTTTTAGTTGGTATTAGATTTCAAATTTATGGGTAATAGACTTTTCCCCCAAACATGATTGAACTTAGTTTTTGGAGGGAGTGTTAGCCTTGGATTTTTGGAAAAATTGATCCTGACTCGACAAGCCCCATTTAAATGAGTATTAGCCTTAGATTTCTAACCTTGTTCATATCCAAGCCCTTTTAGTTGGTATTAGACTTCAAATATATGGGTAATAGACTTTTCCCCCAAACATGATTGAACTTAGTTTTTGGAGCGAGTATTAGCCTTGGATTTTCGGAAAAATTGATCCTGACTCGACGAGTACCATTTAAATGAGTATTAGCCTTAGATTTATAACCTTGTTCATATCCAAGCCCTTTTAGTTGGTATTAGACTTCAAATTTATGGGTAATAGACTTTTCCCCCAAACATGATTGAACTTAGTTTTTGGAGGGAGTGTTAGCCTTGGATTTTCGGAAAAAATGATCCTGACTCAACGAGCCCCATTTAAATGAGTATTAGCCTTAGATTTCTAACCTTGTTCATATCCAAGCCCTTTTAGTTGGTATTAGATTTCAAATTTATGGGTAATAGACTTTTCCCCCAAACTTGATTGAACTTGGTTTTTGGAGGTGTTAGCCTTGGATTTTCGGACAAATTGATCCTGACTCGACAAGCCCCATATAAATGAGTATTAGCCTTAGATTTCTAACTTTGTTCATATCCAAGCCCTTTTAGTTGGTATTAGACTTCAAATTTATGGGTAATAGACTTTTCCCCCAAACTTGATTGAACTTGGTTTTTGGAGGTGTTAGCCTTGGATTTTCGGACAAATTGATCCTGACTCGACGAGCCCCATTTAAATGAGTATTAGCCTTAGATTTCTAACCTTGTTCATATCCAAGCCCCTTTAGTTGGTATTAGACTTCAAATTTATGGGTAATAGACTTTTCCCCCAAACATGATTGAACTTAGTTTTTGGAGGGAGTGTTAGCCTTGGATTTTCGGAAAAAATGATCCTGACTCGACGAGCCCCATTTAAATGAGTATTAGCCTTAGATTTCTAACCTTGTTCATATCCAAGCCCTTTTAGTTGGTATTAGACTTCAAATTTATGGGTAATAGACTTTTCCCCCAAACATGATTGAACTTAGTTTTTGGAGGGAGTGTTAGCCTTGGATTTTCGGATAAATTGATCCTGACTCGACAAGCTCCATTTAAATGAGTATTAGCCTTAGATTTCTAACCTTGTTCATATCCAAGCCCTTTTAGTTGGTATTAGACTTCAAATTTATGGGTAATAGACTTTTCCCCCAAACATGATTGAACTTAGTTTTTGGAGGGAGTGTTAGCCTTGGATTTTCGGAAAAATTGATCCTGACTCGACGAGCCCCATTTAAATGAGTATTAGCCTTACATTTCTAACCTTGTTCATATCCAATCCCTTTTAGTTTGCATTAGACTTCAAATTTATGGGTAATAGACTTCTCCCCCAAACATGATTGAACTTAGTTTTTGGAGGGAGTGTTAGCCTTGGATTTTCGGAAAAATTGATCCTGACTCGACGAGTACCATTTAAATGAGTATTAGCCTTAGATTTATAACCTTGTTCATATCCAAGCCCTTTTAGTTGGTATTAGACTTCAAATTTTTTGGTAATAGACTTTTCCCCCAAACTTGATTGAACTTGGTTTTTGGAGGTGTTAGCCTTGGATTTTCGGACAAATTGATCCTGACTCGACAAGCCCCATTTAAAGGAGTATTAGCCTTAGATTTCTAACCTTGTTCATATCCAAGCCCTTTTAGTTGGTATTAGACTTCAAATTTATGGGTAATAGACTTTTCCCCCAAACTTGATTGAACTTGGTTTTTGGAGGTGTTAGCCTTGGATTTTCGGATAAATTGATCCTGACTCGACAAGCTCCATTTAAATGAGTATTAGAATTAGATTTCTAACCTTGTTCATATCCAAGCCCTTTTAGTTGGTATTAGACTTCAAATTTATGGGTAATAGACTTTTCCCCCAGACATGATTGAACTTAGTTTTTGGAGGGAGTGTTAGCCTTGGATTTTCGGACAAATTGATCCTGACTCGACGAGCCCCATTTAAATGAGTATTAGCCTTAGATTTCTAACCTTGTTCATATCCAAGCCCTTTTAGTTGGTATTAGACTTCAAATTTATGGGTAATAGACTTTTCCCCCAAACATGATTGAACTTAGTTTTTGGAGGGAGTGTTAGCCTTGGATTTTCGGAAAAATTGATCCTGACTCGACGAGCCCCATTTAAATGAGTATTAGCCTTAGATTTCTAACCTTGTTCATATCCAAGCCCTTTTAGTTGGTATTAGACTTCAAATTTATGGGTAATAGACTTTTCCCCCAAACATGATTGAACTTAGTTTTTGGAGGGAGTGTTAGCCTTGGATTTTCGGAAAAATTGATCCTGACTCGACGAGCCCCATTTAAATGAGTATTAGCCTTAGATTTCTAACCTTGTTCATATCCAATCCCTTTTAGTTTGTATTATACTTCAAATTTAGGGGTAATAGACTTCTCCCCCAAACATGATTGAACTTAGTTTTTGGAGGGAGTGTTAGCCTTGGATTTTCGGAAAAATTGATCCTGTCTCGACGAGTACCATTTAAATGAGTATTAGCCTTAGATTTATAACCTTGTTCATATCCAAGCCCTTTTAGTTGGTATTAGACTTCAAATTTTTGGGTAATAGACTTTTCCCCCAAACTTGATTGAACTTGGTTTTTGGAGGTGTTAGCCTTGGATTTTCGGACAAATTGATCCTGACTCGACAAGCCCCATTTAAAGGAGTATTAGCCTTAGATTTCTAACCTTGTTCATATCCAAGCCCTTTTAGTTGGTATTAGACTTCAAATTTATGGGTAATAGTCTTTTCCCCCAAACTTTATTGAACTTGGTTTTTGGAGGTGTTAGCCTTGGATTTTCAGACAAATTGATCCTGACTCGACAAGCCCCATTTACATGAGTATTAGACTTAGATTTCTAACCTTGTTCATATCCAAGCACTTTTAGTTGGTATTAGACTTCAAATTTATGGGTAATAGAATTTTCCCTTAAACATGATTGAACTTAGTTTTTGGAGGGAGTGTTAGCCTTGGATTTTCGGAAAAATTGATCCTGACTCGACGAGCCCCATTTAAATGAGTATTAGCCTTAGATTTCTAACCTTATTCATATCCAAGCCCTTTTAGTTGGTATTAGACTTCAAATTTATGGGTAATAGACTTTTCCCCCAAACATGATTGAACTTAGTTTTTGGAGGGAGTGTTAGCCTTGGATTTTCGGAAAAATTGATCCTGACTCGACGAGCCCCATTTAAATGAGTATTAGCCTTAGATTTCTAACCTTGTTCATATCCAAGCCCTTTTAGTTGGTATTAGACTTCAAATTTATGGGTAATAGACTTTTCCCCCAAACATGATTGAACTTAGTTTTTGGAGGGAGTGTTAGCCTTGGATTTTCGGAAAAATTGATCCTGACTCGATGAGCCCCATTTAAATGAGTATTAGCCTTAGATTTCTAACCTTGTTCATATCCAATCCCTTTTAGTTTGTATTATACTTCAAATTTAGGGGTAATAGACTTCTCCCCCAAACATGATTGAACTTAGTTTTTGGAGGGAGTGTTAGCCTTGGATTTTCGGAAAAATTGATCCTGACTCGACGAGTACAATTTAAATGAGTATTAGCCTTAGATTTATAACCTTGTTCATATCCAAGCCCTTTTAGTTGGTATTAGACTTCAAATTTTTGGGTAATAGACTTTTCCCCCAAACTTGATTGAACTTGGTTTTTGGAGGTGTTAGCCTTGGATTTTCGGACAAATTGATCCTGACTCGACAAGCCCCATTTAAAGGAGTATTAGCCTTAGATTTCTAACCTTGTTCATATCCAAGCCCTTTTAGTTGGTATTAGACTTCAAATTTATGGGTAATAGTCTTTTCCCCCAAACTTTATTGAACTTGGTTTTTGGAGGTGTTAGCCTTGGATTTTCAGACAAATTGATCCTGACTCGACAAGCCCCATTTACATGAGTATTAGACTTAGATTTCTAACCTTGTTCATATCCAAGCCCTTTTAGTTGGTATTAGACTTCAAATTTATGGGTAATAGACTTTTCCCCCAAACATGATTGAACTTAGTTTTTGGAGGGAGTGTTAGCCTTGGATTTTCGGAAAAATTGATCCTGACTCGACGAGCCCCATTTAAATGAGTATTAGCCTTACATTTCTAACCTTGTTCATATCCAATCCCTTTTAGTTTGTATTAGACTTCAAATTTATGGGTAATAGACTTCTCCCCCAAACATGATTGAACTTAGTTTTTGGAGGGAGTGTTAGCCTTGGATTTTCGGAAAAATTGATCCTGACTCGACGAGTACCATTTAAATGAGTATTAGCCTTAGATTTATAACCTTGTTCATATCCAAGCCCTTTTAGTTGGTATTAGACTTCAAATTTTTGGGTAATAGACTTTTCCCCCAAACTTGATTGAACTTGGTTTTTGGAGGTGTTAGCCTTGGATTTTCGGACAAATTGATCCTGACTCGACAAGCCCCATTTAAAGGAGTATTAGCCTTAGATTTCTAACCTTGTTCATATCCAAGCCCTTTTAGTTGGTATTAGACTTCAAATTTATGGGTAATAGACTTTTCCCCCAGACATGATTGAACTTAGTTTTTGGAGGGAGTGTTAGCCTTGGATTTTCGGACAAATTGATCCTGACTCGACGAGCCCCATTTAAATGAGTATTAGCCTTAGATTTCTAACCTTGTTCATATCCAAGCCCTTTTAGTTGGTATTAGACTTCAAATTTATGGGTAATAGACTTTTCCCCCAGACATGATTGAACTTAGTTTTTGGAGGGAGTGTTAGCCTTGGATTTTCGGACAAATTGATCCTGACTCGACGAGCCCCATTTAAATGAGTATTAGCCTTAGATTTCTAACCTTGTTCATATCCAAGCCCTTTTAGTTGGTATTAGACTTCAAATTTATGGGTAATAGACTTTTCCCCCAAACATGATTGAACTTAGTTTTTGGAGGGAGTGTTAGCCTTGGATTTTCGGAAAAATTGATCCTGACTCGACGAGCCCCATTTAAATGAGTATTAGCCTTAGATTTCTAACCTTGTTCATATCCAAGCCCTTTTAGTTGGTATTAGACTTCAAATTTATGGGTAATAGACTTTTCCCCCAAACATGATTGAACTTAGTTTTTGGAGGGAGTGTTAGCCTTGGATTTTCGGAAAAATTGATCCTGACTCGACGAGCCCCATTTAAATGAGTATTAGCCTTAGATTTCTAACCTTGTTCATATCCAATCCCTTTTAGTTTGTATTATACTTCAAATTTAGGGGTAATAGACTTTTCCCCCAAACATGATTGAACTTAGTTTTTGGAGGGAGTGTTAGCCTTGGATTTTCGGAAAAATTGATCCTGACTCGACGAGTACCATTTAAATGAGTATTAGCCTTAGATTTATAACCTTGTTCATATCCAAGCCCTTTTAGTTGGTATTAGACTTCAAATTTTTGGGTAATAGACTTTTCCCCCAAACTTGATTGAACTTGGTTTTTGGAGGTGTTAGCCTTGGATTTTCGGACAAATTGATCCTGACTCGACAAGCCCCATTTAAAGGAGTATTAGCCTTAGATTTCTAACCTTGTTCATATCCAAGCCCTTTTAGTTGGTATTAGACTTCAAATTTATGGGTAATAGTCTTTTCCCCCAAACTTTATTGAACTTGGTTTTTGGAGGTGTTAGCCTTGGATTTTCAGACAAATTGATCCTGACTCGACAAGCCCCATTTACATGAGTATTAGACTTAGATTTCTAACCTTGTTCATATCCAAGCACTTTTAGTTGGTATTAGACTTCAAATTTATGGGTAATAGAATTTTCCCTTAAACATGATTGAACTTAGTTTTTGGAGGGAGTGTTAGCCTTGGATTTTCGGAAAAATTGATCCTGACTCGACGAGCCCCATTTAAATCAGTATTAGCCTTAGATTTCTAACCTTATTCATATCCAAGCCCTTTTAGTTGGTATTAGACTTCAAATTTATGGGTAATAGACTTTTCTACCAAACATGATTGAATTTAGTTTTTGGAGGGAGTGTTAGCCTTGGATTTTCGGACAAATTGATCCTGACTCGACAAGCCCCATTTAAATGAGTATTAGACTTAGATTTCTAACCTTGTTCATATCCAAGCCCTTTTAGTTGGTATTAGACTTCAAATGTAAGGGTAATAGACTTTTCCCCCAAACATGATTGAACTTAGTTTTTGGAGGGAGTGTTAGCCTTGGATTTTTGGAAAAATTGATCCTGACTCGACAAGCCCCATTTAAATGAGTATTAGCCTTAGATTTCTAACCTTGTTCATATCCAAGCCCTTTTAGTTGGTATTAGACTTCAAATATATGGGTAATAGACTTTTCCCCCAAACATGATTGAACTTAGTTTTTGGAGCGAGTGTTAGCCTTGGATTTTCGGACAAATTGATCCTGACTCGACAAGCCCCATTTAAATGAGTATTAGCCTTTGATTTCTAACCTTGTTCATATACAAGCCCTTTTAGTTGGTATTAGACTTCAAATTTATGGGTAATAGACTTTTCCCCCAAACATGATTGAACTTAGTTTTTGGAGGGAGTGTTAGCCTTGGATTTTCGGAAAAATTGATCCTGACTCGACGAGTACCATTTAAATGAGTATTAGCCTTAGATTTCTAACCTTTTTCATATCCAAGCCCTTTTAGTTGGTATTAGATTTCAAATTTATGGGTAATAGACTTTTCCCCCAAACTTGATTGAACTTGGTTTTTGGAGGCGTTAGCCTTGGATTTTCGGACAAATTGATCCTGACTCGACAAGCCCCATATAAATGAGTATTAGCCTTAGATTTCTAACTTTGTTCATATCCAAGCCCTTTTAGTTGGTATTAGACTTCAAATTTATGGGTAATAGACTTTTCCCCCAAACTTGATTGAACTTGGTTTTTGGAGGTGTTAGCCTTGGATTTTCGGACAAATTGATCCTGACTCGACAAGCCCCATTTAAATGAGTATTAGCCTTATATTTCTAACCTTGTTCATATCCAAGCCCTTTTAGTTGGTATTAGACTTCAAATTTATGGGTAATAGACTTTTCTCCCAAACTTGATTGAACATGGTTTTTGGAGGAGGTGTTAACCTTGGATTTTCGGACAAATTAATCATGACTTTACGAGCCCCATTTAAATGAGTATTAGTCTAAGATTTTTAATGTTGTTCATATCCAATCCCTTTTAGTTGGTATTAGACTTCAAATTTATGGGTAATAGACTTTTCCCCCAAACATGATTGAACTTAGTTTTTGGAGGGAGTGTTAGCCTTGGATTTTCGGACAAATTGATCCTGACTCGACAAGCCCCATTTAAATGAGTATTAGCCTTAGATTTCTAACCTTGTTCATATACAAGCCCTTTTAGTTGGTATTAGACTTCAAATTTATGGGTAATAGACTTTTCACCCAAACATGATTGAACTTAGTTTTTGGAGGGAGTGTTAGCCTTGGATTTTCGGATCAATTGATCCTGACTCGACAAGCTCCATTTAAATGAGTATTAGCCTTAGATTTCTAACCTTGTTCATATCCAAGCCGTTTTAGTTGGTATTAGACTTCAAATTTATGGGTAATAGACTTTTCCCCCAAACTTGATTGAACTTGGTTTTTGGAGGGAGTGTTAGCCTTGGATTTTCGGAAAAATTGATCCTGACTCGACGAGCCCCATTTAAATGAGTATTAGCCTTAGATTTCTAACCTTGTTCATATCCAAGCCCTTTTAGTTGGTATTAGACTTCAAATTTATGGGTAATAGACTTTTCCCCCAAAAATGATTGAACTTAGTTTTTGGAGGGAGTGTTAGCCTTGGATTTTCGGAAAAATTGATCCTGACTCGACAAGCCCCATTTAAATGAGTATTAGCCTTAGATTTCTAACCTTGTTCATATCCAAGCCCTTTTAGTTGGTATTAGACTTCAAATATATGGGTAATAGACTTTTCCCCCAAACATGATTGAACTTAGTTTTTGGAGCGAGTGTTAGCCTTGGATTTTCGGACAAATTGATCCTGACTCGACAAGCCCCATTTAAATGAGTATTGGACTTAGATTTCTAACCTTGTTCATATCCAAGACCTTTTAGTTGGTATTAGACTTCAAATTTAAGGGTAATAGACTTTTCCCCCAAACTTGATTGAACTTGGTTTTTGGAGGCGTTAGCCTTGGATTTTCGGACAAATTGATCCTGACTCGACAAGCCCCATTTAAATGAGTATTAGCCTTAGATTTCTAACCTTGTTCATATCCAAGCCCTTTTAGTTGGTATTAGCCTTCAAATTTATGGGTAATAGACTTTTCCCCCAAACTTGATTGAACTTGGTTTTTGGAGGTGTTAGCCTTGGATTTTCAGACAAATTGATCCTGACTCTACAAGCACCATTTAAATGAGTATTAGACTTAGATTTCTAACCTTGTTCATATCCAAGCCCTTTTAGTTGGTATTAGACTTCAAATTTATGGGTAATAGACTTTTCCCCCAAACTTGATTGAACTTGGTTTTTGGAGGCGTTAGCCTTGGATTTTCGGACAAATTGATCCTGACTCGACAAGCCCCATATAAATGAGTATTAGCCTTACATTTCTAACTTTGTTCATATCCAAGCCCTTTTAGTTGGTATTAGACTTCAAATTTATGGGTAATAGACTTTTCCCCCAAACTTGATTGAACTTGGTTTTTGGAGGTGTTAGCCTTGGATTTTCGGACAAATTGATCCTGACTCGACAAGCCCCATTTAAATGAGTATTAGCCTTATATTTCTAACCTTGTTCATATCCAAGCCCTTTTAGTTGGTATTAGACTTCAAATTTATGGGTAATAGACTTTTCTCCCAAACTTGATTGAACATGGTTTTTGGAGGAGGTGTTAACCTTGGATTTTCGGACAAATTAATCATGACTTTACGAGCCCCATTTAAATGAGTATTAGTCTCAGATTTTTAATGTTGTTCATATCCAATCCCTTTTAGTTGGTATTAGACTTCAAATTTATGGGTAATAGACTTTTCCCCCAAACATGATTGAACTTAGTTTTTGGAGGGAGTGTTAGCCTTGGATTTTCGGACAAATTGATCCTGACTCGACAAGCCCCATTTAAATGAGTATTAGCCTTAGATTTCTAACCTTGTTCATATACAAGCCCTTTTAGTTGGTATTAGACTTCAAATTTATGGGTAATAGACTTTTCACCCAAACATGATTGAACTTAGTTTTTGGAGGGAGTGTTAGCCTTGGATTTTTGGACAAATTGATCCTGACTCGACGAGCCCCATTTAAATGAGTATTAGCCTTAGATTTCTAACCTTGTTCATATCCAAGCCCTTTTAGTTGGTATTAGACTTCAAATTTATGGGTAATAGACTTTTCCCCCAAACTTGATTGAACTTAGTTTTTGGAGGGAGTGTTAGCCTTGGATTTTTGGAAAAATTGATCCTGACTCGACGAGTACCATTTAAATGAGTATTAGCCTTAGATTTCTAACCTTGTTCATATCCAAGCCCTTTTAGTTGGTATTAGATTTCAAAGTTATGGGTAATAGACTTTTCCCCCAAACATGATTGAACTTAGTTTTTGGAGGGAGTGTTAGCCTTGGATTTTTGGAAAAATTGATCCTGACTCGACGAGCCCCATTTAAATGAGTATTAGCCTTAGATTTCTAACCTTGTTCATATCCAAGCCGTTTTAGTTGGTATTAGACTTCAAATTTATGGGTAATAGACTTTTCCCCCAAACTTGATTGAACTTGGTTTTTGGAGGGAGTGTTAGCCTTGGATTTTCGGAAAAATTGATCCTGACTCGACGAGCCCCATTTAAATGAGTATTAGCCTTAGATTTCTAACCTTGTTCATATCCAAGCCCTTTTAGTTGGTATTAGACTTCAAATTTATGGGTAATAGACTTTTCCCCCAAAAATGATTGAACTTAGTTTTTGGAGGGAGTGTTAGCCTTGGATTTTCGGAAAAATTGATCCTGACTCGACAAGCCCCATTTAAATGAGTATTAGCCTTAGATTTCTAACCTTGTTCATATCCAAGCCCTTTTAGTTGGTATTAGACTTCAAATATATGGGTAATAGACTTTTCCCCCAAACATGATTGAACTTAGTTTTTGGAGCGAGTGTTAGCCTTGGATTTTCGGACAAATTGATCCTGACTCGACAAGCCCCATTTAAATGAGTATTGGACTTAGATTTCTAACCTTGTTCATATCCAAGCCCTTTTAGTTGGTATTAGACTTCAAATTTAAGGGTAATAGACTTTTCCCCCAAACTTGATTGAACTTGGTTTTTGGAGGCGTTAGCCTTGGATTTTCGGACAAATTGATCCTGACTCGACAAGCCCCATTTAAATGAGTATTAGCCTTAGATTTCTAACCTTGTTCATATCCAAGCCCTTTTAGTTGGTATTAGCCTTCAAATTTATGGGTAATAGACTTTTCCCCCAAACTTGATTGAACTTGGTTTTTGGAGGTGTTAGCCTTGGATTTTCAGACAAATTGATCCTGACTCTACAAGCACCATTTAAATGAGTATTAGACTTAGATTTCTAACCTTGTTCATATCCAAGCCCTTTTAGTTGGTATTAGACTTCAAATTTATGGGTAATAGACTTTTCCCCCAAACATGATTGAACTTAGTTTTTAGAGGGAGTGTTAGCCTTGGATTTTCGGAAAAATTGATCCTGACTCGATGAGCCCCATTTAAATGAGTATTAGCCTTAGATTTCTAACCTTGTTCATATACAAGCCCTTTTAGTTGGTATTAGACTTCAAATTTATGGGTAATAGACTTTTCCCCCAAACATGATTGAACTTAGTTTTTGGAGGGAGTGTTAGCCTTGGATTTTCGGAAAAATTGATCCTGACTCGACGAGTACCATTTAAATGAGTATTAGCCTTAGATTTATAACCTTGTTCATATCCAAGCCCTTTTAGTTGGTATTAGACTTCAAATTTTTGGGTAATAGACTTTTCCCCCAAACTTGATTGAACTTCGTTTTTGGAGGTGTTAGCCTTGGATTTTCGGACAAATTGATCCTGACTCGACAAGCCCCATTTAAAGGAGTATTAGCCTTAGATTTATAACCTTGTTCATATCCAAGCCCTTTTAGTTGGTATTAGACTTCAAATTTATGGGTAATAGACTTTTCCCCCAAACTTGATTGAACTTGGTTTTTGGAGGTGTTAGCCTTGGATTTTCGGATAAATTGATCCTGACTCGACAAGCTCCATTTAAATGAGTATTAGAATTAGATTTCTAACCTTGTTCATATCCAAGCCCTTTTAGTTGGTATTAGACTTCAAATTTATGGGTAATAGACTTTTCCCCCAAACATGATTGAACTTAGTTTTTGGAGGGAGTGTTAGCCTTGGATTTTCGGACATATTGATCCTGATTCGACAAGCCCCATTTAAATGAGTATTAGACTTAGATTTCTAAACTTGTTCATATCCAAGCCCTTTTAGTTGGTATTAGACTTCAAATTTATGGGTAATAGACTTTTCCCCCAAACATGATTGAACTTAGTTTTTGAAGGGAGTGTTAGCCTTGGATTTTCGGAAAAATTGATCCTGACTCGACGAGTACCATTTAAATGAGTATTAGCCTTAGATTTCTAACCTTGTTCATATCCAAACCCTTTTAGTTGGTATTAGACTTCAAATTTATGGGTAATAGTCTTTTCCCCAAAACTTTATTGAACTTGGTTTTTGGAGGTGTTAGCCTTGGATTTTCAGACAAATTGATCCTGACTCGACAAGCCCCATTTAAATGAGTATTAGACTTAGATTTCTAACCTTGTTCATATCTAAGCACTTTCAGTTGGTATTAGACTTCAAATTTATGGGTAATAGAATTTTCCCCCAAACATGATTGAACTTAGTTTTTGGAGGGAGTGTTAGTTTTGGATTTTCGGAAAAATTGATCCTGACTCGACGAGCCCCATTTAAATGAGTATTAGCCTTAGATTTCTAACCTTATTCATATCCAAGCCCTTTTAGTTGGTATTAGACTTCAAATTTATGGGTAATAGACTTTTCTCCCAAACATGATTGAATTTAGTTTTTGGAGGGAGTGTTAGCCTTGGATTTTCGGACAAATTGATCCTGACTCGACAAGCCCCATTTAAATGAGTATTAGACTTAGATTTCTAACCTTGTTCATATCCAAGCCCTTTTAGTTGGTATTAGACTTCAAATGTAAGGGTAATAGACTTTTCCCCCAAACATGATTGAACTTAGTTTTTGGAGGGAGTGTTAGCCTTGGATTTTTGGAAAAATTGATCCTGACTCGACAAGCCCCATTTAAATGAGTATTAGCCTTAGATTTCTAACCTTGTTCATATCCAAGCCCTTTTAGTTGGTATTAGATTTCAAATTTATGGGTAATAGACTTTTCCCCCAAACATGATTGAACTTAGTTTTTGGAGGGAGTGTTAGCCTTGGATTTTTGGAAAAATTGATCCTGACTCGACGAGCCCCATTTAAATGAGTATTAGCCTTAGATTTCTAACCTTGTTCATATCCAAGCCCTTTTAGTTGGTATTAAACTTCAAATTTATGGGTAATAGACTTTTCCCCCAAACATGATTGAACTTAGTTTTTGGAGGGAGTGTTAGCCTTGGATTTTTGGAATAATTGATCCTGACTCGAGGAGCCCCATTTAAATGAGTATTAGCCTTAGATTTCTAACCTTGTTCATATCCAAGCCCTTTTAGTTGGTATTAGACTTCAAATTTATGGGTAATAGACTTTTCCCCCAAACTTGATTGAACTTAGTTTTTGGAGGGAGTGTTAGCCTTGGATTTTTGGAAAAATTGATCCTGACTCGACGAGTACCATTTAAATGAGTATTAGCCTTAGATTTCTAACCTTGTTCATATCCAAGCCCTTTTAGTTGGTATTAGATTTCAAATTTATGGGTAATAGACTTTTCCCCCAAACATGATTGAACTTAGTTTTTGGAGGGAGTGTTAGCCTTGGATTTTTGGAAAAATTGATCCTGACTCGACGAGCCCCATTTAAATGAGTATTAGCCTTAGATTTCTAACCTTGTTCATATCCAAGCCCTTTTAGTTGGTATTAGACTTCAAATTTATGGGTAATAGACTTTTCCCCCAAACTTGATTGAACTTGGTTTTTGGAGGGAGTGTTAGCCTTGGATTTTCGGAAAAATTGATCCTGACTCGATGAGCCCCATTTAAATGAGTATTAGCCTTAGATTTCTAACCTTGTTCATATACAAGCCCTTTTAGTTGGTATTAGACTTCAAATTTATGGGTAATAGACTTTTCCCCCAAACATGATTGAACTTAGTTTTTGGAGGGAGTGTTAGCCTTGGATTTTCGGAAAAATTGATCCTGACTCGACGAGTACCATTTAAATGAGTATTAGCCTTAGATTTATAACCTTGTTCATATCCAAGCCCTTTTAGTTGGTATTAGACTTCAAATTTATGGGTAATAGACTTTTCCCCCAAACATGATTGAACTTAGTTTTTGGAGGGAGTGTTAGCCTTGGATTTTTGGACAAATTGATCCTGACTCGACAAGCCCCATTTAAATGAGTATTAGACTTAGATTTCTAACCTTGTTCATATCCAAGCCCTTTTAGTTAGTATTAGACTTCAAATTTATGGGTAATAGACTTTTCCCCCAAACATGATTGAACTTAGTTTTTGGAGGGAGTGTTAGCCTTGGATTTTCGGAAAAATTGATCCTGACTCGACGAGGACCATTTAAATGAGTATTAGCCTTAGATTTATAACCTTGTTCATATCCAAGCCGTTTTAGTTGGTATTAGACTTCAAATTTATGGGTAATAGACTTTTCCCCCAAACATGATTGAACTTAGTTTTTGGAGGGAGTGTTAGCCTTGGATTTTCAGACAAATTGATCCTGACTCGACAAGCCCAATTTAAATGAGTATTAGACTTAGATTTCTAACCTTGTTCATATCCAAGACCTCTAAGTTGGTATTAGACTTCAAATTTATGGGTAATAGACTTTTCCCCCAAACTTGATTGAACTTGGTTTTTGGAGGGAGTGTTAGCCTTGGATTTTCGGAAAAATTGATCCTGACTCGACGAACCCTATTTAAATGAGTATTAGCCTTAGATTTCTAACCTTGTTCATATCCAAGCCCTTTTAGTTGGTATTAGACTTCAAATTTATGGGTAATAGACTTTTCCCCCAAACATGATTGAACTTAGTTTTTGGAGGGAGTGTTAGCCTTGGATTTTCGGAAAAATTGATCCTGACTCGACGAGTACCATTTAAATGAGTATTAGCCTTAGATTTATAACCTTGTTCATATCCAAGCCCTTTTAGTTGGTATTAGACTTCAAATTTATGGGGAATAGACTTTTCCCCCAAACATGATTGAACTTAGTTTTTGGAGGGAGTGTTAGCCTTGGATTTTCGGAAAAAATGATCCTGACTCGACGAGGACCATTTAAATGAGTATTAGCCTTAGATTTATAACCTTGTTCATATCCAAGCCGTTTTAGTTGGTATTAGACTTCAAATTTATGGGTAATAGACTTTTCCCCCAAACATGATTGAACTTAGTTTTTGGAGGGAGTGTTAGCCTTGGATTTTCAGACAAATTGATCCTGACTCGACAAGCCCAATTTAAATGAGTATTAGACTTAGATTTCTAACCTTGTTCATATCCAAGACCTCTAAGTTGGTATTAGACTTCAAATTTATGGGTAATAGACTTTTCCCCCAAACTTGATTGAACTTGGTTTTTGGAGGGAGTGTTAGCCTTGGATTTTCGGAAAAATTGATCCTGACTCGACGAACCCTATTTAAATGAGTATTAGCCTTAGATTTCTAACCTTGTTCATATCCAAGCCCTTTTAGTTGGTATTAGACTTCAAATTTATGGGTAATAGACTTTTCCCCCAAACATGATTGAACTTAGTTTTTGGAGGGAGTGTTAGCCTTGGATTTTCGGAAAAATTGATCCTGACTCGACGAGTACCATTTAAATGAGTATTAGCCTTAGATTTATAACCTTGTTCATATCCAAGCCCTTTTAGTTGGTATTAGACTTCAAATTTATGGGGAATAGACTTTTCCCCCAAACATGATTGAACTTAGTTTTTGGAGGGAGTGTTAGCCTTGGATTTTCGGAAAAATTGATCCGGACTCGACGAGCCCCATTTAAATGAGTATTAGCCTTACATTTCTAACCTTGTTCATATCCAATCCCTTTTAGTTTGTATTAGACTTCAAATTTATGGGTAATAGACTTCTCCCCCAAACATGATTGAACTTAGTTTTTGGAGGGAGTGTTAGCCTTGGATTTTCGGAAAAATTGATCCTGACTCGACGAGTACCATTTAAATGAGTATTAGCCTTAGATTTATAACCTTGTTCATATCCAAGCCCTTTTAGTTGGTATTAGACTTCAAATTTATGGGGAATAGACTTTTCCCCCAAACATGATTGAACTTAGTTTTTGGAGGGAGTGTTAGCCTTGGATTTTCGGAAAAAATGATCCTGACTCGACGAGGACCATTTAAATGAGTATTAGCCTTAGATTTATAACCTTGTTCATATCCAAGCCGTTTTAGTTGGTATTAGACTTCAAATTTATGGGTAATAGACTTTTCCCCCAAACATGATTGAACTTAGTTTTTGGAGGGAGTGTTAGCCTTGGATTTTCAGACAAATTGATCCTGACTCGACAAGCCCAATTTAAATGAGTATTAGACTTAGATTTCTAACCTTGTTCATATCCAAGACCTCTAAGTTGGTATTAGACTTCAAATTTATGGGTAATAGACTTTTCCCCCAAACTTGATTGAACTTGGTTTTTGGAGGGAGTGTTAGCCTTGGATTTTCGGAAAAATTGATCCTGACTCGACGAACCCTATTTAAATGAGTATTAGCCTTAGATTTCTAACCTTGTTCATATCCAAGCCCTTTTAGTTGGTATTAGACTTCAAATTTATGGGTAATAGACTTTTCCCCCAAACATGATTGAACTTAGTTTTTGGAGGGAGTGTTAGCCTTGGATTTTCGGAAAAATTGATCCTGACTCGACGAGTACCATTTAAATGAGTATTAGCCTTAGATTTATAACCTTGTTCATATCCAAGCCCTTTTAGTTGGTATTAGACTTCAAATTTATGGGGAATAGACTTTTCCCCCAAACATGATTGAACTTAGTTTTTGGAGGGAGTGTTAGCCTTGGATTTTCGGAAAAAATGATCCTGACTCAACGAGCCCCATTTAAATGAGTATTAGCCTTAGATTTATAACCTTGTTCATATCCAAGCCCTTTTAGTTGGTATTAGACTTCAAATTTATGGGTAATAGACTTTTCCCCCAAACTTGATTGAACTTGGTTTTTGGAGGGAGTGTTAGCCTTGGATTTTCGAAAAAATTGATCCCATTTAAATGAGTATTAGCCTTAGATTTCTAACCTTGTTCATATCCAAGCCCTTTTAGTTGGTATTAGACTTCAAATTTATGGGTAATAGACTTTTCCCCCAAACATGATTGAACTTAGTTTTTGGAGGGAGTGTTAGCCTTGGATTTTTGGAAAAATTGATCCTGACTCGACGAGTACCATTTAAATGAGTATTAGCCTTAGATTTATAACCTTGTTCATATCCAAGCCCTTTTAGTTGGTATTAGATTTCAAATTTATGGGTAATAGACTTTTCCCCCAAACATGATTGAACTTAGTTTTTGGAGGGAGTGTTAGCCTTGGATTTTTGGAAAAATTGATCCTGACTCGACGAGCCCCATTTAAATGAGTATTAGCCTTAGATTTCTAACCTTGTTCATATCCAAGCCCTTTTAGTTGGTATTAGACTTCAAATTTATGGGTAATAGACTTTTCCCCCAAACATGATTGAACTTAGTTTTTGGAGGGAGTGTTAGCCTTGGATTTTCAGACAAATTGATCCTGACTCGACAAGCCCAATTTAAATGAGTATTAGACTTAGATTTCTAACCTTGTTCATATCCAAGACCTCTAAGTTGGTATTAGACTTCAAATTTATGGGTAATAGACTTTTCCCCCAAACTTGATTGAACTTGGTTTTTGGAGGGAGTGTTAGCCTTGGATTTTCGGAAAAATTGATCCTGACTCGACGAACCCTATTTAAATGAGTATTAGCCTTAGATTTCTAACCTTGTTCATATCCAAGCCCTTTTAGTTGGTATTAGACTTCAAATTTATGGGTAATAGACTTTTCCCCCAAACATGATTGAACTTAGTTTTTGGAGGGAGTGTTAGCCTTGGATTTTCGGACAAATTGATCCTGACTCGACAAGCCCCATTTAAATGAGTATTAGACTTAGATTTCTAACCTTGTTCATATCCAAGCCCTTTTAGTTAGTATTAGACTTCAAATTTATGGGTAATAGACTTTTCCCCCAAACATGATTGAACTTAGTTTTTGGAGGGAGTGTTAGTCTTGGATTTTCGGAAAAATTGATCCTGACTCGACGAGGACCATTTAAATGAGTATTAGCCTTAGATTTATAACCTTGTTCATATCCAAGCCGTTTTAGTTGGTATTAGACTTCAAATTTATGGGTAATAGACTTTTCCCCCAAACATGATTGAACTTAGTTTTTGGAGGGAGTGTTAGCCTTGGATTTTCAGACAAATTGATCCTGACTCGACAAGCCCAATTTAAATGAGTATTAGACTTAGATTTCTAACCTTGTTCATATCCAAGACCTCTAAGTTGGTATTAGACTTCAAATTTATGGGTAATAGACTTTTCCCCCAAACTTGATTGAACTTGGTTTTTGGAGGGAGTGTTAGCCTTGGATTTTCGGAAAAATTGATCCTGACTCGACGAACCCTATTTAAATGAGTATTAGCCTTAGATTTCTAACCTTGTTCATATCCAAGCCCTTTTAGTTGGTATTAGACTTCAAATTTATGGGTAATAGACTTTTCCCCCAAACATGATTGAACTTAGTTTTTGGAGGGAGTGTTAGCCTTGGATTTTCGGAAAAATTGATCCTGACTCGACGAGCCCCATTTAAATGAGAATTAGCCTTAGATTTCTAACCTTGTTCATATCCAAGCCCTTTTAGTTAGTATTAGACTTCAAATTTATGGGTAATAGACTTTTCCCCCAAACATGATTGAACTTAGTTTTTGGAGGGAGTGTTAGCCTTGGATTTTCGGAAAAATTGATCCTGACTCGACGAGGACCATTTAAATGAGTATTAGCCTTAGATTTATAACCTTGTTCATATCCAAGCCCTTTTAGTTGGTATTAGACTTCAAATTTATGGGTAATAGACTTTTCCCCCAAACATGATTGAACTTAGTTTTTGGAGGGAGTGTTAGCCTTGGATTTTCGGACAAATTGATCCTGACTCGACAAGCCCCATTTAAATGAGTATTAGACTTAGATTTCTAACCTTGTTCATATCCAAGCCCTTTTAGTTGGTATTAGACTTCAAATTTAAGGGTAATACACTTTTCCCCCAAACTTGATTGAACTTGGTTTTTGGAGGCGTTAGCCTTGGATTTTCGGACAAATTGATCTGACTCGACAAGCCCCATTTAAATGAGTATTAGCCTTAGATTTCTAACCTTGTTCATATGCAAGCCCTTTTAGTTGGTATTAGACTTCAAATTTATGGGTAATAGACTTTTCCCCCAAACATGATTGAACTTAGTTTTTGGAGGGAGTGTTAGCCTTGGATTTTCGGAAAAATTGATCCTGACTCGACGAGTACCATTTAAATGAGTATTAGCCTTAGATTTATAACCTTGTTCATATCCAAGCCCTTTTAGTTGGTATTAGACTTCAAATTTATGGGTAATAGACTTTTCCCCCAAACATGATTGAACTTAGTTTTTGGAGGGAGTGTTAGCCTTGGATTTTCGGAAAAATTGATCCTGACTCGACGAGTACCATTTAAATGAGTATTAGCCTTAGATTTATAACCTTGTTCATATCCAAGCCCTTTTAGTTGGTATTAGACTTCAAATTTATGGGTAATAGACTTTTCCCCCAAACATGATTGAACTTAGTTTTTGGAGGGAGTGTTAGCCTTGGATTTTCGGACAAATTGATCCTGACTCGACAAGCCCCATTTAAATGAGTATTAGACTTAGATTTCTAACCTTGTTCATATCCAAGCCCTTTTAGTTGGTATTAGACTTCAAATTTATGGGTAATAGACTTTTCCCCCAAACATGATTGAACTTAGTTTTTGGAGGGAGTGTTAGCCTTGGATTTTCGGAAAAATTGATCCTGACTCGACGAGGACCATTTAAATGAGTATTAGCCTTAGATTTATAACCTTGTTCATATCCAAGCCCTTTTAGTTGGTATTAGACTTCAAATTTATGGGTAATAGACTTTTCCCCCAAACTTGATTGAACTTGGTTTTTGGAGGGAGTGTTAGCCTTGGATTTTCGGAAAAATTGATCCCATTTAAATGAGTATTAGCCTTAGATTTCTAACCTTGTTCATATCCAAGCCCTTTTAGTTGGTATTAGACTTCAAATTTATGGGTAATAGACTTTTCCCCCAAACATGATTGAACTTAGTTTTTGGAGGGAGTGTTAGCCTTGGATTTTCGGAAAAATTGATCCTGACTCGACGAGTACCATTTAAATGAGTATTAGCCTTAGATTTATAACCTTGTTCATATCCAAGCCCTTTTAGTTGGTATTAGACTTCAAATTTATGGGTAATAGACTTTTCCCCCAAACATGATTGAACTTAGTTTTTGGAGGGAGTGTTAGCCTTGGATTTTCGGAAAAAATGATCCTGACTCAACGAGCCCCATTTAAATGAGTATTAGCCTTAGATTTCTAAACTTGTACATATCCAAGCCCTTTTAGTTAGTATTAGACTTCAAATTTATGGGTAATAGACTTTTCCCCCAAACATGATTGAACTTAGTTTTTGGAGGGAGTGTTAGCCTTGGATTTTCGGAAAAATTGATCCTGACTCGACGAGGACCATTTAAATGAGTATTAGCCTTAGATTTATAACCTTGTTCATATCCAAGCCCTTTTAGTTGGTATTAGACTTCAAATTTATGGGTAATAGACTTTTCCCCCAAACTTGATTGAACTTGGTTTTTGGAGGGAGTGTTAGCCTTGGATTTTCGGAAAAATTGATCCCATTTAAATGAGTATTAGCCTTAGATTTCTAACCTTGTTCATATCCAAGCCCTTTTAGTTGGTATTAGACTTCAAATTTATGGGTAATAGACTTTTCCCCCAAACATGATTGAACTTAGTTTTTGGAGGGAGTGTTAGCCTTGGATTTTCGGAAAAATTGATCCTGACTCGACGAGTACCATTTAAATGAGTATTAGCCTTAGATTTATAACCTTGTTCATATCCAAGCCCTTTTAGTTGGTATTAGACTTCAAATTTATGGGTAATAGACTTTTCCCCCAAACATGATTGAACTTAGTTTTTGGAGGGAGTGTTAGCCATGGATTTTCGGAAAAAATGATCCTGACTCAACGAGCCCCATTTAAATGAGTATTAGCCTTAGATTTCTAACCTTGTTCATATCCAAGCCCTTTTAGTTAGTATTAGACTTCAAATTTATGGGTAATAGACTTTTCCCCCAAACATGATTGAACTTAGTTTTTGGAGGGAGTGTTAGCCTTGGATTTTCGGAAAAATTGATCCTGACTCGACGAGGACCATTTAAATGAGTATTAGCCTTAGATTTATAACCTTGTTCATATCCAAGCCCTTTTAGTTGGTATTAGACTTCAAATTTAAGGGTAATAGACTTTTCCCCCAAACTTGATTGAACTTGGTTTTTGGAGGCGTTAGCCTTGGATTTTTGGACAAATTGATCCTGACTCGACAAGCCCCATTTAAATGAGTATTAGCCTTAGATTTCTAACCTTGTTCATATCCAAGCCCTTTTAGTTGGTATTAGACTTCAAATTTATGGGTAATAGACTTTTCCCCCAAACATGATTGAACTTAGTTTTTGGAGGGAGTGTTAGCCTTGGATTTTCGGACAAATTGATCCTGACTCGACAAGCCCCATTTAAATGAGTATTAGACTTAGATTTCTAACCTTGTTCATATCCAAGCCCTTTTAGTTGGTATTAGACTTCAAATTTAAGGGTAATACACTTTTCCCCCAAACTTGATTGAACTTGGTTTTTGGAGGCGTTAGCCTTGGATTTTCGGACAAATTGATCCTGACTCGACAAGCCCCATTTAAATGAGTATTAGCCTTAGATTTCTAACCTTGTTCATATCCAAGCCCTTTTAGTTGGTATTAGACTTCAAATTTATGGGTAATAGACTTTTCCCCCATACATGATTGAACTTAGTTTTTGGAGGGAGTGTTAGCCTTGGATTTTCGGAAAAATTGATCCTGACTCGACGAGTACCATTTAAATAAGTATTAGCCTTAGATTTATAACCTTGTTCATATCCAAGCCCTTTTAGTTGGTATTAGACTTCAAATTTATGGGTAATAGACTTTTCCCCCAAACATGATTGAACTTAGTTTTTGGAGGGAGTGTTAGCCTTGGATTTTCAGAAAAATTGATCCTGACTCGACGAGTACCATTTAAATGAGTATTAGCCTTAGATTTATAACCTTGTTCATATCCAAGCCCTTTTAGTTGGTATTAGACTTCAAATTTATGGGTAATAGACTTTTCCCCCAAACATGATTGAACTTAGTTTTTGGAGGGAGTGTTAGCCTTGGATTTTCGGACAAATTGATCCTGACTCGACAAGCCCCATTTAAATGAGTATTAGACTTAGATTTATAACCTTGTTCATATCCAAGCCCTTTTAGTTGGTATTAGACTTCAAATTTAAGGGTAATAGACTTTTCCCCCAAACTTGATTGAACTTGGTTTTTGGAGGCGTTAGCCTTGGATTTTCGGACAAATTGATCCTGACTCGACAAGCCCCATTTAAATGAGTATTAGCCTTAGATTTCTAACCTTGTTCATATCCAAGCCCTTTTAGTTGGTATTAGACTTCAAATTTATGGGTAATAGACTTTTCCCCCAAACATGATTGAACTTAGTTTTTGGAGGGAGTGTTAGCCTTGGATTTTCGGAAAAATTGATCCTGACTCGACGAGTACCATTTAAATGAGTATTAGCCTTAGATTTATAACCTTGTTCATATCCAAGCCCTTTTAGTTGGTATTAGACTTCAAATTTATGGGTAATAGACTTTTCCCCCAAACATGATTGAACTTAGTTTTTGGAGGGAGTGTTAGCCTTGGATTTTCAGAAAAATTGATCCTGACTCGACGAGTACCATTTAAATGAGTATTAGCCTTAGATTTATAACCTTGTTCATATCCAAGCCCTTTTAGTTGGTATTAGACTTCAAATTTATGGGTAATAGACTTTTCCCCCAAACATGATTGAACTTAGTTTTTGGAGGGAGTATTAGCCTTGGATTTTCGGACAAATTGATCCTGACTCGACAAGCCCCATTTAAATGAGTATTAGACTTAGATTTCTAACCTTGTTCATATCCAAGCCCTTTTAGTTGGTATTAGACTTCAAATTTAAGGGTAATACACTTTTCCCCCAAACTTGATTGAACTTGGTTTTTGGAGGCGTTAGCCTTGGATTTTCGGACAAATTGATCCTGACTCGACAAGCCCCATTTAAATGAGTATTAGCCTTAGATTTCTAACCTTGTTCATATCCAAGCCCTTTTAGTTGGTATTAGCCTTCAAATTTATGGGTAATAGACTTTTCCCCCAAACTTGATTGAACTTGGTTTTTGGAGGTGTTAGCCTTAGATTTTCAGACAAATTGATCCTGACTCTACAAGCACCATTTAAATGAGTATTAGACTTAGATTTCTAACCTTGTTCATATCCAAGCCCTTTTAGTTGGTATTAGACTTCAAATTTATGGGTAATAGACTTTTCCCCCAAACATGATTGAACTTAGTTTTTGGAGGGAGTGTTAGCCTTGGATTTTTGGAAAAATTGATCCTGACTCGACGAGTACCATTTAAATGAGTATTAGCCTTAGATTTCTAACCTTGTTCATATCCAAGCCCTTTTAGTTGGTATTAGACTTCAAATTTATGGGTAATAGACTTTTCCCCCAAACATGATTGAACTTAGTTTTTGGAGGGAGTGTTAGCCTTGGATTTTCGGACAAATTGATCCTGACTCGACAAGCCCCATTTAAATGAGTATTAGACTTAGATTTCTAACCTTGTTCATATCCAAGCCCTTTTAGTTGGTATTAGACTTCAAATTTATGGGTAATAGACTTTTCCCCCAAACTTGATTGAACTTGGTTTTTGGAGGTGTTAGCCTTAGATTTTCAGACAAATTGATCCTGACTCTACAAGCACCATTTAAATGAGTATTAGACTTAGATTTATAACCTTGTTCATATCCAAGCCCTTTTAGTTGGTATTAGCCTTCAAATTTATGGGTAATAGACTTTTCCCCCAAACTTGATTGAACTTGGTTTTTGGAGGTGTTAGCCTTAGATTTTCAGACAAATTGATCCTGACTCTACAAGCACCATTTAAATGAGTATTAGACTTAGATTTATAACCTTGTTCATATCCAAGCCCTTTTAGTTGGTATTAGACTTCAAATTTATGGGTAATAGACTTTTCCCCCAAACATGATTGAACTTAGTTTTTGGAGGGAGTGTTAGCCTTGGATTTTTGGAAAAATTGATCCTGACTCGACGAGTACCATTTAAATGAGTATTAGCCTTAGATTTCTAACCTTATTCATATCCAAGCCCTTTTAGTTGGTATTAGAATTCAAATTTATGGGTAATAGACGTTTCCCCCAAACATGATTGAACTTAGTTTTTGGAGGGAGTGTTAGCCTTGGATTTTTGGAAAAATTGATCCTGACTCGACGAGCCCCATTTAAATGAGTATTAGCCTTATATTTCTAACCTTGTTCATATCCAAGCCCTTTTAGTTGGTATTAGACTTCAAATTTATGGGTAATAGACTTTTCTCCCAAACATGATTGAACTTAGTTTTTGGAGGGAGTGTTAGCCTTGGATTTTCGGACAAATTGATCCTGACTCGACAAGCCCCATTTAAATGAGTATTAGCCTTAGATTTCTAACCTTGTTCATATCCAAGCCCTTTTAGTTGGTATTAGACTTCAAATTTATGGGTAATAGACTTTTCCCCCAAACTTGATTGAACTTGGTTTTTGGAGGGAGTGTTAGCCTTGGATTTTTGGAAAAATTGATCCTGACTCGACGAGCCCCATTTAAATGAGTATTAGCCTTAGATTTATAACCTTGTTCATATCCAAGCCCTTTTAGTTGGTATTAGACTTCAAATTTATGGGTAATAGACTTTTCCCCCAAACATGATTGAACTTAGTTTTTGGAGGGAGTGTTAGCCTTGGATTTTCGGACAAATTGATCCTGACTCGACAAGCCCCATTTAAATGAGTATTAGACTTAGATTTCTAACCTTGTTCATATCCAAGCCCTTTTAGTTGGTATTAGACTTCAAATTTAAGGGTAATAGACTTTTCCCCCAAACTTGATTGAACTTGGTTTTTGGAGGCGTTAGCCTTGGATTTTCGGACAAATTGATCCTGACTCGACAAGCCCCATTTAAATGAGTATTAGCCTTAGATTTCTAACCTTGTTCATATCCAAGCCCTTTTAGTTGGTATTAGACTTCAAATTTATGGGTAATAGACTTTTCCCCCAAACTTGATTGAACTTGGTTTTTGGAGGGAGTGTTAGCCTTGGATTTTCGGAAAAATTGATCCTGACTGGACGAGCCCCATTTAAATGAGTATTAGCCTTAGATTTCTAACCTTGTTCATATCCAAGCCCTTTTAGTTGGTATTAGACTTCAAATTTATGGGTAATAGACTTTTCCCCCAAACATGATTGAACTTAGTTTTTGGAGGGAGTGTTAGCCTTGGATTTTTGGAAAAATTGATCCTGACTCGACGAGTACCATTTAAATGAGTATTAGCCTTAGATTTCTAACCTTGTTCATATCCAAGCCCTTTTAGTTGGTATTAGACTTCAAATTTATGGGTAATAGACTTTTCCCCCAAACATGATTGAACTTAGTTTTTGGAGGGAGTGTTAGCCTTGGATTTTCGGACAAATTGATCCTGACTCGACAAGCCCCATTTAAATGAGTATTAGACTTAGATTTCTAACCTTGTTCATATCCAAGCCCTTTTAGTTGGTATTAGACTTCAAATTTAAGGGTAATAGACTTTTCCCCCAAACTTGATTGAACTTGGTTTTTGGAGGCGTTAGCCTTGGATTTTCGGACAAATTGATCCTGACTCGACAAGCCCCATTTAAATGAGTATTAGCCTTAGATTTCTAACCTTGTTCATATCCAAGCCCTTTTATTGGTATTAGACTTCAAATTTACGGGTAATAGACTTTTCCCCCATACTTGATTGAACTTGGTTTTTGGAGGTGTTAACCTTGGATTTTCAGACAAATTGATCCTGACTCGACAAGCCCCATTTAAATAAATATTAGACTTAGATTTCTAACCTTGTTCATATCCAAGACCTTTTAGTTGGTATTAGACTTCAAATTTATGGGTAATAGACTTTTCCCCCAAACATGATTGAACTTAGTTTTTGGAGGGAGTGTTAGCCTTGGATTTTCAGACAAATTGATCCTGACTCGACAAGCCCAATTTAAATGAGTATTAGACTTATATTTCTAACCTTGTTCATATCCAAGACCTCTAAGTTGGTATTAGACTTCAAATTTATGGGTAATAGACTTTTCCCCCAAACATGATTGAACTTAGTTTTTGGAGGGAGTGTTAGCCTTGGATTTTCGGAAAAATTGATCCTGACTCTACGAGCCCCATTTAAATGAGTATTAGCCTTAGATTTATAACCTTGTTCATATCCAAGCCCTTTTAGTTGGTATTAGACTTCAAATTTATGGGTAATAAACTTTTCCCCCAAACATGATTGAACTTAGTTTTTGGAGGGAGTGTTAGCCTTAGATTTTCGGAAAAATTGATCCTGACTCGACGAGCCCCATTTAAATGAGTATTAGCCTTAGATTTATAACCTTGTTCATATCCAAGCCCTTTTAGTTGGTATTAGACTTCAAATTTAAGGGTAATAGACTTTTCCCCCAAACTTGATTGAACTTGGTTTTTGGAGGCGTTAGCCTTGGATTTTCGGACAAATTGATCCTAACTCGACAAGCCCCATTTAAATGAGTATTAGCCTTATATTTCTAACCTTGTTCATATCCAAGCCCTTTTAGTTGGTATTAGACTTCAAATTTAAGGGTATTAGACTTTTCCCCCAAACTTGATTGAACTTGGTTTTTGGAGGCGTTAGCCTTGGATTTTCGGACAAATTGATCCTGACTCGACAAGCCCCATTTAAATGAGTATTAGCCTTAGATTTCTAACCTTGTTCATATCCAAGCCCTTTTATTGGTATTAGACTTCAAATTTACGGGTAATAGACTTTTCCCCCATACTTGATTGAACTTGGTTTTTGGAGGTGTTAACCTTGGATTTTCAGACAAATTGATCCTGACTCGACAAGCCCCATTTAAATAAGTATTAGACTTAGATTTCTAACCTTGTTCATATCCAAGACCTTTTAGTTGGTATTAGACTTCAAATTTATGGGTAATAGACTTTTCCCCCAAACATGATTGAACTTAGTTTTTGGAGGGAGTGTTAGCCTTGGATTTTCAGACAAATTGATCCTGACTCGACAAGCCCAATTTAAATGAGTATTAGACTTAGATTTCTAACCTTGTTCATATCCAAGACCTCTAAGTTGGTATTAGACTTCTAATTTATGGGTAATAGACTTTTCCCCCAAACATGATTGAACTTAGTTTTTGGAGGGAGTGTTAGCCTTGGATTTTCGGAAAAAATGATCCTGACTCTACGAGCCCCATTTAAATGAGTATTAGCCTTAGATTTATAACCTTGTTCATATCCAAGCCCTTTTAGTTGGTATTAGACTTCAAATTTATGGGTAATAAACTTTTCCCCCAAACATGATTGAACTTAGTTTTTGGAGGGAGTGTTAGCCTTAGATTTTCGGAAAAATTGATCCTGACTCGACGAGCCCCATTTAAATGAGTATTAGCCTTAGATTTATAACCTTGTTCATATCCAAGCCCTTTTAGTTGGTATTAGACTTCAAATTTATGGGTAATAGACTTTTCCCCCAAACATGATTGAACTTAGTTTTTGGAGGGAGTGTTAGCCTTGGATTTTCGGAAAAATTGATCCTGACTCGACGAGCCCCATTTAAATGAGTATTAGCCTTAGATTTGTAACCTTGTTCATATCCAAGCCCTTTTATTGGTATTAGACTTCAAATTTACGGGTAATAGACTTTTCCCCCATACTTGATTGAACTTGGTTTTTGGAGGCGTTAGCCTTGGATTTTCGGACAAATTGATCCTGACTCGACAAGGCCCATTTAAATGAGTATTAGCCTTAGATTTCTAACCTTGTTCATATCCAAGCCCTTTTATTGGTATTAGACTTCAAATTTACGGGTAATAGACTTTTCCCCCAAACTTGATTGAACTTGGTTTTTGGAGGGAGTGTTAGCCTTAGATTTTCGGAAAAATTGATCCTGACTCGACGAGCCCCATTTAAATGAGTATTAGCCTTAGATTTATAACCTTGTTCATATCCAAGCCCTTTTAGTTGGTATTAGACTTCAAATTTATGGGTAATAGACTTTTCCCCCAAACATGATTGAACTTAGTTTTTGGAGGGAGTGTTAGCCTTGGATTTTCGGAAAAATTGATCCTGACTCGACGAGCCCCATTTAAATGAGTATTAGCCTTAGATTTGTAACCTTGTTCATATCCAAGCCCTTTTATTGGTATTAGACTTCAAATTTACGGGTAATAGACTTTTCCCCCATACTTGATTGAACTTGGTTTTTGGAGGTGTTAACCTTGGATTTTCAGACAAATTGATCCTGACTCGACAAGCCCCATTTAAATAAGTATTAGACTTAGATTTCTAACCTTGTTCATATCCAACACCTTTTAGTTGGTATTAGACTTCAAATTTATGGGTAATAGACTTTTCCCCCAAACATGATTGAACTTAGTTTTTGGAGGGTGTGTTAGGCTTGGATTTTCGGAAAAATTGATCCTGACTCGACGAGCCCCATTTAAATGAGTATTAGCCTTAGATTTCTAACCTTGTTCATATCCAAGCCCTTTTAGTTGGTATTAGACTTCAAATTTATAGGTAATAAACTTTTCCCCCAAAACATGATTGAACTTAGTTTTTGGAGGGAGTGTTAGCCTTAGATTTTCGGAAAAATTGATCCTGACTCGACGAGCCCCATTTAAATGAGTATTAGCCTTAGATTTATAACCTTGTTCATATCCAAGCCCTTTTAGTTGGTATTAGACTTCAAATTTAAGGGTAATAGACTTTTCCCCCAAACTTGATTGAACTTGGTTTTTGGAGGCGTTAGCCTTGGATTTTCGGACAAATTGATCCTAACTCGACAAGCCCCATTTAAATGAGTATTAGCCTTATATTTCTAACCTTGTTCATATCCAAGCCCTTTTAGTTGGTATTAGACTTCAAATTTATGGGTAATAGACTTTTCCCCCAAACTTGATTGAACTTGGTTTTTGGAGGGAGTGTTAGCCTTGGATTTTCGGAAAGATTGATCCTGACTCGACGAGTACCATTTAAATGAGTATTAGCCTTAGATTTATAACCTTGTTCATATCCAAGCACTTTTAGGTGGTATTAGACTTCAAATTTATGGGTAATAGACTTTTCCCCCAAACTTGATTGAACTTGGTTTTTGGAGGTGTTAGCCTTGGATTTTCAAACAAATTGATCCTGACTCGACAAGCCCCATTTAAATGAGTATTAGCCTTATATTTCTAACCTTGTTCATATCCAAGCCCTTTTAGTTGGTATTAGACTTCAAATTTATGGGTAATACACTTTTCCCCCAAACTTGATTGAACTTAGTTTTTGGAGGGAGTGTTAGCCTTGGATTTTCGGAAAAATTGATCCTGACTCTACGAGCCCCATTTAAATGAGTATTAGCCTTAGATTTATAACCTTGTTCATATCCAAGCCCTTTTAGTTGGTATTAGACTTCAAATTTATGGGTAATAAACTTTTCCCCCAAACATGATTGAACTTAGTTTTTGGAGGGAGTGTTAGCCTTAGATTTTCGGAAAAATTGATCCTGACTCGACGAGCCCCATTTAAATGAGTATTAGCCTTAGATTTATAACCTTGTTCATATCCAAGCCCTTTTAGTTGGTATTAGACTTCAAATTTATGGGTAATAGACTTTTCCCCCAAACATGATTGAACTTAGTTTTTGGAGGGAGTGTTAGCCTTGGATTTTCAGACAAATTGATCCTGACTCGACAAGCCCCATTTAAATGAGTATTAGACTTAGATTTCTAACCTTGTTCATATCCAAGCCCTTTTAGTTGGTATTAGACTTCAAATTTATGGGTAATAGACTTTTCCCCCAAACATGATTGAACTTGGTTTTTGGAGGAGGTGTTAACCTTGGATTTTCGGACAAATTGATCCTCACTCGACAAGCCCCATTTAAATGAGTATTAGTCTTAGATTTATAACCTTGTTCATATCCAATCCCTTTTAGTTGGTATTAGACTTCAAATTTATGGGTAATAGACTTTCCCCCCAAACATGATTGAACTTAGTTTTTGGAGGGAGTGTTAGCCTTGGATTTTTGGAAAAATTTATCCTGCTCGACGAGCCCCATTTAAATGAGTATTAGCCTTAGATTTCTAACCTTGTTCATATCCAAGCCCTTTTAGTTGGTATTAGACTTCAAATTTATGGGTAATAGACTTTTCCCCCAAACATGATTGAACTTAGTTTTTGGAGGGAGTGTTAGCCTTGGATTTTCGGAAAAATTGATCCTGACTCGACAAGCCCCATTTAAATGAGTATTAGCCTTAGATTTCTAACCTTGTTCATATCCAAGCCCTTTTAGTTGGTATTAGACTTCAAATTTATGGGTAATAGACTTTTCCCCCAAACATGATTGAACTTAGTTTTTGGAGGGAGTTTTAGCCTTGGATTTTTGGAAAAATTGATCCTGACTCGACGAGCCCCATTTAAATGAGTATTAGCCTTAGATTTCTAACCTTGTTCATATCCAAGCGCTTTTAGTTGGTATTAGACTTCAAATTTATGGGTAATAGACTTTTCCCCCAAACATGATTGAACTTAGTTTTTGGAGGGAGTGTTAGCCTTGGATTTTCGGAAAAATTGATC
Source organism: Salix caprea (assembly GCA_964035475.1). Classification (NCBI taxonomy): domain Eukaryota; kingdom Viridiplantae; phylum Streptophyta; class Magnoliopsida; order Malpighiales; family Salicaceae; genus Salix; species Salix caprea. The sequence goes on from OZ037749.1 coordinate 18,653,459, forward strand.
CTGACTCGACGAGCCCCATTTAAATGAGTATTAGCCTTAGATTTATAACCTTGTTCATATCCAAGCCCTTTTAGTTGGTATTAGACTTCAAATTTATGGGTAATAGACTTTGCCCCCAAACTTGATTGAACTTGGTTTTTGGAGGTGTTAGCGTTGGATTTTCAGACAAATTGATACTGACTCGACAAGCCCCATTTAAATGAGTATTAGCCTTATATTTCTACTGTTGTTCATATCCAAGCCCTTTTAGTTGGTATTAGACTTCAAATTTATGGGTAATAGACTTTTCTCCCAAACTTGATTGAACTTAGTTTTTGGAGGGAGTTTTAGCCATGGATTTTCGGAAAAATTGATCCTGACTCGACTAGCCCCATTTAAATGAGTATTAGCCTTAGATTTATAACCTTGTTCATATCCAAGCCCTTTTAGTTGGTATTAGACTTCAAATTTATGGGTAATAGACTTTTCCCCCAAACTTAATTGAACTTGGTTTTTGGAGGTGTTAGCCTTGGATTTTCAGACAAATTGATCCTGACTCGACAAGCCCCATTTAAATGAGTATTAGACTTAGATTTCTAACCTTGTTCATATCCAAGCACTTTTACTTGGTATTAGATTTCAAATTTATGGGTAATAGACTTTTCTCCCAAACTTGATTGAACATGGTTTTTGGAGGAGGTGTTAACCTTGGATTTTCGGACAAATTAATCATGACTTTACGAGCCCCATTTAAATGAGTATTAGTCTTACATTTTTAATGTTGTTCATATCCAATCCCTTTTAGTTGGTATTAGACTTCAAATTTATGGGTAATAGACTTTTCCCCTAAACTTGATTGAACTTGGTTTTTGGAGGTGTTAGCCTTGGATTTTCAGACAAATTGATCCTGACTCGACAAGCCCCATTTAAATGAGTATTAGACTTAGATTTCTAACATTGTTCATATCCAAGCCCTTTTAGTTGGTATTAGACTTCAAATTTATGGGTAATAGACTTTTCCCCCAAACATGATTGAACTTAGTTTTTGGAGGGAGTGTTAGCGTTTGATTTTCAGAAAAATTGATCCTGACTCGACGAGTACCATTTAAATGAGTATTAGCCTAAGATTTATAACCTTGTTCATATCCAAGCCCTTTTAGTTGGTATTAGACTTCAAATTTATGGGTAATAGACTTTTCCCCCAAACATGATTGAACTTGGTTTTTGGAGGCGTTAGCCTTGGATTTTCGGACAAATTGATCCTAACTCGACAAGCCCCATTTAAATGAGTATTAGCCTTAGATTTCTAACCTTGTTCATATCCAAGCCCTTTTAGTTGGTATTAGACTTCAAATTTAAGGGTAATAGACTTTTCCCCCAAACTTGATTGAACTTGGTTTTTGGAGGCGTTAGCCTTGGATTTTCGGATAATTGATCCTGACTCGACAAGCCCCATTTAAAAGAGTATTAGCCTTAGATTTCTAACGTTGTTCATATCCAAGCCCTTTTAGTTGGTATTAGACTTCAAATTTATGGGTAATAGACTTTTCCCCCAAACATGATTGAACTTGGTTTGTGGAGGTGTTAGCCTTGGATTTTCGGACAAATTGATCCTGACTCGACAAGCCCCATTTAAATGAGTATTAGCCTAATATTTCTAACCTTGTTCATATCCAAGCCCTTTTAGTTGGTATTAGACTTCAAATTTATGGGTAATAGAATTTTCCCTTAAACATGATTGAACTTAGTTTTTGGAGGGAGTGTTAGCCTTGGATTTTCGGAAAAATTGATCCTGACTCGACGAGTACCATTTAAATGAGTATTAGCCTTAGATTTCTAACCTTGTTCATATCCAAGCCCTTTTAGTTGGTATTAGACTTCAAATTTATGGGTAATAGACTTTTCCCCCAAACATGATTGAACTTAGTTTTTGGAGGGAGTGTTAGCCTTGGATTTTCGGAAAAATTGATCCTGACTCGACGAGTACCATTTAAATGAGTATTAGCCTTAGATTTCTAACCTTGTTCATATCCAAGCCCTTTTAGTTGGTATTAGACTTCAAATTTATGGGTAATAGACTTTTCCCCCAAACATGATTGAACTTAGTTTTTGGAGGGAGTGTTAGCCTTGGATTTTCGGAAAAATTGATCCTGACTCAACGAGCCCCATTTAAATGAGTATTAGCCTTAGATTTATAACCTTGTTCATATCCAAGCCCTTTTAGTTGGTATTAGACTTCAAATTTATGGGTAATAGACTTTTCCCCCAAACTTGATTGAACTTGGTTTTCGGAGGTGTTAGCCTTGGATTTTCAGACAAATTGATCCTGACTCGACAAGCCCCATTTAAATGAGTATTAGACTTAGATTTCTAACCTTGTTCATATCCAAGACCTTTTAGTTGGTATTAGACTTCAAATTTATGGGTAATAGACTTTTCCCCCAAACATGATTGAACTTAGTTTTTGGAGGGAGTGTTAGCCTTGGATTTTTGGAAAAATTGATCCTGACTCGACGAGCCCCATTTAAATGAGTATTAGCCTTAGATTTCTAACCTTGTTCATATCTAAGCCCTTTTAGTTGGTATTAGACTTCAAATTTATGGGTAATAGACTTTTCCCCCAAACATGATTGAACTTAGTTTTTGGAGGGAGTGTTAGCCTTGGATTTTCGGAAAAATTGATCCTGACTCGACGAGTACCATTTAAATGAGTATTAGCCTTAGATTTCTAACCTTGTTCATATCCAAGCCCTTTTAGTTGGTATTAGACTTCAAATTTATGGGTAATAGACTTTTCCCCCAAACATGATTGAACTTAGTTTTTGGAGGGAGTGTTAGCCTTGGATTTTCGGAAAAATTGATCCTGACTCAACGAGCCCCATTTAAATGAGTATTAGCCTTAGATTTATAACCTTGTTCATATCCAAGCCCTTTTAGTTGGTATTAGACTTCAAATTTATGGGTAATAGACTTTTCCCCCAAACTTGATTGAACTTGGTTTTTGGAGGTGTTAGCCTTGGATTTTCAGACAAATTGATCCTGACTCGACAAGCCCCATTTAAATGAGTATTAGACTTAGATTTCTAACCTTGTTCATATCCAAGACCTTTTAGTTGGTATTAGACTTCAAATTTATGGGTAATAGACTTTTCCCCCAAACATGATTGAACTTGGTTTTTGGAGGCGTTAGCCTTGGATTTTCGGACAAATTGATCCTAACTCGACAAGCCCCATTTAAATGAATATTTGCCTTAGATTTCTAACCTTCTTCATATCCAAGCCCTTTTAGTTGGTATTAGACCTCAAATTTATGGGTAATAGACTTTTCCCCCAAACTTGATTGAACTTGGTTTTTGGAGGTGTTAGCCTTGGATTTTCGGACAAATTGATCCTGACTCGACAAGCCCCATTTAAATGAGTATTAGCCTTATATTTATAACCTTGTTCATATCCAAGCCCTTTTAGTTGGTATTAGACTTCAAATTTATGGGTAATAGACTTTTCCCCAAACATGATGGAACTTGGTTTTTGGAGACGTTAGCCTTGGATTTTCGGACAAATTGATCCTGACTCGACAAGCCCCATTTAAATGAGTATTAGCCTTATATTTCTAACCTTGTTCATATCCAAGCCCTTTTAGTTGGTATTAGACTTCAAATTTATGGGTAATAGACTTTTCTCCCAAACTTGATTGAACATGGTTTTTAGAGGAGGTGTTAACCTTGGATTTTCGGACAAATTAATCATGACTTGACGAGCCCCATTTAAATGAGTATTAGTCTTAGATTTTTAATGTTGTTCACATCCAAGCTCTTTTAGTTGGTATTAGACTTCAAATTTATGGGTAATAGACTTTTCCCCCAAACTTGATTGAACTTGGTTTTTGGAGGGGGTGTTAGCCTTGGATTTTCGGACAAATTGATGTTGACTCGACGAGCTCCATTTAAATGAGTATTAGCCTTAGATTTCTAACCTTGCTCATATCCAAGCCCTTTTAGTTTGTATTAGACTTCAAATTTATGGGTAATAGACTTTTCTCCCAAACTTGATTGAACTTGGTTTTTGGAGGTGTTAGCCTTGGATTTTCAGACAAATTGATACTGACTCGACAAGCCCCATTTAAATGAGTATTAGACTTAGATTTGTAACCTTGTTCATATCCAAGACCTTTTAGTTGGTATTAGACTTCAAATTTATGGGTAATAGACTTTTCCCCCAAACTTGATTGAACTTAGTTTTTGGAGGGAGTGTTAGCCTTGGATTTTCGGAAAAATATATCCTGACTCGACGAGCCCCATTTAAATGAGTATTAGCCTTAGATTTCTAACCTTGTTCATATCCAAGCCCTTTTAGTTGGTATTAGACTTCAAATTTATGGGTAATAGACTTTTCCCCCAAACATGATTGAACTTAGTTTTTGGAGGGAGTGTTAGCCTTGGATTTTCGGAAAAATTGATCCTGACTCGACAAGCCCCATTTAAATGAGTATTAGCCTTAGATTTATAACCTTGTTCATATCCAAGCCCTTTTAGTTGGTATTAGACTTCAAATTTTTGGGTAATAGACTTTTCCCCCAAACATGATTGAACTTAGTTTTTGGAGGGAGTGTTAGCCTTGGATTTTCGGAAAAATTGATCCTGACTCGACGAGCCCCATTTAAATGAGTATTAGCCTTAGATTTATAACCTTATTCATATCCAAGCCCTTTTAGTTGGTATTAGACATCAAATTTATGGGTAATAGACTTTTCCCCCAAACATGATTGAACTTAGTTTTTGGAGGGAGTGTTAGCCTTGGATTTTTGGAAAAATTGATCCTGACTCGACGAGCCCCATTTAAATGAGTATTAGCCTTAGATTTCTAACCTTGTTCATATCCAAGCCCTTTTAGTTGGTATTAGACTTCAAATTTATGGGTAATAGACTTTTCCCCCAAACATGATTGAACTTAGTTTTTGGAGGGAGTGTTAGCCTTGGATTTTCGGACAAATTGATCCTGACTCGACACGCCCCATTTAAATGAGTATTAGCCTTAGATTTATAACCTTGTTCATATCCAAGCCCTTTTAGTTGGTATTAGACTTCAAATTTTTGGGTAATAGACTTTTCCCCCAAACATGATTGAACTTAGTTTTTGGAGGGAGTGTTTGCCTTGGATTTTCGGAAAAATTGATCCTGACTCGACGAGCCCCATTTAAATGAGTATTAGCCTTAGATTTCTAACCTTGCTCATATCCAAGCCCTTTTAGTTGGTATTAGACTTCAAATTTATGGGTAATAGACTTTTCTCCCAAACTTGATTGAACTTGGTTTTTGGAGGTGTTAGCCTTGGATTTTCAGACAAATTGATACTGACTCGACAAGCCCCATTTAAATGAGTATTAGACTTAGATTTCTAACCTTGTTCATATCCAAGACCTTTTAGTTGGTATTAGACTTCAAATTTATGGGTAATAGACTTTTCCCCCAAACATGATTGAACTTAGTTTTTGGAGGGAGTGTTAGCCTTGGATTTTCGGAAAAATATATCCTGACTCGACGAGCCCCATTTAAATGAGTATTAGCCTTAGATTTCTAACCTTGTTCATATCCAAGCCCTTTTAGTTGGTATTAGACTTCAAATTTATGGGTAATAGACTTTTCCCCCAAACATGATTGAACTTAGTTTTTGGAGGGAGTGTTAGCCTTGGATTTTCGGAAAAATTGATCCTGACTCGACGAGCCCCATTTAAATGAGTATTAGCCTTAGATTTCTAACCTTGTTCATATCCAAGCCCTTTTAGTTGGTATTAGACTTCAAATTTATGGGTAATAGACTTTTCCCCCAAACATGATTGAACTTAGTTTTTGGAGGGAGTGTTAGCCTTGGATTTTCGGAAAAATTGATCCTGACTCGACGAGCCCCATTTAAATGAGTATTAGCCTTAGATTTCTAACCTTGTTCATATCCAATCCCTTTTAGTTTGTATTATACTTCAAATTTAGGGGTAATAGACTTTTCCCCCAAACATGATTGAACTTAGTTTTTGGAGGGAGTGTTAGCCTTGGATTTTCGGAAAAATTGATCCTGACTCGACGAGTACCATTTAAATGAGTATTAGCCTTAGATTTATAACCTTGTTCATATCCAAGCCCTTTTAGTTGGTATTAGACTTCAAATTTTTGGGTAATAGACTTTTCCCCCAAACTTGATTGAACTTGGTTTTTGGAGGTGTTAGCCTTGGATTTTCGGACAAATTGATCCTGACTCGACAAGCCCCATTTAAATGAGTATTAGCCTTATATTTCTACCCTTGTTCATATCCAAGCCCTTTTAGTTGGTATTAGACTTCAAATTTATGGGTAATAGACTTTTCTCCCAAACTTGATTGAACATGGTTTTTGGAGGAGGTGTTAACCTTGGATTTTCGGACAAATTAATCATGACTTGACGAGCCCCATTTAAATGAGTATTAGTCTTAGATTTTTAATCTTGTTCACATCCAAGCCCTTTTAGTTGGTATTAAACTTCAAATTTATGGGTAATAGACTTTTCCCCCAAACTTGATTGAACTTGGTTTTTGGACGCGCTAGCCTTGGATTTTCGGACAAATTGATCCTAACTCGACACGCCCCATTTAAATGAGTATTAGCCTTAGATTTCTAACCTTGTTCATATCCAAGCCCTTTTAGTTGGTATTAGACTTCAAATTTATGGGTAATAGACTTTTCCCCCAAACTTGATTGAACTTGGTTTTTGGAGGTGTTAGCCTTGGATTTTCGGACAAATTGATCCTGACTCGACAAGCCCCATTTAAATGAGTATTAGCCTTATATTTCTACCCTTGTTCATATCCAAGCCCTTTTAGTTGGTATTAGACTTCAAATTTATGGGTAATAGACTTTTCTCCCAAACTTGATTGAACATGGTTTTTGGAGGAGGTGTTAACCTTGGATTTTCGGACAAATTAATCATGACTTGACGAGCCCCATTTAAATGAGTATTAGTCTTAGATTTTTAATCTTGTTCACATCCAAGCCCTTTTAGTTGGTATTAAACTTCAAATTTATGGGTAATAGACTTTTCCCCCAAACTTGATTGAACTTGGTTTTTGGAGGCGCTAGCCTTGGATTTTCGGACAAATTGATCCTAACTCGACACGCCCCATTTAAATGAGTATTAGCCTTAGATTTCTAACCTTGTTCATATCCAAGCCCTTTTAGTTGGTATTAGACTTCAAATTTATGGGTAATAGACTTTTCCCCCAAACTTGATTGAACTTGGTTTTTAGAGGTGTTAGGCTTGGATTTTCGGACAAATTGATCCTGACTCGACAAGCCCCATTTAAATGAGTATTAGCCTTAGATTTCTAACCTTGCTCATATCCAAGCCCTTTTAGTTGGTATTAGACTTCAAATTTATGGGTAATAGACTTTTCTCCCAAACTTGATTAAACTTGGTTTTTGGAGGTGTTAGCCTTGGATTTTCAGACAAATTGATACTGACTCGACAAGCCCCATTTAAATGAGTATTAGACTTAGATTTCTAACCTTGTTCATATCCAAGACCTTTTAGTTGGTATTAGACTTCAAATTTATGGGTAATAGACTTTTCCCCCAAACATGATTGAACTTAGTTTTTGGAGGGAGTGTTAGCCTTGGATTTTCGGAAAAATATATCCTGACTCGACGAGCCCCATTTAAATGAGTATTAGCCTTAGATTTCTAACCTTGTTCATATCCAAGCCCTTTTAGTTGGTATTAGACTTCAAATTTATGGGTAATAGACTTTTCCCCCAAACATGATTGAACTTAGTTTTTGGAGGGAGTGTTAGCCTTGGATTTTCGGAAAAATTGATCCTGACTCGACGAGCCCCATTTAAATGAGTATTAGCCTTAGATTTATAACCTTGTTCATATCCAAGCCCTTTTAGTTGGTATTAGACTTCAAATTTATGGGTAATAGACTTTTCCCCCAAACTTGATTGAACTTGGTTTTTGGAGGTGTTAGCCTTGGATTTTCAGACAAATTGATCCTGACTCGACAAGCTCCATTTAAATGAGTATTAGACTTAGATTTCTAACCTTGTTCATATCCAAGCCCTTGTAGTTGGTATTAGACTTCAAATTTAAGGGTAATTGACTTTTCCCCCAAACTTGATTGAACTTGGTTTTTGGAGGAGTTAGCCTTGGATTTTCGGATAATTGATCCTGACTCGACAAGCCCCATTTAAATGAGTATTAGCCTTAGATTTCTAACCTTGTTCATATCCAAGCCCTTTTAGTTGGTATTAGACTTCAAATTTATGGGTAATAGACTTTTCCCCCAAACTTGATTGAACTTGGTTTTTGGAGGTGTTAGCCTTGGATTTTCAGACAAATTGATCCTGACTCGACAAGCCCCATTTAAATGAGTATTAGACTTAGATTTCTAACCTTTTTCATATCCAAGCCCTTTTAGTTGGTATTAGACTTCAAATTTATGGGTAATAGACTTTTCCCCCAAACATGATTGAACTTGGTTTTTGGAGGCGTTAGCCTTGGATTTTCGGACAAATTGATCCTAACTCGACAAGCCCCATTTAAATGAATATTAGCCTTAGATTTCTAACCTTGTTCATATCCAATCCCTTTTAGTTGGTATTAGAGCTCAAATTTATGGGTAATAGACTTTTCCCCCAAACTTGATTGAACTTGGTTTTTGGAGGTGTTAGCCTTGGATTTTCGGACAAATTGATCCTGACTCGACAAGCCCCATTTAAATGAGTATTAGCCTTATATTTATAACCTTGTTCATATCCAAGCCCTTTTAGTTGGTATTAGACTTCAAATTTATGGGTAATAGACTTTTCCCCCAAACATGATTGAACTTGGTTTTTGGAGACGTTAGCCTTGGATTTTCGGACAAATTGATCCTAACTCGACAAGCCCCATTTAAATGAATATTAGCCTTAGATTTCTAACCTTGTTCATATCCAAGCCGTTTTAGTTGATATTAGACGTCAAATTTATGGGTAATAGACTTTTCCCCCAAACTTGATTGAACTTGGTTTTTGGAGGTGTTAGCCTTGGATTTTCGGACAAATTGATCCTGACTCGACAAGCCCCATTTAAATGAGTATTAGCCTTATATTTCTACCCTTGTTCATATCCAAGCCCTTTTAGTTGGTATTAGACTTCAAATTTATGGGTAATAGACTTTTCTCCCAAACTTGATTGAACATGGTTTTTGGAGGAGGTGTTAACCTTGGATTTTCGGACAAATTAATCATGACTTGACGAGCCCCATTTAAATGAGTATTAGTCTTAGATTTTTAATCTTGTTCACATCCAAGCCCTTTTAGTTGGTATTAAACTTCAAATTTATGGGTAATAGACTTTTCCCCCAAACTTGATTGAACTTGGTTTTTGGACGCGCTAGCCTTGGATTTTCGGACAAATTGATCCTAACTCGACACGCCCCATTTAAATGAGTATTAGCCTTAGATTTCTAACCTTGTTCATATCCAAGCCCTTTTAGTTGGTATTAGACTTCAAATTTATGGGTAATAGACTTTTCCCCCAAACTTGATTGAACTTGGTTTTTAGAGGTGTTAGGCTTGGATTTTCGGACAAATTGATCCTGACTCGACAAGCCCCATTTAAATGAGTATTAGCCTTAGATTTCTAACCTTGCTCATATCCAAGCCCTTTTAGTTGGTATTAGACTTCAAATTTATGGGTAATAGACTTTTCTCCCAAACTTGATTGAACTTGGTTTTTGGAGGTGTTAGCCTTGGATTTTCAGACAAATTGATACTGACTCGACAAGCCCCATTTAAATGAGTATTAGACTTAGATTTGTAACCTTGTTCATATCCAAGACCTTTTAGTTGGTATTAGACTTCAAATTTATGGGTAATAGACTTTTCCCCCAAACATGATTGAACTTAGTTTTTGGAGGGAGTGTTAGCCTTGGATTTTCGGAAAAATATATCCTGACTCGACGAGCCCCATTTAAATGAGTATTAGACTTAGATTTCTAACCTTGTTCATATCCAAGTCCTTTTAGTTGGTATTAGACTTCAAATTTATGGGTAATAGACTTTTCCCCCAAACATGATTGAACTTGGTTTTTGGAGGCGTTAGCCTTGGATTTTCGGATAATTGATCCTGACTCGACAAGCCCCATTTAAATGAGTATTAGCCTTAGATTTATAACCTTGTTCATATCCAAGCCCTTTTAGTTGGTATTAGACTTCAAATTTTTGGGTAATAGACTTTTCCCCCAAACATGATTGAACTTAGTTTTTGGAGGGAGTGTTAGCCTTGGATTTTCGGAAAAATTGATCCTGACTCGACGAGCCCCATTTAAATGAGTATTAGCCTTAGATTTATAACCTTATTCATATCCAAGCCCTTTTAGTTGGTATTAGACTTCAAATTTATGGGTAATAGACTTTTCCCCCAAACTTGATTGAACTTGGTTTTTGGAGATGTTAGCCTTGGATTTTCAGACAAATTGATCCTGACTCGACAAGCCCATTTAAATGAGTATTAGACTTAGATTTCTAACCTTGTTCATATCCAAGACCTTTTAGTTGGTATTACTCTTCAAATTTATGGGTAATAGACTTTTCCCCCAAACATGATTGAACTTAGTTTTTGGAGGGAGTGTTAGCCTTGGATTTTCGGAAAAATTGATCCTGACTCGTTGAGCCCCATTTAAATGAGTATTAGCCTTAGATTTCTAACCTTGTTCATATCCAAGCCCTTTTAGTTGGTATTAGACTTCAAATTTATGGGTAATAGACTTTTCCCCCAAACATGATTGAACTTAGTTTTTGGAGGGAGTGTTAGCCTTGGATTTTCGGAAAAATTGATCCTGACTCGACGAGCCCCATTTAAATGAGTATTAGCCTTAGATTTATAACCTTGTTCATATCCAAGCCCTTTTAGTTGGTATTAGACTTCAAATTTATGGGTAATAGACTTTTCCCCCAAACTTGATTGAACTTGGTTTTTGGAGGTGTTAACCTTGGATTTTCAGACAAATTGATCCTGACTCGACAAGCTCCATTTAAATGAGTATTAGCCTTATATTTATAACCTTGTTCACATCCAAGCCCTTTTAGTTGGTATTAAACTTCAAATTTATGGGTAATAGACTTTTCCCCCAAACTTGATTGAACTTGGTTTTTGGACGCGCTAGCCTTGGATTTTCGGACAAATTGATCCTAACTCGACACGCCCCATTTAAATGAGTATTAGCCTTAGATTTCTAACCTTGTTCATAGCCAAGCCCTTTTAGTTGGTATTAGACTTCAAATTTATGGGTAATAGACTTTTCCCCCAAACTTGATTGAACTTGGTTTTTAGAGGTGTTAGGCTTGGATTTTCGGACAAATTGATCCTGACTCGACAAGCCCCATTTAAATGAGTATTAGCCTTAGATTTCTAACCTTGCTCATATCCAAGCCCTTTTAGTTGGTATTAGACTTCAAATTTATGGGTAATAGACTTTTCTCCCAAACTTGATTGAACTTGGTTTTTGGAGGTGTTAGCCTTGGATTTTCAGACAAATTGATACTGACTCGACAAGCCCCATTTAAATGAGTATTAGACTTAGATTTGTAACCTTGTTCATATCCAAGACCTTTTAGTTGGTATTAGACTTCAAATTTATGGGTAATAGACTTTTCCCCCAAACATGATTGAACTTAGTTTTTGGAGGGAGTGTTAGCCTTGGATTTTCGGAAAAATATATCCTGACTCGACGAGCCCCATTTAAATGAGTATTAGACTTAGATTTCTAACCTTGTTCATATCCAAGTCCTTTTAGTTGGTATTAGACTTCAAATTTATGGGTAATAGACTTTTCCCCCAAACATGATTGAACTTGGTTTTTGGAGGCGTTAGCCTTGGATTTTCGGATAATTGATCCTGACTCGACAAGCCCCATTTAAATGAGTATTAGCCTTAGATTTATAACCTTGTTCATATCCAAGCCCTTTTAGTTGGTATTAGACTTCAAATTTTTGGGTAATAGACTTTTCCCCCAAACATGATTGAACTTAGTTTTTGGAGGGAGTGTTAGCCTTGGATTTTCGGAAAAATTGATCCTGACTCGACGAGCCCCATTTAAATGAGTATTAGCCTTAGATTTATAACCTTGTTCATATCCAAGCCCTTTTAGTTGGTATTAGACTTCAAATTTATGGGTAATAGACTTTTCCCCCAAACATGATTGAACTTGGTTTTTGGAGACGTTAGCCTTGGATTTTCGGACAAATTGATCCTAACTCGACAAGCCCCATTTAAATGAATATTAGCCTTAGATTTCTAACCTTGTTCATATCCAAGCCGTTTTAGTTGATATTAGACGTCAAATTTATGGGTAATAGACTTTTCCCCCAAACTTGATTGAACTTGGTTTTTGGAGGTGTTAGCCTTGGATTTTCGGACAAATTGATCCTGACTCGACAAGCCCCATTTAAATGAGTATTAGCCTTATATTTCTACCCTTGTTCATATCCAAGCCCTTTTAGTTGGTATTAGACTTCAAATTTATGGGTAATAGACTTTTCTCCCAAACTTGATTGAACATGGTTTTTGGAGGAGGTGTTAACCTTGGATTTTCGGACAAATTAATCATGACTTGACGAGCCCCATTTAAATGAGTATTAGTCTTAGATTTTTAATCTTGTTCACATCCAAGCCCTTTTAGTTGGTATTAAACTTCAAATTTATGGGTAATAGACTTTTCCCCCAAACTTGATTGAACTTGGTTTTTGGACGCGCTAGCCTTGGATTTTCGGACAAATTGATCCTAACTCGACACGCCCCATTTAAATGAGTATTAGCCTTAGATTTCTAACCTTGTTCATATCCAAGCCCTTTTAGTTGGTATTAGACTTCAAATTTATGGGTAATAGACTTTTCCCCCAAACTTGATTGAACTTGGTTTTTAGAGGTGTTAGGCTTGGATTTTCGGACAAATTGATCCTGACTCGACAAGCCCCATTTAAATGAGTATTAGCCTTAGATTTCTAACCTTGCTCATATCCAAGCCCTTTTAGTTGGTATTAGACTTCAAATTTATGGGTAATAGACTTTTCTCCCAAACTTGATTGAACTTGGTTTTTGGAGGTGTTAGCCTTGGATTTTCAGACAAATTGATACTGACTCGACAAGCCCCATTTAAATGAGTATTAGACTTAGATTTGTAACCTTGTTCATATCCAAGACCTTTTAGTTGGTATTAGACTTCAAATTTATGGGTAATAGACTTTTCCCCCAAACATGATTGAACTTAGTTTTTGGAGGGAGTGTTAGCCTTGGATTTTCGGAAAAATATATCCTGACTCGACGAGCCCCATTTAAATGAGTATTAGACTTAGATTTCTAACCTTGTTCATATCCAAGTCCTTTTAGTTGGTATTAGACTTCAAATTTATGGGTAATAGACTTTTCCCCCAAACATGATTGAACTTGGTTTTTGGAGGCGTTAGCCTTGGATTTTCGGATAATTGATCCTGACTCGACAAGCCCCATTTAAATGAGTATTAGCCTTAGATTTATAACCTTGTTCATATCCAAGCCCTTTTAGTTGGTATTAGACTTCAAATTTTTGGGTAATAGACTTTTCCCCCAAACATGATTGAACTTAGTTTTTGGAGGGAGTGTTAGCCTTGGATTTTCGGAAAAATTGATCCTGACTCGACGAGCCCCATTTAAATGAGTATTAGCCTTAGATTTATAACCTTATTCATATCCAAGCCCTTTTAGTTGGTATTAGACTTCAAATTTATGGGTAATAGACTTTTCCCCCAAACTTGATTGAACTTGGTTTTTGGAGATGTTAGCCTTGGATTTTCAGACAAATTGATCCTGACTCGACAAGCCCATTTAAATGAGTATTAGACTTAGATTTCTAACCTTGTTCATATCCAAGACCTTTTAGTTGGTATTACTCTTCAAATTTATGGGTAATAGACTTTTCCCCCAAACATGATTGAACTTAGTTTTTGGAGGGAGTGTTAGCCTTGGATTTTCGGAAAAATTGATCCTGACTCGTTGAGCCCCATTTAAATGAGTATTAGCCTTAGATTTCTAACCTTGTTCATATCCAAGCCCTTTTAGTTGGTATTAGACTTCAAATTTATGGGTAATAGACTTTTCCCCCAAACATGATTGAACTTAGTTTTTGGAGGGAGTGTTAGCCTTGGATTTTCGGAAAAATTGATCCTGACTCGACGAGCCCCATTTAAATGAGTATTAGCCTTAGATTTATAACCTTGTTCATATCCAAGCCCTTTTAGTTGGTATTAGACTTCAAATTTATGGGTAATAGACTTTTCCCCCAAACTTGATTGAACTTGGTTTTTGGAGGTGTTAACCTTGGATTTTCAGACAAATTGATCCTGACTCGACAAGCTCCATTTAAATGAGTATTAGCCTTATATTTATAACCTTGTTCACATCCAAGCCCTTTTAGTTGGTATTAAACTTCAAATTTATGGGTAATAGACTTTTCCCCCAAACTTGATTGAACTTGGTTTTTGGACGCGCTAGCCTTGGATTTTCGGACAAATTGATCCTAACTCGACACGCCCCATTTAAATGAGTATTAGCCTTAGATTTCTAACCTTGTTCATAGCCAAGCCCTTTTAGTTGGTATTAGACTTCAAATTTATGGGTAATAGACTTTTCCCCCAAACTTGATTGAACTTGGTTTTTAGAGGTGTTAGGCTTGGATTTTCGGACAAATTGATCCTGACTCGACAAGCCCCATTTAAATGAGTATTAGCCTTAGATTTCTAACCTTGCTCATATCCAAGCCCTTTTAGTTGGTATTAGACTTCAAATTTATGGGTAATAGACTTTTCTCCCAAACTTGATTGAACTTGGTTTTTGGAGGTGTTAGCCTTGGATTTTCAGACAAATTGATACTGACTCGACAAGCCCCATTTAAATGAGTATTAGACTTAGATTTGTAACCTTGTTCATATCCAAGACCTTTTAGTTGGTATTAGACTTCAAATTTATGGGTAATAGACTTTTCCCCCAAACATGATTGAACTTAGTTTTTGGAGGGAGTGTTAGCCTTGGATTTTCGGAAAAATATATCCTGACTCGACGAGCCCCATTTAAATGAGTATTAGACTTAGATTTCTAACCTTGTTCATATCCAAGTCCTTTTAGTTGGTATTAGACTTCAAATTTATGGGTAATAGACTTTTCCCCCAAACATGATTGAACTTGGTTTTTGGAGGCGTTAGCCTTGGATTTTCGGATAATTGATCCTGACTCGACAAGCCCCATTTAAATGAGTATTAGCCTTAGATTTATAACCTTGTTCATATCCAAGCCCTTTTAGTTGGTATTAGACTTCAAATTTTTGGGTAATAGACTTTTCCCCCAAACATGATTGAACTTAGTTTTTGGAGGGAGTGTTAGCCTTGGATTTTCGGAAAAATTGATCCTGACTCGACGAGCCCCATTTAAATGAGTATTAGCCTTAGATTTACAACCTTGTTCATATCCAAGCCCTTTTAGTTGGTATTAGACTTCAAATTTATGGGTAATAGACTTTTCCCCCAAACTTGATTGAACTTGGTTTTTGGAGGTGTTAACCTTGGATTTTCAGACAAATTGATCCTGACTCGACAAGCTCCATTTAAATGAGTATTAGCCTTATATTTATAACCTTGTTCATATCCAAGCCCTTTTAGTTGGTATTAGACTTCAAATTTATGGGTAATAGACTTTTCCCCCAAACATGATTGAACTTGGTTTTTGGAGACGTTAGCCTTGGATTTTCGGACAAATTGATCCTAACTCGACAAGCCCCATTTAAATGAATATTAGCCTTAGATTTCTAACCTTATTCATATCCAAGCCCTTTTAGTTGGTATTAGAGCTCAAATTTATGGGTAATAGACTTTTCCCCCAAACTTGATTGAACTTGGTTTTTGGAGGTGTTAGCCTTGGATTTTCGGACAAATTGATCCTGACTCGAGAAGCCCCATTTAAATGAGTATTAGCCTTATATTTATAACCTTGTTCATATCCAAGCCCTTTTAGTTGGTATTAGACTTCAAATTTATGGGTAATAGACTTTTCCCCCAAACATGATTGAACTTGGTTTTTGGAGACGTTAGCCTTGGATTTTCGGACAAATTGATCCTAACTCGACAAGCCCCATTTAAATGAATATTAGCCTTAGATTTCTAACCTTGTTCATATCCAAGCCCTTTTAGTTGGTATTAGACGTCAAATTTATGGGTAATAGACTTTTCCCCCAAACTTGATTGAACTTGGTTTTTGGAGGTGTTAGCCTTGGATTTTCGGACAAATTGATCCTGACTCGACAAGCCCCATTTAAATGCGTATTAGCCTTATATTTATAACCTTGTTCATATCCAAGCCCTTTTAGTTGGTATTAGACTTCAAATTTATGGGTAATAGACTTTTCCCCCAAACATGATTGAACTTGGTTTTTGGAGACGTTAGCCTTGGATTTTCGGACAAATTGATCCTAACTCGACAAGCCCCATTTAAATGAATATTAGCCTTAGATTTCTAACCTTGTTCATATCCAAGCCCTTTTAGTTGGTATTAGACCTCAAATTTATGGGTAATAGACTTTTCCCCCAAACTTGATTGAACTTGGTTTTTGGAGGTGTTAGCCTTGGATTTTCAGACAAATTGATCCTGACTCGACAAGCCCCATTTAAATGAGTATTAGACTTAGATTTCTAACCTTGTTCATATCCAAGACCTTTTAGTTGGTATTAGACTTAAAATTTATGGGTAATAGACTTTTCCCCCAAACTTGATTGAACTTGGTTTTTGGAGGGAGTGTTAGCCTTGGATTTTCGGAAAAATTGATCCTGACTCGACGAGCCCCATTTAAATGAGTATTAGCCTTAGATTTATAACCTTGTTCATATCCAAGCCCTTTTAGTTGGTATTAGACTTCAAATTTATGGGTAATAGACTTTTCCCCCAAACTTGATTGAACTTGGTTTTTGGAGGTGTTAACCTTGGATTTTCAGACAAATTGATCCTGACTCGACAAGCTCCATTTAAATGAGTATTAGCCTTATATTTATAACCTTGTTCATATCCAAGCCCTTTTAGTTGGTATTAGACTTCAAATTTATGGGTAATAGACTTTTCCCCCAAACATGATTGAACTTGGTTTTTGGAGGCGTTAGCCTTGGATTTTCGGACAAATTGATCCTAACTCGACAAGCCCCATTTAAATGAATATTAGCCTTAGATTTCTAACCTTATTCATATCCAAGCCCTTTTAGTTGGTATTAGAGCTCAAATTTATGGGTAATAGACTTTTCCCCCAAACTTGATTGAACTTGGTTTTTGGAGGTGTTAGCCTTGGATTTTCGGACAAATTGATCCTGACTCGAGAAGCCCCATTTAAATGAGTATTAGCCTTATATTTATAACCTTGTTCATATCCAAGCCCTTTTAGTTGGTATTAGACTTCAAATTTATGGGTAATAGACTTTTCCCCCAAACATGATTGAACTTGGTTTTTGGAGACGTTAGCCTTGGATTTTCGGACAAATTGATCCTAACTCGACAAGCCCCATTTAAATGAATATTAGCCTTAGATTTCTAACCTTGTTCATATCCAAGCCCTTTTAGTTGGTATTAGACGTCAAATTTATGGGTAATAGACTTTTCCCCCAAACTTGATTGAACTTGGTTTTTGGAGGTGTTAGCCTTGGATTTTCGGACAAATTGATCCTGACTCGACAAGCCCCATTTAAATGAGTATTAGCCTTATATTTATAACCTTGTTCATATCCAAGCCCTTTTAGTTGGTATTAGACTTCAAATTTATGGGTAATAGACTTTTCCCCCAAACATGATTGAACTTGGTTTTTGGAGACGTTAGCCTTGGATTTTCGGACAAATTGATCCTAACTCGACAAGCCCCATTTAAATGAATATTAGCCTTAGATTTCTAACCTTGTTCATATCCAAGCCCTTTTAGTTGGTATTAGACCTCAAATTTATGGGTAATAGACTTTTCCCCCAAACTTGATTGAACTTGGTTTTTGGAGGTGTTAGCCTTGGATTTTCAGACAAATTGATCCTGACTCGACAAGCCCCATTTAAATGAGTATTAGACTTAGATTTCTAACCTTGTTCATATCCAAGACCTTTTAGTTGGTATTAGACTTAAAATTTATGGGTAATAGACTTTTCCCCCAAACTTGATTGAACTTGGTTTTTGGAGACGTTAGCCTTGGATTTTCGGAAAAATTGATCCTGACTCGACAAGCCCCATTTAAATGAGTATTAGCCTTATATTTATAACCTTGTTCATATCCAAGCCCTTTTAGTTGGTATTAGACTTCAAATTTATGGGTAATAGACTTTTCTCCCAAACATGATTGAACTTGGTTTTTGGAGGCGTTAGCCTTGGATTTTCGGACAAATTGATCCTAACACGACAAGCCCCATTTAAATGAGTATTAGCCTTAGATTTCTAACCTTGTTCATATCCAAGCCCTTTTAGTTGGTATTAGACTTCAAATTTATGGGTAATAGACTTTTCCCCCAAACTTGATTGAACTTGGTTTTTGGAGGTGTTAGCCTTGGATTTTCGGACAAATTGATCCTGACTCGAGAAGCCCCATTTAAATGAGTATTAGCCTTATATTTATAACCTTGTTCATATCCAAGCCCTTTTAGTTGGTATTAGACTTCAAATTTATGGGTAATAGACTTTTCCCCCAAACATGATTGAACTTGGTTTTTGGAGACGTTAGCCTTGGATTTTCGGACAAATTGATCCTAACTCGACAAGCCCCATTTAAATGAATATTAGCCTTAGATTTCTAACCTTGTTCATATCCAAGCCCTTTTAGTTGGTATTAGACGTCAAATTTATGGGTAATAGACTTTTCCCCCAAACTTGATTGAACTTGGTTTTTGGAGGTGTTAGCCTTGGATTTTCGGACAAATTGATCCTGACTCGACAAGCCCCATTTAAATGAGTATTAGCCTTATATTTATAACCTTGTTCATATCCAACCCTTTTAGTTGGTATTAGACTTCAAATTTATGGGTAATAGACTTTTCCCCCAAACATGATTGAACTTGGTTTTTGGAGACGTTAGCCTTGGATTTTCGGACAAATTGATCCTAACTCGACAAGCCCCATTTAAATGAATATTAGCCTTAGATTTCTAACCTTGTTCATATCCAAGCCCTTTTAGTTGGTATTAGACCTCAAATTTATGGGTAATAGACTTTTCCCCCAAACTTGATTGAACTTGGTTTTTGGAGGTGTTAGCCTTGGATTTTCAGACAAATTGATCCTGACTCGACAAGCCCCATTTAAATGAGTATTAGACTTAGATTTCTAACCTTGTTCATATCCAAGACCTTTTAGTTGGTATTAGACTTAAAATTTATGGGTAATAGACTTTTCCCCCAAACTTGATTGAACTTGGTTTTTGGAGACGTTAGCCTTGGATTTTCGGAAAAATTGATCCTGACTCGACAAGCCCCATTTAAATGAGTATTAGCCTTATATTTATAACCTTGTTCATATCCAAGCCCTTTTAGTTGGTATTAGACTTCAAATTTATGGGTAATAGACTTTTCTCCCAAACATGATTGAACTTGGTTTTTGGAGGCGTTAGCCTTGGATTTTCGGACAAATTGATCCTAACACGACAAGCCCCATTTAAATGAGTATTAGCCTTAGATTTCTAACCTTGTTCATATCCAAGCCCTTTTAGTTGGTATTAGACTTCAAATTTATGGGTAATAGACTTTTCCCCCAAACTTGATTGAACTTGGTTTTTAGAGGCGTTAGGCTTGGATTTTCGGACAAATTGATCCTGACTCGACAAGCCCCATTTAAATGAGTATTAGCCTTATATTTATAACCTTGTTCATATCCAAGCCCTTTTAGTTGGTATTAGACTTCAAATTTATGGGTAATAGACTTTTCCCCCAAACTTGATTGAACTTGGTTTTCGGAGGTGTTAGCCTTGGATTTTCAGACAAATTGATCATGACTCGACAAGCCCCATTTAAATGAGTATTAGACTTAGATTTCTAACCTTGTTCATATCCAAGCCCTTTTAGTTGGTATTAGACTTCATATTTATGGGTAATAGACTTTTCCCCCAAACATGATTGAACTTGGGTTTTGGAGGCGTTAGCCTTGGATTTTCGGACAAATTGATCCTAACACGACAAGCCCCATTTAAAAGAGTATTAGTCTTAGATTTGTAATGTTGTTCATATCCAAGCCCTTTTAGTTGGTATTAGACTTCAAATTTATGGGTAATAGACTTTGCCCCCAAACTTGATTGAACTTGGTTTTTGGAGGTGTTAGCGTTGGATTTTCAGACAAATTGATACTGACTCGACAAGCCCCATTTAAATGAGTATTAGCCTTATATTTCTACCCTTGTTCATATCCAAGCCCTTTTAGTTGGTATTAGACTTCAAATTTATGGGTAATAGACTTTTCTCCCAAACTTGATTGAACATGGTTTTTGGAGGAGGTGTTAACCTTGGATTTTCGGACAAATTAATCATGACTTGACGAGCCCCATTTAAATGAGTATTAGTCTTAGATTTTTAATGTTGTTCACATCCAAGCCCTTTTAGTCGGTATTAAACTTCAAATTTATGGGTAATAGACTTTTCCCCCAAACTTGATTGAACTTGGTTTTTGGAGGTGTTAGCGTTGGATTTTCAGACAAATTGATACTAACTCGACAAGCCCCATTTAAATGAGTATTAGACTTAGATTTCTAACCTTGTTCATATCCAAGCCCTTTTAGTTGGTATTAGACTTCAAATTTATGGGTAATAGACTTTTCCGCCAAACTTGATTGAACTTGGTTTTTGAAGGTGTTAGCCTTGGATTTTCGGACAAATTGATCCTGACTCGACAAGCCCCATTTAAATGAGTATTAGACTTAGATTTCTAACCTTGTTCATATCCAATCCCTTTTAATTGGTATTAGACTTCAAATTTATGGGTAATAGACTTTTTCCCCAAACTTGATTGAACTTGGTTTTTGGAGGCGTTAGCCTTGGATTTTCGGACAAATTGATCCTGACTCGACAAGCCCCATTTAAATGAGTATTAGACTTAGATTTCGAACCTTGTTCATATCCAAGCCCTTTTAGTAGGTATTAGACTTCAAATTTATGGGTAATAGACTTTTCCCCCAAACTTGATTGAACTTGGTTTTTGGAGACGTTAGCCTTGGATTTTCGGAAAAATTGATCCTGACTCGACAAGCCCCATTTAAATGAGTATTAGCCTTATATTTATAACCTTGTTCATATCCAAGCCCTTTTAGTTGGTATTAGACTTCAAATTTATGGGTAATAGACTTTTCTCCCAAACATGATTGAACTTGGTTTTTGGAGGCGTTAGCCTTGGATTTTCGGACAAATTGATCCTGACACGACAAGCCCCATTTAAATGAGTATTAGCCTTAGATTTCTAACCTTGTTCATATCCAAGCCCTTTTAGTTGGTATTAGACTTCAAATTTATGGGTAATAGACTTTTCCCCCAAACTTGATTGAACTTGGTTTTTAGAGGCGTTAGGCTTGGATTTTCGGACAAATTGATCTTGACTCGACAAGCCCCATTTAAATGAGTATTAGCCTTATATTTATAACCTTGTTCATATCCAAGCCCTTTTAGTTGGTATTAGACTTCAAATTTATGGGTAATAGACTTTTCCCCCAAACTTGATTGAACTTGGTTTTCGGAGGTGTTAGCCTTGGATTTTCAGACAAATTGATCATGACTCGACAAGCCCCATTTAAATGAGTATTAGACTTAGATTTCTAACCTTGTTCATATCCAAGCCCTTTTAGTTGGTATTAGACTTCATATTTATGGGTAATAGACTTTTCCCCCAAACATGATTGAACTTGGGTTTTGGAGGCGTTAGCCTTGGATTTTCGGACAAATTGATCCTAACACGACAAGCCCCATTTAAAAGAGTATTAGTCTTAGATTTGTAATGTTGTTCATATCCAAGCCCTTTTAGTTGGTATTAGACTTCAAATTTATGGGTAATAGACTTTGCCCCCAAACTTGATTGAACTTGGTTTTTGGAGGTGTTAGCGTTGGATTTTCAGACAAATTGATACTGACTCGACAAGCCCCATTTAAATGAGTATTAGCCTTATATTTCTACCCTTGTTCATATCCAAGCCCTTTTAGTTGGTATTAGACTTCAAATTTATGGGTAATAGACTTTTCTCCCAAACTTGATTGAACATGGTTTTTGGAGGAGGTGTTAACCTTGGATTTTCGGACAAATTAATCATGACTTGACGAGCCCCATTTAAATGAGTATTAGTCTTAGATTTTTAATGTTGTTCACATCCAAGCCCTTTTAGTCGGTATTAAACTTCAAATTTATGGGTAATAGACTTTTCCCCCAAACTTGATTGAACTTGGTTTTTGGAGGTGTTAGCGTTGGATTTTCAGACAAATTGATACTAACTCGACAAGCCCCATTTAAATGAGTATTAGACTTAGATTTCTAACCTTGTTCATATCCAAGCCCTTTTAGTTGGTATTAGACTTCAAATTTATGGGTAATAGACTTTTCCGCCAAACTTGATTGAACTTGGTTTTTGAAGGTGTTAGCCTTGGATTTTCGGACAAATTGATCCTGACTCGACAAGCCCCATTTAAATGAGTATTAGACTTAGATTTCTAACCTTGTTCATATCCAATCCCTTTTAATTGGTATTAGACTTCAAATTTATGGGTAATAGACTTTTTCCCCAAACTTGATTGAACTTGGTTTTTGGAGGCGTTAGCCTTGGATTTTCGGACAAATTGATCCTGACTCGACAAGCCCCATTTAAATGAGTATTAGACTTAGATTTCGAACCTTGTTCATATCCAAGCCCTTTTAGTAGGTATTAGACTTCAAATTTATGGGTAATAGACTTTTCCCCCAAACTTGATTGAACTTGGTTTTTGGAGGTGTTAGCCTTGGATTTTCAGACAAATTGATCCTGACTCGACAAGCCCCATTTAAATGAGTATTAGACTTAGATTTCTAACCTTGTTCATATCCAAGACCTTTTAGTTGGTATTAGACTTAAAATTTATGGGTAATAGACTTTTCCCCCAAACTTGATTGAACTTGGTTTTTGGAGACGTTAGCCTTGGATTTTCGGAAAAATTGATCCTGACTCGACAAGCCCCTTTTAAATGAGTATTAGCCTTATATTTATAACCTTGTTCATATCCAAGCCCTTTTAGTTGGTATTAGACTTCAAATTTATGGGTAATAGACTTTTCTCCCAAACATGATTGAACTTGGTTTTTGGAGGCGTTAGCCTTGGATTTTCGGAAAAATTGATCCTAACACGACAAGCCCCATTTAAATGAGTATTAGCCTTAGATTTCTAACCTTGTTCATATCCAAGCCCTTTTAGTTGGTATTAGACTTCAAATTTATGGGTAATAGACTTTTCCCCCAAACTTGATTGAACTTGGTTTTTAGAGGCGTTAGGCTTGGATTTTCGGACAAATTGATCCTGACTCGACAAGCCCCATTTAAATGCGTATTAGCCTTATATTTATAACCTTGTTCATATCCAAGCCCTTTTAGTTGGTATTAGACTTCAAATTTATGGGTAATAGACTTTTCCCCCAAACTTGATTGAAGTTGGTTTTCGGAGGTGTTAGCCTTGGATTTTCAGACAAATTGATCATGACTCGACAAGCCCCATTTAAATGAGTATTAGACTTAGATTTCTAACCTTGTTCATATCCAAGCCCTTTTAGTTGGTATTAGACTTCATATTTATGGGTAATAGACTTTTCCCCCAAACATGATTGAACTTGGGTTTTGGAGGCGTTAGCCTTGGATTTTCGGACAAATTGATCCTAACACGACAAGCCCCATTTAAAAGAGTATTAGTCTTAGATTTGTAATGTTGTTCATATCCAAGCCCTTTTAGTTGGTATTAGACTTCAAATTTATGGGTAATAGACTTTGCCCCCAAACTTGATTGAACTTGGTTTTTGGAGGTGTTAGCGTTGGATTTTCAGACAAATTCATACTGACTCGACAAGCCCCATTTAAATGAGTATTAGCCTTATATTTCTACCCTTGTTCATATCCAAGCCCTTTTAGTTGGTATTAGACTTCAAATTTATGGGTAATAGACTTTTCTCCCAAACTTGATTGAACATGGTTTTTGGAGGAGGTGTTAACCTTGGATTTTCGGACAAATTAATCATGACTTGACGAGCCCCATTTAAATGAGTATTAGTCTTAGATTTTTAATGTTGTTCACATCCAAGCCCTTTTAGTCGGTATTAAACTTCAAATTTATGGGTAATAGACTTTTCCCCCAAACTTGATTGAACTTGGTTTTTGGAGGTGTTAGCGTTGGATTTTCAGACAAATTGATACTAACTCGACAAGCCCCATTTAAATGAGTATTAGACTTAGATTTCTAACCTTGTTCATATCCAAGCCCTTTTAGTTGGTATTAGACTTCAAATTTATGGGTAATAGACTTTTCCGCCAAACTTGATTGAACTTGGTTTTTGAAGGTGTTAGCCTTGGATTTTCGGACAAATTGATCCTGACTCGACAAGCCCCATTTAAATGAGTATTAGCCTTAGATTTCTAACCTTGTTCATATCCAAGCCCTTTTAGTTGGTATTAGACTTCAAATTTATGGGTAATAGACTTTTCCGCCAAACTTGATTGAACTTGGTTTTTGAAGGTGTTAGCCTTGGATTTTCGAACAAATTGATCCTGACTCGACAAGCCCCATTTAAATGAGTATTAGACTTAGATTTCTAACCTTGTTCATATCCAATCCCTTTTAATTGGTATTAGACTTCAAATTTATGGGTAATAGACTTTTTCCCCAAACTTGATTGAACTTGGTTTTTGGAGGCGTTAGCCTTGGATTTTCGGACAAATTGATCCTGACTCGACAAGCCCCATTTAAATGAGTATTAGACTTAGATTTCGAACCTTGTTCATATCCAAGCCCTTTTAGTAGGTATTAGACTTCAAATTTATGGGTAATAGACTTTTCCGCCAAACTTGATTGAACTTGGTTTTTGAAGGTGTTAGCCTTGGACAAATTGATCCTGACTCGACAAGCCCCATTTAAATGAGTATTAGACTTAGATTTCTAACCTTGTTCATATCCAATCCCTTTTAATTGGTATTAGACTTCAAATTTATGGGTAATAGACTTTTCCCCCAGACTTGATTGAACTTGGTTTTTGGAGACGTTAGCCTTGGATTTTCGGACAAATTGATCCTAACTCGACAAGCCCCATTTAAATGAGTATTAGCCTTAGATTTCTAACCTTGTTCATATCCAAGCCCTTTTAGTTGGTATTAGACTTCAAATTTATGGGTAATAGACTTTTCCCCCAAACTTGATTGAACTTGGTTTTTGGAGACGTTAGCCTTGGATTTTCGGACAAATTGATCCTAACTCGACAAGCCCCATTTAAATGAGTATTAGCCTTAGATTTCTAACCTTGTTCATATCCAAGCCCTTTTAGTAGGTATTAGACTTCAAATTTATGGGTAATAGACTTTTCCCCCAAACTTCATTGAACTTGGTTATTGGAGGTGTTAGCCTTGGATTTTCGGACAAATTGATCCTGACTCGACAAACCCCATTTAAATGAGTATTAGCCTTATATTTCTAACCTTGTTCATATCCAAGCCCTTTTAGTTGGTATTAGACTTCAAATTTATGGGTAATAGACTTTTCTCCCAAACTTGATTGAACATGGTTTTTAGAGGAGGTGTTAACCTTGGATTTTCGGACAAATTAATCATGACTTGCCGAGCCCCATTTAAATGAGTATTAGTCTTAGATTTTTAATGTTGTTCACATCCAAGCCCTTTTAGTTGGTATTAGACTTCAAATTTATGGGTAATAGACTTTTCCCCCAAACTTGATTGAACTTGGTTTTTGGAGGTGTTAGCGTTGGATTTTCAGACAAATTGATACTAACTCGACAAGCCCCATTTAAATGAGTATTAGACTTAGATTTCTAACCTTGTTCATATCCAAGCCCTTTTAGTTGGTATTAGACTTCAAATTTATGGGTAATAGACTTTTCCCCCAAACATGATTGAACTTGGGTTTTTGGAGACGTTAGCCTTGGATTTTCGGACAAATTGATCCTAACTCGACAAGCCCCATTTAAATGAATATTAGCCTTAGATTTCTAACCTTGTTCATATCCAAGCCCTTTTAGTTGGTATTAGGCCTCAAATTTATGGGTAATAGACTTTTCCCCCAAACTTGATTGAACTTGGTTTTTAGAGGTGTTAGCCTTGGATTTTCGGACAAATTGATCCTGACTCGACAAGCCCCATTTAAATGAGTATTAGCCTTATATTTATAACCTTGTTCATATCCAAGCCCTTTTAGTTGGTATTAGACTTCAAATTTATGGGTAATAGACTTTTCCCCCAAACTTGATTGAACTTGGTTTTTGGAGACGTTAGCCTTGGATTTTCGGACAAATTGATCCTAACTCGACAAGCCCCATATAAATGAGTATTAGCCTTAGATTTCTAACCTTGTTCATATCCAAGCCCTTTTAGTTGGTATTAGACGTCAAATTTATGGGTAATAGACTTCTCCCCCAAACTTGATTGAACTTGGTTATTGGAGGTGTTAGCCTTGGATTTTCGGACAAATTGATCCTGACTCGACAAGCCTCATTTGAAT
Source organism: Salix caprea (assembly GCA_964035475.1). Classification (NCBI taxonomy): domain Eukaryota; kingdom Viridiplantae; phylum Streptophyta; class Magnoliopsida; order Malpighiales; family Salicaceae; genus Salix; species Salix caprea. The sequence goes on from OZ037749.1 coordinate 18,680,175, forward strand.
GAATATTAGCCTTAGATTTCTAACCTTGTTCATATCCAAGCCCTTTTAGTTGGTATTAGGCCTCAAATTTATGGGTAATAGACTTTTCCCCCAAACTTGATTGAACTTGGTTTTTGGAGACGTTAGCCTTGGATTTTCGGACAAATTGATCCTAACTCGACAAGCCCCATTTAAATGAATATTAGCCTTAGATTTCTAACCTTGTTCATATCCAAGCCCTTTTAGTTGGTATTAGACTTCAAATTTATGGGTAATAGACTTTTCCCCCAAACTTGATTGAACTTGGTTATTGGATGTGTTAGCCTTGGATTTTCGGACAAATTGATCCTGACTCGACAAACCCCATTTAAATGAGTATTAGCCTTATATTTCTAACCTTGTTCATATCCAAGCCCTTTTAGTTGGTATTAGACTTCAAATTTATGGGTAATAGACTTTTCTCCCAAACTTGATTGAACATGGTTTTTAGAGGAGGTGTTAACCTTGGATTTTCGGACAAATTAATCATGACTTGACGAGCCCCATTTAAATGAGTATTAGTCTTAGATTTTTAATGTTGTTCACATCCAAGCCCTTTTAGTTGGTATTAGACTTCAAATTTATGGGTAATAGACTTTTCCCCCAAACTTGATTGAACTTGGTTTTTGGAGGTGTTAGGGTTGGATTTTCAGACAAATTGATACTAACTCGACAAGCCCCATTTAAATGAGTATTAGACTTAGATTTCTAACCTTGTTCATATCCAAGCCATTTTAGTTGGTATTAGACTTCAAATTTATGGGTAATAGACTTTTCCCCCAAACATGATTGAACTTGGTTTTTGGAGGCGTTAGCCTTGGATTTTCGGACAAATTGATCCTCACTCGACAAGCCCCATTTAAATGAGTATTAGCCTTAGATTTCTAACCTTGTTCATATCCAAGCCCTTTTACTTGGTATTAGACTTCAAATTTATGGGTAATAGACTTTTCCCCCAAACATGATTGAACTTGGGTTTTTGGAGACGTTAGCCTTGGATTTTCGGACAAATTGATCCTAACTCGACAAGCCCCATTTAAATGAATATTAGCCTTAGATTTCTAACCTTGTTCATATCCAAGCCCTTTTAGTTGGTATTAGGCCTCAAATTTATGGGTAATAGACTTTTCCCCCAAACTTGATTGAACTTGGTTTTTAGAGGTGTTAGCCTTGGATTTTCGGACAAATTGATCCTGACTCGACAAGCCCCATTTAAATGAGTATTAGCCTTATATTTATAACCTTGTTCATATCCAAGCCCTTTTAGTTGGTATTAGACTTCAAATTTATGGGTAATAGACTTTTCCCCCAAACTTGATTGAACTTGGTTTTTGGAGACGTTAGCCTTGGATTTTCGGACAAATTGATCCTAACTCGACAAGCCCCATATAAATGAGTATTAGCCTTAGATTTCTAACCTTGTTCATATCCAAGCCCTTTTAGTTGGTATTAGACGTCAAATTTATGGGTAATAGACTTCTCCCCCAAACTTGATTGAACTTGGTTATTGGAGGTGTTAGCCTTGGATTTTCGGACAAATTGATCCTGACTCGACAAGCCCCATTTGAATGAATATTAGCCTTAGATTTCTATCCTTGTTCATATCCAAGCCCTTTTAGTTGGTATTAGGCCTCAAATTTATGGGTAATAGACTTTTCCCCCAAACTTGATTGAACTTGGTTTTTGGAGACGTTAGCCTTGGATTTTCGGACAAATTGATCCTAACTCGACAAGCCCCATTTAAATGAGTATTAGCCTTAGATTTCTAACCTTGTTCATATCCAAGCCCTTTTAGTTGGTATTAGACTTCAAATTTATGGGTAATAGACTTTTCCGCCAAACTTGATTGAACTTGGTTTTTGAAGGTGTTAGCCTTGGACAAATTGATCCTGACTCGACAAGCCCCATTTAAATGAGTATTAGACTTAGATTTCTAACCTTGTTCATATCCAATCCCTTTTAATTGGTATTAGACTTCAAATTTATGGGTAATAGACTTTTCCCCCAGACTTGATTGAACTTGGTTTTTGGAGACGTTAGCCTTGGATTTTCGGACAAATTGATCCTAACTCGACAAGCCCCATTTAAATGAGTATTAGCCTTAGATTTCTAACCTTGTTCATATCCAAGCCCTTTTAGTTGGTATTAGACTTCAAATTTATGGGTAATAGACTTTTCCCCCAAACTTGATTGAACTTGGTTTTTGGAGACGTTAGCCTTGGATTTTCGGACAAATTGATCCTAACTCGACAAGCCCCATTTAAATGAGTATTAGCCTTAGATTTCTAACCTTATTCATATCCAAGCCCTTTTAGTTGGTATTAGACTTCAAATTTATGGGTAATAGACTTTTCCCCCAAACTTCATTGAACTTGGTTATTGGAGGTGTTAGCCTTGGATTTTCGGACAAATTGATCCTGACTCGACAAACCCCATTTAAATGAGTATTAGCCTTATATTTCTAACCTTGTTCATATCCAAGCCCTTTTAGTTGGTATTAGACTTCAAATTTATGGGTAATAGACTTTTCTCCCAAACTTGATTGAACATGGTTTTTAGAGGAGGTGTTAACCTTGGATTTTCGGACAAATTAATCATGACTTGACGAGCCCCATTTAAATGAGTATTAGTCTTAGATTTTTAATGTTGTTCACATCCAAGCCCTTTTAGTTGGTATTAGACTTCAAATTTATGGGTAATAGACTTTTCCCCCAAACTTGATTGAACTTGGTTTTTGGAGGTGTTAGGGTTGGATTTTCAGACAAATTGATACTAACTCGACAAGCCCCATTTAAATGAGTATTAGACTTAGATTTCTAACCTTGTTCATATCCAAGCCATTTTAGTTGGTATTAGACTTCAAATTTATGGGTAATAGACTTTTCCCCCAAACATGATTGAACTTGGTTTTTGGAGGCGTTAGCCTTGGATTTTCGGACAAATTGATCCTCACTCGACAAGCCCCATATAAATGAGTATTAGCCTTAGATTTCTAACCTTGTTCATATCCAAGCCCTTTTAGTTGGTATTAGACGTCAAATTTATGGGTAATAGACTTTTCCCCCAAACTTGATTGAACTTGGTTATTGGAGGTGTTAGCCTTGGATTTTCGGACAAATTGATCCTGACTCGACAAGACCCATTTGAATGAATATTAGCCTTAGATTTCTAACCTTGTTCATATCCAAGCCATTTTAGTTGGTATTAGACTTCAAATTTATGGGTAATAGACTTTTCCCCCAAACATGATTGAACTTGGTTTTTGGAGGCGTTAGCCTTGGATTTTCGGACAAATTGATCCTCACTCGACAAGCCCCATTTAAATGAGTATTAGCCTTAGATTTCTAACCTTGTTCATATCCAAGCCCTTTTACTTGGTATTAGACTTCAAATTTATGGGTAATAGACTTTTCCCCCAAACATGATTGAACTTGGGTTTTTGGAGACGTTAGCCTTGGATTTTCGGACAAATTGATCCTAACTCGACAAGCCCCATTTAAATGAATATTAGCCTTAGATTTCTAACCTTGTTCATATCCAAGCCCTTTTAGTTGGTATTAGGCCTCAAATTTATGGGTAATAGACTTTTCCCCCAAACTTGATTGAACTTGGTTTTTAGAGGTGTTAGCCTTGGATTTTCGGACAAATTGATCCTGACTCGACAAGCCCCATTTAAATGAGTATTAGCCTTATATTTATAACCTTGTTCATATCCAAGCCCTTTTAGTTGGTATTAGACTTCAAATTTATGGGTAATAGACTTTTCCCCCAAACTTGATTGAACTTGGTTTTTGGAGACGTTAGCCTTGGATTTTCGGACAAATTGATCCTAACTCGACAAGCCCCATATAAATGAGTATTAGCCTTAGATTTCTAACCTTGTTCATATCCAAGCCCTTTTAGTTGGTATTAGACGTCAAATTTATGGGTAATAGACTTCTCCCCCAAACTTGATTGAACTTGGTTATTGGAGGTGTTAGCCTTGGATTTTCGGACAAATTGATCCTGACTCGACAAGCCCCATTTGAATGAATATTAGCCTTAGATTTCTATCCTTGTTCATATCCAAGCCCTTTTAGTTGGTATTAGGCCTCAAATTTATGGGTAATAGACTTTTCCCCCAAACTTGATTGAACTTGGTTTTTGGAGACGTTAGCCTTGGATTTTCGGACAAATTGATCCTAACTCGACAAGCCCCATTTAAATGAGTATTAGCCTTAGATTTCTAACCTTGTTCATATACAAGCCCTTTTAGTTGGTATTAGACTTCAAATTTATGGGTAATAGACTTTTCCCCCAAACATGATTGAACTTGGGTTTTTGGAGACGTTAGCCTTGGATTTTCGGACAAATTGATCCTAACTCGACAAGCCCCATTTAAATGAATATTAGCCTTAGATTTCTAACCTTGTTCATATCCAAGCCCTTTTAGTTGGTATTAGGCCTCAAATTTATGGGTAATAGACTTTTCCCCCAAACTTGATTGAACCTGGTTTTTAGAGGTGTTAGCCTTGGATTTTCGGACAAATTGATCCTGACTCGACAAGCCCCATTTAAATGAGTATTAGCCTTATATTTATAACCTTGTTCATATCCAAGCCCTTTTAGTTGGTATTAGACTTCAAATTTATGGGTAATAGACTTTTCCCCCAAACTTGATTGAACTTGGTTTTTGGAGACGTTAGCCTTGGATTTTCGGACAAATTGATCCTAACTCGACAAGCCCCATATAAATGAGTATTAGCCTTAGATTTCTAACCTTGTTCATATCCAAGCCCTTTTAGTTGGTATTAGACGTCAAATTTATGGGTAATAGACTTCTCCCCCAAACTTGATTGAACTTGGTTATTGGAGGTGTTAGCCTTGGATTTTCGGACAAATTGATCCTGACTCGACAAGCCTCATTTGAATGAATATTAGCCTTAGATTTCTAACCTTGTTCATATCCAAGCCCTTTTAGTTGGTATTAGGCCTCAAATTTATGGGTAATAGACTTTTCCCCCAAACTTGATTGAACTTGGTTTTTGGAGACGTTAGCCTTGGATTTTCGGACAAATTTATCCTAACTCGACAAGCCCCATATAAATGAGTATTAGCCTTAGATTTCTAACCTTGTTCATATCCAAGCCCTTTTAGTTGGTATTAGACTTCAAATTTATGGGTAATAGACTTTTCCCCCAAACTTGATTGAACTTGGTTATTGGAGGTGTTAGCCTTGGATTTTCGGACAAATTGATCCTGACTCGACAAGCCCCATTTGAATGAATATTAGCCTTAGATTTCTAACCTTGTTCATATCCAAGCCCTTTTAGTTGGTATTAGGCCTCAAATTTATGGGTAATAGACTTTTCCCCCAAACTTGATTGAACTTGGTTTTTGGAGACGTTAGCCTTGGATTTTCGGACAAATTGATCCTAACTCGACAAGCCCCATTTAAATGAATATTAGCCTTAGATTTCTAACCTTGTTCATATCCAAGCCCTTTTAGTTGGTATTAGGCCTCAAATTTATGGGTAATAGACTTTTCCCCCAAACTTGATTGAACTTGGTTTTTAGAGGTGTTAGCCTTGGATTTTCGGACAAATTGATCCTGACTCGACAAGCCCCATTTAAATGAGTATTAGCCTTATATTTATAACCATGTTCATATCCAAGCCCTTTTAGTTGGTATTAGACTTCAAATTTATGGGTAATAGACTTTTCCCCCAAACTTGATTGAACTTGGTTTTTGGAGACGTTAGCCTTGGATTTTCGGACAAATTTATCCTAACTCGACAAGCCCCATATAAATGAGTATTAGCCTTAGATTTCTAACCTTGTTCATATCCAAGCCCTTTTAGTTGGTATTAGACGTCAAATTTATGGGTAATAGACTTTTCCCCCAAACTTGATTGAACTTGGTTATTGGAGGTCTTAGCCTTGGATTTTCGGACAAATTGATCCTGACTCGACAAGCCCCATTTGAATGAATATTAGCCTTAGATTTCTAACCTTGTTCATATCCAAGCCCTTTTAGTTGGTATTAGGCCTCAAATTTATGGGTAATAGACTTTTCCCCCAAACTTGATTGAACTTGGTTTTTGGAGACGTTAGCCTTGGATTTTCGGACAAATTGATCCTAACTCGACAAGCCCCATTTAAATGAATATTAGCCTTAGATTTCTAACCTTGTTCATATCCAAGCCCTTTTAGTTGGTATTAGGCCTCAAATTTATGGGTAATAGACTTTTCCCCCAAACTTGATTGAACTTGGTTTTTAGAGGTGTTAGCCTTGGATTTTCGGACAAATTGATCCTGACTCAACAAGCCCCATTTAAATGAGTATTAGCCTTATATTTATAACCTTGTTCATATCCAAGCCCTCTTAGTTGGTATTAGACTTCAAATTTATGGGTAATAGACTTTTCCCCCAAACTTGATTGAACTTGGTTTTTGGAGACGTTAGCCTTGGATTTTCGGACAAATTGATCCTAACTCGACAAGCCCCATTTAAATGAGTATTAGCCTTAGATTTCTAACCATGTTCATATCCAAGCCCTTTTAGTTGGTATTAGACGTCAAATTTATGGGTAATAGACTTTTCCCCCAAACTTGATTGAACTTGGTTATTGGAGGTGTTAGCCTTGGATTTTCGGAGAAATTGATCCTGACTCGACAAGCCCCATTTAAATGAGTATTAGCCTTATATTTCTAACCTTGTTCATATCCAAGCCCTTTTAGTTGGTATTAGACTTCAAATTTATGGGTAATAGACTTTTCTCCCAAACTTGATTGAACTTGGTTTTTGGAGACGTTAGCCTTGGATTTTCGGACAAATTGATCCTAACTCGACAAGCCCCATTTAAATGAGTATTAGCCTTATATTTCTAACCTTGTTCATATCCAAGCCCTTTTACTTGGTATTAGACTTCAAATTTATGGGTAATAGACTTTTCCCCCAGACTTGATTGAACTTGGTTTTTGGAGACGTTAGCCTTGGATTTTCGGACAAATTGATCCTAACTCGACAAGCCCCATTTAAATGAATATTAGCCTTAGATTTCTAACCTTGTTCATATCCAAGCCCTTTTAGTTGGTATTAGGCCTCAAATTTATGGGTAATAGACTTTTCCCCCAAACTTGATTGAACTTGGTTTTTAGAGGTGTTAGCCTTGGATTTTCGGACAAATTGATCCTGACTCGACAAGCCCCATTTAAATGAGTATTAGCCTTATATTTATAACCTTGTTCATATCCAAGCCCTTTTAGTTGGTATTAGACTTCAAATTTATGGGTAATAGACTTTTCCCCCAAACTTGATTGAACTTGGTTTTTGGAGACGTTAGCCTTGGATTTTCGGACAAATTGATCCTAACTCGACAAGCCCCATATAAATGAGTATTAGCCTTAGATTTCTAACCTTGTTCATATCCAAGCCCTTTTAGTTGGTATTAGACGTCAAATTTATGGGTAATAGACTTTTCCCCCAAACTTGATTGAACTTGGTTATTGGAGGTGTTAGCCTTGGATTTTCGGACAAATTGATCCTGACTCGACAAGACCCATTTGAATGAATATTAGCCTTAGATTTCTAACCTTGTTCATATCCAAGCCCTTTTAGTTGGTATTAGGCCTCAAATTTATGGGTAATAGACTTTTCCCCCAAACTTGATTGAACTTGGTTTTTGGAGACGTTAGCCTTGGATTTTCGGACAAATTGATCCTAACTCGACAAGCCCCATTTAAATGAATATTAGCCTTAGATTTCTAACCTTGTTCATATCCAAGCCCTTTTAGTTGGTATTAGACTTCAAATTTATGGGTAATAGACTTTTCCCCCAAACTTGATTGAACTTGGTTATTGGAGGTGTTAGCCTTGGATTTTCGGACAAATTGATCCTGACTCGACAAACCCCATTTAAATGAGTATTAGCCTTATATTTCTAACCTTGTTCATATCCAAGCCCTTTTAGTTGGTATTAGACTTCAAATTTATGGGTAATAGACTTTTCTCCCAAACTTGATTGAACATGGTTTTTAGAGGAGGTGTTAACCTTGGATTTTCGGACAAATTAATCATGACTTGACGAGCCCCATTTAAATGAGTATTAGTCTTAGATTTTTAATGTTGTTCACATCCAAGCCCTTTTAGTTGGTATTAGACTTCAAATTTATGGGTAATAGACTTTTCCCCCAAACTTGATTGAACTTGGTTTTTGGAGGTGTTAGCGTTGGATTTTCAGACAAATTGATACTAACTCGACAAGCCCCATTTAAATGAGTATTAGACTTAGATTTCTAACCTTGTTCATATCCAAGCCATTTTAGTTGGTATTAGACTTCAAATTTATGGGTAATAGACTTTTCCCCCAAACATGATTGAACTTGGTTTTTGGAGACGTTAGCCTTGGATTTTCGGACAAATTGATCCTCACTCGACAAGCCCCATTTAAATGAGTATTAGCCTTAGATTTCTAACCTTGTTCATATCCAAGCCCTTTTACTTGGTATTAGACTTCAAATTTATGGGTAATAGACTTTTCCCCCAAACTTGATTGAACTTGGTTTTTGGAGGTGTTAGCCTTGGATTTTCGGACAAATTGATCCTGACTCGACAAGCCCCATTTAAATGAGTATTAGCCTTATATTTATAACCTTGTTCATATCCAAGCCCTTTTAGTTGGTATTAGACTTCAAATTTATGGGTAATAGACTTTTCCCCCAAACTTGATTGAACTTGGTTTTTGGAGGTGTTAGCCTTGGATTTTCAGACAAATTGATCCTGTCTCGACAAGCCCCATTTAAATGAGTATTAGACTTAGATTTCTAACCTTGTTCATATCCAAGCCCTTTTAGTTGGTATTAGACTTCAAATTTATGGGTAATAGACTTTTCCCCCAAACATGATTGAACTTGGGTTTTTGGAGACGTTAGCCTTGGATTTTCGGACAAATTGATCCTAACTCGACAAGCCCCATTTAAATGAATATTAGCCTTAGATTTCTAACCTTGTTCATATCCAAGCCCTTTTAGTTGGTATTAGGCCTCAAATTTATGGGTAATAGACTTTTCCCCCAAACTTGATTGAACTTGGTTTTTGGAGGTGTTAGCCTTGGATTTTCGGACAAATTGATCCTGACTCGACAAGCCCCATTTAAATGAGTATTAGCCTTATATTTATAACCTTGTTCATATCCAAGCCCTTTTAGTTGGTATTAGACTTCAAATTTATGGGTAATAGACTTTTCCCCCAAACTTGATTGAACTTGGTTTTCGGAGACGTTAGCCTTGGATTTTCGGACAAATTGATCCTAACTCGACAAGCCCCATATAAATGAGTATTAGCCTTAGATTTCTAACCTTGTTCATATCCAAGCCCTTTTAGTTGGTATTAGACGTCAAATTTATGGGTAATAGACTTTTCCCCCAAACTTGATTGAACTTGGTTATTGGAGGTGTTAGCCTTGGATTTTCGGACAAATTGATCCTGACTCGACAAGCCCCATTTGAATGAATATTAGCCTTAGATTTCTAACCTTGTTCATATCCAAGCCCTTTTAGTTGGTATTAGGCCTCAAATTTATGGGTAATAGACTTTTCCCCCAAACTTGATTGAACTTGGTTTTTGGAGACGTTAGCCTTGGATTTTCGGACAAATTGATCCTAACTCGACAAGCCCCATTTAAATGAATATTAGCCTTAGATTTCTAACCTTGTTCATATCCAAGCCCTTTTAGTTGGTATTAGGCCTCAAATTTATGGGTAATAGACTTTTCCCCCAAACTTGATTGAACTTGGTTTTTAGAGGTGTTAGCCTTGGATTTTCGGACAAATTGATCCTGACTCGACAAGCCCCATTTAAATGAGTATTAGCCTTATATTTATAACCATGTTCATATCCAAGCCCTTTTAGTTGGTATTAGACTTCAAATTTATGGGTAATAGACTTTTCCCCCAAACTTGATTGAACTTGGTTTTTGGAGACGTTAGCCTTGGATTTTCGGACAAATTGATCCTAACTCGACAAGCCCCATATAAATGAGTATTAGCCTTAGATTTCTAACCTTGTTCATATCCAAGCCCTTTTAGTTGGTATTAGACGTCAAATTTATGGGTAATAGACTTTTCCCCCAAACTTGATTGAACTTGGTTATTGGAGGTGTTAGCCTTGGATTTTCGGACAAATTGATCCTGACTCGACAAGCCCCATTTGAATGAATATTAGCCTTAGATTTCTAACCTTGTTCATATCCAAGCCCTTTTAGTTGGTATTAGGCCTCAAATTTATGGGTAATAGACTTTTCCCCCAAACTTGATTGAACTTGGTTTTTGGAGACGTTAGCCTTGGATTTTCGGACAAATTGATCCTAACTCGACAAGCCCCATTTAAATGAATATTAGCCTTAGATTTCTAACCTTGTTCATATCCAAGCCCTTTTAGTTGGTATTAGGCCTCAAATTTATGGGTAATAGACTTTTCCCCCAGACTTGATTGAACTTGGTTTTTGGAGACGTTATCCTTGGATTTTCGGACAAATTGATCCTGACTCGACAAGCCCCATTTAAATGAGTATTAGCCTTAGATTTCTAACCTTGTTCATATCCAAGCCCTTTTAGTTGGTATTAGACTTCAAATTTATGGGTAATAGACTTTTCCCCCAAACATGATTGAACTTGGTTATTGGAGACGTTAGCCTTGGATTTTCGGACAAATTGATCCTAACTCGACAAGCCCCATTTAAATGAATATTAGCCTTAGATTTCTAACCTTGTTCATATCCAAGCCCTTTTAGTTGGTATTAGACTTCAAATTTATGGGTAATAGACTTTTCCCCCAAACTTGATTGAACTTGGTTATTGGAGGTGTTAGCCTTGGATTTTCGGACAAATTGATCCTGACTCGACAAACCCCATTTAAATGAGTATTAGCCTTATATTTCTAACCTTGTTCATATACAAGCCCTTTTAGTTGGTATTAGACTTCAAATTTATGGGTAATAGACTTTTCTCCCAAACTTGATTGAACATGGTTTTTAGAGGAGGTGTTAACCTTGGATTTTCGGACAAATTAATCATGACTTGACGAGCCCCATTTAAATGAGTATTAGTCTTAGATTTTTAATGTTGTTCACATCCAAGCCCTTTTAGTTGGTATTAGACTTCAAATTTATGGGTAATAGACTTTTCCCCCAAACTTGATTGAACTTGGTTTTTGGAGGTGTTAGCATTGGATTTTCGGACAAATTGATCCTGACTCGACAAGCCCCATTTAAATGAGTATTAGCCTTATATTTATAACCTTGTTCATATCCAAGCCCTTTTAGTTGGTATTAGACTTCAAATTTATGGGTAATAGACTTTTCCCCCAAACTTGATTGAACTTGGTTTTTGGAGGTGTTAGCCTTGGATTTTCAGACAAATTGATCCTGTCTCGACAAGCCCCATTTAAATGAGTATTAGACTTAGATTTCTAACCTTGTTCATATCCAAGCCCTTTTAGTTGGTATTAGACTTCAAATTTATGGGTAATAGACTTTTCCCCCAAACTTGATTGAACTTGGTTATTGGAGGTGTTAGCCTTGGATTTTCGGACAAATTGATCCTGACTCGACAAACCCCATTTAAATGAGTATTAGCCTTATATTTCTAACCTTGTTCATATACAAGCCCTTTTAGTTGGTATTAGACTTCAAATTTATGGGTAATAGACTTTTCTCCCAAACTTGATTGAACATGGTTTTTAGAGGAGGTGTTAACCTTGGATTTTCGGACAAATTAATCATGACTTGACGAGCCCCATTTAAATGAGTATTAGTCTTAGATTTTTAATGTTGTTCACATCCAAGCCCTTTTAGTTGGTATTAGACTTCAAATTTATGGGTAATAGACTTTTCCCCCAAACTTGATTGAACTTGGTTTTTGGAGGTGTTAGCGTTGGATTTTCAGACAAATTGATACTAACTCGACAAGCCCCATTTAAATGAGTATTAGACTTAGATTTCTAACCTTGTTCATATCCAAGCCATTTTAGTTGGTATTAGACTTCAAATTTATGGGTAATAGACTTTTCCCCCAAACATGATTGAACTTGGTTTTTGGAGGCGTTAGCCTTGGATTTTAGGACAAATTGATCCTCACTCGACAAGCCCCATTTAAATGAGTATTAGCCTTAGATTTCTAACCTTGTTCATATCCAAGCCCTTTTACTTGGTATTAGACTTCAAATTTATGGGTAATAGACTTTTCCCCCAAACTTGATTGAACTTGGTTTTTGGAGGTGTTAGCATTGGATTTTCGGACAAATTGATCCTGACTCGACAAGCCCCATTTAAATGAGTATTAGCCTTATATTTATAACCTTGTTCATATCCAAGCCCTTTTAGTTGGTATTAGACTTCAAATTTATGGGTAATAGACTTTTCCCCCAAACTTGATTGAACTTGGTTTTTGGAGGTGTTAGCCTTGGATTTTCAGACAAATTGATCCTGTCTCGACAAGCCCCATTTAAATGAGTATTAGACTTAGATTTCTAACCTTGTTCATATCCAAGCCCTTTTAGTTGGTATTAGACTTCAAATTTATGGGTAATAGACTTTTCCCCCAAACATGATTGAACTTGGGTTTTTGGAGACGTTAGCCTTGGATTTTCGGACAAATTGATCCTAACTCGACAAGCCCTATTTAAATGAATATTAGCCTTAGATTTCTAACCTTGTTCATATCCAAGCCCTTTTAGTTGGTATTAGGCCTCAAATTTATGGGTAATAGACTTTTCCCCCAAACTTGATTGAACTTGGTTTTTAGAGGTGTTAGCCTTGGATTTTCGGACAAATTGATCCTGACTCGACAAGCCCCATTTAAATGAGTATTAGCCTTATATTTATAAGCTTGTTCATATCCAAGCCCTTTTAGTTGGTATTAGACTTCAAATTTATGGGTAATAGACTTTTCCCCCAAACTTGATTGAACTGGGTTTTTGGAGACGTTAGCCTTGGATTTTCGGACAAATTGATCCTAACTCGACAAGCCCCATATAAATGAGTATTAGCCTTAGATTTCTAACCTTGTTCATATCCAAGCCCTTTTAGTTGGTATTAGACGTCAAATTTATGGGTAATAGACTTTTCCCCCAAACTTGATTGAACTTGGTTATTGGAGGTGTTAGCCTTGGATTTTCGGACAAATTGATCCTGACTCGACAAGCCCCATTTGAATGAATATTAGCCTTAGATTTCTAACCTTGTTCATATCCAAGCCCTTTTAGTTGGTATTAGGCCTCAAATTTATGGGTAATAGACTTTTCCCCCAAACTTGATTGAACTTGGTTTTTGGAGACGTTAGCCTTGGATTTTCGGACAAATTGATCCTAACTCGACAAGCCCCATTTAAATGAATATTAGCCTTAGATTTCTAACCTTGTTCATATCCAAGCCCTTTTAGTTGGTATTAGGCCTCAAATTTATGGGTAATAGACTTTTCCCCCAGACTTGATTGAACTTGGTTTTTGGAGACGTTATCCTTGGATTTTCGGACAAATTGATCCTGACTCGACAAGCCCCATTTAAATGAGTATTAGCCTTAGATTTCTAACCTTGTTCATATCCAAGCCCTTTTAGTTGGTATTAGACTTCAAATTTATGGGTAATAGACTTTTCCCCCAAACATGATTGAACTTGGTTATTGGAGACGTTAGCCTTGGATTTTCGGACAAATTGATCCTAACTCGACAAGCCCCATTTGAATGAATATTAGCCTTAGATTTCTAACCTTGTTCATATCCAAGCCCTTTTAGTTGGTATTAGACCTCAAATTTATGGGTAATAGACTTTTCCCCCAAACTTGATTGAACTTGGTTATTGGAGGTGTTAGCCTTGGATTTTCGGACAAATTGATCCTGACTCGACAAACCCCATTTAAATGAGTATTAGCCTTATATTTCTAACCTTGTTCATATACAAGCCCTTTTAGTTGGTATTAGGCCTCAAATTTATGGGTAATAGACTTTTCCCCCAAACTTGATTGAACTTGGTTTTTAGAGGTGTTAGCCTTGGATTTTCGGACAAATTGATCCTGACTCGACAAGCCCCATTTAAATGAGTATTAGCCTTATATTTATAACCATGTTCATATCCAAGCCCTTTTAGTTGGTATTAGACTTCAAATTTATGGGTAATAGACTTTTCCCCCAAACTTGATTGAACTTGGTTTTTGGAGGTGTTAGCGTTGGATTTTCAGACAAATTGATACTAACTCGACAAGCCCCATTTAAATGAGTATTAGACTTAGATTTCTAACCTTGTTCATATCCAAGCCATTTTAGTTGGTATTAGACTTCAAATTTATGGGTAATAGACTTTTCCCCCAAACATGATTGAACTTGGTTTTTGGAGGCGTTAGCCTTGGATTTTAGGACAAATTGATCCTCACTCGACAAGCCCCATTTAAATGAGTATTAGCCTTAGATTTCTAACCTTGTTCATATCCAAGCCCTTTTACTTGGTATTAGACTTCAAATTTATGGGTAATAGACTTTTCCCCCAAACTTGATTGAACTTGGTTTTTGGAGGTGTTAGCATTGGATTTTCGGACAAATTGATCCTGACTCGACAAGCCCCATTTAAATGAGTATTAGCCTTATATTTATAACCTTGTTCATATCCAAGCCCTTTTAGTTGGTATTAGACTTCAAATTTATGGGTAATAGACTTTTCCCCCAAACTTGATTGAACTTGGTTTTTGGAGGTGTTAGCCTTGGATTTTCAGACAAATTGATCCTGTCTCGACAAGCCCCATTTAAATGAGTATTAGACTTAGATTTCTAACCTTGTTCATATCCAAGCCCTTTTAGTTGGTATTAGACTTCAAATTTATGGGTAATAGACTTTTCCCCCAAACATGATTGAACTTGGGTTTTTGGAGACGTTAGCCTTGGATTTTCGGACAAATTGATCCTAACTCGACAAGCCCCATTTAAATGAATATTAGCCTTAGATTTCTAACCTTGTTCATATCCAAGCCCTTTTAGTTGGTATTAGGCCTCAAATTTATGGGTAATAGACTTTTCCCCCAAACTTGATTGAACTTGGTTTTTAGAGGTGTTAGCCTTGGATTTTCGGACAAATTGATCCTGACTCGACAAGCCCCATTTAAATGAGTATTAGCCTTATATTTATAAGCTTGTTCATATCCAAGCCCTTTTAGTTGGTATTAGACTTCAAATTTATGGGTAATAGACTTTTCCCCCAAACTTGATTGAACTGGGTTTTTGGAGACGTTAGCCTTGGATTTTCGGACAAATTGATCCTAACTCGACAAGCCCCATATAAATGAGTATTAGCCTTAGATTTCTAACCTTGTTCATATCCAAGCCCTTTTAGTTGGTATTAGACGTCAAATTTATGGGTAATAGACTTTTCCCCCAAACTTGATTGAACTTGGTTATTGGAGGTGTTAGCCTTGGATTTTCGGACAAATTGATCCTGACTCGACAAGCCCCATTTGAATGAATATTAGCCTTAGATTTCTAACCTTGTTCATATCCAAGCCCTTTTAGTTGGTATTAGACTTCAAATTTATGGGTAATAGACTTTTCCCCCAAACATGATTGAACTTGGTTTTTGGAGACGTTAGCCTTGGATTTTCGGACAAATTGATCCTAACTCGACAAGCCCCATATAAATGAGTATTAGCCTTAGATTTCTAACCTTGTTCATATCCAAGCCCTTTTAGTTGGTATTAGACGTCAAATTTATGGGTAATAGACTTTTCCCCCAAACTTGATTGAACTTGGTTATTGGAGGTGTTAGCCTTGGATTTTCGGACAAATTGATCCTGACTCGACAAGCCCCATTTGAATGAATATTAACCTTAGATTTCTAACCTTGTTCATATCCAAGCCCTTTTAGTTGGTATTAGGCCTCAAATTTATGGGTAATAGACTTTTCCCCCAAACTTGGTTGAACTTGGTTTTTGGAGACGTTAGCCTTGGATTTTCGGACAAATTGATCCTAACTCGACAAGCCCCATTTAAATGAATATTAGCCTTAGATTTCTAACCTTGTTCATATCCAAGCCCTTTTAGTTGGTATTAGGCCTCAAATTTATGGGTAATAGACTTTTCCCCCAAACTTGATTGAACTTGGTTTTTAGAGGTGTTAGCCTTGGATTTTCGGACAAATTGATCCTGACTCAACAAGCCCCATTTAAATGAGTATTAGCCTTATATTTATAACCTTGTTCATATCCAAGCCCTTTTAGTTGGTATTATACTTCAAATTTATGGGTAATAGACTTTTCCCCCAAACTTGATTGAACTTGGTTTTTGGAGACGTTAGCCTTGGATTTTCGGACAAATTGATCCTAACTCGACAAGCCCCATTTAAATGAGTATTAGCCTTAGATTTCTAACCATGTTCATATCCAAGCCCTTTTAGTTGGTATTAGACGTCAAATTTATGGGTAATAGACTTTTCCCCCAAACTTGATTGAACTTGGTTATTGGAGGTGTTAGCCTTGGATTTTCGGAGAAATTGATCCTGACTCGACAAGCCCCATTTAAATGAGTATTAGCCTTATATTTCTAACCTTGTTCATATCCAAGCCCTTTTAGTTGGTATTAGACTTCAAATTTATGGGTAATAGACTTTTCTCCCAAACTTGATTGAACTTGGTTTTTGGAGACGTTAGCCTTGGATTTTCGGACAAATTGATCCTAACTCGACAAGCCCCATTTAAATGAGTATTAGCCTTATATTTCTAACCTTGTTCATATCCAAGCCCTTTTACTTGGTATTAGACTTCAAATTTATGGGTAATAGACTTTTCCCCCAGACTTGATTGAACTTGGTTTTTGGAGACGTTATCCTTGGATTTTCGGACAAATTGATCCTAACTCGACAAGCCCCATTTAAATGAGTATTAGCCTTAGATTTCTAACCTTGTTCATATCCAAGCCCTTTTAGTTGGTATTAGACTTCAAATTTATGGGTAATAGACTTTTCCCCCAAACATGATTGAACTTGGTTATTGGAGACGTTAGCCTTGGATTTTCGGACAAATTGATCCTAACTCGACAAGCCCCATTTAAATGAATATTAGCCTTAGATTTCTAACCTTGTTCATATACAAGCCCTTTTAGTTGGTATTAGACTTCAAATTTATGGGTAATAGACTTTTCCCCCAAACTTGATTGAACTTGGTTATTGGAGGTGTTAGCCTTGGATTTTCGGACAAATTGATCCTGACTCGACAAACCCCATTTAAATGAGTATTAGCCTTATATTTCTAACCTTGTTCATATACAAGCCCTTTTAGTTGGTATTAGACTTCAAATTTATGGGTAATAGACTTTTCTCCCAAACTTGATTGAACATGGTTTTTAGAGGAGGTGTTAACCTTGGATTTTCGGACAAATTAATCATGACTTGACGAGCCCCGTTTAAATGAGTATTAGTCTTAGATTTTTAATGTTGTTCACATCCAAGCCCTTTTAGTTGGTATTAGACTTCAAATTTATGGGTAATAGACTTTTCCCCCAAACTTGATTGAACTTGGTTTTTGGAGGTGTTAGCGTTGGATTTTCAGACAAATTGATACTAACTCGACAAGCCCCATTTAAATGAGTATTAGACTTAGATTTCTAACCTTGTTCATATCCAAGCCATTTTAGTTGGTATTAGACTTCAAATTTATGGGTAATAGACTTTTCCCCCAAACATGATTGAACTTGGTTTTTGGAGGCGTTAGCCTTGGATTTTCGGACAAATTGATCCTCACTCGACAAGCCCCATTTAAATGAGTATTAGCCTTAGATTTCTAACCTTGTTCATATCCAAGCCCTTTTACTTGGTATTAGACTTCAAATTTATGGGTAATAGACTTTTCCCCCAAACTTGATTGAACTTGGTTTTTGGAGGTGTTAGCATTGGATTTTCGGACAAATTGATCCTGACTCGACAAGCCCCATTTAAATGAGTATTAGCCTTATATTTATAACCTTGTTCATATCCAAGCCCTTTTAGTTGGTATTAGACTTCAAATTTATGGGTAATAGACTTTTCCCCCAAACTTGATTGAACTTGGTTTTTGGAGGTGTTAGCCTTGGATTTTCAGACAAATTGATCCTGTCTCGACAAGCCCCATTTAAATGAGTATTAGACTTAGATTTCTAACCTTGTTCATATCCAAGCCCTTTTAGTTGGTATTAGACTTCAAATTTATGGGTAATAGACTTTTCCCCCAAACATGATTGAACTTGGGTTTTTGGAGACGTTAGCCTTGGATTTTCGGACAAATTGATCCTAACTCGACAAGCCCCATTTAAATGAATATTAGCCTTAGATTTCTAACCTTGTTCATATCCAAGCCCTTTTAGTTGGTATTAGGCCTCAAATTTATGGGTAATAGACTTTTCCCCCAAACTTGATTGAACTTGGTTTTTAGAGGTGTTAGCCTTGGATTTTCGGACAAATTGATCCTGACTCGACAAGCCCCATTTAAATGAGTATTAGCCTTATATTTATAAGCTTGTTCATATCCAAGCCCTTTTAGTTGGTATTAGACTTCAAATTTATGGGTAATAGACTTTTCCCCCAAACTTGATTGAACTTGGTTTTTGGAGACGTTAGCCTTGGATTTTCGGACAAATTGATCCTAACTCGACAAGCCCCATATAAATGAGTATTAGCCTTAGATTTCTAACCTTGTTCATATCCAAGCCCTTTTAGTTGGTATTAGACGTCAAATTTATGGGTAATATACTTTTCCCCCAAACTTGATTGAACTTGGTTATTGGAGGTGTTAGCCTTGGATTTTCGGACAAATTGATCCTGACTCGACAAGCCCCATTTGAATGAATATTAGCCTTAGATTTCTAACCTTGTTCATATCCAAGCCCTTTTAGTTGGTATTAGGCCTCAAATTTATGGGTAATAGACTTTTCCCCCAAACTTGATTGAACTTGGTTTTTGGAGACGTTAGCCTTGGATTTTCGGACAAATTGATCCTAACTCGACAAGCCCTATTTAAATGAATATTAGCCTTAGATTTCTAACCTTGTTCATATCCAAGCCCTTTTAGTTGGTATTAGGCCTCAAATTTATGGGTAATAGACTTTTCCCCCAAACTTGATTGAACTTGGTTTTTAGAGGTGTTAGCCTTGGATTTTCGGACAAATTGATCCTGACTCGACAAGCCCCATTTAAATGAGTATTAGCCTTATATTTATAAGCTTGTTCATATCCAAGCCCTTTTAGTTGGTATTAGACTTCAAATTGATGGGTAATAGACTTTTCCCCCAAACTTGATTGAACTTGGTTTTTGGAGGTGTTAGCCTTGGATTTTCAGACAAATTGATCCTGACTCGACAAGCCCCATTTAAATGAGTATTAGCCTTAGATTTCTAACCTTGTTCATATCCAAGCCCTTTTAGTTGGTATTAGACGTCAAATTTATGGGTAATAGACTTTTCCCCCAAACTTGATTGAACTTGGTTATTGGAGGTGTTAGCCTTGGATTTTCGGACAAATTGATCCTGACTCGACAAGCCCCATTTGAATGAATATTAGCCTTAGATTTCTAACCTTGTTCATATCCAAGCCCTTTTAGTTGGTATTAGGCCTCAAATTTATGGGTAATAGACTTTTCCCCCAAACTTGATTGAACTTGGTTTTTGGAGACGTTAGCCTTGGATTTTCGGACAAATTGATCCTAACTCGACAAGCCCCATTTAAATGAATATTAGCCTTAGATTTCTAACCTTGTTCATATCCAAGCCCTTTTAGTTGGTATTAGGCCTCAAATTTATGGGTAATAGACTTTTCCCCCAAACTTGATTGAACTTGGTTTTTAGAGGTGTTAGCCTTGGATTTTCGGACAAATTGATCCTGACTCAACAAGCCCCATTTAAATGAGTATTAGCCTTATATTTATAACCTTGTTCATATCCAAGCCCTTTTAGTTGGTATTAGACTTCAAATTTATGGGTAATAGACTTTTCCCCCAAACTTGATTGAACTTGGTTTTTGGAGACGTTAGCCTTGGATTTTCGGACAAATTGATCCTAACTCGACAAGCCCCATTTAAATGAGTATTAGCCTTAGATTTCTAACCATGTTCATATCCAAGCCCTTTTAGTTGGTATTAGACGTCAAATTTATGGGTAATAGACTTTTCCCCCAAACTTGATTAAACTTGGTTATTGGAAGTGTTAGCCTTGGATTTTCGGACAAATTGATCCTGACTCGACAAGCCCCATTTAAATGAGTATTAGCCTTATATTTCTAACCTTGTTCATATCCAAGCCCTTTTAGTTGGTATTAGACTTCAAATTTATGGGTAATAGACTTTTCTCCCAAACTTGATTGAACTTGGTTTTTGGAGGCGTTAGCCTTGGATTTTCGGACAAATTGATCCTAACTCGACAAGCCCCATTTAAATGAGTATTAGTCTTAGATTTTTAATGTTGTTCACATCCAAGCCCTTTTAGTTGGTATTAGACTTCAAATTTATGGGTAATAGACTTTTCCCCCAAACTTGATTGAACTTGGTTTTTGGAGGTGTTAGCGTTGGATTTTCAGACAAATTGATACTAACTCGACAAGCCCCATTTAAATGAGTATTAGACTTAGATTTCTAACCTTGTTCATATCCAAGCCATTTTAGTTGGTATTAGACTTCAAATTTATGGGTAATAGACTTTTCCCCCAAACATGATTGAACTTGGTTTTTGGAGGCGTTAGCCTTGGATTTTCGGACAAATTGATCCTCACTCGACAAGCCCCATTTAAATGAGTATTAGCCTTAGATTTCTAACCTTGTTCATATCCAAGCCCTTTTACTTGGTATTAGACCTCAAATTTATGGGTAATAGACTTTTCCCCCAAACATGATTGAACTTGGTTTTTGGAAGCGTTAGCCTTGGATTTTCGGACAAATTGATCCTAACTCGACAAGCCCCATTTAAATGAGTATTATCCTTAGATTTCTAACCTTGTTCATATCCAAGCCCTTTTACTTGGTATTAGACTTCAAATTTATGGGTAATAGACTTTTCCCCCAAACTTGATTGAACTTGGTTTTTGGAGGTGTTAGCCTTGGATTTTCGGACAAATTGATCCTGACTCGACAAGCCCCATTTAAATGAGTATTAGCCTTAGATTTCTAACCTTGTTCATATCCAAGCCCTTTTAGTTGGTATTGGACTTCAAATTGGTATTGGACTTCAAATTGATGGGTAATAGACTTTTCCCCCAAACTTGATTGAACTTGGTTTTTGGAGGCGTTAGCCTTGGATTTTCAAACAAATTGATCCTGACTCGACAAGCCCCATTTAAATGAGTATTAGCCTTAGATTTCTAACCTTGTTCATATCCAAGCCCTTTTAGTTGGTATTAGACTTCAAATTTATGGGTAATAAACTTTTCCCCCAAACTTGATTCAACTTGGTTTTTGGAGGTGTTAGCCTTGGATTTTCAGACAAATTGATCCTGACTCGACAAGCCCCATTTAAATGAGTATTAGACTTAGATTTCTAACCTTGTTCATATCCAAGCCCTTTTACTTGGTATTAGACTTCAAATTTATGGGTAATAGACTTTTCCCCCAAACTTGATTGAACTTGGTTTTTGGAGGTGTTAGCCTTGGATTTTCTGAAAAATTGATCCTGACTCGACGAGCACCATTTAAATGAGTATTAGCCTTATATTTCTAACCTTCTTCATATCCAAGCCCTTTTAGTTGGTATTAGACTTCAAATTTATGGGTAATAGACTTTTCCCCCAAACTTGATTGAACTTAGTTTTTGGAGGGAGTGTTAGCCTTGGATTTTCGGAAAAATTGATCCTGACTCGACGAGCCCCATTTAAATGAGTATTAGCCTTAGATTTCTAACCTTGTTCATATCCAAGCCCTTTTAGTTTGTATTAGACTTCAAATTTATGGGTAATAGACTTTTCCCCCAAACATGATTGAACTTAGTTTTTGGAGGGAGTGTTAGCCTTGGATTTTTGGAAAAATTGATCCTGACTCGACGAGCCCCATTTAAATGAGTATTAGCCTTAGATTTCTAACCTTGTTCATATCCAAGCCCTTTTAGTTGGTATTAGACTTCAAATTTATGGGTAATAGACTTTTCCCCCAAACATGATTGAACTTGGTTATTGGAGGCGTTAGCCTTGGATTTTCGGACAAATTGATCCTAACTCGACAAGCCCCATTTAAATGAGTATTATCCTTAGATTTCTAACCTTGTTCATATCCAAGCCCTTTTACTTGGTATTAGACTTCAAATTTATGGGTAATAGACTTTTCCCCCAAACTTGATTGAACTTGGTTTTTGGAGGTGTTAGCCTTGGATTTTCGGACAAATTGATCCTGACTCGACAAGCCCCATTTAAATGAGTATTAGCCTTAGATTTCTAACCTTGTTCATATCCAAGCCCTTTTAGTTGGTATTGTACTTCAAATTGATGGGTAATAGACTTTTCCCCCAAACTTGATTGAACTTGGTTTTTGGAGGCGTTAGCCTTGGATTTTCAGACAAATTGATCCTGACTCGACAAGCCCCATTTAAATGAGTATTAGCCTTAGATTTATAACCTTGTTCATATCCAAGCCCTTTTAGTTGGTATTAGACTTCAAATTTATGGGTAATAGACTTTTCCCCCAAACTTGATTGAACTTGGTTTTTGGAGGTGTTAGCCTTGGATTTTCGGACAAATTGATCCTGACTCGACAAGCTCCATTTAAATGAGTATTAGACTTAGATTTCTAACGTTGTTCATATCCAAGCCCTTTTAGTTTGAATTAGACTTCAAATTTATGGGTAATAGACCTTTCCCCCAAACATGATTGAACTTGGTTTTTGGAGGTGTTAGCCTTGGATTTCCGGACAAATTGATCCTGACTCGAAGAGCCCCATTTAAATGAGTATTAGCCTTAGATTTCTAACCTTGTTCATATCCAAGCCCTTTTAGTTGGTATTATACTTCAAATTTATGGGTAATAGACTTTTCCCCCAAACATGATTGAACTTAGTTTTTGGAGGGAGTGTTAGCCTTGGATTTTCGGAAAAATTGATCCTGACTCGACGAGCCCCATTTAAATGAGTATTAGCCTTATATTTCTAACCTTGTTCATATCCAAGCCCTTTTAGTTGGTATTGTACTTCAAATTGATGGGTAATAGACTTTTCCCCCAAACTTGATTGAACTTGGTTTTTGGAGGCGTTAGCCTTGGATTTTCAGACAAATTGATCCTGACTCGACAAGCCCCATTTAAATGAGTATTAGCCTTAGATTTCTAACCTTGTTCATATCCAAGCCCTTTTAGTTGGTATTAGACTTCAAATTTATGGGTAATAGACTTTTCCCCCAAACTTGATTGAACTTGGTTATTGGAGTTGTTAGCCTTGGATTTTCTGAAAAATTGATCCTGACTCGACGAGCACCATTTAAATGAGTATTAGCCTTAGATTTCTAACCTTGTTCATATCCAAGCCCTTTTAGTTGGTATTAGACTTCAAATTTATGGGTAATAGACTTTTCCCCCAAACTTGATTGAACTTGGTTTTTGGAGGTGTTAGCCTTGGATTTTCGGACAAATTGATCCTGACTCGACAAGCCCCATTTAAATGAGTATTAGACTTAGATTTCTAACCTTGTTCATATCCAAGCCCTTTTAGTTTGAATTAGACTTCAAATTTATTCGTAATAGACTTTTCCCCCAAACATGATTGAACTTAGTTTTTGGAGGGAGTGTTAGCCTTGGATTTTCGGAAAAATTGATCCTGACTCGACGATCCCCATTTAAATGAGTATTAGCCTTAGATTTCTAACCTTGTTCATATCCAAGCCCTTTTAGTTTGTATTAGACTTCAAATTTATGGGTAATAGACTTTTCCCCCAAACTTGATTGAACTTGGTTTTTGGAGGTGTTAGCCTTGGATTTTCGGACAAATTGATCCTGACTCGACAAGCTCCATTTAAATGAGTATTAGACTTATATTTCTAAGCTATTTCATATCCAATCCCTTTTAGTTTGAATTAGACTTCAAATTTATGGGTAATAGACCTTTCCCCCAAACATGATTGAACTTGGTTTTTGGAGGTGTTAGCCTTGGATTTTCGGACAAATTGATCCTGACTCGACGAGCCCCATTTAAATGAGTATTAGCCTTAGATTTCTAACCTTGTTCATATCCAAGCCATTTTAGTTGGTATTAGACATCAAATTTATGGGTAATAGACTTTTCCCCCGAACATGATTGAACTTAGTTTTTGGAGGGAGTGTTAGCCTTGGATTTTCGGAAAAATTGATCCTAACTCGACGAGCCCCATTTAAATGAGTATTAGCCTTAGATTTCTAACCTTGTTCATATCCAAGCCCTTTTAGTTGGTATTAGACTTCAAATTTATGGGTAATAGACTTTTCCCCCAAACTTGATTGAACTTGGTTATTGGAGGTGTTAGCCTTGGATTTTCTGAAAAATTGATCCTGACTCGACGAGCACCATTTAAATGAGTATTAGCCTTAGATTTCTAACCTTGTTCATATCCAAGCCCTTTTAGTTGGTATTAGACATCAAATTTATGGGTAATAGACTTTTCCCCCGAACATGATTGAACTTAGTTTTTGGAGGGAGTGTTAGCCTTGGATTTTCGGAAAAAATGATCCTGACTCGACGAGCCCCATTTAAATGAGTATTAGCCTTAGATTTCTAACCTTGTTCATATCCAAGCCCTTTTAGTTGGTATTAGACTTCAAATTTATGGGTAATAGACTTTTCCCCCAAACATGATTGAACTTGGTTGTTGGAAGTGTAAGCCTTGGATTTTCTGAAAAATTGATCCTGACTCGACGAGCCCCATTTAAATGAGTATTAGCCTTAGATTTCTAACCTTGTTCATATCCAAGCCCTTTTAGTTGGTTTTAGACATCAAATTTATGGGTAATAGACTTTTCCCCCAAACATGATTGAACTTCGTTTTTGGAGGAAGTGTTAGCCTTGGATTTTCGGAAAAATTGATCCTGACTCGACGAGTACCATTTAAATGAGTATTAGCCTTAGATTTCTAACCTTGTTCATATCCAAGCCCTTTTAGTTGGTATTAGACTTCAAATTTATGGGTAATAGACTTTTCCCCCAAACTTGATTGAACTTGGTTATTGGAGGTGTTAGCCTTGGATTTTCTGAAAAATTGATCCTGACTCGACGAGCACCATTTAAATGAGTATTAGCCTTAGATTTCTAACCTTGTTCATATCCAAGCCCTTTTAGTTGGTATTAGACATCAAATTTATGGGTAATAGACTTTTCCCCCGAACATGATTGAACTTAGTTTTTGGAGGGAGTGTTAGCCTTGGATTTTCAGAAAAATTGATCCTAACTCGACGAGCCCCATTTAAATGAGTATTAGCCTTAGATTTCTAACCTTGTTCATATCCAAGCCCTTTTAGTTGGTATTAGACTTCAAATTTATGGGTAATAGACTTTTCCCCCAAACATGATTGAACTTAGTTTTTGGAGGGAGTGTTAGCCTTGGATTTTTGAAAAAATTGATCCTGACTCGACGAGTACCATTTAAATCAGTATTAGCCTTAGATTTCTAACCTTGTTCATATCCAAGCCCTTTTAGTTGATATTAGACTTCAAATTTATGGGTAATAGACTTTTCCCCCAAACTTGATTGAACTTGGTTTTTGGAGGTGTTAGCCTTGGATTTTCTGAAAAATTGATCCTGACTCGACGAGCACCATTTAAATGAGTATTAGCCTTAGATTTCTAACCTTGTTCATATCCAAGCCCTTTTAGTTGGTATTAGACTTCAAATTTATGGGTAATAGACGTTTCCCCCAAACATGATTGAACTTAGTTTTTTGATGGAGTGTTAGCCTTGGATTTTCGGAAAAATTGATCCTGACTCGACGAGCCCCATTTAAATGAGTATTAGCCTTAGATTTCTAACCTTGTTCATATCCAAGCCCTTTTAGTTGGTATTAGACTTCAAATTTATGGGTAATAAACTTTTCCCCCAAACATGATTGAACTTAGTTTTTGGAGGGAGTGTTAGCCTTGGATTTTTGAAAAAATTGATCCTGACTCGACGAGTACCATTTAAATGAGTATTAGCCTTAGATTTCTAACCTTGTTCATATCCAAGCCCTTTTAGTTGGTATTAGACTTCAAATTTATGGGTAATAGACTTTTCCCCCAAACTTGATTGAACTTGGTTATTGGAGGTGTTAGCCTTGGATTTTCTGAAAAATTGATCCTGACTCGACGAGCACCATTTAAATGAGTATTAGCCTTAGATTTCTAACCTTGTTCATATCCAAGCCATTTTAGTTGGTATTAGACATCAAATTTATGGGTAATAGACTTTTCCCCCGAACATGATTGAACTTAGTTTTTGGAGGGAGTGTTAGCCTTGGATTTTCGGAAAAATTGATCCTAACTCGACGAGCCCCATTTAAATGAGTATTAGCCTTAGATTTCTAACCTTGTTCATATCCAAGCCCTTTTAGTTGGTATTAGACTTCAAATTTATGGGTAATAGACTTTTCCCCCAAACATGATTGAACTTAGTTTTTGGAGGGAGTGTTAGCCTTGGATTTTCGGAAAAAATGATCCTGACTGGACGAGCCCCATTTAAAAGAGTATTAGCCTTAGATTTGTAACCTTGTTCATATCCAAGCCCTTTTAGTTGGTATTAGACTTCAAATTTATGGGTAATAGACTTTTCCCCCAAACATGATTGAACTTAGTTTTTGGAGGGAGTGTTAGCCTTGGATTTTCGAAAAAATTGATCCTGACTCGACGAGTACCATTTAAATGAGTATTAGCCTTAGATTTCTAACCTTGTTCATATCCAAGCCCTTTTAGTTGGTATTAGACTTCAAATTTATGGGTAATAGACTTTTCCCCCAAACTTGATTGAACTTGGTTTTTGGAGGTGTTAGCCTTTGATTTTCTGAAAAATTGATCCTGACTCGACGAGCACCATTTAAATGAGTATTAGCCTTAGATTTCTAACCTTGTTCATATCCAAGCCCTTTTAGTTGGTATTAGACATCAAATTTATGGGTAATAGACTTTTCCCCCGAACATGATTGAACTTAGTTTTTGGAGGTAGTGTTAACCTTGGATTTTCGGACAAATTGATCCTGACTCGACGAGCCCCATTTAAATGAGTATTAGACTTAGATTTCTAACCTTGTTCATATCCAAGCCCTTTTAGTTTTAATTAGACTTCAAATTTATGGGTAATAGACTTTTCCCCCAAACATGATTGAACTTAGTTTTTGGAGGGAGTGTTAGCCTTGGATTATCGGAAAAATTGATCCTGACTCGACGAGCCCCATTTAAATGAGTATTAGCCTTAGATTTCTAACCTTGTTCATATCCAAGCCCTTTTAGTTGATATTAGACTTCAAATTTATGGGTAATAGACTTTTCCCCCAAACATGATTGAACTTAGTTTTTGGAGGGAGTGTTAGCCTTGGATTTTCGGAAAAATGGATCCTGACTCGACGAGCACCATTTAAATGAGTATTAGCCTTATATTTCTAACCTTGTTCATATCCAAGCCCTTTTAGTTGGTATTAGACTTCAAATTTATGGGTAATAGACTTTTCCCCCAAACTTGATTGAACTTAGTTTTTGGAGGGAGTGTTAGCCTTGGATTTTCGGAAAAATTGATCCTGACTCGATGAGCCCCATTTAAATGAGTATTAGCCTTAGATTTCTAACCTTGTTCATATCCAAGCCCTTTTAGTTGGTATTAGACATCAAATTTATGGGTAATAGACTTTTCCCCCGAACATGATTGAACTTAGTTTTTGGAGGGAGTGTTAGCCTTGGATTTTCGGAAAAAATGATCCTGACTCGACGAGCCCCATTTAAATGAGTATTAGCCTTAGATTTCTAACCTTGTTCATATCCAAGCCCTTTTAGTTGGTATTAGACTTCAAATTTATGGGTAATAGACTTTTCCCCCAAACATGATTGAACTTGGTTGTTGGAAGTGTAAGCCTTGGATTTTCTGAAAAATTGATCCTGACTCGACGAGCCCCATTTAAATGAGTATTAGCCTTAGATTTCTAACCTTGTTCATATCCAAGCCCTTTTAGTTGGTTTTAGACATCAAATTTATGGGTAATAGACTTTTCCCCCAAACATGATTGAACTTCGTTTTTGGAGGAAGTGTTAGCCTTGGATTTTCGGAAAAATTGATCCTGACTCGACGAGTACCATTTAAATGAGTATTAGCCTTAGATTTCTAACCTTGTTCATATCCAAGCCCTTTTAGTTGGTATTAGACTTCAAATTTATGGGTAATAGACTTTTCCCCCAAACTTGATTGAACTTGGTTATTGGAGGTGTTAGCCTTGGATTTTCTGAAAAATTGATCCTGACTCGACGAGCACCATTTAAATGAGTATTAGCCTTAGATTTCTAACCTTGTTCATATCCAAGCCCTTTTAGTTGGTATTAGACATCAAATTTATGGGTAATAGACGTTTCCCCCGAACATGATTGAACTTAGTTTTTGGAGGGAGTGTTAGCCTTGGATTTTCAGAAAAATTGATCCTAACTCGACGAGCCCCATTTAAATGAGTATTAGCCTTAGATTTCTAACCTTGTTCATATCCAAGCCCTTTTAGTTGGTATTAGACTTCAAATTTATGGGTAATAGACTTTTCCCCCAAACATGATTGAACTTAGTTTTTGGAGGGAGTGTTAGCCTTGGATTTTTGAAAAAATTGATCCTGACTCGACGAGTACCATTTAAATGAGTATTAGCCTTAGATTTCTAACCTTGTTCATATCCAAGCCCTTTTAGTTGGTATTAGACTTCAAATTTATGGGTAATAGACTTTTCCCCCAAACTTGATTGAACTTGGTTTTTGGAGGTGTTAGCCTTGGATTTTCTGAAAAATTGATCCTGACTCGACGAGCACCATTTAAATGAGTATTAGCCTTAGATTTCTAACCTTGTTCATATCCAAGCCCTTTTAGTTGGTATTAGACTTCAAATTTATGGGTAATAGACGTTTCCCCCAAACATGATTGAACTTAGTTTTTTGATGGAGTGTTAGCCTTGGATATTCGGAAAAATTGATCCTGACTCGACGAGCCCCATTTAAATGAGTATTAGCCTTAGATTTCTAACCTTGTTCATATCCAAGCCCTTTTAGTTGGTATTAGACTTCAAATTTATGGGTAATAGACTTTTCCCCCAAACATGATTGAACTTAGTTTTTGGAGGGAGTGTTAGCCTTGGATTTTCGGAAAAATTGATCCTGACTCGACGAGTACCATTTAAATGAGTATTAGCCTTAGATTTCTAACCTTGTTCATATCCAAGCCCTTTTAGTTGGTATTAGACTTCAAATTTATGGGTAATAGACTTTTCCCCCAAACTTGATTGAACTTGGTTATTGGAGGTGTTAGCCTTGGATTTTCTGAAAAATTGATCCTGACTCGACGAGCACCATTTAAATGAGTATTAGCCTTAGATTTCTAACCTTGTTCATATCCAAGCCATTTTAGTTGGTATTAGACATCAAATTTATGGGTAATAGACTTTTCCCCCGAACATGATTGAACTTAGTTTTTGGAGGGAGTGTTAGCCTTGGATTTTCGGAAAAATTGATCCTAACTCGACGAGCCCCATTTAAATGAGTATTAGCCTTAGATTTCTAACCTTGTTCATATCCAAGCCCTTTTAGTTGGTATTAGACTTCAAATTTATGGGTAATAGACTTTTCCCCCAAACATGATTGAACTTAGTTTTTGGAGGGAGTGTTAGCCTTGGATTTTCGGAAAAAATGATCCTGACTCGACGAGCCCCATTTAAAAGAGTATTAGCCTTAGATTTGTAACCTTGTTCATATCCAAGCCCTTTTAGTTGGTATTAGACTTCAAATTTATGGGTAATAGACTTTTCCCCCAAACATGATTGAACTTAGTTTTTGGAGGGAGTGTTAGCCTTGGATTTTCGAAAAAATTGATCCTGACTCGACGAGTACAATTTAAATGAGTATTAGCCTTAGATTTCTAACCTTGTTCATATCCAAGCCCTTTTAGTTGGTATTACTCTTCAAATTTATGGGTAATATACTTTTCCCCCAAACTTGATTGAACTTGGTTTTTGGAGGTGTTAGCCTTTGATTTTCTGAAAAATTGATCCTGACTCGACGAGCACCATTTAAATGAGTATTAGCCTTAGATTTCTAACCTTGTTCATATCCAAGCCCTTTTAGTTGGTATTAGACATCAAATTTATGGGTAATAGACTTTTCCCCCGAACATGATTGAACTTAGTTTTTGGAGGTAGTGTTAACCTTGGATTTTCGGAAAAATTGATCCTAACTCGACGAGCCCCATTTAAATGAGTATTAGCCTTAGATTTCTAACCTTGTTCATATCCAAGCCCTTTTAGTTGGTATTAGACTTCAAATTTATGGGTAATAGACTTTTCCCCCAAACATGATTGAACTTAGTTTTTGGAGGGAGTGTTAGCCTTGGATTTTCGGAAAAATTGATCCTGACTCGACGAGTACCATTTAAATGAGTATTAGCCTTAGATTTCTAACCTTGTTCATATCCAAGCCCTTTTAGTTGGTATTAAACTTCAAATTTATGGGTAATAGACTTTTCCCCCAAACTTGATTGAACTTGGTTTTTGGAGGTGTTAGCCTTGGATTTTCGGACAAATTGATCCTGACTCGACAAGCTCCATTTAAATGAGTATTAGACTTAGATTTCTAACGTTGTTCATATCCAAGCCCTTTTAGTTTGAATTAGACTTCAAATTTATGGGTAATAGACCTTTCCCCCAAACATGATTGAACTTGGTTTTTGGAGGTGTTAGCCTTGGATTTCCGGACAAATTGATCCTGACTCGAAGAGCCCCATTTAAATGAGTATTAGCCTTAGATTTCTAACCTTGTTCATATCCAAGCCCTTTTAGTTGGTATTATACTTCAAATTTATGGGTAATAGACTTTTCCCCCAAACATGATTGAACTTAGTTTTTGGAGGGAGTGTTAGCCTTGGATTTTCGGAAAAATTGATCCTGACTCGACGAGCCCCATTTAAATGAGTATTAGCCTTATATTTCTAACCTTGTTCATATCCAAGCCCTTTTAGTTGGTATTAGACTTCAAATTTATGGGTAATAGACTTTTCCCCCAAACATGATTGAACTTAGTTTTTGGAGGGAGTGTTAGCCTTGGATTTTTGGAAAAATTGATCCTGACTCGATGAGTACCATTTAAATGAGTATTAGACTTAGATTTCTAACCTTGTTCATATCCAAGCCCTTTTAGTTGGTATTAGACTTCAAATTTATGGGTAATAGACTTTTCCCCCAAACTTGATTGAACTTGGTTTTTGGAGGTGTTAGCCTTGGATTTTCGGACAAATTGATCCTGACTCGACAAGCCCCATTTAAATGAGTATTAGACTTAGATTTCTAACGTTGTTCATATCCAAGCCCTTTTAGTTTGAATTAGACTTCAAATTTATTCGTAATAGACTTTTCCCCCAAACATGATTGAACTTAGTTTTTGGAGGGAGTGTTAGCCTTGGATTTTCGGAAAAATTGATCCTGACTCGACGAACCCCATTTAAATGAGTATTATCCTTAGATTTCTAACCTTGTTCATATCCAAGCCCTTTTATTTGGTATTAGACTTCAAATTTATGGGTAATAGACTTTTCCCCCAAACTTGATTGAACTTGGTTTCTGGAGGTGTTAGCCTTGGATTTTCGGACAAATTGATCCTGACTCGACAAGCTCCATTTAAATGAGTATTAGACTTATATTTCTAACCTATTTCATATCCAATCACTTTTAGTTTGAATTAGACTTCAAATTTATGGGTAATAGACCTTTCCCCCAAACATGATTGAACTTGGTTTTTAGAGGTGTTAGCCTTGGATTTTCGGACAAATTGATCCTGACTCGACGAGCCCCATTTAAATGAGTATTAGACTTAGATTTCTAACCTTGTTCATATCCAAGCCCTTTTAGTTTTAATTAGACTTCAAATTTATGGGTAATAGACTTTTCCCCCAAACATGATTGAACTTAGTTTTTGGAGGGAGTGTTAGCCTTGGATTATCGGAAAAATTGATCCTGACTCGACGAGCCCCATTTAAATGAGTATTAGCCTTAGATTTCTAACCTTGTCCATATCCAAGCCCTTTTAGTTGATATTAGACTTCAAATTTATGGGTAATAGACTTTTCCCCCAAACATGATTGAACTTAGTTTTTGGAGGGAGTGTTAGCCTTGGATTTTCGGAAAAATGGATCCTGACTCGACGAGCACCATTTAAATGAGTATTAGCCTTATATTTCTAACCTTGTTCATATCCAAGCCCTTTTAGTTGGTATTAGACTTCAAATTTATGGGTAATAGACTTTTCCCCCAAACTTGATTGAACTTAGTTTTTGGAGGGAGTGTTAGCCTTGGATTTTCGGAAAAATTGATCCTGACTCGACGAGCCCCATTTAAATGAGTATTAGCCTTAGATTTCTAACCTTGTTCATATCCAAGCCCTTTTAGTTGGTATTAGACTTCAAATTTATGGGTAATAGACTTTTCCCCCAAACATGATTGAACTTAGTTTTTGGAGGGAGTGTTAGCCTTGGATTTTCGGAAAAAATGATCCTGACTCGACGAGCCCCATTTAAAAGAGTATTAGCCTTAGATTTGTAACCTTGTTCATATCCAAGCCCTTTTAGTTGGTATTAGACTTCAAATTTATGGGTAATAGACTTTTCCCCAAACATGATTGAACTTAGTTTTTGGAGGGAGTGTTAGCCTTGGATTTTCGAAAAAATTGATCCTGACTCGACGAGTACCATTTAAATGAGTATTAGCCTTAGATTTCTAACCTTGTTCATATCCAAGCCCTTTTAGTTGGTATTAGACTTCAAATTTATGGGTAATAGACTTTTCCCCCAAACTTGATTGAACTTGGTTTTTGGAGGTGTAAGCCTTGGATTTTCGGACAAATTGATCCTGACTCGACAAGCTCCATTTAAATGAGTATTAGACTTAGATTTCTAACGTTGTTCATATCCAAGCCCTTTTAGTTGGTATTAGACTTCAAATTTATGGGTAATAGACTTTTCCCCCAAACTTGATTGAACTTGGTTATTGGAGGTGTTAGCCTTGGATTTTCTGAAAAATTGATCCTGACTCGACGAGCACCATTTAAATGAGTATTAGCCTTAGATTTATAACCTTGTTCATATCCAAGCCCTTTTAGTTGGTATTAGACTTCAAATTTATGGGTAATAGACTTTTCCCCCAAACTTGATTGAACTTGGTTTTTGGAGGTGTTAGCCTTGGATTTTCGGACAAATTGATCCTGACTCGACAAGCCCCATTTAAATGAGTATTAGACTTAGATTTCTAACCTTGTTCATATCCAAGCCCTTTTAGTTTGAATTAGACTTCAAATTTATTCGTAATAGACTTTTCCCCCAAACATGATTGAACTTAGTTTTTGGAGGGAGTGTTAGCCTTGGATTTTCGGAAAAATTGATCCTGACTCGACGATCCCCATTTAAATGAGTATTAGCCTTAGATTTCTAACCTTGTTCATATCCAAGCCCTTTTAGTTTGTATTAGACTTCAAATTTATGGGTAATAGACTTTTCCCCCAAACTTGATTGAACTTGGTTTTTGGAGGTGTTAGCCTTGGATTTTCGGACAAATTGATCCTGACTCGACAAGCTCCATTTAAATGAGTATTAGACTTATATTTCTAACCTATTTCATATCCAATCCCTTTTAGTTTGAATTAGACTTCAAATTTATGGGTAATAGACCTTTCCCCCAAACATGATTGAACTTGGTTTTTGGAGGTGTTAGCCTTGGATTTTCGGACAAATTGATCCTGACTCGACGAGCCCCATTTAAATGAGTATTAGCCTTAGATTTCTAACCTTGTTCATATCCAAGCCATTTTAGTTGGTATTAGACATCAAATTTATGGGTAATAGACTTTTCCCCCGAACATGATTGAACTTAGTTTTTGGAGGGAGTGTTAGCCTTGGATTTTCGGAAAAATTGATCCTAACTCGACGAGCCCCATTTAAATGAGTATTAGCCTTAGATTTCTAACCTTGTTCATATCCAAGCCCTTTTCGTTGGTATTAGACTTCAAATTTATGGGTAATAGACTTTTCCCCCAAACTTGATTGAACTTGGTTATTGGAGGTGTTAGCCTTGGATTTTCTGAAAAATTGATCCTGACTCGACGAGTACCATTTAAATGAGTATTAGCCTTAGATTTCTAACCTTGTTCATATCCAAGCCCTTTTAGTTGGTATTAGACATCAAATTTATGGGTAATAGACTTTTCCCCCGAACATGATTGAACTTAGTTTTTGGAGGGAGTGTTAGCCTTGGATTTTCGGAAAAAATGATCCTGACTCGACGAGCCCCATTTAAATGAGTATTAGCCTTAGATTTCTAACCTTGTTCATATCCAAGCCCTTTTAGTTGGTATTAGACTTCAAATTTATGGGTAATAGACTTTTCCCCCAAACATGATTGAACTTGGTTGTTGGAAGTGTAAGCCTTGGATTTTCTGAAAAATTGATCCTGACTCGACGAGCCCCATTTAAATGAGTATTAGCCTTAGATTTCTAACCTTGTTCATATCCAAGCCCTTTTAGTTGGTTTTAGACATCAAATTTATGGTTAATAGACTTTTCCCCCAAACATGATTGAACTTCGTTTTTGGAGGAAGTGTTAGCCTTGGATTTTCGGAAAAATTGATCCTGACTCGACGAGTACCATTTAAATGAGTATTAGCCTTAGATTTCTAACCTTGTTCATATCCAAGCCCTTTTAGTTGGTATTAGACTTCAAATTTATGGGTAATAGACTTTTCCCCCAAACTTGATTGAACTTGGTTATTGGAGGTGTTAGCCTTGGATTTTCTGAAAAATTGATCCTGACTCGACGAGCACCATTTAAATGAGTAGTAGCCTTAGATTTCTAACCTTGTTCATATCCAAGCCCTTTTAGTTGGTATTAGACATCAAATTTATGGGTAATAGACTTTTCCCCCGAACATGATTGAACTTAGTTTTTGGAGGGAGTGTTAGCCTTGGATTTTCAGAAAAATTGATCCTAACTCGACGAGCCCCATTTAAATGAGTATTAGCCTTAGATTTCTAACCTTGTTCATATCCAAGCCCTTTTAGTTGGTATTAGACTTCAAATTTATGGGTAATAGACTTTTCCCCCAAACATGATTGAACTTAGTTTTTGGAGGGAGTGTTAGCCTTGGATTTTCAGAAAAATTGATCCTGACTCGACGAGTACCATTTAAATGAGTATTAGCCTTAGATTTCTAACCTTGTTCATATCCAAGCCCTTTTAGTTGGTATTAGACTTCAAATTTATGGGTAATAGACTTTTCCCCCAAACTTGATTGAACTTAGTTTTTGGAGGGAGTGTTAGCCTTGGATTTTCGGAAAAAATGATCCTGACTCGACGAGCCCCATTTAAATGAGTATTAGCCTTAGATTTCTAACCTTGTTCATATCCAAGCCCTTTTAGTTGGTATTAGACTTCAAATTTATGGGTAATAGACTTTTTCCCCAAACATGATTGAACTTGGTTTTTGGAAGTGTTAGCCTTGGATTTTCGGACAAATTGATCCTGACTCGACGAGCCCCATTTAAATGAGTATTAGCCTTAGATTTCTAACCTTGTTCATATCCAAGCCCTTTTAGTTGGTATTAGACATCAAATTTATGGGTAATAGACTTTTCCCCCAAACATGATTGAACTTAGTTTTTGGAGGGAGTGTTAGCCTTGGATTTTCGGAAAAATTGATCCTGACTCGACGAGCCCCATTTAAATGAGTATTAGCCTTAGATTTCTAACCTTGTTCATATCCAAGCCCTTTTAGTTTGTATTAGACTTCAAATTTATGGTAATAGACTTTTCCCCCAAACATGATTGAACTTAGTTTTTAGAGGGAGTGTTAGCCTTGGATTTTCGGAAAAATTGATCCTGACTCGACGAGCCCCATTTAAATGAGTATTAGCCTTAGATTTCAAACCTTGTTCATATCCAAGACCTTTTAGTTGGTATTAGACTTCAAATTTATGGGTAATAGACTTTTCTCCCAAACATGATTGAACTTAGTTTTTGGAGGGAGTGTTAGCCTTGGATTTTTGGAAAAATTGATCCTGACTCGACGAGCTCCATTTAAATGAGTATTAGCCTTAGATTTCTAACCTTGTTCATATCCAAGACCTTTTAGTTGGTATTAGACTTCAAATTTATGGGTAATAGACTTTTCCCCCAAACATGATTGAACTTAGTTTTTGGAGGGAGTGTTAGCCTTGGATTTTCGGAAAAATTGATCCTGACTCGACGAGTACCATTTAAATGAGTATTAGCCTTATATTTCTAACCTTGTTCATATCCAAGCCCTTTTAGTTGGTATTACACTTCAAATTTTTGGGTAATAGACTTTTCCCCCAAACTTGATTGAACTTGGTTTTGGAGGTGTTAGCCTTGGATTTTCGGACAAATTGATCCTGACTCGACAAGCGTCATTTAAATGAGTATTAGACTTAGATTTCTAACCTTGTTCATATCCAAGCCCTTTTAGTTGGTATTAGACTTCAAATTTATGGGTAATAGACTTTTCCCCCAAACTTCATTGAACTTGGTTTTTGGAGGTGTTAGCCTTGGATTTTCGGACAAATTGATCCTGACTCGACAAGCTCCATTTAAATGAGTATTAGACTTAGATTTCTAACCTTGTTCATATCCAAGCCCTTTTAGTTTGAATTAGACTTCAAATTTATGGGTAATAGACTTTTCCCTTAAACATGATTGAACTTAGTTTTTGGAGGGAGTGTTAGCACTTAGTTTTTGGAGGGAGTGTTAGCCTTGGATTTTCGGAAAAAATGATCCTGAATCGACGAGCCCCATTTAAATGAGTATTAGCCTTAGATTTCTAACCTTGTTCATATCCAAGCCCTTTTAGTTGGTATTAGACTTCAAATTTATGGGTAATAGACTTTTCCCCCAAACATGATTGAACTTGGTTTTTGGAAGTGTAAGCCTTGGATTTTCTGAAAAATTGATCCTGACTCGACGAGCCCCATTTAAATGAGTATTAGCCTTAGATTTCTAACCTTGTTCATATCCAAGCCCTTTTAGTTGGTATTAGACATCAAATTTATGGGTAATAGACTTTTCCCCCAAACATGATTGAACTTCGTTTTTGGAGGAAGTGTTAGCCTTGGATTTTCGGCAAAATTGATCCTGACTCGACGAGTACCATTTAAATGAGTATTAGCCTTAGATTTCTAACCTTGTTCATATCCAAGCCCTTTTAGTTGGTATTAGACTTCAAATTTATGGGTAATAGACTTTTCCCCGAAACTTGATTGAACTTGGTTATTGGAGGTGTTAGCCTTGGATTTTCTGAAAAATTGATCCTGACTCGACGAGCACCATTTAAATGAGTATTAGCCTTAGATTTCTAACCTTGTTCATATCCAAGCCCTTTTAGTTGGTATTAGACATCAAATTTATGGGTAATAGACTTTTCCCCCGAACATGATTGAACTTAGTTTTTGGAGGGAGTGTTAGCCTTGGATTTTCGGAAAAATTGATCCTGACTCGACGAGCCCCATTTAAATGAGTATTAGCCTTAGATTTCTAACCTTGTTCATAT
Source organism: Salix caprea (assembly GCA_964035475.1). Classification (NCBI taxonomy): domain Eukaryota; kingdom Viridiplantae; phylum Streptophyta; class Magnoliopsida; order Malpighiales; family Salicaceae; genus Salix; species Salix caprea. The sequence continues at coordinate 18,717,909 of OZ037749.1, forward strand.
CCAAGCCCTTTTAGTTGGTATTAGACTTCAAATTTATGGGTAATAGATTTTTCCCCCGAACATGATTGAACTTAGTTTTTGGAGGGAGTGTTAGCCTTGGATTTTCAGAAAAATTGATCCTAACTCGACGAGCCCCATTTAAATGAGTATTAGCCTTAGATTTCTAACCTTGTTCATATCCAAGCCCTTTTAGTTTGAATTAGACTTCAAATTTATGGGTAATAGACTTTTCCCCCAAACATGATTAAACTTGGTTTTTGGAGGTGTTAGCCTTGGATTTTCGGAAAAATTGATCCTGACTCGACGAGCCCCATTTAAATGAGTATTAGCCTTAGATTTCTAACCTTGTTCATATCCAAGCCCTTTTAGTTGGTATTAGACTTCAAATTTATGGGTAATAGACTTTTCCCCCAAACTTGATTGAACTTGGTTTTTGGAGGCGTTAGCCTTGGATTTTCGGACAAATTGATCCTGACTCGACAAGCCCCATTTAAATGAGTATTAGCATTATATTTCTAACCTTGTTCATATCCAAGCCCTTTTAGTTGGTATTAGACTTCAAATTTATGGGTAATAGACTTTTCCCCCAAACTTGATTGAACTTTGTTATTGGAGGTGTTAGCCTTGGATTTTCTGAAAAATTGATCCTGACTCGACGAGCACTATTTAAATGAGTATTAGCCTTAGATTTCTAACCTTGTTCATATCCAAGCCCTTTTAGTTGGTATTAGATATCAAATTTATGGGTAATAGATTTTTCCCCCGAACATGATTGAACTTAGTTTTTGGAGGGAGTGTTAGCCTTGGATTTTTAGAAAAATTGATCCTGACTCGACGAGCCCCATTTAAATGAGTATTAGATTTTCTGAAAAATTGATCCTGACTCGACGAGCACCATTTAAATGAGTATTAGCCTTAGATTTCTAACCTTGTTCATATCCAAGCCCTTTTAGTTGGTATTAGACAACAAATTTATGGGTAATAGACTTTTCCCCCGAACATGATTGAACTTAGTTTTTGGAGGGAGTGTTAGCCTTGGATTTTTAGAAAAATTGATCCTAACTCGACGAGCCCCATTTAAATGAGTATTAGCCTTAGATTTCTAACCTTGTTCATATCCAAGCCCTTTTAGTTGGTATTACACTTCAAATTTATGGGTAATAGACTTTTCCCCCAAACTTGATTGAACTTGATTTTTGGAGGGAGTGTTAGCCTTGGATTTTCGGAAAAATTGATCCTGACTCGACGAGCCCCATTTAAATGAGTATTAGCCTTAGATTTCTAACCTTGTTCATATCCAAGCCCTTTTAGTTGGTATTAGACTTCAAATTTATGGGTAATAGACTTTTCCCCCAAATATGATTGAACTTGGTTTTTGGAGGGAGTGTTAGCCTTGGATTTTCGGAAAAAATGTTATTGACTCGACGAGCCCCATTTAAATGAGTATTAGCCTTAGATTTCTAACCTTGTTCATATCCAAGCCCTTTTAGTTGGTATTAGACTTCAAATTTATGGGTAATAGACTTTTCCCCCAAACATGATTGAACTTAGTTTTTGGAGGGAGTGTTAGCCTTGGATTTTCGGAAAAATTGATCCTGACTCGACGAGCCCCATTTAAATGAGTATTAGCCTTATATTTCTAACCTTGTTCATATCCAAGCCCTTTTAGTTGGTATTAGACTTCAAATTTATGGGTAATAGACTTTTCCCCCAAACATGATTGAACTTAGTTTTTGGAGGGAGTGTTAGCCTTGGATTTTCGGAAAAAATGATCCTGACTGGACGAGCCCCATTTAAATGAGTATTAGCCTTAGATTTCTAACCTTGTTCATATCCAAGCCCTTTTAGTTGGTATTAGACTTCAAATTTATGGGTAATAGACTTTTCCCCCAAACATGATTGAACTTAGTTTTTGGAGGGAGTGTTAGCCTTGGATTTTCGGAAAAATTGATCCTGACTCGACGAGCCCCATTTAAATGAGTATTAGCCTTATATTTCTAACCTTGTTCATATCCAAGCCCTTTTAGTTGGTATTACACTTCAAATTTATGGGTAATAGACTTTTCCCCCAAACATGATTGAACTTAGTTTTTGGAGGGAGTGTTAGCCTTGGATTTTCGGAAAAATTGATCCTGACTCGTCGAGCCCCATTTAAATGAGTATTAGCCTTAGATTTCTAACCTTGTTCATATCCAAGCCCTTTTAGTTTGTATTAGACTTCAAATTTATGGGTAATAGACTTTTCCCCCAAACATGATTGAACTTAGTTTTTGGAGGGAGTGTTAGCCTTGGATTTTCAGAAAAAATGATCCTGACTTGACAAGCCCCATTTAAATGAGTATTAGCCTTAGATTTCTAACCTTGTTCATATCCAAGCCCTTTTAGTTGGTATTAGACTTCAAATTTATGGGTAATAGACTTTTACCCCAAACATGATTGAACTTAGTTTTTGGAGGGAGTGTTAGCCTTGGATTTTCGGAAAAATTGATAATGACTCGACGAGCCCCATTTAAATGAGTATTAGCCTTAGATTTCTAACCTTATTCATATCCAAGCCCTTTTAGTTTGTATTAGACTTCAAATTTATGGGTAATAGACTTTTCCCCCAAACATGATTGAACTTGGTTTTTGGAGGGAGTGTTAGCCTTGGATTTTCGGAAAAATTGATCCTGACTCGACGAGCCCCATTTAAATGAGTATTAGCCTTAGATTTCTAACCTTGTTCATATCCAAGCCCTTTTAGTGGGTATTAGACTTCAAATTTATGGGTAATAGACTTTTCCCCCAAACATGATTGAACTTAGTTTTTGGAGGGAGTGTTAGCCTTGGATTTTCGGAAAAATTGATCCTGACTCGACGAGCCCCATTTAAATGAGTATTAGCCTTAGATTTCTAACCTTGTTCATATCCAAGCCCTTTTAGTGGGTATTAGACTTCAAATTTATGGGTAATAGACTTTTCCCCCAAACATGATTGAACTTAGTTTTTGGAGGGAGTGTTAGCCTTGGATTTTCGGAAAAATTGATCCTGACTCGACGAGTACCATTTAAATGAGTATTAGCCTTAGATTTCTAACCTTGTTCATATCCAAGCCCTTTTAGTTGGTATTAGACTTCAAATTTATGGGTAATAGACTTTTCCCCCAAACATGATTGAACTTGGTTTTTGGAGGGAGTGTTAGCCTTGGATTTTCGGAAAAAATGATCTTGACTCGACGAGCCCCATTTAACTGAGTATTAGCCTTAGATTTCTAACCTTGTTCATATCCAAGCCCTTTTAGTTGGTATTAGACTTCAAATTTATGGGTAATAGACTTTTCCCCCAAACATGATTGAACTTAGATTTTGGAGGGAGTGTTAGCCTTGGATTTTCGGAAAAATTGATCCTGACTCGACGAGCCCCATTTAAATGAGTATTAGCCTTAGATTTCTAACCTTTTTCATATCCAAGCCCTTTTAGTGGGTATTAGACTTCAAATTTATGGGTAATAGACTTTTCCCCCAAACATGATTGAACTTAGTTTTTGGAGGGAGTGTTAGCCTTGGATTTTCGGAAAAATTGATCCTGACTCGACGAGCCCCATTTAAATGAGTATTAGCCTTATATTTCTAACCTTGTTCATATCCAAGCCCTTTTAGTTGGTATTACACTTCAAATTTATGGGTAATAGACTTTTCCCCCAAACATGATTGAACTTAGTTTTTGGAGGGAGTGTTAGCCTTGGATTTTCGGAAAAATTGATCCTGACTCGACGAGTACCATTTAAATGAGTATTAGCCTTATATTTCTAACCTTGTTCATATCCAAACCCTTTTAGTTGGTATTACACTTCAAATTTTTGGGTAATAGACTTTTCCCCCAAACTTGATTGAACTTGGTTTTGGAGGTGTTAGCCTTGGATTTTCGGACAAATTGATCCTGACTCGACAAGCGTCATTTAAATGAGTATTAGACTTAGATTTCTAACCTTGTTCATATCCAAGCCCTTTTAGTTGGTATTAGACTTCAAATTTATGGGTAATAGACTTTTCCCCCAAACTTCATTGAACTTGGTTTTTGGAGGTGTTAGCCTTGGATTTTCGGACAAATTGATCCTGACTCGACAAGCTCCATTTAAATGAGTATTAGACTTAGATTTCTAACCTTGTTCATATCCAAGCCCTTTTAGTTTGAATTAGACTTCAAATTTATGGGTAATAGACTTTTCCCTTAAACATGATTAAACTTGGTTTTTGGAGGTGTTAGCCTTGGATTTTCGGAAAAATTGATCCTGACTCGACGAGCCCCATTTAAATGAGTATTAGCCTTAGATTTCTAACCTTGTTCATATCCAAGCCCTTTTAGTTGGTATTAGACTTCAAATTTATGGGTAATAGACTTTTCCCCCAAACATGATTGAACTTAGTTTTTGGAGGGAGTGTTAGCACTTAGTTTTTGGAGGGAGTGTTAGCCTTGGATTTTCGGAAAAAATGATCCTGAATCGACGAGCCCCATTTAAATGAGTATTAGCCTTAGATTTCTAACCTTGTTCATATCCAAGCCCTTTTAGTTGGTATTAGACTTCAAATTTATGGGTAATAGACTTTTCCCCCAAACATGATTGAACTTGGTTTTTGGAAGTGTAAGCCTTGGATTTTCTGAAAAATTGATCCTGACTCGACGAGCCCCATTTAAATGAGTATTAGCCTTAGATTTCTAACCTTGTTCATATCCAAGCCCTTTTAGTTGGTATTAGACATCAAATTTATGGGTAATAGACTTTTCCCCCAAACATGATTGAACTTCGTTTTTGGAGGAAGTGTTAGCCTTGGATTTTCGGAAAAATTGATCCTGACTCGATGAGTACCATTTAAATGAGTATTAGCCTTAGATTTCTAACCTTGTTCATATCCAAGCCCTTTTAGTTGGTATTAGACTTCAAATTTATGGGTAATAGACTTTTCCCCGAAACTTGATTGAACTTGGTTATTGGAGGTGTTAGCCTTGGATTTTCTGAAAAATTGATCCTGACTCGACGAGCACCATTTAAATGAGTATTAGCCTTAGATTTCTAACCTTGTTCATATCCAAGCCCTTTTAGTTGGTATTAGACATCAAATTTATGGGTAATAGACTTTTCCCCCGAACATGATTGAACTTAGTTTTTGGAGGGAGTGTTAGCCTTGGATTTTCGGAAAAATTGATCCTGAATCGACGAGCCCCATTTAAATGAGTATTAGCCTTAGATTTCTAACCTTGTTCATATCCAAGCCCTTTTAGTTGGTATTAGACATCAAATTTATGGGTAATAGATTTTTCCCCCGAACATGATTGAACTTAGTTTTTGGAGGGAGTGTTAGCCTTGGATTTTCAGAAAAATTGATCCTAACTCGACGAGCCCCATTTAAATGAGTATTAGCCTTAGATTTCTAACCTTGTTCATATCCAAGCCCTTTTAGTTTGAATTAGACTTCAAATTTATGGGTAATAGACTTTTCCCCCAAACATGATTAAACTTGGTTTTTGGAGGTGTTAGCCTTGGATTTTCGGAAAAATTGATCCTGACTCGACGAGCCCCATTTAAATGAGTATTAGCCTTAGATTTCTAACCTTGTTCATATCCAAGCCCTTTTAGTTGGTATTAGACTTCAAATTTATGGGTAATAGACTTTTCCCCCAAACTTGATTGAACTTGGTTTTTGGAGGCGTTAGCCTTGGATTTTCGGACAAATTGATCCTGACTCGACAAGCCCTATTTAAATGAGTATTAGCATTATATTTCTAACCTTGTTCATATCCAAGCCCTTTTAGTTGGTATTAGACTTCAAATTTATGGGTAATAGACTTTTCCCCCAAACTTGATTGAACTTGGTTATTGGAGGTGTTAGCCTTGGATTTTCTGAAAAATTGATCCTGACTCGACGAGCACTATTTAAATGAGTATTAGCCTTAGATTTCTAACCTTGTTCATATCCAAGCCCTTTTAGTTGGTATTAGATATCAAATTTATGGGTAATAGATTTTTCCCCCGAACATGATTGAACTTAGTTTTTGGAGGGAGTGTTAGCCTTGGATTTTTAGAAAAATTGATCCTGACTCGACGAGCCCCATTTAAATGAGTATTAGATTTTCTGAAAAATTGATCCTGCCTCGACGAGCACCATTTAAATGAGTATTAGCCTTAGATTTCTAACCTTGTTCATATCCAAGCCCTTTTAGTTGGTATTAGACATCAAATTTATGGGTAATAGACTTTTACCCCGAACATGATTGAACTTAGTTTTTGGAGGGAGTGTTAGCCTTGGATTTTTAGAAAAATTGATCCTAACTCGACGAGCCCCAATTAAATGAGTATTAGCCTTAGATTTCTAACCTTGTTCATATCCAAGCCCTTTTAGTTGGTATTACACTTCAAATTTATGGGTAATAGACTTTTCCCCCAAACTTGATTGAACTTGATTTTTGGAGGGAGTGTTAGCCTTGGATTTTCGGAAAAATTGATCCTGACTCGACGAGCCCCATTTAAATGAGTATTAGCCTTAGATTTCTAACCTTGTTCATATCCAAGCCCTTTTAGTTGGTATTAGACTTCAAATTTATGGGTAATTGACTTTTCCCCCAAATATGATTGAACTTGGTTTTTGGAGGGAGTGTTAGCCTTGGATTTTCGGAAAAAATGTTATTGACTCGACGAGCCCCATTTAAATGAGTATTAGCCTTAGATTTCTAACCTTGTTCATATCCAAGCCCTTTTAGTTGGTATTAGACTTCAAATTTATGGGTAATAGACTTTTCCCCCAAACATGATTGAACTTAGTTTTTGGAGGGAGTGTTAGCCTTGGATTTTCGGAAAAATTGATCCTGACTCGACGAGCCCCATTTAAATGAGTATTAGCCTTAGATTTCTAACCTTGTTCATATCCAAGCCCTTTTAGTTGGTATTAGACTTCAAATTTATGGGTAATAGACTTTTCCCCCAAACATGATTGAACTTAGTTTTTGGAGGGAGTGTTAGCCTTGGATTTTCGGAAAAAATGATCCTGACTTGACGAGCCCCATTTAAATGAGTATTAGCCTTAGATTTCTAACCTTGTTCATATCCAAGCCCTTTTAGTTGGTATTAGACTTCAAATTTATGGGTAATAGACTTTTCCCCCAAACATGATTGAACTTAGTTTTTGGAGGGAGTGTTAGCCTTGGATTTTCGGAAAAATTGATCCTGACTCGACGAGCCCCATTTAAATGAGTATTAGCCTTATATTTCTAACCTTGTTCATATCCAAGCCCTTTTAGTTGGTATTACACTTCAAATTTATGGGTAATAGACTTTTCCCCCAAACATGATTGAACTTAGTTTTTGGAGGGAGTGTTAGCCTTGGATTTTCGGAAAAATTGATCCTGACTCGTCGAGCCCCATTTAAATGAGTATTAGCCTTAGATTTCTAACCTTGTTCATATCCAAGCCCTTTTAGTTTGTATTAGACTTCAAATTTATGGGTAATAGACTTTTCCCCCAAACATGATTGAACTTAGTTTTTGGAGGGAGTGTTAGCCTTGGATTTTCAGAAAAAATGATCCTGACTTGACAAGCCCCATTTAAATGAGTATTAGCCTTAGATTTCTAACCTTGTTCATATCCAAGCCCTTTTAGTTGGTATTAGACTTCAAATTTATGGGTAATAGACTTTTCCCCCAAACATGATTGAACTTAGTTTTTGGAGGGAGTGTTAGCCTTGGATTTTCGGAAAAATTGATCCTGACTCGACGAGCCCCATTTAAATGAGTATTAGCCTTATATTTCTAACCTTGTTCATATCCAAGCCCTTTTAGTTGGTATTACACTTCAAATTTATGGGTAATAGACTTTTCCCCCAAACATGATTGAACTTAGTTTTTGGAGGGAGTGTTAGCCTTGGATTTTCGGAAAAATTGATCCTGACTCGTCGAGCCCCATTTAAATGAGTATTAGCCTTAGATTTCTAACCTTGTTCATATCCAAGCCCTTTTAGTTTGTATTAGACTTCAAATTTATGGGTAATAGACTTTTCCCCCAAACATGATTGAACTTAGTTTTTGGAGGGAGTGTTAGCCTTGGATTTTCAGAAAAAATGATCCTGACTTGACAAGCCCCATTTAAATGAGTATTAGCCTTAGATTTCTAACCTTGTTCATATCCAAGCCCTTTTAGTTGGTATTACACTTCAAATTTATGGGTAATAGACTTTTCCCCCAAACTTGATTGAACTTGATTTTTGGAGGGAGTGTTAGCCTTGGATTTTCGGAAAAATTGATCCTGACTCGACGAGCCCCATTTATATGAGTATTAGCCTTAGATTTCTAACCTTGTTCATATCCAAGCCCTTTTAGTTGGTATTAGACTTCAAATTTATGGGTAATAGACTTTTCCCCCAAACATGATTGAACTTAGTTTTTGGAGGGAGTGTTAGCCTTGGATTTTCGGAAAAATTGATCCTGACTCGACGAGCCCCATTTAAATGAGTATTAGCCTTAGATTTCTAACCTTGTTCATATCCAAGCCCTTTTAGTTGGTATTAGACATCAAATTTATGGGTAATAGACTTTTCCCCCGAACATGATTGAACTTAGTTTTTGGAGGGAGTGTTAGCCTTGGATTTTTAGAAAAATTGATCCTTACTCGACGAGCCCCATTTAAATGAGTATTAGCCTTAGATTTCTAACCTTGTTCATATCCAAGCCCTTTTAGTTGGTATTACACTTCAAATTTATGGGTAATAGACTTTTCCCCCAAACTTGATTGAACTTGATTTTTGGAGGGAGTGTTAGCCTTGGATTTTCGGAAAAATTGATCCTGACTCGACGAGCCCCATTTATATGAGTATTAGCCTTAGATTTCTAACCTTGTTCATATCCAAGCCCTTTTAGTTGGTATTAGACTTCAAATTTATGGGTAATAGACTTTTCCCCCAAACATGATTGAACTTAGTTTTTGGAGGGAGTGTTAGCCTTGGATTTTCGGAAAAATTGATCCTGACTCGACGAGCCCCATTTAAATGAGTATTAGCCTTAGATTTCTAACCTTGTTCATATCCAAGCCCTTTTAGTTGGTATTAGACTTCAAATTTATGGGTAATAGACTTTTCCCCCAAACATGATTGAACTTAGTTTTTGGAGGGAGTGTTAGCCTTGGATTTTCGGAAAAAATGATCCTGACTTGACGAGCCCCATTTAAATGAGTATTAGCCTTAGATTTCTAACCTTGTTCATATCCAAGCCCTTTTAGTTGGTATTAGACTTCAAATTTATGGGTAATAGACTTTTCCCCCAAACATGATTGAACTTAGTTTTTGGAGGGAGTGTTAGCCTTGGATTTTCGGAAAAATTGATCCTGACTCGACGAGCCCCATTTAAATGAGTATTAGCCTTATATTTCTAACCTTGTTCATATCCAAGCCCTTTTAGTTGGTATTACACTTCAAATTTATGGGTAATAGACTTTTCCCCCAAACATGATTGAACTTAGTTTTTGGAGGGAGTGTTAGCCTTGGATTTTCAGAAAAATTGATCCTGACTCGTCGAGCCCCATTTAAATGAGTATTAGCCTTAGATTTCTAACCTTGTTCATATCCAAGCCCTTTTAGTTTGTATTAGACTTCAAATTTATGGGTAATAGACTTTTCCCCCAAACATGATTGAACTTAGTTTTTGGAGGGAGTGTTAGCCTTGGATTTTCAGAAAAAATGATCCTGACTTGACAAGCCCCATTTAAATGAGTATTAGCCTTAGATTTCTAACCTTGTTCATATCCAAGCCCTTTTAGTTGGTATTAGACTTCAAATTTATAGGTAATAGACTTTTACCCCAAACATGATTGAACTTAGTTTTTGGAGGGAGTGTTAGCCTTGGATTTTTGGAAAAATTGATCCTGACTCGACGAGCCCCATTTAAATGAGTATTAGCCTTAGATTTCTAACCTTGTTCATATCCAAGCCCTTTTAGTGGGTATTAGACTTCAAATTTATGGGTAATAGACTTTTCCCCCAAACATGATTGAACTTAGTTTTTGGAGGGAGTGTTAGCCTTGGATTTTCGGAAAAATTGATCCTGACTCGACGAGCCCCATTTAAATGAGTATTAGCCTTAGATTTCTAACCTTGTTCATATCCAAGCCCTTTTAGTGGGTATTAGACTTCAAATTTATTGGTAATAGACTTTTCCCCCAAACATGATTGTACTTAGTTTTTGGAGGGAGTGTTAGCCTTGGATTTTCGGAAAAATTGATCCTGACTCGACGAGTACCATTTAAATGAGTATTAGCCTTAGATTTCTAACCTTGTTCATATCCAAGCCCTTTTAGTTGGTATTAGACTTCAAATTTATGGGTAATAGACTTTTCCCCCAAACATGATTGAACTTGGTTTTTGGAGGGAGTGTTAGCCTTGGATTTTCGGAAAAAATGATCTTGACTCGACGAGCCCCATTTAACTGAGTATTAGCCTTAGATTTCTAACCTTGTTCATATCCAAGCCCTTTTAGTTGGTATTAGACTTCAAATTTATGGGTAATAGACTTTTCCCCCAAACATGATTGAACTTAGATTTTGGAGGGAGTGTTAGCCTTGGATTTTCGGAAAAATTGATCCTGACTCGACGAGCCCCATTTAAATGAGTATTAGCATTAGATTTCTAACCTTGTTCATATCCAAGCCCTTTTAGTTGGTATTAGACTTCAAATTTTTGGGTAATAGACTTTTCCCCCAAACTAGATTGAACTTGGTTTTTGGAGGTGTTAGCCTTGGATTTTCGGACAAATTGATCCTGACTCGACGAGCCCCATTTAAATGAGTATTAGATTTTCTGAAAAATTGATCCTGACTCGACGAGCACCATTTAAATGAGTATTAGCCTTAGATTTCTAACCTTGTTCATATCCAAGCCCTTTTAGTTGGTATTAGACATCAAATTTATGGGTAATAGACTTTTCCCCCGAACATGATTGAACTTAGTTTTTGGAGGGAGTGTTAGCCTTGGATTTTTAGAAAAATTGATCCTTACTCGACGAGCCCCATTTAAATGAGTATTAGCCTTAGATTTCTAACCTTGTTCATATCCAAGCCCTTTTAGTTGGTATTACACTTCAAATTTATGGGTAATAGACTTTTCCCCCAAACTTGATTGAACTTGATTTTTGGAGGGAGTGTTAGCCTTGGATTTTCGGAAAAATTGATCCTGACTCGACGAGCCCCATTTATATGAGTATTAGCCTTAGATTTCTAACCTTGTTCATATCCAAGCCCTTTTAGTTGGTATTAGACTTCAAATTTATGGGTAATAGACTTTTCCCCCAAACATGATTGAACTTAGTTTTTGGAGGGAGTGTTAGCCTTGGATTTTCGGAAAAATTGATCCTGACTCGACGAGCCCCATTTAAATGAGTATTAGCCTTAGATTTCTAACCTTGTTCATATCCAAGCCCTTTTAGTTGGTATTAGACTTCAAATTTATGGGTAATAGACTTTTCCCCCAAACATGATTGAACTTAGTTTTTGGAGGGAGTGTTAGCCTTGGATTTTCGGAAAAAATGATCCTGACTTGACGAGCCCCATTTAAATGAGTATTAGCCTTAGATTTCTAACCTTGTTCATATCCAAGCCCTTTTAGTTGGTATTAGACTTCAAATTTATGGGTAATAGACTTTTCCCCCAAACATGATTGAACTTAGTTTTTGGAGGGAGTGTTAGCCTTGGATTTTCGGAAAAATTGATCCTGACTCGACGAGCCCCATTTAAATGAGTATTAGCCTTATATTTCTAACCTTGTTCATATCCAAGCCCTTTTAGTTGGTATTACACTTCAAATTTATGGGTAATAGACTTTTCCCCCAAACATGATTGAACTTAGTTTTTGGAGGGAGTGTTAGCCTTGGATTTTCAGAAAAATTGATCCTGACTCGTCGAGCCCCATTTAAATGAGTATTAGCCTTAGATTTCTAACCTTGTTCATATCCAAGCCCTTTTAGTTTGTATTAGACTTCAAATTTATGGGTAATAGACTTTTCCCCCAAACATGATTGAACTTAGTTTTTGGAGGGAGTGTTAGCCTTGGATTTTCAGAAAAAATGATCCTGACTTGACAAGCCCCATTTAAATGAGTATTAGCCTTAGATTTCTAACCTTGTTCATATCCAAGCCCTTTTAGTTGGTATTAGACTTCAAATTTATAGGTAATAGACTTTTACCCCAAACATGATTGAACTTAGTTTTTGGAGGGAGTGTTAGCCTTGGATTTTTGGAAAAATTGATCCTGACTCGACGAGCCCCATTTAAATGAGTATTAGCCTTAGATTTCTAACCTTGTTCATATCCAAGCCCTTTTAGTGGGTATTAGACTTCAAATTTATGGGTAATAGACTTTTCCCCCAAACATGATTGAACTTAGTTTTTGGAGGGAGTGTTAGCCTTGGATTTTCGGAAAAATTGATCCTGACTCGACGAGCCCCATTTAAATGAGTATTAGCCTTAGATTTCTAACCTTGTTCATATCCAAGCCCTTTTAGTGGGTATTAGACTTCAAATTTATTGGTAATAGACTTTTCCCCCAAACATGATTGTACTTAGTTTTTGGAGGGAGTGTTAGCCTTGGATTTTCGGAAAAATTGATCCTGACTCGACGAGTACCATTTAAATGAGTATTAGCCTTAGTTTTCTAACCTTGTTCATATCCAAGCCCTTTTAGTTGGTATTAGACTTCAAATTTATGGGTAATAGACTTTTCCCCCAAACATGATTGAACTTGGTTTTTGGAGGGAGTGTTAGCCTTGGATTTTCGGAAAAAATGATCTTGACTCGACGAGCCCCATTTAACTGAGTATTAGCCTTAGATTTCTAACCTTGTTCATATCCAAGCCCTTTTAGTTGGTATTAGACTTCAAATTTATGGGTAATAGACTTTTCCCCCAAACATGATTGAACTTAGATTTTGGAGGGAGTGTTAGCCTTGGATTTTCGGAAAAATTGATCCTGACTCGACGAGCCCCATTTAAATGAGTATTAGCATTAGATTTCTAACCTTGTTCATATCCAAGCCCTTTTAGTTGGTATTAGACTTCAAATTTTTGGGTAATAGACTTTTCCCCCAAACTAGATTGAACTTGGTTTTTGGAGGTGTTAGCCTTGGATTTTCGGACAAATTGATCCTGACTCGACGAGCCCCATTTAAATGAGTATTAGATTTTCTGAAAAATTGATCCTGACTCGACGAGCACCATTTAAATGAGTATTAGCCTTAGATTTCTAACCTTGTTCATATCCAAGCCCTTTTAGTTGGTATTAGACATCAAATTTATGGGTAATAGACTTTTCCCCCGAACATGATTGAACTTAGTTTTTGGAGGGAGTGTTAGCCTTGGATTTTTAGAAAAATTGATCCTTACTCGACGAGCCCCATTTAAATGAGTATTAGCCTTAGATTTCTAACCTTGTTCATATCCAAGCCCTTTTAGTTGGTATTACACTTCAAATTTATGGGTAATAGACTTTTCCCCCAAACTTGATTGAACTTGATTTTTGGAGGGAGTGTTAGCCTTGGATTTTCGGAAAAATTGATCCTGACTCGACGAGCCCCATTTAAATGAGTATTAGCCTTAGATTTCTAACCTTGTTCATATCCAAGCCCTTTTAGTTGGTATTAGACTTCAAATTTATGGGTAATAGACTTTTCCCCCAAACTAGATTGAACTTGGTTTTTGGAGGTGTTAGCCTTGGATTTTCGGACAAATTGATCCTGACTCGACGAGCCCCATTTAAATGAGTATTAGATTTTCTGAAAAATTGATCCTGACTCGACGAGCACCATTTAAATGAGTATTAGCCTTAGATTTCTAACCTTGTTCATATCCAAGCCCTTTTAGTTGGTATTAGACATCAAATTTATGGGTAATAGACTTTTCCCCCGAACATGATTGAACTTAGTTTTTGGAGGGAGTGTTAGCCTTGGATTTTCGGAAAAATTGATCCTGACTCGACGAGCCCCATTTAAATGAGTATTAGCCTTATATTTCTAACCTTGTTCATATCCAAGCCCTTTTAGTTGGTATTACACTTCAAATTTATGGGTAATAGACTTTTCCCCCAAACATGATTGAACTTAGTTTTTGGAGGGAGTGTTAGCCTTGGATTTTCGGAAAAATTGATCCTGACTCGTCGAGCCCCATTTAAATGAGTATTAGCCTTAGATTTCTAACCTTGTTCATATCCAAGCCCTTTTAGTTTGTATTAGACTTCAAATTTATGGGTAATAGACTTTTCCCCCAAACATGATTGAACTTAGTTTTTGGAGGGAGTGTTAGCCTTGGATTTTCAGAAAAAATGATCCTGACTTGACAAGCCCCATTTAAATGAGTATTAGCCTTAGATTTCTAACCTTGTTCATATCCAAGCCCTTTTAGTTGGTATTAGACTTCAAATTTATGGGTAATAGACTTTTACCCCAAACATGATTGAACTTAGTTTTTGGAGGGAGTGTTAGCCTTGGATTTTCGGAAAAATTGATCCTGACTCGACGAGCCCCATTTAAATGAGTATTAGCCTTAGATTTCTAACCTTGTTCATATCCAAGCCCTTTTAGTGGGTATTAGACTTCAAATTTATGGGTAATAGACTTTTCCCCCAAACATGATTGAACTTAGTTTTTGGAGGGAGTGTTAGCCTTGGATTTTCGGAAAAATTGATCCTGACTCGACGAGCCCCATTTAAATGAGTATTAGCCTTAGATTTCTAACCTTGTTCATATCCAAGCCCTTTTAGTGGGTATTAGACTTCAAATTTATTGGTAATAGACTTTTCCCCCAAACATGATTGTACTTAGTTTTTGGAGGGAGTGTTAGCCTTGGATTTTCGGAAAAATTGATCCTGACTCGACGAGTACCATTTAAATGAGTATTAGCCTTAGATTTCTAACCTTGTTCATATCCAAGCCCTTTTAGTTGGTATTAGACTTCAAATTTATGGGTAATAGACTTTTCCCCCAAACATGATTGAACTTGGTTTTTGGAGGGAGTGTTAGCCTTGGATTTTCGGAAAAAATGATCTTGACTCGACGAGCCCCATTTAACTGAGTATTAGCCTTAGATTTCTAACCTTGTTCATATCCAAGCCCTTTTAGTTGGTATTAGACTTCAAATTTATGGGTAATAGACTTTTCCCCCAAACATGATTGAACTTAGATTTTGGAGGGAGTGTTAGCCTTGGATTTTCGGAAAAATTGATCCTGACTCGACGAGCCCCATTTAAATGAGTATTAGCATTAGATTTCTAACCTTGTTCATATCCAAGCCCTTTTAGTTGGTATTAGACTTCAAATTTTTGGGTAATAGACTTTTCCCCCAAACTAGATTGAACTTGGTTTTTGGAGGTGTTAGCCTTGGATTTTCGGACAAATTGATCCTGACTCGACGAGCCCCATTTAAATGAGTATTAGATTTTCTGAAAAATTGATCCTGACTCGACGAGCACCATTTAAATGAGTATTAGCCTTAGATTTCTAACCTTGTTCATATCCAAGCCCTTTTAGTTGGTATTAGACATCAAATTTATGGGTAATAGACTTTTCCCCCGAACATGATTGAACTTAGTTTTTGGAGGGAGTGTTAGCCTTGGATTTTTAGAAAAATTGATCCTTACTCGACGAGCCCCATTTAAATGAGTATTAGCCTTAGATTTCTAACCTTGTTCATATCCAAGCCCTTTTAGTTGGTATTACACTTCAAATTTATGGGTAATAGACTTTTCCCCCAAACTTGATTGAACTTGATTTTTGGAGGGAGTGTTAGCCTTGGATTTTCGGAAAAATTGATCCTGACTCGACGAGCCCCATTTATATGAGTATTAGCCTTAGATTTCTAACCTTGTTCATATCCAAGCCCTTTTAGTTGGTATTAGACTTCAAATTTATGGGTAATAGACTTTTCCCCCAAACATGATTGAACTTAGTTTTTGGAGGGAGTGTTAGCCTTGGATTTTCGGAAAAATTGATCCTGACTCGACGAGCCCCATTTAAATGAGTATTAGCCTTAGATTTCTAACCTTGTTCATATCCAAGCCCTTTTAGTTGGTATTAGACTTCAAATTTATGGGTAATAGACTTTTCCCCCAAACATGATTGAACTTAGTTTTTGGAGGGAGTGTTAGCCTTGGATTTTCGGAAAAAATGATCCTGACTTGACGAGCCCCATTTAAATGAGTATTAGCCTTAGATTTCTAACCTTGTTCATATCCAAGCCCTTTTAGTTGGTATTAGACTTCAAATTTATGGGTAATAGACTTTTCCCCCAAACATGATTGAACTTAGTTTTTGGAGGGAGTGTTAGCCTTGGATTTTCGGAAAAATTGATCCTGACTCGACGAGCCCCATTTAAATGAGTATTAGCCTTATATTTCTAACCTTGTTCATATCCAAGCCCTTTTAGTTGGTATTACACTTCAAATTTATGGGTAATAGACTTTTCCCCCAAACATGATTGAACTTAGTTTTTGGAGGGAGTGTTAGCCTTGGATTTTCAGAAAAATTGATCCTGACTCGTCGAGCCCCATTTAAATGAGTATTAGCCTTAGATTTCTAACCTTGTTCATATCCAAGCCCTTTTAGTTTGTATTAGACTTCAAATTTATGGGTAATAGACTTTTCCCCCAAACATGATTGAACTTAGTTTTTGGAGGGAGTGTTAGCCTTGGATTTTCAGAAAAAATGATCCTGACTTGACAAGCCCCATTTAAATGAGTATTAGCCTTAGATTTCTAACCTTGTTCATATCCAAGCCCTTTTAGTTGGTATTAGACTTCAAATTTATAGGTAATAGACTTTTACCCCAAACATGATTGAACTTAGTTTTTGGAGGGAGTGTTAGCCTTGGATTTTTGGAAAAATTGATCCTGACTCGACGAGCCCCATTTAAATGAGTATTAGCCTTAGATTTCTAACCTTGTTCATATCCAAGCCCTTTTAGTGGGTATTAGACTTCAAATTTATTGGTAATAGACTTTTCCCCCAAACATGATTGTACTTAGTTTTTGGAGGGAGTGTTAGCCTTGGATTTTCGGAAAAATTGATCCTGACTCGACGAGTACCATTTAAATGAGTATTAGCCTTAGATTTCTAACCTTGTTCATATCCAAGCCCTTTTAGTTGGTATTAGACTTCAAATTTATGGGTAATAGACTTTTCCCCCAAACATGATTGAACTTGGTTTTTGGAGGGAGTGTTAGCCTTGGATTTTCGGAAAAAATGATCTTGACTCGACGAGCCCCATTTAACTGAGTATTAGCCTTAGATTTCTAACCTTGTTCATATCCAAGCCCTTTTAGTTGGTATTAGACTTCAAATTTATGGGTAATAGACTTTTCCCCCAAACATGATTGAACTTAGATTTTGGAGGGAGTGTTAGCCTTGGATTTTCGGAAAAATTGATCCTGACTCGACGAGCCCCATTTAAATGAGTATTAGCATTAGATTTCTAACCTTGTTCATATCCAAGCCCTTTTAGTTGGTATTAGACTTCAAATTTTTGGGTAATAGACTTTTCCCCCAAACTAGATTGAACTTGGTTTTTGGAGGTGTTAGCCTTGGATTTTCGGACAAATTGATCCTGACTCGACGAGCCCCATTTAAATGAGTATTAGATTTTCTGAAAAATTGATCCTGACTCGACGAGCACCATTTAAATGAGTATTAGCCTTAGATTTCTAACCTTGTTCATATCCAAGCCCTTTTAGTTGGTATTAGACATCAAATTTATGGGTAATAGACTTTTCCCCCGAACATGATTGAACTTAGTTTTTGGAGGGAGTGTTAGCCTTGGATTTTTAGAAAAATTGATCCTTACTCGACGAGCCCCATTTAAATGAGTATTAGCCTTAGATTTCTAACCTTGTTCATATCCAAGCCCTTTTAGTTGGTATTACACTTCAAATTTATGGGTAATAGACTTTTCCCCCAAACTTGATTGAACTTGATTTTTGGAGGGAGTGTTAGCCTTGGATTTTCGGAAAAATTGATCCTGACTCGACGAGCCCCATTTAAATGAGTATTAGCCTTAGATTTCTAACCTTGTTCATATCCAAGCCCTTTTAGTTGGTATTAGACTTCAAATTTATGGGTAATAGACTTTTCCCCCAAATATGATTGAACTTGGTTTTTGGAGGGAGTGTTAGCCTTGGATTTTCGGAAAAAATGTTATTGACTCGACGAGCCCCATTTAAATGAGTATTAGCCTTAGATTTCTAACCTTGTTCATATCCAAGCCCTTTTAGTTGGTATTAGACTTCAAATTTATGGGTAATAGACTTTTCCCCCAAATATGATTGAACTTGGTTTTTGGAGGGAGTGTTAGCCTTGGATTTTCGGAAAAAATGTTATTGACTCGACGAGCCCCATTTAAATGAGTATTAGCCTTAGATTTCTAACCTTGTTCATATCCAAGCCCTTTTAGTTGGTATTAGACTTCAAATTTATGGGTAATAGACTTTTCCCCCAAACATGATTGAACTTAGTTTTTGGAGGGAGTGTTAGCCTTGGATTTTCGGAAAAATTGATCCTGACTCGACGAGCCCCATTTAAATGAGTATTAGCCTTAGATTTCTAACCTTGTTCATATCCAAGCCCTTTTAGTTTGTATTAGACTTCAAATTTATGGGTAATAGACTTTTCCCCCAAACATGATTGAACTTAGTTTTTGGAGGGAGTGTTAGCCTTGGATTTTCAGAAAAAATGATCCTGACTTGACAAGCCCCATTTAAATGAGTATTAGCCTTAGATTTCTAACCTTGTTCATATCCAAGCCCTTTTAGTTGGTATTAGACTTCAAATTTATGGGTAATAGACTTTTACCCCAAACATGATTGAACTTAGTTTTTGGAGGGAGTGTTAGCCTTGGATTTTCGGAAAAATTGATAATGACTCGACGAGCCCCATTTAAATGAGTATTAGCCTTAGATTTCTAACCTTATTCATATCCAAGCCCTTTTAGTTTGTATTAGACTTCAAATTTATGGGTAATAGACTTTTCCCCCAAACATGATTGAACTTGGTTTTTGGAGGGAGTGTTAGCCTTGGATTTTCGGAAAAATTGATCCTGACTCGACGAGCCCCATTTAAATGAGTATTAGCCTTAGATTTCTAACCTTGTTCATATCCAAGCCCTTTTAGTGGGTATTAGACTTCAAATTTATGGGTAATAGACTTTTCCCCCAAACATGATTGAACTTAGTTTTTGGAGGGAGTGTTAGCCTTGGATTTTCGGAAAAATTGATCCTGACTCGACGAGCCCCATTTAAATGAGTATTAGCCTTAGATTTCTAACCTTGTTCATATCCAAGCCCTTTTAGTGGGTATTAGACTTCAAATTTATTGGTAATAGACTTTTCCCCCAAACATGATTGTACTTAGTTTTTGGAGGGAGTGTTAGCCTTGGATTTTCGGAAAAATTGATCCTGACTCGACGAGTACCATTTAAATGAGTATTAGCCTTAGATTTCTAACCTTGTTCATATCCAAGCCCTTTTAGTTGGTATTAGACTTCAAATTTATGGGTAATAGACTTTTCCCCCAAACATGATTGAACTTGGTTTTTGGAGGGAGTGTTAGCCTTGGATTTTCGGAAAAAATGATCTTGACTCGACGAGCCCCATTTAACTGAGTATTAGCCTTAGATTTCTAACCTTGTTCATATCCAAGCCCTTTTAGTTGGTATTAGACTTCAAATTTATGGGTAATAGACTTTTCCCCCAAACATGATTGAACTTAGATTTTGGAGGGAGTGTTAGCCTTGGATTTTCGGAAAAATTGATCCTGACTCGACGAGCCCCATTTAAATGAGTATTAGCATTAGATTTCTAACCTTGTTCATATCCAAGCCCTTTTAGTTGGTATTAGACTTCAAATTTTTGGGTAATAGACTTTTCCCCCAAACTAGATTGAACTTGGTTTTTGGAGGTGTTAGCCTTGGATTTTCGGACAAATTGATCCTGACTCGACGAGCCCCATTTAAATGAGTATTATATTTTCTGAAAAATTGATCCTGACTCGACGAGCACCATTTAAATGAGTATTAGCCTTAGATTTCTAACCTTGTTCATATCCAAGCCCTTTTAGTTGGTATTAGACATCAAATTTATGGGTAATAGACTTTTCCCCCGAACATGATTGAACTTAGTTTTTGGAGGGAGTGTTAGCCTTGGATTTTTAGAAAAATTGATCCTTACTCGACGAGCCCCATTTAAATGAGTATTAGCCTTAGATTTCTAACCTTGTTCATATCCAAGCCCTTTTAGTTGGTATTACACTTCAAATTTATGGGTAATAGACTTTTCCCCCAAACTTGATTGAACTTGATTTTTGGAGGGAGTGTTAGCCTTGGATTTTCGGAAAAATTGATCTTGACTCGACGAGCCCCATTTAAATGAGTATTAGCCTTAGATTTCTAACCTTGTTCATATCCAAGACCTTTTAGTTGGTATTAGACTTCAAATTTATGGTTAATAGACTTTTCCCCCAAATATGATTGAACTTGGTTTTTGGAGGGAGTGTTAGCCTTGGATTTTCGGAAAAAATGTTATTGACTCGACGAGCCCCATTTAAATGAGTATTAGCCTTAGATTTCTAACCTTGTTCATATCCAAGCCCTTTTAGTTGGTATTAGACTTCAAATTTATGGGTAATAGACTTTTCCCCCAAATATGATTGAACTTGGTTTTTGGAGGGAGTGTTAGCCTTGGATTTTCGGAAAAAATGTTATTGACTCGACGAGCCCCATTTAAATGAGTATTAGCCTTAGATTTCTAACCTTGTTCATATCCAAGCCCTTTTAGTTGGTATTAGACTTCAAATTTATGGGTAATAGACTTTTCCCCCAAACATGATTGAACTTAGTTTTTGGAGGGAGTGTTAGCCTTGGATTTTCGGAAAAATTGATCCTGACTCGACGAGCCCCATTTAAATGAGTATTAGCCTTAGATTTCTAACCTTGTTCATATCCAAGCCCTTTTAGTTGGTATTAGACTTCAAATTTATGGGTAATAGACTTTTCCCCCAAACATGATTGAACTTAGTTTTTGGAGGGAGTGTTAGCCTTGGATTTTCGGAAAAAATGATCCTGACTTGACGAGCCCCATTTAAATGAGTATTAGCCTTAGATTTCTAACCTTGTTCATATCCAAGCCCTTTTAGTTGGTATTAGACTTCAAATTTATGGGTAATAGACTTTTCCCCCAAACATGATTGAACTTAGTTTTTGGAGGGAGTGTTAGCCTTGGATTTTCGGAAAAATTGATCCTGACTCGACGAGCCCCATTTAAATGAGTATTAGCCTTATATTTCTAACCTTGTTCATATCCAAGCCCTTTTAGTTGGTATTACACTTCAAATTTATGGGTAATAGACTTTTCCCCCAAACATGATTGAACTTAGTTTTTGGAGGGAGTGTTAGCCTTGGATTTTCGGAAAAATTGATCCTGACTCGTCAAGCCCCATTTAAATGAGTATTAGCCTTAGATTTCTAACCTTGTTCATATCCAAGCCCTTTTAGTTTGTATTAGACTTCAAAATTATGGGTAATAGACTTTTCCCCCAAACATGATTGAACTTAGTTTTTGGAGGGAGTGTTAGCGTTGGATTTTCAGAAAAAATGATCCTGACTTGACAAGCCCCATTTAAATGAGTATTAGCCTTAGATTTCTAACCTTGTTCATATCCAAGCCCTTTTAGTTGGTATTAGACTTCAAATTTATGGGTAATAGACTTTTACCCCAAACATGATTGAACTTAGTTTTTGGAGGGAGTGTTAGCCTTGGATTTTCGGAAAAATTGATAATGACTCGACGAGCCCCATTTAAATGAGTATTAGCCTTAGATTTCTAACCTTATTCATATCCAAGCCCTTTTAGTTTGTATTAGACTTCAAATTTATGGGTAATAGACTTTTCCCCCAAACATGATTGAACTTGGTTTTTGGAGGGAGTGTTAGCCTTGGATTTTCGGAAAAATTGATCCTGACTCGACGAGCCCCATTTAAATGAGTATTAGCCTTAGATTTCTAACCTTGTTCATATCCAAGCCCTTTTAGTTTGAATTAGACTTCAAATTTATGGGTAATAAACTTTTCCCCCAAATATGATTGAACTTGGTTTTTGGAGGGAGAGTTAGCCTTGGATTTTCGGAAAAAATGATCTTGACTCGACAAGCCCCATTTAAATGAGTATTAGCCTTAGATTTCTAACCTTGTTCATATCCAAGCCCTTTTAGTTGGTATTAGACTTCAAATTTATGGGTAATAGACTTTTCCCCCAAACATGATTGAACTTAGTTTTTGGAGGGAGTGTTAGCCTTGGATTTTCGGAAAAATTGATCCTGACTCGACGAGCCCCATTTAAATGAGTATTAGCCTTAGATTTCTAACCTTGTTCATATCCAAGCCCTTTTAGTTGGTATTAGACTTTAAATTTATGGGTAATAGACTTTTCCCCCAAACTTGATTGAACTTGGTTTTTGGAGGTGTTAGCCTTGGATTTTCGGACAAATTGATCCTGACTCGACAAGCGTCATTTAAATGAGTATTAGACTTAGATTTATAACCTTGTTCATATCCAAGCCCTTTTAGTTTGAATTAGACTTCAAATTTATGGGTAATAGACTTTTCCCCCAAACTTGATTGAACTTGGTTTTTGGAGGTGTTAGCCTTGGATTTTCGGACAAATTGATCCTGACTCGACAAGCTCCATTTAAATGAGTATTAGACTTAGATTTCTAACCTTGTTCATATCCAAGCCCTTTTAGTTTGAATTAGACTTCAAATTTATGGGTAATAGACTTTTCCCCCAAACATGATTGAACTTGGTTTTTGGAGGTGTTATCCTTGGATTTTCGGACAAATTGATCTTGACTCGACAAGCTCCATTTAAATGAGTATTAGACTTAGATTTCTAACCTTGTTCATATCCAAGCCCTTTTAGTTTGAATTAGACTTCAAATTTATGGGTAATAGACTTTTCCCCCAAACATGATTGAACTTGGTTTTTGAAGGTGTTAGCCTTGGATTTTCGGACAAATTGATCCTGACTCGACAAGCTCCATTTAAATGAGTATTAGACTTAGATTTCTAACCTTGTTCATATCCAAGCCCTTTTAGTTTGAATTAGACTTCAAATTTATGGGTAATAGACTTTTCCCCCAAACATGATTGAACTTCGTTTTTGGAGGGAGTGTTAGCCTTGGATTTTTGGAAAAATTGATCCTGACTCGACGAGCCCCATTTAAATGAGTATTAGCCTTAGATTTCTAACGTTGTTCATATCCAAGCTCTTTTAGTTGGTATTAGACTTCAAATTTATGGGTAATAGACTTTTCCCCCAAATATGATTGAACTTGGTTTTTGGAGGGAGTGTTAGCCTCGGATTTTCGGAAAAAATGATCTTGACTCGACGAGCCCCATTTAAATGAGTATTAGCCTTAGATTTCTAACCTTGTTCATATCCAAGCCCTTTTAGTTGGTATTAGACTTCAAATTTATGGGTAATAGACTTTTCCCCCAAACATGATTAAACTTAGTTTTTGGAGGGAGTGTTAGACTTGGATTTTCGGAAAAATCGATCCTGACTCGACGAGCCCCATTTAAATGAGTATTAGCCTTAGATTTCTAACCTTGTTCATATCCAAGCCCTTTTAGTTGGTATTAGACTTTAAATTTATGGGTAATAGACTTTTCCCCCAAACTTGATTGAACTTGGTTTTTGGAGGTGTTAGCCTTGGATTTTCGGACAAATTGATCCTGACTCGACAAGCGTCATTTAAATGAGTATTAGACTTAGATTTATAACCTTGTTCATATCCAAGCCCTTTTAGTTTGAATTAGACTTCAAATTTATGGGTAATAGACTTTTCCCCCAAACTTGATTGAACTTGGTTTTTGGAGGTGTTAGCCTTGGATTTTCGGACAAATTGATCCTGACTCGACAAGCTCCATTTAAATGAGTATTAGACTTAGATTTCTAACCTTGTTCATATCCAAGCCCTTTTAGTTTGAATTAGACTTCAAATTTATGGGTAATAGACTTTTCCCCCAAACATGATTGAACTTGGTTTTTGGAGGTGTTAGACTTGGATTTTCGGACAAATTGATCCTGACTCGACAAGCTCCATTTAAATGAGTATTAGACTTAGATTTTTAACCTTGTTCATATCCAAGCCCTTTTAGTTTGAATTAGACTTCAAATTTTTGGGTAATAGACTTTTCCCCCAAACTAGATTGAACTTGGTTTTTGGAGGTGTTAGCCTTGGATTTTCGGACAAATTGATCCTGACTCGACAAGCTCCATTTAAATGAGTATTAGACTTAGATTTCTAACCTTGTTCATATCCAAGCCCTTTTAGTTTGAATTAGACTTCAAATTTATGGGTAATAGACTTTTCCCCCAAACATGATTGAACTTGGTTTTTGGAGGTGTTAGCCTTGGATTTTCGGACAAATTGATCCTCACTCGACAAGCTCCATTTAAATGAGTATTAGACTTAGATTTCTAACCTTGTTCATATCCAAGCCCTTTTAGTTTGAATTAGACTTCAAATTTATGGGTAATAGACTTTTCCCCCAAACATGATTGAACTTGGTTTTTGAAGGTGTTAGCCTTGGATTTTCGGACAAATTGATCCTGACTCGACAAGCTCCATTTAAATGAGTATTAGACTTAGATTTCTAACCTTGTTCATATCCAAGCCCTTTTAGTTTGAATTAGACTTCAAATTTATGGGTAATAGACTTTTCCCCCAAACATGATTGAACTTCGTTTTTGGAGGGAGTGTTAGCCTTGGATTTTTGGAAAAATTGATCCTGACTCGACGAGCCCCATTTAAATGAGTATTAGCCTTAGATTTCTAACGTTGTTCACATCCAAGCTCTTTTAGTTGGTATTAGACTTCAAATTTATGGGTAATAGACTTTTCCCCCAAATATGATTGAACTTGGTTTTTGGAGGGAGTGTTAGCCTTGGATTTTCGGAAAAAATGATCTTGACTCGACGAGCCCCATTTAAATGAGTATTAGCCTTAGATTTCTAACCTTGTTCATATCCAAGCCCTTTTAGTTGGTATTAGACTTCAAATTTATGGGTAATAGACTTTTCCCCCAAACATGATTGAACTTAGTTTTTGGAGGGAGTGTTAGCCTTGGATTTTCGGAAAAATTGATCCTGACTCGACGAGCCCCATTTAAATGAGTATTAGCTTTAGAGTTCTAACCTTGTTCATATCCAAGCCCTTTTAGTTGGTATTAGACTTCAAATTTATGGGTAATAGACCTTTCCCCCAAACATGATTGAACTTGGTTTTTGGAGGTGTTAGCCTTGGATTTTTGGACAAATTGATCCTGACTCGACAAGCTCTATTTAAATGAGTATTAGACTTAGATTTCTAACCTTGTTCATATCCAAGCCCTTTTAGTTTGAATTAGACTTCAAATTTATGGGTAATAGACTTTTCCCCCAAACATGATTGAACTTAATTTTTGGAGGGAGTGTTAGCCTTGGATTTTCGGAAAAATTGATCCTGACTCGACGAGTACCATTTAAATGAGTATTAGCCTTAGATTTCTAACCTTGTTCATATCCAAGCCGTTTTAGTTGGTATTAGACTTCAAATTTATGGGTAATAGACTTTTCCCCCAAACATGATTGAACTTAGTTTTTGGAGGGAGTGTTAGCCTTGGATTTTCGGAAAAATTGATCCTGACTCGACGAGTACCATTTAAATGAGTATTAGCCTTAGATTTCTAACCTTGTTCATATCCAAGCCCTTTTAGTTGGTATTAGACTTTAAATTTATGGGTAATAGACTTTTCCCCCAAACTTGATTGA
The DNA here is from genome assembly GCA_964035475.1 of Salix caprea. Lineage (NCBI taxonomy): Eukaryota > Viridiplantae > Streptophyta > Magnoliopsida > Malpighiales > Salicaceae > Salix > Salix caprea. The sequence goes on from OZ037749.1 coordinate 18,743,761, forward strand.
ACTTGGTTTTTGGAGGTGTTAGCCTTGGATTTTCGGACAAATTGATCCTGACTCGACAAGCGTCATTTAAATGAGTATTAGACTTAGATTTATAACCTTGTTCATATCCAAGCCTTTTTAGTTTGAATTAGACTTCAAATTTATGGGTAATAGACTTTTCCCCCAAACTTGATTGAACTTGGTTTTTGGAGGTGTTAGCCTTGGATTTTCGGACAAATTGATCCTGACTCGACAAGCTCCATTTAAATGAGTATTAGACTTAGATTTCTAACCTTGTTCATATCCAAGCCCTTTTAGTTTGAATTAGACTTCAAATTTATGGGTAATAGACTTTTCCCCCAAACATGATTGAACTTGGTTTTTGGAGGTGTTAGCCTTGGATTTTCGGACAAATTGATCCTGACTCGACAAGCTCCATTTAAATGAGTATTAGACTTAGATTTTTAACCTTGTTCATATCCAAGCCCTTTTAGTTTGAATTAGACTTCAAATTTATGGGTAATAGACTTTTCCCCCAAACATGATTGAACTTCGTTTTTGGAGGGAGTGTTAGCCTTGGATTTTCGGAAAAAATGATCTTGACTCGACGAGCCCCATTTAAATGAGTATTAGCCTTAGATTTCTAACCTTGTTCATATCCAAGCCCTTTTAGTTGGTATTAGACTTCAAATTTATGGGTAATAGACTTTTCCCCCGAACATGATTGAAATTAGTTTTTGGAAGGAGTGTTAGCCTTGGATTTTCGGAAAAATTGATCCTGACTCGACGAGCCCCATTTAAATGAGTATTAGCCTTAGATTTCTAACCTTGTTCATATCCAAGCCCTTTTAGTTGGTATTAGACTTCAAATTTATGGGTAATAGACTTTTCCCCCAAACATGATTGAACTTGGTTTTTGGAGGGAGTGTTAGCCTTGGATTTTCGGAAAAAATGATCTTGACACGACGAGCCCCATTTAAATGAGTATTAGCCTTAGATTTCTAACCTTGTTCATATCCAAGCCCTTTTAGTTGGTATTAGACTTCAAATTTATGGGTAATAGACTTTTCCCCCAAACATGATTGAACTTAGTTTTTGGAGGGAGTGTTAGCCTTGGATTTTTGGAAAAATTGATCCTGACTCGACGAGTACCATTTAAATGAGTATTAGCCTTAGATTTCTAACCTTGTTCATATCCAAGCCCTTTTAGTTGGTATTAGACTTCAAATTTATGGGTAATAGACTTTTCCCCCAAACTTGATTGAACTTTGTTATTGGAGGTGTTAGCCTTGGATTTTCTGAAAAATTGATCCTGAATCGACGAGCACCATTTAAATGAGTATTAGCCTTAGATTTCTAACCTTGTTCATATCCAAGCCCTTTTAGTTGGTATTAGACTTCAAATTTATGGGTAATAGACTTTTCCCCCAAACATGATTGAACTTAGTTTTTGGAGGGAGTGTTAGCCTTGGATTTTCGGAAAAATTGATCCTGACTCGACGAGCCCCATTTAAATGAGTATTAGCTTTAGAGTTCTAACCTTGTTCATATCCAAGCCCTTTTAGTTGGTATTAGACTTCAAATTTATGGGTAATAGACCTTTCCCCCAAACATGATTGAACTTGGTTTTTGGAGGTGTTAGCCTTGGATTTTTGGACAAATTGATCATGACTCGACAAGCTCCATTTAAATGAGTATTAGACTTAGATTTCTAACCTTGTTCATATCCAAGCCCTTTTAGTTTGAATTAGACTTCAAATTTATGGGTAATAGACTTTTCCCCCAAACATGATTGAACTTAATTTTTGGAGGGAGTGTTAGCCTTGGATTTTCGGAAAAATTGATCCTGACTCGACGAGTACCATTTAAATGAGTATTAGCCTTAGATTTCTAACCTTGTTCATATCCAAGCCGTTTTAGTTGGTATTAGACTTCAAATTTATGGGTAATAGACTTTTCCCCCAAACATGATTGAACTTAGTTTTTGGAGGGAGTGTTAGCCTTGGATTTTCAGAAAAATTGATCCTGACTCGACGAGTACCATTTAAATGAGTATTAGCCTTAGATTTCTAACCTTGTTCATATCCAAGCCCTTTTAGTTGGTATTAGACTTTAAATTTATGGGTAATAGACTTTTCCCCCAAACTTGATTGAACTTGGTTTTTGGAGGTGTTAGCCTTGGATTTTCGGACAAATTGATCCTGACTCGACAAGCGTCATTTAAATGAGTATTAGACTTAGATTTATAACCTTGTTCATATCCAAGCCTTTTTAGTTTGAATTAGACTTCAAATTTATGGGTAATAGACTTTTCCCCCAAACTTGATTGAACTTGGTTTTTGGAGGTGTTAGCCTTGGATTTTCGGACAAATTGATCCTGACTCGACAAGCTCCATTTAAATGAGTATTAGACTTAGATTTCTAACCTTGTTCATATCCAAGCCCTTTTAGTTTGAATTAGACTTCAAATTTATGGGTAATAGACTTTTCCCCCAAACATGATTGAACTTGGTTTTTGGAGGTGTTAGCCTTGGATTTTCGGACAAATTGATCCTGACTCGACAAGCTCCATTTAAATGAGTATTAGACTTAGATTTTTAACCTTGTTCATATCCAAGCCCTTTTAGTTTGAATTAGACTTCAAATTTATGGGTAATAGACTTTTCCCCCAAACATGATTGAACTTCGTTTTTGGAGGGAGTGTTAGCCTTGGATTTTCGGAAAAAATGATCTTGACTCGACGAGCCCCATTTAAATGAGTATTAGCCTTAGATTTCTAACCTTGTTCATATCCAAGCCCTTTTAGTTGGTATTAGACTTCAAATTTATGGGTAATAGACTTTTCCCCCGAACATGATTGAAATTAGTTTTTGGAAGGAGTGTTAGCCTTGGATTTTCGGAAAAATTGATCCTGACTCGACGAGCCCCATTTAAATGAGTATTAGCCTTAGATTTCTAACCTTGTTCATATCCAAGCCCTTTTAGTTGGTATTAGACTTCAAATTTATGGGTAATAGACTTTTCCCCCAAACATGATTGAACTTGGTTTTTGGAGGGAGTGTTAGCCTTGGATTTTCGGAAAAAATGATCTTGACACGACGAGCCCCATTTAAATGAGTATTAGCCTTAGATTTGTAACCTTGTTCATATCCAAGCCCTTTTAGTTGGTATTAGACTTCAAATTTATGGGTAATAGACTTTTCCCCCAAACATGATTGAACTTAGTTTTTGGAGGGAGTGTTAGCCTTGGATTTTTGGAAAAATTGATCCTGACTCGACGAGTACCATTTAAATGAGTATTAGCCTTAGATTTCTAACCTTGTTCATATCCAAGCCCTTTTAGTTGGTATTAGACTTCAAATTTATGGGTAATAGACTTTTCCCCCAAACTTGATTGAACTTGGTTTTTGGAGGTGTTAGCCTTGGATTTTCGGACAAATTGATCCTGACTCGACAAGCTCCATTTAAATGAGTATTAGACTTAAATTTCTAACCTTGTTCATATCCAAGCCCTTTTAGTTTGAATTAGACTTCAAATTTATGGGTAATAGACTTTTCCCCCAAACTTGATTGAACTTGGTTTTTGGAGGTGTTAGCCTTGGATTTTCGGACAAATTGATCCTGACTCGACAAGCATCATTTAAATGAGTATTAGACTTAGATTTCTAACCTTGTTCATATCCAAGCCCTTTTAGTTGGTATTAGACTTCAAATTTATGGGTAATAGACTTTTCCCCCAAACTTGATTGAACTTGGTTTTTGGAGGTGTTAGCCTTGGATTTTCGGACAAATTGATCCTGACTCGACAAGCTCCATTTAAATGAGTATTAGACTTAGATTTCTAACCTTGTTCATATCCAAGCCCTTTTAGTTTGAATTAGACTTCAAATTTATGGGTAATAGACTTTTCGCCCAAACATGATTGAACTTGGTTTTTGGAGGTGTTAGCCTTGGATTTTCGGAAAAATTGATCCTGACTCGACGAGTACCATTTAAATGAGTATTAGCCTTAGATTTCTAACCTTGTTCATATCCAAGCCCTTTTAGTTGGTATTAGACTTCAAATTTATGGGTAATAGACTTTTCCCCCAAACATGATTGAACTTAGTTTTTGGAGGGAGTGTTAGCCTTGGATTTTCGGAAAAATTGATCCTGACTCGACGAGTACCATTTAAATGAGTATTAGCCTTAGATTTCTAACCTTGTTCATATCCAAGCCCTTTTAGTTGGTATTAGACTTCAAATTTATGGGTAATAGACTTTTCCCCCAAACATGATTGAACTTAGTTTTTGGAGGGAGTGTTAGCCTTGGATTTTCGGAAAAATTGATCCTGACTCGACGAGTACCATTTAAATGAGTATTAGCCTTAGATTTCTAACCTTGTTCATATCCAAGCCCTTTTAGTTGGTATTAGACTTCAAATTTATGGGTAATAGACTTTTCCCCCAAACTTGATTGAACTTGGTTTTTGGAGGTGTTAGCCTTGGATTTTCGGACAAATTGATCCTGACTCGACAAACGTCATTTAAATGAGTATTAGACTTAGATTTCTAACCTTGTTCATATCCAAGCCCTTTTAGTTGGTATTAGACTTCAAATTTATGGGTAATAGATGTTTCCCCCAAACTTGATTGAACTTGGTTTTTCGAGGTGTTAGCCTTGGATTTTCGGACAAATTGATCCTGACTCGACAAGCTCCATTTAAATGAGTATTAGACTTAGATTTCTAACCTTGTTCATATCCAAGCCCTTTTAGTTTGAATTAGACTTCAAATTTATGGGTAATAGACTTTTCCCCCAAACATGATTGAACTTGGTTTTTGGAGGTGTTAGTCTTGGATTTTCGGAAAAATTGATCCTGACTCGACGAGTACCATTTAAATGAGTATTAGCCTTAGATTTCTAAGCTTTTTCATATCCAAGCCCTTTTAGTTGGTATTAGACTTCAAATTTATGGGTAATAGACTTTTCCCCCAAACATGATTGAACTTAGTTTTTGGAGGGAGTGTTAGCCTTGGATTTTCGGAAAAATTGATCCTGACTCGACGAGTACCATTTAAATGAGTATTAGCCTTAGATTTCTAACCTTGTTCATATCCAAGCCCTTTTAGTTGGTATTGGACTTCAAATTTTTGGGTAATAGACTTTTCCCCCAAACTTGATTGAACTTGGTTTTTGGAGGTGTTAGCCTTGGAGTTTCGGACAAATTGATCCTGACTCGACAAGCGTCATTTAAATGAGTATTAGACTTGGATTTCTAACCTTGTTCATATCCAAGCCCTTTTAGTTGGTATTAGACTTCAAATTTATGGGTAATAGACTTTTCCCCCAAACTTGATTGAACTTGGTTTTTGGAAGTGTTAGCCTTGGATTTTCGGACAAATTGATCCTGACTCGACAAGCTCCATTTAAATGAGTATTAGACTTATATTTCTAACCTTGTTCATATCCAAGCCCTTTTAGTTTGAATTAGACTTCAAATTTACGGGTAATAGACTTTTCCCCCAAACATGATTGAACTTGGTTTTTGGAGGTGTTAGCCTTGGATTTTCGGAAAAATTGATCCTGACTCGACGAGTACCATTTAAATCAGTATTAGCCTTAGATTTCTAACCTTGTTAATATCCAAGCCCTTTTAGTTGGTATTAGACTTCAAATTTATGGGTAATAGACTTTTCCCCCAAACATGATTGAACTTAGTTTTTGGAGGGAGTGTTAGCCTTGGATTTTTGGAAAAATTGATCTTGACTCGACGAGTACCATTTAAATGAGTATTAAACTTAGATTTCTAACCTTGTTCATATCCAAGCCCTTTTAGTTGGTATTAGACTTCAAATTTATGGGTAATAGACTTTTCCCCCAAACTTGATTGAACTTGGTTTTTGGAGGTGTTAGCCGTGGATTTTCGGACAAATTGATCCTGACTCGACAAGCGTCATTTAAATGAGTATTAGACTTAGATTTCTAACCTTGTTCATATCTAAGCCCTTTTAGTTGGTATTAGACTTCAAATTTATGGGTAATAGACTTTTCCCCCAAACATGATTGAACTTAGTTTTTGGAGGGAGTGTTAGCCTTGGATTTTCGGAAAAATTGATCCTGACTCGACGAGTACCATTTAAATGAGTATTAGCCTTAGATTTCTAACCTTGTTCATATCCAAGCCCTTTTAGTTGGTATTAGACTTCAAATTTATGGGTAATAGACTTTTCCCCCAAACTTGATTGAACTTGGTTTTTGGAGGTGGTATCCTTGGATTTTCGGACAAATTGATCATGACTCGACAAGCTCCATTTAAATGAGTATTAGACTTAGATTTCTAACCTTGTTCATATACAAGCCCTTTTAGTTTGAATTAGACTTCAAATTTATGGGTAATAGACTTTTCCCCCAAACATGATTCAACTTGGTTTTTGGAGGTGTTAGCCTTGGATTTTCCGAAAAATTGATCCTGACTCGACGAGTACCATTTAAATGAGTATTAGCATTAGATTTCTAACCTTGTTCATATCCAAGCCCTTTTAGTTCGTATTAGACTTCAAATTTATGGGTAATAGACTTTTCCCCCAAACATGATTGAACTTAGTTTTTGGATGGAGGTGTTAGCCTTGGATTTTCGGACAAATTGATCCTGACTCGACAAGCTCCATTTAAATGAGTATTAGACTTAGAATTCTAACCTTGTTCATATCCAAGCCCTTTTAGTTTGAATTAGACTTCAAATTTATGGGTAATAGACTTTTCCCCCAAACATGATTCAACTTGGTTTTTGGAGGTGTTAGCCTTGGATTTTCGGAAAAATTGATCCTGACTCGACGAGTACCATTTAAATGAGTATTAGCCTTAGATTTCTAACCTTGTTCATATCCAAGCCCTTTTAGTTGGTATTAGACTTCAAATTTATGGGTAATAGACTTTTCCTCCAAACATGATTGAACTTAGTTTTTGGAGGGAGTGTTAGCCTTGGATTTTCGGAAAAATTGATCCTGACTCGACGAGTACCATTTAAATGAGTATTAGCCTTAGATTTCTAACCTTGTTCATATCCAAGCCCTTTTAGTTGGTATTAGACTTCAAATTTATGGGTAATAGACTTTTCCCCCAAACTTGATTGAACTTGGTTTTTGGAGGTGTTAGCGTTGGATTTTCGGACAAATTGATCCTGACTCGACAAGCATCATTTAAATGAGTATTAGACTTAGATTTCTAACCTTGTTCATATCCAAGCCCTTTTAGTTGGTATTAGACTTCAAATTTATGGGTAATAGACTTTTCCCCCAAACTTGATTGAACTTGGTTTTTGGAAGTGTTAGCCTTGGATTTTCGGACAAATTGATCCTGACTCGACAAGCTCCATTTAAATGAGTATTAGACTTATATTTCTAACCTTGTTCATATCCAAGCCCTTTTAGTTTGAATTAGACTTCAAATTTATGGGTAATAGACTTTTCCCCCAAACATGATTGAACTTGGTTTTTGGAGGTGTTAGCCTTGGATTTTCGGAAAAATTGATCCTGACTCGACGAGTACCATTTAAATCAGTATTAGCCTTAGATTTCTAACCTTGTTAATATCCAAGCCCTTTTAGTTGGTATTAGACTTCAAATTTATGGGTAATAGACTTTTCCCCCAAACATGATTGAACTTAGTTTTTGGAGGGAGTGTTAGCCTTGGATTTTTGGAAAAATTGATCTTGACTCGACGAGTACCATTTAAATGAGTATTAAACTTAGATTTCTAACCTTCTTCATATCCAAGCCCTTTTAGTTGGTATTAGACTTCAAATTTATGGGTAATAGACTTTTCCCCCAAACTTGATTGAACTTGGTTTTTGGAGGTGTTAGCCGTGGATTTTCGGACAAATTGATCCTGACTCGACAAGCGTCATTTAAATGAGTATTAGACTTAGATTTCTAACCTTGTTCATATCCAAGCCCTTTTAGTTGGTATTAGACTTCAAATTTATGGGTAATAGACTTTTCCCCCAAACATGATTGAACTTAGTTTTTGGAGGGAGTGTTAGCCTTGGATTTTCGGAAAAATTGATCCTGACTCGATGAGTACCATTTAAATGAGTATTAGCCTTAGATTTCTAACCTTGTTCATATCCAAGCCCTTTTAGTTGGTATTAGACTTCAAATTTATGGGTAATAGACTTTTCCCCCAAACTTGATTGAACTTGGTTTTTAGAGGTGGTATCCTTGGATTTTCGGACAAATTGATCATGACTCGACAAGCTCCATTTAAATGAGTATTAGACTTAGATTTCTAACCTTGTTCATATACAAGCCCTTTTAGTTTGAATTAGACTTCAAATTTATGGGTAATAGACTTTTCCCCCAAACATGATTCAACTTGGTTTTTGGAGGTGTTAGCCTTGGATTTTCCGAAAAATTGATCCTGACTCGACGAGTACCATTTAAATGAGTATTAGCATTAGATTTCTAACCTTGTTCATATCCAAGCCCTTTTAGTTCGTATTAGACTTCAAATTTATGGGTAATAGACTTTTCCCCCAAACATGATTGAACTTAGTTTTTGGATGGAGGTGTTAGCCTTGGATTTTCGGACAAATTGATCCTGACTCGACAAGCTCCATTTAAATGAGTATTAGACTTAGAATTCTAACCTTGTTCATATCCAAGCCCTTTTAGTTTGAATTAGACTTCAAATTTATGGGTAATAGACTTTTCCCCCAAACATGATTGAACTTAGTTTTTGGATGGAGGTGTTAGCCTTGGATTTTCGGACAAATTGATCCTGACTCGACAAGCTCCATTTAAATGAGTATTAGACTTAGAATTCTAACCTTGTTCATATCCAAGCCCTTTTAGTTTGAATTAGACTTCAAATTTATGGGTAATAGACTTTTCCACCAAACATGATTCAACTTGGTTTTTGGAGGTGTTAGCCTTGGATTTTCGGAAAAATTGATCCTGACCCGACGAGTACCATTTAAATGAGTATTAGCCTTAGATTTCTAACCTTTATCATATCCAAGCCCTTTTAGTTGGTATTAAACTTCAAATTTATGGGTAATAGACTTTTCCCCCAAACTTGATTGAACTTCGTTTTTGGAGGTGTTAGCGTTGGATTTTCGGACAAATTGATCCTGACTCGACAAGCATCATTTAAATGAGTATTAGACTTAGATTTCTAACCTTGTTCATATCCAAGCCCTTTTAGTTGGTATTAGACTTCAAATTTATGGGTAATAGACTTTTCCCCCAAACATGATTGAACTTGGTTTTTGGAGGTGTTAGCCTTGGATTTTCGGAAAAATTGATCCTGACTCGACGAGTACCATTTAAATGAGTATTAGCCTTAGATTTATAACCTTTTTCATATCCAAGCCCTTTTAGTTGGTATTAGACTTCAAATTTATGGGTAATAGACTTTTCCCCCAAACGTGATTGAACTTAGTTTTTGGAGGGAGTGTTAGCCTTGGATTTTCGGAAAAATTCATCCTGACTCGACGAGCTCCATTTAAATGAGTATTAGACTTAGATTTCTAAACTTGTTCATATCCAAGCCCTTTTAGTTTGTATTAGACTTCAAATTTATGGGTAATAGACTTTTCCCCCAAACTTGATTGAACTTGGTTATTGGAGGTGTTAGCCTTGGATTTTCTGAAAAATTGATCCTGAATCGACGAGCTCCATTTAAATGAGTATTAGCCTTAGATTTCTAACCTTGTTCATATCCAAGCCCTTTTAGTTGGTATTAGACTTCAAATTTTTGGGTAATAGACTTTTCCCCCGAACTTGATTGAACTTGGTTTTTGGAGGTGTTAGCCTTGGATTTTCGGACAAATTGATCCTGACTCGACAAGCGTCATTTAAATGCGTATTAGACTTAGATTTCTAACCTTGTTCATATCCAAGCCCTTTTAGTTGTTATTAGACTTCAAATTTATGGGTAATAAACTTTTCCCCCAAACTTGATTGAACTTGGTTTTTGGAGGTGTTAGCCTTGGATTTTCGGACAAATTGATCCTGACTCGACAAGCGCCATTTAAATGAGTATTAGACTTAGATTTCTAACCTTGTTCATATCCAAGCCCTTTTAGTTGGTATTAGACTTCAAATTTATGGGTAATAGACTTTTCCCCCAAACATGATTGAACTTAGTTTTTGGAGGGAGTGTTAGCCTTGGATTTTCGGAAAAATTGATCCTGACTCGATGAGTACCATTTAAATGAGTATTAGCCTTAGATTTCTAACCTTGTTCATATCCAAGCCCTTTTAGTTGGTATTAGACTTCAAATTTATGGGTAATAGACTTTTCCCCCAAACTTGATTGAACTTGGTTTTTAGAGGTGGTATCCTTGGATTTTCGGACAAATTGATCATGACTCGACAAGCTCCATTTAAATGAGTATTAGACTTAGATTTCTAACCTTGTTCATATACAAGCCCTTTTAGTTTGAATTAGACTTCAAATTTATGGGTAATAGACTTTTCCCCCAAACATGATTCAACTTGGTTTTTGGAGGTGTTAGCCTTGGATTTTCCGAAAAATTGATCCTGACTCGACGAGTACCATTTAAATGAGTATTAGCATTAGATTTCTAACCTTGTTCATATCCAAGCCCTTTTAGTTCGTATTAGACTTCAAATTTATGGGTAATAGACTTTTCCCCCAAACATGATTGAACTTAGTTTTTGGATGGAGGTGTTAGCCTTGGATTTTCGGACAAATTGATCCTGACTCGACAAGCTCCATTTAAATGAGTATTAGACTTAGAATTCTAACCTTGTTCATATCCAAGCCCTTTTAGTTTGAATTAGACTTCAAATTTATGGGTAATAGACTTTTCCCCCAAACATGATTGAACTTAGTTTTTGGATGGAGGTGTTAGCCTTGGATTTTCGGACAAATTGATCCTGACTCGACAAGCTCCATTTAAATGAGTATTAGACTTAGAATTCTAACCTTGTTCATATCCAAGCCCTTTTAGTTTGAATTAGACTTCAAATTTATGGGTAATAGACTTTTCCACCAAACATGATTCAACTTGGTTTTTGGAGGTGTTAGCCTTGGATTTTCGGAAAAATTGATCCTGACCCGACGAGTACCATTTAAATGAGTATTAGCCTTAGATTTCTAACCTTTATCATATCCAAGCCCTTTTAGTTGGTATTAAACTTCAAATTTATGGGTAATAGACTTTTCCTCCAAACATGATTGAACTTTGTTTTTGGAGGTGTTAGCCTTGGATTTTCGGAAAAATTGATCCTGACTCGACGAGTACCATTTAAATCAGTATTAGCCTTAGATTTCTAACCTTGTTAATATCCAAGCCCTTTTAGTTGGTATTAGACTTCAAATTTATGGGTAATAGACTTTTCCCCCAAACATGATTGAACTTAGTTTTTGGAGGGAGTGTTAGCCTTGGATTTTTGGAAAAATTGATCTTGACTCGACGAGTACCATTTAAATGAGTATTAAACTTAGATTTCTAACCTTGTTCATATCCAAGCCCTTTTAGTTGGTATTAGACTTCAAATTTATGGGTAATAGACTTTTCCCCCAAACTTGATTGAACTTGGTTTTTGGAGGTGTTAGCCGTGGATTTTCGGACAAATTGATCCTGACTCGACAAGCGTCATTTAAATGAGTATTAGACTTAGATTTCTAACCTTGTTCATATCCAAGCCCTTTTAGTTGGTATTAGACTTCAAATTTATGGGTAATAGACTTTTCCCCCAAACATGATTGAACTTAGTTTTTGGAGGGAGTGTTAGCCTTGGATTTTCGGAAAAATTGATCCTGACTCGATGAGTACCATTTAAATGAGTATTAGCCTTAGATTTCTAACCTTGTTCATATCCAAGCCCTTTTAGTTGGTATTAGACTTCAAATTTATGGGTAATAGACTTTTCCCCCAAACTTGATTGAACTTGGTTTTTAGAGGTGGTATCCTTGGATTTTCGGACAAATTGATCATGACTCGACAAGCTCCATTTAAATGAGTATTAGACTTAGATTTCTAACCTTGTTCATATACAAGCCCTTTTAGTTTGAATTAGACTTCAAATTTATGGGTAATAGACTTTTCCCCCAAACATGATTCAACTTGGTTTTTGGAGGTGTTAGCCTTGGATTTTCCGAAAAATTGATCCTGACTCGACGAGTACCATTTAAATGAGTATTAGCATTAGATTTCTAACCTTGTTCATATCCAAGCCCTTTTAGTTCGTATTAGACTTCAAATTTATGGGTAATAGACTTTTCCCCCAAACATGATTGAACTTAGTTTTTGGATGGAGGTGTTAGCCTTGGATTTTCGGACAAATTGATCCTGACTCGACAAGCTCCATTTAAATGAGTATTAGACTTAGAATTCTAACCTTGTTCATATCCAAGCCCTTTTTGTTTGAATTAGACTTCAAATTTATGGGTAATAGACTTTTCCCCCAAACATGATTCAACTTGGTTTTTGGAGGTGTTAGCCTTGGATTTTCGGAAAAATTGATCCTGACTCGACGAGTACCATTTAAATGAGTATTAGCCTTAGATTTCTAACCTTGTTCATATCCAAGCCCTTTTAGTTGGTATTAGACTTCAAATTTATGGGTAATAGACTTTTCCTCCAAACATGATTGAACTTAGTTTTTGGAGGGAGTGTTAGCCTTGGATTTTCGGAAAAATTGATCCTGACTCGACGAGTACCATTTAAATGAGTATTAGCCTTAGATTTCTAACCTTGTTCATATCCAAGCCCTTTTAGTTGGTATTAGACTTCAAATTTATGGGTAATAGACTTTTCCCCCAAACTTGATTGAACTTCGTTTTTGGAGGTGTTAGCGTTGGATTTTCGGACAAATTGATCCTGACTCGACAAGCATCATTTAAATGAGTATTAGACTTAGATTTCTAACCTTGTTCATATCCAAGCCCTTTTAGTTGGTATTAGACTTCAAATTTATGGGTAATAGACTTTTCCCCCAAACATGATTGAACTTGGTTTTTGGAGGTGTTAGCCTTGGATTTTCGGAAAAATTGATCCTGACTCGACGAGTACCATTTAAATGAGTATTAGCCTTAGATTTATAACCTTTTTCATATCCAAGCCCTTTTAGTTGGTATTAGACTTCAAATTTATGGGTAATAGACTTTTCCCCCAAACGTGATTGAACTTAGTTTTTGGAGGGAGTGTTAGCCTTGGATTTTCGGAAAAATTCATCCTGACTCGACGAGCTCCATTTAAATGAGTATTAGACTTAGATTTCTAAACTTGTTCATATCCAAGCCCTTTTAGTTTGTATTAGACTTCAAATTTATGGGTAATAGACTTTTCCCCCAAACTTGATTGAACTTGGTTATTGGAGGTGTTAGCCTTGGATTTTCTGAAAAATTGATCCTGAATCGACGAGCTCCATTTAAATGAGTATTAGCCTTAGATTTCTAACCTTGTTCATATCCAAGCCCTTTTAGTTGGTATTAGACTTCAAATTTTTGGGTAATAGACTTTTCCCCCGAACTTGATTGAACTTGGTTTTTGGAGGTGTTAGCCTTGGATTTTCGGACAAATTGATCCTGACTCGACAAGCGTCATTTAAATGCGTATTAGACTTAGATTTCTAACCTTGTTCATATCCAAGCCCTTTTAGTTGTTATTAGACTTCAAATTTATGGGTAATAAACTTTTCCCCCAAACTTGATTGAACTTGGTTTTTGGAGGTGTTAGCCTTGGATTTTCGGACAAATTGATCCTGACTCGACAAGCTCCATTTAAATGAGTATTAGACTTAGATTTCTAACCTTGTTCATATCCAAGCCCTTTTAGTTTGTATTAGACTTCAAATTTATGGGTAATAGACTTTTCCCCCAAACATGATTGAACTTGGTTTTTGGAGGTGTTAGCCTTGGATTTTCGGAAAAATTGATCATGACTCGACGAGTACCATTTAAATGAGTATTAGCCTTAGATTTCTAACCTTGTTCATATCCAAGCCCTTTTAGTTGGTATTAGACTTCAAATTTATGGGTAATAGACTTTTCCCCCAAACATGATTGAACTTGGTTTTTGGAGGTGTTAGCCTTGGATTTTCGGAAAAATTGATCCTGACTCGACGAGTACCATTTAAATGAGTATTAGCCTTAGATTTCTAACCTTGTTCATATCCAAGCCCTTTTAGTTGGTATTAGACTTCAAATTTATGGGTAATAGACTTTTCCCACAAACTTGATTGAACTTGGTTATTGGAGGTGTTAGCCTTGGATTTTCTGAAAAATTGATCCTGAATCGACGAGGTCCATTTAAATGAGTATTAAACTTAGATTTCTAACCTTGTTCATATCCAAGCCCTTTTAGTTGGTATTAGACTTTAAATTTTTGGGTAATAGACTTTTCCCCCAAACTTGATTGAACTTGGTTTTTGGAGGTGTTAGCCTTGGATTTTCGGACAAATTGATCCTGACTCGACAAGCTCCATTTAAATGAGTATTAGACTTAGATTTCTAACCTTGTTCATATCCAAGCCCTTTTAGTTTGAATTAGACTTCAAATTTATGGGTAATAGACTTTTCCCCCAAACATGATTCAACTTGGTTTTTGGAGGTGTTAGCCTTGGATTTTCGGAAAAATTGATCCTGACTCGACGAGTACCATTTAAATGAGTATTAGCCTTAGATTTCTAACCTTGTTCATATCCAAGCCCTTTTAGTTGGTATTAGACTTCAAATTTATGGGTAATAGACTTTTCCTCCAAACATGATTGAACTTAGTTTTTGGAGGGAGTGTTAGCCTTGGATTTTCGGAAAAATTGATCCTGACCCGACGAGTACCATTTAAATGAGTATTAGCCTTAGATTTCTAACCTTGTTCATATCCAAGCCCTTTTAGTTGGTATTAAACTTCAAATTTATGGGTAATAGACTTTTCCTCCAAACATGATTGAACTTAGTTTTTGGAGGGAGTGTTAGCCTTGGATTTTCGGAAAAATTGATCCTGACTCGACGAGTACCATTTAAATGAGTATTAGCCTTAGATTTCTAACCTTGTTCATATCCAAGCCCTTTTAGTTGGTATTAGACTTCAAATTTATGGGTAATAGACTTTTCCCCCAAACTTGATTGAACTTGGTTTTTGGAGGTGTTAGCCTTGGATTTTCGGACAAATTGATCCTGACTCGAAAAGCTCCATTTAAATGAGTATTAGACTTAGATTTCTAACCTTGTTCATATCCAAGCCCTTTTAGTTTGAATTAGACTTCAAATTTATGGGTAATAGACTTTTCCCCCAAACATGATTGGACTTGGTTTTTGGAGGTGTTAGCCTTGGATTTTCGGAAAAATTGATCCTGACTCGACGAGTACCATTTAAATGAGTATTAGCCTTAGATTTATAACCTTTTTCATATCCAAGCCCTTTTAGTTGGTATTAGACTTCAAATTTATGGGTAATAGACTTTTCCCCCAAACGTGATTGAACTTAGTTTTTGGAGGGAGTGTTAGCCTTGGATTTTCGGAAAAATTCATCCTGACTCGACGAGCTCCATTTAAATGAGTATTAGACTTAGATTTCTAAACTTGTTCATATCCAAGCCCTTTTAGTTTGTATTAGACTTCATATTTATGGGTAATAGACTTTTCCCCCAAACATGATTGAACTTGGTTTTTGGAGGTGTTAGCCTTGGATTTTCGGAAAAATTGATCATGACTCGACGAGTACCATTTAAATGAGTATTAGCCTTAGATTTCTAACCTTGTTCATATCCAAGCCCTTTTAGTTGGTATTAGACTTCAAATTTATGGGTAATAGACTTTTCCCCCAAACATGATTGAACTTGGTTTTTGGAGGTGTTAGCCTTGGATTTTCGGAAAAATTGATCCTGACTCGACGAGTACCATTTAAATGAGTATTAGCCTTAGATTTCTAACCTTGTTCATATCCAAGCCCTTTTAGTTGGTATTAGACTTCAAATTTATGGGTAATAGACTTTTCCCACAAACTTGATTGAACTTGGTTATTGGAGGTGTTAGCCTTGGATTTTCTGAAAAATTGATCCTGAATCGACGAGCTCCATTTAAATGAGTATTAGCCTTAGATTTCTAACCTTGTTCATATCCAAGCCCTTTTAGTTTGAATTAGACTTCAAATTTATGGGTAATAGACTTTTCCCCCAAACATGATTGAACTTGGTTTTTGGAGGTGTTAGCCTTGGATTTTCGGAAAAATTGATCCTGACTCGACGAGTACCATTTAAATGAGTATTAGCCTTAGATTTATAACCTTTTTCATATCCAAGCCCTTTTAGTTGGTATTAGACTTCAAATTTATGGGTAATAGACTTTTCCCCCAAACGTGATTGAACTTAGTTTTTGGAGGGAGTGTTAGCCTTGGATTTTCGGAAAAATTCATCCTGACCCGACGAGTACCATTTAAATGAGTATTAGCCTTAGATTTCTAACCTTGTTCATATCCAAGCCCTTTTAGTTGGTATTAAACTTCAAATTTATGGGTAATAGACTTTTCCTCCAAACATGATTGAACTTAGTTTTTGGAGGGAGTGTTAGCCTTGGATTTTCGGAAAAATTGATCCTGACTCGACGAGTACCATTTAAATGAGTATTAGCCTTAGATTTCTAACCTTGTTCATATCCAAGCCCTTTTAGTTGGTATTAGACTTCAAATTTATGGGTAATAGACTTTTCCCCCAAACTTGATTGAACTTGGTTTTTGGAGGTGTTAGCCTTGGATTTTCGGACAAATTGATCCTGACTCGACAAGCATCATTTAAATGAGTATTAGACTTAGATTTCTAACCTTGTTCATATCCAAGCCCTTTTAGTTGGTATTAGACTTCAAATTTATGGGTAATAGACTTTTCCCCCAAACTTGATTGAACTTGGTTTTTGGAGGTGTTAGCCTTGGATTTTCGGACAAATTGATCCTGACTCGAAAAGCTCCATTTAAATGAGTATTAGACTTAGATTTCTAACCTTGTTCATATCCAAGCCCTTTTAGTTTGAATTAGACTTCAAATTTATGGGTAATAGACTTTTCCCCCAAACATGATTGAACTTGGTTTTTGGAGGTGTTAGCCTTGGATTTTCGGAAAAATTGATCCTGACTCGACGAGTACCATTTAAATGAGTATTAGCCTTAGATTTCTAACCTTGTTCATATCCAAGCCCTTTTAGTTGGTATTAGACTTCAAATTTATGGGTAATAGACTTTTCCCCCAAACTTGATTGAACTTGGTTTTTGGAGGTGTTAGCCTTGGATTTTCGGACAAATTGATCCTGACTCGACAAGCATCATTTAAATGAGTATTAGACTTAGATTTCTAACCTTGTTCATATCCAAGCCCTTTTAGTTGGTATTAGACTTCAAATTTATGGGTAATAGACTTTTCCCCCAAACTTGATTGAACTTGGTTTTTGGAGGTGTTAGCCTTGGATTTTCGGACAAATTGATCCTGACTCGAAAAGCTCCATTTAAATGAGTATTAGACTTAGATTTCTAACCTTGTTCATATCCAAGCCCTTTTAGTTTGAATTAGACTTCAAATTTATGGGTAATAGACTTTTCCCCCAAACATGATTGGACTTGGTTTTTGGAGGTGTTAGCCTTGGATTTTCGGAAAAATTGATCCTGACTCGACGAGTACCATTTAAATGAGTATTAGCCTTAGATTTATAACCTTTTTCATATCCAAGCCCTTTTAGTTGGTATTAGACTTCAAATTTATGGGTAATAGACTTTTCCCCCAAACGTGATTGAACTTAGTTTTTGGAGGGAGTGTTAGCCTTGGATTTTCGGAAAAATTCATCCTGACTCGACGAGCTCCATTTAAATGAGTATTAGACTTAGATTTCTAAACTTGTTCATATCCAAGCCCTTTTAGTTTGTATTAGACTTCATATTTATGGGTAATAGACTTTTCCCCCAAACATGATTGAACTTGGTTTTTGGAGGTGTTAGCCTTGGATTTTCGGAAAAATTGATCATGACTCGACGAGTACCATTTAAATGAGTATTAGCCTTAGATTTCTAACCTTGTTCATATCCAAGCCCTTTTAGTTGGTATTAGACTTCAAATTTATGGGTAATAGACTTTTCCCCCAAACATGATTGAACTTGGTTTTTGGAGGTGTTAGCCTTGGATTTTCGGAAAAATTGATCCTGACTCGACGAGTACCATTTAAATGAGTATTAGCCTTAGATTTCTAACCTTGTTCATATCCAAGCCCTTTTAGTTGGTATTAGACTTCAAATTTATGGGTAATAGACTTTTCCCACAAACTTGATTGAACTTGGTTATTGGAGGTGTTAGCCTTGGATTTTCTGAAAAATTGATCCTGAATCGACGAGCTCCATTTAAATGAGTATTAGCCTTAGATTTCTAACCTTGTTCATATCCAAGCCCTTTTAGTTTGAATTAGACTTCAAATTTATGGGTAATAGACTTTTCCCCCAAACATGATTGAACTTGGTTTTTGGAGGTGTTAGCCTTGGATTTTCGGAAAAATTGATCCTGACTCGACGAGTACCATTTAAATGAGTATTAGCCTTAGATTTATAACCTTTTTCATATCCAAGCCCTTTTAGTTGGTATTAGACTTCAAATTTATGGGTAATAGACTTTTCCCCCAAACGTGATTGAACTTAGTTTTTGGAGGGAGTGTTAGCCTTGGATTTTCGGAAAAATTCATCCTGACTCGACGAGTACCATTTAAATGAGTATTAGCCTTAGATTTCTAACCTTGTTCATATCCAAGCCCTTTTAGTTGGTATTAGACTTCAAATTTATGGGTAATAGACTTTTCCCCCAAACTTGATTGAACTTGGTTTTTGGAGGTGTTAGCCTTGGATTTTCGGACAAATTGATCCTGACTCGACAAGCATCATTTAAATGAGTATTAGACTTAGATTTCTAACCTTGTTCATATCCAAGCCCTTTTAGTTGGTATTAGACTTCAAATTTATGGGTAATAGACTTTTCCCCCAAACTTGATTGAACTTGGTTTTTGGAGGTGTTAGCCTTGGATTTTCGGACAAATTGATCCTGACTCGAAAAGCTCCATTTAAATGAGTATTAGACTTAGATTTCTAACCTTTTTCATATCCAAGCCCTTTTAGTTTGAATTAGACTTCAAATTTATGGGTAATAGACTTTTCCCCCAAACATGATTGAACTTGGTTTTTGGAGGTGTTAGCCTTGGATTTTCGGAAAAATTGATCCTGACTCGACGAGTACCATTTAAATGAGTATTAGCCTTAGATTTCTAACCTTGTTCATATCCAAGCCCTTTTAGTTTGTATTAGACTTCAAATTTATGGGTAATAGACTTTTCACCCAAACATGATTGAACTTGGTTTTTGGAGGTGTTAGCCTTGGATTTTCGGAAAAATTGATCATGACTCGACGAGTACCATTTAAATGAGTATTAGCCTTAGATTTCTAACCTTGTTCATATCCAAGCCCTTTTAGTTGGTATTAGACTTCAAATTTATGGGTAATAGACTTTTCCCCCAAACATGATTGAACTTGGTTTTTGGAGGTGTTAGCCTTGGATTTTCAAAAAAATTGATCCTGACTCGACGAGTACCATTTAAATGAGTATTAGCCTTAGATTTCTAACCTTGTTCATATCCAAGCCCTTTTAGTTGGTATTAGACTTCAAATTTATGGGTAATAGACTTTTCCCACAAACTTGATTGAACTTGGTTATTGGAGGTGTTAGCCTTGGATTTTCTGAAAAATTGATCCTGAATCGACGAGGTCCATTTAAATGAGTATTAAACTTAGATTTCTAACCTTGTTCATATCCAAGCCCTTTTAGTTGGTATTAGACTTCAAATTTTTGGGTAATAGACTTTTCCCCCAAACTTGATTGAACTTGGTTTTTGGAGGTGTTAGCCTTGGATTTTCGGACAAATTGATCCTGACTCGACAAGCTCCATTTAAATGAGTATTAGACTTAGATTTCTAACCTTGTTCATATCCAAGCCCTTTTAGTTTGAATTAGACTTCAAATTTATGGGTAATAGACTTTTCCCCCAAACATGATTGAACTTAGTTTTTGGATGGAGGTGTTAGCCTTGGATTTTCGGACAAATTGATCCTGACTCGACAAGCTCCATTTAAATGAGTATTAGACTTAGAATTCTAACCTTGTTCATATCCAAGCCCTTTTAGTTTGAATTAGACTTCAAATTTATGGGTAATAGACTTTTCCACCAAACATGATTCAACTTGGTTTTTGGAGGTGTTAGCCTTGGATTTTCGGAAAAATTGATCCTGACCCGACGAGTACCATTTAAATGAGTATTAGCCTTAGATTTCTAACCTTGTTCATATCCAAGCCCTTTTAGTTGGTATTAAACTTCAAATTTATGGGTAATAGACTTTTCCTCCAAACATGATTGAACTTAGTTTTTGGAGGGAGTGTTAGCCTTGGATTTTCGGAAAAATTGATCCTGACTCGACGAGTACCATTTAAATGAGTATTAGCCTTAGATTTCTAACCTTGTTCATATCCAAGCCCTTTTAGTTGGTATTAGACTTCAAATTTATGGGTAATAGACTTTTCCCCCAAACTTGATTGAACTTGGTTTTTGGAGGTGTTAGCCTTGGATTTTCGGACAAATTGATCCTGACTCGACAAGCATCATTTAAATGAGTATTAGACTTAGATTTCTAACCTTGTTCATATCCAAGCCCTTTTAGTTGGTATTAGACTTCAAATTTATGGGTAATAGACTTTTCCCCCAAACTTGATTGAACTTGGTTTTTGGAGGTGTTAGCCTTGGATTTTCGGACAAATTGATCCTGACTCGAAAAGCTCCATTTAAATGAGTATTAGACTTAGATTTCTAACCTTGTTCATATCCAAGCCCTTTTAGTTTGAATTAGACTTCAAATTTATGGGTAATAGACTTTTCCCCCAAACATGATTGAACTTGGTTTTTGGAGGTGTTAGCCTTGGATTTTCGGAAAAATTGATCCTGACTCGACGAGTACCATTTAAATGAGTATTAGCCTTAGATTTATAACCTTTTTCATATCCAAGCCCTTTTAGTTGGTATTAGACTTCAAATTTATGGGTAATAGACTTTTCCCCCAAACGTGATTGAACTTAGTTTTTGGAGGGAGTGTTAGCCTTGGATTTTCGGAAAAATTCATCCTGACTCGACGAGCTCCATTTAAATGAGTATTAGACTTAGATTTCTAAACTTGTTCATATCCAAGCCCTTTTAGTTTGTATTAGACTTCATATTTATGGGTAATAGACTTTTCCCCCAAACATGATTGAACTTGGTTTTTGGAGGTGTTAGCCTTGGATTTTCGGAAAAATTGATCATGACTCGACGAGTACCATTTAAATGAGTATTAGCCTTAGATTTATAACCTTGTTCATATCCAAGCCCTTTTAGTTGGTATTAGACTTCAAATTTATGGGTAATAGACTTTTCCCCCAAACATGATTGAACTTGGTTTTTGGAGGTGTTAGCCTTGGATTTTCGGAAAAATTGATCCTGACTCGACGAGTACCATTTAAATGAGTATTAGCCTTAGATTTCTAACCTTGTTCATATCCAAGCCCTTTTAGTTGGTATTAGACTTCAAATTTATGGGTAATAGACTTTTCCCCCAAACTTGATTGAACTTGGTTATTGGAGGTGTTAGCCTTGGATTTTCTGAAAAATTGATCCTGAATCGACGAGCTCCATTTAAATGAGTATTAGCCTTAGATTTCTAACCTTGTTCATATCCAAGCCCTTTTAGTTGGTATTAGACTTCAAATTTTTGGGTAATAGACTTTTCCCCCAAACTTGATTGAACTTGGTTTTTGGAGGTGTTAGCCTTGGATTTTCGGACAAATTGATCCTGACACGACAAGCTCCATTTAAATGAGTATTAGACTTAGATTTCTAACCTTGTTCATATCCAAGCCCTTTTAGTTTGAATTAGACTTCAAATTTATGGGTAATAGACTTTTCCCCCAAACATGATTGAACTTAGTTTTTGGATGGAGGTGTTAGCCTTGGATTTTCGGACAAATTGATCCTGACTCGACAAGCTCCATTTAAATGAGTATTAGACTTAGAATTCTAACCTTGTTCATATCCAAGCCCTTTTAGTTTGAATTAGACTTCAAATTTATGGGTAATAGACTTTTCCCCCAAACATGATTCAACTTGGTTTTTGGAGGTGTTAGCCTTGGATTTTCGGAAAAATTGATCCTGACTCGACGAGTACCATTTAAATGAGTATTAGCCTTAGATTTCTAACCTTGTTCATATCCAAGCCCTTTTAGTTGGTATTAGACTTCAAATTTATGGGTAATAGACTTTTCCTCCAAACATGATTGAACTTAGTTTTTGGAGGGAGTGTTAGCCTTGGATTTTCGGAAAAATTGATCCTGACTCGATGAGTACCATTTAAATGAGTATTAGCCTTAGATTTCTAACCTTGTTCATATCCAAGCCCTTTTAGTTGGTATTAGACTTCAAATTTATGGGTAATAGACTTTTCCCCCAAACTTGATTGAACTTGGTTTTTGGAGGTGTTAGCCTTGGATTTTCGGACAAATTGATCCTGACTCGACAAGCATCATTTAAATGAGTATTAGACTTAGATTTCTAACCTTGTTCATATCCAAGCCCTTTTAGTTGGTATTAGACTTCAAATTTATGGGTAATAGACTTTTCCCCCAAACTTGATTGAACTTGGTTTTTGGAGGTGTTAGCCTTGGATTTTCGGACAAATTGATCCTGACTCGACAAGCTCCATTTAAATGAGTATTAGACTTAGATTTCTAACCTTGTTCATATCCAAGACCTTTTAGTTTGTATTAGACTTCAAATTTATGGGTAATAGACTTTTCCCCCAAACATGATTGAACTTGGTTTTTGGAGGTGTTAGCCTTGGATTTTCGGAAAAATTGATCATGACTCGACGAGTACCATTTAAATGAGTATTAGCCTTAGATTTCTAACCTTGTTCATATCCAAGCCCTTTTAGTTGGTATTAGACTTCAAATTTATGGGTAATAGACTTTTCCCCCAAACATGATTGAACTTAGTTTTTGGAGGGAGTATTAGCCTAGGATTTTCGGAAAAATTGATCCTGACTCGACGAGTACCATTTAAATGAGTATTAGCCTTAGATTTCTAACCTTGTTCATATCCAAGCCCTTTTAGTTGGTATTAGACTTCAAATTTATGGGTAATAGACTTTTCCCCCAAACTTGATTGAACTTGGTTTTTGGAGGTGTTAGCCTTGGATTTTCGGACAAATTGATCCTGACTCGACAAGCATCATTTAAATGAGTATTAGACTTAGATTTCTAACCTTGTTCATATCCAAGCCCTTTTAGTTGGTATTAGACTTCAAATTTATGGGTAATAGACTTTTCCCCCAAACTTGATTGAACTTGGTTTTTGGAGGTGTTAGCCTTGGATTTTCGGACAAATTGATCCTGACTCGACAAGCTCCATTTAAATGAGTATTAGACTTAGATTTCTAACCTTGTTCATATCCAAGCCCTTTTAGTTTGAATTAGACTTCAAATTTATGGGTAATAGACTTTTCCCCCAAACATGATTGAACTTGGTTTTTGGAGGTGTTAGCCTTGGATTTTCGGAAAAATTGATCCTGACTCGACGAGTACCATTTAAATGAGTATTAGCCTTAGATTTCTAAACTTGTTCATATCCAAGCCCTTTTAGTTGGTATTAGACTTCAAATTTATGGGTAATAGACTTTTCCCCCAAACTTGATTGAACTTGGTTTTTGGAGGGAGTGTTAGCCTTGGATTTTCGGACAAATTGATCCTGACTCGACAAGCGTCATTTAAATGAGTATTAGACTTAGATTTCTAACCTTTTTCATATCCAAGCCCTTTTAGTTGTTATTAGAATTCAAATTTATGCGTAATAGACTTTTCCCCCAAACTTGATTGAACTTGGTTTTTGGAGGTGTTAGCCTTGGATTTTCGGACAAATTGATCCTGACTCGACAAGCTCCATTTAAATGAGTATTAGACTTAGATTTCTAACCTTGTTCATATCCAAGCCCTTTTAGTTTGTATTGGACTTCAAATTTATGGGTAATAGACTTTTCCTCCAAACATGATTGAACTTAGTTTTTGGAGGGAGTGTTAGCCTTGGATTTTTGGAAAAATTGATCCTGACTCGACGAGTACCATTTAAATGAGTATTAGCCTTAGATTTCTAACCTTGTTCATATCCAAGCCCTTTTAGTTGGTATTAGACTTCAAATTTATGGGTAATAGACTTTTCCCCCAAACTTGATTGAACTTGGTTTTTGGAGGTGTTAGCCTTGGATTTTCGGACAAATTGATCCTGACTCGACAAGCATCATTTAAATGAGTATTAGACTTAGATTTCTAACCTTGTTCATATCCAAGCCCTTTTAGTTGGTATTAGACTTCAAATTTATGGGTAATAGACTTTTCCCCCAAACTTGATTGAACTTGGTTTTTGGAGGTGTTAGCCTTGGATTTTCGGACAAATTGATCCTGACTCGACAAGCTCCATTTAAATGAGTATTAGACTTATATTTCTAACCTATTTCATATCCAATCCCTTTTAGTTGGTATTAGACTTCAAATTTATGGGTAATAGACTTTTCCCCCAAACTTGATTGAACTTGGTTTTTGGAGGTGTTAGCCTTGGATTTTCGGACAAATTGATCCTGACTCGACAAGCTCCATTTAAATGAGTATTAGACTTAGATTTCTAACCTTGTTCATATCCAAGCCCTTTTAGTTTGAATTAGACTTCAAATTTATGGGTAATAGACTTTTCCCCCAAACATGATTGAACTTGGTTTTTGGAGGTGTTAGCCTTGGATTTTCGGAAAAATTGATCCTGACTCGACGAGTACCATTTAAATGAGTATTAGCCTTAGATTTATAACCTTTTTCATATCCAAGCCCTTTTAGTTGGTATTAGACTTCAAATTTATGGGTAATAGACTTTTCCCCCAAACGTGATTGAACTTAGTTTTTGGAGGGAGTGTTAGCCTTGGATTTTCGGAAAAATTCATCCTGACTCGACGAGCTCCATTTAAATGAGTATTAGACTTAGATTTCTAAACTTGTTCATATCCAAGCCCTTTTGGTTTGTATTAGACTTCAAATTTATGGGTAATAGACTTTTCCCCCAAACATGATTGAACTTGGTTTTTGGAGGTGTTAGCCTTGGATTTTCGGAAAAATTGATCATGACTCGACGAGTACCATTTAAATGAGTATTAGCCTTAGATTTCTAACCTTGTTCATATCCAAGCCCTTTTAGTTGGTATTAGACTTCAAATTTATGGGTAATAGACTTTTCCCCCAAACATGATTGAACTTAGTTTTTGGAGGGAGTGTTAGCCTTGGATTTTCGGACAAATTGATCCTGACTCGAAAAGCTCCATTTAAATGAGTATTAGACTTAGATTTCTAACCTTGTTCATATCCAAGCCCTTTTAGTTTGAATTAGACTTCAAATTTATGGGTAATAGACTTTTCCCCCAAACATGATTGGACTTGGTTTTTGGAGGTGTTAGCCTTGGATTTTCGGAAAAATTGATCCTGACTCGACGAGTACCATTTAAATGAGTATTAGCCTTAGATTTATAACCTTTTTCATATCCAAGCCCTTTTAGTTGGTATTAGACTTCAAATTTATGGGTAATAGACTTTTCCCCCAAACGTGATTGAACTTAGTTTTTGGAGGGAGTGTTAGCCTTGGATTTTCGGAAAAATTCATCCTGACTCGACGAGCTCCATTTAAATGAGTATTAGACTTAGATTTCTAAACTTGTTCATATCCAAGCCCTTTTAGTTTGTATTAGACTTCATATTTATGGGTAATAGACTTTTCCCCCAAACATGATTGAACTTGGTTTTTGGAGGTGTTAGCCTTGGATTTTCGGAAAAATTGATCATGACTCGACGAGTACCATTTAAATGAGTATTAGCCTTAGATTTCTAACCTTGTTCATATCCAAGCCCTTTTAGTTGGTATTAGACTTCAAATTTATGGGTAATAGACTTTTCCCCCAAACATGATTGAACTTGGTTTTTGGAGGTGTTAGCCTTGGATTTTTGGAAAAATTGATCCTGACTCGACGAGTACCATTTAAATGAGTATTAGCCTTAGATTTCTAACCTTGTTCATATCCAAGCCCTTTTAGTTGGTATTAGACTTCAAAGTTTTGGGTAATAGACTTTTCCCCCGAACTTGATTGAACTTGGTTTTTGGAGGTGTTAGCCTTGGATTTTCGGACAAATTGATCCTGACTCGACAAGCGTCATTTAAATGAGTATTAGACTTAGATTTCTAACCTTGTTCATATCCAAGCCCTTTTAGTTGTTATTAGACTTCAAATTTATGGGTAATAAACTTTTCCCCCAAACTTGATTGAACTTGGTTTTTGGAGGTGTTAGCCTTGGATTTTCGGACAAATTGATCCTGACTCGACAAGCTCCATTTAAATGAGTATTAGACTTAGATTTCTAACCTTGTTCATATCCAAGCCCTTTTAGTTTGTATTAGACTTCAAATTTATGGGTAATAGACTTTTCCCCCAAACATGATTGAACTTGGTTTTTGGAGGTGTTAGCCTTGGATTTTCGGAAAAATTGATCATGACTCGACGAGTACCATTTAAATGAGTATTAGCCTTAGATTTCTAACCTTGTTCATATCCAAGCCCTTTTAGTTGGTATTAGACTTCAAATTTATGGGTAATAGACTTTTCCCCCAAACATGATTGAACTTAGTTTTTGGAGGGAGTGTTAGCCTAGGATTTTCGGAAAAATTGATCCTGACTCGACGAGTACCATTTAAATGAGTATTAGCCTTAGATTTCTAACCTTGTTCATATCCAAGCCCTTTTAGTTGGTATTAGACTTCAAATTTATGGGTAATAGACTTTTCCCCCAAACTTCATTGAACTTGGTTTTTGGAGGTGTTAGCCTTGGATTTTCGGACAAATTGATCCTGACTCGACAAGCATCATTTAAATGAGTATTAGACTTAGATTTCTAACCTTGTTCATATCCAAGCCCTTTTAGTTGGTATTAGACTTCAAATTTATGGGTAATAGACTTTTCCCCCAAACTTGATTGAACTTGGTTTTTGGAGGTGTTAGCCTTGGATTTTCGGACAAATTGATCCTGACTCGACAAGCTCCATTTAAATGAGTATTAGACTTAGATTTCTAACCTTGTTCATATCCAAGCCCTTTTAGTTTGAATTAGACTTCAAATTTATGGGTAATAGACTTTTCCCCCAAACATGATGGAACTTGGTTTTTGGAGGTGTTAGCCTTGGATTTTCGGAAAAATTGATCCTGACTCGACGAGTACCATTTAAATGAGTATTAGCCTTAGATTTCTAACCTTTTTCATATCCAAGCCCTTTTAGTTGGTATTAGGCTTCAAATTTATGGGTAATAGACTTTTCCCCCAAACGTGATTGAACTTAGTTTTTGGAGGGAGTGTTAGCCTTGGATTTTCGGAAAAATTCATCCTGAATCGACGAGCTCCATTTAAATGAGTATTAGACTTAGATTTCTAAACTTGTTCATATCCAAGCCCTTTTAGTTGGTATTAGACTTCAAATTTATGGGTAATAGACTTTTCCCCCAAACTTGATTGAACTTGGTTTTTGGAGGGAGTGTTAGCCTTGGATTTTCGGACAAATTGATCCTGACTCGACAAGCGTCATTTAAATGAGTATTAGACTTAGATTTCTAACCTTTTTCATATCCAAGCCCTTTTAGTTGTTATTAGAATTCAAATTTATGCGTAATAGACTTTTCCCCCAAACTTGATTGAACTTGGTTTTTGGAGGTGTTAGCCTTGGATTTTCGGACAAATTGATCCTGACTCGACAAGCTCCATTTAAATGAGTATTAGACTTAGATTTCTAACCTTGTTCATATCCAAGCCCTTTTAGTTTGTATTGGACTTCAAATTTATGGGTAATAGACTTTTCCCCCAAACATGATTGAACTTGGTTTTTGGAGGTGTTAGCCTTGGATTTTCTGAAAAATTGATTCTGAATCGACGAGCTCCATTTAAATGAGTATTAGCCTTAGATTTCTAACCTTGTTCATATCCAAGCCCTTTTAGTTGGTATTAGACTTCAAATTTTTGGGTAATAGACTTTTCCCCCAAACTTGATTGAACTTGGTTTTTGGAGGTGTTAGCCTTGGATTTTCGGACAAATTGATCCTGACTCGACAAGCTTCATTTAAATGAGTATTAGACTTAGATTTCTAACCTTGTTCATATCCAAACCCTTTTAGTTTGAATTAGACTTCAAATTTATGGGTAATAGACTTTTCCCCCAAACATGATTGAACTTAGTTTTTGGATGGAGGTGTTAGCCTTGGATTTTCGGACAAATTGATCCTGACTCGACAAGCTCCATTTAAATGAGTATTAGACTTAGAATTCTAACCTTGTTCATATCCAAGCCCTTTTAGTTTGAATTAGACTTCAAATTTATGGGTAATAGACTTTTCCCCCAAACATGATTCAACTTGGTTTTTGGAGGTGTTAGCCTTGGATTTTCGGAAAAATTGATCCTGACTCGACGAGTACCATTTAGATGAGTATTAGCCTTAGATTTCTAACCTTGTTCATATCCAAGCCCTTTTAGTTGGTATTAGACTTCAAATTTATGGGTAATAGACTTTTCCCCCAAACATGATTGAACTTGGTTTTTGGAGGGGGTGGTAGCCTTGGATTTTCGGACAAATTGATCCTGACTCGACGAGCCCCATTTAAATGAGTTTTAGGCTTAGATTTCTAACCTTGTTCATATCCACGCCCTTTTAGTTGGTATTAGACTTCAAATTTATGGGTTATAGACTTTTCCTCCAAACATGATTGAACTTAGTTTTTGGAGGGAGTGTTAGCCTTGGATTTTCGGAAAAATTGATCCTGACTCGACGAGTACCATTTAAATGAGTATTAGCCTTAGATTTCTAACCTTGTTCATATCCAAGCCCTTTTAGTTGGTATTAGACTTCAAATTTATGGGTAATAGACTTTTCCCCCAAACTTGATTGAACTTGGTTTTTGGAGGTGTTAGGCTTGGATTTTCGGAAAAATTGATCCTGACTCGACGAGTACCATTTAAATGAGTATTAGCCTTAGATTTCTAACCTTTTTCATATCCAAGCCCTTTTAGTTGGTATTAGGCTTCAAATTTATGGGTAATAGACTTTTCCCCCAAACGTGATTGAACTTAGTTTTTGGAGGGAGTGTTAGCCTTGGATTTTCGGAAAAATTCATCCTGAATCGACGAGCTCCATTTAAATGAGTATTAGACTTAGATTTCTAAACTTGTTCATATCCAAGCCCTTTTAGTTGGTATTAGACTTCAAATTTATGGGTAATAGACTTTTCCCCCAAACTTGATTGAACTTGGTTTTTGGAGGGAGTGTTAGCCTTGGATTTTCGGACAAATTGATCCTGACTCGACAAGCGTCATTTAAATGAGTATTAGACTTAGATTTCTAACCTTTTTCATATCCAAGCCCTTTTAGTTGTTATTAGAATTCAAATTTATGGGTAATAGACTTTTCCCCCAAACGTGATTGAACTTAGTTTTTGGAGGGAGTGTTAGCCTTGGATTTTTGGAAAAATTCATCCTGACTCGACGAGCTCCATTTAAATGAGTATTAGACTTAGATTTCTAAACTTGTTCATATCCAAGCCCTTTTAGTTGGTATTAGACTTCAAATTTATGGGTAATAGACTTTTCCCCCAAACATGATTCAACTTGGTTTTTGGAGGTGTTAGCCTTGGATTTTCGGAAAAATTGATCCTGACTCGACGAGTACCATTTAAATGAGTATTAGCCTTAGATTTCTAACCTTGTTCATATCCAAGCCCTTTTAGTTGGTATTAGACTTCAAGTTTATGGGTAATAGACTTTTCCTCCAAACATGATTGAACTTAGTTTTTGGAGGGAGTGTTAGCCTTGGATTTTCGGAAAAATTGATCCTGACTCGACGAGTACCATTTAAATGAGTATTAGCCTTAGATTTCTAACCTTGTTCATATACAAGCCCTTTTAGTTGGTATTAGACTTCAAATTTATGGGTAATAGACTTTTCCCCCAAACTTGATTGAACTTGGTTTTTGGAGGTGTTAGCCTTGGATTTTCGGACAAATTGATCCTGACTCGACAAGCATCATTTAAATGAGTATTAGACTTAGATTTCTAACCTTGTTCATATCCAAGCCCTTTTAGTTGGTATTAGACTTCAAATTTATGGGTAATAGACTTTTCCCCCAAACTTGATTGAACTTGGTTTTTGGAGGTGTTAGGCTTGGATTTTCGGAAAAATTGATCCTGACTCGACGAGTACCATTTAAATGAGTATTAGCCTTAGATTTCTAACCTTTTTCATATCCAAGCCCTTTTAGTTGGTATTAGGCTTCAAATTTATGGGTAATAGACTTTTCCCCCAAACGTGATTGAACTTAGTTTTTGGAGGGAGTGTTAGCCTTGGATTTTCGGAAAAATTCATCCTGAATCGACGAGCTCCATTTAAATGAGTATTAGACTTAGATTTCTAAACTTGTTCATATCCAAGCCCTTTTAGTTGGTATTAGACTTCAAATTTATGGGTAATAGACTTTTCCCCCAAACTTGATTGAACTTGGTTTTTGGAGGGAGTGTTAGCCTTGGATTTTCGGACAAATTGATCCTGACTCGACAAGCGTCATTTAAATGAGTATTAGACTTAGATTTCTAACCTTTTTCATATCCAAGCCCTTTTAGTTGTTATTAGAATTCAAATTTATGGGTAATAGACTTTTTCCCCAAACGTGATTGAACTTAGTTTTTGGAGGGAGTGTTAGCCTTGGATTTTTGGAAAAATTCATCCTGACTCGACGAGCTCCATTTAAATGAGTATTAGACTTAGATTTCTAAACTTGTTCATATCCAAGCCCTTTTAGTTGGTATTAGACTTCAAATTTATGGGTAATAGACTTTTCCCCCAAACATGATTCAACTTGGTTTTTGGAGGTGTTAGCCTTGGATTTTCGGAAAAATTGATCCTGACTCGACGAGTACCATTTAAATGAGTATTAGCCTTAGATTTCTAACCTTGTTAATATCCAAGCCCTTTTAGTTGGTATTAGACTTCAAGTTTATGGGTAATAGACTTTTCCTCCAAACATGATTGAACTTAGTTTTTGGAGGGAGTGTTAGCCTTGGATTTTCGGAAAAATTGATCCTGACTCGACGAGTACCATTTAAATGAGTATTAGCCTTAGATTTCTAACCTTGTTCATATACAAGCCCTTTTAGTTGGTATTAGACTTCAAATTTATGGGTAATAGACTTTTCCCCCAAACTTGATTGAACTTGGTTTTTGGAGGTGTTAGCCTTGGATTTTCGGACAAATTGATCCTGACTCGACAAGCATCATTTAAATGAGTATTAGACTTAGATTTCTAACCTTGTTCATATCCAAGCCCTTTTAGTTGGTATTAGACTTCAAATTTATGGGTAATAGACTTTTCCCCCAAACTTGATTGAACTTGGTTTTTGGAGGTGTTAGCCTTGGATTTTCGGACAAATTGATCCTGACTCGACAAGCTCCATTTAAATGAGTATTAGACTTAGATTTCTAACCTTGTTCATATCCAAACCCTTTTAGTTTGAATTAGACTTCAAATTTATGGGTAATAGACTTTTCCCCCAAACATGATTGAACTTGGTTTTTGGAGGTGTTAGCCTTGGATTTTCGGAAAAATTGATCCTGACTCGACGAGTACCATTTAAATGAGTATTAGCCTTAGATTTATAACCTTTTTCATATCCAAGCCCTTTTAGTTGGTATTAGACTTCAAATTTATGGGTAATAGACTTTTCCCCCAAACGTGATTGAACTTAGTTTTTGGAGGGAGTGTTAGCCTTGGATTTTCGGAAAAATTCATCCTGACTCGACGAGCTCCATTTAAATGAGTATTAGACTTAGATTTCTAAACTTGTTCATATCCAAGCCCTTTTGGTTTGTATTAGACTTCAAATTTATGGGTAATAGACTTTTCCCCCAAACATGATTGAACTTGGTTTTTGGAGGTGTTAGCCTTGGATTTTCGGAAAAATTGATCATGACTCGACGAGTACCATTTAAATGAGTATTAGCCTTAGATTTCTAACCTTGTTCATATCCAAGCCCTTTTAGTTGGTATTAGACTTCAAATTTATGGGTAATAGAGTTTTCCCCCAAACATGATTGAACTTAGTTTTTGGAGGGAGTGTTAGCCTAGGATTTTCGGAAAAATTGATCCTGACTCGACGAGTACCATTTAAATGAGTATTAGCCTTAGATTTCTAACCTTGTTCATATCCAAGCCCTTTTAGTTGGTATTAGACTTCAAATTTTTGGGTAATAGACTTTTCCCCCGAACTTGATTGAACTTGGTTTTTGGAGGTGTTAGCCTTGGATTTTCGGACAAATTGATCCTGACTCGACAAGCGTCATTTAAATGAGTATTAGACTTAGATTTCTAACCTTGTTCATATCCAAGCCCTTTTAGTTGTTATTAGACTTCAAATTTATGGGTAATAAACTTTTCCCCCAAACTTGATTGAACTTGGTTTTTGGAGGTGTTAGCCTTGGATTTTCGGACAAATTGATCCTGACTCGACAAGCTCCATTTAAATGAGTATTAGACTTAGATTTCTAACCTTGTTCATATCCAAGCCCTTTTAGTTTGTATTAGACTTCAAATTTATGGGTAATAGACTTTTCCCCCAAACATGATTGAACTTGGTTTTTGGAGGTGTTAGCCTTGGATTTTCGGAAAAATTGATCATGACTCGACGAGTACCATTTAAATGAGTATTAGCCTTAGATTTCTAACCTTGTTCATATCCAAGCCCTTTTAGTTGGTATTAGACTTCAAATTTATGGGTAATAGACTTTTCCCCCAAACATGATTGAACTTAGTTTTTGGAGGGAGTGTTAGCCTAGGATTTTCGGAAAAATTGATCCTGACTCGACGAGTACCATTTAAATGAGTATTAGCCTTAGATTTCTAACCTTGTTCATATCCAAGCCCTTTTAGTTGGTATTAGACTTCAAATTTATGGGTAATAGACTTTTCCCCCAAACTTGATTGAACTTGGTTTTTGGAGGTGTTAGCCTTGGATTTTCGGACAAATTGATCCTGACTCGACAAGCATCATTTAAATGAGTATTAGACTTAGATTTCTAACCTTGTTCATATCCAAGCCCTTTTAGTTGGTATTAGACTTCAAATTTATGGGTAATAGACTTTTCCCCCAAACTTGATTGAACTTGGTTTTTGGAGGTGTTAGTCTTGGATTTTCGGACAAATTGATCCTGACTCGACAAGCTCCATTTAAATGAGTATTAGACTTAGATTTCTAACCTTGTTCATATCCAAGCCCTTTTAGTTTGAATTAGACTTCAAATTTATGGGTAATAGACTTTTCCCCCAAACATGATTGAACTTGGTTTTTGGAGGTGTTAGCCTTGGATTTTCGGAAAAATTGATCCTGACTCGACGAGTACCATTTAAATGAGTATTAGCCTTAGATTTCTAACCTTTTTCATATCCAAGCCCTTTTAGTTGGTATTAGGCTTCAAATTTATGGGTAATAGACTTTTCCCCCAAACGTGATTGAACTTAGTTTTTGGAGGGAGTGTTAGCCTTGGATTTTCGGAAAACTTCATCCTGAATCGACGAGCTCCATTTAAATGAGTATTAGACTTAGATTTCTAAACTTGTTCATATCCAAGCCCTTTTAGTTGGTATTAGACTTCAAATTTATGGGTAATAGACTTTTCCCCCAAACTTGATTGAACTTGGTTTTTGGAGGGAGTGTTAGCCTTGGATTTTCGGACAAATTGATCCTGACTCGACAAGCGTCATTTAAATGAGTATTAGACTTAGATTTCTAACCTTTTTCATATCCAAGCCCTTTTAGTTGTTATTAGAATTCAAATTTATGGGTAATAGACTTTTCCCCCAAACTTGATTGAACTTGGTTTTTGGAGGTGTTAGCCTTGGATTTTCGGACAAATTGATCCTGACTCGACAAGCTCCATTTAAATGAGTATTAGACTTAGATTTCTAACCTTGTTCATATCCAAGCCCTTTTAGTTTCTATTGGACTTCAAATTTATGGGTAATAGACTTTTCCCCCAAACATGATTGAACTTGGTTTTTGGAGGTGTTAGCCTTGGATTTTCTGAAAAATTGATTCTGAATCGACGAGCTCCATTTAAATGAGTATTAGCCTTAGATTTCTAACCTTGTTCATATCCAAGCCCTTTTAGTTGGTATTAGACTTCAAATTTTTGGGTAATAGACTTTTCCCCCAAACGTGATTGAACTTAGTTTTTGGAGGGAGTGTTAGCCTTGGATTTTCGGAAAAATTCATCCTGACTCGACGAGCTCCATTTAAATGAGTATTAGACTTAGATTTCTAACCTTGTTCATATCCAAGCCCTTTTAGTTGTTATTAGACTTCAAATTTATGGGTAATAAACTTTTCCACCAAACTTGATTGAACTTGGTTTTTGGAGGTGTTAGCCTTGGATTTTCGGACAAATTGATCCTGACTCGACAAGCTCCATTTAAATGAGTATTAGACTTAGATTTCTAACCTTGTTCATATCCAAGCCCTTTTAGTTTGTATTAGACTTCAAATTTATGGGTAATAGACTTTTCCCCCAAACATGATTGAACTTGGTTTTTGGAGGTGTTAGCCTTGGATTTTCGGAAAAATTGATCATGACTCGACGAGTACCATTTAAATGAGTATTAGCCTTAGATTTCTAACCTTGTTCATATCCAAGCCCTTTTAGTTGGTATTAGACTTCAAATTTATGGGTAATAGACTTTTCCCCCAAACATGATTGAACTTAGTTTTTGGAGGGAGTGTTAGCCTAGGATTTTCGGAAAAATTGATCCTGACTCGACGAGTACCATTTAAATGAGTATTAGCCTTAGATTTCTAACCTTGTTCATATCCAAGCCCTTTTAGTTGGTATTAGACTTCAAATTTTTGGGTAATAGACTTTTCCCCCGAACTTGATTGAACTTGGTTTTTGGAGGTGTTAGCCTTGGATTTTCGGACAAATTGATCCTGACTCGACAAGCGTCATTTAAATGAGTATTAGACTTAGATTTCTAACCTTGTTCATATCCAAGCCCTTTTAGTTGGTATTATACTTCAAATTTATGGGTAATAGACTTTTCCCCCAAACTTGATTGAACTTGGTTTTTGGAGGTGTTAGCCTTGGATTTTCGGACAAATTGATCCTGACTCGACAAGCGTCATTTAAATGAGTATTAGGCTTAGATTTCTAACCTTGTTCATATCCAAGCCCTTTTAGATGGTATTAGACTTCAAATTTATGGGTAATAGACTTTTCCCCCAAACATGATTGAACTTAGTTTTTGGAGGGAGTGTTAGCCTTGGATTTTCGGAAAAATTGATCCTGACTCGACGAGCCCCATTTAAATGAGTATTAGCCTTAGATTTCTAACCTTGTTCATATCCAAGCCCTTTTAGATGGTATTAGACTTCAAATTTATGGGTAATAGACTTTTCCCCCAAACATGATTGAACTTAGTTTTTGGAGGGAGTGTTAGCCTTGGATTTTCGGAAAAATTGATCCTGACTCGACGAGTACCATTTAAATGAGTATTAGCCTTAGATTTCTAACCTTGTTCATATCCAAGCCCTTTTAGTTGGTATTAGACTTCAAATTTATGGGTAATAGACTTTTCCCCCAAACTTGATTGAACTTGGTTATTGGAGGTGTTAGCCTTGGATTTTCGGAAAAATTGATCCTGACTCGACGAGTACCATTTAAATGAGTATTAGCCTTAGATTTCTAACCTTGTTCATATCCAAGCCCTTTTAGTTGGTATTAGACTTCAAATTTTTGGGTAATAGACTTTTCCCCCAAACTTGATTGAACTTGGTTTTTGGATGTGTTAGCCTTGGATTTTCGGACAAATTGATCCTGACTCGACAAGCTCCATTTAAATGAGTATTAGACTTAGATTTCTAACCTTGTTCATATCCAAGCCCTTTTAGTTTGAATTAGACTTCAAATTTATGGGTAATAGACTTTTCCCCCAAACATGATTGAACTTGGTTTTTGGAGGGAGTGTTAGCCTTGGATTTTCGAAAAAATTGATCCTGACTCGACGAGCCCCATTTAAATGAGTATTAGCCTTATATTTCTAACCTTGTTCATATCCAAGCCCTTTTAGATGGTATTAGACTTCAAATTTATGGGTAATAGACTTTTCCCCCAAACATGATTGAACTTAGTTTTTGGAGGGAGTGTTAGCCTTGGATTTTCAGAAAAATTGATCCTGACTCGACGAGTACCATTTAAATGAGTATTAGCCTTAGATTTCTAACCTTGTTCATATCCAAGCCCTTTTAGTTGGTATTAGACTTCAAATTTATGGGTAATAGACTTTTCCCCCAAACTTGATTGAACTTGGTTATTGGAGGTGTTAGCCTTGGATTTTCTGATAAATTGATCCTGAATCGACGAGCTCCATTTAAATGAGTGTTAGCCTTAGATTTCTAACCTTGTTCATATCCAAGCCCTTTTAGTTGGTATTAGACTTCAAATTTATGGGTAATAGACTTTTCCCCCAAACTTGATTGAACTTGGTTATTGGAGGTGTTAGCCTTGGATTTTCGGAAAAATTGATCCTGACTCGACGAGTACCATTTAAATGAGTATTAGCCTTAGATTTCTAACCTTGTTCATATCCAAGCCCTTTTAGTTGGTATTAGACTTCAAATTTTTGGGTAATAGACTTTTCCCCCAAACATGATTGAACTTGGTTTTTGGAGGGAGTGTTAGCCTTGGATTTTCGAAAAAATTGATCCTGACTCGACGAGCCCCATTTAAATGAGTATTAGCCTTATATTTCTAACCTTGTTCATATCCAAGCCCTTTTAGATGGTATTAGACTTCAAATTTATGGGTAATAGACTTTTCCCCCAAACATGATTGAACTTAGTTTTTGGAGGGAGTGTTAGCCTTGGATTTTCGGAAAAATTGATCCTGACTCAACGAGTACCATTTAAATGAGTATTAGCCTTAGATTTCTAACCTTGTTCATATCCAAGCCCTTTTAGTTGGTATTAGACTTCAAATTTATGGGTAATAGACTTTTCCCCCAAACTTGATTGAACTTGGTTATTGGAGGTGTTAGCCTTGGATTTTCGGAAAAATTGATCCTGACTCGACGAGTACCATTTAAATGAGTATTAGCCTTAGATTTCTAACCTTGTTCATATCCAAGCCCTTTTAGTTGGTATTAGACTTCAAATTTTTGGGTAATAGACTTTTCCCCCAAACTTGATTGAACTTGGTTTTTGGATGTGTTAGCCTTGGATTTTCGGACAAATTGATCCTGACTCGACAAGCTCCATTTAAATGAGTATTAGACTTAGATTTCTAACCTTGTTCATATCCAAGCCCTTTTAGTTTGAATTAGACTTCAAATTTATGGGTAATAGACTTTTCCCCCAAACATGATTGAACTTGGTTTTTGGAGGGAGTGTTAGCCTTGGATTTTCGAAAAAATTGATCCTGACTCGACGAGCCCCATTTAAATGAGTATTAGCCTTATATTTCTAACCTTGTTCATATCCAAGCCCTTTTAGATGGTATTAGACTTCAAATTTATGGGTAATAGACTTTTCCCCCAAACATGATTGAACTTAGTTTTTGGAGGGAGTGTTAGCCTTGGATTTTCAGAAAAATTGATCCTGACTCGACGAGTACCATTTAAATGAGTATTAGCCTTAGATTTCTAACCTTGTTCATATCCAAGCCCTTTTAGTTGGTATTAGACTTCAAATTTATGGGTAATAGACTTTTCCCCCAAACTTGATTGAACTTGGTTATTGGAGGTGTTAGCCTTGGATTTTCTGATAAATTGATCCTGAATCGACGAGCTCCATTTAAATGAGTATTAGCCTTAGATTTCTAACCTTGTTCATATCCAAGCCCTTTTAGTTGGTATTAGACTTCAAATTTATGGGTAATAGACTTTTCCCCCAAACTTGATTGAACTTGGTTATTGGAGGTGTTAGCCTTGGATTTTCGGAAAAATTGATCCTGACTCGACGAGTACCATTTAAATGAGTATTAGCCTTAGATTTCTAACCTTGTTCATATCCAAGCCCTTTTAGTTGGTATTAGACTTCAAATTTTTGGGTAATAGACTTTTCCCCCAAACATGATTGAACTTGGTTTTTGGAGGGAGTGTTAGCCTTGGATTTTCGGAAAAATTGATCCTGACTCAACGAGCTCCATTTAAATGAGTATTAACCTTAGATTTCTAACCTTGTTCATATCCAAGCCCTTTTAGTTGGTATTAGACTTCAAATTTTTGGGTAATAGACTTTTCCCCCAAACTTGATTGAACTTGGTTTTTGGAGGTGTTAGCCTTGGATTTTCGGACAAATTGATCCTGACTCGACAAGCTCCATT
The DNA here is from genome assembly GCA_964035475.1 of Salix caprea. Lineage (NCBI taxonomy): Eukaryota > Viridiplantae > Streptophyta > Magnoliopsida > Malpighiales > Salicaceae > Salix > Salix caprea. The sequence continues at coordinate 18,782,266 of OZ037749.1, forward strand.
TAAATGAGTATTAGACTTAGATTTCTAACCTTGTTCATATCCAAGCCCTTTTAGTTTGAATTAGACTTCAAATTTATGGGTAATAGACTTTTCCCCCAAACATGATTGAACTTGGTTTTTGGAGGGAGTGTTAGCCTTGGATTTTCGGAAAAATTGATCCTGACTCGACGAGCCAAGTTTAAATGAGTATTAGCCTTAGATTTCTAACCTTTTTCATATCCAAGCCCTTTTAGATGGTATTAGACTTCAAATTTATGGGTAATAGACTTTTCCCCCAAACATGATTGAACTTAGTTTTTGGAGGGAGTGTTAGACTTGGATTATCGGAAAAATTGATCCTGACTCGACGAGCCCCATTTAAATGAGTATTAGCCTTAGATTTCTAACCTTGTTCATATCCAAGACCTTTTAGTTGGTATTGGACTTCAAATTTATGGGTAATAGACTTTTCCCCCGAACTTGATTGAACTTGGTTTTTGGAGGTGTTAGCCTTGGATTTTCTGAAAAATTGATCCTAAAACGACGAGCTCCATTTAAATGAGTATTAGCCTTAGATTTCTAACCTTGTTCATATCCAAGCCCTTTTAGTTGGTATTAGACTTCAAATTTTTGGGTAATAGACTTTTCCCCCAAACTTGATTGAACTTGGTTTTTGGAGGTGTTAGCCTTGGATTTTCGGACAAATTGATCCTGACTCGACAAGCTCCATTTAAATGAGTATTAGACTTAGATTTCTAACCTTGTTCATATCCAAGCCCTTTTAGTTTGAATTAGACTTCAAATTTATGGGTAATAGACTTTTCCCCCAAACATGATTGAACTTGGTTTTTGGAGGGAGTGTTAGCCTTGGATTTTCGGAAAAATTGATCCTGACTCGACGAGCTCCATTTAAATGAGTATTAGACTTAGATTTCTAACCTTGTTCATATCCAAGCCCTTTTAGTTTGAATTAGACTTCAAATTTATGGGTAATAGACTTTTCCCCCAAACATGATTGAACTTGGTTTTTGGAGGGAGTGTTAGCCTTGGATTTTCGGAAAAATTGATCCTGACTCGACGAGCCCCATTTAAATGAGTATTAGCCTTAGATTTCTAACCTTGTTCATATCCAAGACCTTTTAGTTGGTATTGGACTTCAAATTTATGGGTAATAGACTTTTCCCCCAAACTTGATTGAACTTGGTTATTGGAGGTGTTAGACTTGGATTTTCTGAAAAATTGATCCTGAATCGACGAGCTCCATTTAAATGAGTATTAGCCTTAGATTTCTAACCTTGTTCATATCCAAGCCCTTTTAGTTGGTATTAGACTTCAAATTTTTGGGTAATAGACTTTTCCCCCAAACTTGATTGAACTTGGTTTTTGGAGGTGTTAGCCTTGGATTTTCGGACAAATTGATCCTGACTCGACAAGCTCCATTTAAATGAGTATTAGACTTAGATTTCTAACCTTGTTCATATCCAAGCCTTTTTAGTTTGAATTAGACTTCAAATTTATGGGTAATAGACTTTTCCCCCAAACATGATTGAACTTGGTTTTTGGAGGGAGTGTTAGCCTTGGATTTTCGGAAAAATTGATCCTGACTCGACGAGCCCCATTTAAATGAGTATTAGCCTTAGATTTCTAACCTTGTTCATATCCAAGCCCTTTTAGATGGTATTAGACTTCAAATTTATGGGTAATAGACTTTTCCCCCAAACATGATTGAACTTAGTTTTTGGAGGGAGTGTTAGCCTTGGATTTTCGGAAAAATTGATCCTGACTCGACGAGTACCATTTAAATGAGTATTAGCCTTAGATTTCTAACCTTGTTCATATCCAAGCCCTTTTAGTTGGTATTAGACTTCAAATTTATGGGTAATAGACTTTTCCCCCAAACTTGATTGAACTTGGTTATTGGAGGTGTTAGCCTTGGATTTTCTGAAAAATTGATCCTGAATCGACGAGCTCCATTTAAATGAGTATTAGCCTTAGATTTCTAACCTTGTTCATATCCAAGCCCTTTTAGTTGGTATTAGACTTCAAATTTTTGGGTAATAGACTTTTCCCCCAAACTTGATTGAACTTGGTTTTTGGAGGTGTTGGCCTTGGATTTTCGGACAAATTGATCCTGACTCGACAAGCTCCATTTAAATGAGTATTAGACTTAGATTTCTAACCTTGTTCATATCCAAGCCCTTTTAGTTTGAATTAGACTTCAAATTTATGGGTAATAGACTTTTCCCCCAAACATGATTGAACTTGGTTTTTGGAGGGAGTGTTAGCCTTGGATTTTCGGAAAAATTGATCCTGACTCGATGAGCCCCATTTAAATGAGTATTAGCCTTAGATTTCTAACCTTGTTCATATCCAAGCCCTTTTAGATGGTATTAGACTTCAAATTTATGGGTAATAGACTTTTCCCCCAAACATGATTGAACTTAGTTTTTGGAGGGAGTGTTAGACTTGGATTATCGGAAAAATTGATCCTGACTCGACGAGCCCCATTTAAATGAGTATTAGCCTTAGATTTCTAACCTTGTTCATATCCAAGACCTTTTAGTTGGTATTGGACTTCAAATTTTTGGGTAATAGACTTTTCCCCCGAACTTGATTGAACTTGGTTTTTGGAGGTGTTAGCCTTGGATTATCTGAAAAATTGATCCTGAATCGACGAGCTCCATTTAAATGAGTATTAGCCTTAGATTTCTAACCTTGTTCATATCCAAGCCCTTTTAGTTGGTATTAGACTTCAAATTTTTGGGTAATAGACTTTTCCCCCAAACTTGATTGAACTTGGTTTTTGGAGGTGTTAGCCTTGGATTTTCGGACAAATTGATCCTGACTCGACAAGCTCCATTTAAATGAGTATTAGACTTAGATTTCTAACCTTGTTCATATCCAAGCCCTTTTAGTTGGTATTAGACTTCAAATTTTTGGGTAATAGACTTTTCCCCCATACTTGATTGAACTTGGTTTTTGGAGGGAGTGTTAGCCTTGGATTTTCGGAAAAATTGATCCTGACTCGACGAGCCCCATTTAAATGAGTATTAGCCTTAGATTTCTAACCTTGTTCATATCCAAGCCCTTTTAGATGGTATTAGACTTCAAATTTATGGGTAATAGACTTTTCCCCCAAACATGATTGAACTTAGTTTTTGGAGGGAGTGTTAGCCTTGGATTTTCGGAAAAATTGATCCTGACTCGACGAGTACCATTTAAATGAGTATTAGCCTTAGATTTCTAACCTTGTTCATATCCAAGCCCTTTTAGTTGGTATTAGACTTCAAATTTATGGGTAATAGACTTTTCCCCCAAACTTGATTGAACTTGGTTATTGGAGGTGTTAGCCTTGGATTTTGTGAAAAATTGATCCTGAATCGACGAGCTCCATTTAAATGAGTATTAGCCTTAGATTTCTAACCTTGTTCATATCCAAGCCCTTTTAGTTGGTATTAGACTTCAAATTTTTGGGTAATAGACTTTTCCCCCAAACTTGATTGAACTTGGTTTTTGGAGGTGTTAGCCTTGGATTTTCGGACAAATTGATCCTGACTCGACAAGCTCCATTTAAATGAGTATTAGACTTAGATTTCTAACCTTGTTCATATCCAATCCCTTTTAGTTTGAATTAGACTTCAAATTTATGGGTAATAGACTTTTCCCCCAAACATGATTGAACTTGGTTTTTGGAGGGAGTGTTAGCCTTGGATTTTCAGAAAAATTGATCCTGACTCGACGAGCCCCATTTAAATGAGTATTAGCCTTAGATTTCTAACCTTGTTCATATCCAAGCCCTTTTAGATGGTATTAGACTTCAAATTTATGGGTAATAGACTTTTCCCCCAAACATGATTGAACTTAGTTTTTGGAGGGAGTGTTAGCCTTGGATTATCGGAAAAATTAATCCTGACTCGACGAGCCCCATTTAAATGAGTATTAGCCTTAGATTTCTAACCTTGTTCATATCCAAGACCTTTTAGTTGGTATTAGACTTTAAATTTTTGGGTAATAGACATTTCCCCCGAACTTGATTGAACTTGGTTTTTGGAGGTGTTAGCCTTGGATTTTCTGAAAAATTGATCCTGAATCGACGAGCTCCATTTAAATGAGTATTAGCCTTAGATTTCTAACCTTGTTCATATCCAAGCCCTTTTAGTTGGTATTAGACTTCAAATTTTTGGGTAATAGACTTTTCCCCCAAACTTGATTGAACTTGGTTTTTGGAGGTGTTAGCCTTGGATTTTCGGACAAATTGATCCTGACTCGACAAGCTCCATTTAAATGAGTATTAGACTTAGATTTCTAACCTTGTTCATATCCAAGCCCTTTTAGTTGGTATTAGACTTCAAATTTTTGGGTAATAGACTTTTCCCCCATACTTGATTGAACTTGGTTTTTGGAGGTGTTAGTCTTGGATTTTCGGACAAATTGATCCTGACTCGACAAGCTCCATTTAAATGAGTATTAGACTTAGATTTCTAACCTTGTTCATATCCAAGCCCTTTTAGTTGGTATTAGACTTCAAATTTATGGGTAATAGACTTTTCCCCCAAACTTGATTGAACTTGGTTATTGGAGGTGTTAGCCTTGGATTTTCTGAAAAATTGATCCTGAATCGACGAGCTCCATTTAAATGAGTATTAGCCTTAGATTTCTAACCTTGTTCATATCCAAGCCCTTTTAGTTGGTATTAGACTTCAAATTTTTGGGTAATAGACTTTTCCCCCAAACTTGATTGAACTTGGTTTTTGGAGGTGTTAGGCTTGGATTTTCGGACAAATTGATCCTGACTCGACAAACTCCATTTAAATGAGTATTAGACTTAGATTTCTAACCTTGTTCATATCCAAGCCCTTTTAGTTTGAATTAGACTTCAAATTTATGGGTAATAGACTTTTCCCCCAAACATGATTGAACTTGGTTTTTGGAGGGAGTGTTAGCCTTGGATTTTCGGAAAAATTGATCCTGACTCGACGAGCCCCATTTAAATGAGTATTAGCCTTAGATTTCTAACCTTGTTCATATCCAAGCCCTTTTAGATGGTATTAGACTTCAAATTTATGGGTAATAGACTTTTCGCCCAAACATGATTGAACTTAGTTTTTGGAGGGAGTGTTAGCCTTGGATTATCGGAAATATTGATCCTGACTCGACGAGCCCCTTTTAAATGAGTATTAGCCTTAGATTTCTAACCTTGTTCATATCCAAGACCTTTTAGTTGGTATTAGACTTCAAATTTTTGGGTAATAGACTTTTCCCCCGAACTTGATTGAACTTGGTTTTTGGAGGTGTTAGCCTTGGATTTTCTGAAAAATTGATCCTGAATCGACGAGCTCCATTTAAATGAGTATTAGCCTTAGATTTCTAACCTTGTTCATATCCAAGCCCTTTTAGTTTGAATTAGACTTCAAATTTATGGGTAATAGACTTTTCCCCCAAACATGATTGAACTTGGTTTTTGGAGGGAGTGTTAGCCTTGGATTTTCGAAAAAATTGATCCTGACTCGACGAGCCCCATTTAAATGAGTATTAGCCTTAGATTTCTAACCTTGTTCATATCCAAGCCCTTTTAGATGGTATTAGACTTCAAATTTATGGGTAATAGACTTTTCCCCCAAACATGATTGAACTTAGTTTTTGGAGGGAGTGTTAGCCTTGGATTTTCGGAAAAATTGATCCTGACTCGACGAGTACCATTTAAATGAGTATTAGCCTTAGATTTCTAACCTTGTTCATATCCAAGCCCTTTTAGTTGGTATTAGACTTCAAATTTATGGGTAATAGACTTTTCCCCCACACTTGATTGAACTTGGTTATTGGAGGTGTTAGCCTTGGATTTTCTGAAAAATTGATACTGAATCGACGAGCACTATTTAAATGCGTATTAGCCTTAGATTTCTAACCTTGTTCATATCCAAGCCCTTTTAGTTGGTATTAGACTTTAAATTTTTGGGTAATAGACTTTTCCCCCAAACTTGATTGAACTTGGTTTTTGGAGGTGTTAGCCTTGGATTTTCGGACAAATTGATCCTGACTCGACAAGCTCCATTTAAATGAGTATTAGACTTAGATTTCTAACCTTGTTCATATCCAAGCCCTTTTAGTTTGAATTAGACTTCAAATTTATGGGTAATAGACTTTTCCCCCAAACATGATTGAACTTGGTTTTTGGAGGGAGTGTTAGCCTTGGATTTTCGGAAAAATTGATCCTGACTCGACGAGCCCCATTTAAATGAGTATTAGCCTTAGATTTCTAACCTTGTTCATATCCAAGCCCTTTTAGATGGTATTAGTCTTCAAATTTATGGGTAATAGACTTTTCCCCCAAACATGATTGTACTTAGTTTTTGGAGGGAGTGTTAGCCTTGGATTTTCGGAAAAATTGATCCTGACTCGACGAGCCCCATTTAAATGAGTATTAGCCTTAGATTTCTAACCTTGTTCATATCCAAGCCCTTTTAGATGGTATTAGACTTCAAATTTATGGGTAATAGACTTTTCCCCCAAACATGATTGAACTTAGTTTTTGGAGGGAGTGTTAGCCTTGGATTATCGGAAAAATTGATCCTGACTCGACGAGCCCCATTTAAATGAGTATTAGCCTTAGATTTCTAACCTTGTTCATATCCAAGACCTTTTAGTTGGTATTAGACTTCAAATTTTTGGGTAATAGACTTTTCCCCCAAACTTGATTGAACTTGGTTTTTGGAGGTGTTAGCCTTGGATTTTCGGACAAATTGATCCTGACTCGACAAGCTCCATTTAAATGAGTATTAGACTTAGATTTCTAACCTTGTTCATATCCAAGCCCTTTTAGTTTGAATTAGACTTCAAATTTATGGGTAATAGACTTTTTCCCCAAACATGATTGAACTTGGTTTTTGGAGGGAGTGTTAGCCTTGGATTTTCGGAAAAATTGATCCTGACTCAACGAGCCCCATTTAAAAGAGTATTAGCCTTAGATTTCTAACCTTGTTCATATCCAAGCCCTTTTAGATGGTATTAGACTTCAAATTTATGGGTAATAGACTTTTCCCCCAAACATGATTGAACTTAGTTTTTGGAGGGAGTGTTAGCCTTGGATTTTCGGAAAAATTGATCCTGACTCGACGAGCCCCATTTAAATGAGTATTAGCCTTATATTTCTAACCTTGTTCATATCCAAGCCCTTTTAGTTGGTATTAGACTTAAAATTTAAGGGTAATAGACTTTTCCCCCAAACATGATTGAACTTAGTTTTTGGAGGGAGTGTTAGCCTTGGATTTTCGGAAAAATTGATCCTGACTCGACGAGTACCATTTAAATGAGTATTAGCCTTAGATTTCTAACCTTGTTCATATCCAAGCCCTTTTAGTTGGTATTAGACTTCAAATTTATGGGTAATAGACTTTTCCCCCAAACTTGATTGAACTTGGTTATTGGAGGTGTTAGCCTTGGATTTTCTGAAAAATTGATCCTGAATCGACGAGCACTATTTAAATGAGTATTAGCCTTAGATTTCTAACCTTGTTCATATCCAAGCCCTTTTAGTTGGTATTAGACTTTAAATTTTTGGGTAATAGACTTTTCCCCCAAACTTGATTGAACTTTGTTTTTGGAGGTGTTAGCCTTGGATTTTCAGACAAATTGATCCTGACTCGACAAGCTCCATTTAAATGAGTATTAGACTTAGATTTCTAACCTTGTTCATATCCAAGCCCTTTTAGTTTGAATTAGACTTCAAATTTATGGGTAATAGACTTTTCCCCTAAACATGATTGAACTTGGTTTTTGGAGGGAGTGTTAGCCTTGGATTTTCGGAAAAATTGATCCTGACTCGACGAGCCCCATTTAAATGAGTATTAGCCTTAGATTTCTAACCTTGTTCATATCCAAGCCCTTTTAGTTGGTATTAGACTTCAAATTTATGGGTAATAGACTTTTCCCCCAAACATGATTGAACTTAGTTTTTGGAGGGAGTGTTAGCCTTGGATTTTTGGAAAAAATGATCCCGACTCGACGAGCCCCATTTAAATGAGTATTAGCCTTAGATTTCTAGCTTGTTCATATCCAAGCCCTTTTAGTTTGTATTAGACTTCAAATTTATGGGTAATAGACTTTTCCCCCAAACATGATTGAACTTAGTTTTTGGAGGGAGTGTTAGCCTTGGATTTTTGGAAAAATTGATCCTGACTCGACGAGTACCATTTAAATGAGTATTAGCCTTAGATTTCTAACCTTGTTCATATCCAAGCCCTTTTAGTTGGTATTAGATTTCAAATTTTTGGTTAATAGACTTTTCCCCCAAACTTGATTGAACTTGGTTTTTGGAGGTGTTAGCCTTGGATTTTCGGACAAATTGATCCTGACTCGACAAGCGTCATTTAAATGAGTATTAGGCTTAGATTTCTAACCTTGTTCATATACAAGCCCTTTTAGTTGGTATTAGACTTCAAATTTATGGGTAATAGACTTTTCCCCCAAACTTGATTGAACTTGGTTTTTGGAGGTGTTAGCCTTGGATTTTCGGACAAATTGATCCTGACTCGACAAGCATCATTTAAATGAGTATTAGACTTAGATTTCTAACCTTGTTCATATCCAAGCCCTTTTAGTTGGTATTAGACTTCAAATTTTTGGGTAATAGACTTTTCCCCCGAACTTGATTGAACTTGGTTTTTGGAGGTGTTAGCCTTGGATTTTCGGACAAATTGATCCTGACTCGACAAGCGTCATTTAAATGAGTATTAGACTTAGATTTCTAACCTTGTTCATATCCAAGCCCTTTTAGTTGGTATTAGACTTCAAATTTATGGGTAATAGACTTTTCCCCCAAACTTGATTGAACTTGGTTTTTGGAGGTGTTAGCCTTGGATTTTCGGACAAATTGATCCTGACTCGACAAGCTCCATTTAAATGAGTATTAGACTTAGATTTCTAACCTTGTTCATATCCAAGCCCTTTTAGTTTGAATTAGACTTCAAATTTATGGGTAATTGATCTTTCCCCCAAACATGATTGAACTTGGTTTTTGGAAGTGTTAGCCTTGGATTTTCGGACAAATTGATCGTGACTCGACAAGCTCCATTTAAATGAGTATTAGACTTAGATTTCTAACCTTGTTCATATCCAAGCCTTTTTAGTTGGTATTAGACTTCAAATTTATGGGTAATAGACTTTTCCCCCAAACATGATTGAACTTAGTTTTTGGAGGGAGTGTTGGCCTTGTATTTTCGGAAAAATTGATCCTGACTCGACGAGCCCCATTTAAATGAGTATTAGCCTTAGATTTCTAACCTTGTTCATATCCAATCCCTTTTAGTTGGTATTAGACTTCAAATTTATGGGTAATAGACTTTTCCCCCAAACATGATTGAACTTAGTTTTTGGAGGGAGTGTTAGCCTTGGATTTTTGGAAAAAATGATCCTGACTCGACGAGCCCCATTTAAATGAGTATTAGCCTTAGATTTCTAACCTTGTTCATATCCAAGCCCTTTTAGTTGGTATTAGACTTCAAATTTATGGGTAATAGACTTTTCCCCCAAACAAGATTGAACTTAGTTTTTGGAGGGAGTGTTAGCCTTGGATTTTCAGAAAAAATGATCCCGACTCGACGGGCCCCATTTAAATAAGTATTAGCCTTAGATTTCTAACCTTGTTCATATCCAAGCCCTTTTAGTTTGTATTAGACTTCAAATTTATGGGTAATAGACTTTTCCCCCAAACATGATTGAGCTTAGTTTTTGGAGGGAGTGTTAGCCTTGGATTTTCGGAAAAAATGATCCTGACTCGACGAGCCCCATTTAAATGAGTATTAGCCTTAGATTTCTAACCTTGTTCATATCCAAGCCCTTTTAGTTGGTATTAGACTTCAAATTTATGGGTAATAGACTTTTCCCCCAAACATGATTGAACTTAGTTTTTGGAGGGAGTGTTAGCCTTGGATTTTTGGAAAAAATGATCCCGACTCGACGAGCCCCATTTAAATGAGTATTAGCCTTAGATTTCTAACCTTGTTCATATCCAAGCCCTTTTAGTTTGTATTATACTTCAAATTTATGGGTAATAGACTTTTCCCCCAAACATGATTGAACTTAGTTTTTGGAGGGAGTGTTAGCCTTGGATTTTTGGAAAAATTGATCCTGACTCGACGAGTACCATTTAAATGAGTATTATCCTTAGATTTCTAACCTTGTTCATATCCAAGCCCTTTTAGTTGGTATTAGACTTCAAATTTTTGGTTAATAGACTTTTCCCCCAAACTTGATTGAACTTGGTTTTTGGAGGTGTTAGCCTTGGATTTTCGGACAAACTGATCCTGACTCGACAAGCGTCATTTAAATGAGTATTAGACTTAGATTTCTAACCTTGTTCATATCCAAGCCCTTTTAGTTGGTATTAGACTTCAAATTTATGGGTAATAGACTTTTCCCCCAAACTTGATTGAACTTGGTTTTTGGAGGTGTTAGCCTTGGATTTTCGGACAAATTGATCCTGACTCGACAAGCATCATTTAAATGAGTATTAGACTTAGATTTATAACCTTGTTCATATCCAAGCCCTTTTAGTTGGTATTAGACTTTAAATTTTTGGGTAATAGACTTTTCCCCCGAACTTGATTGAACTTGGTTTTTGGAGGTGTTAGCCTTGGATTTTCGGACAAATTGATCCTTACTCGACAAGCGTCATTTAAATGAGTATTAGACTTAGATTTCTAACCTTGTTCATATCCAATCCCTTTTAGTTGGTATTAGACTTCAAATTTATGGGTAATAGACTTTTCCCCCAAACTTGATTGAACTTGGTTTTTGGAGGTGTTAGCCTTGGATTTTCGGACAAATTGATCCTGACTTGACAAGCTCCATTTAAATGAGTATTAGACTTAGATTTCTAACCTTGTTCATATCCAAGCCCTTTTAGTTTGAATTAGACTTCAAATTTATGGGTAATTGATCTTTCCCCCAAACATGATTGAACTTGGTTTTTGGAGGTGTTAGCCTTGGATATTCGGACAAATTGATCGTGACTCGACAAGCTCCATTTAAATGAGTATTAGACTTAGATTTCTAACCTTGTTCATATCCAACCCCTTTTAGTTGGTATTAGACTTCAAATTTATGGGTAATAGACTTTTCCCCCAAACATGATTGAACTTAGTTTTTGGAGGGAGTGTTGGCCTTGGATTTTCGGAAAAATTGATCCTGACTCGACGAGCCCCATTTAAATGAGTATTAGCCTTAGATTTCTAACCTTGTTCATATCCAAGCCCTTTTAGTTGGTATTAGACTTCAAATTTATGGGTAATAGACTTTTCCCCCAAACATGATTGAACTTAGTTTTTGGAGGGAGTGTTAGCCTTGGATTTTCGGAAAAAATGATCCTGACTCGACGAGCCCCATTTAAATGAGTATTAGCCTTAGATTTCTAACCTTGTTCATATCCAAGCCCTTTTAGTTGGTATTAGACTTTAAATTTATGGGTAATAGACTTTTCCCCCAAACATGATTGAACTTAGTTTTTGGAGGGAGTGTTAGCCTTGGATTTTCAGAAAAAATGATCCCGACTCGACGAGCCCCATTTAAATGAGTATTAGCCTTATATTTCTAACCTTGTTCATATCCAAGCCCTTTTAGTTTGTATTAGACTTCAAATTTATGGGTAATAGACTTTTCCCCCAAACATGATTGAACTTAGTTTTTGGAGGGAGTGTTAGCCTTGGATTTTCGGAAAAAATGATCCTGACTCGACGAGCCCCATTTAAATGAGTATTAGCCTTAGATTTCTAACCTTGTTCATATCCAAGCCCTTTTAGTTGGTATTAGACTTCAAATTTATGGGTAATAGACTTTTCCCCCAAACATGATTGAACTTAGTTTTTGGAGGGAGTGTTAGCCTTGGATTTTTGGAAAAATTGATCCTGACTCGACGAGCCCCATTTAAATGAGTATTAGCCTTAGATTTCTAACCTTGTTCATATCCAAGCCCTTTTAGTTGGTATTAGACTTCAAATTTTTGGGTAATAGACTTTTCCCCCGAACTTGATTGAACTTGGTTTTTGGAGGTGTTAGCCTTGGATTTTCGGACAAATTGATCCTGACTCGACAAGCGTCATTTAAATGAGTATTAGACTTAGATTTCTAACCTTGTTCATATCCAAGCCCTTTTAGTTGGTATTAGACTTCAAATTTATGGGTAATAGACTTTTCCCCCAAACTTGATTGAACTTGGTTTTTGGAGGTGTTAGCCTTGGATTTTCGGACAAATTGATCCTGACTCGACAAGCTCCATTTAAATGAGTATTAGACTTAGATTTCTAACCTTGTTCATATCCAAGCCCTTTTAGTTTGAATTAGACTTCAAATTTATGGGTAATTGATCTTTCCCCCAAACATGATTGAACTTGGTTTTTGGAGGTGTTAGCCTTGGATTTTCGGACAAATTGATCGTGACTCGACAAGCTCCATTTAAATGAGTATTAGACTTAGATTTCTAACCTTGTTCATATCCAAGCCCTTTTAGTTGGTATTAGACTTCAAATTTATGGGTAATAGACTTTTCCCCCGAACATGATTGAACTTAGTTTTTGGAGGGAGTGTTAGCCTTGGATTTTCGGAAAAAATGATCCTGACTCGACGAGCCCCATTTAAATGAGTATTAGCCTTAGATTTGTAACCTTGTTCATATCCAAGCCCTTTTAGTTGGTATTAGACTTCAAATTTATGGGTAATAGACTTTTCCCCCAAACATGATTGAACTTAGTTTTTGGAGGGAGTGTTAGCCTTGGATTTTCAGAAAAAATGATCCCGACTCGACGAGCCCCATTTAAATGAGTATTAGCCTTAGATTTCTAACCTTGTTCATATCCAAGCCCTTTTAGTTTGTATTAGACTTCAAATTTATGGGTAATAGACTTTTCCCCCAAACATGATTGAACTTAGTTTTTGGAGGGAGTGTTAGCCTTGGATTTTCGGAAAAAATGATCCTGACTCGACGAGCCCCATTTAAATGAGTATTAGCCTTAGATTTCTAACCTTGTTCATATCCAAGCCCTTTTAGTTGGTATTAGACTTCAAATTTATGGGTAATAGACTTTTCCCCCAAACATGATTGAACTTAGTTTTTGGAGGGAGTGTTAGCCTTGGATTTTTGGAAAAAATGATCCCGACTCGACGAGCCCCATTTAAATGAGTATTAGCCTTAGATTTCTAACCTTGTTCATATCCAAGCCCTTTTAGTTTGTATTAGACTTCAAATTTATGGGTAATAGACTTTTCCCCCAAACATGATTGAACTTAGTTTTTGGAGGGAGTGTTAGCCTTGGATTTTTGGAAAAATTGATCCTGACTCGACGAGTACCATTTAAATGAGTATTAGCCTTAGATTTCTAACCTTGTTCATATCCAAGCCCTTTTAGTTGGTATTAGACTTCAAATTTTTGGTTAATAGACTTTTCCCCCAAACTTGATTGAACTTGGTTTTTGGAGGTGTTAGCCTTGGATTTTCGGACAAATTGATCCTGACTCGACAAGCGTCATTTAAATGAGTATTAGACTTAGATTTCTAACCTTGTTCATATCCAAGCCCTTTTAGTTGGTATTAGACTTCAAATTTATGGGTAATAGACTTTTCCCCCAAACTTGATTGAACTTGGTTTTTGGAGGTGTTAGCCTTGGATTTTCGGACAAATTGATCCTGACTCGACAAGCATCATTTAAATGAGTATTAGACTTAGATTTCTAACCTTGTTCATATCCAAGCCCTTTTAGTTGGTATTAGACTTCAAATTTTTGGGTAATAGACTTTTCCCCCGAACTTGATTGAACTTGGTTTTTGGAGGTGTTAGCCTTGGATTTTCGGACAAATTGATCCTGACTCGACAAGCGTCATTTAAATGAGTATTAGCCTTAGATTTCTAACCTTGTTCATATCCAAGCCCTTTTAGTTGGTATTAGACTTCAAATTTATGGGTAATAGACTTTTCCCCCAAACATGATTGAACTTAGTTTTTGGAGGGAGTGTTAGCCTTGGATTTTTGGAAAAAATGATCCCGACTCGACGAGCCCCATTTAAATGAGTATTAGCCTTAGATTTCTAACCTTGTTCATATCCAAGCCCTTTTAGTTTGTATTAGACTTCAAATTTATGGGTAATAGACTTTTCCCCCAAACATGATTGAACTTAGTTTTTGGAGGGAGTGTTAGCCTTGGATTTTTGGAAAAATTGATCCTGACTCGACGAGTACCATTTAAATGAGTATTAGCCTTAGATTTCTAACCTTGTTCATATCCAAGCCCTTTTAGTTGGTATTAGACTTCAAATTTTTGGTTAATAGACTTTTCCCCCAAACTTGATTGAACTTGGTTTTTGGAGGTGTTAGCCTTGGATTTTCGGACAAATTGATCCTGACTCGACAAGCGTCATTTAAATGAGTATTAGACTTAGATTTCTAACCTTGTTCATATCCAAGCCCTTTTAGTTGGTATTAGACTTCAAATTTATGGGTAATAGACTTTTCCCCCAAACTTGATTGAACTTGGTTTTTGGAGGTGTTAGCCTTGGATTTTCGGACAAATTGATCCTGACTCGACAAGCGTCATTTAAATGAGTATTAGACTTAGATTTCTAACCTTGTTCATATCCAAGCCCTTTTAGTTGGTATTAGACTTCAAATTTATGGGTAATAGACTTTTCCCCCAAACTTGATTGAACTTGGTTTTTGGAGATGTTAGCCTTGGATTTTTGGACAAATTGATCCTGACTCGACAAGCGTCATTTAAATGAGTATTAGACTTAGATTTCTAACCTTGTTCATATCCAAGCCCTTTTAGTTGGTATTAGACTTCAATTTTTTGGGTAATAGACTTTTCCCCCAAACTTGATTGAACTTGGTTTTTGGAGGTGTTAGCCTTGGATTTTTGGAAAAATTGATCCTGACTCGACGAGCCCCATTTAAATGAGTATTAGACTTAGATTTCTAACCTTGTTCATATCCAAGCCCTTTTAGTTGGTATTAGACTTCAAATTTATGGGTAATAGACTTTTCCCCCAAACTTGATTGAACTTGGTTTTTGGAGATGTTAGCCTTGGATTTTTGGACAAATTGATCCTGACTCGACAAGCGTCATTTAAATGAGTATTAGACTTAGATTTCTAACCTTGTTCATATCCAAGCCCTTTTAGTTGGTATTAGACTTCAATTTTTTGGGTAATAGACTTTTCCCCCAAACTTGATTGAACTTGGTTTTTGGAGGTGTTAGGCTTGGATTTTTGGACAAATTGATCCTGACTCGACAAGCTCCATTTAAATGAGTATTAGACTTAGATTTCTAACCTTGTTCATATCCAAGCCCTTTTAGTTTGAATTAGACTTCAAATTTATGGGTAATAGACTTTTCCCCCAAACATGATTGAACTTGGTTTTAGGAGGTGTTAGCCTTGGATTTTTGGAAAAATTGATCCTGACTCGACGAGCCCCATTTAAATGAGTATTAGCCTTATATTTCTAACCTTGTTCATATCCAAGCCCTTTTAGATGGTATTAGACTTCAAATTTATGGGTAATAGACTTTTCCCCCAAACATGATTGAACTTAGTTTTTGGAGGGAGTGTTAGCCTTGGATTTTCTGAAAAATTGATCCTGACTCGACGAGCATCATTTAAATGAGTATTAGCCTTAGATTTCTAACCTTGTTCATATCCAAGCCCTTTTAGTTTGTATTAGACTTCAAATTTATGGGTAATAGACTTTTCCCCCAAACTTGATTGAACTTGGTTATTGGAGGTGTTAGTCTTGGATTTTTTGAAAAATTGATCCTGACTCGACGAGCATCATTTAAATGAGTATTAGCCTTAGATTTCTAACCTTGTTCATATCCAAGCCCTTTTAGTTGGTATTAGACATCAAATTTATGGGTAATAGACTTTTCCCCCGAACATGATTGAACTTAGTTTTTGGAGGGAGCGTTAGCCTTGGATTTTCGGAAAAATTGATCCCGACTCGACGAGCCCCATTTAAATGAGTATTAGCCTTAGATTTCTAACCTTGTTCATATCCAAGCCCTTTTAGTTGGTATTAGACTTCAAATTTATGGGTAATAGACTTTTCCCCCAAACATGATTGAACTTAGTTTTTGGAGGGAGTGTTAGCCTTGGATTTTCAGAAAAATTGATCCTGACTCGACGAGTACCATTTAAATGAGTATTAGCCTTAGATTTCTAATCTTGTTCATATCCAAGCCCTTTTAGTTGGTATTAGACTTCAAATTTATGGGTAATAGACTTTTCCCCCAAACATGATTGAACTTAGTTTTTGGAGGGAGTGTTAGCCTTGGATTTTCGGAAAAATTGATACTGACTCGACGAGTACCATTTAAATGAGTATTAGCCTTAGATTTGTAACCTTGTTCATATCCAAGCCCTTTTAGTTGGTATTAGGCTTCAAATTTTTGGGTAATAGACTTTTCCCCCAAACTTGATTGAACTTGGTTTTTGAAGGTGTTAGCCTTGGATTTTCGGACAAATTGATCCTGACTCGACAAGCGTCATTTAAATGAGTATTAGACTTAGATTTCTAACCTTGTTCATATCCAAGCCCTTTTAGTTGGTATTAGACTTCAAATTTATGGGTAATAGACTTTTCCCCCAAACTTGATTGAACTTGGTTTTTGGAGGTGTTAGCCTTGGATTTTCAGACAAATTGATCCTGACTCGACCAGCTCCATTTAAATGAGTATTAGACTTAGATTTCTAACCTTGTTCATATCCAAGCCCTTTTAGTTTGAATTAGACTTCAAATTTATGGGTAATAGACTTTTCCCCCAAACATGATTGAACTTTGTTTTTGGAGGTGTTAGCCTTGGATTTTCTGAAAAATTGATCCTGACTCGACGAGCCCCATTTAAATGAGTATTAGCCTTAGATTTATAACCTTGTTCATATCCAAGCCCTTTTAGATGGTATTAGACTTCAAATTTATGGGTAATAGACTTTTCCCCCAAACATGATTGAACTTAGTTTTTGGAGGGAGTGTTAGCCTTGGATTTTTTTGAAATATTGATCCTGACTCGACGAGTACCATTTAAATGAGTATTAGCCTTAGATTTCTAACCTTGTTCATATCCAAGCCCTTTTAGTTGGTATTAGACTTCAAATTTATGGGTAATAGACTTTTCCCCCAAACTTGATTGAACTTGGTTTTTGGAGGTGTTAGCCTTGGATTTTCGGACAAATTGATCCTGACTCGACAAGCTCCATTTAAATGAGTATTAGACTTAGATTTTTAACCTTGTTCATATCCTAGCCCTTTTAGTTTGAATTAGACTTCAAATTTATGGGTAATAGACCTTTCCCCCAAACTTGATTTAACTTGGTTTTTGGAGGTGTTAGGCTTGGATTTTCGGACAAATTGATCGTGACTCGACAAGCTCCATTTAAATGAGTATTAGACTTAGATTTCTAACCTTGTTCATATCCAAGCCCTTTTAGTTTGTATTAGACTTCAAATTTATGGGTAATAGACTTTTCCCCCAAACATGATTGAACTTAGTTTTTGGTGGGAGTGTTCGCCTTGGATTTTTTGAAATATTGATCCTGACTCGACGAGTACCATTTAAATGACTATTAGCCTTAGATTTCTAACCTTGTTCATATCCAAGCCCTTTTAGTTGGTATTAGACTTCAAATTTATGGGTAATAGACTTTTCCCCCAAACTTGATTGAACTTGGTTTTTGGAGGTGTTAGCCTTGGATTTTCGGACAAATTGATCCTGACTCGACAAGCTCCATTTAAATGAGTATTAGACTTAGATTTCTAACCTTGTTCATATCCTAGCCCTTTTAGTTTGAATTAGACTTCAAATTTATGGGTAATAGACCTTTCCCCCAAACATGATTGAACTTGGTTTTTGGAGGTGTGTTAGCCTTGGATTTTCGGAAAAAATGATCCCGACTCGACGAGCCCCATTTAAATGAGTATTAGCCTTAGATTTCTAACCTTGTTCATATCCAAGCCCTTTTAGTTTGTATTAGACTTCAAATTTATGGGTAATAGACTTTTCCCCCAAACATGATTGAACTTAGTTTTTGGAGGGAGTGTTAGCCTTGGATTTTTGGAAAAATTGATCCTGACTCGACGAGCCCCATTTAAATGAGTATTAGCCTTAGATTTCTAACCTTGTTCATATCCAAGCCCTTTTAGTTGGTATTAGACTTCAAATTTATGGGTAATACATTTTTCCCCCAAACATGATTGAACTTAGTTTTTGGAGGGAGTGTTAGCCTTGGATTTTCGGAAAAAATGATCCCGACTCGACGAGCCCCATTTAAATGAGTATTAGCCTTAGATTTCTAACCTTGTTCATATCCAAGCCCTTTTAGTTTGTATTAGACTTCAAATTTATGGGTAATAGACTTTTCCCCCAAACATGATTGAACTTAGTTTTTGGAGGGAGTGTTAGCCTTGGATTTTTGGAAAAATTGATCCTGACTCGACGAGTACCATTTAAATGAGTATTAGCCTTAGTTTTCTAACCTTGTTCATATCCAAGCCCTTTTAGTTGGTATTAGACTTCAAATTTTTGGTTAATAGACTTTTCCCCCAAACTTGATTGAACTTGGTTTTCGGAGGTGTTAGCCTTGGATTTTCGGACAAATTGATCCTGACTCGACAAGCGTCATTTAAATGAGTATTAGACTTATATTTCTAACGTTGTTCATATCCAAGCCCTTTTAGTTGGTATTAGACTTCAAATTTATGGGTAATAGACTTTTCCCCCAAACTTGATTGAACTTGGTTTTTGGAGGTGTTAGCCTTGGATTTTCGGACAAATTGATCCTGACTCGACAAGCTCCATTTAAATGAGTATTAGACTTAGATTTCTAACCTTGTTCATATCCAAGCCCTTTTAGTTTGAATTAGACTTCAAATTTATGGGTAATAGACTTTTCCCCCAAACATGATTGAACTTGGTTTTAGGAGGTGTTAGCCTTGGATTTTTGGAAAAATTGATCCTGACTCGACGAGCCCCATTTAAATGAGTATTAGCCTTATATTTCTAACCTTGTTCATATCCAAGCCCTTTTAGATGGTATTAGACTTCAAATTTATGGGTAATAGACTTTTCCCCCAAACATGATTGAACTTAGTTTTTGGAGGGAGTGTTAGCCTTGGATTTTCGGAAAAAATGATCCCGACTCGACGAGCCCCATTTAAATGAGTATTAGCCTTAGATTTCTAACCTTGTTCATATCCAAGCCCTTTTAGTTTGTATTAGACTTCAAATTTATGGGTAATAGACCTTTCCCCCAAACATGATTGAACTTGGTTTTTGGAGGTGTTAGTCTTGGATTTTCGGACAAATTGATCGTGACTCGACAAGCTCCATTTAAATGAGTATTAGACTTAGATTTCTAACCTTGTTCATATCCAAGCCCTTTTAGTTTGTATTAGACTTCAAATTTATGGGTAATAGACTTTTCCCCCAAACATGATTGAACTTAGTTTTTGGAGGGAGTGTTAGCCTTGGATTTTTTGAAATATTGATCCTGACTCGACGAGTACCATTTAAATGAGTATTAGCCTTAGATTTCTAACCTTGTTCATATCCAAGCCCTTTTAGTTGGTATTAGACTTCAAATTTATGGGTAATAGACTTTTCCCCCAAAGTTGATTGAACTTGGTTTTTGGAGGTGTTAGCCTTGGATTTTCGGACAAATTGATCCTGACTCGACAAGCTCCATTTAAATGAGTATTAGACTTAGATTTCTAACCTTGTTCATATCCTAGCCCTTTTAGTTTGAATTAGACTTCAAATTTATGGGTAATAGACCTTTCCCCCAAACATGATTGAACTTGGTTTTTGAAGGTGTTAGCCTTGGATTTTCGGACAAATTGATCGTGACTCGACAAGCTCCATTTAAATGAGTATTAGACTTAGATTTCTAACCTTGTTCATATCCAAGCCCTTTTAGTTTGTATTAGACTTCAAATTTATGGGTAATAGACTTTTCCCCCAAACATGATTGAACTTAGTTTTTGGAGGGAGTGTTGGCCTTGGATTTTCGGAAAAATTGATCCTAACTCGACGAGCCCCATTTAAATGAGTATTAGCCTTAGATTTCTAACCTTGTTCATATCCAAGCCCTTTTAGTTGGTATTAGACTTCAAATTTATGGGTAATAGACTTTTCCCCCAAACATGATTGAACTTAGTTTTTGGAGGGAGTGTTCGCCTTGGATTTTCGGAAAAAATGATCCTGACTCGACGAGCCCCATTTAAATGAGTATTAGCCTTAGATTTCTAACCTTGTTCATATCCAAGCCCTTTTAGTTGGTATTAGACTTC
Source organism: Salix caprea (assembly GCA_964035475.1). Taxonomy (NCBI): domain Eukaryota; kingdom Viridiplantae; phylum Streptophyta; class Magnoliopsida; order Malpighiales; family Salicaceae; genus Salix; species Salix caprea. The sequence goes on from OZ037749.1 coordinate 18,802,569, forward strand.
AAATTTATAGGTAATAGACTTTTCCCCCAAACATGATTGAACTTAGTTTTTGGAGGGAGTGTTAGCCTTGGATTTTTGGAAAAAATGATCCCGACTCGACGAGCCCCATTTAAATGAGTATTAGCCTTAGATTTCTAACCTTGTTCATATCCAAGCCCTTTTAGTTTGTATTAGACTTCAAATTTATGGGTAATAGACTTTTCCCCCAAACATGATTGAACTTAGTTTTTGGAGGGAGTGTTAGCCTTGGATTATTGGAAAAATTGATCCTGACTCGACGAGTACCATTTAAATGAGTATTAGCCTTAGATTTCTAACCATGTTCATATCCAAGCCCTTTTAGTTGGTATTAGACTTCAAATTTTTGGTTAATAGACTTTTCCCCCAAACTTGATTGAACTTGGTTTTTGGAGGTGTTAGCCTTGGATTTTCGGACAAATTGATCCTGACTCGACAAGCGTCATTTAAATGAGTATTAGACTTAGATTTCTAACCTTGTTCATATCCAAGCCCTTTTAGTTGGTATTAGACTTCAAATTTTTGGGTAATAGACTTTTCCCCCAAACTTGATTGAACTTGGTTTTTGGAGATGTTAGCCTTGGATTTTCGGACAAATTGATCCTGACTCGACAAGCGTCATTTAAATGAGTATTAGACTTAGATTTCTAACCTTGTTCATATCCAAGCCCTTTTAGTTGGTATTAGACTTCAAATTTTTGGGTAATAGACTTTTCCCCCAAACTTGAATGAACTTGGTTTTTGGAGGTGTTAGGCTTGGATTTTCGGACAAATTGATCTTGACTCGACAAGCTCCATTTAAATGAGTATTAGACTTAGATTTCTAACCTTGTTCATATCCAAGCCCTTTTAGTTTGAATTAGACTTCAAATTTATGGGTAATAGACTTTTCCCCCAAACATGATTGAACTTGGTTTTAGGAGGTGTTAGCCTTGGATTTTTGGAAAAATTGATCCTGACTCGACGAGCCCCATTTAAATGAGTATTAGCCTTATATTTCTAACCTTGTTCATATCCAAGCCCTTTTAGATGGTATTAGACTTCAAATTTATGGGTAATAGACTTTTCCCCCAAACATGATTGAACTTAGTTTTTGGAGGGAGTGTTAGCCTTGGATTTTCGGAAAAAATGATCCCGACTCGACGAGCCCCATTTAAATGAGTATTAGCCTTAGATTTCTAACCTTGTTCATATCCAAGCCCTTTTAGTTTGTATTAGACTTCAAATTTATGGGTAATAGACTTTTCCCCCGAACATTATTGAACTTGGTTTTTGGAGGGAGTGTTAGCCTTGGATTTTTGGAAAAATTGATCCTGACTCGACGAGTACCATTTAAATGAGTATTAGCCTTAGATTTCTAACCTTGTTCATATCCAAGCCCTTTTAGTTGGTATTAGACTTCAAATTTATGGGTAATAGACTTTTCCCCCAAACATGATTGAACTTAGTTTTTGGAGGGAGTGTTAGCCTTGGATTTTTGGAAAAATTGATCCTGACTCGACGAGCCCCATTTAAATGAGTATTAGCCTTATATTTCTAACCTTGTTCATATCCAAGCCCTTTTAGATGGTATTAGACTTCAAATTTATGGGTAATAGACTTTTTCCCCAAACATGATTGAACTTAGTTTTTGGAGGGAGTGTTAGCCTTGGATTTTCGGAAAAAATGATCCCGACTCGACGAGCGCCATTTAAATGAGTATTAGCCTTAGATTTCTAACCTTGTTCATATCCAAGCCCTTTTAGTTTGTATTAGACTTCAAATTTATGGGTAATAGACTTTTCCCCCGAACATTATTGAACTTGGTTTTTGGAGGGAGTGTTAGCCTTGGATTTTTGGAAAAATTGATCCTGACTCGACGAGTACCATTTAAATGAGTATTAGCCTTAGATTTCTAACCTTGTTCATATCCAAGCCCTTTTAGTTGGTATTAGACTTCAAATTTATGGGTAATAGACTTTTCCCCCAAACTTGATTGAACTTGGTTATTGGAGGTGTTAGCCTTGGATTTTCGGACAAATTGATCCTGACTCGACAAGCGTCATTTAAATGAGTATTAGACTTAGATTTCTAACCTTGTTCATATCCAATCCGTTTTAGTTTGAATTAGACTTCAAATTTATGGGTAATAGACATTTCCCCCAAACTTGATTGAACTTGGTTATTGGAGGTGTTAGCCTTGGATTTTCTGAAAAATTGATCCTGACTCGACGAGCATCATTTAAATGAGTATTAGCCTTAGATTTCTAACCTTGTTCATATCCAAGCCCTTTTAGTTTGTATTAGACTTCAAATTTATGGGTAATAGACTTTTCCCCCGAACATTATTGAACTTGGTTTTTGGAGGGAGTGTTAGCCTTGGATTTTTGGAAAAATTGATCCTGACTCGACGAGTACCATTTAAATGAGTATTAGCCTTAGATTTCTAACCTTGTTCATATCCAAGCCCTTTTAGTTGGTATTAGACTTCAAATTTATGGGTAATAGACTTTTCCCCCAAACTTGATTGAACTTGGTTATTGGAGGTGTTAGCCTTGGATTTTCGGACAAATTGATCCTGACTCGACAAGCGTCATTTAAATGAGTATTAGACTTAGATTTCTAACCTTGTTCATATCCAATCCGTTTTAGTTTGAATTAGACTTCAAATTTATGGGTAATAGACATTTCCCCCAAACTTGATTGAACTTGGTTATTGGAGGTGTTAGCCTTGGATTTTCTGAAAAATTGATCCTGACTCGACGAGCATCATTTAAATGAGTATTAGCCTTAGATTTCTAACCTTGTTCATATCCAAGCCCTTTTAGTTGGTATTAGACATCAAATTTATGGGTAATAGACTTTTCCCCCGAACATGATTGAACTTAGTTTTTGGAGGGAGCGTTAGCCTTGGATTTTCGGAAAAATTGATCCCGACTCGACGAGCCCCATTTAAATGAGTATTAGCCTTAGATTTCTAACCTTGTTCATATCCAAGCCCTTTTAGTTGGTATTAGACTTCAAATTTATGGGTAATAGACTTTTCCCCCAAACATGATTGAACTTAGTTTTTGGAGGGAGTGTTAGCCTTGGATTTTCGGAAAAATTGATCCTGACTCGACGAGTACCATTTAAATGAGTATTAGCCTTAGATTTCTAACCTTGTTCATATCCAAGCCCTTTTAGTTGGTATTAGACTTCAAATTTATGGGTAATAGACTTTTCCCCCAAACATGATTGAACTTAGTTTTTGGAGGGAGTGTTAGCCTTGGATTTTCGGAAAAATTGATATTGACTCGACGAGTACCATTTAAATGAGTATTAGCCTTAGATTTCTAACCTTGTTCATATCCAAGCCCTTTTAGTTGGTATTAGACTTCAAATTTTTGGGTAATAGACTTTTCCCCCAAACTTGATTGAACTTGGTTTTTGAAGGTGTTAGCCTTGTATTTTCGGACAAATTGATCCTGACTCGACAAGCATCATTTAAATGAGTATTAGACTTAGATTTCTAACCTTGTGCATATCCAAGCCCTTTTAGTTGGTATTAGACTTCAAATTTATGGGTAATAGACTTTTCCCCCAAACTTGGTTGAACTTGGTTTTTGGAGGTTTTAGCCTTGGATTTTCTGAAAAATTGATCCTGACTCGATGAGCATCATTTAAATGAGTATTAGCCTTAGATTTCTAACCTTGTTCATATCCAAGCCCTTTTAGTTGGTATTAGCCATCAAATTTATGGGTAATAGACTTTTCCCCCGAACATGATTGAACTTAGTTTTTGGAGGGAGTGTTAGCCTTGGATTTTCGGAAAAATTGATTCCGACTCGACGAGCCCCATTTAAATGAGTATTAGCCTTAGATTTCTAACCTTGTTCATATCCAAGCCCTTTTAGTTGGTATTAGACTTCAAATTTATGGGTAATAGACTTTTCCCCCAAACATGATTGAACTTAGTTTTTGGAGGGAGTGTTAGCCTTGGATTTTCGGAAAAATTGATCCTGACTCGACGAGTACCATTTAAATGAGTATTAGCCTTAGATTTCTAACCTTGTTCATATCCAAGCCCTTTTAGTTTGAATTAGACTTCAAATTTATGGGTAATAGACTTTTCCCCCAAACATGATTGAACTTGGTTTTTGGAGGTGTTAGCCTTGGATTTTCTGAAAAATTGATCCTGACTCGACGAGCCCCATTTAAATGCGTATTAGCCTTAGATTTATAACCTTGTTCATATCCAAGCCCTTTTAGATGGTATTAGACTTCAAATTTATGGGTAATAGACTTTTCCCCCAAACATGATTGAACTTAGTTTTTGGAGGGAGTGTTAGCCTTGGATTTTCGGAAAAATTGATCCTGACTCGACGAGTACCATTTAAATGAGTATTAGCCTTAGATTTCTAACCTTGTTCATATCCAAGCCCTTTTAGTTGGTATTAGACTTCAAATTTATGGGTAATAGACTTTTTCCCCAAACTTGATTGAACTTGGTTATTGGAGGTGTTAGCCTTGGATTTTCTGAAAAATTGATCCTGAATCGACGAGCACCATTTAAATGAGTATTAGCCTTAGATTTCTAACCTTGTTCATATCCAAGCCCTTTTAGTTGGTATTAGACTTCAAATTTTTGGGTAATAGACTTTTCCCCCAAACTTGATTGAACTTGGTTTTTGAAGGTGTTAGCCTTGGATTTTCGGACAAATTGATCCTGACTCGACAAGCGTCATTTAAATGCGTATTAGACTTAGATTTCTAACCTTGTTCATATCCAAGCCCTTTTAGTTGGTATTAGACTTCAAATTTATGGGTAATAGACTTTTCCCCCAAACTTGATTGAACTTGGTTTTTGGAGGTGTTAGCCTTGGATTTTCTGAAAAATTGATCCTGACTCGACGAGCATCATTTAAATGAGTATTAGCCTTAGATTTCTAACCTTGTTCATATCCAAGCCCTTTTAGTTGGTATTAGACATCAAATTTATGGGTAATAGACTTTTCCCCCGAACATGATTGAACTTAGTTTTTGGAGGGAGTGTTAGCCTTGGATTTTCGGAAAAATTGATCCCGACTCGACGAGCCCCATTTAAATGAGTATTAGCCTTAGATTTCTAACCTTGTTCATATCCAAGCCCTTTTAGTTGGTATTAGACTTCAAATTTATGGGTAATAGACTTTTTCCCCAAACTTGATTGAACTTGGTTATTGGAGGTGTTAGCCTTGGATTTTCTGAAAAATTGATCCTGAATCGACGAGCACCATTTAAATGAGTATTAGCCTTAGATTTCTAACCTTGTTCATATCCAAGCCCTTTTAGTTGGTATTAGACTTCAAATTTTTGGGTAATAGACTTTTCCCCCAAACTTGATTGAACTTGGTTTTTGAAGGTGTTAGCCTTGGATTTTCGGACAAATTGATCCTGACTCGACAAGCATCATTTAAATGCGTATTAGACTTAGATTTCTAACCTTGTTCATATCCAAGCCCTTTTAGTTGGTATTAGACTTCAAATTTATGGGTAATAGACTTTTCCCCCAAACTTGATTGAACTTGGTTTTTGGAGGTGTTAGCCTTGGATTTTCTGAAAAATTGATCCTGACTCGACGAGCATCATTTAAATGAGTATTAGCCTTAGATTTCTAACCTTGTTCATATAAAAGCCCTTTTAGTTGGTATTAGACATCAAATTTATGGGTAATAGACTTTTCCCCCGAACATGATTGAACTTAATTTTTGGAGCGAGTGTTAGCCTTGGATTTTCGGAAAAATTGATCCCGACTCGACGAGCCCCATTTAAATGAGTATTAGCCTTAGATTTCTAACCTTGTTCATATCCAAGCCCTTTTAGTTGGTATTAGACTTCAAATTTATGGGTAATAGACTTTTCCCCCAAACATGATTGAACTTAGTTTTTGGAGGGAGTGTTAGCCTTGGATTTTCGGAAAAATTGATCCTCACTCGACGAGTACCATTTAAATGAGTATTAGCCTTAGATTTCTAACCTTGTTCATATCCAAGCCCTTTTAGTTGGTATTAGACTTCAAATTTATGGGTAATAGACCTTTCCCCCAAACATGATTGAACTTGGTTTTTGGAGGTGTTAGCCTTGGATTTTCGGACAAATTGATCGTGACTCGACAAGCTCCATTTAAATGAGTATTAGACTTAGATTTCTAACCTTGTTCATATCCAAGCCTTTTAGTTTGTATTAGACTTCAAATTTATGGGTAATAGACTTTTCCCCCAAACATGATTGAACTTAGTTTTTGGAGGGAGTGTTAGCCTTGGATTTTTTGAAATATTGATCCTGACTCGACGAGTACCATTTAAATGAGTATTAGCCTTAGATTTCTATCCTTGTTCATATCCAAGCCCTTTTAGTTGGTATTAGACTTCAAATTTATGGGTAATAGACCTTTCCCCCAAACTTGATTTAACTTGGTTTTTGGAGGTGTTAGCCTTGGATTTTCGGACAAATTGATCCTGACTCGACAAGCTCCATTTAAATGAGTATTAGACTTAGATTTCTAACCTTGTTCATATCCAAGCCCTTTTAGTTTGTATTAGACTTCAAATTTATGGGTAATAGACTTTTCCCCCAAACATGATTGAACTTAGTTTTTGGAGGAAGAGTTAGCCTTGGATTTTTTGAAAAATTGATCCTGACTCGACGAGTACCATTTAAATGAGTATTAGCCTTAGATTTCTAACCTTGTTCATATCCAAGCCCTTTTAGTTGGTATTAGACTTCAAATTTTTGGGTCATAGACTTTTCCCCCAAACTTGATTGAACTTGGTTTTTGGAGGTGTTAGCCTTGGATTTTCGGACAAATTGATCCTGACTCGACAAGCGTCATTTAAATGAGTATTAGACTTAGATTTCTAACCTTGTTCATATCCAATCCCTTTTAGTTGGTATTAGACTTCAAATTTATGGTTAATAGACTTTTCCCCCAAACTTGATTGAACTTGGTTTTTGGAGGTGTTAGCCTTGGATTTTCGGACAAATTGATCCTGACTCGACAAGCTCCATTTAAATGAGTATTAGACTTAGATTTCTAACCTTGTTCATATCCAAGCCCTTTTAGTTTGTATTAGACTTCAAATTTATGGGTAATAGACTTTTCCCCCAAACATGATTGAACTTAGTTTTTGGAGGCAGAGTTAGCCTTGGATTTTTTGAAAAATTGATCCTGACTCGACGAGTACCATTTAAATGAGTATTAGCCTTAGATTTCTAACCTTGTTCATATCCAAGCCCTTTTAGTTGGTATTAGACTTCAAATTTATGGGTAATAGACTTTTTCCCCAAACTTGATTGAACTTGGTTATTGGAGGTGTTAGCCTTGGATTTTCTGAAAAATTGATCCTGAATCGACGAGCACCATTTAAATGAGTATTAGCCTTAGATTTCTAACCTTGTTCATATCCAAGCCCTTTTAGTTGGTATTAGACTTCAAATTTTTGGGTAATAGACTTTTCCCCCAAACTTGATTGAACTTGGTTTTTGAAGGTGTTAGCCTTGGATTTTCGGACAAATTGATCCTGACTCGACAAGCATCATTTAAATGCGTATTAGACTTAGATTTCTAACCTTGTTCATATCCAAGCCCTTTTAGTTGGTATTAGACTTCAAATTTATGGGTAATAGACTTTTCCCCCAAACTTGATTGAACTTGGTTTTTGGAGGTGTTAGCCTTGGATTTTCTGAAAAATTGATCCTGACTCGACGAGCATCATTTAAATGAGTATTAGCCTTAGATTTCTAACCTTGTTCATATCCAAGCCCTTTTAGTTGGTATTAGACATCAAATTTATGGGTAATAGACTTTTCCCCCGAACATGATTGAACTTAATTTTTGGAGGGAGTGTTAGCCTTGGATTTTCGGAAAAATTGATCCCGACTCGACGAGCCCCATTTAAATGAGTATTAGCCTTAGATTTCTAACCTTGTTCATATCCAAGCCCTTTTAGTTGGTATTAGACTTCAAATTTATGGGTAATAGACTTTTCCCCCAAACATGATTGAACTTAGTTTTTGGAGGGAGTGTTAGCCTTGGATTTTCGGAAAAATTGATCCTCACTCGACGAGTACCATTTAAATGAGTATTAGCCTTAGATTTCTAACCTTGTTCATATCCAAGCCCTTTTAGTTGGTATTAGACTTCAAATTTATGGGTAATAGACCTTTCCCCCAAACATGATTGAACTTGGTTTTTGGAGGTGTTAGCCTTGGATTTTCGGACAAATTGATCGTGACTCGACAAGCTCCATTTAAATGAGTATTAGACTTAGATTTCTAACCTTGTTCATATCCAAGCCTTTTAGTTTGTATTAGACTTCAAATTTATGGGTAATAGACTTTTCCCCCAAACATGATTGAACTTAGTTTTTGGAGGGAGTGTTAGCCTTGGATTTTTTGAAATATTGATCCTGACTCGACGAGTACCATTTAAATGAGTATTAGCCTTAGATTTCTATCCTTGTTCATATCCAAGCCCTTTTAGTTGGTATTAGACTTCAAATTTATGGGTAATAGACCTTTCCCCCAAACTTGATTTAACTTGGTTTTTGGAGGTGTTAGCCTTGGATTTTCGGACAAATTGATCCTGACTCGACAAGCTCCATTTAAATGAGTATTAGACTTAGATTTCTAACCTTGTTCATATCCAAGCCCTTTTAGTTTGTATTAGACTTCAAATTTATGGGTAATAGACTTTTCCCCCAAACATGATTGAACTTAGTTTTTGGAGGAAGAGTTAGCCTTGGATTTTTTGAAAAATTGATCCTGACTCGACGAGTACCATTTAAATGAGTATTAGCCTTAGATTTCTAACCTTGTTCATATCCAAGCCCTTTTAGTTGGTATTAGACTTCAAATTTTTGGGTCATAGACTTTTCCCCCAAACTTGATTGAACTTGGTTTTTGGAGGTGTTAGCCTTGGATTTTCGGACAAATTGATCCTGACTCGACAAGCGTCATTTAAATGAGTATTAGACTTAGATTTCTAACCTTGTTCATATCCAATCCCTTTTAGTTGGTATTAGACTTCAAATTTATGGTTAATAGACTTTTCCCCCAAACTTGATTGAACTTGGTTTTTGGAGGTGTTAGCCTTGGATTTTCGGACAAATTGATCCTGACTCGACAAGCTCCATTTAAATGAGTATTAGACTTAGATTTCTAACCTTGTTCATATCCAAGCCCTTTTAGTTTGTATTAGACTTCAAATTTATGGGTAATAGACTTTTCCCCCAAACATGATTGAACTTAGTTTTTGGAGGAAGAGTTAGCCTTGGATTTTTTGAAAAATTGATCCTGACTCGACGAGTACCATTTAAATGAGTATTAGCCTTAGATTTCTAACCTTGTTCATATCCAAGCCCTTTTAGTTGGTATTAGACTTCAAATTTTTGGGTCATAGACTTTTCCCCCAAACTTGATTGAACTTGGTTTTTGGAGGTGTTAGCCTTGGATTTTCGGACAAATTGATCCTAACTCGACAAGCGTCATTTAAATGAGTATTAGACTTAGATTTCTAACCTTGTTCATATCCAATCCCTTTTAGTTGGTATTAGACTTCAAATTTATGGTTAATAGACTTTTCCCCCAAACTTGATTGAACTTGGTTTTTGGAGGTGTTAGCCTTGGATTTTCGGACAAATTGATCCTGTCTCGACAAGCGTCATTTAAATGAGTATTAGACTTAGATTTCTAACCTTGTTCATATCCAAGCCCTTTTAGTTGGTATTAGACTTCAAATTTATGGGTAATAGACTTTTCCCCCAAACTTGATTGAACTTGGTTTTTGGAGGTGTTAGCCTTGGATTTTCTGAAAAATTGATCCTGACTCGACGAGCATCATTTAAATGAGTATTAGCCTTAGATTTCTAACCTTGTTCATATCCAAGCCCTTTTAGTTGGTATTAGACATCAAATTTATGGGTAATAGACTTTTCCCCCGAACATGATTGAACTTAGTTTTTGGAGGGAGTGTTAGCCTTGGATTTTAGGAAAAATTGATCCCGACTCGACGAGCCCCATTTAAATGAGTATTAGCCTTAGATTTCTAACCTTGTTCATATCCAAGCCCTTTTAGTTGGTATTAGACTTCAAATTTATGGGTAATAGACTTTTCCCCCAAACATGATTGAACTTAGTTTTTGGAGGGAGTGTTAGCCTTGGATTTTCGGAAAAATTGATCCTGACTCGACGAGTACCATTTAAATGAGTATTAGCCTTAGATTTCTAACCTTGTTCATATCCAAGCCCTTTTAGTTGGTATTAGACTTCAAATTTATGGGTAATAGACCTTTCCCCCAAACATGATTGAACTTGGTTTTTGGAGGTGTTAGCCTTGGATTTTCGGACAAATTGATCGTGACTCGACAAGCTCCATTTAAATGAGTATTAGACTTAGATTTCTAACCTTGTTCATATCCAAGCCTTTTAGTTTGTATTAGACTTCAAATTTATGGGTAATAGACTTTTCCCCCAAACATGATTGAACTTAGTTTTTGGAGGGAGTGTTAGCCTTGGATTTTCGGAAAAATTGATCCCGACTCGACGAGCCCCATTTAAATGAGTATTAGCCTTAGATTTCTAACCTTGTTCATATCCAAGCCCTTTTAGTTGGTATTAGACTTCAAATTTATGGGTAATAGACATTTCCCCCAAACTTGATTGAACTTGGTTATTGGAGGTGTTAGCCTTGGATTTTCTGAAAAATTGATCCTGAATCGACGAGCATCATTTAAATGAGTATTAGCCTTAGATTTCTAACCTTGTTCATATCCAAGCCCTTTTAGTTGGTATTAGACATCAAATTTATGGGTAATAGACTTTCCCCCCGAACATGATTGAACTTAGTTTTTGGAGGGAGCGTTAGCCTTGGATTTTCGGAAAAATTGATCCCGACTCGACGAGCCCCATTTAAATGAGTATTAGCCTTAGATTTCTAACCTTGTTCATATACAAGCCCTTTTAGTTGGTATTAGACTTCAAATTTATGGGTAATAGACTTTTTCCCCAAACTTGATTGAACTTGGTTATTGGAGGTGTTAGCCTTGGATTTTCTGAAAAATTGATCCTGAATCGACGAGCACCATTTAAATGAGTATTAGCCTTAGATTTCTAACCTTGTTCATATCCAAGCCCTTTTAGTTGGTATTAGACTTCAAATTTTTGGGTAATAGACTTTTCCCCCAAACTTGATTGAACTTGGTTTTTGAAGGTGTTAGCCTTGGATTTTCGGACAAATTGATCCTGACTCGACAAGCGTCATTTAAATGCGTATTAGACTTAGATTTCTAACCTTGTTCATATCCAAGCCCTTTTAGTTGGTATTAGACTTCAAATTTATGGGTAATAGACTTTTCCCCCAAACTTGATTGAACTTGGTTTTTGGAGGTGTTAGCCTTGGATTTTCTGAAAAATTGATCCTGACTCGACGAGCATCATTTAAATGAGTATTAGCCTTAGATTTCTAACCTTGTTCATATCCAAGCCCTTTTAGTTGGTATTAGACATCAAATTTATGGGTAATAGACTTTTCCCCCGAACATGATTGAACTTAGTTTTTGGAGGGAGCGTTAGCCTTGGATTTTCGGAAAAATTGATCCCGACTCGACGAGCCCCATTTAAATGAGTATTAGCCTTAGATTTCTAACCTTGTTCATATCCAAGCCCTTTTAGTTGGTATTAGACTTCAAATTTATGGGTAATAGACTTTTCCCCCAAACATGATTGAACTTAGTTTTTGGAGGGAGTGTTAGCCTTGGATTTTCGGAAAAATTGATCCTGACTCGACGAGTACCATTTAAATGAGTATTAGCCTTAGATTTCTAACCTTGTTCATATCCAAGCCCTTTTAGTTGGTATTAGACTTCAAATTTATGGGTAATAGACTTTTCCCCCAAACATGATTGAACTTAGTTTTTGGAGGGAGTGTTAGCCTTGGATTTTCGGAAAAATTGATACTGACTCGACGAGTACCATTTAAATGAGTATTAGCCTTAGATTTCTAACCTTGTTCATATCCAAGCCCTTTTAGTTGGTATTAGACTTCAAATTTTTGGGTAATAGACTTTTCCCCCAAACTTGATTGAATTTGGTTTTTGAAGGTGTTAGTCTTGTATTTTCGGACAAATTGATCCTGACTCGACAAGCATCATTTAAATGAGTATTAGACTTAGATTTCTAACCTTGTTCATATCCAAGCCCTTTTAGTTGGTATTAGACTTCAAATTTATGGGTAATAGACTTTTCCCCCAAACTTGGTTGAACTTGGTTTTTGGAGGTTTTAGCCTTGGATTTTCTGAAAAATTGATCCTGACTCGATGAGCATCATTTAAATGAGTATTAGGCTTAGATTTCTAACCTTGTTCATATCCAAGCCCTTTTAGTTGGTATTAGCCATCAAATTTATGGGTAATAGACTTTTCCCCCGAACATGATTGAACTTAGTTTTTGGAGGGAGTGTTAGCCTTGGATTTTCGGAAAAATTGATTCCAACTCGACGAGCCCCATTTAAATGAGTATTAGCCTTAGATTTCTAACCTTGTTCATATCCAAGCCCTTTTAGTTGGTATTAGACTTCAAATTTATGGGTAATAGACTTTTCCCCCAAACATGATTGAACTTAGTTTTTGGAGGGAGTGTTAGCCTTGGATTTTCGGAAAAATTGATCCTGACTCGACGAGTACCATTTAAATGAGTATTAGCCTTAGATTTCTAACCTTGTTCATATCCAAGCCCTTTTAGTTTGAATTAGACTTCAAATTTATGGGTAATAGACTTTTCCCCCAAACATGATTGAACTTGGTTTTTGGAGGTGTTAGCGTTGGATTTTCTGAAAAATTGATCCTGACTCGACGAGCCCCATTTAAATGCGTATTAGCCTTAGATTTATAACCTTGTTCATATCCAAGCCCTTTTAGATGGTATTAGACTTCAAATTTATGGGTAATAGACTTTTCCCCCAAACATGATTGAACTTAGTTTTTGGAGGGAGTGTTAGCCTTGGATTTTCGGAAAAATTGATCCTGACTCGACGAGTACCATTTAAATGAGTATTAGCCTTAGATTTCTAACCTTGTTCATATCCAAGCCCTTTTAGTTGGTATTAGACTTCAAATTTATGGGTAATAGACTTTTTCCCCAAACTTTATTGAACTTGGTTATTGGAGGTGTTAGCCTTGGATTTTCTGAAAAATTGATCCTGAATCGACGAGCACCATTTAAATGAGTATTAGCCTTAGATTTCTAACCTTGTTCATATCCAAGCCCTTTTAGTTGGTATTAGACTTCAAATTTTTGGGTAATAGACTTTTCCCCCAAACTTGATTGAACTTGGTTTTTGAAGGTGTTAGCCTTGGATTTTCGGACAAATTGATCCTGACTCGACAAGCGTCATTTAAATGCGTATTAGACTTAGATTTCTAACCTTGTTCATATCCAAGCCCTTTTAGTTGGTATTAGACTTCAAATTTATGGGTAATAGACTTTTCCCCCAAACTTGATTGAACTTGGTTTTTGGAGGTGTTAGCCTTGGATTTTCTGAAAAATTGATCCTGACTCGACGAGCATCATTTAAATGAGTATTAGCCTTAGATTTCTAACCTTGTTCATATCCAAGCCCTTTTAGTTGGTATTAGACATCAAATTTATGGGTAATAGACTTTTCCCCCGAACATGATTGAACTTAGTTTTTGGAGGGAGTGTTAGCCTTGGATTTTCGGAAAAATTGATCCCGACTCGACGAGCCCCATTTAAATGAGTATTAGCCTTAGATTTCTAACCTTGTTCATATACAAGCCCTTTTAGTTGGTATTAGACTTCAAATTTATGGGTAATAGACTTTTCCCCCAAACATGATTGAACTTAGTTTTTGGAGGGAGTGTTAGCCTTGGATTTTCGGAAAAATTGATCCTGACTCGACGAGTACCATTTAAATGAGTATTAGCCTTAGATTTCTAACCTTGTTCATATCCAAGCCCTTTTAGTTGGTATTAGACTTCAAATTTATGGGTAATAGACCTTTCCCCCAAACATGATTGAACTTGGTTTTTGGAGGTGTTAGCCTTGGATTTTCGGACAAATTGATCGTGACTCGACAAGCTCCATTTAAATGAGTATTAGACTTAGATTTCTAACCTTGTTCATATCCAAACCTTTTAGTTTGTATTAGACTTCAAATTTATGGGTAATAGACTTTTCCCCCAAACATGATTGAACTTAGTTTTTGGAGGGAGTGTTAGCCTTGGATTTTTTGAAATATTGATCCTGACTCGACGAGTACCATTTAAATGAGTATTAGCCTTAGATTTCTATCCTTGTTCATATCCAAGCCCTTTTAGTTGGTATTAGACTTCAAATTTATGGGTAATAGACTTTTCCCCCAAACTTGATTGAACTTGGTTTTTGGAGGTGTTAGCCTTGGATTTTCGGACAAATTGATCCTGACTCGACAAGCTCCATTTAAATGAGTATTAGACTTAGATTTCTAACCTTGTTCATATCCAAGCCCTTTTAGTTTGTATTAGACTTCAAATTTATGGGTAATAGACTTTTCCCCCAAACATGATTGAACTTAGTTTTTGGAGGGAGAGTTAGCCTTGGATTTTTTGAAAAATTGATCCTGACTCGACGAGTACCATTTAAATGAGTATTAGCCTTAGATTTCTAACCTTGTTCATATCCAAGCCCTTTTAGTTGGTATTAGACTTCAAATTTTTGGGTAATAGACTTTTCCCCCAAACTTGATTGAACTTGGTTTTTGGAGGTGTTAGCCTTGGATTTTCGGACAAATTGATCCTGAGTCGACAAGCGTCATTTAAATGAGTATTAGACTTAGATTTCTAACCTTGTTCATATCCAATCACTTTTAGTTGGTATTAGACTTCAAATTTATGGTTAATAGACTTTTCCCCCAAACTTTATTGAACTTGGTTTTTGGAGGTGTTAGCCTTGGATTTTCGGACAAATTGATCCTGTCTCGACAAGCGTCATTTAAATGAGTATTAGACTTAGATTTCTAACCTTGTTCATATCCAAGCCCTTTTAGTTGGTATTAGACTTCAAATTTATGGGTAATAGACTTTTCCCCCAAACTTGATTGAACTTGGTTTTTGGAGGTGTTAGCCTTGGATTTTCTGAAAAATTGATCCTGACTCGACGAGCATCATTTAAATGAGTATTAGCCTTAGATTTCTAACCTTGTTCATATCCAAGCCCTTTTAGTTGGTATTAGACATCAAATTTATGGGTAATAGACTTTTCCCCCGAACATGATTGAACTTAGTTTTTGGAGGGAGTGTTAGCCTTGGATTTTAGGAAAAATTGATCCCGACTCGACGAGCCCCATTTAAATGAGTATTAGCCTTAGATTTCTAACCTTGTTCATATCCAAGCCCTTTTAGTTGGTATTAGACTTCAAATTTATGGGTAATAGACTTTTCCCCCAAACATGATTGAACTTAGTTTTTGGAGGGAGTGTTAGCCTTGGATTTTCGGAAAAATTGATCCTGACTCGACGAGTACCATTTAAATGAGTATTAGCCTTAGATTTCTAACCTTGTTCATATCCAAGCCCTTTTAGATGGTATTAGACTTCAAATTTATGGGTAATAGACTTTTCCCCCAAACATGATTGAACTTAGTTTTTGGAGGGAGTGTTAGCCTTGGATTTTCGGAAAAATTGATCCTGACTCGACGAGTACCATTTAAATGAGTATTAGCCTTAGATTTCTAACCTTGTTCATATCCAAGCCCTTTTAGTTGGTATTAGACTTCAAATTTATGGGTAATAGACTTTTTCCCCAAACTTGATTGAACTTGGTTATTGGAGGTGTTAGCCTTGGATTTTCTGAAAAATTGATCCTGAATCGACGAGCACCATTTAAATGAGTATTAGCCTTAGATTTCTAACCTTGTTCATATCCAAGCCCTTTTAGTTGGTATTAGACTTCAAATTTTTGGGTAATAGACTTTTCCCCCAAACTTGATTGAACTTGGTTTTTGAAGGTGTTAGCCTTGGATTTTCGGACAAATTGATCCTGACTCGACAAGCGTCATTTAAATGCGTATTAGACTTAGATTTCTAACCTTGTTCATATCCAAGCCCTTTTAGTTGGTATTAGACTTCAAATTTATGGGTAATAGACTTTTCCCCCAAACTTGATTGAACTTGGTTTTTGGAGGTGTTAGCCTTGGATTTTCTGAAAAATTGATCCTGACTCGACGAGCATCATTTAAATGAGTATTAGACTTAGATTTCTAACCTTGTTCATATCCAATCACTTTTAGTTGGTATTAGACTTCAAATTTATGGTTAATAGACTTTTCCCCCAAACTTTATTGAACTTGGTTTTTGGAGGTGTTAGCCTTGGATTTTCGGACAAATTGATCCTGTCTCGACAAGCGTCATTTAAATGAGTATTAGACTTAGATTTCTAACCTTGTTCATATCCAAGCCCTTTTAGTTGGTATTAGACTTCAAATTTATGGGTAATAGACTTTTCCCCCAAACTTGATTGAACTTGGTTTTTGGAGGTGTTAGCCTTGGATTTTCTGAAAAATTGATCCTGACTCGACGAGCATCATTTAAATGAGTATTAGCCTTAGATTTCTAACCTTGTTCATATCCAATCCCTTTTAGTTGGTATTAGACATCAAATTTATGGGTAATAGACTTTTCCCCCGAACATGATTGAACTTAGTTTTTGGAGGGAGTGTTAGCCTTGGATTTTAGGAAAAATTGATCCCGACTCGACGAGCCCCATTTAAATGAGTATTAGCCTTAGATTTCTAACCTTGTTCATATCCAAGCCCTTTTAGTTGGTATTAGACTTCAAATTTATGGGTAATAGACTTTTCCCCCAAACATGATTGAACTTAGTTTTTGGAGGGAGTGTTAGCCTTGGATTTTCGGAAAAATTGATCCTGACTCGACGAGTACCATTTAAATGAGTATTAGCCTTAGATTTCTAACCTTGTTCATATCCAAGCCCTTTTAGTTGGTATTAGACTTCAAATTTATGGGTAATAGACCTTTCCCCCAAACATGATTGAACTTGGTTTTTGGAGGTGTTAGCCTTGGATTTTCGGACAAATTGATCGTGACTCGACAAGCTCCATTTAAATGAGTATTAGACTTAGATTTCTAACCTTGTTCATATCCAAGCCTTTTAGTTTGTATTAGACTTCAAATTTATGGGTAATAGACTTTTCCCCCAAACATGATTGAACTTAGTTTTTGGAGGGAGTGTTAGCCTTGGATTTTTTGAAATATTGATCCTGACTCGACGAGTACCATTTAAATGAGTATTAGCCTTAGATTTCTATCCTTGTTCATATCCAAGCCCTTTTAGTTGGTATTAGACTTCAAATTTATGGGTAATAGACTTTTCCCCCAAACTTGATTGAACTTGGTTTTTGGAGGTGTTAGCCTTGGATTTTCGGACAAATTGATCCTGACTCGACAAGCTCCATTTAAATGAGTATTAGACTTAGATTTCTAACCTTGTTCATATCCAAGCCCTTTTAGTTTGTATTAGACTTCAAATTTATGGGTAATAGACTTTTCCCCCAAACATGATTGAACTTAGTTTTTGGAGGGAGAGTTAGCCTTGGATTTTTTGAAAAATTGATCCTGACTCGACGAGTACCATTTAAATGAGTATTAGCCTTAGATTTCTAACCTTGTTCATATCCAAGCCCTTTTAGTTGGTATTAGACTTCAAATTTTTGGGTAATAGACTTTTCCCCCAAACTTGATTGAACTTGGTTTTTGGAGGTGTTAGCCTTGGATTTTCGGACAAATTGATCCTGACTCGACAAGCGTCATTTAAATGAGTATTAGACTTAGATTTCTAACCTTGTTCATATCCAATCCCTTTTAGTTGGTATTAGACTTCAAATTTATGGTTAATAGACTTTTCCCCCAAACTTGATTGAACTTGGTTTTTGGAGGTGTTAGCCTTGGATTTTCGGACAAATTGATCCTGTCTCGACAAGCGTCATTTAAATGAGTATTAGACTTAGATTTCTAACCTTGTTCATATCCAAGCCCTTTTAGTTGGTATTAGACTTCAAATTTATGGGTAATAGACTTTTCCCCCAAACTTGATTGAACTTGGTTTTTGGAGGTGTTAGCCTTGGATTTTCTGAAAAATTGATCCTGACTCGACGAGCATCATTTAAATGAGTATTAGCCTTAGATTTCTAACCTTGTTCATATCCAAGCCCTTTTAGTTGGTATTAGACATCAAATTTATGGGTAATAGACTTTTCCCCCGAACATGATTGAACTTAGTTTTTGGAGGGAGTGTTAGCCTTGGATTTTAGGAAAAATTGATCCCGACTCGACGAGCCCCATTTAAATGAGTATTAGCCTTAGATTTCTAACCTTGTTCATATCCAAGCCCTTTTAGTTGGTATTAGACTTCAAATTTATGGGTAATAGACTTTTCCCCCAAACATGATTGAACTTAGTTTTTGGAGGGAGTGTTAGCCTTGGATTTTCGGAAAAATTGATCCTGACTCGACGAGTACCATTTAAATGAGTATTAGCCTTAGATTTCTAACCTTGTTCATATCCAAGCCCTTTTAGTTGGTATTAGACTTCAAATTTATGGGTAATAGACCTTTCCCCCAAACATGATTGAACTTGGTTTTTGGAGGTGTTAGCCTTGGATTTTCGGACAAATTGATCGTGACTCGACAAGCTCCATTTAAATGAGTATTAGACTTAGATTTCTAACCTTGTTCATATCCAAGCCTTTTAGTTTGTATTAGACTTCAAATTTATGGGTAATAGACTTTTCCCCCAAACATGATTGAACTTAGTTTTTGGAGGGAGTGTTAGCCTTGGATTTTTTGAAATATTGATCCTGACTCGACGAGTACCATTTAAATGAGTATTAGCCTTAGATTTCTATCCTTGTTCATATCCAAGCCCTTTTAGTTGGTATTAGACTTCAAATTTATGGGTAATAGACTTTTCCCCCAAACTTGATTGAACTTGGTTTTTGGAGGTGTTAGCCTTGGATTTTCGGACAAATTGATCCTGACTCGACAAGCTCCATTTAAATGAGTATTAGACTTAGATTTCTAACCTTGTTCATATCCAAGCCCTTTTAGTTTGTATTAGACTTCAAATTTATGGGTAATAGACTTTTCCCCCAAACATGATTGAACTTAGTTTTTGGAGGGAGAGTTAGCCTTGGATTTTTTGAAAAATTGATCCTGACTCGACGAGTACCATTTAAATGAGTATTAGCCTTAGATTTCTAACCTTGTTCATATCCAAGCCCTTTTAGTTGGTATTAGACTTCAAATTTTTGGGTAATAGACTTTTCCCCCAAACTTGATTGAACTTGGTTTTTGGAGGTGTTAGCCTTGGATTTTCGGACAAATTGATCCTGACTCGACAAGCGTCATTTAAATGAGTATTAGACTTAGATTTCTAACCTTGTTCATATCCAATCCCTTTTAGTTGGTATTAGACTTCAAATTTATGGTTAATAGACTTTTCCCCCAAACTTTATTGAACTTGGTTTTTGGAGGTGTTAGCCTTGGATTTTCGGACAAATTGATCCTGTCTCGACAAGCGTCATTTAAATGAGTATTAGACTTAGATTTCTAACCTTGTTCATATCCAAGCCCTTTTAGTTGGTATTAGACTTCAAATTTATGGGTAATAGACTTTTCCCCCAAACTTGATTGAACTTGGTTTTTGGAGGTGTTAGCCTTGGATTTTCTGAAAAATTGATCCTGACTCGACGAGCATCATTTAAATGAGTATTAGCCTTAGATTTCTAACCTTGTTCATATCCAAGCCCTTTTAGTTGGTATTAGACATCAAATTTATGGGTAATAGACTTTTCCCCCGAACATGATTGAACTTAGTTTTTGGAGGGAGTGTTAGCCTTGGATTTTAGGAAAAATTGATCCCGACTCGACGAGCCCCATTTAAATGAGTATTAGCCTTAGATTTCTAACCTTGTTCATATCCAAGCCCTTTTAGTTGGTATTAGACTTCAAATTTATGGGTAATAGACTTTTCCCCCAAACATGATTGAACTTAGTTTTTGGAGGGAGTGTTAGCCTTGGATTTTCGGAAAAATTGATCCTGACTCGACGAGTACCATTTAAATGAGTATTAGCCTTAGATTTCTAACCTTGTTCATATCCAAGCCCTTTTAGTTGGTATTAGACTTCAAATTTATGGGTAATAGACCTTTCCCCCAAACATGATTGAACTTGGTTTTTGGAGGTGTTAGCCTTGGATTTTCGGACAAATTGATCGTGACTCGACAAGCTCCATTTAAATGAGTATTAGACTTAGATTTCTAACCTTGTTCATATCCAAGCCTTTTAGTTTGTATTAGACTTCAAATTTATGGGTAATAGACTTTTCCCCCAAACATGATTGAACTTAGTTTTTGGAGGGAGTGTTAGCCTTGGATTTTTTGAAATATTGATCCTGACTCGACGAGTACCATTTAAATGAGTATTAGCCTTAGATTTCTATCCTTGTTCATATCCAAGCCCTTTTAGTTGGTATTAGACTTCAAATTTATGGGTAATAGACTTTTCCCCCAAACTTGATTGAACTTGGTTTTTGGAGGTGTTAGCCTTGGATTTTCGGACAAATTGATCCTGACTCGACAAGCTCCATTTAAATGAGTATTAGACTTAGATTTCTAACCTTGTTCATATCCAAGCCCTTTTAGTTTGTATTAGACTTCAAATTTATGGGTAATAGACTTTTCCCCCGAACATGATTGAACTTAGTTTTTGGAGGGAGTGTTAGCCTTGGATTTTAGGAAAAATTGATCCCGACTCGACGAGCCCCATTTAAATGAGTATTAGCCTTAGATTTCTAACCTTGTTCATATCCAAGCCCTTTTAGTTGGTATTAGACTTCAAATTTATGGTTAATAGACTTTTCCCCCAAACTTTATTGAACTTGGTTTTTGGAGGTGTTAGCCTTGGATTTTCGGACAAATTGATCCTGTCTCGACAAGCGTCATTTAAATGAGTATTAGACTTAGATTTCTAACCTTGTTCATATCCAAGCCCTTTTAGTTGGTATTAGACTTCAAATTTATGGGTAATAGACTTTTCCCCCAAACTTGATTGAACTTGGTTTTTGGAGGTGTTAGCCTTGGATTTTCTGAAAAATTGATCCTGACTCGACGAGCATCATTTAAATGAGTATTAGCCTTAGATTTCTAACCTTGTTCATATCCAAGCCCTTTTAGTTGGTATTAGACATCAAATTTATGGGTAATAGACTTTTCCCCCGAACATGATTGAACTTAGTTTTTGGAGGGAGTGTTAGCCTTGGATTTTAGGAAAAATTGATCCCGACTCGACGAGCCCCATTTAAATGAGTATTAGCCTTAGATTTCTAACCTTGTTCATATCCAAGCCCTTTTAGTTGGTATTAGACTTCAAATTTATGGGTAATAGACTTTTCCCCCAAACATGATTGAACTTAGTTTTTGGAGGGAGTGTTAGCCTTGGATTTTCGGAAAAATTGATCCTGACTCGACGAGTACCATTTAAATGAGTATTAGCCTTAGATTTCTAACCTTGTTCATATCCAAGCCCTTTTAGTTGGTATTAGACTTCAAATTTATGGGTAATAGACCTTTCCCCCAAACATGATTGAACTTGGTTTTTGGAGGTGTTAGCCTTGGATTTTCGGACAAATTGATCGTGACTCGACAAGCTCCATTTAAATGAGTATTAGACTTAGATTTCTAACCTTGTTCATATCCAAGCCTTTTAGTTTGTATTAGACTTCAAATTTATGGGTAATAGACTTTTCCCCCAAACATGATTGAACTTAGTTTTTGGAGGGAGTGTTAGCCTTGGATTTTTTGAAATATTGATCCTGACTCGACGAGTACCATTTAAATGAGTATTAGCCTTAGATTTCTATCCTTGTTCATATCCAAGCCCTTTTAGTTGGTATTAGACTTCAAATTTATGGGTAATAGACTTTTCCCCCAAACTTGATTGAACTTGGTTTTTGGAGGTGTTAGCCTTGGATTTTCGGACAAATTGATCCTGACTCGACAAGCTCCATTTAAATGAGTATTAGACTTAGATTTCTAACCTTGTTCATATCCAAGCCCTTTTAGTTTGTATTAGACTTCAAATTTATGGGTAATAGACTTTTCCCCCAAACATGATTGAACTTAGTTTTTGGAGGGAGAGTTCGCCTTGGATTTTTTGAAAAATTGATCCTGACTCGACGAGTACCATTTAAATGAGTATTAGCCTTAGATTTCTAACCTTGTTCATATCCAAGCCCTTTTAGTTGGTATTAGACTTCAAATTTTTGGGTAATAGACTTTTCCCCCAAACTTGATTGAACTTGGTTTTTGGAGGTGTTAGCCTTGGATTTTCGGACAAATTGATCCTGACTCGACAAGCGTCATTTAAATGAGTATTAGACTTAGATTTCTAACCTTGTTCATATCCAATCCCTTTTAGTTGGTATTAGACTTCAAATTTATGGTTAATAGACTTTTCCCCCAAACTTTATTGAACTTGGTTTTTGGAGGTGTTAGCCTTGGATTTTCGGACAAATTGATCCTGTCTCGACAAGCGTCATTTAAATGAGTATTAGACTTAGATTTCTAACCTTGTTCATATCCAAGCCCTTTTAGTTGGTATTAGACTTCAAATTTATGGGTAATAGACTTTTCCCCCAAACTTGATTGAACTTGGTTTTTGGAGGTGTTAGCCTTGGATTTTCTGAAAAATTGATCCTGACTCGACGAGCATCATTTAAATGAGTATTAGCCTTAGATTTCTAACCTTGTTCATATCCAAGCCCTTTTAGTTGGTATTAGACATCAAATTTATGGGTAATAGACTTTTCCCCCGAACATGATTGAACTTAGTTTTTGGAGGGAGTGTTAGCCTTGGATTTTAGGAAAAATTGATCCCGACTCGACGAGCCCCATTTAAATGAGTATTAGCCTTAGATTTCTAACCTTGTTCATATCCAAGCCCTTTTAGTTGGTATTAGACTTCAAATTTATGGGTAATAGACTTTTCCCCCAAACATGATTGAACTTAGTTTTTGGAGGGAGTGTTAGCCTTGGATTTTCGGAAAAATTGATCCTGACTCGACGAGTACCATTTAAATGAGTATTAGCCTTAGATTTCTAACCTTGTTCATATCCAAGCCCTTTTAGTTGGTATTAGACTTCAAATTTATGGGTAATAGACCTTTCCCCCAAACATGATTGAACTTGGTTTTTGGAGGTGTTAGCCTTGGATTTTCGGACAAATTGATCGTGACTCGACAAGCTCCATTTAAATGAGTATTAGACTTAGATTTCTAACCTTGTTCATATCCAAGCCTTTTAGTTTGTATTAGACTTCAAATTTATGGGTAATAGACTTTTCCCCCAAACATGATTGAACTTAGTTTTTGGAGGGAGTGTTAGCCTTGGATTTTTTGAAATATTGATCCTGACTCGACGAGTACCATTTAAATGAGTATTAGCCTTAGATTTCTATCCTTGTTCATATCCAAGCCCTTTTAGTTGGTATTAGACTTCAAATTTATGGGTAATAGACTTTTCCCCCAAACTTGATTGAACTTGGTTTTTGGAGGTGTTAGCCTTGGATTTTCGGACAAATTGATCCTGACTCGACAAGCTCCATTTAAATGAGTATTAGACTTAGATTTCTAACCTTGTTCATATGCAAGCCCTTTTAGTTTGTATTAGACTTCAAATTTATGGGTAATAGACTTTTCCCCCAAACATGATTGAACTTAGTTTTTGGAGGGAGAGTTAGCCTTGGATTTTTTGAAAAATTGATCCTGACTCGACGAGTACCATTTAAATGAGTATTAGCCTTAGATTTCTAACCTTGTTCATATCCAAGCCCTTTTAGTTGGTATTAGACTTCAAATTTTTGGGTAATAGACTTTTCCCCCAAACTTGATTGAACTTGGTTTTTGGAGGTGTTAGCCTTGGATTTTCGGACAAATTGATCCTGACTCGACAAGCTCCATTTAAATGAGTATTAGACTTAGATTTCTAACCTTGTTCATATGCAAGCCCTTTTAGTTTGTATTAGACTTCAAATTTATGGGTAATAGACTTTTCCCCCAAACATGATTGAACTTAGTTTTTGGAGGGAGAGTTAGCCTTGGATTTTTTGAAAAATTGATCCTGACTCGACGAGTACCATTTAAATGAGTATTAGCCTTAGATTTCTAACCTTGTTCATATCCAAGCCCTTTTAGTTGGTATTAGACTTCAAATTTTTGGGTAATAGACTTTTCCCCCATACTTGATTGAACTTGGTTTTTGGAGGTGTTAGCCTTGGATTTTCGGACAAATTGATCCTGACTCGACAAGCGTCATTTAAATGAGTATTAGACTTAGATTTCTAACCTTGTTCATATCCAATCCCTTTTAGTTGGTATTAGACTTCAAATTTATGGTTAATAGACTTTTCCCCCAAACTTGATTGAACTTGGTTTTTGGAGGTGTTAGCCTTGGATTTTCGGACAAATTGATCCTGTCTCGACAAGCGTCATTTAAATGAGTATTAGACTTAGATTTCTAACTTTGTTCATATCCAAGCCCTTTTAGTTGGTATTAGACTTCAAATTTATGGGTAATAGACTTTTCCCCCAAACATGATTGAACTTAGTTTTTGGAGGGAGTGTTAGCCTTGGATTTTCAGAAAAATTGATCCTGACTCGACGAGTACCATTTAAATGAGTATTAGCCTTAGATTTCTAACCTTGTTCATATCCAAGCCCTTTTAGTTGGTATTAGACTTTAAATTTATGGGTAATAGACTTTTCCCCCAAACTTGATTGAACTTGGTTATTGGAGGTGTTAGCCTTGGATTTTCTGAAAAATTGATCCTGACTCGACGAGCCCCATTTAAATGAGTATTAGCCTTAGATTTCTAACCTTGTTCATATCCAAGCCCTTTTAGTTGGTATTAGACATCAAATTTATGGGTAATAGACTTTTCCCCCAAACATGATTGAACTTAGTTTTTGGAGGGAGTGTTAGCCTTGGATTTTCGGAAAAATTTATCCTGACTCGATGAGTACCATTTAAATGAGTATTAGCCTTAGATTTCTAACCTTGTTCATATCCAAGCCCTTTTAGTTGGTATTAGACTTCAAATTTATGGGTAATAGACCTTTCCCCCAAACTTGATTGAACTTGGTTTTTGGAGGTGTTAGCCTTGGATTTTCGGACAAATTGATCGTGACTCGACAAGCTCCATTTAAATGAGTATTAGACTTAGATTTATAACCTTGTTCATATCCAAGCCTTTTAGTTTGTATTAGACTTCAAATTTATGGGTAATAGACTTTTCCCCCAAACATGATTGAACTTAGTTTTTGGAGGGAGTGTTAGCTTTGGATTTTTTGAAATATTGATCCTGACTCGACGAGTACCATTTAAATGAGTATTAGCCTTAGATTTCTATCCTTGTTCATATCCAAGCCCTTTTAGTTGGTATTAGACTTCAAATTTATGGGTAATAGACTTTTCCCCCAAACTTGATTGAACTTGGTTTTTGGAGGTGTTAGCCTTGGATTTTCGGACAAATTGATCCTGACTCGACAAGCTCCATTTAAATGAGTATTAGACTTAGATTTCTAACCTTGTTCATATGCAAGCCCTTTTAGTTTGTATTAGACTTCAAATTTATGGGTAATAGACTTTTCCCCCAAACATGATTGAACTTAGTTTTTGGAGGGAGAGTTAGCCTTGGATTTTTTGAAAAATTGATCCTGACTCGACGAGTACCATTTAAATGAGTATTAGCCTTAGATTTCTAACCTTGTTCATATCCAAGCCCTTTTAGTTGGTATTAGACTTCAAATTTTTGGGTAATAGACTTTTCCCCCAAACTTGATTGAACTTGGTTTTTGGAGGTGTTAGCCTTGGATTTTCGGACAAATTGATCCTGACTCGACAAGCGTCATTTAAATGAGTATTAGACTTAGATTTCTAACCTTGTTCATATCCAATCCCTTTTAGTTGGTATTAGACTTCAAATTTATGGTTAATAGACTTTTCCCCCAAACTTGATTGAACTTGGTTTTTGGAGGTATTAGCCTTGGATTTTCGGACAAATTGATCCTGTCTCGACAAGCGTCATTTAAATGAGTATTAGACTTAGATTTCTAACTTTGTTCATATCCAAGCCCTTTTAGTTGGTATTAGACTTCAAATTTATGGGTAATAGACTTTTCCCCCAAACATGATTGAACTTAGTTTTTGGAGGGAGTGTTAGCCTTGGATTTTCAGAAAAATTGATCCTGACTCGACGAGTACCATTTAAATGAGTATTAGCCTTAGATTTCTAACCTTGTTCATATCCAAGCCCTTTTAGTTGGTATTAGACTTTAAATTTATGGGTAATAGACTTTTCCCCCAAACTTGATTGAACTTGGTTATTGGAGGTGTTAGCCTTGGATTTTCTGAAAAATTGATCCTGACTCGACGAGCCCCATTTAAATGAGTATTAGCCTTAGATTTCTAACCTTGTTCATATCCAAGCCCTTTTAGTTGGTATTAGACATCAAATTTATGGGTAATAGACTTTTCCCCCAAACATGATTGAACTTAGTTTTTGGAGGGAGTGTTAGCCTTGGATTTTCGGAAAAATTTATCCTGACTCGACGAGTACCATTTAAATGAGTATTAGCCTTAGATTTCTAACCTTGTTCATATCCAAGCCCTTTTAGTTGGTATTAGACTTCAAATTTATGGGTAATAGACCTTTCCCCCAAACTTGATTGAACTTGGTTTTTGGAGGTGTTAGCCTTGGATTTTCGGACAAATTGATCGTGACTCGACAAGCTCCATTTAAATGAGTATTAGACTTAGATTTATAACCTTGTTCATATCCAAGCCTTTTAGTTTGTATTAGACTTCAAATTTATGGGTAATAGACTTTTCCCCCAAACATGATTGAACTTAGTTTTTGGAGGGAGTGTTAGCTTTGGATTTTTTGAAATATTGATCCTGACTCGACGAGTACCATTTAAATGAGTATTAGCCTTAGATTTCTATCCTTGTTCATATCCAAGCCCTTTTAGTTGGTATTAGACTTCAAATTTATGGGTAATAGACTTTTCCCCCAAACTTGATTGAACTTGGTTTTTGGAGGTGTTAGCCTTGGATTTTCGGACAAATTGATCCTGACTCGACAAGCTCCATTTAAATGAGTATTAGACTTAGATTTCTAACCTTGTTCATATGCAAGCCCTTTTAGTTTGTATTAGACTTCAAATTTATGGGTAATAGACTTTTCCCCCAAACATGATTGAACTTAGTTTTTGGAGGGAGAGTTAGCCTTGGATTTTTTGAAAAATTGATCCTGACTCGACGAGTACCATTTAAATGAGTATTAGCCTTAGATTTCTAACCTTGTTCATATCCAAGCCCTTTTAGTTGGTATTAGACTTCAAATTTTTGGGTAATAGACTTTTCCCCCAAACTTGATTGAACTTGGTTTTTGGAGGTGTTAGCCTTGGATTTTCGGACAAATTGATCCTGACTCGACAAGCGTCATTTAAATGAGTATTAGACTTAGATTTCTAACCTTGTTCATATCCAATCCCTTTTAGTTGGTATTAGACTTCAAATTTATGGTTAATAGACTTTTCCCCCAAACTTGATTGAACTTGGTTTTTGGAGGTGTTAGCCTTGGATTTTCGGACAAATTGATCCTGTCTCGACAAGCGTCATTTAAATGAGTATTAGACTTAGATTTCTAACTTTGTTCATATCCAAGCCCTTTTAGTTGGTATTAGACTTCAAATTTATGGGTAATAGACTTTTCCCCCAAACATGATTGAACTTAGTTTTTGGAGGGAGTGTTAGCCTTGGATTTTCAGAAAAATTGATCCTGACTCGACGAGTACCATTTAAATGAGTATTAGCCTTAGATTTCTAACCTTGTTCATATCCAAGCCCTTTTAGTTGGTATTAGACTTTAAATTTATGGGTAATAGACTTTTCCCCCAAACTTGATTGAACTTGGTTATTGGAGGTGTTAGCCTTGGATTTTCTGAAAAATTGATCCTGACTCGACGAGCATCATTTAAATGAGTATTAGCCTTAGATTTCTAACCTTGTTCATATCCAAGCCCGTTTAGTTGGTATTAGACATCAAATTTATGGGTAATAGACTTTTCCCCCAAACATGATTGAACTTAGTTTTTGGAGGGAGTGTTAGCCTTGGATTTTCGGAAAAATTTATCCTGACTCGACGAGTACCATTTAAATGAGTATTAGCCTTAGATTTCTAACCTTGTTCATATCCAAGCCCTTTTAGTTGGTATTAGACTTCAAATTTATGGGTAATAGACTTTTCCCCCAAACTTGATTGAACTTGGTTTTTGGAGGTGTTAGCCTTGGATTTTCGGACAAATTGATCCTTACTCGACAAGCTCCATTTAAATGAGTATTAGACTTAGATTTCTAACCTTGTTCATATCCTAGCCCTTTTAGTTTGAATTAGACTTCAAATTTATGGGTAATAGACCTTTCCCCCAAACATGATTGAACTTGGTTTTTGGAGGTGTTAGCCTTGGATTTTCGGACAAATTGATCGTGACTCGACAAGCTCCATTTAAATGAGTATTAGACTTAGATTTTTAAACTTGTTCATATCCAAGCCCTTTTAATTTGTATTAGACTTCAAATTTATGGGTAATAGACTTTTCCCCCAAACATGATTGAACTTAGTTTTTGGAGGGAGTGTTAGCCTTGGATTTTTTGAAATATTGATCCTGACTCGACGAGTACCATTTAAATGAGTATTAGGCTTAGATTTCTAACCTTGTTCATATCCAAGCCCTTTTAGTTGGTATTAGACTTCAAATTTATGGGTAATAGACTTTTCCCCCAAACTTGATTGAACTTGGTTTTTGTAGGTGTTAGCCTTGGATTTTCGGACAAATTGATCCTGACTCGACAAGCTCCATTTAAATGAGTATTAGACTTAGATTTCTAACCTTGTTCATATCCTGGCCCTTTTAGTTTGAATTAGACTTCAAATTTATGGGTAATAGACCTTTCCCCCAAACATGATTGAACTTGGTTTTTGGAGGTGTTAGCCTTGGATTTTCGGACAAATTGATCGTGACTCGACAAGCTCCATTTAAATGAGTATTAGACTTAGATTTCTAACCTTGTTCATATCCAAGCCCTTTTAGTTTGTATTAGACTTCAAATTTATGGGTAATAGACTTTTCCCCCAAACATGATTGAACTTAGTTTTTGGAGGGAGTGTTAGCCTTGGATTTTTTGAAATATTGATCCTGACTGGACGAGTACCATTTAAATGAGTATTAGCCTTAGATTTATAACCTTGTTCATATCCAAGCCCTTTTAGTTGGTATTAGACTTCAAATTTATGGGTAATAGACTTTTCCCCCAAACTTGATTGAACTTGGTTTTTGGAGTTGTTGGCCTTGGATTTTCGGACAAATTGATCCTGACTCGACAAGCTCCATTTAAATGAGTATTAGACTTAGATTTCTAACCTTGTTCATATCCAAGCCCTTTTAGTTGGTATTAGACTTCAAATTTATGGGTAATAGACCTTTCCCCCAAACATGATTGAACTTGGTTTTTGGAGGTGTTAGCCTTGGATTTTCGGACAAATTGATCGTGACTCGACAAGCTCCATTTAAATGACTATTAGACTTAGATTTCTAACCTTGTTCATATCCAAGCCTTTTAGTTTGTATTAGACTTCAAATTTATGGGTAATAGACTTTTCCCCCAAACATGATTGAACTTAGTTTTTGGAGGGAGTGTTAGCCTTGGATTTTTTGAAATATTGATCCTGACTCGACGAGTACCATTTAAATGAGTATTAGCCTTAGATTTCTATCCTTGTTCATATCCAAGACCTTTTAGTTGGTATTAGACTTCAAATTTATGGGTAATAGACTTTTCCCCCAAACTTGATTGAACTTGGTTTTTGGAGGTGTTAGCCTTGGATTTTCGGACAAATTGATCCTGACTCGACAAGCTCCATTTAAATGAGTATTAGACTTAGATTTCTAACCTTGTTCATATCCAAGCCCTTTTAGTTTGTATTAGACTTCAAATTTATGGGTAATAGACTTTTCCCCCAAACTTGATTGAACTTAGTTTTTGGAGGGAGTGTTAGCCTTGGATTTTCAGAAAAATTGATCCTGACTCGACGAGTACCATTTAAATGAGTATTAGCCTTAGATTTCTAACCTTGTTCATATCCAAGCCCTTTTAGTTGGTATTAGACTTTAAATTTATGGGTAATAGACTTTTCCCCCAAACTTGATTGAACTTGGTTATTGGAGGTGTTAGCCTTGGATTTTCTGAAAAATTGATCCTGACTCGACGAGCATCATTTAAATGAGTATTAGCCTTAGATTTATAACCTTGTTCATATCCAAGCCCTTTTAGTTGGTATTAGACATCAAATTTATGGGTAATAGACTTTTCCCCCAAACATGATTGAACTTAGTTTTTGGAGGCAGTGTTAGCCTTGGATTTTCGGAAAAATTTATCCTGACTCGACGAGTACCATTTAAATGAGTATTAGCCTTAGATTTCTAACCTTGTTCATATCCAAGCCCTTTTAGTTGGTATTAGACTTCAAATTTATGGGTAATAGACTTTTCCCCCAAACTTGATTGAACTTGGTTTTTGGAGGTGTTAGCCTTGGATTTTCGAACAAATTGATCCTGACTCGACAAGCTCCATTTAAATGAGTATTAGAATTAGATTTCTAACCTTGTTCATATCCTAGCCCTTTTAGTTTGAATTAGACTTCAAATTTATGGGTAATAGACCTTTCCCCCAAACATGATTGAACTTGGTTTTTGGAGGTGTTAGCCTTGGATTTTCGGACAAATTGATCGTGACTCGACAAACTCCATTTAAATGAGTATTAGACTTAGATTTTTAAACTTGTTCATATCCAAGCCCTTTTAGTTTGTATTAGACTTCAAATTTATGGGTAATAGACTTTTCCCCCAAACATGATTGAACTTAGTTTTTGGAGGGAGTGTTAGCCTTGGATTTTTTGAAATATTGATCCTGACTCGATGAGTACCATTTAAATGAGTATTAGCCTTAGATTTCTAACCTTGTTCATATCCAAGCCCTTTTAGTTGGTATTAGACTTCAAATTTATGGGTAATAGACTTTTCCCCCAAACTTGATTGAACTTGGTTTTTGGAGGTGTTAGCCTTGGATTTTCGGACAAATTGATCCTGACTCGACAAGCTCCATTTAAATGAGTATTAGACTTAGATTTCTAACCTTGTTCATATCCTAGCCCTTTTAGTTTGAATTAGACTTCAAATTTATGGGTAATAGACCTTTCCCCCAAACATGATTGAACTTGGTTTTTGGAGGTGTTAGCCTTGGATTTTCGGACAAATTGATCCTGACTCGACAAGGGTCATTTAAATGAGTATTAGACTTAGATTTATAACCTTGTTCATATCCAAGCCCTTTTAGTTGGTATTAGACTTCAAATTTATGGGTAATAGACTTTTCCCCCAAACTTGATTGAACTTGGTTTTTGGAGGTGTTAGCCTTGGATTTTCGGACAAATTGATCCTGACTCGACAAGGGTCATTTAAATGAGTATTAGACTTAGATTTCTAACCTTGTTCATATCCAAGCCCTTTTAGTTGGTATTAGACTTCAAATTTATGGGTAATAGACTTTTCCCCCAAACTTGATTGAACTTGGTTTTTGGAGGTGTTAGCCTTGGATTTTCGGACAAATTGATCCTGACTCGACAAGCGTCATTTAAATGAGTATTAGACTTAGATTTCTAACCTTGTTCATATCCAAGCCCTTTTAGTTGGTATTAGACTTCAAATTTATGGGTAATAGACCTTTCCCCCAAACATGATTGAACTTGGTTTTTGGAGGGAGTTTTAGCCTTGGATTTTCAGAAAAATTGATCCTAACTCGACGAGCCCCATTTAAATGAGTATTAGCCTTAGATTTCTAACCTTGTTCATATCCAAGCCCTTTTATTTTGAATTAGACTTCAAATTTATGGGTAATAGACCTTTCCCCCAAACATGATTGAACTTGGTGTTTGGAGGTGTTAGCCTTGGATTTTCGGACAAATTGATCGTGACTCGACAAGCTCCATTTAAATGAGTATTAGACTTAGATTTCTAACCTTGTTCATATCCAAGCCCTTTTAGTTTGAATTAGACTTCAAATTTATGGGTAATAGACTTTTCCCCCAAACATGATTGAACTTAGTTTTTGGAGGGAGTGTTAGCCTAGGATTTTTGGAAAAATTGATCCTGAGTCGACGAGCCATTTAAATGAGTATTAGCCTTAGATTTCTAACCTTGTTCATATCCAAGCCCTTTTAGTTGGTATTAGACTTCAAATTTATGGGTAATAGACTTTTCCCCCAAACATGATTGAACTTAGTTTTTGGAGGAAGTGTTAGCCTTGGATTTTCGGAAAAAATGATCCTGACTCGACGAGCCCCATTTAAATGAGTATTAGCCTTAGATTTCTAACCTTGTTCATATCCAAGCCCTTTTAGTTGGTATTAGACTTCAAATTTATGGGTAATAGACTTTTCCCCCAAACATGATTGAACTTAGTTTTTGGAGGGAGTGTTAGCCTTCGATGTTCGGAAAAAATGATCCCGACTCGACGAGCCCCATATAAATGAGTATTAGCCTTAGATTTCTAACCTTGTTCATATCCAAGCCCTTTTAGTTTGTATTAGACTTCAAATTTATGGGTAATAGACTTTTCCCCCAAACATGATTGAACTTAGTTTTTGGAGGGAGTGTTAGCCTTGGATTTTTGGAAAAATTGATACTGACTCGACGAGTACCATTTAAATGAGTATTAGCCTTAGATTTCTAACCTTTTTCATATCCAAGCCCTTTTAGTTGGTATTAGACTTCAAATTTTTGGGTAATAGACTTTTCCCCCAAACTTGATTGAACTTGGTTATTGGAGGTGTTAGCCTTGGATTTTCTGAAAAATTGATCCTGACTCGACGAGCATCATTTAAATGAGTATTAGCCTTAGATTTCTAACCTTGTTCATATCCAAGCCCTTTTAGTTGGTATTAGACATCAAAATTATGGGTAATAGACTTTTTCCCCGAACATGATTGAACTTAGTTTTTGGAGGGAGTGTTAGCATTGGATTTTCAGAAAAATTGATCCTAACTCGACGAGCCCCATTTAAATGAGTATTAGCCTTAGATTTCTAACCTTGTTCATATCCAAGCCCTTTTAGTTTGAATTAGACTTCAAATTTATGGGTAATAGACCTTTCCCCCAAACATGATTGAACTTGGTGTGTGGAGGTGTTAGCCTTGGATTTTCAGACAAATTGATCGTGACTCGACAAGCTCCATTTAAATGAGTATTAGACTTAGATTTCTAACCTTGTTCATGTCCAAACCCTTTTAGTTTGAATTAGACTTCAAATTTATGGGTAATAGACTTTTCCCCCAAACATGATTGAACTTAGTTTTTGGAGGGACTGTTAGCCTTGGATTTTCGGAAAAATTGATGCTGACTCGACGAGTACCATTTAAATGAGTATTAGCCTTAGATTTCTAACCTTGTTCATATCCAAGCCCTTTTAGTTGGTATTAGACTTCAAATTTATGGGTAATAGACTTTTCCCCCAAACTTGATTCAACTTGGTTATTGGAGGTGTTAGCCTTGGATTTTCTGAAAAATTGATCCTGACTCGACGAGCATCATTTAAATGAGTATTAGCCTTAGATTTCTAACCTTGTTCATATCCAAGCCCTTTTAGTTGGTATTAGACATCAAATTTATGGGTAATAGACTTTTCCCCCGAACATGATTGAACTTAGTTTTTGGAGGGAGTTTTAGCCTTGGATTTTCAGAAAAATTGATCCTAACTCGACGAGCCCCATTTAAATGAGTATTAGCCTTAGATTTCTAACCTTGTTCATATCCAAGCCCTTTTATTTTGAATTAGACTTCAAATTTATGGGTAATAGACCTTTCCCCCAAACATGATTGAACTTGGTGTTTGGAGGTGTTAGCCTTGGATTTTCGGACAAATTGATCGTGACTCGACAAGCTCCATTTAAATGAGTATTAGACTTAGATTTCTAACCTTGTTCATATCCAAGCCCTTTTAGTTTGAATTAGACTTCAAATTTATGGGTAATAGACTTTTCCCCCAAACATGATTGAACTTAGTTTTTGGAGGGAGTGTTAGCCTAGGATTTTTGGAAAAATTGATCCTGAGTCGACGAGCCATTTAAATGAGTATTAGCCTTAGATTTCTAACCTTGTTCATATCCAAGCCCTTTTAGTTGGTATTAGACTTCAAATTTATGGGTAATAGACTTTCCCCCCAAACATGATTGAACTTAGTTTTTGGAGGAAGTGTTAGCCTTGGATTTTCGGAAAAAATGATCCTGACTCGACGAGCCCCATTTAAATGAGTATTAGCCTTAGATTTCTAACCTTGTTCATATCCAAGCCCTTTTAGTTGGTATTAGACTTCAAATTTATGGGTAATAGACTTTTCCCCCAAACATGATTGAACTTAGTTTTTGGAGGGAGTGTTAGCCTTCGATGTTCGGAAAAAATGATCCCGACTCGACGAGCCCCATATAAATGAGTATTAGCCTTAGATTTCTAACCTTGTTCATATCCAAGCCCTTTTAGTTTGTATTAGACTTCAAATTTATGGGTAATAGACTTTTCCCCCAAACATGATTGAACTTAGTTTTTGGAGGGAGTGTTAGCCTTGGATTTTTGGAAAAATTAATACTGACTCGACGAGTACCATTTAAATGAGTATTAGACTTAGATTTCTAACCTTGTTCATATCCAAGCCCTTTTAGTTGGTATTAGACTGCAAATTTATGGGTAATAGACTTTTCCCCCAAACTTGATTGAACTTGGTTATTGGAGGTGTTAGCCTTGGATTTTCTGAAAAATTGATCCTGACTCGACGAGCATCATTTAAATGAGTATTAGCCTTAGATTTCTAACCTTGTTCATATCCAAGCCCTTTTAGTTTGAATTAGACTTCAAATTTATGGGTAATAGACCTTTCCCCCAAACTTGATTGAACTTGGTGTTTGGAGGTGTTAGCCTTGGATTTTCAGACAAATTGATCGTGACTCGACAAACTCCATTTAAATGAGTATTAGACTTAGATTTCTAACCTTGTTCATATCCAAGCCCTTTTAGTTTGAATTAGACTTCAAATTTATGGGTAATATACTTTTCCCCCAAACATGATTGAACTTAGTTTTTGGAGGGAGTGTTAGCCTTGGATTTTCGGAAAAATTGATCCTGCCTCGACGAGCCCCATTTAAATGAGTATTAGCCTTAGATTTCTAACCTTGTTCATATCAAAGCCCTTTTAGTTGGTATTAGACTTCAAATTTATGGGTAATAGACTTTTCCCCCAAACATGATTGAACTTAGTTTTTGGAGGGAGTGCTAGCCTTGGATTTTCGGGAAAAATGATCCTGACTCGACGAGCCCCATTTAAATGAGTATTAGCCTTAGATTTCTAACCTTGTTCATATCCAAGCCCTTTTAGTTGGTATTAGACTTCAAATTTATGGGTAATAGACTTTTCCCCCAAACTTGATTGAACTTGGTTATTGGAGGTGTTAGCCTTGGATTTTCTGAAAAATTGAACCTGACTCGACGAGCATCATTTAAATGAGTATTAGCCTTAGATTTCTAACCTTGTTCATATCCAAGCCCTTTTAGTTGGTATTAGACTTCAAATTTATGGGTAATAGACCTTTCCCCCAAACATGATTGAACTTGGTGTTTGGAGGTGTTAGCCTTGGATTTTCAGACAAATTGATCGTGACTCGACAAACTCCATTTAAATGAGTATTAGACTTAGATTTCTAACCTTGTTCATATCCAAGCCCTTTTAGTTTGAATTAGACTTCAAATTTAAGGGTAATAGACTTTTCCCCCAAACATGATTGAACTTGGTTTTAGGAGGTGTTAGCCTTGGATTTTCTGAAAAATTGATCCTGACTCGACGAGCATCATTTAAATGAGTATTAGCCTTACATTTCTAACCTTGTTTATATCCAAGCCCTTTTAGTTGGTATTAGACTTCAAATTTATGGGTAATAGACCTTTCCCCCAAACTTGATTGAACTTGGTTTTTGGAGGTGTTAGCCTTGGATTTTCGGACAAATTGATCCTGACTCGACAAGCATCATTTAAATGAGTATTAGACTTAGATTTCTAACCTTGTTTATATCCAAGCCCTTTTAGTTGGTATTAGACATCAAATTTATGGGTAATAGACTTTTCTCCTGAACATGATTGAACTTAGTTTTTGGAGGGAGTGTTAGCCTTGGATTTTCAGAAAAATTTATCCTAACTGGACGAGCCCCATTTAAATGAGTATTAGCCTTAGATTTATAACCTTGTTCATATCCAAGCCCTTTTAGTTGGTATTCGACTTCAAATTTATGGGTAATAGACTTTTTCCCCAAACATGATTGAACTTAGTTTTTGGAGGGAGTGTTAGCCTTGGATTTTCGAAAAAATTGATCCTGACTCGACGAGTACCATTTAAATGAGTATTAGCCTTAGATTTCTAACCTTGTTCATATCCAAGCCCTTTTAGTTGGTATTAGACTTCAAATTTATGGGTAATAGACTTTTCCCCCAAACTTGATTGAACTTGGTTTTTGGAGGTGTTAGCCTTGGATTTTCGGACAAATTGATCCTGACTCGACAAGCTCCATTTAAATGAGTATTAGACTTAAATTTCTAACCTTGTTCATATCCAAGCCCTTTTAGTTTGAATTAGACTTCAAATTTATGGGTAATAGACCTTTCCCCCAAACATGATTGAACTTGGTTTTTGGAGGTGTTAGCCTTGGATTTTTGGACAAATTGATCCTGACTCGACAAGCTCCATTTAAATGAGTATTAGACTTAGATTTCTAACCTTGTTCATATCCAAGCCCTTTTAGTTTGAATTAGACTTCAAATTTATGGGTAATAGACTTTTCCCCCAAACATGATTGAACTTAGTTTTTGGAGGGAGTGTTAGCCTTGGATTTTCGGAAAAATTGATCCTGACTCGATGAGCCCCATTTAAATGAGTATTAGCCTTAGATTTCTAACTTTGTTCATATCCAAGCCCTTTTAGTTGGTATTAGACTTCAAATTTATGGGTAATAGACTTTTCCCCCAAACATGATTGAACTTGGTTTTTGGAGGCCTTGGATTTTCGGAAAAAATGATCCTGACTCGACGAGCCCCATTTAAATGAGTATTAGCCTTAGATTTCTAACCTTGTTCATCTCCAAGCCCTTTTAGTTGGTATTAGACATCAAATTTATGGGTAATAGACTTTTCCCCCGAACATGATTGAACTTAGTTTTTGGAGGGAGTGTTGGCCTTGGATTTTCGGAAAAATTGATCCTGACTCGACGAGCCCCATTTAAATGAGTATTAGCCTTAGATTTCTAACCTTGTTCATATCCAAGCCCTTTTAGTTGGTATTAGACTTCAAATTTATGGGTAATAGACTTTTCCCCCAAACTTGATTGAACTTAATTTTTGGAGGGAGTGTTAGCCTTGAATTTTCGGAAAAATTGATCCTGACTCGACGAGCCCCATTTAAATGAGTATTAGCCTTAGATTTCTAACCTTGTTCATATCCAAGCCCTTTTAGTTGGTATTAGACTTCAAATTTATGGGTAATACACTTTTCCCCCAAACATGATTGAACTTAGTTTTTGGAGGGAGTGTTAGCCTTGGATTTTCGGAAAAATTGATCCTGACTCGACGAGTACCATTTAAATGAGTATTAGCCTTAGATTTCTAACCTTGTTCATATCCAAGCCCTTTTAGTTGGTATTAGACTTCAAATTTATGGGTAATAGACTTTTCCCCCAAACTTGATTGATCTTGGTTTTTGGAGGTGTTAGCCTTGGATTTTCGGACAAATTGATCGTGACTCGACAAGCTCCATTTAAATGAGTATTAGACTTAGATTTCTAACCTTGTTCATATCCAAGCCCTTTTAGTTTGAATTAGACTTCAAATTTATGGGTAATAGACTTTTCCCCCGAACATGATTGAACTTAGTTTTTGGAGGGAGTGTTGGCCTTGGATTTTCAGAAAAATTGATCCTGACTCGACGAGTACCATTTAAATGAGTATTAGCCTTAGATTTCTAACCTTGTTCATATCCAAGCCCTTTTAGTTGGTATTCGACTTCAAATTTATGGGTAATAGACTTTTCCCCCAAACATGATTGAACTTAGTTTTTGGAGGGAGTGTTAGCCTTGGATTTTCGAAAAAATTGATCCTGACTCGACGAGTACCATTTAAATGAGTATTAGCCTTAGATTTCTAACCTTGTTCATATCCAAGCCCTTTTAGTTGGTATTAGACTTCAAATTTATGGGTAATAGACTTTTCCCCCAAACTTGATTGAACTTGGTTTTTGGAAGTGTTAGCCTTGGATTTTCGGACAAATTGATCCTGACTCGACAAGCTCCATTTAAATGAGTATTAGACTTAGATTTCTAACCTTGTTCATATCCAAGCCCTTTTAGTTTGAATTAGACTTCAAATTTATGGGTAATAGACTTTTCCCCCAAACATGATTGAACTTAGTTTTTGGAGGGAGTGTTAGCCTTGGATTTTCGGGAAAAATGATCCTGACTCGACGAGCCCCATTTAAATGAGTATTAGACTTAGATTTCTAACCTTGTTCATATCCAAGCCCTTTTAGTTGGTATTAGACTTCAAATTTATGGGTAATAGACTTTTCCCCCAAACATGATTGAACTTAATTTTTGGAGGGAGTGTTAGCCTTGAATTTTCGGAAAAATTGATCCTGACTCGACGAGCCCCATTTAAATGAGTATTAGCCTTAGATTTCTAACCTTGTTCATATCCAAGCCCTTTTAGTTGGTATTAGACTTCAAATTTATGGGTAATACACTTTTCCCCCAAACATGATTGAACTTAGTTTTTGGAGGGAGTGTTAGCCTTGGATTTTCGGAAAAATTGATCCTGACTCGACGAGTACCATTTAAATGAGTATTAGCCTTAGATTTCTAACCTTGTTCATATCCAAGCCCTTTTAGTTGGTATTAGACTTCAAATTTATGGGTAATAGACTTTTCCCCCAAACTTGATTGATCTTGGTTTTTGGAGGTGTTAGCCTTGGATTTTCGGACAAATTGATCGTGACTCGACAAGCTCCATTTAAATGAGTATTAGACTTAGATTTCTAACCTTGTTCATATCCAAGCCCTTTTAGTTTGAATTAGACTTCAAATTTATGGGTAATAGACTTTTCCCCCAAACATGATTGAACTTAGTTTTTGGAGGGAGTGTTAGCCTTGGATTTTCGGGAAAATTGATCCTGACTCGACGAGCCCCATTTAAATGAGTATTAGCCTTAGATTTCTAACCTTGTTCATATCCAAGCCATTTTAGTTGGTATTAGGCTTCAAATTTATGGGTAATAGACTTTTCCCCCAAACATGATTGAACTTAGTTTTTGGAGGGAGTGTTAGCCTTGGATTTTCGGAAAAATTGATCCTGACTCGACGAGCCCCATTTAAATGGGTATTACCCTTAGATTTCTAACCTTGTTCATATCCAAGCCCTTTTAGTTGGTATTAGACTTCAAATTTATGGGTAATAGACTTTTCCCCCAAACATGATTGAACTTAGTTTTTGGAGGGAGTGTTAGCCTTGGATTTTCGGGAAAAATGATCCTGACTCGACGAGCCCCATTTAAATGAGTATTAGACTTAGATTTCTAACCTTGTTCATATCCAAGCCCTTTTAGTTGGTATTAGACTTCAAATTTATGGGTAATAGACTTTTCCCCCAAACTTGATTGAACTTGGTTTTTGGAGGTGTTAGGCTTGGATTTTCGGACAAATTGATCCTGACTCGACAAGCTCCATTTAAATGAGTATTAGACTTAGATTTCTAACCTTGTTCATATCCAAGCCCTTTTAGTTTGAATTAGACTTCAAATTTAAGGGTAATAGACTTTTCCCCCAAACATGATTGAACTTGGTTTTAAGAGGTGTTAGCCTTGGATTTTTGGAAAAATTGATCCTGACTCGACGAGCCCCATTTAAATGAGTATTAGCCTTAGATTTCTAACCTTGTTCATATCCAAGCCCTTTTAGATGGTATTAGACTTCAAATTTATGGGTAATAGACTTTTCCCCCAAACATGATTGAACTTAGTTTTTGGAGGGAGTGTTAGGCTTGGATTTTCGGAAAAATTGATCCTGACTCGACGAGTACCATTTAAATGAGTATTAGCCTTAGATTTCTAACCTTGTTCATATCCAAGCCCTTTTAGTTGGTATTAGACTTCAAATTTATGGGTAATAGACTTTTCCCCCAAACTTGATTGAACTTGGTTATTGGAGGTGTTAGCCTTGGATTTTCTGAAAAATTGAACCTGACTCGACGAGCATCATTTAAATGAGTATTAGCCTTAGATTTCTAACCTTGTTCATATCCAAGCCCTTTTAGTTGGTATTAGACTTCAAATTTATGGGTAATAGACCTTTCCCCCAAACATGATTGAACTTGGTGTTTGGAGGTGTTAGCCTTGGATTTTCAGACAAATTGATCGTGACTCGACAAACTCCATTTAAATGAGTATTAGACTTAGATTTCTAACCTTGTTCATATCCAAGCCCTTTTAGTTTGAATTAGACTTCAAATTTAAGGGTAATAGACTTTTCCCCCAAACATGATTGAACTTGGTTTTAGGAGGTGTTAGCCTTGGATTTTCTGAAAAATTGATCCTGACTCGACGAGCATCATTTAAATGAGTATTAGCCTTACATTTCTAACCTTGTTTATATCCAAGCCCTTTTAGTTGGTATTAGACTTCAAATTTATGGGTAATAGACCTTTCCCCCAAACTTGATTGAACTTGGTTTTTGGAGGTGTTAGCCTTGGATTTTCGGACAAATTGATCCTGACTCGACAAGCATCATTTAAATGAGTATTAGACTTAGATTTCTAACCTTGTTTATATCCAAGCCCTTTTAGTTGGTATTAGACATCAAATTTATGGGTAATAGACTTTTCTCCTGAACATGATTGAACTTAGTTTTTGGAGGGAGTGTTAGCCTTGGATTTTCAGAAAAATTTATCCTAACTGGACGAGCCCCATTTAAATGAGTATTAGCCTTAGATTTATAACCTTGTTCATATCCAAGCCCTTTTAGTTGGTATTCGACTTCAAATTTATGGGTAATAGACTTTTTCCCCAAACATGATTGAACTTAGTTTTTGGAGGGAGTGTTAGCCTTGGATTTTCGAAAAAATTGATCCTGACTCGACGAGTACCATTTAAATGAGTATTAGCCTTAGATTTCTAACCTTGTTCATATCCAAGCCCTTTTAGTTGGTATTAGACTTCAAATTTGTGGGTAATAGACTTTTCCCCCAAACTTGATTGAACTTGGTTTTTGGAGGTGTTAGCCTTGGATTTTCGGACAAATTGATCCTGACTCGACAAGCTCCATTTAAATGAGTATTAGACTTAAATTTCTAACCTTGTTCATATCCAAGCCCTTTTAGTTTGAATTAGACTTCAAATTTATGGGTAATAGACCTTTCCCCCAAACATGATTGAACTTGGTTTTTGGAGGTGTTAGCCTTGGATTTTTGGACAAATTGATCCTGACTCGACAAGCTCCATTTAAATGAGTATTAGACTTAGATTTCTAACCTTGTTCATATCCAAGCCCTTTTAGTTTGAATTAGACTTCAAATTTATGGGTAATAGACTTTTCCCCCAAACATGATTGAACTTAGTTTTTGGAGGGAGTGTTAGCCTTGGATTTTCGGAAAAATTGATCCTGACTCGATGAGCCCCATTTAAATGAGTATTAGCCTTAGATTTCTAACTTTGTTCATATCCAAGCCCTTTTAGTTGGTATTAGACTTCAAATTTATGGGTAATAGACTTTTCCCCCAAACATGATTGAACTTGGTTTTTGGAGGCCTTGGATTTTCGGAAAAAATGATCCTGACTCGACGAGCCCCATTTAAATGAGTATTAGCCTTAGATTTCTAACCTTGTTCATCTCCAAGCCCTTTTAGTTGGTATTAGACATCAAATTTATGGGTAATAGACTTTTCCCCCGAACATGATTGAACTTAGTTTTTGGAGGGAGTGTTGGCCTTGGATTTTCGGAAAAATTGATCCTGACTCGACGAGCCCCATTTAAATGAGTATTAGCCTTAGATTTCTAACCTTGTTCATATCCAAGCCCTTTTAGTTGGTATTAGACTTCAAATTTATGGGTAATAGACTTTTCCCCCAAACTTGATTGAACTTAATTTTTGGAGGGAGTGTTAGCCTTGAATTTTCGGAAAAATTGATCCTGACTCGACGAGCCCCATTTAAATGAGTATTAGCCTTAGATTTCTAACCTTGTTCATATCCAAGCCCTTTTAGTTGGTATTAGACTTCAAATTTATGGGTAATACACTTTTCCCCCAAACATGATTGAACTTAGTTTTTGGAGGGAGTGTTAGCCTTGGATTTTCGGAAAAATTGATCCTGACTCGACGAGTACCATTTAAATGAGTATTAGCCTTAGATTTCTAACCTTGTTCATATCCAAGCCCTTTTAGTTGGTATTAGACTTCAAATTTATGGGTAATAGACTTTTCCCCCAAACTTGATTGATCTTGGTTTTTGGAGGTGTTAGCCTTGGATTTTCGGACAAATTGATCGTGACTCGACAAGCTCCATTTAAATGAGTATTAGACTTAGATTTCTAACCTTGTTCATATCCAAGCCCTTTTAGTTTGAATTAGACTTCAAATTTATGGGTAATAGACTTTTCCCCCGAACATGATTGAACTTAGTTTTTGGAGGGAGTGTTGGCCTTGGATTTTCAGAAAAATTGATCCTGACTCGACGAGTACCATTTAAATGAGTATTAGCCTTAGATTTCTAACCTTGTTCATATCCAAGCCCTTTTAGTTGGTATTCGACTTCAAATTTATGGGTAATAGACTTTTCCCCCAAACATGATTGAACTTAGTTTTTGGAGGGAGTGTTAGCCTTGGATTTTCGAAAAAATTGATCCTGACTCGACGAGTACCATTTAAATGAGTATTAGCCTTAGATTTCTAACCTTGTTCATATCCAAGCCCTTTTAGTTGGTATTAGACTTCAAATTTATGGGTAATAGACTTTTCCCCCAAACTTGATTGAACTTGGTTTTTGGAGGTGTTAGCCTTGGATTTTCGGACAAATTGATCCTGACTCGACAAGCTCCATTTAAATGAGTATTAGACTTAGATTTCTAACCTTGTTCATATCCAAGCCCTTTTAGTTTGAATTAGACTTCAAATTTATGGGTAATAGACTTTTCCCCCAAACATGATTGAACTTAGTTTTTGGAGGGAGTGTTAGCCTTGGATTTTCGGGAAAAATGATCCTGACTCGACGAGCCCCATTTAAATGAGTATTAGACTTAGATTTCTAACCTTGTTCATATCCAAGCCCTTTTAGTTGGTATTAGACTTCAAATTTATGGGTAATAGACTTTTCCCCCAAACATGATTGAACTTAATTTTTGGAGGGAGTGTTAGCCTTGAATTTTCGGAAAAATTGATCCTGACTCGACGAGCCCCATTTAAATGAGTATTAGCCTTAGATTTCTAACCTTGTTCATATCCAAGCCCTTTTAGTTGGTATTAGACTTCAAATTTATGGGTAATACACTTTTCCCCCAAACATGATTGAACTTAGTTTTTGGAGGGAGTGTTAGCCTTGGATTTTCGGAAAAATTGATCCTGACTCGACGAGTACCATTTAAATGAGTATTAGCCTTAGATTTCTAACCTTGTTCATATCCAAGCCCTTTTAGTTGGTATTAGACTTCAAATTTATGGGTAATAGACTTTTCCCCCAAACTTGATTGATCTTGGTTTTTGGAGGTGTTAGCCTTGGATTTTCGGACAAATTGATCGTGACTCGACAAGCTCCATTTAAATGAGTATTAGACTTAGATTTCTAACCTTGTTCATATCCAAGCCCTTTTAGTTTGAATTAGACTTCAAATTTATGGGTAATAGACTTTTCCCCCAAACATGATTGAACTTAGTTTTTGGAGGGAGTGTTAGCCTTGGATTTTCGGGAAAATTGATCCTGACTCGACGAGCCCCATTTAAATGAGTATTAGCCTTAGATTTCTAACCTTGTTCATATCCAAGCCATTTTAGTTGGTATTAGGCTTCAAATTTATGGGTAATAGACTTTTCCCCCAAACATGATTGAACTTAGTTTTTGGAGGGAGTGTTAGCCTTGGATTTTCGGAAAAATTGATCC
This sequence comes from Salix caprea, assembly GCA_964035475.1. Classification (NCBI taxonomy): domain Eukaryota; kingdom Viridiplantae; phylum Streptophyta; class Magnoliopsida; order Malpighiales; family Salicaceae; genus Salix; species Salix caprea. Next base: position 18,846,992 of record OZ037749.1, read on the forward strand.
TGACTCGACGAGCCCCATTTAAATGGGTATTACCCTTAGATTTCTAACCTTGTTCATATCCAAGCCCTTTTAGTTGGTATTAGACTTCAAATTTATGGGTAATAGACTTTTCCCCCAAACATGATTGAACTTAGTTTTTGGAGGGAGTGTTAGCCTTGGATTTTCGGGAAAAATGATCCTGACTCGACGAGCCCCATTTAAATGAGTATTAGACTTAGATTTCTAACCTTGTTCATATCCAAGCCCTTTTAGTTGGTATTAGACTTCAAATTTATGGGTAATAGACTTTTCCCCCAAACATGATTGAACTTAGTTTTTGGAGGGAGTGTTAGCCTTGGATTTTCGGAAAAATTGATCCTGACTCGACGAGTACCATTTAAATGAGTATTAGACTTAGATTTCTAACCTTGTTCATATCCAAGCCCTTTTAGTTTGAATTAGACTTCAAATTTATGGGTAATAGACTTTTCCCCCAAACTTGATTGAACTTGGTTTTTGGAGGTGTTAGCCTTGGATTTTCGGACAAATTGATCCTGACTCGACAAGCTCCATTTAAATGAGTATTAGACTTACATTTCTTACCTTGTTCATATCCAAGCCCTTTTAGTTTGAATTAGACTTCAAATTTATGGGTAATAGACCTTTCCCCCAAACATGATTGAACTTGGTTTTTGGAGGTGTTAGCCTTGGATTTTCGGACAAATTGATCCTGACTTGACAAGCTCCATTTAAATGAGTATTAGACTTAGATTTCTAACCTTGTTCATATCCAAGCCCTTTTAGTTTGAATTAGACTTCAAATTTATGGGTAATAGACTTTTCCCCCAAACATGATTGAACTTAGTATTTGGAGGGAGTGTTAGCCTTGGATTTTTGGAAAAATTGATCCTGACTCGACGAGCCCCATTTAAATGAGTATTAGCCTTAGATTTCTAACCTTGTTCATATCCAAGCCCTTTTAGTTGGTATTAGACTTCAAATTTATGGGTAATACACTTTTCCCCCAAACATGATTGAACTTAGTTTTTGGAGGGAGTGTTAGCCTTGGATTTTCGGAAAAATTGATCCTGACTCGACGAGCCTCATTTAAATGAGTATTAGCCTTAGATTTCTAACCTTGTTCATATCCAAGCCCTTTTAGTTGGTATTAGACTTCAAATTTATGGGTAATAGACTTTTCCCCCAAACATGATTGAACTTAGTTTTTGGATGGAGTGTTAGCCTTGGAATTTCAGAAAAAATGATCCTGACTCGACGAGCCCCATTTAAATGAGTATTAGCCTTAGATTTCTAACCTTGTTCATATCCAAGCCCTTTTAGTTGGTATTAGACTTCAAATTTATGGGTAATAGACTTTTCCCCCAAACATGATTGAACTTAGTTTTTGGAGCGAGTGTTAGCCTTGGATTTTCGGAAAAATTGATCCTGACTCGACGAGTACCATTTAAATGAGTATTAGCCTTACATTTCTAACCTTGTTCATATCCAAGCCCTTTTAGTTGGTATTAGACTTCAAATTTATGGGTAATAGACTTTTCCCCCAAACTTGATTGATCTTGGTTTTTGGAGGTGTTAGCCTTGGATTTTCGGACAAATTGATCGTGACTCGACAAGCTCCATTTAAATGAGTATTAGACTTAGATTTCTAACCTTGTTCATATCCAAGCCCTTTTAGTTTGAATTAGACTTCAAATTTATGGGTAATAGACTTTTCCCCCAAACATGATTGAACTTAGTTTTTGGAGGGAGTGTTAGCCTTGGATTTTCGGAAAAATTGATCCTGACTCGACGAGCCCCATTTAAATGAGTATTAGCCTTAGATTTCTAACCTTGTTCATATCCAAGCCCTTTTAGTTTGAATTAGACTTCAAATTTATGGGTAATAGACTTTTCCCCCAAACATGATTGAACTTAGTTTTTGGAGGGAGTGTTAGCCTTGGATTTTCGGAAAAATTGATCCTGAGTCGACGAGCCCCATTTAAATGAGTATTAGCCTTAGATTTATAACCTTGTTCATATCCAAACCATTTTAGTTGGTATTAGGCTTCAAATTTATGGGTAATAGACTTTTCCCCCAAACATGATTGAACTTAGTTTTTGGAGGGAGTGTTAGCCTTGCATTTTCGGAAAAATTGATCCTGACTCAACGAGCCCCATTTAAATGAGTATTAGCCTTAGATTTCTAACCTTGTTCATATCCAAGCCATTTTAGTTGGTATTAGGCTTCAAATTTATGGGTAATAGACTTTTCCCCCAAACATGATTGAACTTAGTTTTTGGAGGGAGTGTTAGCCTTGGATTTTCGAAAAAATTGATCCTGACTCGACGAGCCCCATTTAAATGAGTATTAGCCTTAGATTTCTAACCTTGTTCATATCCAAGCCCTTTTAGTTGGTATTAGACTTCAAATTTATGGGTAATAGACTTTTCCCCCAAACATGATTGAACTTAGTTTTTGGAGGGAGTGTTAGCCTTGGATTTTCGGAAAAATTGATCCTGACTCGACGAGCCCCATTTAAATGAGTATTAGCCTTAGATTTCTAACCTTGTTCATATCCAAGCCCTTTTAGTTGGTATTAGACTTCAAATTTATGGGTAATAGACTTTTCCCCCAAACATGATTGAACTTAGTTTTTGGAGGGAGTGTTAGCCTTGGATTTTCGGAAAAATTGATCCTGAGTCGACGAGCCCCATTTAAATGAGTATTAGCCTTAGATTTCTAACCTTGTTCATATCCAAGCCCTTTTAGTTGGTATTAGACTTCAAATTTATGGGTAATAGACTTTTCCCCCAAACATGATTGAACTTAGTTTTTGGAGGGAGTGTTAGCCTTGGATTTTCGGAAAAATTGATCCTGACTCGATGAGTACCATTTAAATGAGTATTAGCCTTAGATTTCTAACCTTGTTCATATCCAAGCCCTTTTAGTTGGTATTAGACTTCAAATTTATGGGTAATAGACTTTTCCCCCAAACATAATTGAACTTAGTTTTTGGAGGGAGTGTTAGCCTTGGATTTTCGGACAAATTGATCGTGACTCGACAAGCTCCATTTAAATGAGTATTAGACTTAGATTTCTAACCTTGTTCATATCCAAGCCCTTTTAGTTTTAATTAGACTTCAAATTTATGGGTAATAGACTTTTCCCCCAAACATGATTGAACTTAGTTTTTGGAGGGAGTGTTAGCCTTGGATTTTCGGAAAAAATGATCCTGATTCGACGAGCCCCATTTAAATGAGTATTAGCCTTAGATTTCTAACCTTGTTCATATCCAAGCCCTTTTAGTTGGTATTAGACTTCAAATTTATGGGTAATAGACTTTTCCCCCAAACATGACTGAACTTAGTTTTTGGAGGGAGTGTTAGCCTTGGATTTTCAGAAAAAATGATCCTGACTCGACGAGCCCCATTTAAATGAGTATTAGCCTTAGATTTCTAACCTTGTTCATATCCAAGCCCTTTTAGTTGGTATTAGACTTCAAATTTATGGGTAATAGACTTTTCCCGCAAACATGATTGAACTTAGTTTTTGGAGGGAGTGTTAGCCTTGGATTTTCGGAAAAATTGATCCCGACTCGACGAGTACCATTTAAATGAGTATTAGCCTTAGATTTCTAACCTTGTTCATATCCCACCCTTTTAGTTGGTATTAGACTTCAAATTTATGGGTAATAGACTTTTCCCCCAAACATAATTGAACTTAGTTTTTGGAGGGAGTGTTAGCCTTGGATTTTCGGGAAAATTGATCCTGACTCGACGGGCCCCATTTAAATGGGTATTAGCCTTAGATTTCTAACCTTGTTCATATCCAAGCCCTTTTAGTTGGTATTAGACTTCAAATTTATGGGTAATAGACTTTTCCCCCAAACTTGATTGATCTTGGTTTTTGGAGGTGTTAGCCTTGGATTTTCGGACAAATTGATCGTGACTCGACAAGCTCCATTTAAATGAGTATTAGACTTAGATTTCTAACCTTGTTCATATCCAAGCCCTTTTAGTTGGTATTAGACTTCAAATTTATGGGTAATAGACTTTTCCCCCAAACTTGATTGAACTTGGTTTTTGGAGGTGTTAGCCTTGGATTTTCGGACAAATTGATCGTGACTCGACGAGCTCCATTTAAATGAGTATTAGACTTAGATTTCTAACCTTGTTCATATCCAAGCCCTTTTAGTTTGAATTAGACTTCAAATTTATGGGTAATAGACTTTTCCTCCAAACATGATTGAACTTAGTTTTTGGAGGGAGTGTTAGCCTTGGATTTTCGGACAAATTGATCCTGACTCGACAAGGGTCATTTAAATGAGTATTAGACTTAGATTTCTAACCTTGTTCATATCCAAGCCCTTTTAGTTGGTATTAGACTTCAAATTTATGGGTAATAGACTTTTCCCCCAAACTTGATTGATCTTGGTTTTTGGAGGTGTTAGCCTTGGATTTTCGGACAAATTGATCGTGACTCGACAAGCTCCATTTAAATGAGTATTAGACTTAGATTTCTAACCTTGTTCATATCCAAGCCCTTTTAGTTGGTATTAGACTTCAAATTTATGGGTAATAGACTTTTCCCCCAAACTTGATTGAACTTGGTTTTTGGAGGTGTTAGCCTTGGATTTTCGGACAAATTGATCGTGACTCGACGAGCTCCATTTAAATGAGTATTAGACTTAGATTTCTAACCTTGTTCATATCCAAGCCCTTTTAGTTTGAATTAGACTTCAAATTTATGGGTAATAGACTTTTCCCCCAAACATGATTGAACTTAGTTTTTGGAGGGAGTGTTAGCCTTGGATTTTCGGAAAAATTGATCCTGATTCGACGAGCCCCATTTAAATGAGTATTAGCCTTAGATTTCTAACCTTGTTCATATCCAATCCCTTTTAGTTGGTATTAGACTTCAAATTTATGGGTAATAGACTTTTCCCCCAAACATGACTGAACTTAGTTTTTGGAGGGAGTGTTAGCCTTGGATTTTCGGAAAAAATGATCCTGACTCGACGAGCCCCATTTAAATGAGTATTAGCCTTAGATTTCTAACCTTGTTCATATCCAAGCCCTTTTAGTTGGTATTAGACTTCAAATTTATGGGTAATAGACTTTTCCCCCAAACTTGATTGAACTTGGTTTTTGGAGGTGTTAGCCTTGGATTTTCGGACAAATTGATCGTGACTCGACGAGCTCCATTTAAATGAGTATTAGACTTAGATTTCTAACCTTGTTCATATCCAAGCCCTTTTAGTTTGAATTAGACTTCAAATTTATGGGTAATAGACTTTTCCCCCAAACATGATTGAACTTAGTTTTTGGAGGGAGTGTTAGCCTTGGATTTTCGGAAAAATTGATCCTGATTCGACGAGCCCCATTTAAATGAGTATTAGCCTTAGATTTCTAACCTTGTTCATATCCAATCCCTTTTAGTTGGTATTAGACTTCAAATTTATGGGTAATAGACTTTTCCCCCAAACATGACTGAACTTAGTTTTTGGAGGGAGTGTTAGCCTTGGATTTTCGGAAAAAATGATCCTGACTCGACGAGCCCCATTTAAATGAGTATTAGCCTTAGATTTCTAACCTTGTTCATATCCAAGCCCTTTTAGTTGGTATTAGACTTCAAATTTATGGGTAATAGACTTTTCCCCCAAACATGATTGAACTTAGTTTTTGGAGGGAGTGTTAGCCTTGGATTTTCGGAAAAATTTATCCTGAGTCGACGAGCCCCATTTAAATGAGTATTAGCCTTAGATTTCTAACCTTGTTCATATCCAAGCCCTTTTAGTTGGTATTAGACTTCAAATTTATGGGTAATACACTTTTCCCCCAAACATGATTGAACTTAGTTTTTGGAGGGAGTGTTAGCCTTGGATTTTCGGAAAAATTGATTCTGACTCGACGAGTACCATTTAAATGAGTATTAGCCTTAGATTTCTAACCTTGTTCATATCCAAGCCCTTTTAGTTGGTATTAGACTTCAAATTTATGGGTAATAGACTTTTCCCCCAAACATAATTGAACTTAGTTTTTGGAGGGAGTGTTAGCCTTGGATTTTCGGGAAAATTGATCCTGACTCGACGGGCCCCATTTAAATGAGTATTAGCCTTAGATTTCTAACCTTGTTCATATCCAAGCCCTTTTAGTTGGTATTAGACTTCAAATTTATGGGTAATAGACTTTTCCCCCAAACATGATTGAACTTAGTTTTTGGAGGGAGTGTTAGCCTTGGATTTTCGGAAAAATTGATCCTGACTCGACGAGTACCATTTAAATGAGTATTAGCCTTAGATTTCTAACCTTGTTCATATCCAAGCCCTTTTAGTTGGTATTAGACTTCAAATTTATGGGTAATAGACTTTTCCCCCAAACTTGATTGAACTTGGTTTTTGGAGGTGTTAGCCTTGGATTTTGGGACAAATTGATCGTGACTCGACAAGCTCCATTTAAATGAGTATTAGACTTAGATTTCTAACCTTGTTCATATCCAAGCCCTTTTAGTTTGAATTAGACTTCAAATTTATGGGTAATAGACTTTTCCCCCAAACATGATTGAACTTAGTTTTTGGAGGGAGTGTTAGCCTTGGATTTTCGGAAAAATTGATCCTGATTCGACGAGCCCCATTTAAATGAGTATTAGCCTTAGATTTCTAACCTTGTTCATATCCAAGCCCTTTTAGTTGGTATTAGACTTCAAATTTATGGGTAATAGACTTTTCCCCCAAACATGACTGAACTTAGTTTTTGGAGGGAGTGTTAGCCTTGGATTTTCAGAAAAAATGATCCTGACTCGACGAGCCCCATTTAAATGAGTATTAGCCTTAGATTTCTAACCTTGTTCATATCCAAGCCCTTTTAGTTGGTATTAGACTTCAAATTTATGGGTAATAGACTTTTCCCCCAAACATGATTGAACTTAGTTTTTGGAGGGAGTGTTAGCCTTGGATTTTCGGACAAATTGATCCTGACTCGACAAGGGTCATTTAAATGAGTATTAGACTTAGATTTCTAACCTTGTTCATATCCAAGCCCTTTTAGTTGGTATTAGACTTCAAATTTATGGGTAATAGACTTTTCCCCCAAACTTGATTGATCTTGGTTTTTGGAGGTGTTAGCCTTGGATTTTCGGACAAATTGATCGTGACTCGACAAGCTCCATTTAAATGAGTATTAGACTTAGATTTCTAACCTTGTTCATATCCAAGCCCTTTTAGTTGGTATTAGACTTCAAATTTATGGGTAATAGACTTTTCCCCCAAACTTGATTGAACTTGGTTTTTGGAGGTGTTAGCCTTGGATTTTCGGACAAATTGATCGTGACTCGACGAGCTCCATTTAAATGAGTATTAGACTTAGATTTCTAACCTTGTTCATATCCAAGCCCTTTTAGTTTGAATTAGACTTCAAATTTATGGGTAATAGACTTTTCCCCCAAACATGATTGAACTTAGTTTTTGGAGGGAGTGTTAGCCTTGGATTTTCGGAAAAATTGATCCTGATTCGACGAGCCCCATTTAAATGAGTATTAGCCTTAGATTTCTAACCTTGTTCATATCCAATCCCTTTTAGTTGGTATTAGACTTCAAATTTATGGGTAATAGACTTTTCCCCCAAACATGACTGAACTTAGTTTTTGGAGGGAGTGTTAGCCTTGGATTTTCGGAAAAAATGATCCTGACTCGACGAGCCCCATTTAAATGAGTATTAGCCTTAGATTTCTAACCTTGTTCATATCCAAGCCCTTTTAGTTGGTATTAGACTTCAAATTTATGGGTAATAGACTTTTCCCCCAAACTTGATTGAACTTGGTTTTTGGAGGTGTTAGCCTTGGATTTTCGGACAAATTGATCGTGACTGGACGAGCTCCATTTAAATGAGTATTAGACTTAGATTTCTAACCTTGTTCATATCCAATCCCTTTTAGTTGGTATTAGACTTCAAATTTATGGGTAATAGACTTTTCCCCCAAACATGACTGAACTTAGTTTTTGGAGGGAGTGTTAGCCTTGGATTTTCAGAAAAAATGATCCTGACTCGACGAGCCCCATTTAAATGAGTATTAGCCTTAGATTTCTAACCTTGTTCATATCCAAGCCCTTTTAGTTGGTATTAGACTTCAAATTTATGGGTAATAGACTTTTCCCCCAAACATGATTGAACTTAGTTTTTGGAGGGAGTGTTAGCCTTGGATTTTCGGAAAAATTGATCCTGACTCGACGAGTACCATTTAAATGAGTATTAGCCTTAGATTTCTAACCTTGTTCATATCCAAGCCCTTTTAGTTGGTATTAGACTTCAAATTTATGGGTAATAGACTTTTCCCCCAAACATGATTGAACTTAGTTTTTGGAGGGAGTGTTAGCCTTGGATTTTCGGAAAAATTGATCCTGACTCGACGAGTACCATTTAAATGAGTATTAGCCTTAGATTTCTAACCTTGTTCATATCCAAGCCCTTTTAGTTGGTATTAGACTTCAAATTTATGGGTAATAGACTTTTCCCCCAAACATGATTGAACTTAGTTTTTGGAGGGAGTGTTAGCCTTGGATTTTCGGAAAAATTGATCCTGACTCGACGAGTACCATTTAAATGAGTATTAGCCTTAGATTTCTAACCTTGTTCATATCCCGCCCTTTTAGTTGGTATTAGACTTCAAATTTATGGGTAATAGACTTTTCCCCCAAACATAATTGAACTTAGTTTTTGGAGGGAGTGTTAGCCTTGGATTTTCGGGAAAATTGATCCTGACTCGACGGGCCCCATTTAAATGGGTATTAGCCTTAGATTTCTAACCTTGTTCATATCCAAGCCCTTTTAGTTGGTATTAGACTTCAAATTTATGGGTAATAGACTTTTCCCCCAAACATGATTGAACTTAGTTTTTGGAGGGAGTGTTAGCCTTGGATTTTCGGAAAAATTGATCCTGACTCGACGAGTACCATTTAAATGAGTATTACCCTTAGATTTCTAACCTTGTTCATATCCAAGCCCTTTTAGTTGGTATTAGACTTCAAATTTATGGGTAATAGACTTTTCCCCCAAACATGATTGAACTTAGTTTTTGGAGGGAGTGTTAGCCTTGGATTTTCGGAAAAATTGATCCTGAGTCGACGAGCCCCATTTAAATGAGTATTAGCCTTAGATTTCTAACCTTGTTCATATCCAAGCCCTTTTAGTTGGTATTAGACTTCAAATTTATGGGTAATAGACTTTTCCCCCAAACATGATTGAACTTAGTTTTTGGAGGGAGTGTTAGCCTTGGATTTTCGGACAAATTGATCCTGACTCGACAAGGGTCATTTAAATGAGTATTAGACTTAGATTTCTAACCTTGTTCATATCCAAGCCCTTTTAGTTGGTATTAGACTTCAAATTTATGGGTAATAGACTTTTCCCCCAAACTTGATTGATCTTGGTTTTTGGAGGTGTTAGCCTTGGATTTTCGGACAAATTGATTGTGACTCGACAAGCTCCATTTAAATGAGTATTAGACTTAGATTTCTAACCTTGTTCATATCCAAGCCCTTTTAGTTGGTATTAGACTTCAAATTTATGGGTAATAGACTTTTCCCCCAAACTTGATTGAACTTGGTTTTTGGAGGTGTTAGCCTTGGATTTTCGGACAAATTGATCGTGACTCGACGAGCTCCATTTAAATGAGTATTAGACTTAGATTTCTAACCTTGTTCATATCCAAGCCCTTTTAGTTTGAATTAGACTTCAAATTTATGGGTAATAGACTTTTCCCCCAAACATGATTGAACTTAGTTTTTGGAGGGAGTGTTAGCCTTGGATTTTCAGAAAAATTGATCCTGAGTCGACGAGCCCCATTTAAATGAGTATTAGCCTTAGATTTCTAACCTTGTTCATATCCAATCCCTTTTAGTTGGTATTAGACTTCAAATTTATGGGTAATAGACTTTTCCCCCAAACATGATTGAACTTAGTTTTTGGAGGGAGTGTTAGCCTTGGATTTTCGGAAAAAATAATCCTGACTCGACGAGCCCCATTTAAATGAGTATTAGCCTTAGATTTCTAACCTTGTTCATATCCAAGCCCTTTTAGTTGGTATTAGACTTCAAATTTATGGGTAATAGACTTTTCCCCCAAACATGATTGAACTTAGTTTTTGGAGGGAGTGTTAGCCTTGGATTTTCGGAAAAATTGATCCTGAGTCGACGAGCCCCATTTAAATGAGTATTAGCCTTAGATTTCTAACCTTGTTCATATCCAAGCCCTTTTAGTTGGTATTAGACTTCAAATTTATGGGTAATAGACTTTTCCCCCAAACATGATTGAACTTAGTTTTTGGAGGGAGTGTTAGCCTTGGATTTTCGGAAAAATTGATCCTGACTCGACGAGTACCATTTAAATGAGTATTAGCCTTAGATTTCTAACCTTGTTCATATCCAAGCCCTTTTAGTTGGTATTAGACTTCAAATTTATGGGTAATAGACTTTTCCCCCAAACATAATTGAACTTAGTTTTTGGAGGGAGTGTTAGCCTTGGATTTTCGGGAAAATTGATCCTGACTCGACGGGCCCCATTTAAATGAGTATTAGCCTTAGATTTCTAACCTTGTTCATATCCAAGCCCTTTTAGTTGGTATTAGACTTCAAATTTATGGGTAATAGACTTTTCCCCCAAACATGATTGAACTTAGTTTTTGGAGGGAGTGTTAGCCTTGGATTTTTCGGAAAAATTGATCCTGAGTCGACGAGCCCCATTTAAATGAGTATTAGCCTTAGATTTCTAACCTTGTTCATATCCAAGCCCTTTTAGTTGGTATTAGACTTCAAATTTATGGGTAATAGACTTTTCCCCCAAACATGATTGAACTTAGTTTTTGGAGGGAGTGTTAGCCTTGGATTTTCGGAAAAATTGATCCTGACTCGACGAGTACCATTTAAATGAGTATTAGCCTTAGATTTCTAACCTTGTTCATATCCAAGCCCTTTTAGTTGGTATTAGACTTCAAATTTATGGGTAATAGACTTTTCCCCCAAACTTGATTGATCTTGGTTTTTGGAGGTGTTAGCCTTGGATTTTCGGACAAATTGATCGTGACTCGACAAGCTCCATTTAAATGAGTATTAGACTTAGATTTCTAACCTTGTTCATATCCAAGCCCTTTTAGTTTGAATTAGACTTCAAATTTATGGGTAATAGACTTTTCCCCCAAACATGATTGAACTTAGTTTTTGGAGGGAGTGTTGGCCTTGGATTTTCGGAAAAATTGATCCTGACTCGACGAGCCCCATTTAAATGAGTATTAGCCTTAGATTTCTAACCTTGTTCATATCCAAGCCATTTTAGTTGGTATTAGGCTTCAAATTTATGGGTAATAGACTTTTCCCCCAAACATGATTGAACTTAGTTTTTGGAGGGAGTGTTAGCCTTGGATTTTTGGAAAAATTGATCCTGACTCGACGAGCCCCATTTAAATGAGTATTAGCCTTAGATTTCTAACCTTGTTCATATCCAAGCCCTTTTAGTTGGTATTAGACTTCAAATTTATGGGTAATAGACTTTTCCCCCAAACTTGATTGATCTTGGTTTTTGGAGGTGTTAGCCTTGTATTTTCGGACAAATTGATCGTGACTCGACAAGCTCCATTTAAATGAGTATTAGACTTAGATTTCTAACCTTGTTCATATCCAAGCCCTTTTAGTTTGAATTAGACTTAAAATTTATGGGTAATAGACTTTTCGCCCAAACATGATTGAACTTAGTTTTTGGAGGGAGTGTTAGCCTTGGATTTTCGGAAAAATTGATCCTGATTCGACGAGCCCCATTTAAATGAGTATTAGCCTTAGATTTCTAACCTTGTTCATATCCAAGCCCTTTTAGTTGGTATTAGACTTCAAATTTATGGGTAATAGACTTTTCCCCCAAACATGACTGAACTTAGTTTTTGGAGGGAGTGTTAGCCTTGGATTTTCAGAAAAAATGATCCTGACTCGACGAGCCCCATTTAAATGAGTATTAGCCTTAGATTTCTAACCTTGTTCATATCCAAGCCCTTTTAGTTGGTATTAGACTTCAAATTTATGGGTAATAGACTTTTCCCCCAAACATGATTGAACTTAGTTTTTGGAGGGAGTGTTAGCCTTGGATTTTCGGAAAAATTGATCCTGACTCGACGAGTACCATTTAAATGAGTATTAGCCTTAGATTTCTAACCTTGTTCATATCCAAGCCCTTTTAGTTGGTATTAGACTTCAAATTTATGGGTAATACACTTTTCCCCCAAACATGATTGAACTTAGTTTTTGGAGGGAGTGTTAGCCTTGGATTTTCGGAAAAATTGATCCTGACTCGACGAGTACCATTTAAATGAGTATTAGCCTTAGATTTCTAACCTTGTTCATATACAAGCCCTTTTAGTTGGTATTAGACTTCAAATTTATGGGTAATAGACTTTTCCCCCAAACTTGATTGATCTTGGTTTTTGGAGGTGTTAGCCTTGGATTTTCGGACAAATTGATCGTGACTCGACAAGCTCCATTTAAATGAGTATTAGACTTAGATTTCTAACCTTGTTCATATCCAAGCCCTTTTAGTTTGAATTAGACTTCAAATTTATGGGTAATAGACTTTTCCCCCAAACATGATTGAACTTAGTTTTTGGAGGGAGTGTTAGCCTTGGATTTTCGGAAAAATTGATCCTGACTCGAAGAGCCCCATTTAAATGAGTATTAGCCTTAGATTTCTAACCTTGTTCATATCCAAGCCATTTTAGTTGGTATTAGGCTTCAAATTTATGGGTAATAGACTTTTCCCCCAAACATGATTGAACTTAGTTTTTGGAGGGAGTGTTAGCCTTGGATTTTTGGAAAAATTGATCCTCACTCGACGAGCCCCATTTAAATGAGTATTAGCCTTAGATTTCTAACCTTGTTCATATCCAAGCCCTTTTAGTTGGTATTAGACTTCAAATTTATAGGTAATAGACTTTTCCCCCAAACTTGATTGATCTTGGTTTTTGGAGGTGTTAGCCTTGGATTTTCGGACAAATTGATCGTGACTCGACAAGCTCCATTTAAATGAGTATTAGACTTAGATTTCTAACCTTGTTCATATCCAAGCCCTTTTAGTTTGAATTAGACTTCAAATTTATGGGTAATAGACTTTTCACCCAAACATGACTGAACTTAGTTTTTGGAGGGAGTGTTAGCCTTGGATTTTCGGAAAAATTGATCCTAATTCGACGAGCCCCATTTAAATGAGTATTAGCCTTAGATTTCTAACCTTGTTCATATCCAAGCCCTTTTAGTTGGTATTAGACTTCAAATTTATGGGTAATAGACTTTTCCCCCAAACATGACTGAACTTAGTTTTTGGAGGCAGTGTTAGCCTTGGATTTTCAGAAAAAATGATCCTGACTCGACGAGTACCATTTAAATGAGTATTAGCCTTAGATTTCTAACCTTGTTCATATCCAAGCCCTTTTAGTTGGTATTAGACTTCAAATTTATGGGTAATAGACTTTTCCCCCAAACATGATTGAACTTAGTTTTTGGAGGGAGTGTTAGCCTTGGATTTTCGGAAAAATTGATCCTGACTCGACGAGTACCATTTAAATGAGTATTAGCCTTAGATTTCTAACCTTGTTCATATCCAAGCCCTTTTAGTTGGTATTAGACTTCAAATTTATGGGTAATAGACTTTTCCCCCAAACATGATTGAACTTAGTTTTTGGAGGGAGTGTTAGCCTTGGATTTTCGGGAAAATTGATCCTGACTCGACGGGCCCTATTTAAATGAGTATTAGCCTTAGAT